>OY986435.1:315204607-316535607 GCA_963920525.1 Dichetophora obliterata | reverse complement strand
AAAATAAAAACTACATATCAGATAAGGACGATTCATGCATTAAAATGAGCACCAGGTCCTCGTCCTTAAGAAGGGATACTCCTTTGTCCAAATGCCGTTTGCTCTATCTCTTGTAGTTAGGAGTTGTAGAACACTTTTTGGAGTGGAAGCTGGCCAAAAACATGTGCTTTTTCCGTCATAACTCGCAAACCATACATCCTACAAGGACGATTTATACACCAAATTGTTTCTAATACATATATACACAAGACTGCAAATTCAGAAAAAAGTTTTCTGGAATGTGATTTTTTTTCAAGAATCTTAGTTAAAATTTTTTACATGAATCATAGTTTTTGACGTGGTTTTTTGCGATTTTTTTGATTTTTTAGCCATAACTTCTAAACCATACATCATAAAAGGACGATTTATGCATCAAAATGTTCCTTAAGCTACTGTCCACAAGACTGTATCCTTAAAATAATTTTAAAAATTAGATTTCATGTTAATTTCATGTGCCCTTTTTTGTCAATTTTTATTTTTTTTATTTATTTTCTAAAATAAAAACTACATATCAGATAAGGACGATTCATGCATTAAAATGAGCACCAGGTCCTCGTCCTTAAGAAGGGATACTCCTTTGTCCAAATGCCGTTTGCTCTATCTCTTGTAGTTAGGAGTTGTAGAACACTTTTTGGAGTGGAAGCTGGCCAAAAACATGTGCTTTTTCCGTCATAACTCGCAAACCATACATCCTACAAGGACGATTTATACACCAAATTGTTTCTAATACATATATACACAAGACTGCAAATTCGGAAAAAAGTTTTCTGGAATGTGATTTTTTTTCAAGAATCTTAGTTAAAATTTTTTACATGAATCATAGTTTTTGACGTGGTTTTTTGCGATTTTTTTGATTTTTTAGCCATAACTTCTAAACCATACATCATAAAAGGACGATTTATGCATCAAAATGTTCCTTAAGCTACTGCCCACAAGACTGTATCCTAAAAATAATTTTAAAAATTAGATTTCATGTTAATTTCATGTGCCCTTTTTTGTCAATTTTTATTTTTTTTATTTATTTTCTAAAATAAAAACTACATATCAGATAAGGACGATTCATGCATTAAAATGAGCACCAGGTCCTCGTCCTTAAGAAGGGATACTCCTTTGTCCAAATGCCGTTTGCTCTATCTCTTGTAGTTAGGAGTTGTAGAACACTTTTTGGAGTGGAAGCTGGCCAAAAACATGTGCTTTTTCCGTCATAACTCGCAAACCATACATCCTACAAGGACGATTTATACACCAAATTGTTTCTAATACATATATACACAAGACTGCATATTCAGAAAAAAGTTTTCTGGATTTTGATTTTTTTTCAAGAATCTTAGTTAAAATTTTTTACATGAATCATAGTTTTTGACGTGGTTTTTTGCGATTTTTTTGATTTTTTAGCCATAACTTCTAAACCATACATCATAAAAGGACGATTTATGCATCAAAATGTTCCTTAAGCTACTGCCCACAAGACTGTATCCTTAAAATAATTTTAAAAATTAGATTTCATGTTAATTTCATGTGCCCTTTTTTGTCAATTTTTATTTTTTTTATTTATTTTCTAAAATAAAAACTACATATCAGATAAGGACGATTCATGCATTAAAATGAGCACCAGGTCCTCGTCCTTAAGAAGGGATACTCCTTTGTCCAAATGCCGTTTGCTCTATCTCTTGTAGTTAGGAGTTGTAGAACACTTTTTGGAGTGGAAGCTGGCCAAAAACATGTGCTTTTTCCGTCATAACTCGCAAACCATACATCCTACAAGGACGATTTATACACCAAATTGTTTCTAATACATATATACACAAGACTGCAAATTCGGAAAAAAGTTTTCTGGAATGTGATTTTTTTTCAAGAATCTTAGTTAAAATTTTTTACATGAATCATAGTTTTTGACGTGGTTTTTTGCGATTTTTTTGATTTTTGAGCCATAACTTCTAAACCATACATCATAAAAGGACGATTTATGCATCAAAATGTTCCTTAAGCTACTGCCCACAAGACTGTATCCTTAAAATAATTTTAAAAATTAGATTTCATGTTAATTTCATGTGCCCTTTTTTGTCAATTTTTATTTTTTTTATTTATTTTCTAAAATAAAAACTACATATCAGATAAGGACGATTCATGCATTAAAATGAGCACCAGGTCCTCGTCCTTAAGAAGGGATACTCCTTTGTCCAAATGCCGTTTGCTCTATCTCTTGTAGTTAGGAGTTGTAGAACACTTTTTGGAGTGGAAGCTGGCCAAAAACATGTGCTTTTTCCGTCATAACTCGCAAACCATACATCCTACAAGGACGATTTATACACCAAATTGTTTCTAATACATATATACACAAGACTGCATATTCAGAAAAAACTTTTCTGGATTTTGATTTTTTTTCAAGAATCTTAGTTAAAATTTTTTACATGAATCATAGTTTTTGACGTGGTTTTTTGCGATTTTTTTGATTTTTTAGCCATAACTTCTAAACCATACATCATAAAAGGACGATTTATGCATCAAAATGTTCCTTAAGCTACTGCCCACAAGACTGTATCCTTAAAATAATTTTAAAAATTAGATTTCATGTTAATTTCATGTGCCCTTTTTTGTCAATTTTTATTTTTTTTATTTATTATCTAAAATAAAAACTACATATCAGATAAGGACGATTCATGCATTAAAATGAGCACCAGGTCCTCGTCCTTAAGAAGGGATACTCCTTTGTCCAAATGCCGTTTGCTCTATCTCTTGTAGTTAGGAGTTGTAGAACACTTTTTGGAGTGGAAGCTGGCCAAAAACATGTGCTTTTTCCGTCATAACTCGCAAACCATACATCCTACAAGGACGATTTATACACCAAATTGTTTCTAATACATATATACACAAGACTGCATATTCAGAAAAAACTTTTCTGGATTTTGATTTTTTTTCAAGAATCTTAGTTAAAATTTTTTACATGAATCATAGTTTTTGACGTGGTTTTTTGCGATTTTTTTGATTTTTTAGCCATAACTTCTAAACCATACATCATAAAAGGACGATTTATGCATCAAAATGTTCCTTAAGCTACTGCCCACAAGACTGTATCCTTAAAATAATTTTAAAAATTAGATTTCATGTTAATTTCATGTGCCCTTTTTTGTCAATTTTTATTTTTTTTATTTATTTTCTAAAATAAAAACTACATATCAGATAAGGACGATTCATGCATTAAAATGAGCACCAGGTCCTCGTCCTTAAGAAGGGATACTCCTTTGTCCAAATGCCGTTTGCTCTATCTCTTGTAGTTAGGAGTTGTAGAACACTTTTTGGAGTGGAAGCTGGCCAAAAACATGTGCTTTTTCCGTCATAATTCGCAAACCATACATCCTACAAGGACGATTTATACACCAAATTGTTTCTAATACATATATACACAAGACTGCAAATTCAGAAAAAAGTTTTCTGGAATGTGATTTTTTTTCAAGAATCTTAGTTAAAATTTTTTACATGAATCATAGTTTTTGACGTGGTTTTTTGCGATTTTTTTGATTTTTTAGCCATAACTTCTAAACCATACATCATAAAAGGACGATTTATGCATCAAAATGTTCCTTAAGCTACTGCCCACAAGACTGTATCCTTAAAATAATTTTAAAAATTAGACTTCATGTTAATTTCATGTGCCCTTTTTTGTCAATTTTTATTTTTTTTATTTATTTTCTAAAATAAAAACTACATATCAGATAAAGACGATTCATGCATTAAAATGAGCACCAGGTCCTCGTCCTTAAGAAGGGATACTCCTTTGTCCAAATGCCGTTTGCTCTATCTCTTGTAGTTAGGAGTTGTAGAACACTTTTTGGAGTGGAAGCTGGCCAAAAACATGTGCTTTTTCCGTCATAACTCGCAAACCATACATCCTACAAGGACGATTTATACACCAAATTGTTTCTAATACATATATACACAAGACTGCATATTCAGAAAAAAGTTTTCTGGAATTTGATTTTTTTTCAAGAATCTTAGTTAAAATTTTTTACATGAATCATAGTTTTTGACGTGGTTTTTTGCGATTTTTTTGATTTTTTAGCCATAACTTCTAAACCATACATCATAAAAGGACGATTTATGCATCAAAATGTTCCTTAAGCTACTGCCCACAAGACTGTATCCTTAAAATAATTTTAAAAATTAGATTTCATGTTAATTTCATGTGCCCTTTTTTGTCAATTTTTATTTTTTTTATTTATTTTCTAAAATAAAAACTACATATCAGATAAGGACGATTCATGCATTAAAATGAGCACCAGGTCCTCGTCCTTAAGAAGGGATACTCCTTTGTCCAAATGCCGTTTGCTCTATCTCTTGTAGTTAGGAGTTGTAGAACACTTTTTGGAGTGGAAGCTGGCCAAAAACATGTGCTTTTTCCGTCATAACTCGCAAACCATACATCCTACAAGGACGATTTATACACCAAATTGTTTCTAATACATATATACACAAGACTGCAAATTCGGAAAAAAGTTTTCTGGAATGTGATTTTTTTTCAAGAATCTTAGTTAAAATTTTTTACATGAATCATAGTTTTTGACGTGGTTTTTTGCGATTTTTTTGATTTTTTAGCCATAACTTCTAAACCATACATCATAAAAGGACGATTTATGCATCAGGTCCTCGTCCTTAAGAAGGGATACTCCTTTGTCCAAATGCCGTTTGCTCTATCTCTTGTAGTTAGGAGTTGTAGAACACTTTTTGGAGTGGAAGCTGGCCAAAAACATGTGCTTTTTCCGTCATAACTCGCAAACCATACATCCTACAAGGACGATTTATACACAAAATTGTTTCTAATACATATATACACAAGACTGCAAATTCAGAAAAAAGTTTTCTGGAATGTGATTTTTTTTCAAGAATCTTAGTTAAAATTTTTTACATGAATCATAGTTTTTGACGTGGTTTTTTGCGATTTTTTTGATTTTTTAGCCATAACTTCTAAACCATACATCATAAAAGGACGATTTATGCATCAAAATGTTCCTTAAGCTACTGTCCACAAGACTGTATCCTTAAAATAATTTTAAAAATTAGATTTCATGTTAATTTCATGTGCCCTTTTTTGTCAATTTTTATTTTTTTTATTTATTTTCTAAAATAAAAACTACATATCAGATAAGGACGATTCATGCATTAAAATGAGCACCAGGTCCTCGTCCTTAAGAAGGGATACTCCTTTGTCCAAATGCCGTTTGCTCTATCTCTTGTAGTTAGGAGTTGTAGAACACTTTTTGGAGTGGAAGCTGGCCAAAAACATGTGCTTTTTCCGTCATAACTCGCAAACCATACATCCTACAAGGACGATTTATACACCAAATTGTTTCTAATACATATATACACAAGACTGCAAATTCGGAAAAAAGTTTTCTGGAATGTGATTTTTTTTCAAGAATCTTAGTTAAAATTTTTTACATGAATCATAGTTTTTGACGTGGTTTTTTGCGATTTTTTTGATTTTTTAGCCATAACTTCTAAACCATACATCATAAAAGGACGATTTATGCATCAAAATGTTCCTTAAGCTACTGCCCACAAGACTGTATCCTAAAAATAATTTTAAAAATTAGATTTCATGTTAATTTCATGTGCCCTTTTTTGTCAATTTTTATTTTTTTTATTTATTTTCTAAAATAAAAACTACATATCAGATAAGGACGATTCATGCATTAAAATGAGCACCAGGTCCTCGTCCTTAAGAAGGGATACTCCTTTGTCCAAATGCCGTTTGCTCTATCTCTTGTAGTTAGGAGTTGTAGAACACTTTTTGGAGTGGAAGCTGGCCAAAAACATGTGCTTTTTCCGTCATAACTCGCAAACCATACATCCTACAAGGACGATTTATACACCAAATTGTTTCTAATACATATATACACAAGACTGCATATTCAGAAAAAAGTTTTCTGGATTTTGATTTTTTTTCAAGAATCTTAGTTAAAATTTTTTACATGAATCATAGTTTTTGACGTGGTTTTTTGCGATTTTTTTGATTTTTTAGCCATAACTTCTAAACCATACATCATAAAAGGACGATTTATGCATCAAAATGTTCCTTAAGCTACTGCCCACAAGACTGTATCCTTAAAATAATTTTAAAAATTAGATTTCATGTTAATTTCATGTGCCCTTTTTTGTCAATTTTTATTTTTTTTATTTATTTTCTAAAATAAAAACTACATATCAGATAAGGACGATTCATGCATTAAAATGAGCACCAGGTCCTCGTCCTTAAGAAGGGATACTCCTTTGTCCAAATGCCGTTTGCTCTATCTCTTGTAGTTAGGAGTTGTAGAACACTTTTTGGAGTGGAAGCTGGCCAAAAACATGTGCTTTTTCCGTCATAACTCGCAAACCATACATCCTACAAGGACGATTTATACACCAAATTGTTTCTAATACATATATACACAAGACTGCAAATTCGGAAAAAAGTTTTCTGGAATGTGATTTTTTTTCAAGAATCTTAGTTAAAATTTTTTACATGAATCATAGTTTTTGACGTGGTTTTTTGCGATTTTTTTGATTTTTTAGCCATAACTTCTAAACCATACATCATAAAAGGACGATTTATGCATCAAAATGTTCCTTAAGCTACTGCCCACAAGACTGTATCCTTAAAATAATTTTAAAAATTAGATTTCATGTTAATTTCATGTGCCCTTTTTTGTCAATTTTTATTTTTTTTATTTATTTTCTAAAATAAAAACTACATATCAGATAAGGACGATTCATGCATTAAAATGAGCACCAGGTCCTCGTCCTTAAGAAGGGATACTCCTTTGTCCAAATGCCGTTTGCTCTATCTCTTGTAGTTAGGAGTTGTAGAACACTTTTTGGAGTGGAAGCTGGCCAAAAACATGTGCTTTTTCCGTCATAACTCGCAAACCATACATCCTACAAGGACGATTTATACACCAAATTGTTTCTAATACATATATACACAAGACTGCATATTCAGAAAAAACTTTTCTGGATTTTGATTTTTTTTCAAGAATCTTAGTTAAAATTTTTTACATGAATCATAGTTTTTGACGTGGTTTTTTGCGATTTTTTTGATTTTTTAGCCATAACTTCTAAACCATACATCATAAAAGGACGATTTATGCATCAAAATGTTCCTTAAGCTACTGCCCACAAGACTGTATCCTTAAAATAATTTTAAAAATTAGATTTCATGTTAATTTCATGTGCCCTTTTTTGTCAATTTTTATTTTTTTTATTTATTTTCTAAAATAAAAACTACATATCAGATAAGGACGATTCATGCATTAAAATGAGCACCAGGTCCTCGTCCTTAAGAAGGGATACTCCTTTGTCCAAATGCCGTTTGCTCTATCTCTTGTAGTTAGGAGTTGTAGAACACTTTTTGGAGTGGAAGCTGGCCAAAAACATGTGCTTTTTCCGTCATAACTCGCAAACCATACATCCTACAAGGACGATTTATACACCAAATTGTTTCTAATACATATATACACAAGACTGCAAATTCAGAAAAAAGTTTTCTGGAATGTGATTTTTTTTCAAGAATCTTAGTTAAAATTTTTTACATGAATCATAGTTTTTGACGTGGTTTTTTGCGATTTTTTTGATTTTTTAGCCATAACTTCTAAACCATACATCATAAAAGGACGATTTATGCATCAAAATGTTCCTTAAGCTACTGCCCACAAGACTGTATCCTTAAAATAATTTTAAAAATTAGACTTCATGTTAATTTCATGTGCCCTTTTTTGTCAATTTTTATTTTTTTTATTTATTTTCTAAAATAAAAACTACATATCAGATAAAGACGATTCATGCATTAAAATGAGCACCAGGTCCTCGTCCTTAAGAAGGGATACTCCTTTGTCCAAATGCCGTTTGCTCTATCTCTTGTAGTTAGGAGTTGTAGAACACTTTTTGGAGTGGAAGCTGGCCAAAAACATGTGCTTTTTCCGTCATAACTCGCAAACCATACATCCTACAAGGACGATTTATACACCAAATTGTTTCTAATACATATATACACAAGACTGCATATTCAGAAAAAAGTTTTCTGGAATTTGATTTTTTTTCAAGAATCTTAGTTAAAATTTTTTACATGAATCATAGTTTTTGACGTGGTTTTTTGCGATTTTTTTGATTTTTTAGCCATAACTTCTAAACCATACATCATAAAAGGACGATTTATGCATCAAAATGTTCCTTAAGCTACTGCCCACAAGACTGTATCCTTAAAATAATTTTAAAAATTAGATTTCATGTTAATTTCATGTGCCCTTTTTTGTCAATTTTTATTTTTTTTATTTATTTTCTAAAATAAAAACTACATATCAGATAAGGACGATTCATGCATTAAAATGAGCACCAGGTCCTCGTCCTTAAGAAGGGATACTCCTTTGTCCAAATGCCGTTTGCTCTATCTCTTGTAGTTAGGAGTTGTAGAACACTTTTTGGAGTGGAAGCTGGCCAAAAACATGTGCTTTTTCCGTCATAACTCGCAAACCATACATCCTACAAGGACGATTTATACACCAAATTGTTTCTAATACATATATACACAAGACTGCAAATTCGGAAAAAAGTTTTCTGGAATGTGATTTTTTTCAAGAATCTTAGTTAAAATTTTTTACATGAATCATAGTTTTTGACGTGGTTTTTTGCGATTTTTTTGATTTTTTAGCCATAACTTCTAAACAATACATCATAAAAGGACGATTTATGCATCAAAATGTTCCTTAAGCTACTGCCCACAAGACTGTATCCTTAAAATAATTTTAAAAATTAGATTTCATGTTAATTTCATGTGCCCTTTTTTGTCAATTTTTATTTTTTTTATTTATTTTCTAAAATAAAAACTACATATCAGATAAGGACGATTCATGCATTAAAATGAGCACCAGGTCCTCGTCCTTAAGAAGGGATACTCCTTTGTCCAAATGCCGTTTGCTCTATCTCTTGTAGTTAGGAGTTGTAGAACACTTTTTGGAGTGGAAGCTGGCCAAAAACATGTGCTTTTTCCGTCATAACTCGCAAACCATACATCCTACAAGGACGATTTATACACCAAATTGTTTCTAATACATATATACACAAGACTGCAAATTCAGAAAAAAGTTTTCTGGAATGTGATTTTTTTTCAAGAATCTTAGTTAAAATTTTTTACATGAATCATAGTTTTTGACGTGGTTTTTTGCGATTTTTTTGATTTTTTAGCCATAACTTCTAAACCATACATCATAAAAGGACGATTTATGCATCAAAATGTTCCTTAAGCTACTGTCCACAAGACTGTATCCTTAAAATAATTTTAAAAATTAGATTTCATGTTAATTTCATGTGCCCTTTTTTGTCAATTTTTATTTTTTTTATTTATTTTCTAAAATAAAAACTACATATCAGATAAGGACGATTCATGCATTAAAATGAGCACCAGGTCCTCGTCCTTAAGAAGGGATACTCCTTTGTCCAAATGCCGTTTGCTCTATCTCTTGTAGTTAGGAGTTGTAGAACACTTTTTGGAGTGGAAGCTGGCCAAAAACATGTGCTTTTTCCGTCATAACTCGCAAACCATACATCCTACAAGGACGATTTATACACCAAATTGTTTCTAATACATATATACACAAGACTGCAAATTCGGAAAAAAGTTTTCTGGAATGTGATTTTTTTTCAAGAATCTTAGTTAAAATTTTTTACATGAATCATAGTTTTTGACGTGGTTTTTTGCGATTTTTTTGATTTTTTAGCCATAACTTCTAAACCATACATCATAAAAGGACGATTTATGCATCAAAATGTTCCTTAAGCTACTGCCCACAAGACTGTATCCTAAAAATAATTTTAAAAATTAGATTTCATGTTAATTTCATGTGCCCTTTTTTGTCAATTTTTATTTTTTTTATTTTTTTTCTAAAATAAAAACTACATATCAGATAAGGACGATTCATGCATTAAAATGAGCACCAGGTCCTCGTCCTTAAGAAGGGATACTCCTTTGTCCAAATGCCGTTTGCTCTATCTCTTGTAGTTAGGAGTTGTAGAACACTTTTTGGAGTGGAAGCTGGCCAAAAACATGTGCTTTTTCCGTCATAACTCGCAAACCATACATCCTACAAGGACGATTTATACACCAAATTGTTTCTAATACATATATACACAAAACTGCATATTCAGAAAAAAGTTTTCTGGAATTTGATTTTTTTTCAAGAATCTTAGTTAAAATTTTTTACATGAATCATAGTTTTTGACGTGGTTTTTTGCGATTTTTTTGATTTTTTAGCCATAACTTCTAAACCATACATCATAAAAGGACGATTTATGCATCAAAATGTTCCTTAAGCTACTGCCCACAAGACTGTATCCTTAAAATAATTTTAAAAATTAGATTTCATGTTAATTTCATGTGCCCTTTTTTGTCAATTTTTATTTTTTTTATTTATTTTCTAAAATAAAAACTACATATCAGATAAGGACGATTCATGCATTAAAATGAGCACCAGGTCCTCGTCCTTAAGAAGGGATACTCCTTTGTCCAAATGCCGTTTGCTCTATCTCTTGTAGTTAGGAGTTGTAGAACACTTTTTGGAGTGGAAGCTGGCCAAAAACATGTGCTTTTTCCGTCATAACTCGCAAACCATACATCCTACAAGGACGATTTATACACCAAATTGTTTCTAATACATATATACACAAGACTGCATATTCAGAAAAAACTTTTCTGGATTTTGATTTTTTTTCAAGAATCTTAGTTAAAATTTTTTACATGAATCATAGTTTTTGACGTGGTTTTTTGCGATTTTTTTGATTTTTTAGCCATAACTTCTAAACCATACATCATAAAAGGACGATTTATGCATCAAAATGTTCCTTAAGCTACTGCCCACAAGACTGTATCCTTAAAATAATTTTAAAAATTAGATTTCATGTTAATTTCATGTGCCCTTTTTTGTCAATTTTTATTTTTTTTATTTATTTTCTAAAATAAAAACTACATATCAGATAAGGACGATTCATGCATTAAAATGAGCACCAGGTCCTCGTCCTTAAGAAGGGATACTCCTTTGTCCAAATGCCGTTTGCTCTATCTCTTGTAGTTAGGAGTTGTAGAACACTTTTTGGAGTGGAAGCTGGCCAAAAACATGTGCTTTTTCCGTCATAACTCGCAAACTATACATCCTACAAGGACGATTTATACACCAAATTGTTTCTAATACATATATACACAAGACTGCATATTCAGAAAAAACTTTTCTGGATTTTGATTTTTTTTCAAGAATCTTAGTTAAAATTTTTTACATGAATCATAGTTTTTGACGTGGTTTTTTGCGATTTTTTTGATTTTTTAGCCATAACTTCTAAACCATACATCATAAAAGGACGATTTATGCATCAAAATGTTCCTTAAGCTACTGCCCACAAGACTGTATCCTTAAAATAATTTTAAAAATTAGATTTCATGTTAATTTCATGTGCCCTTTTTTGTCAATTTTTATTTTTTTTATTTATTTTCTAAAATAAAAACTACATATCAGATAAGGACGATTCATGCATTAAAATGAGCACCAGGTCCTCGTCCTTAAGAAGGGATACTCCTTTGTCCAAATGCCGTTTGCTCTATCTCTTGTAGTTAGGAGTTGTAGAACACTTTTTGGAGTGGAAGCTGGCCAAAAACATGTGCTTTTTCCGTCATAACTCGCAAACCATACATCCTACAAGGACGATTTATACACCAAATTGTTTCTAATACATATATACACAAGACTGCAAATTCAGAAAAAAGTTTTCTGGAATGTGATTTTTTTTCAAGAATCTTAGTTAAAATTTTTTACATGAATCATAGTTTTTGACGTGGTTTTTTGCGATTTTTTTGATTTTTTAGCCATAACTTCTAAACCATACATCATAAAAGGACGATTTATGCATCAAAATGTTCCTTAAGCTACTGCCCACAAGACTGTATCCTTAAAATAATTTTAAAAATTAGATTTCATGTTAATTTCATGTGCCCTTTTTTGTCAATTTTTATTTTTTTTATTTATTTTCTAAAATAAAAACTACATATCAGATAAGGACGATTCATGCATTAAAATGAGCACCAGGTCCTCGTCCTTAAGAAGGGATACTCCTTTGTCCAAATGCCGTTTGCTCTATCTCTTGTAGTTAGGAGTTGTAGAACACTTTTTGGAGTGGAAGCTGGCCAAAAACATGTGCTTTTTCCGTCATAACTCGCAAACCATACATCCTACAAGGACGATTTATACACCAAATTGTTTCTAATACATATATACACAAGACTGCAAATTCGGAAAAAAGTTTTCTGGAATGTGATTTTTTTTCAAGAATCTTAGTTAAAATTTTTTACATGAATCATAGTTTTTGACGTGGTTTTTTGCGATTTTTTTGATTTTTTAGCCATAACTTCTAAACAATACATCATAAAAGGACGATTTATGCATCAAAATGTTCCTTAAGCTACTGCCCACAAGACTGTATCCTTAAAATAATTTTAAAAATTAGATTTCATGTTAATTTCATGTGCCCTTTTTTGTCAATTTTTATTTTTTTTATTTATTTTCTAAAATAAAAACTACATATCAGATAAGGACGATTCATGCATTAAAATGAGCACCAGGTCCTCGTCCTTAAGAAGGGATACTCCTTTGTCCAAATGCCGTTTGCTCTATCTCTTGTAGTTAGGAGTTGTAGAACACTTTTTGGAGTGGAAGCTGGCCAAAAACATGTGCTTTTTCCGTCATAACTCGCAAACCATACATCCTACAAGGACGATTTATACACCAAATTGTTTCTAATACATATATACACAAGACTGCAAATTCGGAAAAAAGTTTTCTGGAATGTGATTTTTTTTCAAGAATCTTAGTTAAAATTTTTTACATGAATCATAGTTTTTGACGTGGTTTTTTGCGATTTTTTTGATTTTTTAGCCATAACTTCTAAACCATACATCATAAAAGGACGATTTATGCATCAAAATGTTCCTTAAGCTACTGCCCACAAGACTGTATCCTTAAAATAATTTTAAAAATTAGATTTCATGTTAATTTCATGTGCCCTTTTTTGTCAATTTTTATTTTTTTTATTTATTTTCTAAAATAAAAACTACATATCAGATAAGGACGATTCATGCATTAAAATGAGCACCAGGTCCTCGTCCTTAAGAAGGGATACTCCTTTGTCCAAATGCCGTTTGCTCTATCTCTTGTAGTTAGGAGTTGTAGAACACTTTTTGGAGTGGAAGCTGGCCAAAAACATGTGCTTTTTCCGTCATAACTCGCAAACCATACATCCTACAAGGACGATTTATACACCAAATTGTTTCTAATACATATATACACAAGACTGCATATTCAGAAAAAACTTTTCTGGATTTTGATTTTTTTTCAAGAATCTTAGTTAAAATTTTTTACATGAATCATAGTTTTTGACGTGGTTTTTTGCGATTTTTTTGATTTTTTAGCCATAACTTCTAAACCATACATCATAAAAGGACGATTTATGCATCAAAATGTTCCTTAAGCTACTGCCCACAAGACTGTATCCTTAAAATAATTTTAAAAATTAGATTTCATGTTAATTTCATGTGCCCTTTTTTGTCAATTTTTATTTTTTTTATTTATTTTCTAAAATAAAAACTACATATCAGATAAGGACGATTCATGCATTAAAATGAGCACCAGGTCCTCGTCCTTAAGAAGGGATACTCCTTTGTCCAAATGCCGTTTGCTCTATCTCTTGTAGTTAGGAGTTGTAGAACACTTTTTGGAGTGGAAGCTGGCCAAAAACATGTGCTTTTTCCGTCATAACTCGCAAACCATACATCCTACAAGGACGATTTATACACCAAATTGTTTCTAATACATATATACACAAGACTGCATATTCAGAAAAAACTTTTCTGGATTTTGATTTTTTTTCAAGAATCTTAGTTAAAATTTTTTACATGAATCATAGTTTTTGACGTGGTTTTTTGCGATTTTTTTGATTTTTTAGCCATAACTTCTAAACCATACATCATAAAAGGACGATTTATGCATCAAAATGTTCCTTAAGCTACTGCCCACAAGACTGTATCCTTAAAATAATTTTAAAAATTAGATTTCATGTTAATTTCATGTGCCCTTTTTTGTCAATTTTTATTTTTTTTATTTATTTTCTAAAATAAAAACTACATATCAGATAAGGACGATTCATGCATTAAAATGAGCACCAGGTCCTCGTCCTTAAGAAGGGATACTCCTTTGTCCAAATGCCGTTTGCTCTATCTCTTGTAGTTAGGAGTTGTAGAACACTTTTTGGAGTGGAAGCTGGCCAAAAACATGTGCTTTTTCCGTCATAACTCGCAAACCATACATCCTACAAGGACGATTTATACACCAAATTGTTTCTAATACATATATACACAAGACTGCATATTCAGAAAAAACTTTTCTGGATTTTGATTTTTTTTCAAGAATCTTAGTTAAAATTTTTTACATGAATCATAGTTTTTGACGTGGTTTTTTGCGATTTTTTTGATTTTTTAGCCATAACTTCTAAACCATACATCATAAAAGGACGATTTATGCATCAAAATGTTCCTTAAGCTACTGCCCACAAGACTGTATCCTTAAAATAATTTTAAAAATTAGATTTCATGTTAATTTCATGTGCCCTTTTTTGTCAATTTTTATTTTTTTTATTTATTTTCTAAAATAAAAACTACATATCAGATAAGGACGATTCATGCATTAAAATGAGCACCAGGTCCTCGTCCTTAAGAAGGGATACTCCTTTGTCCAAATGCCGTTTGCTCTATCTCTTGTAGTTAGGAGTTGTAGAACACTTTTTGGAGTGGAAGCTGGCCAAAAACATGTGCTTTTTCCGTCATAACTCGCAAACCATACATCCTACAAGGACGATTTATACACCAAATTGTTTCTAATACATATATACACAAGACTGCAAATTCAGAAAAAAGTTTTCTGGAATGTGATTTTTTTTCAAGAATCTTAGTTAAAATTTTTTACATGAATCATAGTTTTTGACGTGGTTTTTTGCGATTTTTTTGATTTTTTAGCCATAACTTCTAAACCATACATCATAAAAGGACGATTTATGCATCAAAATGTTCCTTAAGCTACTGTCCACAAGACTGTATCCTTAAAATAATTTTAAAAATTAGATTTCATGTTAATTTCATGTGCCCTTTTTTGTCAATTTTTATTTTTTTTATTTATTTTCTAAAATAAAAACTACATATCAGATAAGGACGATTCATGCATTAAAATGAGCACCAGGTCCTCGTCCTTAAGAAGGGATACTCCTTTGTCCAAATGCCGTTTGCTCTATCTCTTGTAGTTAGGAGTTGTAGAACACTTTTTGGAGTGGAAGCTGGCCAAAAACATGTGCTTTTTCCGTCATAACTCGCAAACCATACATCCTACAAGGACGATTTATACACCAAATTGTTTCTAATACATATATACACAAGACTGCAAATTCGGAAAAAAGTTTTCTGGAATGTGATTTTTTTTCAAGAATCTTAGTTAAAATTTTTTACATGAATCATAGTTTTTGACGTGGTTTTTTGCGATTTTTTTGATTTTTTAGCCATAACTTCTAAACCATACATCATAAAAGGACGATTTATGCATCAAAATGTTCCTTAAGCTACTGTCCACAAGACTGTATCCTAAAAATAATTTTAAAAATTAGATTTCATGTTAATTTCATGTGCCCTTTTTTGTCAATTTTTATTTTTTTTATTTATTTTCTAAAATAAAAACTACATATCAGATAAGGACGATTCATGCATTTAAATGAGCACCAGGTCCTCGTCCTTAAGAAGGGATACTCCTTTGTCCAAATGCCGTTTGCTCTATCTCTTGTAGTTAGGAGTTGTAGAACACTTTTTGGAGTGGAAGCTGGCCAAAAACATGTGCTTTTTCCGTCATAACTCGCAAACCATACATCCTACAAGGACGATTTATACACCAAATTGTTTCTAATACATATATACACAAGACTGCATATTCAGAAAAAAGTTTTCTGGATTTTGATTTTTTTTCAAGAATCTTAGTTAAAATTTTTTACATGAATCATAGTTTTTGACGTGGTTTTTTGCGATTTTTTTGATTTTTTAGCCATAACTTCTAAACCATACATCATAAAAGGACGATTTATGCATCAAAATGTTCCTTAAGCTACTGCCCACAAGACTGTATCCTTAAAATAATTTTAAAAATTAGATTTCATGTTAATTTCATGTGCCCTTTTTTGTCAATTTTTATTTTTTTTATTTATTTTCTAAAATAAAAACTACATATCAGATAAGGACGATTCATGCATTAAAATGAGCACCAGGTCCTCGTCCTTAAGAAGGGATACTCCTTTGTCCAAATGCCGTTTGCTCTATCTCTTGTAGTTAGGAGTTGTAGAACACTTTTTGGAGTGGAAGCTGGCCAAAAACATGTGCTTTTTCCGTCATAACTCGCAAACCATACATCCTACAAGGACGATTTATACACCAAATTGTTTCTAATACATATATACACAAGACTGCAAATTCGGAAAAAAGTTTTCTGGAATGTGATTTTTTTTCAAGAATCTTAGTTATAATTTTTTACATGAATTATAGTTTTTGACGTGGTTTTTTGCGATTTTTTTGATTTTTTAGCCATAACTTCTAAACCATACATCATAAAAGGACGATTTATGCATCAAAATGTTCCTTAAGCTACTGCCCACAAGACTGTATCCTTAAAATAATTTTAAAAATTAGATTTCATGTTAATTTCATGTGCCCTTTTTTGTCAATTTTTATTTTTTTTATTTATTTTCTAAAATAAAAACTACATATCAGATAAGGACGATTCATGCATTAAAATGAGCACCAGGTCCTCGTCCTTAAGAAGGGATACTCCTTTGTCCAAATGCCGTTTGCTCTATCTCTTGTAGTTAGGAGTTGTAGAACACTTTTTGGAGTGGAAGCTGGCCAAAAACATGTGCTTTTTCCGTCATAACTCGCAAACCATACATCCTACAAGGACGATTTATACACCAAATTGTTTCTAATACATATATACACAAGACTGCATATTCAGAAAAAAGTTTTCTGGATTTTGATTTTTTTTCAAGAATCTTAGTTAAAATTTTTTACATGAATCATAGTTTTTGACGTGGTTTTTTGCGATTTTTTTGATTTTTTAGCCATAACTTCTAAACCATACATCATAAAAGGACGATTTATGCATCAAAATGTTCCTTAAGCTACTGCCCACAAGACTGTATCCTTAAAATAATTTTAAAAATTAGATTTCATGTTAATTTCATGTGCCCTTTTTTGTCAATTTTTATTTTTTTTATTTATTTTCTAAAATAAAAACTACATATCAGATAAGGACGATTCATGCATTAAAATGAGCACCAGGTCCTCGTCCTTAAGAAGGGATACTCCTTTGTCCAAATGCCGTTTGCTCTATCTCTTGTAGTTAGGAGTTGTAGAACACTTTTTGGAGTGGAAGCTGGCCAAAAACATGTGCTTTTTCCGTCATAACTCGCAAACCATACATCCTACAAGGACGATTTATACACCAAATTGTTTCTAATACATATATACACAAGACTGCAAATTCAGAAAAAAGTTTTCTGGAATGTGATTTTTTTTCAAGAATCTTAGTTAAAATTTTTTACATGAATCATAGTTTTTGACGTGGTTTTTTGCGATTTTTTTGATTTTTTAGCCATAACTTCTAAACCATACATCATAAAAGGACGATTTATGCATCAAAATGTTCCTTAAGCTACTGCCCACAAGACTGTATCCTTAAAATAATTTTAAAAATTAGATTTCATGTTAATTTCATGTGCCCTTTTTTGTCAATTTTTATTTTTTTTATTTATTTTCTAAAATAAAAACTACATATCAGATAAGGACGATTCATGCATTAAAATGAGCACCAGGTCCTCGTCCTTAAGAAGGGATACTCCTTTGTCCAAATGCCGTTTGCTCTATCTCTTGTAGTTAGGAGTTGTAGAACACTTTTTGGAGTGGAAGCTGGCCAAAAACATGTGCTTTTTCCGTCATAACTCCCAAACTGTAAATCCTACAAGGACGATTTATACACCAAATTGTTTCTAATACATATATACACAAGACTGCATATTCAGAAAAAACTTTTCTGGATTTTGATTTTTTTTCAAGAATCTTAGTTAAAATTTTTTACATGAATCATAGTTTTTGACGTGGTTTTTTGCGATTGGACCACTTTTTGGAGTGGAAGCTGGCCAAAAACATGTGCTTTTTCCGTCATAACTCCCAAACTGTAAATCCTACAAGGACGATTTATACACCAAATTGTTTCTAATACATATATACACAAGACTGCATATTCAGAAAAAACTTTTCTGGATTTTAATTTTTTTTCAAGAATCTTAGTTAAAATTTTTTACATGAATCATAGTTTTTGACGTGGTTTTTTGCGATTTTTTTGATTTTTTAGCCATAACTTCTAAACCATACATCATAAAAGGACGATTTATGCATCAAAATGTTCCTTAAGCTACTGCCCACAAGACTGTATCCTTAAAATAATTTTAAAAATTAGATTTCATGTTAATTTCATGTGCCCTTTTTTGTCAATTTTTATTTTTTTTATTTATTTTCTAAAATAAAAACTACATATCAGATAAGGACGATTCATGCATTAAAATGAGCACCAGGTCCTCGTCCTTAAGAAGGGATACTCCTTTGTCCAAATGCCGTTTGCTCTATCTCTTGTAGTTAGGAGTTGTAGAACACTTTTTGGAGTGGAAGCTGGCCAAAAACATGTGCTTTTTCCGTCATAACTCGCAAACCATACATCCTACAAGGACGATTTATACACCAAATTGTTTCTAATACATATATACACAAGACTGCAAATTCGGAAAAAAGTTTTCTGGAATGTGATTTTTTTTCAAGAATCTTAGTTAAAATTTTTTACATGAATCATAGTTTTTGACGTGGTTTTTTGCGATTTTTTTGATTTTTTAGCCATAACTTCTAAACAATACATCATAAAAGGACGATTTATGCATCAAAATGTTCCTTAAGCTACTGCCCACAAGACTGTATCCTTAAAATAATTTTAAAAATTAGATTTCATGTTAATTTCATGTGCCCTTTTTTGTCAATTTTTATTTTTTTTATTTATTTTCTAAAATAAAAACTACATATCAGATAAGGACGATTCATGCATTAAAATGAGCACCAGGTCCTCGTCCTTAAGAAGGGATACTCCTTTGTCCAAATGCCGTTTGCTCTATCTCTTGTAGTTAGGAGTTGTAGAACACTTTTTGGAGTGGAAGCTGGCCAAAAACATGTGCTTTTTCCGTCATAACTCGCAAACCATACATCCTACAAGGACGATTTATACACCAAATTGTTTCTAATACATATATACACAAGACTGCAAATTCAGAAAAAAGTTTTCTGGAATGTGATTTTTTTTCAAGAATCTTAGTTAAAATTTTTTACATGAATCATAGTTTTTGACGTGGTTTTTTGCGATTTTTTTGATTTTTTAGCCATAACTTCTAAACCATACATCATAAAAGGACGATTTATGCATCAAAATGTTCCTTAAGCTACTGTCCACAAGACTGTATCCTTAAAATAATTTTAAAAATTAGATTTCATGTTAATTTCATGTGCCCTTTTTTGTCAATTTTTATTTTTTTTATTTATTTTCTAAAATAAAAACTACATATCAGATAAGGACGATTCATGCATTAAAATGAGCACCAGGTCCTCGTCCTTAAGAAGGGATACTCCTTTGTCCAAATGCCGTTTGCTCTATCTCTTGTAGTTAGGAGTTGTAGAACACTTTTTGGAGTGGAAGCTGGCCAAAAACATGTGCTTTTTCCGTCATAACTCGAAAACCATACATCCTACAAGGACGATTTATACACCAAATTGTTTCTAATACATATATACACAAGACTGCAAATTCGGAAAAAAGTTTTCTGGAATGTGATTTTTTTTCAAGAATCTTAGTTAAAATTTTTTACATGAATCATAGTTTTTGACGTGGTTTTTTGCGATTTTTTTGATTTTTTAGCCATAACTTCTAAACCATACATCATAAAAGGACGATTTATGCATCAAAATGTTCCTTAAGCTACTGCCCACAAGACTGTATCCTAAAAATAATTTTAAAAATTAGATTTCATGTTAATTTCATGTGCCCTTTTTTGTCAATTTTTATTTTTTTTATTTATTTTCTAAAATAAAAACTACATATCAGATAAGGACGATTCATGCATTAAAATGAGCACCAGGTCCTCGTCCTTAAGAAGGGATACTCCTTTGTCCAAATGCCGTTTGCTCTATCTCTTGTAGTTAGGAGTTGTAGAACACTTTTTGGAGTGGAAGCTGGCCAAAAACATGTGCTTTTTCCGTCATAACTCGCAAACCATACATCCTACAAGGACGATTTATACACCAAATTGTTTCTAATACATATATACACAAGACTGCATATTCAGAAAAAAGTTTTCTGGATTTTGATTTTTTTTCAAGAATCTTAGTTAAAATTTTTTACATGAATCATAGTTTTTGACGTGGTTTTTTGCGATTTTTTTGATTTTTTAGCCATAACTTCTAAACCATACATCATAAAAGGACGATTTATGCATCAAAATGTTCCTTAAGCTACTGCCCACAAGACTGTATCCTTAAAATAATTTTAAAAATTAGATTTCATGTTAATTTCATGTGCCCTTTTTTGTCAATTTTTATTTTTTTTATTTATTTTCTAAAATAAAAACTACATATCAGATAAGGACGATTCATGCATTAAAATGAGCACCAGGTCCTCGTCCTTAAGAAGGGATACTCCTTTGTCCAAATGCCGTTTGCTCTATCTCTTGTAGTTAGGAGTTGTAGAACACTTTTTGGAGTGGAAGCTGGCCAAAAACATGTGCTTTTTCCGTCATAACTCGCAAACCATACATCCTACAAGGACGATTTATACACCAAATTGTTTCTAATACATATATACACAAGACTGCAAATTCGGAAAAAAGTTTTCTGGAATGTGATTTTTTTTCAAGAATCTTAGTTAAAATTTTTTACATGAATCATAGTTTTTGACGTGGTTTTTTGCGATTTTTTTGATTTTTTAGCCATAACTTCTAAACCATACATCATAAAAGGACGATTTATGCATCAAAATGTTCCTTAAGCTACTGCCCACAAGACTGTATCCTTAAAATAATTTTAAAAATTAGATTTCATGTTAATTTCATGTGCCCTTTTTTGTCAATTTTTATTTTTTTTATTTATTTTCTAAAATAAAAACTACATATCAGATAAGGACGATTCATGCATTAAAATGAGCACCAGGTCCTCGTCCTTAAGAAGGGATACTCCTTTGTCCAAATGCCGTTTGCTCTATCTCTTGTAGTTAGGAGTTGTAGAACACTTTTTGGAGTGGAAGCTGGCCAAAAACATGTGCTTTTTCCGTCATAACTCGCAAACCATACATCCTACAAGGACGATTTATACACCAAATTGTTTCTAATACATATATACACAAGACTGCAAATTCAGAAAAAAGTTTTCTGGAATGTGATTTTTTTTCAAGAATCTTAGTTAAAATTTTTTACATGAATCATAGTTTTTGACGTGGTTTTTTGCGATTTTTTTGATTTTTTAGCCATAACTTCTAAACCATACATCATAAAAGGACGATTTATGCATCAAAATGTTCCTTAAGCTACTGCCCACAAGACTGTATCCTTAAAATAATTTTAAAAATTAGATTTCATGTTAATTTCATGTGCCCTTTTTTGTCAATTTTTATTTTTTTTATTTATTTTCTAAAATAAAAACTACATATCAGATAAGGACGATTCATGCATTAAAATGAGCACCAGGTCCTCGTCCTTAAGAAGGGATACTCCTTTGTCCAAATGCCGTTTGCTCTATCTCTTGTAGTTAGGAGTTGTAGAACACTTTTTGGAGTGGAAGCTGGCCAAAAACATGTGCTTTTTCCGTCATAACTCCCAAACTGTAAATCCTACAAGGACGATTTATACACCAAATTGTTTCTAATACATATATACACAAGACTGCATATTCAGAAAAAACTTTTCTGGATTTTGATTTTTTTTCAAGAATCTTAGTTAAAATTTTTTACATGAATCATAGTTTTTGACGTGGTTTTTTGCGATTTTTTTGATTTTTTAGCCATAACTTCTAAACCATACATCATAAAAGGACGATTTATGCATCAAAATGTTCCTTAAGCTACTGCCCACAAGACTGTATCCTTAAAATAATTTTAAAAATTAGATTTCATGTTAATTTCATGTGCCCTTTTTTGTCAATTTTTATTTTTTTTATTTATTTTCTAAAATAAAAACTACATATCAGATAAGGACGATTCATGCATTAAAATGAGCACCAGGTCCTCGTCCTTAAGAAGGGATACTCCTTTGTCCAAATGCCGTTTGCTCTATCTCTTGTAGTTAGGAGTTGTAGAACACTTTTTGGAGTGGAAGCTGGCCAAAAACATGTGCTTTTTTCGTCATAACTCCCAAACCCTACATCCTACAAGGACGATTTATACACCAAATTGTTTCTAATACATATATACACAAGACTGCATATTCAGAAAAAACTTTTCTGGATTTTGATTTTTTTTCAAGAATCTTAGTTAAAATTTTTTACATGAATCATAGTTTTTGACGTGGTTTTTTGCGATTTTTTTGATTTTTTAGCCATAACTACTAAACCATACATCATAAAAGGACGATTTATGCATCAAAATGTTCCTTAAGCTACTGCCCACAAGACTGTATCCTTAAAATAATTCTAAAAATTAGATTTCATGTTAATTTCATGTGCCCTTTTTTGTCAATTTTTATTTTTTTTATTTATTTTCTAAAATAAAAACTACATATCAGATAAGGACGATTCATGCATTAAAATGAGCACCAGGTCCTCGTCCTTAAGAAGGGATACTCCTTTGTCCAAATGCCGTTTGCTCTATCTCTTGTAGTTAGGAGTTGTAGAACACTTTTTGGAGTGGAAGCTGGCCAAAAACATGTGCTTTTTCCGTCATAACTCGCAAACCATACATCCTACAAGGACGATTTATACACCAAATTGTTTCTAATACATATATACACAAGACTGCAAATTCGGAAAAAAGTTTTCTGGAATGTGATTTTTTTTCAAGAATCTTAGTTAAAATTTTTTACATGAATCATAGTTTTTGACGTGGTTTTTTGCGATTTTTTTGATTTTTTAGCCATAACTTCTAAACCATACATCATAAAAGGACGATTTATGCATCAAAATGTTCCTTTTGATTTTGATTTTTTTTCAAGAATCTTAGTTAAAATTTTTTACATGAATCATAGTTTTTGACGTGGTTTTTTGCGATTTTTTTGATTTTTTAGCCATAACTTCTAAACCATACATCATAAAAGGACGATTTATGCATCAAAATGTTCCTTAAGCTACTGCCCACAAGACTGTATCCTTAAAATAATTTTAAAAATTAGATTTCATGTTAATTTCATGTGCCTTTTTTTGTCAATTTTTATTTTTTTTATTTATTTTCTAAAATAAAAACTACATATCAGATAAGGACGATTCATGCATTAAAATGAGCACCAGGTCCTCGTCCTTAAGAAGGGATACTCCTTTGTCCAAATGCCGTTTGCTCTATCTCTTGTAGTTAGGAGTTGTAGAACACTTTTTGGAGTGGAAGCTGGCCAAAAACATGTGCTTTTTCCGTCATAACTCGCAAACCATACATCCTACAAGGACGATTTATACACCAAATTGTTTCTAATACATATATACACAAGACTGCAAATTCGGAAAAAAGTTTTCTGGAATGTGATTTTTTTTCAAGAATCTTAGTTAAAATTTTTTACATGAATCATAGTTTTTGACGTGGTTTTTTGCGATTTTTTTGATTTTTTAGCCATAACTTCTAAACCATACATCATAAAAGGACGATTTATGCATCAAAATGTTCCTTAAGCTACTGCCCACAAGACTGTATCCTTAAAATAATTTTAAAAATTAGATTTCATGTTAATTTCATGTGCCCTTTTTTGTCAATTTTTATTTTTTTTATTTATTTTCTAAAATAAAAACTACATATCAGATAAGGACGATTCATGCATTAAAATGAGCACCAGGTCCTCGTCCTTAAGAAGGGATACTCCTTTGTCCAAATGCCGTTTGCTCTATCTCTTGTAGTTAGGAGTTGTAGAACACTTTTTGGAGTGGAAGCTGGCAAAAAACATGTGCTTTTTCCGTCATAACTCGCAAACCATACATCCTACAAGGACGATTTATACACCAAATTGTTTCTAATACATATATACACAAGACTGCATATTCAGAAAAAAGTTTTCTGGAATTTGATTTTTTTTTCAAGAATCTTAGTTAAAATTTTTTACATGAATCATAGTTTTTGACGTGGTTTTTTGCGATTTTTTTGATTTTTTAGCCATAACTTCTAAACCATACATCATAAAAGGACGATTTATGCATCAAAATGTTCCTTAAGCTACTGCCCACAAGACTGTATCCTTAAAATAATTTTAAAAATTAGATTTCATGTTAATTTCATGTGCCCTTTTTTGTCAATTTTTATTTTTTTTATTTATTTTCTAAAATAAAAACTACATATCAGATAAGGACGATTCATGCATTAAAATGAGCACCAGGTCCTCGTCCTTAAGAAGGGATACTTCTTTGTCCAAATGCCGTTTGCTCTATCTCTTGTAGTTAGGAGTTGTAGAACACTTTTTGGAGTGGAAGCTGGCCAAAAACATGTGCTTTTTCCGTCATAACTCGCAAACCATACATCCTACAAGGACGATTTATACACCAAATTGTTTCTAATACATATATACACAAGACTGCATATTCAGAAAAAACTTTTCTGGATTTTGATTTTTTTTCAAGAATCTTAGTTAAAATTTTTTACATGAATCATAGTTTTTGACGTGGTTTTTTGCGATTTTTTTGATTTTTTAGCCATAACTTCTAAACCATACATCATAAAAGGACGATTTATGCATCAAAATGTTCCTTAAGCTACTGCCCACAAGACTGTATCCTTAAAATAATTTTAAAAATTAGATTTCATGTTAATTTCATGTGCCCTTTTTTGTCAATTTTTATTTTTTTTATTTATTTTCTAAAATAAAAACTACATATCAGATAAGGACGATTCATGCATTAAAATGAGCACCAGGTCCTCGTCCTTAAGAAGGGATACTCCTTTGTCCAAATGCCGTTTGCTCTATCTCTTGTAGTTAGGAGTTGTAGAACACTTTTTGGAGTGGAAGCTGGCCAAAAACATGTGCTTTTTTCGTCATAACTCCCAAACCCTACATCCTACAAGGACGATTTATACACCAAATTGTTTCTAATACATATATACACAAGACTGCATATTCAGAAAAAACTTTTCTGGATTTTGATTTTTTTTCAAGAATCTTAGTTAAAATTTTTTACATGAATCATAGTTTTTGACGTGGTTTTTTGCGATTTTTTTGATTTTTTAGCCATAACTTCTAAACCATACATCATAAAAGGACGATTTATGCATCAAAATGTTCCTTAAGCTACTGCCCACAAGACTGTATCCTTAAAATAATTCTAAAAATTAGATTTCATGTTAATTTCATGTGCCCTTTTTTGTCAATTTTTATTTTTTTTATTTATTTTCTAAAATAAAAACTACATATCAGATAAGGACGATTCATGCATTAAAATGAGCACCAGGTCCTCGTCCTTAAGAAGGGATACTCCTTTGTCCAAATGCCGTTTGCTCTATCTCTTGTAGTTAGGAGTTGTAGAACACTTTTTGGAGTGGAAGCTGGCCAAAAACATGTGCTTTTTCCGTCATAACTCGCAAACCATACATCCTACAAGGACGATTTATACACCAAATTGTTTCTAATACATATATACACAAGACTGCAAATTCGGAAAAAAGTTTTCTGGAATGTGATTTTTTTTCAAGAATCTTAGTTAAAATTTTTTACATGAATCATAGTTTTTGACGTGGTTTTTTGCGATTTTTTTGATTTTTTAGCCATAACTTCTAAACCATACATCATAAAAGGACGATTTATGCATCAAAATGTTCCTTTTGATTTTGATTTTTTTTCAAGAATCTTAGTTAAAATTTTTTACATGAATCATAGTTTTTGACGTGGTTTTTTGCGATTTTTTTGATTTTTTAGCCATAACTTCTAAACCATACATCATAAAAGGACGATTTATGCATCAAAATGTTCCTTAAGCTACTGCCCACAAGACTGTATCCTTAAAATAATTTTAAAAATTAGATTTCATGTTAATTTCATGTGCCCTTTTTTGTCAATTTTTATTTTTTTTATTTATTTTCTAAAATAAAAACTACATATCAGATAAGGACGATTCATGCATTAAAATGAGCACCAGGTCCTCGTCCTTAAGAAGGGATACTCCTTTGTCCAAATGCCGTTTGCTCTATCTCTTGTAGTTAGGAGTTGTAGAACACTTTTTGGAGTGGAAGCTGGCCAAAAACATGTGCTTTTTCCGTCATAACTCGCAAACCATACATCCTACAAGGACGATTTATACACCAAATTGTTTCTAATACATATATACACAAGACTGCATATTCGGAAAAAAGTTTTCTGGAATGTGATTTTTTTTCAAGAATCTTGGTTAAAATTTTTTACATGAATCATAGTTTTTGACGTGGTTTTTTGCGATTTTTTTGATTTTTTAGCCATAACTTCTAAACCATACATTTTAAAAGGACGATTTATGCATCAAAATGTTCCTTAAGCTACTGCCCACAAGACTGTATCCTTAAAATAATTTTAAAAATTAGATTTCATGTTAATTTCATGTGCCCTTTTTTGTCAATTTTTATTTTTTTTATTTATTTTCTAAAATAAAAACTACATATCAGATAAGGACGATTCATGCATTAAAATGAGCACCAGGTCCTCGTCCTTAAGAAGGGATACTCCTTTGTCCAAATGCCGTTTGCTCTATCTCTTGTAGTTAGGAGTTGTAGAACACTTTTTGGAGTGGAAGCTGGCCAAAAACATGTGCTTTTTCCGTCATAACTCGCAAACCATACATCCTACAAGGACGATTTATACACCAAATTGTTTCTAATACATATATACACAAGACTGCATATTCAGAAAAAAGTTTTCTGGAATTTGATTTTTTTTCAAGAATCTTAGTTAAAATTTTTTACATGAATCATAGTTTTTGACGTGGTTTTTTGCGATTTTTTTGATTTTTTAGCCATAACTTCTAAACCATACATCATAAAAGGACGATTTATGCATCAAAATGTTCCTTAAGCTACTGCCCACAAGACTGTATCCTTAAAATAATTCTAAAAATTAGATTTCATGTTAATTTCATGTGCCCTTTTTTGTCAATTTTTATTTTTTTTATTTATTTTCTAAAATAAAAACTACATATCAGATAAGGACGATTCATGCATTAAAATGAGCACCAGATCCTCGTCCTTAAGAAGGGATACTCCTTTGTCCAAATGCCGTTTGCTCTATCTCTTGTAGTTAGGAGTTGTAGAACACTTTTTGGAGTGGAAGCTGGCCAAAAACATGTGCTTTTTCCGTCATAACTCGCAAACCATACATCCTACAAGGACGATTTATACACCAAATTGTTTCTAATACATATATACACAAGACTGCAAATTCGGAAAAAAGTTTTCTGGAATGTGATTTTTTTTCAAGAATCTTAGTTAAAATTTTTTACATGAATCATAGTTTTTGACGTGGTTTTTTGCGATTTTTTTGATTTTTTAGCCATAACTTCTAAACCATACATCATAAAAGGACGATTTATGCATCAAAATGTTCCTTTTGATTTTGATTTTATTTCAAGAATCTTAGTTAAAATTTTTTACATGAATCATAGTTTTTGACGTGGTTTTTTGCGATTTTTTTGATTTTTTAGCCATAACTTCTAAACCATACATCATAAAAGGACGATTTATGCATCAAAATGTTCCTTAAGCTACTGCCCACAAGACTGTATCCTTAAAATAATTTTAAAAATTAGATTTCATGTTAATTTCATGTGCCCTTTTTTGTCAATTTTTATTTTTTTTATTTATTTTCTAAAATAAAAACTACATATCAGATAAGGACGATTCATGCATTAAAATGAGCACCAGGTCCTCGTCCTTAAGAAGGGATACTCCTTTGTCCAAATGCCGTTTGCTCTATCTCTTGTAGTTAGGAGTTGTAGAACACTTTTTGGAGTGGAAGCTGGCCAAAAACATGTGCTTTTTCCGTCATAACTCGCAAACCATACATCCTACAAGGACGATTTATACACCAAATTGTTTCTAATACATATATACACAAGACTGCATATTCGGAAAAAAGTTTTCTGGAATGTGATTTTTTTTCAAGAATCTTAGTTAAAATTTTTTACATGAATCATAGTTTTTGACGTGGTTTTTTGCGATTTTTTTGATTTTTTAGCCATAACTTCTAAACCATACATCATAAAAGGACGATTTATGCATCAAAATGTTCCTTAAGCTACTGCCCACAAGACTGTATCCTTAAAATAATTTTAAAAATTAGATTTCATGTTAATTTCATGTGCCCTTTTTTGTCAATTTTTATTTTTTTTATTTATTTTCTAAAATAAAAACTACATATCAGATAAGGACGATTCATGCATTAAAATGAGCACCAGGTCCTCGTCCTTAAGAAGGAATACTCCTTTGTCCAAATGCCGTTTGCTCTATCTCTTGTAGTTAGGAGTTGTAGAACACTTTTTGGAGTGGAAGCTGGCCAAAAACATGTGCTTTTTCCGTCATAACTCGCAAACCATACATCCTACAAGGACGATTTATACACCAAATTGTTTCTAATACATATATACACAAGACTGCATATTCGGAAAAAAGTTTTCTGGAATGTGATTTTTTTTCAAGAATCTTGGTTAAAATTTTTTACATGAATCATAGTTTTTGACGTGGTTTTTTGCGATTTTTTTGATTTTTTAGCCATAACTTCTAAACCATACATTTTAAAAGGACGATTTATGCATAAAAATGTTCCTTAAGCTACTGCCCACAAGACTGTATCCTTAAAATAATTTTAAAAATTAGATTTCATGTTAATTTCATGTGCCCTTTTTTGTCAATTTTTATTTTTTTTATTTATTTTCTAAAATAAAAACTACATATCAGATAAGGACGATTCATGCATTAAAATGAGCACCAGGTCCTCGTCCTTAAGAAGGGATACTCCTTTGTCCAAATGCCGTTTGCTCTATCTCTTGTAGTTAGGAGTTGTAGAACACTTTTTGGAGTGGAAGCTGGCCAAAAACATGTGCTTTTTCCGTCATAACTCGCAAACCATACATCCTACAAGGACGATTTATACACCAAATTGTTTCTAATACATATATACACAAGACTGCATATTCAGAAAAAAGTTTTCTGGAATTTGATTTTTTTTCAAGAATCTTAGTTAAAATTTTTTACATGAATCATAGTTTTTGACGTGGTTTTTTGCGATTTTTTTGATTTTTTAGCCATAACTTCTAAACCATACATCATAAAAGGACGATTTATGCATCAAAATGTTCCTTAAGCTACTGCCCACAAGACTGTATCCTTAAAATAATTTTAAAAATTAGATTTCATGTTAATTTCATGTGCCCTTTTTTGTCAATTTTTATTTTTTTTATTTATTTTCTAAAATAAAAACTACATATCAGATAAGGACGATTCATGCATTAAAATGAGCACCAGGTCCTCGTCCTTAAGAAGGGATACTCCTTTGTCCAAATGCCGTTTGCTCTATCTCTTGTAGTTAGGAGTTGTAGAACACTTTTTGGAGTGGAAGCTGGCCAAAAACATGTGCTTTTTCCGTCATAACTCGCAAACCATACATCCTACAAGGACGATTTATACACCAAATTGTTTCTAATACATATATACACAAGACTACATATTCAGAAAAAAGTTTTCTGGATTTTGATTTTTTTTCAAGAATCTTAGTTAAAATTTTTTACATGAATCATAGTTTTTGACGTGGTTTTTTGCGATTTTTTTGATTTTTTAGCCATAACTTCTAAACCATACATCATAAAAGGACGATTTATGCATCAAAATGTTCCTTAAGCTACTGTCCACAAGACTGTATCCTTAAAATAATTTTAAAAATTAGATTTCATGTTAATTTCATGTGCCCTTTTTTGTCAATTTTTATTTTTTTTATTTATTTTCTAAAATAAAAACTACATATCAGATAAGGACGATTCATGCATTAAAATGAGCACCAGGTCCTCGTCCTTAAGAAGGGATACTCCTTTGTCCAAATGCCGTTTGCTCTATCTCTTGTAGTTAGGAGTTGTAGAACACTTTTTGGAGTGGAAGCTGGCCAAAAACATGTGCTTTTTCCGTCATAACTCGCAAACCATACATCCTACAAGGACGATTTATACACCAAATTGTTTCTAATACATATATACACAAGACTGCATATTCAGAAAAAAGTTTTCTGGAATTTGATTTTTTTTCAAGAATCTTAGTTAAAATTTTTTACATGAATCATAGTTTTTGACGTGGTTTTTTGCGATTTTTTTGATTTTTTAGCCATAACTTCTAAACCATACATCATAAAAGGACGATTTATGCATCAAAATGTTCCTTAAGCTACTGCCCACAAGACTGTATCCTTAAAATAATTTTAAAAATTAGATTTCATGTTAATTTCATGTGCCCTTTTTTGTCAATTTTTATTTTTTTTATTTATTTTCTAAAATAAAAACTACATATCAGATAAGGACGATTCATGCATTAAAATGAGCACCAGGTCCTCGTCCTTAAGAAGGGATACTCCTTTGTCCAAATGCCGTTTGCTCTATCTCTTGTAGTTAGGAGTTGTAGAACACTTTTTGGAGTGGAAGCTGGCCAAAAACATGTGCTTTTTCCGTCATAACTCGCAAACCATACATCCTACAAGGACGATTTATACACCAAATTGTTTCTAATACATATATACACAAGACTACATATTCAGAAAAAAGTTTTCTGGATTTTGATTTTTTTTCAAGAATCTTAGTTAAAATTTTTTACATGAATCATAGTTTTTGACGTGGTTTTTTGCGATTTTTTTGATTTTTTAGCCATAACTTCTAAACCATACATCATAAAAGGACGATTTATGCATCAAAATGTTCCTTAAGCTACTGTCCACAAGACTGTATCCTTAAAATAATTTTAAAAATTAGATTTCATGTTAATTTCATGTGCCCTTTTTTGTCAATTTTTATTTTTTTTATTTATTTTCTAAAATAAAAACTACATATCAGATAAGGACGATTCATGCATTAAAATGAGCACCAGGTCCTCGTCCTTAAGAAGGGATACTCCTTTGTCCAAATGCCGTTTGCTCTATCTCTTGTAGTTAGGAGTTGTAGAACACTTTTTGGAGTGGAAGCTGGCCAAAAACATGTGCTTTTTCCGTCATAACTCGCAAACCATACATCCTACAAGGACGATTTATACACCAAATTGTTTCTAATACATATATACACAAGACTGCATATTCAGAAAAAAGTTTTCTGGAATGTGATTTTTTTTCAAGAATCTTAGTTAAAATTTTTTACATGAATCATAGTTTTTGACGTGGTTTTTTGCGATTTTTTTGATTTTTTAGCCATAACTTCTAAACCATACATCATAAAAGGACGATTTATGCATCAAAATGTTCCTTAAGCTACTGTCCACAAGACTGTATCCTTAAAATAATTTTAAAAATTAGATTTCATGTTAATTTCATGTGCCCTTTTTTGTCAATTTTTATTTTTTTTATTTATTTTCTAAAATAAAAACTACATATCAGATAAGGACGATTCATGCATTAAAATGAGCACCAGGTCCTCGTCCTTAAGAAGGGATACTCCTTTGTCCAAATGCCGTTTGCTCTATCTCTTGTAGTTAGGAGTTGTAGAACACTTTTTGGAGTGGAAGCTGGCCAAAAACATGTGCTTTTTCCGTCATAACTCGCAAACCATACATCCTACAAGGACGATTTATACACCAAATTGTTTCTAATACATATATACACAAGACTGCATATTCAGAAAAAACTTTTCTGGATTTTGATTTTTTTTCAAGAATCTTAGTTAAAATTTTTTACATGAATCATAGTTTTTGACGTGGTTTTTTGCGATTTTTTTGATTTTTTAGCCATAACTTCTAAACCATACATCATAAAAGGACGATTTATGCATCAAAATGTTCCTTAAGCTACTGCCCACAAGACTGTATCCTTAAAATAATTTTAAAAATTAGATTTCATGTTAATTTCATGTGCCCTTTTTTGTCAATTTTTATTTTTTTTATTTATTTTCTAAAATAAAAACTACATATCAGATAAGGACGATTCATGCATTAAAATGACCACCAGGTCCTCGTCCTTAAGAAGGGATACTCCTTTGTCCAAATGCCGTTTGCTCTATCTCTTGTAGTTAGGAGTTGTAGAACACTTTTTGGAGTGGAAGCTGGCCAAAAACATGTGCTTTTTCCGTCATAACTCGCAAACCATACATCCTACAAGGACGATTTATACACCAAATTGTTTCTAATACATATATACACAAGACTGCATATTCAGAAAAAACTTTTCTGGATTTTGATTTTTTTTCAAGAATCTTAGTTAAAATTTTTTACATGAATCATAGTTTTTGACGTGGTTTTTTGCGATTTTTTTGATTTTTTAGCCATAACTTCTAAACCATACATCATAAAAGGACGATTTATGCATCAAAATGTTCCTTAAGCTACTGCCCACAAGACTGTATCCTTAAAATAATTTTAAAAATTAAATTTCATGTTAATTTCATGTGCCCTTTTTTGTCAATTTTTATTTTTTTTATTTATTTTCTAAAATAAAAACTACATATCAGATAAGGACGATTCATGCATTAAAATGAGCACCAGGTCCTCGTCCTTAAGAAGGGATACTCCTTTGTCCAAATGCCGTTTGCTCTATCTCTTGTAGTTAGGAGTTGTAGAACACTTTTTGGAGTGGAAGCTGGCCAAAAACATGTGCTTTTTCCGTCATAACTCGCAAACCATACATCCTACAAGGACGATTTATACACCAAATTGTTTCTAATACATATATACACAAAACTGCATATTCAGAAAAAAGTTTTCTGGAATTTGATTTTTTTTCAAGAATCTTAGTTAAAATTTTTTACATGAATCATAGTTTTTGACGTGGTTTTTTGCGATTTTTTTTATTTTTTAGCCATAACTTCTAAACCATACATCATAAAAGGACGATTTATGCATCAAAATGTTCCTTAAGCTACTGCCCACAAGACTGTATCCTTAAAATAATTTTAAAAATTAGATTTCATGTTAATTTCATGTGCCCTTTTTTGTCAATTTTTATTTTTTTTATTTATTTTCTAAAATAAAAACTACGTATCAGATAAGGACGATTCATGCATTAAAATGAGCACCAGGTCCTCGTCCTTAAGAAGGGATACTCCTTTGTCCAAATGCCGTTTGCTCTATCTCTTGTAGTTAGGAGTTGTAGAACACTTTTTGGAGTGGAAGCTGGCCAAAAACATGTGCTTTTTCCGTCATAACTCGCAAACCATACATCCTACAAGGACGATTTATACACCAAATTGTTTCTAATACATATATACACAAGACTGCATATTCAGAAAAAAGTTTTCTGGAATGTGATTTTTTTTCAAGAATCTTAGTTAAAATTTTTTACATGAATCATAGTTTTTGACGTGGTTTTTTGCGATTTTTTTGATTTTTTAGCCATAACTTCTAAACCATACATCATAAAAGGACGATTTATGCATCAAAATGTTCCTTAAGCTACTGCCCACAAGACTGTATCCTTAAAATAATTTTAAAAATTAGATTTCATGTTAATTTCATGTGCCCTTTTTTGTCAATTTTTATTTTTTTTATTTATTTTCTAAAATAAAAACTACATATCAGATAAGGACGATTCATGCATTAAAATGAGCACCAGGTCCTCGTCCTTAAGAAGGGATACTCCTTTGTCCAAATGCCGTTTGCTCTATCTCTTGTAGTTAGGAGTTGTAGAACACTTTTTGGAGTGGAAGCTGGCCAAAAACATGTGCTTTTTCCGTCATAACTCGCAAACCATACATCCTACAAGGACGATTTATACACCAAATTGTTTCTAATACATATATACACAAGACTGCATATTCAGAAAAAACTTTTCTGGATTTTGATTTTTTTTCAAGAATCTTAGTTAAAATTTTTTACATGAATCATAGTTTTTGACGTGGTTTTTTGCGATTTTTTTGATTTTTTAGCCATAACTTCTAAACCATACATCATAAAAGGACGATTTATGCATCAAAATGTTCCTTAAGCTGCTGCCCACAAGACTGTATCCTTAAAATAATTTTAAAAATTAGATTTCATGTTAATTTCATGTGCCCTTTTTTGTCAATTTTTATTTTTTTTATTTATTTTCTAAAATAAAAACTACATATCAGATAAGGACGATTCATGCATTAAAATGACCACCAGGTCCTCGTCCTTAAGAAGGGATACTCCTTTGTCCAAATGCCGTTTGCTCTATCTCTTGTAGTTAGGAGTTGTAGAACACTTTTTGGAGTGGAAGCTGGCCAAAAACATGTGCTTTTTCCGTCATAACTCGCAAACCATACATCCTACAAGGACGATTTATACACCAAATTGTTTCTAATACATATATACACAAGACTGCATATTCAGAAAAAAGTTTTCTGGATTTTGATTTTTTTTCAAGAATCTTAGTTAAAATTTTTTACATGAATCATAGTTTTTGACGTGGTTTTTTGCGATTTTTTTTATTTTTTAGCCATAACTTCTAAACCATACATCATAAAAGGACGATTTATGCATCAAAATGTTCCTTAAGCTACTGCCCACAAGACTGTATCCTTAAAATAATTTTAAAAATTAGATTTCATGTTAATTTCATGTGCCCTTTTTTGTCAATTTTTATTTTTTTTATTTATTTTCTAAAATAAAAACTACGTATCAGATAAGGACGATTCATGCATTAAAATGAGCACCAGGTCCTCGTCCTTAAGAAGGGATACTCCTTTGTCCAAATGCCGTTTGCTCTATCTCTTGTAGTTAGGAGTTGTAGAACACTTTTTGGAGTGGAAGCTGGCCAAAAACATGTGCTTTTTCCGTCATAACTCGCAAACCATACATCCTACAAGGACGATTTATACACCAAATTGTTTCTAATACATATATACACAAGACTGCATATTCAGAAAAAAGTTTTCTGGAATGTGATTTTTTTTCAAGAATCTTAGTTAAAATTTTTTACATGAATCATAGTTTTTGACGTGGTTTTTTGCGATTTTTTTGATTTTTTAGCCATAACTTCTAAACCATACATCATAAAAGGACGATTTATGCATCAAAATGTTCCTTAAGCTACTGCCCACAAGACTGTATCCTTAAAATAATTTTAAAAATTAGATTTCATGTTAATTTCATGTGCCCTTTTTTGTCAATTTTTATTTTTTTTATTTATTTTCTAAAATAAAAACTACATATCAGATAAGGACGATTCATGCATTAAAATGAGCACCAGGTCCTCGTCCTTAAGAAGGGATACTCCTTTGTCCAAATGCCGTTTGCTCTATCTCTTGTAGTTAGGAGTTGTAGAACACTTTTTGGAGTGGAAGCTGGCCAAAAACATGTGCTTTTTCCGTCATAACTCGCAAACCATACATCCTACAAGGACGATTTATACACCAAATTGTTTCTAATACATATATACACAAGACTGCATATTCAGAAAAAACTTTTCTGGATTTTGATTTTTTTTCAAGAATCTTAGTTAAAATTTTTTACATGAATCATAGTTTTTGACGTGGTTTTTTGCGATTTTTTTGATTTTTTAGCCATAACTTCTAAACCATACATCATAAAAGGACGATTTATGCATCAAAATGTTCCTTAAGCTGCTGCCCACAAGACTGTATCCTTAAAATAATTTTAAAAATTAGATTTCATGTTAATTTCATGTGCCCTTTTTTGTCAATTTTTATTTTTTTTATTTATTTTCTAAAATAAAAACTACATATCAGATAAGGACGATTCATGCATTAAAATGACCACCAGGTCCTCGTCCTTAAGAAGGGATACTCCTTTGTCCAAATGCCGTTTGCTCTATCTCTTGTAGTTAGGAGTTGTAGAACACTTTTTGGAGTGGAAGCTGGCCAAAAACATGTGCTTTTTCCGTCATAACTCGCAAACCATACATCCTACAAGGACGATTTATACACCAAATTGTTTCTAATACATATATACACAAGACTGCATATTCAGAAAAAAGTTTTCTGGATTTTGATTTTTTTTCAAGAATCTTAGTTAAAATTTTTTACATGAATCATAGTTTTTGACGTGGTTTTTTGCGATTTTTTTGATTTTTTAGCCATAACTTCTAAACCATACATCATAAAAGGACGATTTATGCATCAAAATGTTCCTTAAGCTACTGCCCACAAGACTGTATCCTTAAAATAATTTTAAAAATTAAATTTCATGTTAATTTCATGTGCCCTTTTTTGTCAATTTTTATTTTTTTTATTTATTTTCTAAAATAAAAACTACATATCAGATAAGGACGATTCATGCATTAAAATGAGCACCAGGTCCTCGTCCTTAAGAAGGGATACTCCTTTGTCCAAATGCCGTTTGCTCTATCTCTTGTAGTTAGGAGTTGTAGAACACTTTTTGGAGTGGAAGCTGGCCAAAAACATGTGCTTTTTCCGTCATAACTCGCAAACCATACATCCTACAAGGACGATTTATACACCAAATTGTTTCTAATACATATATACACAAAACTGCATATTCAGAAAAAAGTTTTCTGGAATTTGATTTTTTTTCAAGAATCTTAGTTAAAATTTTTTACATGAATCATAGTTTTTGACGTGGTTTTTTGCGATTTTTTTGATTTTTTAGCCATAACTTCTAAACCATACATCATAAAAGGACGATTTATGCATCAAAATGTTCCTTAAGCTACTGCCCACAAGACTGTATCCTTAAAATAATTTTAAAAATTAGATTTCATGTTAATTTCATGTGCCCTTTTTTGTCAATTTTTATTTTTTTTATTTATTTTCTAAAATAAAAACTACGTATCAGATAAGGACGATTCATGCATTAAAATGAGCACCAGGTCCTCGTCCTTAAGAAGGGATACTCCTTTGTCCAAATGCCGTTTGCTCTATCTCTTGTAGTTAGGAGTTGTAGAACACTTTTTGGAGTGGAAGCTGGCCAAAAACATGTGCTTTTTCCGTCATAACTCGCAAACCATACATCCTACAAGGACGATTTATACACCAAATTGTTTCTAATACATATATACACAAGACTGCATATTCAGAAAAAACTTTTCTGGATTTTGATTTTTTTTCAAGAATCTTAGTTAAAATTTTTTACATGAATCATAGTTTTTGACGTGGTTTTTTGCGATTTTTTTGATTTTTTAGCCATAACTTCTAAACCATACATCATAAAAGGACGATTTATGCATCAAAATGTTCCTTAAGCTACTGCCCACAAGACTGTATCCTTAAAATAATTTTAAAAATTAGATTTCATGTTAATTTCATGTGCCCTTTTTTGTCAATTTTTATTTTTTTTATTTATTTTCTAAAATAAAAACTACATATCAGATAAGGACGATTCATGCATTAAAATGAGCACCAGGTCCTCGTCCTTAAGAAGGGATACTCCTTTGTCCAAATGCCGTTTGCTCTATCTCTTGTAGTTAGGAGTTGTAGAACACTTTTTGGAGTGGAAGCTGGCCAAAAACATGTGCTTTTTCCGTCATAACTCCCAAACCATACATCCTACAAGAACGATTTATACACCAAATTGTTTCTAATACATATATACACAAGACTGCATATTCAGAAAAAAGTTTTCTGGATTTTGATTTTTTTTCAAGAATCTTAGTTAAAATTTTTTACATGAATCATAGTTTTTGACGTGGTTTTTTGCGATTTTTTTGATTTTTTAGCCATAACTTCTAAACCATACATCATAAAAGGACGATTTATGCATCAAAATGTTTCTTAAGCTACTGCCCACAAGACTGTATCCTTAAAATAATTTTAAAAATTAGATTTCATGTTAATTTCATGTGCCCTTTTTTGTCAATTTTTATTTTTTTTATTTATTTTCTAAAATAAAAACTACATATCAGATAAGGACGATTCATGCATTAAAATGAGCACCAGGTCCTCGTCCTTAAGAAGGGATACTCCTTTGTCCAAATGCCGTTTGCTCTATCTCTTGTAGTTTAGGAGTTGTAGAACACTTTTTGGAGTGGAAGCTGGCCAAAAACATGTGCTTTTTCCGTCATAACTCGCAAACCATACATCCTACAAGGACGATTTATACACCAAATTGTTTCTAATACATATATACACAAGACTGCATATTCAGAAAAAAGTTTTCTGGAATGTGATTTTTTTTCAAGAATCTTAGTTAAAATTTTTTACATGAATCATAGTTTTTGACGTGGTTTTTTGCGATTTTTTTGATTTTTTAGCCATAACTTCTAAACCATACATCATAAAAGGACGATTTATGCATCAAAATGTTCCTTAAGCTACTGCCCACAAGACTGTATCCTTAAAATAATTTTAAAAATTAGATTTCATGTTAATTTCATGTGCCCTTTTTTGTCAATTTTTATTTTTTTTATTTATTTTCTAAAATAAAAACTACATATCAGATAAGGACGATTCATGCATTAAAATGAGCACCAGGTCCTCGTCCTTAAGAAGGGATACTCCTTTGTCCAAATGCCGTTTGCTCTATCTCTTGTAGTTAGGAGTTGTAGAACACTTTTTGGAGTGGAAGCTGGCCAAAAACATGTGCTTTTTCCGTCATAACTCGCAAACCATACATCCTACAAGGACGATTTATACACCAAATTGTTTCTAATACATATATACACAAGACTGCATATTCAGAAAAAACTTTTCTGGATTTTGATTTTTTTTCAAGAATCTTAGTTAAAATTTTTTACATGAATCATAGTTTTTGACGTGGTTTTTTGCGATTTTTTTGATTTTTTAGCCATAACTTCTAAACCATACATCATAAAAGGACGATTTATGCATCAAAATGTTCCTTAAGCTGCTGCCCACAAGACTGTATCCTTAAAATAATTTTAAAAATTAGATTTCATGTTAATTTCATGTGCCCTTTTTTGTCAATTTTTATTTTTTTTATTTATTTTCTAAAATAAAAACTACATATCAGATAAGGACGATTCATGCATTAAAATGACCACCAGGTCCTCGTCCTTAAGAAGGGATACTCCTTTGTCCAAATGCCGTTTGCTCTATCTCTTGTAGTTAGGAGTTGTAGAACACTTTTTGGAGTGGAAGCTGGCCAAAAACATGTGCTTTTTCCGTCATAACTCGCAAACCATACATCCTACAAGGACGATTTATACACCAAATTGTTTCTAATACATATATACACAAGACTGCATATTCAGAAAAAAGTTTTCTGGATTTTGATTTTTTTTCAAGAATCTTAGTTAAAATTTTTTACATGAATCATAGTTTTTGACGTGGTTTTTTGCGATTTTTTTGATTTTTTAGCCATAACTTCTAAACCATACATCATAAAAGGACGATTTATGCATCAAAATGTTCCTTAAGCTACTGCCCACAAGACTGTATCCTTAAAATAATTTTAAAAATTAAATTTCATGTTAATTTCATGTGCCCTTTTTTGTCAATTTTTATTTTTTTTATTTATTTTCTAAAATAAAAACTACATATCAGATAAGGACGATTCATGCATTAAAATGAGCACCAGGTCCTCGTCCTTAAGAAGGGATACTCCTTTGTCCAAATGCCGTTTGCTCTATCTCTTGTAGTTAGGAGTTGTAGAACACTTTTTGGAGTGGAAGCTGGCCAAAAACATGTGCTTTTTCCGTCATAACTCGCAAACCATACATCCTACAAGGACGATTTATACACCAAATTGTTTCTAATACATATATACACAAAACTGCATATTCAGAAAAAAGTTTTCTGGAATTTGATTTTTTTTCAAGAATCTTAGTTAAAATTTTTTACATGAATCATAGTTTTTGACGTGGTTTTTTGCGATTTTTTTGATTTTTTAGCCATAACTTCTAAACCATACATCATAAAAGGACGATTTATGCATCAAAATGTTCCTTAAGCTACTGCCCACAAGACTGTATCCTTAAAATAATTTTAAAAATTAGATTTCATGTTAATTTCATGTGCCCTTTTTTGTCAATTTTTATTTTTTTTATTTATTTTCTAAAATAAAAACTACGTATCAGATAAGGACGATTCATGCATTAAAATGAGCACCAGGTCCTCGTCCTTAAGAAGGGATACTCCTTTGTCCAAATGCCGTTTGCTCTATCTCTTGTAGTTAGGAGTTGTAGAACACTTTTTGGAGTGGAAGCTGGCCAAAAACATGTGCTTTTTCCGTCATAACTCGCAAACCATACATCCTACAAGGACGATTTATACACCAAATTGTTTCTAATACATATATACACAAGACTGCATATTCAGAAAAAAGTTTTCTGGAATGTGATTTTTTTTCAAGAATCTTAGTTAAAATTTTTTACATGAATCATAGTTTTTGACGTGGTTTTTTGCGATTTTTTTGATTTTTTAGCCATAACTTCTAAACCATACATCATAAAAGGACGATTTATGCATCAAAATGTTCCTTAAGCTACTGCCCACAAGACTGTATCCTTAAAATAATTTTAAAAATTAGATTTCATGTTAATTTCATGTGCCCTTTTTTGTCAATTTTTATTTTTTTTATTTATTTTCTAAAATAAAAACTACATATCAGATAAGGACGATTCATGCATTAAAATGAGCACCAGGTCCTCGTCCTTAAGAAGGGATACTCCTTTGTCCAAATGCCGTTTGCTCTATCTCTTGTAGTTAGGAGTTGTAGAACACTTTTTGGAGTGGAAGCTGGCCAAAAACATGTGCTTTTTCCGTCATAACTCGCAAACCATACATCCTACAAGGACGATTTATACACCAAATTGTTTCTAATACATATATACACAAGACTGCATATTCAGAAAAAACTTTTCTGGATTTTGATTTTTTTTCAAGAATCTTAGTTAAAATTTTTTACATGAATCATAGTTTTTGACGTGGTTTTTTGCGATTTTTTTGATTTTTTAGCCATAACTTCTAAACCATACATCATAAAAGGACGATTTATGCATCAAAATGTTCCTTAAGCTACTGCCCACAAGACTGTATCCTTAAAATAATTTTAAAAAAATTAGATTTCATGTTAATTTCATGTGCCCTTTTTTGTCAATTTTTATTTTTTTTATTTATTTTCTAAAATAAAAACTACATATCAGATAAGGACGATTCATGCATTAAAATGAGCACCAGGTCCTCGTCCTTAAGAAGGGATACTCCTTTGTCCAAATGCCGTTTGCTCTATCTCTTGTAGTTAGGAGTTGTAGAACACTTTTTGGAGTGGAAGCTGGCCAAAAACATGTGCTTTTTCCGTCATAACTCGCAAACCATACATCCTACAAGGACGATTTATACACCAAATTGTTTCTAATACATATATACACAAGACTGCATATTCAGAAAAAACTTTTCTGGATTTTGATTTTTTTTCAAGAATCTTAGTTAAAATTTTTTACATGAATCATAGTTTTTGACGTGGTTTTTTGCGATTTTTTTGATTTTTTAGCCATAACTTCTAAACCATACATCATAAAAGGACGATTTATGCATCAAAATGTTCCTTAAGCTACTGCCCACAAGACTGTATCCTTAAAATAATTTTAAAAATTAGATTTCATGTTAATTTCATGTGCCCTTTTTTGTCAATTTTTATTTTTTTTATTTATTTTCTAAAATAAAAACTACGTATCAGATAAGGACGATTCATGCATTAAAATGAGCACCAGGTCCTCGTCCTTAAGAAGGGATACTCCTTTGTCCAAATGCCGTTTGCTCTATCTCTTGTAGTTAGGAGTTGTAGAACACTTTTTGGAGTGGAAGCTGGCCAAAAACATGTGCTTTTTCCGTCATAACTCCCAAACCATACATCCTACAAGAACGATTTATACACCAAATTGTTTCTAATACATATATACACAAGACTGCATATTCAGAAAAAAGTTTTCTGGATTTTGATTTTTTTTCAAGAATCTTAGTTAAAATTTTTTACATGAATCATAGTTTTTGACGTGGTTTTTTGCGATTTTTTTGATTTTTTAGCCATAACTTCTAAACCATACATCATAAAAGGACGATTTATGCATCAAAATGTTCCTTAAGCTACTGCCCACAAGACTGTATCCTTAAAATAATTTTAAAAAATTAGATTTCATGTTAATTTCATGTGCCCTTTTTTGTCAATTTTTATTTTTTTTATTTATTTTCTAAAATAAAAACTACATATCAGATAAGGACGATTCATGCATTAAAATGAGCACCAGGTCCTCGTCCTTAAGAAGGGATACTCCTTTGTCCAAATGCCGTTTGCTCTATCTCTTGTAGTTAGGAGTTGTAGAACACTTTTTGGAGTGGAAGCTGGCCAAAAACATGTGCTTTTTCCGTCATAACTCCCAAACCATACATCCTACAAGAACGATTTATACACCAAATTGTTTCTAATACATATATACACAAGACTGCATATTCAGAAAAAAGTTTTCTGGATTTTGATTTTTTTTCAAGAATCTTAGTTAAAATTTTTTACATGAATCATAGTTTTTGACGTGGTTTTTTGCGATTTTTTTGATTTTTTAGCCATAACTTCTAAACCATACATCATAAAAGGACGATTTATGCATCAAAATGTTTCTTAAGCTACTGCCCACAAGACTGTATCCTTAAAATAATTTTAAAAATTAGATTTCATGTTAATTTCATGTGCCCTTTTTTGTCAATTTTTATTTTTTTTATTTATTTTCTAAAATAAAAACTACATATCAGATAAGGACGATTCATGCATTAAAATGAGCACCAGGTCCTCGTCCTTAAGAAGGGATACTCCTTTGTCCAAATGCCGTTTGCTCTATCTCTTGTAGTTAGGAGTTGTAGAACACTTTTTGGAGTGGAAGCTGGCCAAAAACATGTGCTTTTTCCGTCATAACTCGCAAACCATACATCCTACAAGGACGATTTATACACCAAATTGTTTCTAATACATATATACACAAGACTGCATATTCAGAAAAAAGTTTTCTGGATTTTGATTTTTTTTCAAGAATCTTAGTTAAAATTTTTTACATGAATCATAGTTTTTGACGTGGTTTTTTGCGATTTTTTTGATTTTTTAGCCATAACTTCTAAACCATACATCATAAAAGGACGATTTATGCATCAAAATGTTCCTTAAGCTACTGCCCACAAGACTGTATCCTTAAAATAATTTTAAAAATTAGATTTCATGTTAATTTCATGTGCCCTTTTTTGTCAATTTTTATTTTTTTTATTTATTTTCTAAAATAAAAACTACATATCAGATAAGGACGATTCATGCATTAAAATGAGCACCAGGTCCTCGTCCTTAAGAAGGGATACTCCTTTGTCCAAATGCCGTTTGCTCTATCTCTTGTAGTTAGGAGTTGTAGAACACTTTTTGGAGTGGAAGCTGGCCAAAAACATGTGCTTTTTCCGTCATAACTCGCAAACCATACATCCTACAAGGACGATTTATACACCAAATTGTTTCTAATACATATATACACAAGACTACATATTCAGAAAAAAGTTTTCTGGATTTTGATTTTTTTTCAAGAATCTTAGTTAAAATTTTTTACATGAATCATAGTTTTTGACGTGGTTTTTTGCGATTTTTTTGATTTTTTAGCCATAACTTCTAAACCATACATCATAAAAGGACGATTTATGCATCAAAATGTTCCTTAAGCTACTGCCCACAAGACTGTATCCTTAAAATAATTTTAAAAATTAGATTTCATGTTAATTTCATGTGCCCTTTTTTGTCAATTTTTATTTTTTTTATTTATTTTCTAAAATAAAAACTACATATCAGATAAGGACGATTCATGCATTAAAATGAGCACCAGGTCCTCGTCCTTAAGAAGGGATACTCCTTTGTCCAAATGCCGTTTGCTCTATCTCTTGTAGTTAGGAGTTGTAGAACACTTTTTGGAGTGGAAGCTGGCCAAAAACATGTGCTTTTTCCGTCATAACTCGCAAACCATACATCCTACAAGGACGATTTATACACCAAATTGTTTCTAATACATATATACACAAAACTGCATATTCAGAAAAAGTTTTCTGGAATTTGATTTTTTTTCAAGAATCTTAGTTAAAATTTTTTACATGAATCATAGTTTTTGACGTGGTTTTTTGCGATTTTTTTGATTTTTTAGCCATAACTTCTAAACCATACATCATAAAAGGACGATTTATGCATCAAAATGTTCCTTAAGCTACTGCCCACAAGACTGTATCCTTAAAATAATTTTAAAAATTAAATTTCATGTTAATTTCATGTGCCCTTTTTTGTCAATTTTTATTTTTTTTATTTATTTTCTAAAATAAAAACTACATATCAGATAAGGACGATTCATGCATTAAAATGAGCACCAGGTCCTCGTCCTTAAGAAGGGATACTCCTTTGTCCAAATGCCGTTTGCTCTATCTCTTGTAGTTAGGAGTTGTAGAACACTTTTTGGAGTGGAAGCTGGCCAAAAACATGTGCTTTTTCCGTCATAACTCGCAAACCATACATCCTACAAGGACGATTTATACACCAAATTGTTTCTAATACATATATACACAAGACTGCATATTCAGAAAAAAGTTTTCTGGATTTTGATTTTTTTTCAAGAATCTTAGTTAAAATTTTTTACATGAATCATAGTTTTTGACGTGGTTTTTTGCGATTTTTTTGATTTTTTAGCCATAACTTCTAAACCATACATCATAAAAGGACGATTTATGCATCAAAATGTTCCTTAAGCTACTGTCCACAAGACTGTATCCTTAAAATAATTTTAAAAATTAGATTTCATGTTAATTTCATGTGCCCTTTTTTGTCAATTTTTATTTTTTTTATTTATTTTCTAAAATAAAAACTACATATCAGATAAGGACGATTCATGCATTAAAATGAGCACCAGGTCCTCGTCCTTAAGAAGGGATACTCCTTTGTCCAAATGCCGTTTGCTCTATCTCTTGTAGTTAGGAGTTGTAGAACACTTTTTGGAGTGGAAGCTGGCCAAAAACATGTGCTTTTTCCGTCATAACTCGCAAACCATACATCCTACAAGGACGATTTATACACCAAATTGTTTCTAATACATATATACACAAAACTGCATATTCAGAAAAAGTTTTCTGGAATTTGATTTTTTTTCAAGAATCTTAGTTAAAATTTTTTACATGAATCATAGTTTTTGACGTGGTTTTTTGCGTTTTTTTTGATTTTTTAGCCATAACTTCTAAATAATACATCATAAAAGGACGATTTATGCATCAAAATGTTCCTTAAGCTACTGCCCACAAGACTGTATCCTTAAAATAATTTTAAAAATTAGATTTCATGTTAATTTCATGTGCCCTTTTTTGTCAATTTTTATTTTTTTTATTTATTTTCTAAAATAAAAACTACATATCAGATAAGGACGATTCATGCATTAAAATGAGCACCAGGTCCTCGTCCTTAAGAAGGGATACTCCTTTGTCCAAATGCCGTTTGCTCTATCTCTTGTACTTAGGAGTTGTAGAACACTTTTTGGAGTGGAAGCTGGCCAAAAACATGTGCTTTTTCCGTCATAACTCGCAAACCATACATCCTACAAGGACGATTTATACACCAAATTGTTTCTAATACATATATACACAAGACTGCATATTCAGAAAAAACTTTTCTGGAATGTGATTTTTTTTCAAGAATCTTAGTTAAAATTTTTTACATGAATCATAGTTTTTGACGTGGTTTTTTGCGATTTTTTTGATTTTTTAGCCATAACTTCTAAACCATACATCATAAAAGGACGATTTATGCATCAAAATGTTCCTTAAGCTACTGCCCACAAGACTGTATCCTTAAAATAATTTTAAAAATTAGATTTCATGTTAATTTCATGTGCCCTTTTTTGTCAATTTTTATTTTTTTTATTTATTTTCTAAAATAAAAACTACATATCAGATAAGGACGATTCATGCATTAAAATGAGCACCAGGTCCTCGTCCTTAAGAAGGGATACTCCTTTGTCCAAATGCCGTTTGCTCTATCTCTTGTAGTTAGGAGTTGTAGAACACTTTTTGGAGTGGAAGCTGGCCAAAAACATGTGCTTTTTCCGTCATAACTCGCAAACCATACATCCTACAAGGACGATTTATACACCAAATTGTTTCTAATACATATATACACAAGACTGCATATTCAGAAAAAACTTTTCTGGATTTTGATTTTTTTCAAGAATCTTAGTTAAAATTTTTTACATGAATCATAGTTTTTGACGTGGTTTTTTGCGATTTTTTTGATTTTTTAGCCATAACTTCTAAACCATACATCATAAAAGGACGATTTATGCATCAAAATGTTCCTTAAGCTACTGCCCACAAGACTGTATCCTTAAAATAATTTTAAAAATTAAATTTCATGTTAATTTCATGTGCCCTTTTTTGTCAATTTTTATTTTTTTTATTTATTTTCTAAAATAAAAACTACATATCAGATAAGGACGATTCATGCATTAAAATGAGCACCAGGTCCTCGTCCTTAAGAAGGGATACTCCTTTGTCCAAATGCCGTTTGCTCTATCTCTTGTAGTTAGGAGTTGTAGAACACTTTTTGGAGTGGAAGCTGGCCAAAAACATGTGCTTTTTCCGTCATAACTCGCAAACCATACATCCTACAAGGACGATTTATACACCAAATTGTTTCTAATACATATATACACAAGACTGCATATTCAGAAAAAAGTTTTCTGGAATGTGATTTTTTTTCAAGAATCTTAGTTAAAATTTTTTACATGAATCATAGTTTTTGACGTGGTTTTTTGCGATTTTTTTGATTTTTTAGCCATAACTTCTAAACCATACATCATAAAAGGACGATTTATGCATCAAAATGTTCCTTAAGCTACTGCCCACAAGACTGTATCCTTAAAATAATTTTAAAAATTAGATTTCATGTTAATTTCATGTGCCCTTTTTTGTCAATTTTTATTTTTTTTATTTATTTTCTAAAATAAAAACTACATATCAGATAAGGACGATTCATGCATTAAAATGAGCACCAGGTCCTCGTCCTTAAGAAGGGATACTCCTTTGTCCAAATGCCGTTTGCTCTATCTCTTGTAGTTAGGAGTTGTAGAACACTTTTTGGAGTGGAAGCTGGCCAAAAACATGTGCTTTTTCCGTCATAACTCGCAAACCATACATCCTACAAGGACGATTTATACACCAAATTGTTTCTAATACATATATACACAAGACTGCATATTCAGAAAAAACTTTTCTGGATTTTGATTTTTTTTCAAGAATCTTAGTTAAAATTTTTTACATGAATCATAGTTTTTGACGTGGTTTTTTGCGATTTTTTTGATTTTTTAGCCATAACTTCTAAACCATACATCATAAAAGGACGATTTATGCATCAAAATGTTCCTTAAGCTACTGCCCACAAGACTGTATCCTTAAAATAATTTTAAAAATTAGATTTCATGTTAATTTCATGTGCCCTTTTTTGTCAATTTTTATTTTTTTTATTTATTTTCTAAAATAAAAACTACGTATCAGATAAGGACGATTCATGCATTAAAATGAGCACCAGGTCCTCGTCCTTAAGAAGGGATACTCCTTTGTCCAAATGCCGTTTGCTCTATCTCTTGTAGTTAGGAGTTGTAGAACACTTTTTGGAGTGGAAGCTGGCCAAAAACATGTGCTTTTTCCGTCATAACTCGCAAACCATACATCCTACAAGGACGATTTATACACCAAATTGTTTCTAATACATATATACACAAGACTGCATATTCAGAAAAAAGTTTTCTGGAATGTGATTTTTTTTCAAGAATCTTAGTTAAAATTTTTTACATGAATCATAGTTTTTGACGTGGTTTTTTGCGATTTTTTTGATTTTTTAGCCATAACTTCTAAACCATACATCATAAAAGGACGATTTATGCATCAAAATGTTCCTTAAGCTACTGCCCACAAGACTGTATCCTTAAAATAATTTTAAAAATTAGATTTCATGTTAATTTCATGTGCCCTTTTTTGTCAATTTTTATTTTTTTTATTTATTTTCTAAAATAAAAACTACATATCAGATAAGGACGATTCATGCATTAAAATGAGCACCAGGTCCTCGTCCTTAAGAAGGGATACTCCTTTGTCCAAATGCCGTTTGCTCTATCTCTTGTAGTTAGGAGTTGTAGAACACTTTTTGGAGTGGAAGCTGGCCAAAAACATGTGCTTTTTCCGTCATAACTCGCAAACCATACATCCTACAAGGACGATTTATACACCAAATTGTTTCTAATACATATATACACAAGACTGCATATTCAGAAAAAACTTTTCTGGATTTTGATTTTTTTTCAAGAATCTTAGTTAAAATTTTTTACATGAATCATAGTTTTTGACGTGGTTTTTTGCGATTTTTTTGATTTTTTAGCCATAACTTCTAAACCATACATCATAAAAGGACGATTTATGCATCAAAATGTTCCTTAAGCTACTGCCCACAAGACTGTATCCTTAAAATAATTTTAAAAATTAGATTTCATGTTAATTTCATGTGCCCTTTTTTGTCAATTTTTATTTTTTTTATTTATTTTCTAAAATAAAAACTACATATCAGATAAGGACGATTCATGCATTAAAATGAGCACCAGGTCCTCGTCCTTAAGAAGGGATACTCCTTTGTCCAAATGCCGTTTGCTCTATCTCTTGTACTTAGGAGTTGTAGAACACTTTTTGGAGTGGAAGCTGGCCAAAAACATGTGCTTTTTCCGTCATAACTCGCAAACCATACATCCTACAAGGACGATTTATACACCAAATTGTTTCTAATACATATATACACAAGACTGCATATTCAGAAAAAAGTTTTTGACGTGGTTTTTTGCGATTTTTTTGATTTTTTAGCCATAACTTCTAAACCATACATCATAAAAGGACGATTTATGCATCAAAATGTTCCTTAAGCTACTGCCCACAAGACTGTATCCTTAAAATAATTTTAAAAATTAGATTTCATGTTAATTTCATGTGCCCTTTTTTGTCAATTTTTATTTTTTTTATTTATTTTCTAAAATAAAAACTACATATCAGATAAGGACGATTCATGCATTAAAATGAGCACCAGGTCCTCGTCCTTAAGAAGGGATACTCCTTTGTCCAAATGCCGTTTGCTCTATCTCTTGTAGTTAGGAGTTGTAGAACACTTTTTGGAGTGGAAGCTGGCCAAAAACATGTGCTTTTTCCGTCATAACTCGCAAACCATACATCCTACAAGGACGATTTATACACCAAATTGTTTCTAATACATATATACACAAGACTACATATTCAGAAAAAAGTTTTCTGGATTTTGATTTTTTTTCAAGAATCTTAGTTAAAATTTTTTACATGAATCATAGTTTTTGACGTGGTTTTTTGCGATTTTTTTGATTTTTTAGCCATAACTTCTAAACCATACATCATAAAAGGACGATTTATGCATCAAAATGTTCCTTAAGCTACTGTCCACAAGACTGTATCCTTAAAATAATTTTAAAAATTAGATTTCATGTTAATTTCATGTGCCCTTTTTTGTCAATTTTTATTTTTTTTATTTATTTTCTAAAATAAAAACTACATATCAGATAAGGACGATTCATGCATTAAAATGAGCACCAGGTCCTCGTCCTTAAGAAGGGATACTCCTTTGTCCAAATGCCGTTTGCTCTATCTCTTGTAGTTAGGAGTTGTAGAACACTTTTTGGAGTGGAAGCTGGCCAAAAACATGTGCTTTTTCCGTCATAACTCGCAAACCATACATCCTACAAGGACGATTTATACACCAAATTGTTTCTAATACATATATACACAAAACTGCATATTCAGAAAAAAGTTTTCTGGAATTTGATTTTTTTTCAAGAATCTTAGTTAAAATTTTTTACATGAATCATAGTTTTTGACGTGGTTTTTTGCGATTTTTTTGATTTTTTAGCCATAACTTCTAAACCATACATCATAAAAGGACGATTTATGCATCAAAATGTTCCTTAAGCTACTGCCCACAAGACTGTATCCTTAAAATAATTTTAAAAATTAGATTTCATGTTAATTTCATGTGCCCTTTTTTGTCAATTTTTATTTTTTTTATTTATTTTCTAAAATAAAAACTACATATCAGATAAGGACGATTCATGCATTAAAATGAGCACCAGGTCCTCGTCCTTAAGAAGGGATACTCCTTTGTCCAAATGCCGTTTGCTCTATCTCTTGTAGTTAGGAGTTGTAGAACACTTTTTGGAGTGGAAGCTGGCCAAAAACATGTGCTTTTTCCGTCATAACTCGCAAACCATACATCCTACAAGGACGATTTATACACCAAATTGTTTCTAATACATATATACACAAGACTGCATATTCAGAAAAAAGTTTTCTGGATTTTGATTTTTTTTCAAGAATCTTAGTTAAAATTTTTTACATGAATCATAGTTTTTGACGTGGTTTTTTGCGATTTTTTTGATTTTTTAGCCATAACTTCTAAACCATACATCATAAAAGGACGATTTATGCATCAAAATGTTCCTTAAGCTACTGTCCACAAGACTGTATCCTTAAAATAATTTTAAAAATTAGATTTCATGTTAATTTCATGTGCCCTTTTTTGTCAATTTTTATTTTTTTTATTTATTTTCTAAAATAAAAACTACATATCAGATAAGGACGATTCATGCATTAAAATGAGCACCAGGTCCTCGTCCTTAAGAAGGGATACTCCTTTGTCCTAATGCCGTTTGCTCTATCTCTTGTAGTTAGGAGTTGTAGAACACTTTTTGGAGTGGAAGCTGGCCAAAAACATGTGCTTTTTCCGTCATAACTCGCAAACCATACATCCTACAAGGACGATTTATACACCAAATTGTTTCTAATACATATATACACAAAACTGCATATTCAGAAAAAGTTTTCTGGAATTTGATTTTTTTTCAAGAATCTTAGTTAAAATTTTTTACATGAATCATAGTTTTTGACGTGGTTTTTTGCGATTTTTTTGATTTTTTAGCCATAACTTCTAAACCATACATCATAAAAGGACGATTTATGCATCAAAATGTTCCTTAAGCTACTGCCCACAAGACTGTATCCTTAAAATAATTTTAAAAATTAGATTTCATGTTAATTTCATGTGCCATTTTTGTCAATTTTTATTTTTTTTATTTATTTTCTAAAATAAAAACTACATATCAGATAAGGACGATTCATGCATTAAAATGAGCACCAGGTCCTCGTCCTTAAGAAGGGATACTCCTTTGTCCAAATGCCGTTTGCTCTATCTCTTGTACTTAGGAGTTGTAGAACACTTTTTGGAGTGGAAGCTGGCCAAAAACATGTGCTTTTTCCGTCATAACTCGCAAACCATACATCCTACAAGGACGATTTATACACCAAATTGTTTCTAATACATATATACACAAGACTGCATATTCAGAAAAAAGTTTTCTGGAATGTGATTTTTTTTCAAGAATCTTAGTTAAAATTTTTTACATGAATCATAGTTTTTGACGTGGTTTTTTGCGATTTTTTTGATTTTTTAGCCATAACTTCTAAACCATACATCATAAAAGGACGATTTATGCATCAAAATGTTTCTTAAGATACTGCCCACAAGACTGTATCCTTAAAATAATTTTAAAAATTAGATTTCATGTTAATTTCATGTGCCCTTTTTTGTCAATTTTTATTTTTTTTATTTATTTTCTAAAATAAAAACTACATATCAGATAAGGACGATTCATGCATTAAAATGAGCACCAGGTCCTCGTCCTTAAGAAGGGATACTCCTTTGTCCAAATGCCGTTTGCTCTATCTCTTGTAGTTAGGAGTTGTAGAACACTTTTTGGAGTGGAAGCTGGCCAAAAACATGTGCTTTTTCCGTCATAACTCGCAAACCATACATCCTACAAGGACGATTTATACACCAAATTGTTTCTAATACATATATACAAAAGACTACATATTCAGAAAAAAGTTTTCTGGATTTTGATTTTTTTTCAAGAATCTTAGTTAAAATTTTTTACATGAATCATAGTTTTTGACGTGGTTTTTTGCGATTTTTTTGATTTTTTAGCCATAACTTCTAAACCATACATCATAAAAGGACGATTTATGCATCAAAATGTTCCTTAAGCTACTGTCCACAAGACTGTATCCTTAAAATAATTTTAAAAATTAGATTTCATGTTAATTTCATGTGCCCTTTTTTGTCAATTTTTATTTTTTTTATTTATTTTCTAAAATAAAAACTACATATCAGATAAGGACGATTCATGCATTAAAATGAGCACCAGGTCCTCGTCCTTAAGAAGGGATACTCCTTTGTCCAAATGCCGTTTGCTCTATCTCTTGTAGTTAGGAGTTGTAGAACACTTTTTGGAGTGGAAGCTGGCCAAAAACATGTGCTTTTTCCGTCATAACTCGCAAACCATACATCCTACAAGGACGATTTATACACCAAATTGTTTCTAATACATATATACACAAGACTGCATATTCAGAAAAAACTTTTCTGGATTTTGATTTTTTTTCAAGAATCTTAGTTAAAATTTTTTACATGAATCATAGTTTTTGACGTGGTTTTTTTGCGATTTTTTTGATTTTTTAGCCATAACTTCTAAACCATACATCATAAAAGGACGATTTATGCATCAAAATGTTCCTTAAGCTACTGCCCACAAGACTGTATCCTTAAAATAATTTTAAAAATTAGATTTCATGTTAATTTCATGTGCCCTTTTTTGTCAATTTTTATTTTTTTTATTTATTTTCTAAAATAAAAACTACATATCAGATAAGGACGATTCATGCATTAAAATGAGCACCAGGTCCTCGTCCTTAAGAAGGGATACTCCTTTGTCCAAATGCCGTTTGCTCTATCTCTTGTACTTAGGAGTTGTAGAACACTTTTTGGAGTGGAAGCTGGCCAAAAACATGTGCTTTTTCCGTCATAACTCGCAAACCATACATCCTACAAGGACGATTTATACACCAAATTGTTTCTAATACATATATACACAAGACTGCATATTCAGAAAAAAGTTTTCTGGAATGTGATTTTTTTTCAAGAATCTTAGTTAAAATTTTTTACATGAATCATAGTTTTTGACGTGGTTTTTTGCGATTTTTTTGATTTTTTAGCCATAACTTCTAAACCATACATCATAAAAGGACGATTTATGCATCAAAATGTTTCTTAAGATACTGCCCACAAGACTGTATCCTTAAAATAATTTTAAAAATTAGATTTCATGTTAATTTCATGTGCCCTTTTTTGTCAATTTTTATTTTTTTTATTTATTTTCTAAAATAAAAACTACATATCAGATAAGGACGATTCATGCATTAAAATGAGCACCAGGTCCTCGTCCTTAAGAAGGGATACTCCTTTGTCCAAATGCCGTTTGCTCTATCTCTTGTAGTTAGGAGTTGTAGAACACTTTTTGGAGTGGAAGCTGGCCAAAAACATGTGCTTTTTCCGTCATAACTCGCAAACCATACATCCTACAAGGACGATTTATACACCAAATTGTTTCTAATACATATATACACAAGACTACATATTCAGAAAAAAGTTTTCTGGATTTTGATTTTTTTTCAAGAATCTTAGTTAAAATTTTTTACATGAATCATAGTTTTTGACGTGGTTTTTTGCGATTTTTTTGATTTTTTAGCCATAACTTCTAAACCATACATCATAAAAGGACGATTTATGCATCAAAATGTTCCTTAAGCTACTGTCCACAAGACTGTATCCTTAAAATAATTTTAAAAATTAGATTTCATGTTAATTTCATGTGCCCTTTTTTGTCAATTTTTATTTTTTTTATTTATTTTCTAAAATAAAAACTACATATCAGATAAGGACGATTCATGCATTAAAATGAGCACCAGGTCCTCGTCCTTAAGAAGGGATACTCCTTTGTCCAAATGCCGTTTGCTCTATCTCTTGTAGTTAGGAGTTGTAGAACACTTTTTGGAGTGGAAGCTGGCCAAAAACATGTGCTTTTTCCGTCATAACTCGCAAACCATACATCCTACAAGGACGATTTATACACCAAATTGTTTCTAATACATATATACACAAGACTGCATATTCAGAAAAAACTTTTCTGGATTTTGATTTTTTTTCAAGAATCTTAGTTAAAATTTTTTACATGAATCATAGTTTTTGACGTGGTTTTTTTGCGATTTTTTTGATTTTTTAGCCATAACTTCTAAACCATACATCATAAAAGGACGATTTATGCATCAAAATGTTCCTTAAGCTACTGCCCACAAGACTGTATCCTTAAAATAATTTTAAAAATTAGATTTCATGTTAATTTCATGTGCCCTTTTTTGTCAATTTTTATTTTTTTTATTTATTTTCTAAAATAAAAACTACATATCAGATAAGGACGATTCATGCATTAAAATGAGCACCAGGTCCTCGTCCTTAAGAAGGGATACTCCTTTGTCCAAATGCCGTTTGCTCTATCTCTTGTACTTAGGAGTTGTAGAACACTTTTTGGAGTGGAAGCTGGCCAAAAACATGTGCTTTTTCCGTCATAACTCGCAAACCATACATCCTACAAGGACGATTTATACACCAAATTGTTTCTAATACATATATACACAAGACTGCATATTCAGAAAAAAGTTTTCTGGAATGTGATTTTTTTTCAAGAATCTTAGTTAAAATTTTTTACATGAATCATAGTTTTTGACGTGGTTTTTTGCGATTTTTTTGATTTTTTAGCCATAACTTCTAAACCATACATCATAAAAGGACGATTTATGCATCAAAATGTTTCTTAAGATACTGCCCACAAGACTGTATCCTTAAAATAATTTTAAAAATTAGATTTCATGTTAATTTCATGTGCCCTTTTTTGTCAATTTTTATTTTTTTTATTTATTTTCTAAAATAAAAACTACATATCAGATAAGGACGATTCATGCATTAAAATGAGCACCAGGTCCTCGTCCTTAAGAAGGGATACTCCTTTGTCCAAATGCCGTTTGCTCTATCTCTTGTAGTTAGGAGTTGTAGAACACTTTTTGGAGTGGAAGCTGGCCAAAAACATGTGCTTTTTCCGTCATAACTCGCAAACCATACATCCTACAAGGACGATTTATACACCAAATTGTTTCTAATACATATATACACAAGACTACATATTCAGAAAAAAGTTTTCTGGATTTTGATTTTTTTTCAAGAATCTTAGTTAAAATTTTTTACATGAATCATAGTTTTTGACGTGGTTTTTTGCGATTTTTTTGATTTTTTAGCCATAACTTCTAAACCATACATCATAAAAGGACGATTTATGCATCAAAATGTTCCTTAAGCTACTGTCCACAAGACTGTATCCTTAAAATAATTTTAAAAATTAGATTTCATGTTAATTTCATGTGCCCTTTTTTGTCAATTTTTATTTTTTTTATTTATTTTCTAAAATAAAAACTACATATCAGATAAGGACGATTCATGCATTAAAATGAGCACCAGGTCCTCGTCCTTAAGAAGGGATACTCCTTTGTCCAAATGCCGTTTGCTCTATCTCTTGTAGTTAGGAGTTGTAGAACACTTTTTGGAGTGGAAGCTGGCCAAAAACATGTGCTTTTTCCGTCATAACTCGCAAACCATACATCCTACAAGGACGATTTATACACCAAATTGTTTCTAATACATATATACACAAAACTGCATATTCAGAAAAAGTTTTCTGGAATTTGATTTTTTTTCAAGAATCTTAGTTAAAATTTTTTACATGAATCATAGTTTTTGACGTGGTTTTTTGCGATTTTTTTGATTTTTTAGCCATAACTTCTAAACCATACATCATAAAAGGACGATTTATGCATCAAAATGTTCCTTAAGCTACTGCCCACAAGACTGTATCCTTAAAATAATTTTAAAAATTAGATTTCATGTTAATTTCATGTGCCATTTTTGTCAATTTTTATTTTTTTTATTTATTTTCTAAAATAAAAACTACATATCAGATAAGGACGATTCATGCATTAAAATGAGCACCAGGTCCTCGTCCTTAAGAAGGGATACTCCTTTGTCCAAATGCCGTTTGCTCTATCTCTTGTACTTAGGAGTTGTAGAACACTTTTTGGAGTGGAAGCTGGCCAAAAACATGTGCTTTTTCCGTCATAACTCGCAAACCATACATCCTACAAGGACGATTTATACACCAAATTGTTTCTAATACATATATACACAAGACTGCATATTCAGAAAAAAGTTTTCTGGATTTTGATTTTTTTTCAAGAATCTTAGTTAAAATTTTTTACATGAATCATAGTTTTTGACGTGGTTTTTTGCGATTTTTTTGATTTTTTAGCCATAACTTCTAAACCATACATCATAAAAGGACGATTTATGCATCAAAATGTTCCTTAAGCTACTGCCCACAAGACTGTATCCTTAAAATAATTTTAAAAATTAGATTTCATGTTAATTTCATGTGCCCTTTTTTGTCAATTTTTATTTTTTTTATTTATTTTCTAAAATAAAAACTACATATCAGATAAGGACGATTCATGCATTAAAATGAGCACCAGGTCCTCGTCCTTAAGAAGGGATACTCCTTTGTCCAAATGCCGTTTGCTCTATCTCTTGTAGTTAGGAGTTGTAGAACACTTTTTGGAGTGGAAGCTGGCCAAAAACATGTGCTTTTTCCGTCATAACTCGCAAACCATACATCCTACAAGGACGATTTATACACCAAATTGTTTCTAATACATATATACACAAGACTGCATATTCAGAAAAAACTTTTCTGGATTTTGATTTTTTTTCAAGAATCTTAGTTAAAATTTTTTACATGAATCATAGTTTTTGACGTGGTTTTTTGCGATTTTTTTGATTTTTTAGCCATAACTTCTAAACCATACATCATAAAAGAACGATTTATGCATCAAAATGTTCCTTAAGCTACTGCCCACAAGACTGTATCCTTAAAATAATTTTAAAAATTAGATTTCATGTTAATTTCATGTGCCCTTTTTTGTCAATTTTTATTTTTTTTATTTATTTTCTAAAATAAAAACTACATATCAGATAAGGACGATTCATGCATTAAAATGACCACCAGGTCCTCGTCCTTAAGAAGGGATACTCCTTTGTCCAAATGCCGTTTGCTCTATCTCTTGTAGTTAGGAGTTGTAGAACACTTTTTGGAGTGGAAGCTGGCCAAAAACATGTGCTTTTTCCGTCATAACTCGCAAACCATACATCCTACAAGGACGATTTATACACCAAATTGTTTCTAATACATATATACACAAGACTGCATATTCAGAAAAAAGTTTTCTGGATTTTGATTTTTTTTCAAGAATCTTAGTTAAAATTTTTTACATGAATCATAGTTTTTGACGTGGTTTTTTGCGATTTTTTTGATTTTTTAGCCATAACTTCTAAACCATACATCATAAAAGGACGATTTATGCATCAAAATGTTCCTTAAGCTACTGCCCACAAGACTGTATCCTTAAAATAATTTTAAAAATTAGATTTCATGTTAATTTCATGTGCCCTTTTTTGTCAATTTTTATTTTTTTTATTTATTTTCTAAAATAAAAACTACATATCAGATAAGGACGATTCATGCATTAAAATGAGCACCAGGTCCTCGTCCTTAAGAAGGGATACTCCCTTGTCCAAATGCCGTTTGCTCTATCTCTTGTAGTTAGGAGTTGTAGAACACTTTTTGGAGTGGAAGCTGGCCAAAAACATGTGCTTTTTCCGTCATAACTCCCAAACCATACATCCTACAAGAACGATTTATACACCAAATTGTTTCTAATACATATATACACAAGACTGCATATTCAGAAAAAAGTTTTCTGGATTTTGATTTTTTTTCAAGAATCTTAGTTAAAATTTTTTACATGAATCATAGTTTTTGACGTGGTTTTTTGCGATTTTTTTGATTTTTTAGCCATAACTTCTAAACCATACATCATAAAAGGACGATTTATGCATCAAAATGTTTCTTAAGCTACTGCCCACAAGACTGTATCCTTAAAATAATTTTAAAAATTAGATTTCATGTTAATTTCATGTGCCCTTTTTTGTCAATTTTTATTTTTTTTATTTATTTTCTAAAATAAAAACTACATATCAGATAAGGACGATTCATGCATTAAAATGAGCACCAGGTCCTCGTCCTTAAGAAGGGATACTCCTTTGTCCAAATGCCGTTTGCTCTATCTCTTGTAGTTAGGAGTTGTAGAACACTTTTTGGAGTGGAAGCTGGCCAAAAACATGTGCTTTTTCCGTCATAACTCGCAAACCATACATCCTACAAGGACGATTTATACACCAAATTGTTTCTAATACATATATACACAAGACTGCATATTCAGAAAAAAGTTTTCTGGATTTTGATTTTTTTTCAAGAATCTTAGTTAAAATTTTTTACATGAATCATAGTTTTTGACGTGGTTTTTTGCGATTTTTTTGATTTTTTAGCCATAACTTCTAAACCATACATCATAAAAGGACGATTTATGCATCAAAATGTTCCTTAAGCTACTGCCCACAAGACTGTATCCTTAAAATAATTTTAAAAATTAGATTTCATGTTAATTTCATGTGCCCTTTTTTGTCAATTTTTATTTTTTTTATTTATTTTCTAAAATAAAAACTACATATCAGATAAGGACGATTCATGCATTAAAATGAGCACCAGGTCCTCGTCCTTAAGAAGGGATACTCCTTTGTCCAAATGCCGTTTGCTCTATCTCTTGTAGTTAGGAGTTGTAGAACACTTTTTGGAGTGGAAGCTGGCCAAAAACATGTGCTTTTTCCGTCATAACTCGCAAACCATACATCCTACAAGGACGATTTATACACCAAATTGTTTCTAATACATATATACACAAGACTACATATTCAGAAAAAAGTTTTCTGGATTTTGATTTTTTTTCAAGAATCTTAGTTAAAATTTTTTACATGAATCATAGTTTTTGACGTGGTTTTTTGCGATTTTTTTGATTTTTTAGCCATAACTTCTAAACCATACATCATAAAAGGACGATTTATGCATCAAAATGTTCCTTAAGCTACTGTCCACAAGACTGTATCCTTAAAATAATTTTAAAAATTAGATTTCATGTTAATTTCATGTGCCCTTTTTTGTCAATTTTTATTTTTTTTATTTATTTTCTAAAATAAAAACTACATATCAGATAAGGACGATTCATGCATTAAAATGAGCACCAGGTCCTCGTCCTTAAGAAGGGATACTCCTTTGTCCAAATGCCGTTTGCTCTATCTCTTGTAGTTAGGAGTTGTAGAACACTTTTTGGAGTGGAAGCTGGCCAAAAACATGTGCTTTTTCCGTCATAACTCGCAAACCATACATCCTACAAGGACGATTTATACACCAAATTGTTTCTAATACATATATACACAAGACTGCATATTCAGAAAAAAGTTTTCTGGAATGTGATTTTTTTTCAAGAATCTTAGTTAAAATTTTTTACATGAATCATAGTTTTTGACGTGGTTTTTTGCGATTTTTTTGATTTTTTAGCCATAACTTCTAAACCATACATCATAAAAGGACGATTTATGCATCAAAATGTTCCTTAAGCTACTGCCCACAAGACTGTATCCTTAAAATAATTTTAAAAATTAGATTTCATGTTAATTTCATGTGCCCTTTTTTGTCAATTTTTATTTTTTTTATTTATTTTCTAAAATAAAAACTACATATCAGATATGGACGATTCATGCATTAAAATGAGCACCAGGTCCTCGTCCTTAAGAAGGGATACTCCTTTGTCCAAATGCCGTTTGCTCTATCTCTTGTAGTTAGGAGTTGTAGAACACTTTTTGGAGTGGAAGCTGGCCAAAAACATGTGCTTTTTCCGTCATAACTCGCAAACCATACATCCTACAAGGACGATTTATACACCAAATTGTTTCTAATACATATATACACAAGACTGCATATTCAGAAAAAAGTTTTCTGGATTTTGATTTTTTTTCAAGAATCTTAGTTAAAATTTTTTACATGAATCATAGTTTTTGACGTGGTTTTTTGCGATTTTTTTGATTTTTTAGCCATAACTTCTAAACCATACATCATAAAAGGACGATTTATGCATCAAAATGTTCCTTAAGCTACTGCCCACAAGACTGTATCCTTAAAATAATTTTAAAAATTAGATTTCATGTTAATTTCATGTGCCCTTTTTTGTCAATTTTTATTTTTTTTATTTATTTTCTAAAATAAAAACTACATATCAGATAAGGACGATTCATGCATTAAAATGACCACCAGGTCCTCGTCCTTAAGAAGGGATACTCCTTTGTCCAAATGCCGTTTGCTCTATCTCTTGTAGTTAGGAGTTGTAGAACACTTTTTGGAGTGGAAGCTGGCCAAAAACATGTGCTTTTTCCGTCATAACTCGCAAACCATACATCCTACAAGGACGATTTATACACCAAATTGTTTCTAATACATATATACACAAGACTGCATATTCAGAAAAAAGTTTTCTGGATTTTGATTTTTTTTCAAGAATCTTAGTTAAAATTTTTTACATGAATCATAGTTTTTGACGTGGTTTTTTGCGATTTTTTTGATTTTTTAGCCATAACTTCTAAACCATACATCATAAAAGGACGATTTATGCATCAAAATGTTCCTTAAGCTACTGCCCACAAGACTGTATCCTTAAAATAATTTTAAAAATTAGATTTCATGTTAATTTCATGTGCCCTTTTTTGTCAATTTTTATTTTTTTTATTTATTTTCTAAAATAAAAACTACATATCAGATAAGGACGATTCATGCATTAAAATGACCACCAGGTCCTCGTCCTTAAGAAGGGATACTCCTTTGTCCAAATGCCGTTTGCTCTATCTCTTGTAGTTAGGAGTTGTAGAACACTTTTTGGAGTGGAAGCTGGCCAAAAACATGTGCTTTTTCCGTCATAACTCGCAAACCATACATCCTACAAGGACGATTTATACACCAAATTGTTTCTAATACATATATACACAAGACTGCATATTCAGAAAAAACTTTTCTGGATTTTGATTTTTTTTCAAGAATCTTAGTTAAAATTTTTTACATGAATCATAGTTTTTGACGTGGTTTTTTGCGATTTTTTTGATTTTTTAGCCATAACTTCTAAACCATACATCATAAAAGGACGATTTATGCATCAAAATGTTCCTTAAGCTACTGCCCACAAGACTGCATCCTTAAAATAATTTTAGAAATTAGATTTCATGTTAATTTCATGTGCCCTTTTTTGTCAATTTTTATTTTTTTTATTTATTTTCTAAAATAAAAACTACATATCAGATAAGGACGATTCATGCATTAAAATGACCACCAGGTCCTCGTCCTTAAGAAGGGATACTCCTTTGTCCAAATGCCGTTTGCTCTATCTCTTGTAGTTAGGAGTTGTAGAACACTTTTTGGAGTGGAAGCTGGCCAAAAACATGTGCTTTTTCCGTCATAACTCGCAAACCATACATCCTACAAGGACGATTTATACACCAAATTGTTTCTAATACATATATACACAAGACTGCATATTCAGAAAAAAGTTTTCTGGAATGTGATTTTTTTTCAAGAATCTTAGTTAAAATTTTTTACATGAATCATAGTTTTTGACGTGGTTTTTTGCGATTTTTTTGATTTTTTAGCCATAACTTCTAAACCATACATCATAAAAGGACGATTTATGCATCAAAATGTTCCTTAAGCTACTGCCCACAAGACTGTATCCTTAAAATAATTTTAAAAATTAGATTTCATGTTAATTTCATGTGCCCTTTTTTGTCAATTTTTATTTTTTTTATTTATTTTCTAAAATAAAAACTACATATCAGATAAGGACGATTCATGCATTAAAATGAGCACCAGGTCCTCGTCCTTAAGAAGGGATACTCCTTTGTCCAAATGCCGTTTGCTCTATCTCTTGTAGTTAGGAGTTGTAGAACACTTTTTGGAGTGGAAGCTGGCCAAAAACATGTGCTTTTTCCGTCATAACTCGCAAACCATACATCCTACAAGGACGATTTATACACCAAATTGTTTCTAATACATATATACACAAAACTGCATATTCAGAAAAAGTTTTCTGGAATTTGATTTTTTTTCAAGAATCTTAGTTAAAATTTTTTACATGAATCATAGTTTTTGACGTGGTTTTTTGCGATTTTTTTGATTTTTTAGCCATAACTTCTAAACCATACATCATAAAAGGACGATTTATGCATCAAAATGTTCCTTAAGCTACTGCCCACAAGACTGTATCCTTAAAATAATTTTAAAAATTAAATTTCATGTTAATTTCATGTGCCCTTTTTTGTCAATTTTTATTTTTTTTATTTATTTTCTAAAATAAAAACTACATATCAGATAAGGACGATTCATGCATTAAAATGAGCACCAGGTCCTCGTCCTTAAGAAGGGATACTCCTTTGTCCAAATGCCGTTTGCTCTATCTCTTGTAGTTAGGAGTTGTAGAACACTTTTTGGAGTGGAAGCTGGCCAAAAACATGTGCTTTTTCCGTCATAACTCGCAAACCATACATCCTACAAGGACGATTTATACACCAAATTGTTTCTAATACATATATACACAAAACTGCATATTCAGAAAAAAGTTTTCTGGAATTTGATTTTTTTTCAAGAATCTTAGTTAAAATTTTTTACATGAATCATAGTTTTTGACGTGGTTTTTTGCGATTTTTTTGATTTTTTAGCCATAACTTCTAAACCATACATCATAAAAGGACGATTTATGCATCAAAATGTTCCTTAAGCTACTGCCCACAAGACTGTATCCTTAAAATAATTTTAAAAATTAGATTTCATGTTAATTTCATGTGCCCTTTTTTGTCAATTTTTATTTTTTTTATTTATTTTCTAAAATAAAAACTACATATCAGATAAGGACGATTCATGCATTAAAATGAGCACCAGGTCCTCGTCCTTAAGAAGGGATACTCCTTTGTCCAAATGCCGTTTGCTCTATCTCTTGTAGTTAGGAGTTGTAGAACACTTTTTGGAGTGGAAGCTGGCCAAAAACATGTGCTTTTTCCGTCATAACTCCCAAACCATACATCCTACAAGAACGATTTATACACCAAATTGTTTCTAATACATATATACACAAGACTGCATATTCAGAAAAAAGTTTTCTGGATTTTGATTTTTTTTCAAGAATCTTAGTTAAAATTTTTTACATGAATCATAGTTTTTGACGTGGTTTTTTGCGATTTTTTTGATTTTTTAGCCATAACTTCTAAACCATACATCATAAAAGGACGATTTATGCATCAAAATGTTTCTTAAGCTACTGCCCACAAGACTGTATCCTTAAAATAATTTTAAAAATTAGATTTCATGTTAATTTCATGTGCCCTTTTTTGTCAATTTTTATTTTTTTTATTTATTTTCTAAAATAAAAACTACATATCAGATAAGGACGATTCATGCATTAAAATGAGCACCAGGTCCTCGTCCTTAAGAAGGGATACTCCTTTGTCCAAATGCCGTTTGCTCTATCTCTTGTAGTTAGGAGTTGTAGAACACTTTTTGGAGTGGAAGCTGGCCAAAAACATGTGCTTTTTTCGTCATAACTCGCAAACCATACATCCTACAAGGACGATTTATACACCAAATTGTTTCTAATACATATATACACAAGACTGCATATTCAGAAAAAAGTTTTCTGGAATGTGATTTTTTTTCAAGAATCTTAGTTAAAATTTTTTACATGAATCATAGTTTTTGACGTGGTTTTTTGCGATTTTTTTGATTTTTTAGCCATAACTTCTAAACCATACATCATAAAAGGACGATTTATGCATCAAAATGTTCCTTAAGCTACTGCCCACAAGACTGTATCCTTAAAATAATTTTAAAAATTAGATTTCATGTTAATTTCATGTGCCCTTTTTTGTCAATTTTTATTTTTTTTATTTATTTTCTAAAATAAAAACTACATATCAGATAAGGACGATTCATGCATTAAAATGAGCACCAGGTCCTCGTCCTTAAGAAGGGATACTCCTTTGTCCAAATGCCGTTTGCTCTATCTCTTGTAGTTAGGAGTTGTAGAACACTTTTTGGAGTGGAAGCTGGCCAAAAACATGTGCTTTTTCCGTCATAACTCCCAAACCATACATCCTACAAGAACGATTTATACACCAAATTGTTTCTAATACATATATACACAAGACTGCATATTCAGAAAAAAGTTTTCTGGATTTTGATTTTTTTTCAAGAATCTTAGTTAAAATTTTTTACATGAATCATAGTTTTTGACGTGGTTTTTTGCGATTTTTTTGATTTTTTAGCCATAACTTCTAAACCATACATCATAAAAGGACGATTTATGCATCAAAATGTTTCTTAAGCTACTGCCCACAAGACTGTATCCTTAAAATAATTTTAAAAATTAGATTTCATGTTAATTTCATGTGCCCTTTTTTGTCAATTTTTATTTTTTTTATTTATTTTCTAAAATAAAAACTACATATCAGATAAGGACGATTCATGCATTAAAATGAGCACCAGGTCCTCGTCCTTAAGAAGGGATACTCCTTTGTCCAAATGCCGTTTGCTCTATCTCTTGTAGTTAGGAGTTGTAGAACACTTTTTGGAGTGGAAGCTGGCCAAAAACATGTGCTTTTTTCGTCATAACTCGCAAACCATACATCCTACAAGGACGATTTATACACCAAATTGTTTCTAATACATATATACACAAGACTGCATATTCAGAAAAAAGTTTTCTGGAATGTGATTTTTTTTCAAGAATCTTAGTTAAAATTTTTTACATGAATCATAGTTTTTGACGTGGTTTTTTGCGATTTTTTTTGATTTTTTAGCCATAACTTCTAAACCATACATCATAAAAGGACGATTTATGCATCAAAATGTTCCTTAAGCTACTGCCCACAAGACTGTATCCTTAAAATAATTTTAAAAATTAGATTTCATGTTAATTTCATGTGCCCTTTTTTGTCAATTTTTATTTTTTTTATTTATTTTCTAAAATAAAAACTACATATCAGATAAGGACGATTCATGCATTAAAATGAGCACCAGGTCCTCGTCCTTAAGAAGGGATACTCCTTTGTCCAAATGCCGTTTGCTCTATCTCTTGTAGTTAGGAGTTGTAGAACACTTTTTGGAGTGGAAGCTGGCCAAAAACATGTGCTTTTTCCGTCATAACTCGCAAACCATACATCCTACAAGGACGATTTATACACCAAATTGTTTCTAATACATATATACACAAGACTGCATATTCAGAAAAAAGTTTTCTGGATTTTGATTTTTTTTCAAGAATCTTAGTTAAAATTTTTTACATGAATCATAGTTTTTGACGTGGTTTTTTGCGATTTTTTTGATTTTTTAGCCATAACTTCTAAACCATACATCATAAAAGGACGATTTATGCATCAAAATGTTCCTTAAGCTACTGTCCACAAGACTGTATCCTTAAAATAATTTTAAAAATTAGATTTCATGTTAATTTCATGTGCCCTTTTTTGTCAATTTTTATTTTTTTTATTTATTTTCTAAAATAAAAACTACATATCAGATAAGGACGATTCATGCATTAAAATGAGCACCAGGTCCTCGTCCTTAAGAAGGGATACTCCTTTGTCCAAATGCCGTTTGCTCTATCTCTTGTAGTTAGGAGTTGTAGAACACTTTTTGGAGTGGAAGCTGGCCAAAAACATGTGCTTTTTCCGTCATAACTCGCAAACCATACATCCTACAAGGACGATTTATACACCAAATTGTTTCTAATACATATATACACAAAACTGCATATTCAGAAAAAGTTTTCTGGAATTTGATTTTTTTTCAAGAATCTTAGTTAAAATTTTTTACATGAATCATAGTTTTTGACGTGGTTTTTTGCGATTTTTTTGATTTTTTAGCCATAACTTCTAAACCATACATCATAAAAGGACGATTTATGCATCAAAATGTTCCTTAAGCTACTGCCCACAAGACTGTATCCTTAAAATAATTTTAAAAATTAGATTTCATGTTAATTTCATGTGCCCTTTTTTGTCAATTTTTATTTTTTTTATTTATTTTCTAAAATAAAAACTACATATCAGATAAGGACGATTCATGCATTAAAATGAGCACCAGGTCCTCGTCCTTAAGAAGGGATACTCCTTTGTCCAAATGCCGTTTGCTCTATCTCTTGTAGTTAGGAGTTGTAGAACACTTTTTGGAGTGGAAGCTGGCCAAAAACATGTGCTTTTTCCGTCATAACTCGCAAACCATACATCCTACAAGGACGATTTATACACCAAATTGTTTCTAATACATATATACACAAGACTGCATATTCAGAAAAAACTTTTCTGGATTTTGATTTTTTTTCAAGAATCTTAGTTAAAATTTTTTACATGAATCATAGTTTTTGACGTGGTTTTTTGCGATTTTTTTGATTTTTTAGCCATAACTTCTAAACCATACATCATAAAAGGACGATTTATGCATCAAAATGTTCCTTAAGCTACTGCCCACAAGACTGTATCCTTAAAATAATTTTAAAAATTAGATTTCATGTTAATTTCATGTGCCCTTTTTTGTCAATTTTTATTTTTTTTATTTATTTTCTAAAATAAAAACTACGTATCAGATAAGGACGATTCATGCATTAAAATGAGCACCAGGTCCTCGTCCTTAAGAAGGGATACTCCTTTGTCCAAATGCCGTTTGCTCTATCTCTTGTAGTTAGGAGTTGTAGAACACTTTTTGGAGTGGAAGCTGGCCAAAAACATGTGCTTTTTCCGTCATAACTCGCAAACCATACATCCTACAAGGACGATTTATACACCAAATTGTTTCTAATACATATATACACAAGACTGCATATTCAGAAAAAAGTTTTCTGGAATGTGATTTTTTTTCAAGAATCTTAGTTAAAATTTTTTACATGAATCATAGTTTTTGACGTGGTTTTTTGCGATTTTTTTGATTTTTTAGCCATAACTTCTAAACCATACATCATAAAAGGACGATTTATGCATCAAAATGTTCCTTAAGCTACTGCCCACAAGACTGTATCCTTAAAATAATTTTAAAAATTAGATTTCATGTTAATTTCATGTGCCCTTTTTTGTCAATTTTTATTTTTTTTATTTATTTTCTAAAATAAAAACTACATATCAGATAAGGACGATTCATGCATTAAAATGAGCACCAGGCCCTCGTCCTTAAGAAGGGATACTCCTTTGTCCAAATGCCGTTTGCTCTATCTCTTGTAGTTAGGAGTTGTAGAACACTTTTTGGAGTGGAAGCTGGCCAAAAACATGTGCTTTTTCCGTCATAACTCGCAAACCATACATCCTACAAGGACGATTTATACACCAAATTGTTTCTAATACATATATACACAAGACTGCATATTCAGAAAAAACTTTTCTGGATTTTGATTTTTTTTCAAGAATCTTAGTTAAAATTTTTTACATGAATCATAGTTTTTGACGTGGTTTTTTGCGATTTTTTTGATTTTTTAGCCATAACTTCTAAACCATACATCATAAAAGGACGATTTATGCATCAAAATGTTCCTTAAGCTACTGCCCACAAGACTGTATCCTTAAAATAATTTTAAAAATTAAATTTCATGTTAATTTCATGTGCCCTTTTTTGTCAATTTTTATTTTTTTTATTTATTTTCTAAAATAAAAACTACATATCAGATAAGGACGATTCATGCATTAAAATGAGCACCAGGTCCTCGTCCTTAAGAAGGGATACTCCTTTGTCCAAATGCCGTTTGCTCTATCTCTTGTAGTTAGGAGTTGTAGAACACTTTTTGGAGTGGAAGCTGGCCAAAAACATGTGCTTTTTCCGTCATAACTCGAAAACCATACATCCTACAAGGACGATTTATACACCAAATTGTTTCTAATACATATATACACAAGACTGCATATTCAGAAAAAACTTTTCTGGATTTTGATTTTTTTTCAAGAATCTTAGTTAAAATTTTTTACATGAATCATAGTTTTTGACGTGGTTTTTTGCGATTTTTTTGATTTTTTAGCCATAACTTCTAAACCATACATCATAAAAGGACGATTTATGCATCAAAATGTTCCTTAAGCTACTGCCCACAAGACTGTATCCTTAAAATAATTTTAAAAATTAGATTTCATGTTAATTTCATGTGCCCTTTTTTGTCAATTTTTATTTTTTTTATTTATTTTCTAAAATAAAAACTACATATCAGATAAGGACGATTCATGCATTAAAATGAGCACCAGGTCCTCGTCCTTAAGAAGGGATACTCCTTTGTCCAAATGCCGTTTGCTCTATCTCTTGTAGTTAGGAGTTGTAGAACACTTTTTGGAGTGGAAGCTGGCCAAAAACATGTGCTTTTTCCGTCATAACTCGCAAACCATACATCCTACAAGGACGATTTATACACCAAATTGTTTCTAATACATATATACACAAGACTGCATATTCAGAAAAAAGTTTTCTGGATTTTGATTTTTTTTCAAGAATCTTAGTTAAAATTTTTTACATGAATCATAGTTTTTGACGTGGTTTTTTGCGATTTTTTTGATTTTTTAGAAATAACTTCTAAACCATACATCATAAAAGGACGATTTATGCATCAAAATGTTCCTTAAGCTACTGCCCACAAGACTGTATCCTTAAAATAATTTTAAAAATTAGATTTCATGTTAATTTCATGTGCCCTTTTTTGTCAATTTTTATTTTTTTTATTTATTTTCTAAAATAAAAACTACATATCAGATAAGGACGATTCATGCATTAAAATGAGCACCAGGTCCTCGTCCTTAAGAAGGGATACTCCTTTGTCCAAATGCCGTTTGCTCTATCTCTTGTAGTTAGGAGTTGTAGAACACTTTTTGGAGTGGAAGCTGGCCAAAAACATGTGCTTTTTCCGTCATAACTCGCAAACCATACATCCTACAAGGACGATTTATACACCAAATTGTTTCTAATACATATATACACAAGACTGCATATTCAGAAAAAAGTTTTCTGGAATTTGATTTTTTTTCAAGAATCTTAGTTAAAATTTTTTACATGAATCATAGTTTTTGACGTGGTTTTTTGCGATTTTTTTGATTTTTTAGCCATAACTTCTAAACCATACATCATAAAAGGACGATTTATGCATCAAAATGTTCCTTAAGCTACTGCCCACAAGACTGTATCCTTAAAATAATTTTAAAAATTAGATTTCATGTTAATTTCATGTGCCCTTTTTTGTCAATTTTTATTTTTTTTATTTATTTTCTAAAATAAAAACTACATATCAGATAAGGACGATTCATGCATTAAAATGAGCACCAGGTCCTCGTCCTTAAGAAGGGATACTCCTTTGTCCAAATGCCGTTTGCTCTATCTCTTGTAGTTAGGAGTTGTAGAACACTTTTTGGAGTGGAAGCTGGCCAAAAACATGTGCTTTTTCCGTCATAACTCGCAAACCATACATCCTACAAGGACGATTTATACACCAAATTGTTTCTAATACATATATACACAAGACTGCATATTCAGAAAAAAGTTTTCTGGAATTTGATTTTTTTTCAAGAATCTTAGTTAAAATTTTTTACATGAATCATAGTTTTTGACGTGGTTTTTTGCGATTTTTTTGATTTTTTAGCCATAACTTCTAAACCATACATCATAAAAGGACGATTTATGCATCAAAATGTTCCTTAAGCTACTGCCCACAAGACTGTATCCTTAAAATAATTTTAAAAATTAGATTTCATGTTAATTTCATGTGCCCTTTTTTGTCAATTTTTATTTTTTTTATTTATTTTCTAAAATAAAAACTACATATCAGATAAGGACGATTCATGCATTAAAATGAGCACCAGGTCCTCGTCCTTAAGAAGGGATACTCCTTTGTCCAAATGCCGTTTGCTCTATCTCTTGTAGTTAGGAGTTGTAGAACACTTTTTGGAGTGGAAGCTGGCCAAAAACATGTGCTTTTTCCGTCATAACTCGCAAACCATACATCCTACAAGGACGATTTATACACCAAATTGTTTCTAATACATATATACACAAGACTGCATATTCAGAAAAAACTTTTCTGGATTTTGATTTTTTTTCAAGAATCTTAGTTAAAATTTTTTACATGAATCATAGTTTTTGACGTGGTTTTTTGCGATTTTTTTGATTTTTTAGCCATAACTTCTAAACCATACATCATAAAAGGACGATTTATGCATCAAAATGTTCCTTAAGCTACTGCCCACAAGACTGTAGCCTTCAAATAATTTTAAAAATTAGATTTCATGTTAATTTCATGTGCCCTTTTTTGTCAATTTTTATTTTTTTTATTTATTTTCTAAAATAAAAACTACATATCAGATAAGGACGATTCATGCATTAAAATGAGCACCAGGTCCTCGTCCTTAAGAAGGGATACTCCTTTGTCCAAATGCCGTTTGCTCTATCTCTTGTAGTTAGGAGTTGTAGAACACTTTTTGGAGTGGAAGCTGGCCAAAAACATGTGCTTTTTTCGTCATAACTCCCAAACCCTACATCCTACAAGGACGATTTATACACCAAATTGTTTCTAATACATATATACACAAGACTGCATATTCAGAAAAAAGTTTTCTGGATTTTGATTTTTTTTCAAGAATCTTAGTTAAAATTTTTTACATGAATCATAGTTTTTGACGTGGTTTTTTGCGATTTTTTTGATTTTTTAGCCATAACTTCTAAACCATACATCATAAAAGGACGATTTATGCATCAAAATGTTCCTTAAGCTACTGCCCACAAGACTGTATCCTTAAAATAATTTTAAAAATTAGATTTCATGTTAATTTCATGTGCCCTTTTTTGTCAATTTTTATTTTTTTTATTTATTTTCTAAAATAAAAACTACATATCAGATAAGGACGATTCATGCATTAAAATGAGCACCAGGTCCTCGTCCTTAAGAAGGGATACTCCTTTGTCCAAATGCCGTTTGCTCTATCTCTTGTAGTTAGGAGTTGTAGAACACTTTTTGGAGTGGAAGCTGGCCAAAAATATGTGCTTTTTCCGTCATAACTCGCAAACCATACATCCTACAAGGACGATTTATACACCAAATTGTTTCTAATACATATATACACAAGACTGCATATTCAGAAAAAAGTTTTCTGGATTTTGATTTTTTTTCAAGAATCTTAGTTAAAATTTTTTACATGAATCATAGTTTTTGACGTGGTTTTTTGCGATTTTTTTGATTTTTTAGCCATAACTTCTAAACCATACATCATAAAAGGACGATTTATGCATCAAAATGTTCCTTAAGCTACTGCCCACAAGACTGTATCCTTAAAATAATTTTAAAAATTAGATTTCATGTTAATTTCATGTGCCCTTTTTTGTCAATTTTTATTTTTTTTATTTATTTTCTAAAATAAAAACTACATATCAGATAAGGACGATTCATGCATTAAAATGAGCACCAGGTCCTCGTCCTTAAGAAGGGATACTCCTTTGTCCAAATGCCGTTTGCTCTATCTCTTGTAGTTAGGAGTTGTAGAACACTTTTTGGAGTGGAAGCTGGCCAAAAATATGTGCTTTTTCCGTCATAACTCGCAAACCATACATCCTACAAGGACGATTTATACACCAAATTGTTTCTAATACATATATACACAAGACTGCATATTCAGAAAAAAGTTTTCTGGATTTTGATTTTTTTTCAAGAATCTTAGTTAAAATTTTTTACATGAATCATAGTTTTTGACGTGGTTTTTTGCGATTTTTTTGATTTTTTAGCCATAACTTCTAAACCATACATCATAAAAGGACGATTTATGCATCAAAATGTTCCTTAAGCTACTGCCCACAAGACTGTATCCTTAAAATAATTTTAAAAATTAGATTTCATGTTAATTTCATGTGCCCTTTTTTGTCAATTTTTATTTTTTTTATTTATTTTCTAAAATAAAAACTACATATCAGATAAGGACGATTCATGCATTAAAATGAGCACCAGGTCCTCGTCCTTAAGAAGGGATACTCCTTTGTCCAAATGCCGTTTGCTCTATCTCTTGTAGTTAGGAGTTGTAGAACACTTTTTGGAGTGGAAGCTGGCCAAAAACATGTGCTTTTTCCGTCATAACTCGCAAACCATACATCCTACAAGGACGATTTATACACCAAATTGTTTCTAATACATATATACACAAGACTGCATATTCAGAAAAAACTTTTCTGGATTTTGATTTTTTTTCAAGAATCTTAGTTAAAATTTTTTACATGAATCATAGTTTTTGACGTGGTTTTTTGCGATTTTTTTGATTTTTTAGCCATAACTTCTAAACCATACATCATAAAAGGACGATTTATGCATCAAAATGTTCCTTATGCTACTGTCCACAAGACTGTATCCTTAAAATAATTTTAAAAATTAGATTTCATGTTAATTTCATGTGCCCTTTTTTGTCAATTTTTATTTTTTTTATTTATTTTCTAAAATAAAAACTACATATCAGATAAGGACGATTCATGCATTAAAATGAGCACCAGGTCCTCGTCCTTAAGAAGGGATACTCCTTTGTCCAAATGCCGTTTGCTCTATCTCTTGTAGTTAGGAGTTGTAGAACACTTTTTGGAGTGGAAGCTGGCCAAAAACATGTGCTTTTTCCGTCATAACTCGCAAACCATACATCCTACAAGGACGATTTATACACCAAATTGTTTCTAATACATATATACACAAGACTGCATATTCAGAAAAAACTTTTCTGGATTTTGATTTTTTTTCAAGAATCTTAGTTAAAATTTTTTACATGAATCATAGTTTTTGACGTGGTTTTTTGCGATTTTTTTGATTTTTTAGCCATAACTTCTAAACCATACATCATAAAAGGACGATTTATGCATCAAAATGTTCCTTAAGCTACTGCCCACAAGACTGTATCCTTAAAATAATTTTAAAAATTAGATTTCATGTTAATTTCATGTGCCCTTTTTTGTCAATTTTTATTTTTTTTATTTATTTTCTAAAATAAAAACTACATATCAGATAAGGACGATTCATGCATTAAAATGAGCACCAGGTCCTCGTCCTTAAGAAGGGATACTCCTTTGTCCAAATGCCGTTTGCTCTATCTCTTGTAGTTAGGAGTTGTAGAACACTTTTTGGAGTGGAAGCTGGCAAAAAACATGTGCTTTTTCCGTCATAACTCGCAAACCATACATCCTACAAGGACGATTTATACACCAAATTGTTTCTAATACATATATACACAAGACTGCATATTCAGAAAAAAGTTTTCTGGAATTTGATTTTTTTTCAAGAATCTTAGTTAAAATTTTTTACATGAATCATAGTTTTTGACGTGGTTTTTTGCGATTTTTTTGATTTTTTAGCCATAACTTCTAAACCATACATCATAAAAGGACGATTTATGCATCAAAATGTTCCTTAAGCTACTGCCCACAAGACTGTATCCTTAAAATAATTTTAAAAATTATATTTCATGTTAATTCCATGTGCCCTTTTTTGTCAATTTTTATTTTTTTTATTTATTTTCTAAAATAAAAACTACATATCAGATAAGGACGATTCATGCATTAAAATGAGCACCAGGTCCTCGTCCTTAAGAAGGGATACTCCTTTGTCCAAATGCCGTTTGCTCTATCTCTTGTAGTTAGGAGTTGTAGAACACTTTTTGGAGTGGAAGCTGGCCAAAAACATGTGCTTTTTCCGTCATAACTCGCAAACCATACATCCTACAAGGACGATTTATACACCAAATTGTTTCTAATACATATATACACAAGACTGCATATTCAGAAAAAACTTTTCTGGATTTTGATTTTTTTTCAAGAATCTTAGTTAAAATTTTTTACATGAATCATAGTTTTTGACGTGGTTTTTTGCGATTTTTTTGATTTTTTAGAAATAACTTCTAAACCATACATCATAAAAGGACGATTTATGCATCAAAATGTTCCTTAAGCTACTGCCCACAAGACTGTATCCTTAAAATAATTTTAAAAATTAGATTTCATGTTAATTTCATGTGCCCTTTTTTGTCAATTTTTATTTTTTTTATTTATTTTCTAAAATAAAAACTACATATCAGATAAGGACGATTCATGCATTAAAATGAGCACCAGGTCCTCGTCCTTAAGAAGGGATACTCCTTTGTCCAAATGCCGTTTGCTCTATCTCTTGTAGTTAGGAGTTGTAGAACACTTTTTGGAGTGGAAGCTGGCAAAAAACATGTGCTTTTTCCGTCATAACTCGCAAACCATACATCCTACAAGGACGATTTATACACCAAATTGTTTCTAATACATATATACACAAGACTGCATATTCAGAAAAAAGTTTTCTGGAATTTGATTTTTTTTCAAGAATCTTAGTTAAAATTTTTTACATGAATCATAGTTTTTGACGTGGTTTTTTGCGATTTTTTTGATTTTTTAGCCATAACTTCTAAACCATACATCATAAAAGGACGATTTATGCATCAAAATGTTCCTTAAGCTACTGCCCACAAGACTGTATCCTTAAAATAATTTTAAAAATTATATTTCATGTTAATTCCATGTGCCCTTTTTTGTCAATTTTTATTTTTTTTATTTATTTTCTAAAATAAAAACTACATATCAGATAAGGACGATTCATGCATTAAAATGAGCACCAGGTCCTCGTCCTTAAGAAGGGATACTCCTTTGTCCAAATGCCGTTTGCTCTATCTCTTGTAGTTAGGAGTTGTAGAACACTTTTTGGAGTGGAAGCTGGCCAAAAACATGTGCTTTTTCCGTCATAACTCGCAAACCATACATCCTACAAGGACGATTTATACACCAAATTGTTTCTAATACATATATACACAAGACTGCATATTCAGAAAAAACTTTTCTGGATTTTGATTTTTTTTCAAGAATCTTAGTTAAAATTTTTTACATGAATCATAGTTTTTGACGTGGTTTTTTGCGATTTTTTTGATTTTTTAGCCATAACTTCTAAACCATACATCATAAAAGGACGATTTATGCATCAAAATGTTCCTTAAGCTACTGCCCACAAGACTGTATCCTTAAAATAATTTTAAAAATTTGATTTCATGTTAATTTCATGTGCCCTTTTTTGTCAATTTTTATTTTTTTTATTTATTTTCTAAAATAAAAACTACATATCAGATAAGGACGATTCATGCATTAAAATGAGCACCAGGTCCTCGTCCTTAAGAAGGGATACTCCTTTGTCCAAATGCCGTTTGCTCTATCTCTTGTAGTTAAGAGTTGTAGAACACTTTTTGGAGTGGAAGCTGGCCAAAAACATGTGCTTTTTTCGTTAAAATTTTTTACATGAATCATAGTTTTTGACGTGGTTTTTTGCGATTTTTTGATTTTTTAGCCATAACTTCTAAACCATACATCATAAAAGGACGATTTATGCATCAAAATGTTCCTTAAGCTACTGCCCACAAGACTGTATCCTTAAAATAATTTTAAAAATTAGATTTCATGTTAATTTCATGTGCCCTTTTTTGTCAATTTTTATTTTTTTTATTTATTTTCTAAAATAAAAACTACATATCAGATAAGGACGATTCATGCATTAAAATGAGCACCAGGTCCTCGTCCTTAAGAAGGGATACTCCTTTGTCCAAATGCCGTTTGCTCTATCTCTTGTAGTTAGGAGTTGTAGAACACTTTTTGGAGTGGAAGCTGGCCAAAAACATGTGCTTTTTTCGTCATAACTCCCAAACCCTACATCCTACAAGGACGATTTATACACCAAATTGTTTCTAATACATATATACACAAGACTGCATATTCAGAAAAAAGTTTTCTGGATTTTGATTTTTTTTCAAGAATCTTAGTTAAAATTTTTTACATGAATCATAGTTTTTGACGTGGTTTTTTGCGATTTTTTTGATTTTTTAGCCATAACTTCTAAACCATACATCATAAAAGGACGATTTATGCATCAAAATGTTCCTTAAGCTACTGCCCACAAGACTGTATCCTTAAAATAATTTTAAAAATTAGATTTCATGTTAATTTCATGTGCCCTTTTTTGTCAATTTTTTTTTTTTTATTTATTTTCTAAAATAAAAACTACATATCAGATAAGGACGATTCATGCATTAAAATGAGCACCAGGTCCTCGTCCTTAAGAAGGGATACTCCTTTGTCCAAATGCCGTTTGCTCTATCTCTTGTAGTTAGGAGTTGTAGAACACTTTTTGGAGTGGAAGCTGGCCAAAAACATGTGCTTTTTCCGTCATAACTCGCAAACCATACATCCTACAAGGACGATTTATACACCAAATTGTTTCTAATACATATATACACAAGACTGCATATTCAGAAAAAACTTTTCTGGAATGTGATTTTTTTTCAAGAATCTTAGTTAAAATTTTTTACATGAATCATAGTTTTTGACGTGGTTTTTTGCGATTTTTTTGATTTTTTAGCCATAACTTCTAAACCATACATCATAAAAGGACGATTTATGCATCAAAATGTTCCTTAAGCTACTGCCCACAAGACTGTATCCTTAAAATAATTTTAAAAATTAGATTTCATGTTAATTTCATGTGCCCTTTTTTGTCAATTTTTATTTTTTTTATTTATTTTCTAAAATAAAAACTACATATCAGATAAGGACGATTCATGCATTAAAATGAGCACCAGGTCCTCGTCCTTAAGAAGGGATACTCCTTTGTCCAAATGCCGTTTGCTCTATCTCTTGTAGTTAGGAGTTGTAGAACACTTTTTGGAGTGGAAGCTGGCCAAAAACATGTGCTTTTTTCGTCATAACTCCCAAACCCTACATCCTACAAGGACGATTTATACACCAAATTGTTTCTAATACATATATACACAAGACTGCATATTCAGAAAAAAGTTTTCTGGATTTTGATTTTTTTTCAAGAATCTTAGTTAAAATTTTTTACATGAATCATAGTTTTTGACGTGGTTTTTTGCGATTTTTTTGATTTTTTAGCCATAACTTCTAAACCATACATCATAAAAGGACGATTTATGCATCAAAATGTTCCTTAAGCTACTGCCCACAAGACTGTATCCTTAAAATAATTTTAAAAATTAGATTTCATGTTAATTTCATGTGCCCTTTTTTGTCAATTTTTATTTTTTTTATTTATTTTCTAAAATAAAAACTACATATCAGATAAGGACGATTCATGCATTAAAATGAGCACCAGGTCCTCGTCCTTAAGAAGGGATACTCCTTTGTCCAAATGCCGTTTGCTCTATCTCTTGTAGTTAGGAGTTGTAGAACACTTTTTGGAGTGGAAGCTGGCCAAAAACATGTGCTTTTTCCGTCATAACTCGCAAACTGTACATCCTACAAGGACGATTTATACACCAAATTGTTTCTAATACATATATACACAAGACTGCATATTCAGAAAAAAGTTTTCTGGATTTTGATTTTTTTTCAAGAATCTTAGTTAAATTTTTTTACATGAATCATAGTTTTTGACGTGGTTTTTTGCGATTTTTTTGATTTTTTAGCCATAACTTCTAAACCATACATCATAAAAGGACGATTTATGCATCAAAACTTTCCTTAAGCTACTGCCCACAAGACTGTATCCTTAAAATAATTTTAAAAATTAGATTTCATGTTAATTTCATGTGCCCTTTTTTGTCAATTTTTATTTTTTTTATTTATTTTCTAAAATAAAAACTACATATCAGATAAGGACGATTCATGCATTAAAATGAGCACCAGGTCCTCGTCCTTAAGAAGGGATACTCCTTTGTCCAAATGCCGTTTGCTCTATCTCTTGTAGTTAGGAGTTGTAGAACACTTTTTGGAGTGGAAGCTGGCCAAAAACATGTGCTTTTTCCGTCATAACTCGCAAACCATACATCCTACAAGGACGATTTATACACCAAATTGTTTCTAATACATATATACACAAGACTGCATATTCAGAAAAAAGTTTTCTGGATTTTGATTTTTTTTCAAGAATCTTGTTAAAATTTTTTACATGAATCATAGTTTTTGACGTGGTTTTTTGCGATTTTTTTGATTTTTTAGCCATAACTTCTAAACCATACATCATAAAAGGACGATTTATGCATCAAAATGTTCCTTAAGCTACTGCCCACAAGACTGTATCCTTAAAATAATTTTAAAAATTAGATTTCATGTTAATTTCATGTGCCCTTTTTTGTCAATTTTTATTTTTTTTATTTATTTTCTAAAATAAAAACTACATATCAGATAAGGACGATTCATGCATTAAAATGACCACCAGGTCCTCGTCCTTAAGAAGGGATACTCCTTTGTCCAAATGCCGTTTGCTCTATCTCTTGTAGTTAGGAGTTGTAGAACACTTTTTGGAGTGGAAGCTGGCCAAAAACATGTGCTTTTTCCGTCATAACTCGCAAACCATACATCCTACAAGAACGATTTATACACCAAATTGTTTCTAATACATATATACACAAGACTGCATATTCAGAAAAAAGTTTTCTGGATTTTGATTTTTTTTCAAGAATCTTAGTTAAAATTTTTTACATGAATCATAGTTTTTGACGTGGTTTTTTGCGATTTTTTTGATTTTTTAGCCATAACTTCTAAACCATACATCATAAAAGGACGATTTATGCATCAAAATGTTCCTTAAGCTACTGCCCACAAGACTGTATCCTTAAAATAATTTTAAAAATTAGATTTCATGTTAATTTCATGTGCCCTTTTTTGTCAATTTTTATTTTTTTTATTTATTTTCTAAAATAAAAACTACATATCAGATAAGGACGATTCATGCATTAAAATGAGCACCAGGTCCTCGTCCTTAAGAAGGGATACTCCTTTGTCCAAATGCCGTTTGCTCTATCTCTTGTAGTTAGGAGTTGTAGAACACTTTTTGGAGTGGAAGCTGGCCAAAAACATGTGCTTTTTCCGTCATAACTCGCAAACCATACATCCTACAAGGACGATTTATACACCAAATTGTTTCTAATACATATATACACAAGACTGCATATTCAGAAAAAACTTTTCTGGATTTTGATTTTTTTTCAAGAATCTTAGTTAAAATTTTTTACATGAATCATAGTTTTTGACGTGGTTTTTTGCGATTTTTTTGATTTTTTTAGCCATAACTTCTAAACCATACATCATAAAAGGACGATTTATGCATCAAAATGTTCCTTAAGCTACTGTCCACAAGACTGTATCCTTAAAATAATTTTAAAAATTAGATTTCATGTTAATTTCATGTGCCCTTTTTTGTCAATTTTTATTTTTTTTATTTATTTTCTAAAATAAAAACTACATATCAGATAAGGACGATTCATGCATTAAAATGAGCACCAGGTCCTCGTCCTTAAGAAGGGATACTCCTTTGTCCAAATGCCGTTTGCTCTATCTCTTGTAGTTAGGAGTTGTAGAACACTTTTTGGAGTGGAAGCTGGCCAAAAACATGTGCTTTTTCCGTCATAACTCGCAAACCATACATCCTACAAGGACGATTTATACACCAAATTGTTTCTAATACATATATACACACATGCATATTCAGAAAAAACTTTTCTGGATTTTGATTTTTTTTCAAGAATCTTAGTTAAAATTTTTTACATGAATCATAGTTTTTGACGTGGTTTTTTGCGATTTTTTTTATTTTTTAGCCATAACTTCTAAACCATACATCATAAAAGGACGATTCATGCATTTAAATGAGCACCAGGTCCTCGTCCTTAAGAAGGGATACTCCTTTGTCCAAATGCCGTTTGCTCTATCTCTTGTAGTTAGGAGTTGTAGAACACTTTTTGGAGTGGAAGCTGGCCAAAAACATGTGCTTTTTCCGTCATAACTCGCAAACCATACATCCTACAAGGACGATTTATACACCAAATTGTTTCTAATACATATATACACAAGACTGCATATTCAGAAAAAAGTTTTCTGGATTTTGAAATTTTAGATTTGAAAAATTAGATTTCATGTTAATTTCATGTGCCCTTTTTTGTCAATTTTTATTTTTTTTATTTATTTTCTAAAATAAAAACTACATATCAGATAAGGACGATTCATGCATTAAAATGAGCACCAGGTCCTCGTCCTTAAGAAGGGATACTCCTTTGTCCAAATGCCGTTTGCTCTATCTCTTGTAGTTAGGAGTTGTAGAACACTTTTTGGAGTGGAAGCTGGCCAAAAACATGTGCTTTTTCCGTCATAACTCGCAAACCATACATCCTACAAGGACGATTTATACACCAAATTGTTTCTAATACATATATACACAAGACTGCATATTCAGAAAAAAGTTTTCTGGATTTTGATTTTTTTTCAAGAATCTTAGTTAAAATTTTTTACATGAATCATAGTTTTTGACGTGGTTTTTTGCGATTTTTTTGATTTTTTAGCCATAACTTCTAAACCATACATCATAAAAGGACGATTTATGCATCAAAATGTTCCTTAAGCTACTGCCCACAAGACTGTATCCTTAAAATAATTTTAAAAATTAGATTTCATGTTAATTTCATGTGCCCTTTTTTGTCAATTTTTATTTTTTTTATTTATTTTCTAAAATAAAAACTACATATCAGATAAGGACGATTCATGCATTAAAATGAGCACCAGGTCCTCGTCCTTAAGAAGGGATACTCCTTTGTCCAAATGCCGTTTGCTCTATCTCTTGTAGTTAGGAGTTGTAGAACACTTTTTGGAGTGGAAGCTGGCCAAAAACATGTGCTTTTTCCGTCATAACTCGCAAACCATACATCCTACAAGGACGATTTATACACCAAATTGTTTCTAATACATATATACACAAGACTGCATATTCAGAAAAAACTTTTCTGGATTTTGATTTTTTTTCAAGAATCTTAGTTAAAATTTTTTACATGAATCATAGTTTTTGACGTGGTTTTTTGCGATTTTTTTGATTTTTTAGCCATAACTTCTAAACCATACATCATAAAAGGACGATTTATGCATCAAAATGTTCCTTAAGCTACTGCCCACAAGACTGTATCCTTAAAATAATTTTAAAAATTTGATTTCATGTTAATTTCATGTGCCCTTTTTTGTCAATTTTTATTTTTTTTATTTATTTTCTAAAATAAAAACTACATATCAGATAAGGACGATTCATGCATTAAAATGAGCACCAGGTCCTCGTCCTTAAGAAGGGATACTCCTTTGTCCAAATGCCGTTTGCTCTATCTCTTGTAGTTAGGAGTTGTAGAACACTTTTTGGAGTGGAAGCTGGCCAAAAACATGTGCTTTTTTCGTTAAAATTTTTTACATGAATCATAGTTTTTGACGTGGTTTTTTGCGATTTTTTTGATTTTTTAGCCATAACTTCTAAACCATACATCATAAAAGGACGATTTATGCATCAAAATGTTCCTTAAGCTACTGCCCACAAGACTGTATCCTTAAAATAATTTTAAAAATTAGATTTCATGTTAATTTCATGTGCCCTTTTTTGTCAATTTTTATTTTTTTTTATTTATTTTCTAAAATAAAAACTACATATCAGATAAGGACGATTCATGCATTAAAATGAGCACCAGGTCCTCGTCCTTAAGAAGGGATACTCCTTTGTCCAAATGCCGTTTGCTCTATCTCTTGTAGTTAGGAGTTGTAGAACACTTTTTGGAGTGGAAGCTGGCCAAAAACATGTGCTTTTTCCGTCATAACTCGCAAACCATACATCCTACAAGGACGATTTATACACCAAATTGTTTCTAATACATATATACACAAGACTGCATATTCAGAAAAAAGTTTTCTGGATTTTGATTTTTTTTTCAAGAATCTTAGTTAAAATTTTTTACATGAATCATAGTTTTTGACGTGGTTTTTTGCGATTTTTTTGATTTTTTAGAAATAACTTCTAAACCATACATCATAAAAGGACGATTTATGCATCAAAATGTTCCTTAAGCTACTGCCCACAAGACTGTATCCTTAAAATAATTTTAAAAATTAGATTTCATGTTAATTTCATGTGCCCTTTTTTGTCAATTTTTATTTTTTTTATTTATTTTCTAAAATAAAAACTACATATCAGATAAGGACGATTCATGCATTAAAATGAGCACCAGGTCCTCGTCCTTAAGAAGGGATACTCCTTTGTCCAAATGCTGTTTGCTCTATCTCTTGTAGTTAGGAGTTGTAGAACACTTTTTGGAGTGGAAGCTGGCCAAAAACATGTGCTTTTTCCGTCATAACTCGCAAACCATACATCCTACAAGGACGATTTATACACCAAATTGTTTCTAATACATATATACACAAGACTGCATATTCAGAAAAAAGTTTTCTGGAATTTGATTTTTTTTCAAGAATCTTAGTTAAAATTTTTTACATGAATCATAGTTTTTGACGTGGTTTTTTGCGATTTTTTTGATTTTTTAGCCATAACTTCTAAACCATACATCATAAAAGGACGATTTATGCATCAAAATGTTCCTTAAGCTACTGCCCACAAGACTGTATCCTTAAAATAATTTTAAAAATTAGATTTCATGTTAATTTCATGTGCCCTTTTTTGTCAATTTTTATTTTTTTTATTTATTTTCTAAAATAAAAACTACATATCAGATAAGGACGATTCATGCATTAAAATGAGCACCAGGTCCTCGTCCTTAAGAAGGGATACTCCTTTGTCCAAATGCCGTTTGCTCTATCTCTTGTAGTTAGGAGTTGTAGAACACTTTTTGGAGTGGAAGCTGGCCAAAAACATGTGCTTTTTCCGTCATAACTCGCAAACCATACATCCTACAAGGACGATTTATACACCAAATTGTTTCTAATACATATATACACAAGACTGCATATTCAGAAAAAACTTTTCTGGATTTTGATTTTTTTTCAAGAATCTTAGTTAAAATTTTTTACATGAATCATAGTTTTTGACGTGGTTTTTTGCGATTTTTTTGATTTTTTAGCCATAACTTCTAAACCATACATCATAAAAGGACGATTTATGCATCAAAATGTTCCTTAAGCTACTGCCCACAAGACTGTATCCTTAAAATAATTTTAAAAATTAGATTTCATGTTAATTTCATGTGCCCTTTTTTGTCAATTTTTATTTTTTTTATTTATTTTCTAAAATAAAAACTACATATCAGATAAGGACGATTCATGCATTAAAATGAGCACCAGGTCCTCGTCCTTAAGAAGGGATACTCCTTTGTCCAAATGCCGTTTGCTCTATCTCTTGTAGTTAGGAGTTGTAGAACACTTTTTGGAGTGGAAGCTGGCCAAAAACATGTGCTTTTTCCGTCATAACTCGCAAACCATACATCCTACAAGGACGATTTATACACCAAATTGTTTCTAATACATATATACACAAGACTGCATATTCAGAAAAAAGTTTTCTGGATTTTGATTTTTTTTCAAGAATCTTAGTTAAAATTTTTTACATGAATCATAGTTTTTGACGTGGTTTTTTGCGATTTTTTTGATTTTTTAGCCATAACTTCTAAACCATACATCATAAAAGGACGATTTATGCATCAAAATGTTCCTTAAGCTACTGTCCACAAGACTGTATCCTTAAAATAATTTTAAAAATTAGATTTCATGTTAATTTCATGTGCCCTTTTTTGTCAATTTTTATTTTTTTTATTTATTTTCTAAAATAAAAACTACATATCAGATAAGGACGATTCATGCATTAAAATGAGCACCAGGTCCTCGTCCTTAAGAAGGGATACTCCTTTGTCCAAATGCCGTTTGCTCTATCTCTTGTAGTTAGGAGTTGTAGAACACTTTTTGGAGTGGAAGCTGGCCAAAAACATGTGCTTTTTCCGTCATAACTCGCAAACCATACATCCTACAAGGACGATTTATACACCAAATTGTTTCTAATACATATATACACAAAACTGCATATTCAGAAAAAGTTTTCTGGAATTTGATTTTTTTTCAAGAATCTTAGTTAAAATTTTTTACATGAATCATAGTTTTTGACGTGGTTTTTTGCGATTTTTTTGATTTTTTAGCCATAACTTCTAAACCATACATCATAAAAGGACGATTTATGCATCAAAATGTTCCTTAAGCTACTGCCCACAAGACTGTATCCTTAAAATAATTTTAAAAATTAGATTTCATGTTAATTTCATGTGCCATTTTTGTCAATTTTTATTTTTTTTATTTATTTTCTAAAATAAAAACTACATATCAGATAAGGACGATTCATGCATTAAAATGAGCACCAGGTCCTCGTCCTTAAGAAGGGATACTCCTTTGTCCAAATGCCGTTTGCTCTATCTCTTGTACTTAGGAGTTGTAGAACACTTTTTGGAGTGGAAGCTGGCCAAAAACATGTGCTTTTTCCGTCATAACTCGCAAACCATACATCCTACAAGGACGATTTATACACCAAATTGTTTCTAATACATATATACACAAGACTGCATATTCAGAAAAAAGTTTTCTGGAATGTGATTTTTTTTCAAGAATCTTAGTTAAAATTTTTTACATGAATCATAGTTTTTGACGTGGTTTTTTGCGATTTTTTTGATTTTTTAGCCATAACTTCTAAACCATACATCATAAAAGGACGATTTATGCATCAAAATGTTTCTTAAGATACTGCCCACAAGACTGTATCCTTAAAATAATTTTAAAAATTAGATTTCATGTTAATTTCATGTGCCCTTTTTTGTCAATTTTTATTTTTTTTATTTATTTTCTAAAATAAAAACTACATATCAGATAAGGACGATTCATGCATTAAAATGAGCACCAGGTCCTCGTCCTTAAGAAGGGATACTCCTTTGTCCAAATGCCGTTTGCTCTATCTCTTGTAGTTAGGAGTTGTAGAACACTTTTTGGAGTGGAAGCTGGCCAAAAACATGTGCTTTTTCCGTCATAACTCGCAAACCATACATCCTACAAGGACGATTTATACACCAAATTGTTTCTAATACATATATACAAAAGACTACATATTCAGAAAAAAGTTTTCTGGATTTTGATTTTTTTTCAAGAATCTTAGTTAAAATTTTTTACATGAATCATAGTTTTTGACGTGGTTTTTTGCGATTTTTTTGATTTTTTAGCCATAACTTCTAAACCATACATCATAAAAGGACGATTTATGCATCAAAATGTTCCTTAAGCTACTGTCCACAAGACTGTATCCTTAAAATAATTTTAAAAATTAGATTTCATGTTAATTTCATGTGCCCTTTTTTGTCAATTTTTATTTTTTTTATTTATTTTCTAAAATAAAAACTACATATCAGATAAGGACGATTCATGCATTAAAATGAGCACCAGGTCCTCGTCCTTAAGAAGGGATACTCCTTTGTCCAAATGCCGTTTGCTCTATCTCTTGTAGTTAGGAGTTGTAGAACACTTTTTGGAGTGGAAGCTGGCCAAAAACATGTGCTTTTTCCGTCATAACTCGCAAACCATACATCCTACAAGGACGATTTATACACCAAATTGTTTCTAATACATATATACACAAGACTGCATATTCAGAAAAAACTTTTCTGGATTTTGATTTTTTTTCAAGAATCTTAGTTAAAATTTTTTACATGAATCATAGTTTTTGACGTGGTTTTTTTGCGATTTTTTTGATTTTTTAGCCATAACTTCTAAACCATACATCATAAAAGGACGATTTATGCATCAAAATGTTCCTTAAGCTACTGCCCACAAGACTGTATCCTTAAAATAATTTTAAAAATTAGATTTCATGTTAATTTCATGTGCCCTTTTTTGTCAATTTTTATTTTTTTTATTTATTTTCTAAAATAAAAACTACATATCAGATAAGGACGATTCATGCATTAAAATGAGCACCAGGTCCTCGTCCTTAAGAAGGGATACTCCTTTGTCCAAATGCCGTTTGCTCTATCTCTTGTACTTAGGAGTTGTAGAACACTTTTTGGAGTGGAAGCTGGCCAAAAACATGTGCTTTTTCCGTCATAACTCGCAAACCATACATCCTACAAGGACGATTTATACACCAAATTGTTTCTAATACATATATACACAAGACTGCATATTCAGAAAAAAGTTTTCTGGAATGTGATTTTTTTTCAAGAATCTTAGTTAAAATTTTTTACATGAATCATAGTTTTTGACGTGGTTTTTTGCGATTTTTTTGATTTTTTAGCCATAACTTCTAAACCATACATCATAAAAGGACGATTTATGCATCAAAATGTTTCTTAAGATACTGCCCACAAGACTGTATCCTTAAAATAATTTTAAAAATTAGATTTCATGTTAATTTCATGTGCCCTTTTTTGTCAATTTTTATTTTTTTTATTTATTTTCTAAAATAAAAACTACATATCAGATAAGGACGATTCATGCATTAAAATGAGCACCAGGTCCTCGTCCTTAAGAAGGGATACTCCTTTGTCCAAATGCCGTTTGCTCTATCTCTTGTAGTTAGGAGTTGTAGAACACTTTTTGGAGTGGAAGCTGGCCAAAAACATGTGCTTTTTCCGTCATAACTCGCAAACCATACATCCTACAAGGACGATTTATACACCAAATTGTTTCTAATACATATATACACAAGACTACATATTCAGAAAAAAGTTTTCTGGATTTTGATTTTTTTTCAAGAATCTTAGTTAAAATTTTTTACATGAATCATAGTTTTTGACGTGGTTTTTTGCGATTTTTTTGATTTTTTAGCCATAACTTCTAAACCATACATCATAAAAGGACGATTTATGCATCAAAATGTTCCTTAAGCTACTGTCCACAAGACTGTATCCTTAAAATAATTTTAAAAATTAGATTTCATGTTAATTTCATGTGCCCTTTTTTGTCAATTTTTATTTTTTTTATTTATTTTCTAAAATAAAAACTACATATCAGATAAGGACGATTCATGCATTAAAATGAGCACCAGGTCCTCGTCCTTAAGAAGGGATACTCCTTTGTCCAAATGCCGTTTGCTCTATCTCTTGTAGTTAGGAGTTGTAGAACACTTTTTGGAGTGGAAGCTGGCCAAAAACATGTGCTTTTTCCGTCATAACTCGCAAACCATACATCCTACAAGGACGATTTATACACCAAATTGTTTCTAATACATATATACACAAGACTGCATATTCAGAAAAAACTTTTCTGGATTTTGATTTTTTTTCAAGAATCTTAGTTAAAATTTTTTACATGAATCATAGTTTTTGACGTGGTTTTTTTGCGATTTTTTTGATTTTTTAGCCATAACTTCTAAACCATACATCATAAAAGGACGATTTATGCATCAAAATGTTCCTTAAGCTACTGCCCACAAGACTGTATCCTTAAAATAATTTTAAAAATTAGATTTCATGTTAATTTCATGTGCCCTTTTTTGTCAATTTTTATTTTTTTTATTTATTTTCTAAAATAAAAACTACATATCAGATAAGGACGATTCATGCATTAAAATGAGCACCAGGTCCTCGTCCTTAAGAAGGGATACTCCTTTGTCCAAATGCCGTTTGCTCTATCTCTTGTACTTAGGAGTTGTAGAACACTTTTTGGAGTGGAAGCTGGCCAAAAACATGTGCTTTTTCCGTCATAACTCGCAAACCATACATCCTACAAGGACGATTTATACACCAAATTGTTTCTAATACATATATACACAAGACTGCATATTCAGAAAAAAGTTTTCTGGAATGTGATTTTTTTTCAAGAATCTTAGTTAAAATTTTTTACATGAATCATAGTTTTTGACGTGGTTTTTTGCGATTTTTTTGATTTTTTAGCCATAACTTCTAAACCATACATCATAAAAGGACGATTTATGCATCAAAATGTTTCTTAAGATACTGCCCACAAGACTGTATCCTTAAAATAATTTTAAAAATTAGATTTCATGTTAATTTCATGTGCCCTTTTTTGTCAATTTTTATTTTTTTTATTTATTTTCTAAAATAAAAACTACATATCAGATAAGGACGATTCATGCATTAAAATGAGCACCAGGTCCTCGTCCTTAAGAAGGGATACTCCTTTGTCCAAATGCCGTTTGCTCTATCTCTTGTAGTTAGGAGTTGTAGAACACTTTTTGGAGTGGAAGCTGGCCAAAAACATGTGCTTTTTCCGTCATAACTCGCAAACCATACATCCTACAAGGACGATTTATACACCAAATTGTTTCTAATACATATATACACAAGACTACATATTCAGAAAAAAGTTTTCTGGATTTTGATTTTTTTTCAAGAATCTTAGTTAAAATTTTTTACATGAATCATAGTTTTTGACGTGGTTTTTTGCGATTTTTTTGATTTTTTAGCCATAACTTCTAAACCATACATCATAAAAGGACGATTTATGCATCAAAATGTTCCTTAAGCTACTGTCCACAAGACTGTATCCTTAAAATAATTTTAAAAATTAGATTTCATGTTAATTTCATGTGCCCTTTTTTGTCAATTTTTATTTTTTTTATTTATTTTCTAAAATAAAAACTACATATCAGATAAGGACGATTCATGCATTAAAATGAGCACCAGGTCCTCGTCCTTAAGAAGGGATACTCCTTTGTCCAAATGCCGTTTGCTCTATCTCTTGTAGTTAGGAGTTGTAGAACACTTTTTGGAGTGGAAGCTGGCCAAAAACATGTGCTTTTTCCGTCATAACTCGCAAACCATACATCCTACAAGGACGATTTATACACCAAATTGTTTCTAATACATATATACACAAAACTGCATATTCAGAAAAAGTTTTCTGGAATTTGATTTTTTTTCAAGAATCTTAGTTAAAATTTTTTACATGAATCATAGTTTTTGACGTGGTTTTTTGCGATTTTTTTGATTTTTTAGCCATAACTTCTAAACCATACATCATAAAAGGACGATTTATGCATCAAAATGTTCCTTAAGCTACTGCCCACAAGACTGTATCCTTAAAATAATTTTAAAAATTAGATTTCATGTTAATTTCATGTGCCATTTTTGTCAATTTTTATTTTTTTTATTTATTTTCTAAAATAAAAACTACATATCAGATAAGGACGATTCATGCATTAAAATGAGCACCAGGTCCTCGTCCTTAAGAAGGGATACTCCTTTGTCCAAATGCCGTTTGCTCTATCTCTTGTACTTAGGAGTTGTAGAACACTTTTTGGAGTGGAAGCTGGCCAAAAACATGTGCTTTTTCCGTCATAACTCGCAAACCATACATCCTACAAGGACGATTTATACACCAAATTGTTTCTAATACATATATACACAAGACTGCATATTCAGAAAAAAGTTTTCTGGATTTTGATTTTTTTTCAAGAATCTTAGTTAAAATTTTTTACATGAATCATAGTTTTTGACGTGGTTTTTTGCGATTTTTTTGATTTTTTAGCCATAACTTCTAAACCATACATCATAAAAGGACGATTTATGCATCAAAATGTTCCTTAAGCTACTGCCCACAAGACTGTATCCTTAAAATAATTTTAAAAATTAGATTTCATGTTAATTTCATGTGCCCTTTTTTGTCAATTTTTATTTTTTTTATTTATTTTCTAAAATAAAAACTACATATCAGATAAGGACGATTCATGCATTAAAATGAGCACCAGGTCCTCGTCCTTAAGAAGGGATACTCCTTTGTCCAAATGCCGTTTGCTCTATCTCTTGTAGTTAGGAGTTGTAGAACACTTTTTGGAGTGGAAGCTGGCCAAAAACATGTGCTTTTTCCGTCATAACTCGCAAACCATACATCCTACAAGGACGATTTATACACCAAATTGTTTCTAATACATATATACACAAGACTGCATATTCAGAAAAAACTTTTCTGGATTTTGATTTTTTTTCAAGAATCTTAGTTAAAATTTTTTACATGAATCATAGTTTTTGACGTGGTTTTTTGCGATTTTTTTGATTTTTTAGCCATAACTTCTAAACCATACATCATAAAAGAACGATTTATGCATCAAAATGTTCCTTAAGCTACTGCCCACAAGACTGTATCCTTAAAATAATTTTAAAAATTAGATTTCATGTTAATTTCATGTGCCCTTTTTTGTCAATTTTTATTTTTTTTATTTATTTTCTAAAATAAAAACTACATATCAGATAAGGACGATTCATGCATTAAAATGAGCACCAGATCCTCGTCCTTAAGAAGGGATACTCCTTTGTCCAAATGCCGTTTGCTCTATCTCTTGTAGTTAGGAGTTGTAGAACACTTTTTGGAGTGGAAGCTGGCCAAAAACATGTGCTTTTTCCGTCATAACTCGCAAACCATACATCCTACAAGGACGATTTATACACCAAATTGTTTCTAATACATATATACACAAGACTGCATATTCAGAAAAAACTTTTCTGGATTTTGATTTTTTTTCAAGAATCTTAGTTAAAATTTTTTACATGAATCATAGTTTTTGACGTGGTTTTTTGCGATTTTTTTGATTTTTTAGCCATAACTTCTAAACCATACATCATAAAAGGACGATTTATGCATCAAAATGTTCCTTAAGCTACTGCCCACAAGACTGTATCCTTAAAATAATTTTAAAAATTAGATTTCATGTTAATTTCATGTGCCCTTTTTTGTCAATTTTTATTTTTTTTATTTATTTTCTAAAATAAAAACTACATATCAGATAAGGACGATTCATGCATTAAAATGAGCACCAGGTCCTCGTCCTTAAGAAGGGATACTCCCTTGTCCAAATGCCGTTTGCTCTATCTCTTGTAGTTAGGAGTTGTAGAACACTTTTTGGAGTGGAAGCTGGCCAAAAACATGTGCTTTTTCCGTCATAACTCCCAAACCATACATCCTACAAGAACGATTTATACACCAAATTGTTTCTAATACATATATACACAAGACTGCATATTCAGAAAAAAGTTTTCTGGATTTTGATTTTTTTTCAAGAATCTTAGTTAAAATTTTTTACATGAATCATAGTTTTTGACGTGGTTTTTTGCGATTTTTTTGATTTTTTAGCCATAACTTCTAAACCATACATCATAAAAGGACGATTTATGCATCAAAATGTTTCTTAAGCTACTGCCCACAAGACTGTATCCTTAAAATAATTTTAAAAATTAGATTTCATGTTAATTTCATGTGCCCTTTTTTGTCAATTTTTATTTTTTTTATTTATTTTCTAAAATAAAAACTACATATCAGATAAGGACGATTCATGCATTAAAATGAGCACCAGGTCCTCGTCCTTAAGAAGGGATACTCCTTTGTCCAAATGCCGTTTGCTCTATCTCTTGTAGTTAGGAGTTGTAGAACACTTTTTGGAGTGGAAGCTGGCCAAAAACATGTGCTTTTTCCGTCATAACTCGCAAACCATACATCCTACAAGGACGATTTATACACCAAATTGTTTCTAATACATATATACACAAGACTGCATATTCAGAAAAAAGTTTTCTGGATTTTGATTTTTTTTCAAGAATCTTAGTTAAAATTTTTTACATGAATCATAGTTTTTGACGTGGTTTTTTGCGATTTTTTTGATTTTTTAGCCATAACTTCTAAACCATACATCATAAAAGGACGATTTATGCATCAAAATGTTCCTTAAGCTACTGCCCACAAGACTGTATCCTTAAAATAATTTTAAAAATTAGATTTCATGTTAATTTCATGTGCCCTTTTTTGTCAATTTTTATTTTTTTTATTTATTTTCTAAAATAAAAACTACATATCAGATAAGGACGATTCATGCATTAAAATGAGCACCAGGTCCTCGTCCTTAAGAAGGGATACTCCTTTGTCCAAATGCCGTTTGCTCTATCTCTTGTAGTTAGGAGTTGTAGAACACTTTTTGGAGTGGAAGCTGGCCAAAAACATGTGCTTTTTCCGTCATAACTCGCAAACCATACATCCTACAAGGACGATTTATACACCAAATTGTTTCTAATACATATATACACAAGACTACATATTCAGAAAAAAGTTTTCTGGATTTTGATTTTTTTTCAAGAATCTTAGTTAAAATTTTTTACATGAATCATAGTTTTTGACGTGGTTTTTTGCGATTTTTTTGATTTTTTAGCCATAACTTCTAAACCATACATCATAAAAGGACGATTTATGCATCAAAATGTTCCTTAAGCTACTGTCCACAAGACTGTATCCTTAAAATAATTTTAAAAATTAGATTTCATGTTAATTTCATGTGCCCTTTTTTGTCAATTTTTATTTTTTTTATTTATTTTCTAAAATAAAAACTACATATCAGATAAGGACGATTCATGCATTAAAATGAGCACCAGGTCCTCGTCCTTAAGAAGGGATACTCCTTTGTCCAAATGCCGTTTGCTCTATCTCTTGTAGTTAGGAGTTGTAGAACACTTTTTGGAGTGGAAGCTGGCCAAAAACATGTGCTTTTTCCGTCATAACTCGCAAACCATACATCCTACAAGGACGATTTATACACCAAATTGTTTCTAATACATATATACACAAGACTGCATATTCAGAAAAAAGTTTTCTGGAATGTGATTTTTTTTCAAGAATCTTAGTTAAAATTTTTTACATGAATCATAGTTTTTGACGTGGTTTTTTGCGATTTTTTTGATTTTTTAGCCATAACTTCTAAACCATACATCATAAAAGGACGATTTATGCATCAAAATGTTCCTTAAGCTACTGCCCACAAGACTGTATCCTTAAAATAATTTTAAAAATTAGATTTCATGTTAATTTCATGTGCCCTTTTTTGTCAATTTTTATTTTTTTTATTTATTTTCTAAAATAAAAACTACATATCAGATAAGGACGATTCATGCATTAAAATGAGCACCAGGTCCTCGTCCTTAAGAAGGGATACTCCTTTGTCCAAATGCCGTTTGCTCTATCTCTTGTAGTTAGGAGTTGTAGAACACTTTTTGGAGTGGAAGCTGGCCAAAAACATGTGCTTTTTCCGTCATAACTCGCAAACCATACATCCTACAAGGACGATTTATACACCAAATTGTTTCTAATACATATATACACAAGACTGCATATTCAGAAAAAACTTTTCTGGATTTTGATTTTTTTTCAAGAATCTTAGTTAAAATTTTTTACATGAATCATAGTTTTTGACGTGGTTTTTTGCGATTTTTTTGATTTTTTAGCCATAACTTCTAAACCATACATCATAAAAGGACGATTTATGCATCAAAATGTTCCTTAAGCTACTGCCCACAAGACTGTATCCTTAAAATAATTTTAAAAATTAGATTTCATGTTAATTTCATGTGCCCTTTTTTGTCAATTTTTATTTTTTTTATTTATTTTCTAAAATAAAAACTACATATCAGATAAGGACGATTCATGCATTAAAATGACCACCAGGTCCTCGTCCTTAAGAAGGGATACTCCTTTGTCCAAATGCCGTTTGCTCTATCTCTTGTAGTTAGGAGTTGTAGAACACTTTTTGGAGTGGAAGCTGGCCAAAAACATGTGCTTTTTCCGTCATAACTCGCAAACCATACATCCTACAAGGACGATTTATACACCAAATTGTTTCTAATACATATATACACAAGACTGCATATTCAGAAAAAAGTTTTCTGGATTTTGATTTTTTTTCAAGAATCTTAGTTAAAATTTTTTACATGAATCATAGTTTTTGACGTGGTTTTTTGCGATTTTTTTGATTTTTTAGCCATAACTTCTAAACCATACATCATAAAAGGACGATTTATGCATCAAAATGTTCCTTAAGCTACTGCCCACAAGACTGTATCCTTAAAATAATTTTAAAAATTAGATTTCATGTTAATTTCATGTGCCCTTTTTTGTCAATTTTTATTTTTTTTATTTATTTTCTAAAATAAAAACTACATATCAGATAAGGACGATTCATGCATTAAAATGACCACCAGGTCCTCGTCCTTAAGAAGGGATACTCCTTTGTCCAAATGCCGTTTGCTCTATCTCTTGTAGTTAGGAGTTGTAGAACACTTTTTGGAGTGGAAGCTGGCCAAAAACATGTGCTTTTTCCGTCATAACTCGCAAACCATACATCCTACAAGGACGATTTATACACCAAATTGTTTCTAATACATATATACACAAGACTGCATATTCAGAAAAAACTTTTCTGGATTTTGATTTTTTTTCAAGAATCTTAGTTAAAATTTTTTACATGAATCATAGTTTTTGACGTGGTTTTTTGCGATTTTTTTGATTTTTTAGCCATAACTTCTAAACCATACATCATAAAAGGACGATTTATGCATCAAAATGTTCCTTAAGCTACTGCCCACAAGACTGTATCCTTAAAATAATTTTAGAAATTAGATTTCATGTTAATTTCATGTGCCCTTTTTTGTCAATTTTTATTTTTTTTATTTATTTTCTAAAATAAAAACTACATATCAGATAAGGACGATTCATGCATTAAAATGACCACCAGGTCCTCGTCCTTAAGAAGGGATACTCCTTTGTCCAAATGCCGTTTGCTCTATCTCTTGTAGTTAGGAGTTGTAGAACACTTTTTGGAGTGGAAGCTGGCCAAAAACATGTGCTTTTTCCGTCATAACTCGCAAACCATACATCCTACAAGGACGATTTATACACCAAATTGTTTCTAATACATATATACACAAGACTGCATATTCAGAAAAAAGTTTTCTGGAATGTGATTTTTTTTCAAGAATCTTAGTTAAAATTTTTTACATGAATCATAGTTTTTGACGTGGTTTTTTGCGATTTTTTTGATTTTTTAGCCATAACTTCTAAACCATACATCATAAAAGGACGATTTATGCATCAAAATGTTCCTTAAGCTACTGCCCACAAGACTGTATCCTTAAAATAATTTTAAAAATTAGATTTCATGTTAATTTCATGTGCCCTTTTTTGTCAATTTTTATTTTTTTTATTTATTTTCTAAAATAAAAACTACATATCAGATAAGGACGATTCATGCATTAAAATGAGCACCAGGTCCTCGTCCTTAAGAAGGGATACTCCTTTGTCCAAATGCCGTTTGCTCTATCTCTTGTAGTTAGGAGTTGTAGAACACTTTTTGGAGTGGAAGCTGGCCAAAAACATGTGCTTTTTCCGTCATAACTCGCAAACCATACATCCTACAAGGACGATTTATACACCAAATTGTTTCTAATACATATATACACAAAACTGCATATTCAGAAAAAGTTTTCTGGAATTTGATTTTTTTTCAAGAATCTTAGTTAAAATTTTTTACATGAATCATAGTTTTTGACGTGGTTTTTTGCGATTTTTTTGATTTTTTAGCCATAACTTCTAAACCATACATCATAAAAGGACGATTTATGCATCAAAATGTTCCTTAAGCTACTGCCCACAAGACTGTATCCTTAAAATAATTTTAAAAATTAAATTTCATGTTAATTTCATGTGCCCTTTTTTGTCAATTTTTATTTTTTTTATTTATTTTCTAAAATAAAAACTACATATCAGATAAGGACGATTCATGCATTAAAATGAGCACCAGGTCCTCGTCCTTAAGAAGGGATACTCCTTTGTCCAAATGCCGTTTGCTCTATCTCTTGTAGTTAGGAGTTGTAGAACACTTTTTGGAGTGGAAGCTGGCCAAAAACATGTGCTTTTTCCGTCATAACTCGCAAACCATACATCCTACAAGGACGATTTATACACCAAATTGTTTCTAATACATATATACACAAAACTGCATATTCAGAAAAAAGTTTTCTGGAATTTGATTTTTTTTCAAGAATCTTAGTTAAAATTTTTTACATGAATCATAGTTTTTGACGTGGTTTTTTGCGATTTTTTTGATTTTTTAGCCATAACTTCTAAACCATACATCATAAAAGGACGATTTATGCATCAAAATGTTCCTTAAGCTACTGCCCACAAGACTGTATCCTTAAAATAATTTTAAAAATTAGATTTCATGTTAATTTCATGTGCCCTTTTTTGTCAATTTTTATTTTTTTTATTTATTTTCTAAAATAAAAACTACATATCAGATAAGGACGATTCATGCATTAAAATGAGCACCAGGTCCTCGTCCTTAAGAAGGGATACTCCTTTGTCCAAATGCCGTTTGCTCTATCTCTTGTAGTTAGGAGTTGTAGAACACTTTTTGGAGTGGAAGCTGGCCAAAAACATGTGCTTTTTCCGTCATAACTCCCAAACCATACATCCTACAAGAACGATTTATACACCAAATTGTTTCTAATACATATATACACAAGACTGCATATTCAGAAAAAAGTTTTCTGGATTTTGATTTTTTTTCAAGAATCTTAGTTAAAATTTTTTACATGAATCATAGTTTTTGACGTGGTTTTTTGCGATTTTTTTGATTTTTTAGCCATAACTTCTAAACCATACATCATAAAAGGACGATTTATGCATCAAAATGTTTCTTAAGCTACTGCCCACAAGACTGTATCCTTAAAATAATTTTAAAAATTAGATTTCATGTTAATTTCATGTGCCCTTTTTTGTCAATTTTTATTTTTTTTATTTATTTTCTAAAATAAAAACTACATATCAGATAAGGACGATTCATGCATTAAAATGAGCACCAGGTCCTCGTCCTTAAGAAGGGATACTCCTTTGTCCAAATGCCGTTTGCTCTATCTCTTGTAGTTAGGAGTTGTAGAACACTTTTTGGAGTGGAAGCTGGCCAAAAACATGTGCTTTTTTCGTCATAACTCGCAAACCATACATCCTACAAGGACGATTTATACACCAAATTGTTTCTAATACATATATACACAAGACTGCATATTCAGAAAAAAGTTTTCTGGAATGTGATTTTTTTTCAAGAATCTTAGTTAAAATTTTTTACATGAATCATAGTTTTTGACGTGGTTTTTTGCGATTTTTTTGATTTTTTAGCCATAACTTCTAAACCATACATCATAAAAGGACGATTTATGCATCAAAATGTTCCTTAAGCTACTGCCCACAAGACTGTATCCTTAAAATAATTTTAAAAATTAGATTTCATGTTAATTTCATGTGCCCTTTTTTGTCAATTTTTATTTTTTTTATTTATTTTCTAAAATAAAAACTACATATCAGATAAGGACGATTCATGCATTAAAATGAGCACCAGGTCCTCGTCCTTAAGAAGGGATACTCCTTTGTCCAAATGCCGTTTGCTCTATCTCTTGTAGTTAGGAGTTGTAGAACACTTTTTGGAGTGGAAGCTGGCCAAAAACATGTGCTTTTTCCGTCATAACTCCCAAACCATACATCCTACAAGAACGATTTATACACCAAATTGTTTCTAATACATATATACACAAGACTGCATATTCAGAAAAAAGTTTTCTGGATTTTGATTTTTTTTCAAGAATCTTAGTTAAAATTTTTTACATGAATCATAGTTTTTGACGTGGTTTTTTGCGATTTTTTTGATTTTTTAGCCATAACTTCTAAACCATACATCATAAAAGGACGATTTATGCATCAAAATGTTTCTTAAGCTACTGCCCACAAGACTGTATCCTTAAAATAATTTTAAAAATTAGATTTCATGTTAATTTCATGTGCCCTTTTTTGTCAATTTTTATTTTTTTTATTTATTTTCTAAAATAAAAACTACATATCAGATAAGGACGATTCATGCATTAAAATGAGCACCAGGTCCTCGTCCTTAAGAAGGGATACTCCTTTGTCCAAATGCCGTTTGCTCTATCTCTTGTAGTTAGGAGTTGTAGAACACTTTTTGGAGTGGAAGCTGGCCAAAAACATGTGCTTTTTTCGTCATAACTCGCAAACCATACATCCTACAAGGACGATTTATACACCAAATTGTTTCTAATACATATATACACAAGACTGCATATTCAGAAAAAAGTTTTCTGGAATGTGATTTTTTTTCAAGAATCTTAGTTAAAATTTTTTACATGAATCATAGTTTTTGACGTGGTTTTTTGCGATTTTTTTTGATTTTTTAGCCATAACTTCTAAACCATACATCATAAAAGGACGATTTATGCATCAAAATGTTCCTTAAGCTACTGCCCACAAGACTGTATCCTTAAAATAATTTTAAAAATTAGATTTCATGTTAATTTCATGTGCCCTTTTTTGTCAATTTTTATTTTTTTTATTTATTTTCTAAAATAAAAACTACATATCAGATAAGGACGATTCATGCATTAAAATGAGCACCAGGTCCTCGTCCTTAAGAAGGGATACTCCTTTGTCCAAATGCCGTTTGCTCTATCTCTTGTAGTTAGGAGTTGTAGAACACTTTTTGGAGTGGAAGCTGGCCAAAAACATGTGCTTTTTCCGTCATAACTCGCAAACCATACATCCTACAAGGACGATTTATACACCAAATTGTTTCTAATACATATATACACAAGACTGCATATTCAGAAAAAAGTTTTCTGGATTTTGATTTTTTTTCAAGAATCTTAGTTAAAATTTTTTACATGAATCATAGTTTTTGACGTGGTTTTTTGCGATTTTTTTGATTTTTTAGCCATAACTTCTAAACCATACATCATAAAAGGACGATTTATGCATCAAAATGTTCCTTAAGCTACTGTCCACAAGACTGTATCCTTAAAATAATTTTAAAAATTAGATTTCATGTTAATTTCATGTGCCCTTTTTTGTCAATTTTTATTTTTTTTATTTATTTTCTAAAATAAAAACTACATATCAGATAAGGACGATTCATGCATTAAAATGAGCACCAGGTCCTCGTCCTTAAGAAGGGATACTCCTTTGTCCAAATGCCGTTTGCTCTATCTCTTGTAGTTAGGAGTTGTAGAACACTTTTTGGAGTGGAAGCTGGCCAAAAACATGTGCTTTTTCCGTCATAACTCGCAAACCATACATCCTACAAGGACGATTTATACACCAAATTGTTTCTAATACATATATACACAAAACTGCATATTCAGAAAAAGTTTTCTGGAATTTGATTTTTTTTCAAGAATCTTAGTTAAAATTTTTTACATGAATCATAGTTTTTGACGTGGTTTTTTGCGATTTTTTTGATTTTTTAGCCATAACTTCTAAACCATACATCATAAAAGGACGATTTATGCATCAAAATGTTCCTTAAGCTACTGCCCACAAGACTGTATCCTTAAAATAATTTTAAAAATTAGATTTCATGTTAATTTCATGTGCCCTTTTTTGTCAATTTTTATTTTTTTTATTTATTTTCTAAAATAAAAACTACATATCAGATAAGGACGATTCATGCATTAAAATGAGCACCAGGTCCTCGTCCTTAAGAAGGGATACTCCTTTGTCCAAATGCCGTTTGCTCTATCTCTTGTAGTTAGGAGTTGTAGAACACTTTTTGGAGTGGAAGCTGGCCAAAAACATGTGCTTTTTCCGTCATAACTCGCAAACCATACATCCTACAAGGACGATTTATACACCAAATTGTTTCTAATACATATATACACAAGACTGCATATTCAGAAAAAACTTTTCTGGATTTTGATTTTTTTTCAAGAATCTTAGTTAAAATTTTTTACATGAATCATAGTTTTTGACGTGGTTTTTTGCGATTTTTTTGATTTTTTAGCCATAACTTCTAAACCATACATCATAAAAGGACGATTTATGCATCAAAATGTTCCTTAAGCTACTGCCCACAAGACTGTATCCTTAAAATAATTTTAAAAATTAGATTTCATGTTAATTTCATGTGCCCTTTTTTGTCAATTTTTATTTTTTTTATTTATTTTCTAAAATAAAAACTACGTATCAGATAAGGACGATTCATGCATTAAAATGAGCACCAGGTCCTCGTCCTTAAGAAGGGATACTCCTTTGTCCAAATGCCGTTTGCTCTATCTCTTGTAGTTAGGAGTTGTAGAACACTTTTTGGAGTGGAAGCTGGCCAAAAACATGTGCTTTTTCCGTCATAACTCGCAAACCATACATCCTACAAGGACGATTTATACACCAAATTGTTTCTAATACATATATACACAAGACTGCATATTCAGAAAAAAGTTTTCTGGAATGTGATTTTTTTTCAAGAATCTTAGTTAAAATTTTTTACATGAATCATAGTTTTTGACGTGGTTTTTTGCGATTTTTTTGATTTTTTAGCCATAACTTCTAAACCATACATCATAAAAGGACGATTTATGCATCAAAATGTTCCTTAAGCTACTGCCCACAAGACTGTATCCTTAAAATAATTTTAAAAATTAGATTTCATGTTAATTTCATGTGCCCTTTTTTGTCAATTTTTATTTTTTTTATTTATTTTCTAAAATAAAAACTACATATCAGATAAGGACGATTCATGCATTAAAATGAGCACCAGGCCCTCGTCCTTAAGAAGGGATACTCCTTTGTCCAAATGCCGTTTGCTCTATCTCTTGTAGTTAGGAGTTGTAGAACACTTTTTGGAGTGGAAGCTGGCCAAAAACATGTGCTTTTTCCGTCATAACTCGCAAACCATACATCCTACAAGGACGATTTATACACCAAATTGTTTCTAATACATATATACACAAGACTGCATATTCAGAAAAAACTTTTCTGGATTTTGATTTTTTTTCAAGAATCTTAGTTAAAATTTTTTACATGAATCATAGTTTTTGACGTGGTTTTTTGCGATTTTTTTGATTTTTTAGCCATAACTTCTAAACCATACATCATAAAAGGACGATTTATGCATCAAAATGTTCCTTAAGCTACTGCCCACAAGACTGTATCCTTAAAATAATTTTAAAAATTAAATTTCATGTTAATTTCATGTGCCCTTTTTTGTCAATTTTTATTTTTTTTATTTATTTTCTAAAATAAAAACTACATATCAGATAAGGACGATTCATGCATTAAAATGAGCACCAGGTCCTCGTCCTTAAGAAGGGATACTCCTTTGTCCAAATGCCGTTTGCTCTATCTCTTGTAGTTAGGAGTTGTAGAACACTTTTTGGAGTGGAAGCTGGCCAAAAACATGTGCTTTTTCCGTCATAACTCGAAAACCATACATCCTACAAGGACGATTTATACACCAAATTGTTTCTAATACATATATACACAAGACTGCATATTCAGAAAAAACTTTTCTGGATTTTGATTTTTTTTCAAGAATCTTAGTTAAAATTTTTTACATGAATCATAGTTTTTGACGTGGTTTTTTGCGATTTTTTTGATTTTTTAGCCATAACTTCTAAACCATACATCATAAAAGGACGATTTATGCATCAAAATGTTCCTTAAGCTACTGCCCACAAGACTGTATCCTTAAAATAATTTTAAAAATTAGATTTCATGTTAATTTCATGTGCCCTTTTTTGTCAATTTTTATTTTTTTTATTTATTTTCTAAAATAAAAACTACATATCAGATAAGGACGATTCATGCATTAAAATGAGCACCAGGTCCTCGTCCTTAAGAAGGGATACTCCTTTGTCCAAATGCCGTTTGCTCTATCTCTTGTAGTTAGGAGTTGTAGAACACTTTTTGGAGTGGAAGCTGGCCAAAAACATGTGCTTTTTCCGTCATAACTCGCAAACCATACATCCTACAAGGACGATTTATACACCAAATTGTTTCTAATACATATATACACAAGACTGCATATTCAGAAAAAAGTTTTCTGGATTTTGATTTTTTTTCAAGAATCTTAGTTAAAATTTTTTACATGAATCATAGTTTTTGACGTGGTTTTTTGCGATTTTTTTGATTTTTTAGAAATAACTTCTAAACCATACATCATAAAAGGACGATTTATGCATCAAAATGTTCCTTAAGCTACTGCCCACAAGACTGTATCCTTAAAATAATTTTAAAAATTAGATTTCATGTTAATTTCATGTGCCCTTTTTTGTCAATTTTTATTTTTTTTATTTATTTTCTAAAATAAAAACTACATATCAGATAAGGACGATTCATGCATTAAAATGAGCACCAGGTCCTCGTCCTTAAGAAGGGATACTCCTTTGTCCAAATGCCGTTTGCTCTATCTCTTGTAGTTAGGAGTTGTAGAACACTTTTTGGAGTGGAAGCTGGCCAAAAACATGTGCTTTTTCCGTCATAACTCGCAAACCATACATCCTACAAGGACGATTTATACACCAAATTGTTTCTAATACATATATACACAAGACTGCATATTCAGAAAAAAGTTTTCTGGAATTTGATTTTTTTTCAAGAATCTTAGTTAAAATTTTTTACATGAATCATAGTTTTTGACGTGGTTTTTTGCGATTTTTTTGATTTTTTAGCCATAACTTCTAAACCATACATCATAAAAGGACGATTTATGCATCAAAATGTTCCTTAAGCTACTGCCCACAAGACTGTATCCTTAAAATAATTTTAAAAATTAGATTTCATGTTAATTTCATGTGCCCTTTTTTGTCAATTTTTATTTTTTTTATTTATTTTCTAAAATAAAAACTACATATCAGATAAGGACGATTCATGCATTAAAATGAGCACCAGGTCCTCGTCCTTAAGAAGGGATACTCCTTTGTCCAAATGCCGTTTGCTCTATCTCTTGTAGTTAGGAGTTGTAGAACACTTTTTGGAGTGGAAGCTGGCCAAAAACATGTGCTTTTTCCGTCATAACTCGCAAACCATACATCCTACAAGGACGATTTATACACCAAATTGTTTCTAATACATATATACACAAGACTGCATATTCAGAAAAAAGTTTTCTGGAATTTGATTTTTTTTCAAGAATCTTAGTTAAAATTTTTTACATGAATCATAGTTTTTGACGTGGTTTTTTGCGATTTTTTTGATTTTTTAGCCATAACTTCTAAACCATACATCATAAAAGGACGATTTATGCATCAAAATGTTCCTTAAGCTACTGCCCACAAGACTGTATCCTTAAAATAATTTTAAAAATTAGATTTCATGTTAATTTCATGTGCCCTTTTTTGTCAATTTTTATTTTTTTTATTTATTTTCTAAAATAAAAACTACATATCAGATAAGGACGATTCATGCATTAAAATGAGCACCAGGTCCTCGTCCTTAAGAAGGGATACTCCTTTGTCCAAATGCCGTTTGCTCTATCTCTTGTAGTTAGGAGTTGTAGAACACTTTTTGGAGTGGAAGCTGGCCAAAAACATGTGCTTTTTCCGTCATAACTCGCAAACCATACATCCTACAAGGACGATTTATACACCAAATTGTTTCTAATACATATATACACAAGACTGCATATTCAGAAAAAACTTTTCTGGATTTTGATTTTTTTTCAAGAATCTTAGTTAAAATTTTTTACATGAATCATAGTTTTTGACGTGGTTTTTTGCGATTTTTTTGATTTTTTAGCCATAACTTCTAAACCATACATCATAAAAGGACGATTTATGCATCAAAATGTTCCTTAAGCTACTGCCCACAAGACTGTAGCCTTCAAATAATTTTAAAAATTAGATTTCATGTTAATTTCATGTGCCCTTTTTTGTCAATTTTTATTTTTTTTATTTATTTTCTAAAATAAAAACTACATATCAGATAAGGACGATTCATGCATTAAAATGAGCACCAGGTCCTCGTCCTTAAGAAGGGATACTCCTTTGTCCAAATGCCGTTTGCTCTATCTCTTGTAGTTAGGAGTTGTAGAACACTTTTTGGAGTGGAAGCTGGCCAAAAACATGTGCTTTTTTCGTCATAACTCCCAAACCCTACATCCTACAAGGACGATTTATACACCAAATTGTTTCTAATACATATATACACAAGACTGCATATTCAGAAAAAAGTTTTCTGGATTTTGATTTTTTTTCAAGAATCTTAGTTAAAATTTTTTACATGAATCATAGTTTTTGACGTGGTTTTTTGCGATTTTTTTGATTTTTTAGCCATAACTTCTAAACCATACATCATAAAAGGACGATTTATGCATCAAAATGTTCCTTAAGCTACTGCCCACAAGACTGTATCCTTAAAATAATTTTAAAAATTAGATTTCATGTTAATTTCATGTGCCCTTTTTTGTCAATTTTTATTTTTTTTATTTATTTTCTAAAATAAAAACTACATATCAGATAAGGACGATTCATGCATTAAAATGAGCACCAGGTCCTCGTCCTTAAGAAGGGATACTCCTTTGTCCAAATGCCGTTTGCTCTATCTCTTGTAGTTAGGAGTTGTAGAACACTTTTTGGAGTGGAAGCTGGCCAAAAATATGTGCTTTTTCCGTCATAACTCGCAAACCATACATCCTACAAGGACGATTTATACACCAAATTGTTTCTAATACATATATACACAAGACTGCATATTCAGAAAAAAGTTTTCTGGATTTTGATTTTTTTTCAAGAATCTTAGTTAAAATTTTTTACATGAATCATAGTTTTTGACGTGGTTTTTTGCGATTTTTTTGATTTTTTAGCCATAACTTCTAAACCATACATCATAAAAGGACGATTTATGCATCAAAATGTTCCTTAAGCTACTGCCCACAAGACTGTATCCTTAAAATAATTTTAAAAATTAGATTTCATGTTAATTTCATGTGCCCTTTTTTGTCAATTTTTATTTTTTTTATTTATTTTCTAAAATAAAAACTACATATCAGATAAGGACGATTCATGCATTAAAATGAGCACCAGGTCCTCGTCCTTAAGAAGGGATACTCCTTTGTCCAAATGCCGTTTGCTCTATCTCTTGTAGTTAGGAGTTGTAGAACACTTTTTGGAGTGGAAGCTGGCCAAAAATATGTGCTTTTTCCGTCATAACTCGCAAACCATACATCCTACAAGGACGATTTATACACCAAATTGTTTCTAATACATATATACACAAGACTGCATATTCAGAAAAAAGTTTTCTGGATTTTGATTTTTTTTCAAGAATCTTAGTTAAAATTTTTTACATGAATCATAGTTTTTGACGTGGTTTTTTGCGATTTTTTTGATTTTTTAGCCATAACTTCTAAACCATACATCATAAAAGGACGATTTATGCATCAAAATGTTCCTTAAGCTACTGCCCACAAGACTGTATCCTTAAAATAATTTTAAAAATTAGATTTCATGTTAATTTCATGTGCCCTTTTTTGTCAATTTTTATTTTTTTTATTTATTTTCTAAAATAAAAACTACATATCAGATAAGGACGATTCATGCATTAAAATGAGCACCAGGTCCTCGTCCTTAAGAAGGGATACTCCTTTGTCCAAATGCCGTTTGCTCTATCTCTTGTAGTTAGGAGTTGTAGAACACTTTTTGGAGTGGAAGCTGGCCAAAAACATGTGCTTTTTCCGTCATAACTCGCAAACCATACATCCTACAAGGACGATTTATACACCAAATTGTTTCTAATACATATATACACAAGACTGCATATTCAGAAAAAACTTTTCTGGATTTTGATTTTTTTTCAAGAATCTTAGTTAAAATTTTTTACATGAATCATAGTTTTTGACGTGGTTTTTTGCGATTTTTTTGATTTTTTAGCCATAACTTCTAAACCATACATCATAAAAGGACGATTTATGCATCAAAATGTTCCTTATGCTACTGTCCACAAGACTGTATCCTTAAAATAATTTTAAAAATTAGATTTCATGTTAATTTCATGTGCCCTTTTTTGTCAATTTTTATTTTTTTTATTTATTTTCTAAAATAAAAACTACATATCAGATAAGGACGATTCATGCATTAAAATGAGCACCAGGTCCTCGTCCTTAAGAAGGGATACTCCTTTGTCCAAATGCCGTTTGCTCTATCTCTTGTAGTTAGGAGTTGTAGAACACTTTTTGGAGTGGAAGCTGGCCAAAAACATGTGCTTTTTCCGTCATAACTCGCAAACCATACATCCTACAAGGACGATTTATACACCAAATTGTTTCTAATACATATATACACAAGACTGCATATTCAGAAAAAACTTTTCTGGATTTTGATTTTTTTTCAAGAATCTTAGTTAAAATTTTTTACATGAATCATAGTTTTTGACGTGGTTTTTTGCGATTTTTTTGATTTTTTAGCCATAACTTCTAAACCATACATCATAAAAGGACGATTTATGCATCAAAATGTTCCTTAAGCTACTGCCCACAAGACTGTATCCTTAAAATAATTTTAAAAATTAGATTTCATGTTAATTTCATGTGCCCTTTTTTGTCAATTTTTATTTTTTTTATTTATTTTCTAAAATAAAAACTACATATCAGATAAGGACGATTCATGCATTAAAATGAGCACCAGGTCCTCGTCCTTAAGAAGGGATACTCCTTTGTCCAAATGCCGTTTGCTCTATCTCTTGTAGTTAGGAGTTGTAGAACACTTTTTGGAGTGGAAGCTGGCAAAAAACATGTGCTTTTTCCGTCATAACTCGCAAACCATACATCCTACAAGGACGATTTATACACCAAATTGTTTCTAATACATATATACACAAGACTGCATATTCAGAAAAAAGTTTTCTGGAATTTGATTTTTTTTCAAGAATCTTAGTTAAAATTTTTTACATGAATCATAGTTTTTGACGTGGTTTTTTGCGATTTTTTTGATTTTTTAGCCATAACTTCTAAACCATACATCATAAAAGGACGATTTATGCATCAAAATGTTCCTTAAGCTACTGCCCACAAGACTGTATCCTTAAAATAATTTTAAAAATTATATTTCATGTTAATTCCATGTGCCCTTTTTTGTCAATTTTTATTTTTTTTATTTATTTTCTAAAATAAAAACTACATATCAGATAAGGACGATTCATGCATTAAAATGAGCACCAGGTCCTCGTCCTTAAGAAGGGATACTCCTTTGTCCAAATGCCGTTTGCTCTATCTCTTGTAGTTAGGAGTTGTAGAACACTTTTTGGAGTGGAAGCTGGCCAAAAACATGTGCTTTTTCCGTCATAACTCGCAAACCATACATCCTACAAGGACGATTTATACACCAAATTGTTTCTAATACATATATACACAAGACTGCATATTCAGAAAAAACTTTTCTGGATTTTGATTTTTTTTCAAGAATCTTAGTTAAAATTTTTTACATGAATCATAGTTTTTGACGTGGTTTTTTGCGATTTTTTTGATTTTTTAGAAATAACTTCTAAACCATACATCATAAAAGGACGATTTATGCATCAAAATGTTCCTTAAGCTACTGCCCACAAGACTGTATCCTTAAAATAATTTTAAAAATTAGATTTCATGTTAATTTCATGTGCCCTTTTTTGTCAATTTTTATTTTTTTTATTTATTTTCTAAAATAAAAACTACATATCAGATAAGGACGATTCATGCATTAAAATGAGCACCAGGTCCTCGTCCTTAAGAAGGGATACTCCTTTGTCCAAATGCCGTTTGCTCTATCTCTTGTAGTTAGGAGTTGTAGAACACTTTTTGGAGTGGAAGCTGGCAAAAAACATGTGCTTTTTCCGTCATAACTCGCAAACCATACATCCTACAAGGACGATTTATACACCAAATTGTTTCTAATACATATATACACAAGACTGCATATTCAGAAAAAAGTTTTCTGGAATTTGATTTTTTTTCAAGAATCTTAGTTAAAATTTTTTACATGAATCATAGTTTTTGACGTGGTTTTTTGCGATTTTTTTGATTTTTTAGCCATAACTTCTAAACCATACATCATAAAAGGACGATTTATGCATCAAAATGTTCCTTAAGCTACTGCCCACAAGACTGTATCCTTAAAATAATTTTAAAAATTATATTTCATGTTAATTCCATGTGCCCTTTTTTGTCAATTTTTATTTTTTTTATTTATTTTCTAAAATAAAAACTACATATCAGATAAGGACGATTCATGCATTAAAATGAGCACCAGGTCCTCGTCCTTAAGAAGGGATACTCCTTTGTCCAAATGCCGTTTGCTCTATCTCTTGTAGTTAGGAGTTGTAGAACACTTTTTGGAGTGGAAGCTGGCCAAAAACATGTGCTTTTTCCGTCATAACTCGCAAACCATACATCCTACAAGGACGATTTATACACCAAATTGTTTCTAATACATATATACACAAGACTGCATATTCAGAAAAAACTTTTCTGGATTTTGATTTTTTTTCAAGAATCTTAGTTAAAATTTTTTACATGAATCATAGTTTTTGACGTGGTTTTTTGCGATTTTTTTGATTTTTTAGCCATAACTTCTAAACCATACATCATAAAAGGACGATTTATGCATCAAAATGTTCCTTAAGCTACTGCCCACAAGACTGTATCCTTAAAATAATTTTAAAAATTTGATTTCATGTTAATTTCATGTGCCCTTTTTTGTCAATTTTTATTTTTTTTATTTATTTTCTAAAATAAAAACTACATATCAGATAAGGACGATTCATGCATTAAAATGAGCACCAGGTCCTCGTCCTTAAGAAGGGATACTCCTTTGTCCAAATGCCGTTTGCTCTATCTCTTGTAGTTAAGAGTTGTAGAACACTTTTTGGAGTGGAAGCTGGCCAAAAACATGTGCTTTTTTCGTTAAAATTTTTTACATGAATCATAGTTTTTGACGTGGTTTTTTGCGATTTTTTGATTTTTTAGCCATAACTTCTAAACCATACATCATAAAAGGACGATTTATGCATCAAAATGTTCCTTAAGCTACTGCCCACAAGACTGTATCCTTAAAATAATTTTAAAAATTAGATTTCATGTTAATTTCATGTGCCCTTTTTTGTCAATTTTTATTTTTTTTATTTATTTTCTAAAATAAAAACTACATATCAGATAAGGACGATTCATGCATTAAAATGAGCACCAGGTCCTCGTCCTTAAGAAGGGATACTCCTTTGTCCAAATGCCGTTTGCTCTATCTCTTGTAGTTAGGAGTTGTAGAACACTTTTTGGAGTGGAAGCTGGCCAAAAACATGTGCTTTTTTCGTCATAACTCCCAAACCCTACATCCTACAAGGACGATTTATACACCAAATTGTTTCTAATACATATATACACAAGACTGCATATTCAGAAAAAAGTTTTCTGGATTTTGATTTTTTTTCAAGAATCTTAGTTAAAATTTTTTACATGAATCATAGTTTTTGACGTGGTTTTTTGCGATTTTTTTGATTTTTTAGCCATAACTTCTAAACCATACATCATAAAAGGACGATTTATGCATCAAAATGTTCCTTAAGCTACTGCCCACAAGACTGTATCCTTAAAATAATTTTAAAAATTAGATTTCATGTTAATTTCATGTGCCCTTTTTTGTCAATTTTTTTTTTTTTATTTATTTTCTAAAATAAAAACTACATATCAGATAAGGACGATTCATGCATTAAAATGAGCACCAGGTCCTCGTCCTTAAGAAGGGATACTCCTTTGTCCAAATGCCGTTTGCTCTATCTCTTGTAGTTAGGAGTTGTAGAACACTTTTTGGAGTGGAAGCTGGCCAAAAACATGTGCTTTTTCCGTCATAACTCGCAAACCATACATCCTACAAGGACGATTTATACACCAAATTGTTTCTAATACATATATACACAAGACTGCATATTCAGAAAAAACTTTTCTGGAATGTGATTTTTTTTCAAGAATCTTAGTTAAAATTTTTTACATGAATCATAGTTTTTGACGTGGTTTTTTGCGATTTTTTTGATTTTTTAGCCATAACTTCTAAACCATACATCATAAAAGGACGATTTATGCATCAAAATGTTCCTTAAGCTACTGCCCACAAGACTGTATCCTTAAAATAATTTTAAAAATTAGATTTCATGTTAATTTCATGTGCCCTTTTTTGTCAATTTTTATTTTTTTTATTTATTTTCTAAAATAAAAACTACATATCAGATAAGGACGATTCATGCATTAAAATGAGCACCAGGTCCTCGTCCTTAAGAAGGGATACTCCTTTGTCCAAATGCCGTTTGCTCTATCTCTTGTAGTTAGGAGTTGTAGAACACTTTTTGGAGTGGAAGCTGGCCAAAAACATGTGCTTTTTTCGTCATAACTCCCAAACCCTACATCCTACAAGGACGATTTATACACCAAATTGTTTCTAATACATATATACACAAGACTGCATATTCAGAAAAAAGTTTTCTGGATTTTGATTTTTTTTCAAGAATCTTAGTTAAAATTTTTTACATGAATCATAGTTTTTGACGTGGTTTTTTGCGATTTTTTTGATTTTTTAGCCATAACTTCTAAACCATACATCATAAAAGGACGATTTATGCATCAAAATGTTCCTTAAGCTACTGCCCACAAGACTGTATCCTTAAAATAATTTTAAAAATTAGATTTCATGTTAATTTCATGTGCCCTTTTTTGTCAATTTTTATTTTTTTTATTTATTTTCTAAAATAAAAACTACATATCAGATAAGGACGATTCATGCATTAAAATGAGCACCAGGTCCTCGTCCTTAAGAAGGGATACTCCTTTGTCCAAATGCCGTTTGCTCTATCTCTTGTAGTTAGGAGTTGTAGAACACTTTTTGGAGTGGAAGCTGGCCAAAAACATGTGCTTTTTCCGTCATAACTCGCAAACTGTACATCCTACAAGGACGATTTATACACCAAATTGTTTCTAATACATATATACACAAGACTGCATATTCAGAAAAAAGTTTTCTGGATTTTGATTTTTTTTCAAGAATCTTAGTTAAATTTTTTTACATGAATCATAGTTTTTGACGTGGTTTTTTGCGATTTTTTTGATTTTTTAGCCATAACTTCTAAACCATACATCATAAAAGGACGATTTATGCATCAAAACTTTCCTTAAGCTACTGCCCACAAGACTGTATCCTTAAAATAATTTTAAAAATTAGATTTCATGTTAATTTCATGTGCCCTTTTTTGTCAATTTTTATTTTTTTTATTTATTTTCTAAAATAAAAACTACATATCAGATAAGGACGATTCATGCATTAAAATGAGCACCAGGTCCTCGTCCTTAAGAAGGGATACTCCTTTGTCCAAATGCCGTTTGCTCTATCTCTTGTAGTTAGGAGTTGTAGAACACTTTTTGGAGTGGAAGCTGGCCAAAAACATGTGCTTTTTCCGTCATAACTCGCAAACCATACATCCTACAAGGACGATTTATACACCAAATTGTTTCTAATACATATATACACAAGACTGCATATTCAGAAAAAAGTTTTCTGGATTTTGATTTTTTTTCAAGAATCTTGTTAAAATTTTTTACATGAATCATAGTTTTTGACGTGGTTTTTTGCGATTTTTTTGATTTTTTAGCCATAACTTCTAAACCATACATCATAAAAGGACGATTTATGCATCAAAATGTTCCTTAAGCTACTGCCCACAAGACTGTATCCTTAAAATAATTTTAAAAATTAGATTTCATGTTAATTTCATGTGCCCTTTTTTGTCAATTTTTATTTTTTTTATTTATTTTCTAAAATAAAAACTACATATCAGATAAGGACGATTCATGCATTAAAATGACCACCAGGTCCTCGTCCTTAAGAAGGGATACTCCTTTGTCCAAATGCCGTTTGCTCTATCTCTTGTAGTTAGGAGTTGTAGAACACTTTTTGGAGTGGAAGCTGGCCAAAAACATGTGCTTTTTCCGTCATAACTCGCAAACCATACATCCTACAAGAACGATTTATACACCAAATTGTTTCTAATACATATATACACAAGACTGCATATTCAGAAAAAAGTTTTCTGGATTTTGATTTTTTTTCAAGAATCTTAGTTAAAATTTTTTACATGAATCATAGTTTTTGACGTGGTTTTTTGCGATTTTTTTGATTTTTTAGCCATAACTTCTAAACCATACATCATAAAAGGACGATTTATGCATCAAAATGTTCCTTAAGCTACTGCCCACAAGACTGTATCCTTAAAATAATTTTAAAAATTAGATTTCATGTTAATTTCATGTGCCCTTTTTTGTCAATTTTTATTTTTTTTATTTATTTTCTAAAATAAAAACTACATATCAGATAAGGACGATTCATGCATTAAAATGAGCACCAGGTCCTCGTCCTTAAGAAGGGATACTCCTTTGTCCAAATGCCGTTTGCTCTATCTCTTGTAGTTAGGAGTTGTAGAACACTTTTTGGAGTGGAAGCTGGCCAAAAACATGTGCTTTTTCCGTCATAACTCGCAAACCATACATCCTACAAGGACGATTTATACACCAAATTGTTTCTAATACATATATACACAAGACTGCATATTCAGAAAAAACTTTTCTGGATTTTGATTTTTTTTCAAGAATCTTAGTTAAAATTTTTTACATGAATCATAGTTTTTGACGTGGTTTTTTGCGATTTTTTTGATTTTTTTAGCCATAACTTCTAAACCATACATCATAAAAGGACGATTTATGCATCAAAATGTTCCTTAAGCTACTGTCCACAAGACTGTATCCTTAAAATAATTTTAAAAATTAGATTTCATGTTAATTTCATGTGCCCTTTTTTGTCAATTTTTATTTTTTTTATTTATTTTCTAAAATAAAAACTACATATCAGATAAGGACGATTCATGCATTAAAATGAGCACCAGGTCCTCGTCCTTAAGAAGGGATACTCCTTTGTCCAAATGCCGTTTGCTCTATCTCTTGTAGTTAGGAGTTGTAGAACACTTTTTGGAGTGGAAGCTGGCCAAAAACATGTGCTTTTTCCGTCATAACTCGCAAACCATACATCCTACAAGGACGATTTATACACCAAATTGTTTCTAATACATATATACACACATGCATATTCAGAAAAAACTTTTCTGGATTTTGATTTTTTTTCAAGAATCTTAGTTAAAATTTTTTACATGAATCATAGTTTTTGACGTGGTTTTTTGCGATTTTTTTTATTTTTTAGCCATAACTTCTAAACCATACATCATAAAAGGACGATTCATGCATTTAAATGAGCACCAGGTCCTCGTCCTTAAGAAGGGATACTCCTTTGTCCAAATGCCGTTTGCTCTATCTCTTGTAGTTAGGAGTTGTAGAACACTTTTTGGAGTGGAAGCTGGCCAAAAACATGTGCTTTTTCCGTCATAACTCGCAAACCATACATCCTACAAGGACGATTTATACACCAAATTGTTTCTAATACATATATACACAAGACTGCATATTCAGAAAAAAGTTTTCTGGATTTTGAAATTTTAGATTTGAAAAATTAGATTTCATGTTAATTTCATGTGCCCTTTTTTGTCAATTTTTATTTTTTTTATTTATTTTCTAAAATAAAAACTACATATCAGATAAGGACGATTCATGCATTAAAATGAGCACCAGGTCCTCGTCCTTAAGAAGGGATACTCCTTTGTCCAAATGCCGTTTGCTCTATCTCTTGTAGTTAGGAGTTGTAGAACACTTTTTGGAGTGGAAGCTGGCCAAAAACATGTGCTTTTTCCGTCATAACTCGCAAACCATACATCCTACAAGGACGATTTATACACCAAATTGTTTCTAATACATATATACACAAGACTGCATATTCAGAAAAAAGTTTTCTGGATTTTGATTTTTTTTCAAGAATCTTAGTTAAAATTTTTTACATGAATCATAGTTTTTGACGTGGTTTTTTGCGATTTTTTTGATTTTTTAGCCATAACTTCTAAACCATACATCATAAAAGGACGATTTATGCATCAAAATGTTCCTTAAGCTACTGCCCACAAGACTGTATCCTTAAAATAATTTTAAAAATTAGATTTCATGTTAATTTCATGTGCCCTTTTTTGTCAATTTTTATTTTTTTTATTTATTTTCTAAAATAAAAACTACATATCAGATAAGGACGATTCATGCATTAAAATGAGCACCAGGTCCTCGTCCTTAAGAAGGGATACTCCTTTGTCCAAATGCCGTTTGCTCTATCTCTTGTAGTTAGGAGTTGTAGAACACTTTTTGGAGTGGAAGCTGGCCAAAAACATGTGCTTTTTCCGTCATAACTCGCAAACCATACATCCTACAAGGACGATTTATACACCAAATTGTTTCTAATACATATATACACAAGACTGCATATTCAGAAAAAACTTTTCTGGATTTTGATTTTTTTTCAAGAATCTTAGTTAAAATTTTTTACATGAATCATAGTTTTTGACGTGGTTTTTTGCGATTTTTTTGATTTTTTAGCCATAACTTCTAAACCATACATCATAAAAGGACGATTTATGCATCAAAATGTTCCTTAAGCTACTGCCCACAAGACTGTATCCTTAAAATAATTTTAAAAATTTGATTTCATGTTAATTTCATGTGCCCTTTTTTGTCAATTTTTATTTTTTTTATTTATTTTCTAAAATAAAAACTACATATCAGATAAGGACGATTCATGCATTAAAATGAGCACCAGGTCCTCGTCCTTAAGAAGGGATACTCCTTTGTCCAAATGCCGTTTGCTCTATCTCTTGTAGTTAGGAGTTGTAGAACACTTTTTGGAGTGGAAGCTGGCCAAAAACATGTGCTTTTTTCGTTAAAATTTTTTACATGAATCATAGTTTTTGACGTGGTTTTTTGCGATTTTTTTGATTTTTTAGCCATAACTTCTAAACCATACATCATAAAAGGACGATTTATGCATCAAAATGTTCCTTAAGCTACTGCCCACAAGACTGTATCCTTAAAATAATTTTAAAAATTAGATTTCATGTTAATTTCATGTGCCCTTTTTTGTCAATTTTTATTTTTTTTTATTTATTTTCTAAAATAAAAACTACATATCAGATAAGGACGATTCATGCATTAAAATGAGCACCAGGTCCTCGTCCTTAAGAAGGGATACTCCTTTGTCCAAATGCCGTTTGCTCTATCTCTTGTAGTTAGGAGTTGTAGAACACTTTTTGGAGTGGAAGCTGGCCAAAAACATGTGCTTTTTCCGTCATAACTCGCAAACCATACATCCTACAAGGACGATTTATACACCAAATTGTTTCTAATACATATATACACAAGACTGCATATTCAGAAAAAAGTTTTCTGGATTTTGATTTTTTTTTCAAGAATCTTAGTTAAAATTTTTTACATGAATCATAGTTTTTGACGTGGTTTTTTGCGATTTTTTTGATTTTTTAGAAATAACTTCTAAACCATACATCATAAAAGGACGATTTATGCATCAAAATGTTCCTTAAGCTACTGCCCACAAGACTGTATCCTTAAAATAATTTTAAAAATTAGATTTCATGTTAATTTCATGTGCCCTTTTTTGTCAATTTTTATTTTTTTTATTTATTTTCTAAAATAAAAACTACATATCAGATAAGGACGATTCATGCATTAAAATGAGCACCAGGTCCTCGTCCTTAAGAAGGGATACTCCTTTGTCCAAATGCTGTTTGCTCTATCTCTTGTAGTTAGGAGTTGTAGAACACTTTTTGGAGTGGAAGCTGGCCAAAAACATGTGCTTTTTCCGTCATAACTCGCAAACCATACATCCTACAAGGACGATTTATACACCAAATTGTTTCTAATACATATATACACAAGACTGCATATTCAGAAAAAAGTTTTCTGGAATTTGATTTTTTTTCAAGAATCTTAGTTAAAATTTTTTACATGAATCATAGTTTTTGACGTGGTTTTTTGCGATTTTTTTGATTTTTTAGCCATAACTTCTAAACCATACATCATAAAAGGACGATTTATGCATCAAAATGTTCCTTAAGCTACTGCCCACAAGACTGTATCCTTAAAATAATTTTAAAAATTAGATTTCATGTTAATTTCATGTGCCCTTTTTTGTCAATTTTTATTTTTTTTATTTATTTTCTAAAATAAAAACTACATATCAGATAAGGACGATTCATGCATTAAAATGAGCACCAGGTCCTCGTCCTTAAGAAGGGATACTCCTTTGTCCAAATGCCGTTTGCTCTATCTCTTGTAGTTAGGAGTTGTAGAACACTTTTTGGAGTGGAAGCTGGCCAAAAACATGTGCTTTTTCCGTCATAACTCGCAAACCATACATCCTACAAGGACGATTTATACACCAAATTGTTTCTAATACATATATACACAAGACTGCATATTCAGAAAAAACTTTTCTGGATTTTGATTTTTTTTCAAGAATCTTAGTTAAAATTTTTTACATGAATCATAGTTTTTGACGTGGTTTTTTGCGATTTTTTTGATTTTTTAGCCATAACTTCTAAACCATACATCATAAAAGGACGATTTATGCATCAAAATGTTCCTTAAGCTACTGCCCACAAGACTGTATCCTTAAAATAATTTTAAAAATTAGATTTCATGTTAATTTCATGTGCCCTTTTTTGTCAATTTTTATTTTTTTTATTTATTTTCTAAAATAAAAACTACATATCAGATAAGGACGATTCATGCATTAAAATGAGCACCAGGTCCTCGTCCTTAAGAAGGGATACTCCTTTGTCCAAATGCCGTTTGCTCTATCTCTTGTAGTTAGGAGTTGTAGAACACTTTTTGGAGTGGAAGCTGGCCAAAAACATGTGCTTTTTCCGTCATAACTCGCAAACCATACATCCTACAAGGACGATTTATACACCAAATTGTTTCTAATACATATATACACAAGACTGCATATTCAGAAAAAAGTTTTCTGGATTTTGATTTTTTTTCAAGAATCTTAGTTAAAATTTTTTACATGAATCATAGTTTTTGACGTGGTTTTTTGCGATTTTTTTGATTTTTTAGCCATAACTTCTAAACCATACATCATAAAAGGACGATTTATGCATCAAAATGTTCCTTAAGCTACTGTCCACAAGACTGTATCCTTAAAATAATTTTAAAAATTAGATTTCATGTTAATTTCATGTGCCCTTTTTTGTCAATTTTTATTTTTTTTATTTATTTTCTAAAATAAAAACTACATATCAGATAAGGACGATTCATGCATTAAAATGAGCACCAGGTCCTCGTCCTTAAGAAGGGATACTCCTTTGTCCAAATGCCGTTTGCTCTATCTCTTGTAGTTAGGAGTTGTAGAACACTTTTTGGAGTGGAAGCTGGCCAAAAACATGTGCTTTTTCCGTCATAACTCGCAAACCATACATCCTACAAGGACGATTTATACACCAAATTGTTTCTAATACATATATACACAAAACTGCATATTCAGAAAAAGTTTTCTGGAATTTGATTTTTTTTCAAGAATCTTAGTTAAAATTTTTTACATGAATCATAGTTTTTGACGTGGTTTTTTGCGATTTTTTTGATTTTTTAGCCATAACTTCTAAACCATACATCATAAAAGGACGATTTATGCATCAAAATGTTCCTTAAGCTACTGCCCACAAGACTGTATCCTTAAAATAATTTTAAAAATTAGATTTCATGTTAATTTCATGTGCCATTTTTGTCAATTTTTATTTTTTTTATTTATTTTCTAAAATAAAAACTACATATCAGATAAGGACGATTCATGCATTAAAATGAGCACCAGGTCCTCGTCCTTAAGAAGGGATACTCCTTTGTCCAAATGCCGTTTGCTCTATCTCTTGTACTTAGGAGTTGTAGAACACTTTTTGGAGTGGAAGCTGGCCAAAAACATGTGCTTTTTCCGTCATAACTCGCAAACCATACATCCTACAAGGACGATTTATACACCAAATTGTTTCTAATACATATATACACAAGACTGCATATTCAGAAAAAAGTTTTCTGGAATGTGATTTTTTTTCAAGAATCTTAGTTAAAATTTTTTACATGAATCATAGTTTTTGACGTGGTTTTTTGCGATTTTTTTGATTTTTTAGCCATAACTTCTAAACCATACATCATAAAAGGACGATTTATGCATCAAAATGTTTCTTAAGATACTGCCCACAAGACTGTATCCTTAAAATAATTTTAAAAATTAGATTTCATGTTAATTTCATGTGCCCTTTTTTGTCAATTTTTATTTTTTTTATTTATTTTCTAAAATAAAAACTACATATCAGATAAGGACGATTCATGCATTAAAATGAGCACCAGGTCCTCGTCCTTAAGAAGGGATACTCCTTTGTCCAAATGCCGTTTGCTCTATCTCTTGTAGTTAGGAGTTGTAGAACACTTTTTGGAGTGGAAGCTGGCCAAAAACATGTGCTTTTTCCGTCATAACTCGCAAACCATACATCCTACAAGGACGATTTATACACCAAATTGTTTCTAATACATATATACAAAAGACTACATATTCAGAAAAAAGTTTTCTGGATTTTGATTTTTTTTCAAGAATCTTAGTTAAAATTTTTTACATGAATCATAGTTTTTGACGTGGTTTTTTGCGATTTTTTTGATTTTTTAGCCATAACTTCTAAACCATACATCATAAAAGGACGATTTATGCATCAAAATGTTCCTTAAGCTACTGTCCACAAGACTGTATCCTTAAAATAATTTTAAAAATTAGATTTCATGTTAATTTCATGTGCCCTTTTTTGTCAATTTTTATTTTTTTTATTTATTTTCTAAAATAAAAACTACATATCAGATAAGGACGATTCATGCATTAAAATGAGCACCAGGTCCTCGTCCTTAAGAAGGGATACTCCTTTGTCCAAATGCCGTTTGCTCTATCTCTTGTAGTTAGGAGTTGTAGAACACTTTTTGGAGTGGAAGCTGGCCAAAAACATGTGCTTTTTCCGTCATAACTCGCAAACCATACATCCTACAAGGACGATTTATACACCAAATTGTTTCTAATACATATATACACAAGACTGCATATTCAGAAAAAACTTTTCTGGATTTTGATTTTTTTTCAAGAATCTTAGTTAAAATTTTTTACATGAATCATAGTTTTTGACGTGGTTTTTTTGCGATTTTTTTGATTTTTTAGCCATAACTTCTAAACCATACATCATAAAAGGACGATTTATGCATCAAAATGTTCCTTAAGCTACTGCCCACAAGACTGTATCCTTAAAATAATTTTAAAAATTAGATTTCATGTTAATTTCATGTGCCCTTTTTTGTCAATTTTTATTTTTTTTATTTATTTTCTAAAATAAAAACTACATATCAGATAAGGACGATTCATGCATTAAAATGAGCACCAGGTCCTCGTCCTTAAGAAGGGATACTCCTTTGTCCAAATGCCGTTTGCTCTATCTCTTGTACTTAGGAGTTGTAGAACACTTTTTGGAGTGGAAGCTGGCCAAAAACATGTGCTTTTTCCGTCATAACTCGCAAACCATACATCCTACAAGGACGATTTATACACCAAATTGTTTCTAATACATATATACACAAGACTGCATATTCAGAAAAAAGTTTTCTGGAATGTGATTTTTTTTCAAGAATCTTAGTTAAAATTTTTTACATGAATCATAGTTTTTGACGTGGTTTTTTGCGATTTTTTTGATTTTTTAGCCATAACTTCTAAACCATACATCATAAAAGGACGATTTATGCATCAAAATGTTTCTTAAGATACTGCCCACAAGACTGTATCCTTAAAATAATTTTAAAAATTAGATTTCATGTTAATTTCATGTGCCCTTTTTTGTCAATTTTTATTTTTTTTATTTATTTTCTAAAATAAAAACTACATATCAGATAAGGACGATTCATGCATTAAAATGAGCACCAGGTCCTCGTCCTTAAGAAGGGATACTCCTTTGTCCAAATGCCGTTTGCTCTATCTCTTGTAGTTAGGAGTTGTAGAACACTTTTTGGAGTGGAAGCTGGCCAAAAACATGTGCTTTTTCCGTCATAACTCGCAAACCATACATCCTACAAGGACGATTTATACACCAAATTGTTTCTAATACATATATACACAAGACTACATATTCAGAAAAAAGTTTTCTGGATTTTGATTTTTTTTCAAGAATCTTAGTTAAAATTTTTTACATGAATCATAGTTTTTGACGTGGTTTTTTGCGATTTTTTTGATTTTTTAGCCATAACTTCTAAACCATACATCATAAAAGGACGATTTATGCATCAAAATGTTCCTTAAGCTACTGTCCACAAGACTGTATCCTTAAAATAATTTTAAAAATTAGATTTCATGTTAATTTCATGTGCCCTTTTTTGTCAATTTTTATTTTTTTTATTTATTTTCTAAAATAAAAACTACATATCAGATAAGGACGATTCATGCATTAAAATGAGCACCAGGTCCTCGTCCTTAAGAAGGGATACTCCTTTGTCCAAATGCCGTTTGCTCTATCTCTTGTAGTTAGGAGTTGTAGAACACTTTTTGGAGTGGAAGCTGGCCAAAAACATGTGCTTTTTCCGTCATAACTCGCAAACCATACATCCTACAAGGACGATTTATACACCAAATTGTTTCTAATACATATATACACAAGACTGCATATTCAGAAAAAACTTTTCTGGATTTTGATTTTTTTTCAAGAATCTTAGTTAAAATTTTTTACATGAATCATAGTTTTTGACGTGGTTTTTTTGCGATTTTTTTGATTTTTTAGCCATAACTTCTAAACCATACATCATAAAAGGACGATTTATGCATCAAAATGTTCCTTAAGCTACTGCCCACAAGACTGTATCCTTAAAATAATTTTAAAAATTAGATTTCATGTTAATTTCATGTGCCCTTTTTTGTCAATTTTTATTTTTTTTATTTATTTTCTAAAATAAAAACTACATATCAGATAAGGACGATTCATGCATTAAAATGAGCACCAGGTCCTCGTCCTTAAGAAGGGATACTCCTTTGTCCAAATGCCGTTTGCTCTATCTCTTGTACTTAGGAGTTGTAGAACACTTTTTGGAGTGGAAGCTGGCCAAAAACATGTGCTTTTTCCGTCATAACTCGCAAACCATACATCCTACAAGGACGATTTATACACCAAATTGTTTCTAATACATATATACACAAGACTGCATATTCAGAAAAAAGTTTTCTGGAATGTGATTTTTTTTCAAGAATCTTAGTTAAAATTTTTTACATGAATCATAGTTTTTGACGTGGTTTTTTGCGATTTTTTTGATTTTTTAGCCATAACTTCTAAACCATACATCATAAAAGGACGATTTATGCATCAAAATGTTTCTTAAGATACTGCCCACAAGACTGTATCCTTAAAATAATTTTAAAAATTAGATTTCATGTTAATTTCATGTGCCCTTTTTTGTCAATTTTTATTTTTTTTATTTATTTTCTAAAATAAAAACTACATATCAGATAAGGACGATTCATGCATTAAAATGAGCACCAGGTCCTCGTCCTTAAGAAGGGATACTCCTTTGTCCAAATGCCGTTTGCTCTATCTCTTGTAGTTAGGAGTTGTAGAACACTTTTTGGAGTGGAAGCTGGCCAAAAACATGTGCTTTTTCCGTCATAACTCGCAAACCATACATCCTACAAGGACGATTTATACACCAAATTGTTTCTAATACATATATACACAAGACTACATATTCAGAAAAAAGTTTTCTGGATTTTGATTTTTTTTCAAGAATCTTAGTTAAAATTTTTTACATGAATCATAGTTTTTGACGTGGTTTTTTGCGATTTTTTTGATTTTTTAGCCATAACTTCTAAACCATACATCATAAAAGGACGATTTATGCATCAAAATGTTCCTTAAGCTACTGTCCACAAGACTGTATCCTTAAAATAATTTTAAAAATTAGATTTCATGTTAATTTCATGTGCCCTTTTTTGTCAATTTTTATTTTTTTTATTTATTTTCTAAAATAAAAACTACATATCAGATAAGGACGATTCATGCATTAAAATGAGCACCAGGTCCTCGTCCTTAAGAAGGGATACTCCTTTGTCCAAATGCCGTTTGCTCTATCTCTTGTAGTTAGGAGTTGTAGAACACTTTTTGGAGTGGAAGCTGGCCAAAAACATGTGCTTTTTCCGTCATAACTCGCAAACCATACATCCTACAAGGACGATTTATACACCAAATTGTTTCTAATACATATATACACAAAACTGCATATTCAGAAAAAGTTTTCTGGAATTTGATTTTTTTTCAAGAATCTTAGTTAAAATTTTTTACATGAATCATAGTTTTTGACGTGGTTTTTTGCGATTTTTTTGATTTTTTAGCCATAACTTCTAAACCATACATCATAAAAGGACGATTTATGCATCAAAATGTTCCTTAAGCTACTGCCCACAAGACTGTATCCTTAAAATAATTTTAAAAATTAGATTTCATGTTAATTTCATGTGCCATTTTTGTCAATTTTTATTTTTTTTATTTATTTTCTAAAATAAAAACTACATATCAGATAAGGACGATTCATGCATTAAAATGAGCACCAGGTCCTCGTCCTTAAGAAGGGATACTCCTTTGTCCAAATGCCGTTTGCTCTATCTCTTGTACTTAGGAGTTGTAGAACACTTTTTGGAGTGGAAGCTGGCCAAAAACATGTGCTTTTTCCGTCATAACTCGCAAACCATACATCCTACAAGGACGATTTATACACCAAATTGTTTCTAATACATATATACACAAGACTGCATATTCAGAAAAAAGTTTTCTGGATTTTGATTTTTTTTCAAGAATCTTAGTTAAAATTTTTTACATGAATCATAGTTTTTGACGTGGTTTTTTGCGATTTTTTTGATTTTTTAGCCATAACTTCTAAACCATACATCATAAAAGGACGATTTATGCATCAAAATGTTCCTTAAGCTACTGCCCACAAGACTGTATCCTTAAAATAATTTTAAAAATTAGATTTCATGTTAATTTCATGTGCCCTTTTTTGTCAATTTTTATTTTTTTTATTTATTTTCTAAAATAAAAACTACATATCAGATAAGGACGATTCATGCATTAAAATGAGCACCAGGTCCTCGTCCTTAAGAAGGGATACTCCTTTGTCCAAATGCCGTTTGCTCTATCTCTTGTAGTTAGGAGTTGTAGAACACTTTTTGGAGTGGAAGCTGGCCAAAAACATGTGCTTTTTCCGTCATAACTCGCAAACCATACATCCTACAAGGACGATTTATACACCAAATTGTTTCTAATACATATATACACAAGACTGCATATTCAGAAAAAACTTTTCTGGATTTTGATTTTTTTTCAAGAATCTTAGTTAAAATTTTTTACATGAATCATAGTTTTTGACGTGGTTTTTTGCGATTTTTTTGATTTTTTAGCCATAACTTCTAAACCATACATCATAAAAGAACGATTTATGCATCAAAATGTTCCTTAAGCTACTGCCCACAAGACTGTATCCTTAAAATAATTTTAAAAATTAGATTTCATGTTAATTTCATGTGCCCTTTTTTGTCAATTTTTATTTTTTTTATTTATTTTCTAAAATAAAAACTACATATCAGATAAGGACGATTCATGCATTAAAATGAGCACCAGATCCTCGTCCTTAAGAAGGGATACTCCTTTGTCCAAATGCCGTTTGCTCTATCTCTTGTAGTTAGGAGTTGTAGAACACTTTTTGGAGTGGAAGCTGGCCAAAAACATGTGCTTTTTCCGTCATAACTCGCAAACCATACATCCTACAAGGACGATTTATACACCAAATTGTTTCTAATACATATATACACAAGACTGCATATTCAGAAAAAACTTTTCTGGATTTTGATTTTTTTTCAAGAATCTTAGTTAAAATTTTTTACATGAATCATAGTTTTTGACGTGGTTTTTTGCGATTTTTTTGATTTTTTAGCCATAACTTCTAAACCATACATCATAAAAGGACGATTTATGCATCAAAATGTTCCTTAAGCTACTGCCCACAAGACTGTATCCTTAAAATAATTTTAAAAATTAGATTTCATGTTAATTTCATGTGCCCTTTTTTGTCAATTTTTATTTTTTTTATTTATTTTCTAAAATAAAAACTACATATCAGATAAGGACGATTCATGCATTAAAATGAGCACCAGGTCCTCGTCCTTAAGAAGGGATACTCCCTTGTCCAAATGCCGTTTGCTCTATCTCTTGTAGTTAGGAGTTGTAGAACACTTTTTGGAGTGGAAGCTGGCCAAAAACATGTGCTTTTTCCGTCATAACTCCCAAACCATACATCCTACAAGAACGATTTATACACCAAATTGTTTCTAATACATATATACACAAGACTGCATATTCAGAAAAAAGTTTTCTGGATTTTGATTTTTTTTCAAGAATCTTAGTTAAAATTTTTTACATGAATCATAGTTTTTGACGTGGTTTTTTGCGATTTTTTTGATTTTTTAGCCATAACTTCTAAACCATACATCATAAAAGGACGATTTATGCATCAAAATGTTTCTTAAGCTACTGCCCACAAGACTGTATCCTTAAAATAATTTTAAAAATTAGATTTCATGTTAATTTCATGTGCCCTTTTTTGTCAATTTTTATTTTTTTTATTTATTTTCTAAAATAAAAACTACATATCAGATAAGGACGATTCATGCATTAAAATGAGCACCAGGTCCTCGTCCTTAAGAAGGGATACTCCTTTGTCCAAATGCCGTTTGCTCTATCTCTTGTAGTTAGGAGTTGTAGAACACTTTTTGGAGTGGAAGCTGGCCAAAAACATGTGCTTTTTCCGTCATAACTCGCAAACCATACATCCTACAAGGACGATTTATACACCAAATTGTTTCTAATACATATATACACAAGACTGCATATTCAGAAAAAAGTTTTCTGGATTTTGATTTTTTTTCAAGAATCTTAGTTAAAATTTTTTACATGAATCATAGTTTTTGACGTGGTTTTTTGCGATTTTTTTGATTTTTTAGCCATAACTTCTAAACCATACATCATAAAAGGACGATTTATGCATCAAAATGTTCCTTAAGCTACTGCCCACAAGACTGTATCCTTAAAATAATTTTAAAAATTAGATTTCATGTTAATTTCATGTGCCCTTTTTTGTCAATTTTTATTTTTTTTATTTATTTTCTAAAATAAAAACTACATATCAGATAAGGACGATTCATGCATTAAAATGAGCACCAGGTCCTCGTCCTTAAGAAGGGATACTCCTTTGTCCAAATGCCGTTTGCTCTATCTCTTGTAGTTAGGAGTTGTAGAACACTTTTTGGAGTGGAAGCTGGCCAAAAACATGTGCTTTTTCCGTCATAACTCGCAAACCATACATCCTACAAGGACGATTTATACACCAAATTGTTTCTAATACATATATACACAAGACTACATATTCAGAAAAAAGTTTTCTGGATTTTGATTTTTTTTCAAGAATCTTAGTTAAAATTTTTTACATGAATCATAGTTTTTGACGTGGTTTTTTGCGATTTTTTTGATTTTTTAGCCATAACTTCTAAACCATACATCATAAAAGGACGATTTATGCATCAAAATGTTCCTTAAGCTACTGTCCACAAGACTGTATCCTTAAAATAATTTTAAAAATTAGATTTCATGTTAATTTCATGTGCCCTTTTTTGTCAATTTTTATTTTTTTTATTTATTTTCTAAAATAAAAACTACATATCAGATAAGGACGATTCATGCATTAAAATGAGCACCAGGTCCTCGTCCTTAAGAAGGGATACTCCTTTGTCCAAATGCCGTTTGCTCTATCTCTTGTAGTTAGGAGTTGTAGAACACTTTTTGGAGTGGAAGCTGGCCAAAAACATGTGCTTTTTCCGTCATAACTCGCAAACCATACATCCTACAAGGACGATTTATACACCAAATTGTTTCTAATACATATATACACAAGACTGCATATTCAGAAAAAAGTTTTCTGGAATGTGATTTTTTTTCAAGAATCTTAGTTAAAATTTTTTACATGAATCATAGTTTTTGACGTGGTTTTTTGCGATTTTTTTGATTTTTTAGCCATAACTTCTAAACCATACATCATAAAAGGACGATTTATGCATCAAAATGTTCCTTAAGCTACTGCCCACAAGACTGTATCCTTAAAATAATTTTAAAAATTAGATTTCATGTTAATTTCATGTGCCCTTTTTTGTCAATTTTTATTTTTTTTATTTATTTTCTAAAATAAAAACTACATATCAGATAAGGACGATTCATGCATTAAAATGAGCACCAGGTCCTCGTCCTTAAGAAGGGATACTCCTTTGTCCAAATGCCGTTTGCTCTATCTCTTGTAGTTAGGAGTTGTAGAACACTTTTTGGAGTGGAAGCTGGCCAAAAACATGTGCTTTTTCCGTCATAACTCGCAAACCATACATCCTACAAGGACGATTTATACACCAAATTGTTTCTAATACATATATACACAAGACTGCATATTCAGAAAAAACTTTTCTGGATTTTGATTTTTTTTCAAGAATCTTAGTTAAAATTTTTTACATGAATCATAGTTTTTGACGTGGTTTTTTGCGATTTTTTTGATTTTTTAGCCATAACTTCTAAACCATACATCATAAAAGGACGATTTATGCATCAAAATGTTCCTTAAGCTACTGCCCACAAGACTGTATCCTTAAAATAATTTTAAAAATTAGATTTCATGTTAATTTCATGTGCCCTTTTTTGTCAATTTTTATTTTTTTTATTTATTTTCTAAAATAAAAACTACATATCAGATAAGGACGATTCATGCATTAAAATGACCACCAGGTCCTCGTCCTTAAGAAGGGATACTCCTTTGTCCAAATGCCGTTTGCTCTATCTCTTGTAGTTAGGAGTTGTAGAACACTTTTTGGAGTGGAAGCTGGCCAAAAACATGTGCTTTTTCCGTCATAACTCGCAAACCATACATCCTACAAGGACGATTTATACACCAAATTGTTTCTAATACATATATACACAAGACTGCATATTCAGAAAAAAGTTTTCTGGATTTTGATTTTTTTTCAAGAATCTTAGTTAAAATTTTTTACATGAATCATAGTTTTTGACGTGGTTTTTTGCGATTTTTTTGATTTTTTAGCCATAACTTCTAAACCATACATCATAAAAGGACGATTTATGCATCAAAATGTTCCTTAAGCTACTGCCCACAAGACTGTATCCTTAAAATAATTTTAAAAATTAGATTTCATGTTAATTTCATGTGCCCTTTTTTGTCAATTTTTATTTTTTTTATTTATTTTCTAAAATAAAAACTACATATCAGATAAGGACGATTCATGCATTAAAATGACCACCAGGTCCTCGTCCTTAAGAAGGGATACTCCTTTGTCCAAATGCCGTTTGCTCTATCTCTTGTAGTTAGGAGTTGTAGAACACTTTTTGGAGTGGAAGCTGGCCAAAAACATGTGCTTTTTCCGTCATAACTCGCAAACCATACATCCTACAAGGACGATTTATACACCAAATTGTTTCTAATACATATATACACAAGACTGCATATTCAGAAAAAACTTTTCTGGATTTTGATTTTTTTTCAAGAATCTTAGTTAAAATTTTTTACATGAATCATAGTTTTTGACGTGGTTTTTTGCGATTTTTTTGATTTTTTAGCCATAACTTCTAAACCATACATCATAAAAGGACGATTTATGCATCAAAATGTTCCTTAAGCTACTGCCCACAAGACTGTATCCTTAAAATAATTTTAGAAATTAGATTTCATGTTAATTTCATGTGCCCTTTTTTGTCAATTTTTATTTTTTTTATTTATTTTCTAAAATAAAAACTACATATCAGATAAGGACGATTCATGCATTAAAATGACCACCAGGTCCTCGTCCTTAAGAAGGGATACTCCTTTGTCCAAATGCCGTTTGCTCTATCTCTTGTAGTTAGGAGTTGTAGAACACTTTTTGGAGTGGAAGCTGGCCAAAAACATGTGCTTTTTCCGTCATAACTCGCAAACCATACATCCTACAAGGACGATTTATACACCAAATTGTTTCTAATACATATATACACAAGACTGCATATTCAGAAAAAAGTTTTCTGGAATGTGATTTTTTTTCAAGAATCTTAGTTAAAATTTTTTACATGAATCATAGTTTTTGACGTGGTTTTTTGCGATTTTTTTGATTTTTTAGCCATAACTTCTAAACCATACATCATAAAAGGACGATTTATGCATCAAAATGTTCCTTAAGCTACTGCCCACAAGACTGTATCCTTAAAATAATTTTAAAAATTAGATTTCATGTTAATTTCATGTGCCCTTTTTTGTCAATTTTTATTTTTTTTATTTATTTTCTAAAATAAAAACTACATATCAGATAAGGACGATTCATGCATTAAAATGAGCACCAGGTCCTCGTCCTTAAGAAGGGATACTCCTTTGTCCAAATGCCGTTTGCTCTATCTCTTGTAGTTAGGAGTTGTAGAACACTTTTTGGAGTGGAAGCTGGCCAAAAACATGTGCTTTTTCCGTCATAACTCGCAAACCATACATCCTACAAGGACGATTTATACACCAAATTGTTTCTAATACATATATACACAAAACTGCATATTCAGAAAAAGTTTTCTGGAATTTGATTTTTTTTCAAGAATCTTAGTTAAAATTTTTTACATGAATCATAGTTTTTGACGTGGTTTTTTGCGATTTTTTTGATTTTTTAGCCATAACTTCTAAACCATACATCATAAAAGGACGATTTATGCATCAAAATGTTCCTTAAGCTACTGCCCACAAGACTGTATCCTTAAAATAATTTTAAAAATTAAATTTCATGTTAATTTCATGTGCCCTTTTTTGTCAATTTTTATTTTTTTTATTTATTTTCTAAAATAAAAACTACATATCAGATAAGGACGATTCATGCATTAAAATGAGCACCAGGTCCTCGTCCTTAAGAAGGGATACTCCTTTGTCCAAATGCCGTTTGCTCTATCTCTTGTAGTTAGGAGTTGTAGAACACTTTTTGGAGTGGAAGCTGGCCAAAAACATGTGCTTTTTCCGTCATAACTCGCAAACCATACATCCTACAAGGACGATTTATACACCAAATTGTTTCTAATACATATATACACAAAACTGCATATTCAGAAAAAAGTTTTCTGGAATTTGATTTTTTTTCAAGAATCTTAGTTAAAATTTTTTACATGAATCATAGTTTTTGACGTGGTTTTTTGCGATTTTTTTGATTTTTTAGCCATAACTTCTAAACCATACATCATAAAAGGACGATTTATGCATCAAAATGTTCCTTAAGCTACTGCCCACAAGACTGTATCCTTAAAATAATTTTAAAAATTAGATTTCATGTTAATTTCATGTGCCCTTTTTTGTCAATTTTTATTTTTTTTATTTATTTTCTAAAATAAAAACTACATATCAGATAAGGACGATTCATGCATTAAAATGAGCACCAGGTCCTCGTCCTTAAGAAGGGATACTCCTTTGTCCAAATGCCGTTTGCTCTATCTCTTGTAGTTAGGAGTTGTAGAACACTTTTTGGAGTGGAAGCTGGCCAAAAACATGTGCTTTTTCCGTCATAACTCCCAAACCATACATCCTACAAGAACGATTTATACACCAAATTGTTTCTAATACATATATACACAAGACTGCATATTCAGAAAAAAGTTTTCTGGATTTTGATTTTTTTTCAAGAATCTTAGTTAAAATTTTTTACATGAATCATAGTTTTTGACGTGGTTTTTTGCGATTTTTTTGATTTTTTAGCCATAACTTCTAAACCATACATCATAAAAGGACGATTTATGCATCAAAATGTTTCTTAAGCTACTGCCCACAAGACTGTATCCTTAAAATAATTTTAAAAATTAGATTTCATGTTAATTTCATGTGCCCTTTTTTGTCAATTTTTATTTTTTTTATTTATTTTCTAAAATAAAAACTACATATCAGATAAGGACGATTCATGCATTAAAATGAGCACCAGGTCCTCGTCCTTAAGAAGGGATACTCCTTTGTCCAAATGCCGTTTGCTCTATCTCTTGTAGTTAGGAGTTGTAGAACACTTTTTGGAGTGGAAGCTGGCCAAAAACATGTGCTTTTTTCGTCATAACTCGCAAACCATACATCCTACAAGGACGATTTATACACCAAATTGTTTCTAATACATATATACACAAGACTGCATATTCAGAAAAAAGTTTTCTGGAATGTGATTTTTTTTCAAGAATCTTAGTTAAAATTTTTTACATGAATCATAGTTTTTGACGTGGTTTTTTGCGATTTTTTTGATTTTTTAGCCATAACTTCTAAACCATACATCATAAAAGGACGATTTATGCATCAAAATGTTCCTTAAGCTACTGCCCACAAGACTGTATCCTTAAAATAATTTTAAAAATTAGATTTCATGTTAATTTCATGTGCCCTTTTTTGTCAATTTTTATTTTTTTTATTTATTTTCTAAAATAAAAACTACATATCAGATAAGGACGATTCATGCATTAAAATGAGCACCAGGTCCTCGTCCTTAAGAAGGGATACTCCTTTGTCCAAATGCCGTTTGCTCTATCTCTTGTAGTTAGGAGTTGTAGAACACTTTTTGGAGTGGAAGCTGGCCAAAAACATGTGCTTTTTCCGTCATAACTCCCAAACCATACATCCTACAAGAACGATTTATACACCAAATTGTTTCTAATACATATATACACAAGACTGCATATTCAGAAAAAAGTTTTCTGGATTTTGATTTTTTTTCAAGAATCTTAGTTAAAATTTTTTACATGAATCATAGTTTTTGACGTGGTTTTTTGCGATTTTTTTGATTTTTTAGCCATAACTTCTAAACCATACATCATAAAAGGACGATTTATGCATCAAAATGTTTCTTAAGCTACTGCCCACAAGACTGTATCCTTAAAATAATTTTAAAAATTAGATTTCATGTTAATTTCATGTGCCCTTTTTTGTCAATTTTTATTTTTTTTATTTATTTTCTAAAATAAAAACTACATATCAGATAAGGACGATTCATGCATTAAAATGAGCACCAGGTCCTCGTCCTTAAGAAGGGATACTCCTTTGTCCAAATGCCGTTTGCTCTATCTCTTGTAGTTAGGAGTTGTAGAACACTTTTTGGAGTGGAAGCTGGCCAAAAACATGTGCTTTTTTCGTCATAACTCGCAAACCATACATCCTACAAGGACGATTTATACACCAAATTGTTTCTAATACATATATACACAAGACTGCATATTCAGAAAAAAGTTTTCTGGAATGTGATTTTTTTTCAAGAATCTTAGTTAAAATTTTTTACATGAATCATAGTTTTTGACGTGGTTTTTTGCGATTTTTTTTGATTTTTTAGCCATAACTTCTAAACCATACATCATAAAAGGACGATTTATGCATCAAAATGTTCCTTAAGCTACTGCCCACAAGACTGTATCCTTAAAATAATTTTAAAAATTAGATTTCATGTTAATTTCATGTGCCCTTTTTTGTCAATTTTTATTTTTTTTATTTATTTTCTAAAATAAAAACTACATATCAGATAAGGACGATTCATGCATTAAAATGAGCACCAGGTCCTCGTCCTTAAGAAGGGATACTCCTTTGTCCAAATGCCGTTTGCTCTATCTCTTGTAGTTAGGAGTTGTAGAACACTTTTTGGAGTGGAAGCTGGCCAAAAACATGTGCTTTTTCCGTCATAACTCGCAAACCATACATCCTACAAGGACGATTTATACACCAAATTGTTTCTAATACATATATACACAAGACTGCATATTCAGAAAAAAGTTTTCTGGATTTTGATTTTTTTTCAAGAATCTTAGTTAAAATTTTTTACATGAATCATAGTTTTTGACGTGGTTTTTTGCGATTTTTTTGATTTTTTAGCCATAACTTCTAAACCATACATCATAAAAGGACGATTTATGCATCAAAATGTTCCTTAAGCTACTGTCCACAAGACTGTATCCTTAAAATAATTTTAAAAATTAGATTTCATGTTAATTTCATGTGCCCTTTTTTGTCAATTTTTATTTTTTTTATTTATTTTCTAAAATAAAAACTACATATCAGATAAGGACGATTCATGCATTAAAATGAGCACCAGGTCCTCGTCCTTAAGAAGGGATACTCCTTTGTCCAAATGCCGTTTGCTCTATCTCTTGTAGTTAGGAGTTGTAGAACACTTTTTGGAGTGGAAGCTGGCCAAAAACATGTGCTTTTTCCGTCATAACTCGCAAACCATACATCCTACAAGGACGATTTATACACCAAATTGTTTCTAATACATATATACACAAAACTGCATATTCAGAAAAAGTTTTCTGGAATTTGATTTTTTTTCAAGAATCTTAGTTAAAATTTTTTACATGAATCATAGTTTTTGACGTGGTTTTTTGCGATTTTTTTGATTTTTTAGCCATAACTTCTAAACCATACATCATAAAAGGACGATTTATGCATCAAAATGTTCCTTAAGCTACTGCCCACAAGACTGTATCCTTAAAATAATTTTAAAAATTAGATTTCATGTTAATTTCATGTGCCCTTTTTTGTCAATTTTTATTTTTTTTATTTATTTTCTAAAATAAAAACTACATATCAGATAAGGACGATTCATGCATTAAAATGAGCACCAGGTCCTCGTCCTTAAGAAGGGATACTCCTTTGTCCAAATGCCGTTTGCTCTATCTCTTGTAGTTAGGAGTTGTAGAACACTTTTTGGAGTGGAAGCTGGCCAAAAACATGTGCTTTTTCCGTCATAACTCGCAAACCATACATCCTACAAGGACGATTTATACACCAAATTGTTTCTAATACATATATACACAAGACTGCATATTCAGAAAAAACTTTTCTGGATTTTGATTTTTTTTCAAGAATCTTAGTTAAAATTTTTTACATGAATCATAGTTTTTGACGTGGTTTTTTGCGATTTTTTTGATTTTTTAGCCATAACTTCTAAACCATACATCATAAAAGGACGATTTATGCATCAAAATGTTCCTTAAGCTACTGCCCACAAGACTGTATCCTTAAAATAATTTTAAAAATTAGATTTCATGTTAATTTCATGTGCCCTTTTTTGTCAATTTTTATTTTTTTTATTTATTTTCTAAAATAAAAACTACGTATCAGATAAGGACGATTCATGCATTAAAATGAGCACCAGGTCCTCGTCCTTAAGAAGGGATACTCCTTTGTCCAAATGCCGTTTGCTCTATCTCTTGTAGTTAGGAGTTGTAGAACACTTTTTGGAGTGGAAGCTGGCCAAAAACATGTGCTTTTTCCGTCATAACTCGCAAACCATACATCCTACAAGGACGATTTATACACCAAATTGTTTCTAATACATATATACACAAGACTGCATATTCAGAAAAAAGTTTTCTGGAATGTGATTTTTTTTCAAGAATCTTAGTTAAAATTTTTTACATGAATCATAGTTTTTGACGTGGTTTTTTGCGATTTTTTTGATTTTTTAGCCATAACTTCTAAACCATACATCATAAAAGGACGATTTATGCATCAAAATGTTCCTTAAGCTACTGCCCACAAGACTGTATCCTTAAAATAATTTTAAAAATTAGATTTCATGTTAATTTCATGTGCCCTTTTTTGTCAATTTTTATTTTTTTTATTTATTTTCTAAAATAAAAACTACATATCAGATAAGGACGATTCATGCATTAAAATGAGCACCAGGCCCTCGTCCTTAAGAAGGGATACTCCTTTGTCCAAATGCCGTTTGCTCTATCTCTTGTAGTTAGGAGTTGTAGAACACTTTTTGGAGTGGAAGCTGGCCAAAAACATGTGCTTTTTCCGTCATAACTCGCAAACCATACATCCTACAAGGACGATTTATACACCAAATTGTTTCTAATACATATATACACAAGACTGCATATTCAGAAAAAACTTTTCTGGATTTTGATTTTTTTTCAAGAATCTTAGTTAAAATTTTTTACATGAATCATAGTTTTTGACGTGGTTTTTTGCGATTTTTTTGATTTTTTAGCCATAACTTCTAAACCATACATCATAAAAGGACGATTTATGCATCAAAATGTTCCTTAAGCTACTGCCCACAAGACTGTATCCTTAAAATAATTTTAAAAATTAAATTTCATGTTAATTTCATGTGCCCTTTTTTGTCAATTTTTATTTTTTTTATTTATTTTCTAAAATAAAAACTACATATCAGATAAGGACGATTCATGCATTAAAATGAGCACCAGGTCCTCGTCCTTAAGAAGGGATACTCCTTTGTCCAAATGCCGTTTGCTCTATCTCTTGTAGTTAGGAGTTGTAGAACACTTTTTGGAGTGGAAGCTGGCCAAAAACATGTGCTTTTTCCGTCATAACTCGAAAACCATACATCCTACAAGGACGATTTATACACCAAATTGTTTCTAATACATATATACACAAGACTGCATATTCAGAAAAAACTTTTCTGGATTTTGATTTTTTTTCAAGAATCTTAGTTAAAATTTTTTACATGAATCATAGTTTTTGACGTGGTTTTTTGCGATTTTTTTGATTTTTTAGCCATAACTTCTAAACCATACATCATAAAAGGACGATTTATGCATCAAAATGTTCCTTAAGCTACTGCCCACAAGACTGTATCCTTAAAATAATTTTAAAAATTAGATTTCATGTTAATTTCATGTGCCCTTTTTTGTCAATTTTTATTTTTTTTATTTATTTTCTAAAATAAAAACTACATATCAGATAAGGACGATTCATGCATTAAAATGAGCACCAGGTCCTCGTCCTTAAGAAGGGATACTCCTTTGTCCAAATGCCGTTTGCTCTATCTCTTGTAGTTAGGAGTTGTAGAACACTTTTTGGAGTGGAAGCTGGCCAAAAACATGTGCTTTTTCCGTCATAACTCGCAAACCATACATCCTACAAGGACGATTTATACACCAAATTGTTTCTAATACATATATACACAAGACTGCATATTCAGAAAAAAGTTTTCTGGATTTTGATTTTTTTTCAAGAATCTTAGTTAAAATTTTTTACATGAATCATAGTTTTTGACGTGGTTTTTTGCGATTTTTTTGATTTTTTAGAAATAACTTCTAAACCATACATCATAAAAGGACGATTTATGCATCAAAATGTTCCTTAAGCTACTGCCCACAAGACTGTATCCTTAAAATAATTTTAAAAATTAGATTTCATGTTAATTTCATGTGCCCTTTTTTGTCAATTTTTATTTTTTTTATTTATTTTCTAAAATAAAAACTACATATCAGATAAGGACGATTCATGCATTAAAATGAGCACCAGGTCCTCGTCCTTAAGAAGGGATACTCCTTTGTCCAAATGCCGTTTGCTCTATCTCTTGTAGTTAGGAGTTGTAGAACACTTTTTGGAGTGGAAGCTGGCCAAAAACATGTGCTTTTTCCGTCATAACTCGCAAACCATACATCCTACAAGGACGATTTATACACCAAATTGTTTCTAATACATATATACACAAGACTGCATATTCAGAAAAAAGTTTTCTGGAATTTGATTTTTTTTCAAGAATCTTAGTTAAAATTTTTTACATGAATCATAGTTTTTGACGTGGTTTTTTGCGATTTTTTTGATTTTTTAGCCATAACTTCTAAACCATACATCATAAAAGGACGATTTATGCATCAAAATGTTCCTTAAGCTACTGCCCACAAGACTGTATCCTTAAAATAATTTTAAAAATTAGATTTCATGTTAATTTCATGTGCCCTTTTTTGTCAATTTTTATTTTTTTTATTTATTTTCTAAAATAAAAACTACATATCAGATAAGGACGATTCATGCATTAAAATGAGCACCAGGTCCTCGTCCTTAAGAAGGGATACTCCTTTGTCCAAATGCCGTTTGCTCTATCTCTTGTAGTTAGGAGTTGTAGAACACTTTTTGGAGTGGAAGCTGGCCAAAAACATGTGCTTTTTCCGTCATAACTCGCAAACCATACATCCTACAAGGACGATTTATACACCAAATTGTTTCTAATACATATATACACAAGACTGCATATTCAGAAAAAACTTTTCTGGATTTTGATTTTTTTTCAAGAATCTTAGTTAAAATTTTTTACATGAATCATAGTTTTTGACGTGGTTTTTTGCGATTTTTTTGATTTTTTAGCCATAACTTCTAAACCATACATCATAAAAGGACGATTTATGCATCAAAATGTTCCTTAAGCTACTGCCCACAAGACTGTAGCCTTCAAATAATTTTAAAAATTAGATTTCATGTTAATTTCATGTGCCCTTTTTTGTCAATTTTTATTTTTTTTATTTATTTTCTAAAATAAAAACTACATATCAGATAAGGACGATTCATGCATTAAAATGAGCACCAGGTCCTCGTCCTTAAGAAGGGATACTCCTTTGTCCAAATGCCGTTTGCTCTATCTCTTGTAGTTAGGAGTTGTAGAACACTTTTTGGAGTGGAAGCTGGCCAAAAACATGTGCTTTTTTCGTCATAACTCCCAAACCCTACATCCTACAAGGACGATTTATACACCAAATTGTTTCTAATACATATATACACAAGACTGCATATTCAGAAAAAAGTTTTCTGGATTTTGATTTTTTTTCAAGAATCTTAGTTAAAATTTTTTACATGAATCATAGTTTTTGACGTGGTTTTTTGCGATTTTTTTGATTTTTTAGCCATAACTTCTAAACCATACATCATAAAAGGACGATTTATGCATCAAAATGTTCCTTAAGCTACTGCCCACAAGACTGTATCCTTAAAATAATTTTAAAAATTAGATTTCATGTTAATTTCATGTGCCCTTTTTTGTCAATTTTTATTTTTTTTATTTATTTTCTAAAATAAAAACTACATATCAGATAAGGACGATTCATGCATTAAAATGAGCACCAGGTCCTCGTCCTTAAGAAGGGATACTCCTTTGTCCAAATGCCGTTTGCTCTATCTCTTGTAGTTAGGAGTTGTAGAACACTTTTTGGAGTGGAAGCTGGCCAAAAATATGTGCTTTTTCCGTCATAACTCGCAAACCATACATCCTACAAGGACGATTTATACACCAAATTGTTTCTAATACATATATACACAAGACTGCATATTCAGAAAAAAGTTTTCTGGATTTTGATTTTTTTTCAAGAATCTTAGTTAAAATTTTTTACATGAATCATAGTTTTTGACGTGGTTTTTTGCGATTTTTTTGATTTTTTAGCCATAACTTCTAAACCATACATCATAAAAGGACGATTTATGCATCAAAATGTTCCTTAAGCTACTGCCCACAAGACTGTATCCTTAAAATAATTTTAAAAATTAGATTTCATGTTAATTTCATGTGCCCTTTTTTGTCAATTTTTATTTTTTTTATTTATTTTCTAAAATAAAAACTACATATCAGATAAGGACGATTCATGCATTAAAATGAGCACCAGGTCCTCGTCCTTAAGAAGGGATACTCCTTTGTCCAAATGCCGTTTGCTCTATCTCTTGTAGTTAGGAGTTGTAGAACACTTTTTGGAGTGGAAGCTGGCCAAAAATATGTGCTTTTTCCGTCATAACTCGCAAACCATACATCCTACAAGGACGATTTATACACCAAATTGTTTCTAATACATATATACACAAGACTGCATATTCAGAAAAAAGTTTTCTGGATTTTGATTTTTTTTCAAGAATCTTAGTTAAAATTTTTTACATGAATCATAGTTTTTGACGTGGTTTTTTGCGATTTTTTTGATTTTTTAGCCATAACTTCTAAACCATACATCATAAAAGGACGATTTATGCATCAAAATGTTCCTTAAGCTACTGCCCACAAGACTGTATCCTTAAAATAATTTTAAAAATTAGATTTCATGTTAATTTCATGTGCCCTTTTTTGTCAATTTTTATTTTTTTTATTTATTTTCTAAAATAAAAACTACATATCAGATAAGGACGATTCATGCATTAAAATGAGCACCAGGTCCTCGTCCTTAAGAAGGGATACTCCTTTGTCCAAATGCCGTTTGCTCTATCTCTTGTAGTTAGGAGTTGTAGAACACTTTTTGGAGTGGAAGCTGGCCAAAAACATGTGCTTTTTCCGTCATAACTCGCAAACCATACATCCTACAAGGACGATTTATACACCAAATTGTTTCTAATACATATATACACAAGACTGCATATTCAGAAAAAACTTTTCTGGATTTTGATTTTTTTTCAAGAATCTTAGTTAAAATTTTTTACATGAATCATAGTTTTTGACGTGGTTTTTTGCGATTTTTTTGATTTTTTAGCCATAACTTCTAAACCATACATCATAAAAGGACGATTTATGCATCAAAATGTTCCTTATGCTACTGTCCACAAGACTGTATCCTTAAAATAATTTTAAAAATTAGATTTCATGTTAATTTCATGTGCCCTTTTTTGTCAATTTTTATTTTTTTTATTTATTTTCTAAAATAAAAACTACATATCAGATAAGGACGATTCATGCATTAAAATGAGCACCAGGTCCTCGTCCTTAAGAAGGGATACTCCTTTGTCCAAATGCCGTTTGCTCTATCTCTTGTAGTTAGGAGTTGTAGAACACTTTTTGGAGTGGAAGCTGGCCAAAAACATGTGCTTTTTCCGTCATAACTCGCAAACCATACATCCTACAAGGACGATTTATACACCAAATTGTTTCTAATACATATATACACAAGACTGCATATTCAGAAAAAACTTTTCTGGATTTTGATTTTTTTTCAAGAATCTTAGTTAAAATTTTTTACATGAATCATAGTTTTTGACGTGGTTTTTTGCGATTTTTTTGATTTTTTAGCCATAACTTCTAAACCATACATCATAAAAGGACGATTTATGCATCAAAATGTTCCTTAAGCTACTGCCCACAAGACTGTATCCTTAAAATAATTTTAAAAATTAGATTTCATGTTAATTTCATGTGCCCTTTTTTGTCAATTTTTATTTTTTTTATTTATTTTCTAAAATAAAAACTACATATCAGATAAGGACGATTCATGCATTAAAATGAGCACCAGGTCCTCGTCCTTAAGAAGGGATACTCCTTTGTCCAAATGCCGTTTGCTCTATCTCTTGTAGTTAGGAGTTGTAGAACACTTTTTGGAGTGGAAGCTGGCAAAAAACATGTGCTTTTTCCGTCATAACTCGCAAACCATACATCCTACAAGGACGATTTATACACCAAATTGTTTCTAATACATATATACACAAGACTGCATATTCAGAAAAAAGTTTTCTGGAATTTGATTTTTTTTCAAGAATCTTAGTTAAAATTTTTTACATGAATCATAGTTTTTGACGTGGTTTTTTGCGATTTTTTTGATTTTTTAGCCATAACTTCTAAACCATACATCATAAAAGGACGATTTATGCATCAAAATGTTCCTTAAGCTACTGCCCACAAGACTGTATCCTTAAAATAATTTTAAAAATTATATTTCATGTTAATTCCATGTGCCCTTTTTTGTCAATTTTTATTTTTTTTATTTATTTTCTAAAATAAAAACTACATATCAGATAAGGACGATTCATGCATTAAAATGAGCACCAGGTCCTCGTCCTTAAGAAGGGATACTCCTTTGTCCAAATGCCGTTTGCTCTATCTCTTGTAGTTAGGAGTTGTAGAACACTTTTTGGAGTGGAAGCTGGCCAAAAACATGTGCTTTTTCCGTCATAACTCGCAAACCATACATCCTACAAGGACGATTTATACACCAAATTGTTTCTAATACATATATACACAAGACTGCATATTCAGAAAAAACTTTTCTGGATTTTGATTTTTTTTCAAGAATCTTAGTTAAAATTTTTTACATGAATCATAGTTTTTGACGTGGTTTTTTGCGATTTTTTTGATTTTTTAGAAATAACTTCTAAACCATACATCATAAAAGGACGATTTATGCATCAAAATGTTCCTTAAGCTACTGCCCACAAGACTGTATCCTTAAAATAATTTTAAAAATTAGATTTCATGTTAATTTCATGTGCCCTTTTTTGTCAATTTTTATTTTTTTTATTTATTTTCTAAAATAAAAACTACATATCAGATAAGGACGATTCATGCATTAAAATGAGCACCAGGTCCTCGTCCTTAAGAAGGGATACTCCTTTGTCCAAATGCCGTTTGCTCTATCTCTTGTAGTTAGGAGTTGTAGAACACTTTTTGGAGTGGAAGCTGGCAAAAAACATGTGCTTTTTCCGTCATAACTCGCAAACCATACATCCTACAAGGACGATTTATACACCAAATTGTTTCTAATACATATATACACAAGACTGCATATTCAGAAAAAAGTTTTCTGGAATTTGATTTTTTTTCAAGAATCTTAGTTAAAATTTTTTACATGAATCATAGTTTTTGACGTGGTTTTTTGCGATTTTTTTGATTTTTTAGCCATAACTTCTAAACCATACATCATAAAAGGACGATTTATGCATCAAAATGTTCCTTAAGCTACTGCCCACAAGACTGTATCCTTAAAATAATTTTAAAAATTATATTTCATGTTAATTCCATGTGCCCTTTTTTGTCAATTTTTATTTTTTTTATTTATTTTCTAAAATAAAAACTACATATCAGATAAGGACGATTCATGCATTAAAATGAGCACCAGGTCCTCGTCCTTAAGAAGGGATACTCCTTTGTCCAAATGCCGTTTGCTCTATCTCTTGTAGTTAGGAGTTGTAGAACACTTTTTGGAGTGGAAGCTGGCCAAAAACATGTGCTTTTTCCGTCATAACTCGCAAACCATACATCCTACAAGGACGATTTATACACCAAATTGTTTCTAATACATATATACACAAGACTGCATATTCAGAAAAAACTTTTCTGGATTTTGATTTTTTTTCAAGAATCTTAGTTAAAATTTTTTACATGAATCATAGTTTTTGACGTGGTTTTTTGCGATTTTTTTGATTTTTTAGCCATAACTTCTAAACCATACATCATAAAAGGACGATTTATGCATCAAAATGTTCCTTAAGCTACTGCCCACAAGACTGTATCCTTAAAATAATTTTAAAAATTTGATTTCATGTTAATTTCATGTGCCCTTTTTTGTCAATTTTTATTTTTTTTATTTATTTTCTAAAATAAAAACTACATATCAGATAAGGACGATTCATGCATTAAAATGAGCACCAGGTCCTCGTCCTTAAGAAGGGATACTCCTTTGTCCAAATGCCGTTTGCTCTATCTCTTGTAGTTAAGAGTTGTAGAACACTTTTTGGAGTGGAAGCTGGCCAAAAACATGTGCTTTTTTCGTTAAAATTTTTTACATGAATCATAGTTTTTGACGTGGTTTTTTGCGATTTTTTGATTTTTTAGCCATAACTTCTAAACCATACATCATAAAAGGACGATTTATGCATCAAAATGTTCCTTAAGCTACTGCCCACAAGACTGTATCCTTAAAATAATTTTAAAAATTAGATTTCATGTTAATTTCATGTGCCCTTTTTTGTCAATTTTTATTTTTTTTATTTATTTTCTAAAATAAAAACTACATATCAGATAAGGACGATTCATGCATTAAAATGAGCACCAGGTCCTCGTCCTTAAGAAGGGATACTCCTTTGTCCAAATGCCGTTTGCTCTATCTCTTGTAGTTAGGAGTTGTAGAACACTTTTTGGAGTGGAAGCTGGCCAAAAACATGTGCTTTTTTCGTCATAACTCCCAAACCCTACATCCTACAAGGACGATTTATACACCAAATTGTTTCTAATACATATATACACAAGACTGCATATTCAGAAAAAAGTTTTCTGGATTTTGATTTTTTTTCAAGAATCTTAGTTAAAATTTTTTACATGAATCATAGTTTTTGACGTGGTTTTTTGCGATTTTTTTGATTTTTTAGCCATAACTTCTAAACCATACATCATAAAAGGACGATTTATGCATCAAAATGTTCCTTAAGCTACTGCCCACAAGACTGTATCCTTAAAATAATTTTAAAAATTAGATTTCATGTTAATTTCATGTGCCCTTTTTTGTCAATTTTTTTTTTTTTATTTATTTTCTAAAATAAAAACTACATATCAGATAAGGACGATTCATGCATTAAAATGAGCACCAGGTCCTCGTCCTTAAGAAGGGATACTCCTTTGTCCAAATGCCGTTTGCTCTATCTCTTGTAGTTAGGAGTTGTAGAACACTTTTTGGAGTGGAAGCTGGCCAAAAACATGTGCTTTTTCCGTCATAACTCGCAAACCATACATCCTACAAGGACGATTTATACACCAAATTGTTTCTAATACATATATACACAAGACTGCATATTCAGAAAAAACTTTTCTGGAATGTGATTTTTTTTCAAGAATCTTAGTTAAAATTTTTTACATGAATCATAGTTTTTGACGTGGTTTTTTGCGATTTTTTTGATTTTTTAGCCATAACTTCTAAACCATACATCATAAAAGGACGATTTATGCATCAAAATGTTCCTTAAGCTACTGCCCACAAGACTGTATCCTTAAAATAATTTTAAAAATTAGATTTCATGTTAATTTCATGTGCCCTTTTTTGTCAATTTTTATTTTTTTTATTTATTTTCTAAAATAAAAACTACATATCAGATAAGGACGATTCATGCATTAAAATGAGCACCAGGTCCTCGTCCTTAAGAAGGGATACTCCTTTGTCCAAATGCCGTTTGCTCTATCTCTTGTAGTTAGGAGTTGTAGAACACTTTTTGGAGTGGAAGCTGGCCAAAAACATGTGCTTTTTTCGTCATAACTCCCAAACCCTACATCCTACAAGGACGATTTATACACCAAATTGTTTCTAATACATATATACACAAGACTGCATATTCAGAAAAAAGTTTTCTGGATTTTGATTTTTTTTCAAGAATCTTAGTTAAAATTTTTTACATGAATCATAGTTTTTGACGTGGTTTTTTGCGATTTTTTTGATTTTTTAGCCATAACTTCTAAACCATACATCATAAAAGGACGATTTATGCATCAAAATGTTCCTTAAGCTACTGCCCACAAGACTGTATCCTTAAAATAATTTTAAAAATTAGATTTCATGTTAATTTCATGTGCCCTTTTTTGTCAATTTTTATTTTTTTTATTTATTTTCTAAAATAAAAACTACATATCAGATAAGGACGATTCATGCATTAAAATGAGCACCAGGTCCTCGTCCTTAAGAAGGGATACTCCTTTGTCCAAATGCCGTTTGCTCTATCTCTTGTAGTTAGGAGTTGTAGAACACTTTTTGGAGTGGAAGCTGGCCAAAAACATGTGCTTTTTCCGTCATAACTCGCAAACTGTACATCCTACAAGGACGATTTATACACCAAATTGTTTCTAATACATATATACACAAGACTGCATATTCAGAAAAAAGTTTTCTGGATTTTGATTTTTTTTCAAGAATCTTAGTTAAATTTTTTTACATGAATCATAGTTTTTGACGTGGTTTTTTGCGATTTTTTTGATTTTTTAGCCATAACTTCTAAACCATACATCATAAAAGGACGATTTATGCATCAAAACTTTCCTTAAGCTACTGCCCACAAGACTGTATCCTTAAAATAATTTTAAAAATTAGATTTCATGTTAATTTCATGTGCCCTTTTTTGTCAATTTTTATTTTTTTTATTTATTTTCTAAAATAAAAACTACATATCAGATAAGGACGATTCATGCATTAAAATGAGCACCAGGTCCTCGTCCTTAAGAAGGGATACTCCTTTGTCCAAATGCCGTTTGCTCTATCTCTTGTAGTTAGGAGTTGTAGAACACTTTTTGGAGTGGAAGCTGGCCAAAAACATGTGCTTTTTCCGTCATAACTCGCAAACCATACATCCTACAAGGACGATTTATACACCAAATTGTTTCTAATACATATATACACAAGACTGCATATTCAGAAAAAAGTTTTCTGGATTTTGATTTTTTTTCAAGAATCTTAGTTAAAATTTTTTACATGAATCATAGTTTTTGACGTGGTTTTTTGCGATTTTTTTGATTTTTTAGCCATAACTTCTAAACCATACATCATAAAAGGACGATTTATGCATCAAAATGTTCCTTAAGCTACTGCCCACAAGACTGTATCCTTAAAATAATTTTAAAAATTAGATTTCATGTTAATTTCATGTGCCCTTTTTTGTCAATTTTTATTTTTTTTATTTATTTTCTAAAATAAAAACTACATATCAGATAAGGACGATTCATGCATTAAAATGACCACCAGGTCCTCGTCCTTAAGAAGGGATACTCCTTTGTCCAAATGCCGTTTGCTCTATCTCTTGTAGTTAGGAGTTGTAGAACACTTTTTGGAGTGGAAGCTGGCCAAAAACATGTGCTTTTTCCGTCATAACTCGCAAACCATACATCCTACAAGAACGATTTATACACCAAATTGTTTCTAATACATATATACACAAGACTGCATATTCAGAAAAAAGTTTTCTGGATTTTGATTTTTTTTCAAGAATCTTAGTTAAAATTTTTTACATGAATCATAGTTTTTGACGTGGTTTTTTGCGATTTTTTTGATTTTTTAGCCATAACTTCTAAACCATACATCATAAAAGGACGATTTATGCATCAAAATGTTCCTTAAGCTACTGCCCACAAGACTGTATCCTTAAAATAATTTTAAAAATTAGATTTCATGTTAATTTCATGTGCCCTTTTTTGTCAATTTTTATTTTTTTTATTTATTTTCTAAAATAAAAACTACATATCAGATAAGGACGATTCATGCATTAAAATGAGCACCAGGTCCTCGTCCTTAAGAAGGGATACTCCTTTGTCCAAATGCCGTTTGCTCTATCTCTTGTAGTTAGGAGTTGTAGAACACTTTTTGGAGTGGAAGCTGGCCAAAAACATGTGCTTTTTCCGTCATAACTCGCAAACCATACATCCTACAAGGACGATTTATACACCAAATTGTTTCTAATACATATATACACAAGACTGCATATTCAGAAAAAACTTTTCTGGATTTTGATTTTTTTTCAAGAATCTTAGTTAAAATTTTTTACATGAATCATAGTTTTTGACGTGGTTTTTTGCGATTTTTTTGATTTTTTTAGCCATAACTTCTAAACCATACATCATAAAAGGACGATTTATGCATCAAAATGTTCCTTAAGCTACTGTCCACAAGACTGTATCCTTAAAATAATTTTAAAAATTAGATTTCATGTTAATTTCATGTGCCCTTTTTTGTCAATTTTTATTTTTTTTATTTATTTTCTAAAATAAAAACTACATATCAGATAAGGACGATTCATGCATTAAAATGAGCACCAGGTCCTCGTCCTTAAGAAGGGATACTCCTTTGTCCAAATGCCGTTTGCTCTATCTCTTGTAGTTAGGAGTTGTAGAACACTTTTTGGAGTGGAAGCTGGCCAAAAACATGTGCTTTTTCCGTCATAACTCGCAAACCATACATCCTACAAGGACGATTTATACACCAAATTGTTTCTAATACATATATACACACATGCATATTCAGAAAAAACTTTTCTGGATTTTGATTTTTTTTCAAGAATCTTAGTTAAAATTTTTTACATGAATCATAGTTTTTGACGTGGTTTTTTGCGATTTTTTTGATTTTTTAGCCATAACTTCTAAACCATACATCATAAAAGAACGATTTATGCATCAAAATGTTCCTTAAGCTACTGCCCACAAGACTGTATCCTTAAAATAATTTTAAAAATTAGATTTCATGTTAATTTCATGTGCCCTTTTTTGTCAATTTTTATTTTTTTTATTTATTTTCTAAAATAAAAACTACATATCAGATAAGGACGATTCATGCATTAAAATGAGCACCAGGTCCTCGTCCTTAAGAAGGGATACTCCTTTGTCCAAATGCCGTTTGCTCTATCTCTTGTAGTTAGGAGTTGTAGAACACTTTTTGGAGTGGAAGCTGGCCAAAAACATGTGCTTTTTCCGTCATAACTCGCAAACTGTACATCCTACAAGGACAATTTATACACCAAATTGTTTCTAATACATATATACACAAGACTGCATATTCAGAAAAAAGTTTTCTGGATTTTGATTTTTTTTCAAGAATCTTAGTTAAAATTTTTTACATGAATCATAGTTTTTGACGTGGTTTTTTGCGATTTTTTTTATTTTTTAGCCATAACTTCTAAACCATACATCATAAAAGGACGATTCATGCATTTAAATGAGCACCAGGTCCTCGTCCTTAAGAAGGGATACTCCTTTGTCCAAATGCCGTTTGCTCTATCTCTTGTAGTTAGGAGTTGTAGAACACTTTTTGGAGTGGAAGCTGGCCAAAAACATGTGCTTTTTCCGTCATAACTCGCAAACCATACATCCTACAAGGACGATTTATACACCAAATTGTTTCTAATACATATATACACAAGACTGCATATTCAGAAAAAAGTTTTCTGGATTTTGAAATTTTAGATTTGAAAAATTAGATTTCATGTTAATTTCATGTGCCCTTTTTTGTCAATTTTTATTTTTTTTATTTATTTTCTAAAATAAAAACTACATATCAGATAAGGACGATTCATGCATTAAAATGAGCACCAGGTCCTCGTCCTTAAGAAGGGATACTCCTTTGTCCAAATGCCGTTTGCTCTATCTCTTGTAGTTAGGAGTTGTAGAACACTTTTTGGAGTGGAAGCTGGCCAAAAACATGTGCTTTTTCCGTCATAACTCGCAAACCATACATCCTACAAGGACGATTTATACACCAAATTGTTTCTAATACATATATACACAAGACTGCATATTCAGAAAAAAGTTTTCTGGATTTTGATTTTTTTTCAAGAATCTTAGTTAAAATTTTTTACATGAATCATAGTTTTTGACGTGGTTTTTTGCGATTTTTTTGATTTTTTAGCCATAACTTCTAAACCATACATCATAAAAGGACGATTTATGCATCAAAATGTTCCTTAAGCTACTGCCCACAAGACTGTATCCTTAAAATAATTTTAAAAATTAGATTTCATGTTAATTTCATGTGCCCTTTTTTGTCAATTTTTATTTTTTTTATTTATTTTCTAAAATAAAAACTACATATCAGATAAGGACGATTCATGCATTAAAATGAGCACCAGGTCCTCGTCCTTAAGAAGGGATACTCCTTTGTCCAAATGCCGTTTGCTCTATCTCTTGTAGTTAGGAGTTGTAGAACACTTTTTGGAGTGGAAGCTGGCCAAAAACATGTGCTTTTTCCGTCATAACTCGCAAACCATACATCCTACAAGGACGATTTATACACCAAATTGTTTCTAATACATATATACACAAGACTGCATATTCAGAAAAAACTTTTCTGGATTTTGATTTTTTTTCAAGAATCTTAGTTAAAATTTTTTACATGAATCATAGTTTTTGACGTGGTTTTTTGCGATTTTTTTGATTTTTTAGCCATAACTTCTAAACCATACATCATAAAAGGACGATTTATGCATCAAAATGTTCCTTAAGCTACTGCCCACAAGACTGTATCCTTAAAATAATTTTAAAAATTTGATTTCATGTTAATTTCATGTGCCCTTTTTTGTCAATTTTTATTTTTTTTATTTATTTTCTAAAATAAAAACTACATATCAGATAAGGACGATTCATGCATTAAAATGAGCACCAGGTCCTCGTCCTTAAGAAGGGATACTCCTTTGTCCAAATGCCGTTTGCTCTATCTCTTGTAGTTAGGAGTTGTAGAACACTTTTTGGAGTGGAAGCTGGCCAAAAACATGTGCTTTTTTCGTTAAAATTTTTTACATGAATCATAGTTTTTGACGTGGTTTTTTGCGATTTTTTTGATTTTTTAGCCATAACTTCTAAACCATACATCATAAAAGGACGATTTATGCATCAAAATGTTCCTTAAGCTACTGCCCACAAGACTGTATCCTTAAAATAATTTTAAAAATTAGATTTCATGTTAATTTCATGTGCCCTTTTTTGTCAATTTTTATTTTTTTTTATTTATTTTCTAAAATAAAAACTACATATCAGATAAGGACGATTCATGCATTAAAATGAGCACCAGGTCCTCGTCCTTAAGAAGGGATACTCCTTTGTCCAAATGCCGTTTGCTCTATCTCTTGTAGTTAGGAGTTGTAGAACACTTTTTGGAGTGGAAGCTGGCCAAAAACATGTGCTTTTTCCGTCATAACTCGCAAACCATACATCCTACAAGGACGATTTATACACCAAATTGTTTCTAATACATATATACACAAGACTGCATATTCAGAAAAAAGTTTTCTGGATTTTGATTTTTTTTTCAAGAATCTTAGTTAAAATTTTTTACATGAATCATAGTTTTTGACGTGGTTTTTTGCGATTTTTTTGATTTTTTAGAAATAACTTCTAAACCATACATCATAAAAGGACGATTTATGCATCAAAATGTTCCTTAAGCTACTGCCCACAAGACTGTATCCTTAAAATAATTTTAAAAATTAGATTTCATGTTAATTTCATGTGCCCTTTTTTGTCAATTTTTATTTTTTTTATTTATTTTCTAAAATAAAAACTACATATCAGATAAGGACGATTCATGCATTAAAATGAGCACCAGGTCCTCGTCCTTAAGAAGGGATACTCCTTTGTCCAAATGCTGTTTGCTCTATCTCTTGTAGTTAGGAGTTGTAGAACACTTTTTGGAGTGGAAGCTGGCCAAAAACATGTGCTTTTTCCGTCATAACTCGCAAACCATACATCCTACAAGGACGATTTATACACCAAATTGTTTCTAATACATATATACACAAGACTGCATATTCAGAAAAAAGTTTTCTGGAATTTGATTTTTTTTCAAGAATCTTAGTTAAAATTTTTTACATGAATCATAGTTTTTGACGTGGTTTTTTGCGATTTTTTTGATTTTTTAGCCATAACTTCTAAACCATACATCATAAAAGGACGATTTATGCATCAAAATGTTCCTTAAGCTACTGCCCACAAGACTGTATCCTTAAAATAATTTTAAAAATTAGATTTCATGTTAATTTCATGTGCCCTTTTTTGTCAATTTTTATTTTTTTTATTTATTTTCTAAAATAAAAACTACATATCAGATAAGGACGATTCATGCATTAAAATGAGCACCAGGTCCTCGTCCTTAAGAAGGGATACTCCTTTGTCCAAATGCCGTTTGCTCTATCTCTTGTAGTTAGGAGTTGTAGAACACTTTTTGGAGTGGAAGCTGGCCAAAAACATGTGCTTTTTCCGTCATAACTCGCAAACCATACATCCTACAAGGACGATTTATACACCAAATTGTTTCTAATACATATATACACAAGACTGCATATTCAGAAAAAACTTTTCTGGATTTTGATTTTTTTTCAAGAATCTTAGTTAAAATTTTTTACATGAATCATAGTTTTTGACGTGGTTTTTTGCGATTTTTTTGATTTTTTAGCCATAACTTCTAAACCATACATCATAAAAGGACGATTTATGCATCAAAATGTTCCTTAAGCTACTGCCCACAAGACTGTATCCTTAAAATAATTTTAAAAATTAGATTTCATGTTAATTTCATGTGCCCTTTTTTGTCAATTTTTATTTTTTTTATTTATTTTCTAAAATAAAAACTACATATCAGATAAGGACGATTCATGCATTAAAATGAGCACCAGGTCCTCGTCCTTAAGAAGGGATACTCCTTTGTCCAAATGCCGTTTGCTCTATCTCTTGTAGTTAGGAGTTGTAGAACACTTTTTGGAGTGGAAGCTGGCCAAAAACATGTGCTTTTTCCGTCATAACTCGCAAACCATACATCCTACAAGGACGATTTATACACCAAATTGTTTCTAATACATATATACACAAGACTGCATATTCAGAAAAAAGTTTTCTGGATTTTGATTTTTTTTCAAGAATCTTAGTTAAAATTTTTTACATGAATCATAGTTTTTGACGTGGTTTTTTGCGATTTTTTTGATTTTTTAGCCATAACTTCTAAACCATACATCATAAAAGGACGATTTATGCATCAAAATGTTCCTTAAGCTACTGCCCACAAGACTGTATCCTTAAAATAATTTTAAAAATTAGATTTCATGTTAATTTCATGTGCCCTTTTTTGTCAATTTTTATTTTTTTTATTTATTTTCTAAAATAAAAACTACATATCAGATAAGGACGATTCATGCATTAAAATGAGCACCAGGTCCTCGTCCTTAAGAAGGGATACTCCTTTGTCCAAATGCCGTTTGCTCTATCTCTTGTAGTTAGGAGTTGTAGAACACTTTTTGGAGTGGAAGCTGGCCAAAAACATGTGCTTTTTCCGTCATAACTCGCAAACCATACATCCTACAAGGACGATTTATACACCAAATTGTTTCTAATACATATATACACAAGACTGCATATTCAGAAAAAAGTTTTCTGGAATTTGATTTTTTTTCAAGAATCTTAGTTAAAATTTTTTACATGAATCATAGTTTTTGACGTGGTTTTTTGCGATTTTTTTGATTTTTTAGCCATAACTTCTAAACCATACATCATAAAAGGACGATTTATGCATCAAAATGTTCCTTAAGCTACTGCCCACAAGACTGTATCCTTAAAATAATTTTAAAAATTAGATTTCATGTTAATTTCATGTGCCCTTTTTTGTCAATTTTTATTTTTTTTTTTATTTTCTAAAATAAAAACTACATATCAGATAAGGACGATTCATGCATTAAAATGAGCACCAGGTCCTCGTCCTTAAGAAGGGATACTCCTTTGTCCAAATGCCGTTTGCTCTATCTCTTGTAGTTAGGAGTTGTAGAACACTTTTTGGAGTGGAAGCTGGCCAAAAACATGTGCTTTTTCCGTCATAACTCGCAAACCATACATCCTACAAGGACGATTTATACACCAAATTGTTTCTAATACATATATACACAAGACTGCATATTCAGAAAAAAGTTTTCTGGAATTTGATTTTTTTTCAAGAATCTTAGTTAAAATTTTTTACATGAATCATAGTTTTTGACGTGGTTTTTTGCGATTTTTTTGATTTTTTAGCCATAACTTCTAAACCATACATCATAAAAGGACGATTTATGCATCAAAATGTTCCTTAAGCTACTGCCCACAAGACTGTATCCTTAAAATAATTTTAAAAATTAGATTTCATGTTAATTTCATGTGCCCTTTTTTGTCAATTTTTATTTTTTTTATTTATTTTCTAAAATAAAAACTACATATCAGATAAGGACGATTCATGCATTAAAATGAGCACCAGGTCCTCGTCCTTAAGAAGGGATACTCCTTTGTCCAAATGCCGTTTGCTCTATCTCTTGTAGTTAGGAGTTGTAGAACACTTTTTGGAGTGGAAGCTGGCCAAAAACATGTGCTTTTTCCGTCATAACTCGCAAACCATACATCCTACAAGGACGATTTATACACCAAATTGTTTCTAATACATATATACACAAGACTGCATATTCAGAAAAAAGTTTTCTGGAATTTGATTTTTTTTCAAGAATCTTAGTTAAAATTTTTTACATGAATCATAGTTTTTGACGTGGTTTTTTGCGATTTTTTTGATTTTTTAGCCATAACTTCTAAACCATACATCATAAAAGGACGATTTATGCATCAAAATGTTCCTTAAGCTACTGCCCACAAGACTGTAGCCTTCAAATAATTTTAAAAATTAGATTTCATGTTAATTTCATGTGCCCTTTTTTGTCAATTTTTATTTTTTTTATTTATTTTCTAAAATAAAAACTACATATCAGATAAGGACGATTCATGCATTAAAATGAGCACCAGGTCCTCGTCCTTAAGAAGGGATACTCCTTTGTCCAAATGCCGTTTGCTCTATCTCTTGTAGTTAGGAGTTGTAGAACACTTTTTGGAGTGGAAGCTGGCCAAAAACATGTGCTTTTTTCGTCATAACTCCCAAACCCTACATCCTACAAGGACGATTTATACACCAAATTGTTTCTAATACATATATACACAAGACTGCATATTCAGAAAAAAGTTTTCTGGATTTTGATTTTTTTTCAAGAATCTTAGTTAAAATTTTTTACATGAATCATAGTTTTTGACGTGGTTTTTTGCGATTTTTTTTATTTTTTAGCCATAACTTCTAAACCATACATCATAAAAGGACGATTTATGCATCAAAATGTTCCTTAAGCTACTGCCCACAAGACTGTATCCTTAAAATAATTTTAAAAATTAGATTTCATGTTAATTTCATGTGCCCTTTTTTGTCAATTTTTATTTTTTTTATTTATTTTCTAAAATAAAAACTACATATCAGATAAGGACGATTCATGCATTAAAATGAGCACCAGGTCCTCGTCCTTAAGAAGGGATACTCCTTTGTCCAAATGCCGTTTGCTCTATCTCTTGTAGTTAGGAGTTGTAGAACACTTTTTGGAGTGGAAGCTGGCCAAAAATATGTGCTTTTTCCGTCATAACTCGCAAACCATACATCCTACAAGGACGATTTATACACCAAATTGTTTCTAATACATATATACACAAGACTGCATATTCAGAAAAAAGTTTTCTGGATTTTGATTTTTTTTCAAGAATCTTAGTTAAAATTTTTTACATGAATCATAGTTTTTGACGTGGTTTTTTTGCGATTTTTTTGATTTTTTAGCCATAACTTCTAAACCATACATCATAAAAGGACGATTTATGCATCAAAATGTTCCTTAAGCTACTGTTCACAAGACTGTATCCTTAAAATAATTTTAAAAATTAGATTTCATGTTAATTTCATGTGCCCTTTTTTGTCAATTTTTATTTTTTTTATTTATTTTCTAAAATAAAAACTACATATCAGATAAGGACGATTCATGCATTAAAATGAGCACCAGGTCCTCGTCCTTAAGAAGGGATACTCCTTTGTCCAAATGCCGTTTGCTCTATCTCTTGTAGTTAGGAGTTGTAGAACACTTTTTGGAGTGGAAGCTGGCCAAAAATATGTGCTTTTTCCGTCATAACTCGCAAACCATACATCCTACAAGGACGATTTATACACCAAATTGTTTCTAATACATATATACACAAGACTGCATATTCAGAAAAAAGTTTTCTGGATTTGGATTTTTTTTCAAGAATCTTAGTTAAAATTTTTTACATGAATCATAGTTTTTGACGTGGTTTTTTGCGATTTTTTTGATTTTTTAGCCATAACTTCTAAACCATACATCATAAAAGGACGATTTATGCATCAAAATGTTCCTTAAGCTACTGCCCACAAGACTGTATCCTTAAAATAATTTTAAAAATTAGATTTCATGTTAATTTCATGTGCCCTTTTTTGTCAATTTTTATTTTTTTTATTTATTTTCTAAAATAAAAACTACATATCAGATAAGGACGATTCATGCATTAAAATGAGCACCAGGTCCTCGTCCTTAAGAAGGGATACTCCTTTGTCCAAATGCCGTTTGCTCTATCTCTTGTAGTTAGGAGTTGTAGAACACTTTTTGGAGTGGAAGCTGGCCAAAAACATGTGCTTTTTCCGTCATAACTCGCAAACCATACATCCTACAAGGACGATTTATACACCAAATTGTTTCTAATACATATATACACAAGACTGCATATTCAGAAAAAACTTTTCTGGATTTTGATTTTTTTTCAAGAATCTTAGTTAAAATTTTTTACATGAATCATAGTTTTTGACGTGGTTTTTTTGCGATTTTTTTGATTTTTTAGCCATAACTTCTAAACCATACATCATAAAAGGACGATTTATGCATCAAAATGTTCCTTAAGCTACTGCCCACAAGACTGTATCCTTAAAATAATTTTAAAAATTAGATTTCATGTTAATTTCATGTGCCCTTTTTTGTCAATTTTTATTTTTTTTATTTATTTTCTAAAATAAAAACTACATATCAGATAAGGACGATTCATGCATTAAAATGAGCACCAGGTCCTCGTCCTTAAGAAGGGATACTCCTTTGTCCAAATGCCGTTTGCTCTATCTCTTGTAGTTAGGAGTTGTAGAACACTTTTTGGAGTGGAAGCTGGCCAAAAACATGTGCTTTTTCCGTCATAACTCGCAAACCATACATCCTACAAGGACGATTTATACACCAAATTGTTTCTAATACATATATACACAAGACTGCATATTCAGAAAAAACTTTTCTGGATTTTGATTTTTTTTCAAGAATCTTAGTTAAAATTTTTTACATGAATCATAGTTTTTGACGTGGTTTTTTGCGATTTTTTTGATTTTTTAGCCATAACTTCTAAACCATACATCATAAAAGGACGATTTATGCATCAAAATGTTCCTTAAGCTACTGTCCACAAGACTGTATCCTTAAAATAATTTTAAAAATTAGATTTCATGTTAATTTCATGTGCCCTTTTTTGTCAATTTTTATTTTTTTTATTTATTTTCTAAAATAAAAACTACATATCAGATAAGGACGATTCATGCATTAAAATGAGCACCAGGTCCTCGTCCTTAAGAAGGGATACTCCTTTGTCCAAATGCCGTTTGCTCTATCTCTTGTAGTTAGGAGTTGTAGAACACTTTTTGGAGTGGAAGCTGGCCAAAAACATGTGCTTTTTCCGTCATAACTCGCAAACCATACATCCTACAAGGACGATTTATACACCAAATTGTTTCTAATACATATATACACAAGACTGCATATTCAGAAAAAACTTTTCTGGATTTTGATTTTTTTTCAAGAATCTTAGTTAAAATTTTTTACATGAATCATAGTTTTTGACGTGGTTTTTTTGCGATTTTTTTGATTTTTTAGCCATAACTTCTAAACCATACATCATAAAAGGACGATTTATGCATCAAAATGTTCCTTAAGCTACTGCCCACAAGACTGTATCCTTAAAATAATTTTAAAAATTAGATTTCATGTTAATTTCATGTGCCCTTTTTTGTCAATTTTTATTTTTTTTATTTATTTTCTAAAATAAAAACTACATATCAGATAAGGACGATTCATGCATTAAAATGAGCACCAGGTCCTCGTCCTTAAGAAGGGATACTCCTTTGTCCAAATGCCGTTTGCTCTATCTCTTGTAGTTAGGAGTTGTAGAACACTTTTTGGAGTGGAAGCTGGCCAAAAACATGTGCTTTTTCCGTCATAACTCGCAAACCATACATCCTACAAGGACGATTTATACACCAAATTGTTTCTAATACATATATACACAAGACTGCATATTCAGAAAAAAGTTTTCTGGATTTTGATTTTTTTTCAAGAATCTTAGTTAAAATTTTTTACATGAATCATAGTTTTTGACGTGGTTTTTTGCGATTTTTTTGATTTTTTAGAAATAACTTCTAAACCATACATCATAAAAGGACGATTTATGCATCAAAATGTTCCTTAAGCTACTGCCCACAAGACTGTATCCTTAAAATAATTTTAAAAATTAGATTTCATGTTAATTTCATGTGCCCTTTTTTGTCAATTTTTATTTTTTTTATTTATTTTCTAAAATAAAAACTACATATCAGATAAGGACGATTCATGCATTAAAATGAGCACCAGGTCCTCGTCCTTAAGAAGGGATACTCCTTTGTCCAAATGCCGTTTGCTCTATCTCTTGTAGTTAGGAGTTGTAGAACACTTTTTGGAGTGGAAGCTGGCCAAAAACATGTGCTTTTTCCGTCATAACTCGCAAACCATACATCCTACAAGGACGATTTATACACCAAATTGTTTCTAATACATATATACACAAGACTGCATATTCAGAAAAAACTTTTCTGGATTTTGATTGTTTTTCAAGAATCTTAGTTAAAATTTTTTACATGAATCATAGTTTTTGACGTGGTTTTTTGCGATTTTTTTGATTTTCTAGAAATAACTTCTAAACCATACATCATAAAAGGACGATTTATGCATCAAAATGTTCCTTAAGCTACTGCCCACAAGACTGTATCCTTAAAATAATTTTAAAAATTAGATTTCATGTTAATTTCATGTGCCCTTTTTTGTCAATTTTTATTTTTTTTATTTATTTTCTAAAATAAAAACTACATATCAGATAAGGACGATTCATGCATTAAAATGAGCACCAGGTCCTCGTCCTTAAGAAGGGATACTCCTTTGTCCAAATGCCGTTTGCTCTATCTCTTGTAGTTAGGAGTTGTAGAACACTTTTTGGAGTGGAAGCTGGCCAAAAACATGTGCTTTTTCCGTCATAACTCGCAAACCATACATCCTACAAGGACGATTTATACACCAAATTGTTTCTAATACATATATACACAAGACTGCATATTCAGAAAAAAGTTTTCTGGAATTTGATTTTTTTTCAAGAATCTTAGTTAAAATTTTTTACATGAATCATAGTTTTTGACGTGGTTTTTTGCGATTTTTTTGATTTTTTAGCCATAACTTCTAAACCATACATCATAAAAGGACGATTTATGCATCAAAATGTTCCTTAAGCTACTGCCCACAAGACTGTATCCTTAAAATAATTTTAAAAATTATATTTCATGTTAATTCCATGTGCCCTTTTTTGTCAATTTTTATTTTTTTTATTTATTTTCTAAAATAAAAACTACATATCAGATAAGGACGATTCATGCATTAAAATGAGCACCAGGTCCTCGTCCTTAAGAAGGGATACTCCTTTGTCCAAAAGCCGTTTGCTCTATCTCTTGTAGTTAGGAGTTGTAGAACACTTTTTGGAGTGGAAGCTGGCCAAAAACATGTGCTTTTTCCGTCATAACTCGCAAACCATACATCCTACAAGGACGATTTATACACCAAATTGTTTCTAATACATATATACACAAGACTGCATATTCAGAAAAAACTTTTCTGGATTTTGATTTTTTTTCAAGAATCTTAGTTAAAATTTTTTACATGAATCATAGTTTTTGACGTGGTTTTTTGCGATTTTTTTGATTTTTTAGCCATAACTTCTAAACCATACATCATAAAAGGACGATTTATGCATCAAAATGTTCCTTAAGCTACTGCCCACAAGACTGTATCCTTAAAATAATTTTAAAAATTTGATTTCATGTTAATTTCATGTGCCCTTTTTTGTCAATTTTTATTTTTTTTATTTATTTTCTAAAATAAAAACTACATATCAGATAAGGACGATTCATGCATTAAAATGAGCACCAGGTCCTCGTCCTTAAGAAGGGATACTCCTTTGTCCAAATGCCGTTTGCTCTATCTCTTGTAGTTAGGAGTTGTAGAACACTTTTTGGAGTGGAAGCTGGCCAAAAACATGTGCTTTTTTCGTTAAAATTTTTTACATGAATCATAGTTTTTGACGTGGTTTTTTGCGATTTTTTTGATTTTTTAGCCATAACTTCTAAACCATACATCATAAAAGGACGATTTATGCATCAAAATGTTCCTTAAGCTACTGCCCACAAGACTGTATCCTTAAAATAATTTTAAAAATTAGATTTCATGTTAATTTCATGTGCCCTTTTTTGTCAATTTTTATTTTTTTTATTTATTTTCTAAAATAAAAACTACATATCAGATAAGGACGATTCATGCATTAAAATGAGCACCAGGTCCTCGTCCTTAAGAAGGGATACTCCTTTGTCCAAATGCCGTTTGCTCTATCTCTTGTAGTTAGGAGTTGTAGAACACTTTTTGGAGTGGAAGCTGGCCAAAAACATGTGCTTTTTTCGTCATAACTCCCAAACCCTACATCCTACAAGGACGATTTATACACCAAATTGTTTCTAATACATATATACACAAGACTGCATATTCAGAAAAAAGTTTTCTGGATTTTGATTTTTTTTCAAGAATCTTAGTTAAAATTTTTTACATGAATCATAGTTTTTGACGTGGTTTTTTGCGATTTTTTTGATTTTTTAGCCATAACTTCTAAACCATACATCATAAAAGGACGATTTATGCATCAAAATGTTCCTTAAGCTACTGCCCACAAGACTGTATCCTTAAAATAATTTTAAAAATTAGATTTCATGTTAATTTCATGTGCCCTTTTTTGTCAATTTTTATTTTTTTTATTTATTTTCTAAAATAAAAACTACATATCAGATAAGGACGATTCATGCATTAAAATGAGCACCAGGTCCTCGTCCTTAAGAAGGGATACTCCTTTGTCCAAATGCCGTTTGCTCTATCTCTTGTAGTTAGGAGTTGTAGAACACTTTTTGGAGTGGAAGCTGGCCAAAAACATGTGCTTTTTCCGTCATAACTCGCAAACTGTACATCCTACAAGGACGATTTATACACCAAATTGTTTCTAATACATATATACACAAGACTGCATATTCAGAAAAAAGTTTTCTGGATTTTGATTTTTTTTCAAGAATCTTAGTTAAATTTTTTTACATGAATCATAGTTTTTGACGTGGTTTTTTGCGATTTTTTTGATTTTTTAGCCATAACTTCTAAACCATACATCATAAAAGGACGATTTATGCATCAAAATGTTCCTTAAGCTACTGCCCACAAGACTGTATCCTTAAAATAATTTTAAAAATTAGATTTCATGTTAATTTCATGTGCCCTTTTTTGTCAATTTTTATTTTTTTTATTTATTTTCTAAAATAAAAACTACATATCAGATAAGGACGATTCATGCATTAAAATGAGCACCAGGTCCTCGTCCTTAAGAAGGGATACTCCTTTGTCCAAATGCCGTTTGCTCTATCTCTTGTAGTTAGGAGTTGTAGAACACTTTTTGGAGTGGAAGCTGGCCAAAAACATGTGCTTTTTTCGTCATAACTCCCAAACCCTACATCCTACAAGGACGATTTATACACCAAATTGTTTCTAATACATATATACACAAGACTGCATATTCAGAAAAAAGTTTTCTGGATTTTGATTTTTTTTCAAGAATCTTAGTTAAAATTTTTTACATGAATCATAGTTTTTGACGTGGTTTTTTGCGATTTTTTTGATTTTTTAGCCATAACTTCTAAACCATACATCACAAAAGGACGATTTATGCATCAAAATGTTCCTTAAGCTACTGCCCACAAGACTGTATCCTTAAAATAATTTTAAAAATTAGATTTCATGTTAATTTCATGTGCCCTTTTTTGTCAATTTTTATTTTTTTTATTTATTTTCTAAAATAAAAACTACATATCAGATAAGGACGATTCATGCATTAAAATGAGCACCAGGTCCTCGTCCTTAAGAAGGGATACTCCTTTGTCCAAATGCCGTTTGCTCTATCTCTTGTAGTTAGGAGTTGTAGAACACTTTTTGGAGTGGAAGCTGGCCAAAAACATGTGCTTTTTCCGTCATAACTCGCAAACTGTACATCCTACAAGGACGATTTATACACCAAATTGTTTCTAATACATATATACACAAGACTGCATATTCAGAAAAAAGTTTTCTGGATTTTGATTTTTTTTCAAGAATCTTAGTTAAATTTTTTTACATGAATCATAGTTTTTGACGTGGTTTTTTGCGATTTTTTTGATTTTTTAGCCATAACTTCTAAACCATACATCATAAAAGGACGATTTATGCATCAAAATGTTCCTTAAGCTACTGCCCACAAGACTGTATCCTTAAAATAATTTTAAAAATTAGATTTCATGTTAATTTCATGTGCCCTTTTTTGTCAATTTTTATTTTTTTTATTTATTTTCTAAAATAAAAACTACATATCAGATAAGGACGATTCATGCATTAAAATGACCACCAGGTCCTCGTCCTTAAGAAGGGATACTCCTTTGTCCAAATGCCGTTTGCTCTATCTCTTGTAGTTAGGAGTTGTAGAACACTTTTTGGAGTGGAAGCTGGCCAAAAACATGTGCTTTTTCCGTCATAACTCGCAAACCATACATCCTACAAGGACGATTTATACACCAAATTGTTTCTAATACATATATACACAAGACTGCATATTCAGAAAAAAGTTTTCTGGAATTTGATTTTTTTTCAAGAATCTTAGTTAAAATTTTTTACATGAATCATAGTTTTTGACGTGGTTTTTTGCGATTTTTTTGATTTTTTAGCCATAACTTCTAAACCATACATCATAAAAGGACGATTTATGCATCAAAATGTTCCTTAAGCTACTGCCCACAAGACTGTATCCTTAAAATAATTTTAAAAATTAGATTTCATGTTAATTTCATGTGCCCTTTTTTGTCAATTTTTATTTTTTTTATTTATTTTCTAAAATAAAAACTACATATCAGATAAGGACGATTCATGCATTAAAATGAGCACCAGGTCCTCGTCCTTAAGAAGGGATACTCCTTTGTCCAAATGCCGTTTGCTCTATCTCTTGTAGTTTAGGAGTTGTAGAACACTTTTTGGAGTGGAAGCTGGCCAAAAACATGTGCTTTTTCCGTCATAACTCGCAAACCATACATCCTACAAGGACGATTTATACACCAAATTGTTTCTAATACATATATACACAAGACTGCAAATTCGGAAAAAAGTTTTCTGGAATGTGATTTTTTTTCAAGAATCTTAGTTAAAATTTTTTACATGAATCATAGTTTTTGACGTGGTTTTTTGCGATTTTTTTGATTTTTTAGCCATAACTTCTAAACCATACATCATAAAAGGACGATTTATGCATCAAAATGTTCCTTAAGCTACTGCCCACAAGACTGTATCCTTAAAATAATTTTAAAAATTAGATTTCATGTTAATTTCATGTGCCCTTTTTTGTCAATTTTTATTTTTTTTATTTATTTTCTAAAATAAAAACTACATATCAGATAAGGACGATTCATGCATTAAAATGAGCACCAGGTCCTCGTCCTTAAGAAGGGATACTCCTTTGTCCAAATGCCGTTTGCTCTATCTCTTGTAGTTAGGAGTTGTAGAACACTTTTTGGAGTGGAAGCTGGCCAAAAACATGTGCTTTTTCCGTCATAACTCGCAAACCATACATCCTACAAGGACGATTTATACACCAAATTGTTTCTAATACATATATACACAAGACTGCAAATTCAGAAAAAAGTTTTCTGGAATGTGATTTTTTTTCAAGAATCTTAGTTAAAATTTTTTACATGAATCATAGTTTTTGACGTGGTTTTTTGCGATTTTTTTGATTTTTTAGCCATAACTTCTAAACCATACATCATAAAAGGACGATTTATGCATCAAAATGTTCCTTAAGCTACTGCCCACAAGACTGTATCCTTAAAATAATTTTAAAAATTAGATTTCATGTTAATTTCATGTGCCCTTTTTTGTCAATTTTTATTTTTTTTATTTATTTTCTAAAATAAAAACTACATATCAGATAAGGACGATTCATGCATTAAAATGAGCACCAGGTCCTCGTCCTTAAGAAGGGATACTCCTTTGTCCAAATGCCGTTTGCTCTATCTCTTGTAGTTAGGAGTTGTAGAACACTTTTTGGAGTGGAAGCTGGCCAAAAACATGTGCTTTTTCCGTCATAACTCGCAAACCATACATCCTACAAGGACGATTTATACACCAAATTGTTTCTAATACATATATACACAAGACTGCATATTCAGAAAAAAGTTTTCTGGATTTTGATTTTTTTTCAAGAATCTTAGTTAAAATTTTTTACATGAATCATAGTTTTTGACGTGGTTTTTTGCGATTTTTTTGATTTTTTAGCCATAACTTCTAAACCATACATCATAAAAGGACGATTTATGCATCAAAATGTTCCTTAAGCTACTGCCCACAAGACTGTATCCTTAAAATAATTTTAAAAATTAGATTTCAATTTAATTTCATGTGCCCTTTTTTGTCAATTTTTATTTTTTTTATTTATTTTCTAAAATAAAAACTACATATCAGATAAGGACGATTCATGCATTAAAATGAGCACCAGGTCCTCGTCCTTAAGAAGGGATACTCCTTTGTCCAAATGCCGTTTGCTCTATCTCTTGTAGTTAGGAGTTGTAGAACACTTTTTGGAGTGGAAGCTGGCCAAAAACATGTGCTTTTTCCGTCATAACTCGCAAACCATACATCCTACAAGGACGATTTATACACCAAATTGTTTCTAATACATATATACACACATGCATATTCAGAAAAAACTTTTCTGGATTTTGATTTTTTTTCAAGAATCTTAGTTAAAATTTTTTACATGAATCATAGTTTTTGACGTGGTTTTTTGCGATTTTTTTGATTTTTTAGCCATAACTTCTAAACCATACATCATAAAAGAACGATTTATGCATCAAAATGTTCCTTAAGCTACTGCCCACAAGACTGTATCCTTAAAATAATTTTAAAAATTAGATTTCATGTTAATTTCATGTGCCCTTTTTTGTCAATTTTTATTTTTTTTATTTATTTTCTAAAATAAAAACTACATATCAGATAAGGACGATTCATGCATTAAAATGAGCACCAGGTCCTCGTCCTTAAGAAGGGATACTCCTTTGTCCAAATGCCGTTTGCTCTATCTCTTGTAGTTAGGAGTTGTAGAACACTTTTTGGAGTGGAAGCTGGCCAAAAACATGTGCTTTTTCCGTCATAACTCGCAAACTGTACATCCTACAAGGACAATTTATACACCAAATTGTTTCTAATACATATATACACAAGACTGCATATTCAGAAAAAAGTTTTCTGGATTTTGATTTTTTTTCAAGAATCTTAGTTAAAATTTTTTACATGAATCATAGTTTTTGACGTGGTTTTTTGCGATTTTTTTTATTTTTTAGCCATAACTTCTAAACCATACATCATAAAAGGACGATTCATGCATTTAAATGAGCACCAGGTCCTCGTCCTTAAGAAGGGATACTCCTTTGTCCAAATGCCGTTTGCTCTATCTCTTGTAGTTAGGAGTTGTAGAACACTTTTTGGAGTGGAAGCTGGCCAAAAACATGTGCTTTTTCCGTCATAACTCGCAAACCATACATCCTACAAGGACGATTTATACACCAAATTGTTTCTAATACATATATACACAAGACTGCATATTCAGAAAAAAGTTTTCTGGATTTTGAAATTTTAGATTTGAAAAATTAGATTTCATGTTAATTTCATGTGCCCTTTTTTGTCAATTTTTATTTTTTTTATTTATTTTCTAAAATAAAAACTACATATCAGATAAGGACGATTCATGCATTAAAATGAGCACCAGGTCCTCGTCCTTAAGAAGGGATACTCCTTTGTCCAAATGCCGTTTGCTCTATCTCTTGTAGTTAGGAGTTGTAGAACACTTTTTGGAGTGGAAGCTGGCCAAAAACATGTGCTTTTTCCGTCATAACTCGCAAACCATACATCCTACAAGGACGATTTATACACCAAATTGTTTCTAATACATATATACACAAGACTGCATATTCAGAAAAAAGTTTTCTGGATTTTGATTTTTTTTCAAGAATCTTAGTTAAAATTTTTTACATGAATCATAGTTTTTGACGTGGTTTTTTGCGATTTTTTTGATTTTTTAGCCATAACTTCTAAACCATACATCATAAAAGGACGATTTATGCATCAAAATGTTCCTTAAGCTACTGCCCACAAGACTGTATCCTTAAAATAATTTTAAAAATTAGATTTCATGTTAATTTCATGTGCCCTTTTTTGTCAATTTTTATTTTTTTTATTTATTTTCTAAAATAAAAACTACATATCAGATAAGGACGATTCATGCATTAAAATGAGCACCAGGTCCTCGTCCTTAAGAAGGGATACTCCTTTGTCCAAATGCCGTTTGCTCTATCTCTTGTAGTTAGGAGTTGTAGAACACTTTTTGGAGTGGAAGCTGGCCAAAAACATGTGCTTTTTCCGTCATAACTCGCAAACCATACATCCTACAAGGACGATTTATACACCAAATTGTTTCTAATACATATATACACAAGACTGCATATTCAGAAAAAAGTTTTCTGGATTTTGATTTTTTTTCAAGAATCTTAGTTAAAATTTTTTACATGAATCATAGTTTTTGACGTGGTTTTTTGCGATTTTTTTGATTTTTTAGCCATAACTTCTAAACCATACATCATAAAAGGACGATTTATGCATCAAAATGTTCCTTAAGCTACTGCCCACAAGACTGTATCCTTAAAATAATTTTAAAAATTAGATTTCATGTTAATTTCATGTGCCCTTTTTTGTCAATTTTTATTTTTTTTATTTATTTTCTAAAATAAAAACTACATATCAGATAAGGACGATTCATGCATTAAAATGAGCACCAGGTCCTCGTCCTTAAGAAGGGATACTCCTTTGTCCAAATGCCGTTTGCTCTATCTCTTGTAGTTAGGAGTTGTAGAACACTTTTTGGAGTGGAAGCTGGCCAAAAACATGTGCTTTTTCCGTCATAACTCGCAAACCATACATCCTACAAGGACGATTTATACACCAAATTGTTTCTAATACATATATACACAAGACTGCATATTCAGAAAAAAGTTTTCTGGATTTTGATTTTTTTTCAAGAATCTTAGTTAAAATTTTTACATGAATCATAGTTTTTGACGTGGTTTTTTGCGATTTTTTTGATTTTTTAGCCATAACTTCTAAACCATACATCATAAAAGGACGATTTATGCATCAAAATGTTCCTTAAGCTACTGCCCACAAGACTGTATCCTTAAAATAATTTTAAAAATTAGATTTCATGTTAATTTCATGTGCCATTTTTTGTCAATTTTTATTTTTTTTATTTATTTTCTAAAATAAAAACTACATATCAGATAAGAACGATTCATGCATTAAAATGAGCACCAGGTCCTCGTCCTTAAGAAGGGATACTCCTTTGTCCAAATGCCGTTTGCTCTATCTCTTGTAGTTAGGAGTTGTAGAACACTTTTTGGAGTGGAAGCTGGCCAAAAACATGTGCTTTTTCCGTCATAACTCGCAAACCATACATCCTACAAGGACGATTTATACACCAAATTGTTTCTAATACATATATACACAAGACTGCATATTCAGAAAAAAGTTTTCTGGATTTTGATTTTTTTTCAAGAATCTTAGTTAAAATTTTTTACATGAATCATAGTTTTTGACGTGGTTTTTTGCGATTTTTTTGATTTTTTAGCCATAACTTCTAAACCATACATCATAAAAGGACGATTTATGCATCAAAATGTTCCTTAAGCTACTGCCCACAAGACTGTATCCTTAAAATAATTTTAAAAATTAGATTTCATGTTAATTTCATGTGCCCTTTTTTGTCAATTTTTATTTTTTTTATTTATTTTCTAAAATAAAAACTACATATCAGATAAGGACGATTCATGCATTAAAATGAGCACCAGGTCCTCGTCCTTAAGAAAAGATACTCCTTTGTCCAAATGCCGTTTGCTCTATCTCTTGTAGTTAGGAGTTGTAGAACACTTTTTGGAGTGGAAGCTGGCCAAAAACATGTGCTTTTTCCGTCATAACTCGCAAACCATACATCCTACAAGGACGATTTATACACCAAATTGTTTCTAATACATATATACACACATGCATATTCAGAAAAAACTTTTCTGGATTTTGATTTTTTTTCAAGAATCTTAGTTAAAATTTTTTACATGAATCATAGTTTTTGACGTGGTTTTTTGCGATTTTTTTGATTTTTTAGCCATAACTTCTAAACCATACATCATAAAAGAACGATTTATGCATCAAAATGTTCCTTAAGCTACTGCCCACAAGACTGTATCCTTAAAATAATTTTAAAAATTAGATTTCATGTTAATTTCATGTGCCCTTTTTTGTCAATTTTTATTTTTTTTATTTATTTTCTAAAATAAAAACTACATATCAGATAAGGACGATTCATGCATTAAAATGAGCACCAGGTCCTCGTCCTTAAGAAGGGATACTCCTTTGTCCAAATGCCGTTTGCTCTATCTCTTGTAGTTAGGAGTTGTAGAACACTTTTTGGAGTGGAAGCTGGCCAAAAACATGTGCTTTTTCCGTCATAACTCGCAAACTGTACATCCTACAAGGACAATTTATACACCAAATTGTTTCTAATACATATATACACAAGACTGCATATTCAGAAAAAAGTTTTCTGGATTTTGATTTTTTTTCAAGAATCTTAGTTAAAATTTTTTACATGAATCATAGTTTTTGACGTGGTTTTTTGCGATTTTTTTTATTTTTTAGCCATAACTTCTAAACCATACATCATAAAAGGACGATTCATGCATTTAAATGAGCACCAGGTCCTCGTCCTTAAGAAGGGATACTCCTTTGTCCAAATGCCGTTTGCTCTATCTCTTGTAGTTAGGAGTTGTAGAACACTTTTTGGAGTGGAAGCTGGCCAAAAACATGTGCTTTTTCCGTCATAACTCGCAAACCATACATCCTACAAGGACGATTTATACACCAAATTGTTTCTAATACATATATACACAAGACTGCATATTCAGAAAAAAGTTTTCTGGATTTTGAAATTTTAGATTTGAAAAATTAGATTTCATGTTAATTTCATGTGCCCTTTTTTGTCAATTTTTATTTTTTTTATTTATTTTCTAAAATAAAAACTACATATCAGATAAGGACGATTCATGCATTAAAATGAGCACCAGGTCCTCGTCCTTAAGAAGGGATACTCCTTTGTCCAAATGCCGTTTGCTCTATCTCTTGTAGTTAGGAGTTGTAGAACACTTTTTGGAGTGGAAGCTGGCCAAAAACATGTGCTTTTTCCGTCATAACTCGCAAACCATACATCCTACAAGGACGATTTATACACCAAATTGTTTCTAATACATATATACACAAGACTGCATATTCAGAAAAAAGTTTTCTGGATTTTGATTTTTTTTCAAGAATCTTAGTTAAAATTTTTTACATGAATCATAGTTTTTGACGTGGTTTTTTGCGATTTTTTTGATTTTTTAGCCATAACTTCTAAACCATACATCATAAAAGGACGATTTATGCATCAAAATGTTCCTTAAGCTACTGCCCACAAGACTGTATCCTTAAAATAATTTTAAAAATTAGATTTCATGTTAATTTCATGTGCCCTTTTTTGTCAATTTTTATTTTTTTTATTTATTTTCTAAAATAAAAACTACATATCAGATAAGGACGATTCATGCATTAAAATGAGCACCAGGTCCTCGTCCTTAAGAAGGGATACTCCTTTGTCCAAATGCCGTTTGCTCTATCTCTTGTAGTTAGGAGTTGTAGAACACTTTTTGGAGTGGAAGCTGGCCAAAAACATGTGCTTTTTCCGTCATAACTCGCAAACCATACATCCTACAAGGACGATTTATACACCAAATTGTTTCTAATACATATATACACAAGACTGCATATTCAGAAAAAAGTTTTCTGGATTTTGATTTTTTTTCAAGAATCTTAGTTAAAATTTTTTACATGAATCATAGTTTTTGACGTGGTTTTTTGCGATTTTTTTGATTTTTTAGCCATAACTTCTAAACCATACATCATAAAAGGACGATTTATGCATCAAAATGTTCCTTAAGCTACTGCCCACAAGACTGTATCCTTAAAATAATTTTAAAAATTAGATTTCATGTTAATTTCATGTGCCCTTTTTTGTCAATTTTTATTTTTTTTATTTATTTTCTAAAATAAAAACTACATATCAGATAAGGACGATTCATGCATTAAAATGAGCACCAGGTCCTCGTCCTTAAGAAGGGATACTCCTTTGTCCAAATGCCGTTTGCTCTATCTCTTGTAGTTAGGAGTTGTAGAACACTTTTTGGAGTGGAAGCTGGCCAAAAACATGTGCTTTTTCCGTCATAACTCGCAAACCATACATCCTACAAGGACGATTTATACACCAAATTGTTTCTAATACATATATACACAAGACTGCATATTCAGAAAAAAGTTTTCTGGATTTTGATTTTTTTTCAAGAATCTTAGTTAAAATTTTTACATGAATCATAGTTTTTGACGTGGTTTTTTGCGATTTTTTTGATTTTTTAGCCATAACTTCTAAACCATACATCATAAAAGGACGATTTATGCATCAAACTGTTCCTTAAGCTACTGCCCACAAGACTGTATCCTTAAAATAATTTTAAAAATTAGATTTCATGTTAATTTCATGTGCCATTTTTTGTCAATTTTTATTTTTTTTATTTATTTTCTAAAATAAAAACTACATATCAGATAAGGACGATTCATGCATTAAAATGAGCACCAGGTCCTCGTCCTTAAGAAGGGATACTCCTTTGTCCAAATGCCGTTTGCTCTATCTCTTGTAGTTAGGAGTTGTAGAACACTTTTTGGAGTGGAAGCTGGCCAAAAACATGTGCTTTTTCCGTCATAACTCGCAAACCATACATCCTACAAGGACGATTTATACACCAAATTGTTTCTAATACATATATACACAAGACTGCATATTCAGAAAAAAGTTTTCTGGATTTTGATTTTTTTTCAAGAATCTTAGTTAAAATTTTTTACATGAATCATAGTTTTTGACGTGGTTTTTTGCGATTTTTTTGATTTTTTAGCCATAACTTCTAAACCATACATCATAAAAGGACGATTTATGCATCAAAATGTTCCTTAAGCTACTACCCACAAGACTGTATCCTTAAAATAATTTTAAAAATTAGATTTCATGTTAATTTCATGTGCCCTTTTTTGTCAATTTTTATTTTTTTTATTTATTTTCTAAAATAAAAACTACATATCAGATAAGGACGATTCATGCATTAAAATGAGCACCAGGTCCTCGTCCTTAAGAAAAGATACTCCTTTGTCCAAATGCCGTTTGCTCTATCACTTGTAGTTAGGAGTTGTAGAACACTTTTTGGAGTGGAAGCTGGCCAAAAACATGTGCTTTTTCCGTCATAACTCGCAAACCATACATCCTACAAGGACGATTTATACACCAAATTGTTTCTAATACATATATACACAAGACTGCATATTCAGAAAAAAGTTTTCTGGATTTTGATTTTTTTTCAAGAATCTTAGTTAAAATTTTTTACATGAATCATAGTTTTTGACGTGGTTTTTTGCGATTTTTTTGATTTTTTAGCCATAACTTCTAAACCATACATCATAAAAGGACGATTTATGCATCAAAATGTTCCTTAAGCTACTGTCCACAAGACTGTATCCTTAAAATAATTTTAAAAATTAGATTTCATGTTAATTTCATGTGCCCTTTTTTGTCAATTTTTATTTTTTTTATTTATTTTCTAAAATAAAAACTACATATCAGATAAGGACGATTCATGCATTAAAATGAGCACCAGGTCCTCGTCCTTAAGAAGGGATACTCCTTTGTCCAAATGCCGTTTGCTCTATCTCTTGTAGTTAGGAGTTGTAGAACACTTTTTGGAGTGGAAGCTGGCCAAAAACATGTGCTTTTTCCGTCATAACTCCCAAACCATACATCCTACAAGGACGATTTATACACCAAATTGTTTCTAATACATATATACACAAGACTGCAAATTCGGAAAAAAGTTTTCTGGAATGTGATTTTTTTTCAAGAATCTTAGTTAAAATTTTTTACATGAATCATAGTTTTTGACGTGGTTTTTTGCGATTTTTTTGATTTTTTAGCCATAACTTCTAAACCATACATCATAAAAAGACGATTTATGCATCAAAATGTTCCTTAAGCTACTGTCCACAAGACTGTATCCTTAAAATAATTTTAAAAATTAGATTTCATGTTAATTTCATGTGCCCTTTTTTGTCAATTTTTATTTTTTTTATTTATTTTCTAAAATAAAAACTACATATCAGATAAGGACGATTCATGCATTAAAATGAGCACCAGGTCCTCGTCCTTAAGAAGGGATACTCCTTTGTCCAAATGCCGTTTGCTCTATCTCTTGTAGTTAGGAGTTGTAGAACACTTTTTGGAGTGGAAGCTGGCCAAAAACATGTGCTTTTTCCGTCATAACTCCCAAACCATACATCCTACAAGGACGATTTATACACCAAATTGTTTCTAATACATATATACACAAGACTGCAAATTCGGAAAAAAGTTTTCTGGAATGTGATTTTTTTTCAAGAATCTTAGTTAAAATTTTTTACATGAATCATAGTTTTTGACGTGGTTTTTTGCGATTTTTTTGATTTTTTAGCCATAACTTCTAAACCATACATCATAAAAGGACGATTTATGCATCAAAATGTTCCTTAAGCTACTGCCCACAAGACTGTATCCTTAAAATAATTTTAAAAATTAGATTTCATGTTAATTTCATGTGCCCTTTTTTGTCAATTTTTATTTTTTTTATTTATTTTCTAAAATAAAAACTACATATCAGATAAGGACGATTCATGCATTAAAATGAGCACCAGGTCCTCGTCCTTAAGAAATGATACTCCTTTGTCCAAATGCCGTTTGCTCTATCTCTTGTAGTTAGGAGTTGTAGAACACTTTTTGGAGTGGAAGCTGGCCAAAAACATGTGCTTTTTCCGTCATAACTCGCAAACTGTACATCCTACAAGGACGATTTATACACCAAATTGTTTCTAATACATATATACACAAGACTGCATATTCGGAAAAAAGTTTTCTGGAATGTGATTTTTTTTCAAGAATCTTAGTTAAAATTTTTTACATGAATCATAGTTTTTGACGTGGTTTTTTGCGATTTTTTTGATTTTTTAGCCATAACTTCTAAACCATACATCATAAAAGGACGATTTATGCATCAAAATGTTCCTTAAGCTACTGCCCACAAGACTGTATCCTTAAAATAATTTTAAAAATTAGATTTCATGTTAATTTCATGTGCCCTTTTTTGTCAATTTTTATTTTTTTTATTTATTTTCTAAAATAAAAACTACATATCAGATAAGGACGATTCATGCATTAAAATGAGCACCAGGTCCTCGTCCTTAAGAAGGGATACTCCTTTGTCCAAATGCCGTTTGCTCTATCTCTTGTAGTTAGGAGTTGTAGAACACTTTTTGGAGTGGAAGCTGGCCAAAAACATGTGCTTTTTCCGTCATAACTCGCAAACTGTACATCCTACAAGGACGATTTATACACCAAATTGTTTCTAATACATATATACACAAGACTGCATATTCGGAAAAAAGTTTTCTGGAATGTGATTTTTTTTCAAGAATCTTAGTTAAAATTTTTTACATGAATCATAGTTTTTGACGTGGTTTTTTGCGATTTTTTTGATTTTTTAGCCATAACTTCTAAACCATACATCATAAAAGGACGATTTATGCATCAAAATGTTCCTTAAGCTACTGCCCACAAGACTGTATCCTTAAAATAATTTTAAAAATTAGATTTCATGTTAATTTCATGTGCCCTTTTTTGTCAATTTTTATTTTTTTTATTTATTTTCTAAAATAAAAACTACATATCAGATAAGGACGATTCATGCATTAAAATGAGCACCAGGTCCTCGTCCTTAAGAAGGGATACTCCTTTGTCCAAATGCCGTTTGCTCTATCTCTTGTAGTTTAGGAGTTGTAGAACACTTTTTGGAGTGGAAGCTGGCCAAAAACATGTGCTTTTTCCGTCATAACTCCCAAACCATACATCCTACAAAGACGATTTATACAATAAATTGTTTCTAATACATATATACACAAGACTGCATATTCGGAAAAAAGTTTTCTGGAATGTGATTTTTTTTCAAGAATCTTAGTTAAAATTTTTTACATGAATCATAGTTTTTGACGTGGTTTTTTGCGATTTTTTGATTTTTTAGCCATAACTTCTAAACCATACATCATAAAAGGACGATTTATGCATCAAAATGTTCCTTAAGCTACTGCCCACAAGACTGTTTCCTTAAAATAATTTTAAAAATTAGATTTCATGTTAATTTCATGTGCCCTTTTTTGTCAATTTTTATTTTTTTTATTTATTTTCTAAAATAAAAACTACATATCAGATAAGGACGATTCATGCATTAAAATGAGCACCAGGTCCTCGTCCTTAAGAAGGGATACTCCTTTGTCCAAATGCCGTTTGCTCTATGTCTTGTAGTTAGGAGTTGTAGAACACTTTTTGGAGTGGAAGCTGGCCAAAAACATGTGCTTTTTCCGTCATAACTCGCAAACTGTACATCCTACAAGGACGATTTATACACCAAATTGTTTCTAATACATATATACACAAGACTGCATATTCGGAAAAAAGTTTTCTGGAATGTGATTTTTTTTCAAGAATCTTGTTAAAATTTTTTACATGAATCATAGTTTTTGACGTGGTTTTTTGCGATTTTTTTGATTTTTTAGCTATAACTTCTAAACCATACATCATAAAAGGACGATTTATGCATCAAAATGTTCCTTAAGCTACTGCCCACAAGACTGTATCCTTAAAATAATTTTAAAAATTAGATTTCATGTTAATTTCATGTGCCCTTTTTTGTCAATTTTTATTTTTTTTATTTATTTTCTAAAATAAAAACTACATATCAGATAAGGACGATTCATGCATTAAAATGAGCACCAGGTCCTCGTCCTTAAGAAGGGATACTCCTTTGTCCAAATGCCGTTTGCTCTATCTCTTGTAGTTAGGAGTTGTAGAACACTTTTTGGAGTGGAAGCTGGCCAAAAACATGTGCTTTTTCCGTCATAACTCGCAAACCATACATCCTACAAGGACGATTTATACACCAAATTGTTTCTAATACATATATACACAAGACTGCATATTCAGAAAAAAGTTTTCTGGAATGTGATTTTTTTTTCAAGAATCTTAGTTAAAATTTTTTACATGAATCATAGTTTTTGACGTGGTTTTTTGCGATTTTTTTGATTTTTTAGCCATAACTTCTAAACCATACATCATAAAAGGACGATTTATGCATCAAAATGTTCCTTAAGCTACTGCCCACAAGACTGTATCCTTAAAATAATTTTAAAAATTAGATTTCATGTTAATTTCATGTGCCCTTTTTTGTCAATTTTTATTTTTTTTATTTATTTTCTAAAATAAAAACTACATATCAGATAAGGACGATTCATGCATTAAAATGAGCACCAGGTCCTCGTCCTTAAGAAGGGATACTCCTTTGTCCAAATGCCGTTTGCTCTATCTCTTGTAGTTAGGAGTTGTAGAACACTTTTTGGAGTGGAAGCTGGCCAAAAACATGTGCTTTTTCCGTCATAACTCCCAAACCATACATCCTACAAGGACGATTTATACACCAAATTGTTTCTAATACATATATACACAAGACTGCAAATTCGGAAAAAAGTTTTCTGGAATGTGATTTTTTTTCAAGAATCTTAGTTAAAATTTTTTACATGAATCATAGTTTTTGACGTGGTTTTTTGCGATTTTTTTGATTTTTTAGCCATAACTTCTAAACCATACATCATAAAAGGACGATTTATGCATCAAAATGTTCCTTAAGCTACTGCCCACAAGACTGTATCCTTAAAATAATTTTAAAAATTAGATTTCATGTTAATTTCATGTGCCCTTTTTTGTCAATTTTTATTTTTTTTATTTATTTTCTAAAATAAAAACTACATATCAGATAAGGACGATTCATACATTAAAATGAGCACCAGGTCCTCGTCCTTAAGAAGGGATACTCCTTTGTCCAAATGCCGTTTGCTCTATCTCTTGTAGTTAGGAGTTGTAGAACACTTTTTGGAGTGGAAGCTGGCCAAAAACATGTGCTTTTTCCGTCATAACTCGCAAACCATACATCCTACAAGGACGATTTATACACCAAATTGTTTCTAATACATATATACACAAGACTGCATATTCAGAAAAAAGTTTTCTGGAATTTGATTTTTTTTCAAGAATCTTAGTTAAAATTTTTTACATGAATCATAGTTTTTGACGTGGTTTTTTGCGATTTTTTTGATTTTTTAGCCATAACTTCTAAACCATACATCATAAAAGGACGATTTATGCATCAAAATGTTCCTTAAGCTACTGCCCACAAGACTGTATCCTTAAAATAATTTTAAAAATTAGATTTCATGTTAATTTCATGTGCCCTTTTTTGTCAATTTTTATTTTTTTTATTTATTTTCTAAAATAAAAACTACATATCAGATAAGGACGATTCATGCATTAAAATGAGCACCAGGTCCTCGTCCTTAAGAAGGGATACTCCTTTGTCCAAATGCCGTTTGCTCTATCTCTTGTAGTTAGGAGTTGTAGAACACTTTTTGGAGTGGAAGCTGGCCAAAAACATGTGCTTTTTCCGTCATAACTCGCAAACCATACATCCTACAAGGACGATTTATACACCAAATTGTTTCTAATACATATATACACAAGACTGCATATTCAGAAAAAAGTTTTCTGGAATTTGATTTTTTTTCAAGAATCTTAGTTAAAATTTTTTACATGAATCATAGTTTTTGACGTGGTTTTTTGCGATTTTTTTGATTTTTTAGCCATAACTTCTAAACCATACATCATAAAAAGACGATTTATGCATCAAAATGTTCCTTAAGCTACTGCCCACAAGACTGTATCCTTAAAATAATTTTAAAAATTAGATTTCATGTTAATTTTATGTGCCCTTTTTTGTCAATTTTTATTTTTTTTATTTATTTTCTAAAATAAAAACTACATATCAGATAAGGACGATTCATGCATTAAAATGAGCACCAGGTCCTCGTCCTTAAGAAGGGATACTCCTTTGTCCAAATGCCGTTTGCTCTATCTCTTGTAGTTAGGAGTTGTAGAACACTTTTTGGAGTGGAAGCTGGCCAAAAACATGTGCTTTTTCCGTCATAACTCGCAAACTGTACATCCTACAAGGACGATTTATACACCAAATTGTTTCTAATACATATATACACAAGACTGCATATTCGGAAAAAAGTTTTCTGGAATGTGATTTTTTTTCAAGAATCTTAGTTAAAATTTTTTACATGAATCATAGTTTTTGACGTGGTTTTTTGCGATTTTTTTGATTTTTTAGCCATAACTTCTAAACCATACATCATAAAAGGACGATTTATGCATCAAAATGTTCCTTAAGCTACTGCCCACAAGACTGTATCCTTAAAATAATTTTAAAAATTAGATTTCATGTTAATTTCATGTGCCCTTTTTTGTCAATTTTTATTTTTTTTATTTATTTTCTAAAATAAAAACTACATATCAGATAAGGACGATTCATGCATTAAAATGAGCACCAGGTCCTCGTCCTTAAGAAGGGATACTCCTTTGTCCAAATGCCGTTTGCTCTATCTCTTGTAGTTAGGAGTTGTAGAACACTTTTTGGAGTGGAAGCTGGCCAAAAACATGTGCTTTTTCCGTCATAACTCCCAAACCATACATCCTACAAGGACGATTTATACACCAAATTGTTTCTAATACATATATACACAAGACTGCAAATTCGGAAAAAAGTTTTCTGGAATGTGATTTTTTTTCAAGAATCTTAGTTAAAATTTTTTACATGAATCATAGTTTTTGACGTGGTTTTTTGCGATTTTTTTGATTTTTTAGCCATAACTTCTAAACCATACATCATAAAAGGACGATTTATGCATCAAAATGTTCCTTAAGCTACTGCCCACAAGACTGTATCCTTAAAATAATTTTAAAAATTAGATTTCATGTTAATTTCATGTGCCCTTTTTTGTCAATTTTTATTTTTTTTATTTATTTTCTAAAATAAAAACTACATATCAGATAAGGACGATTCATACATTAAAATGAGCACCAGGTCCTCGTCCTTAAGAAGGGATACTCCTTTGTCCAAATGCCGTTTGCTCTATCTCTTGTAGTTAGGAGTTGTAGAACACTTTTTGGAGTGGAAGCTGGCCAAAAACATGTGCTTTTTCCGTCATAACTCGCAAACCATACATCCTACAAGGACGATTTATACACCAAATTGTTTCTAATACATATATACACAAGACTGCATATTCAGAAAAAAGTTTTCTGGAATTTGATTTTTTTTCAAGAATCTTAGTTAAAATTTTTTACATGAATCATAGTTTTTGACGTGGTTTTTTGCGATTTTTTTGATTTTTTAGCCATAACTTCTAAACCATACATCATAAAAGGACGATTTATGCATCAAAATGTTCCTTAAGCTACTGCCCACAAGACTGTATCCTTAAAATAATTTTAAAAATTAGATTTCATGTTAATTTCATGTGCCCTTTTTTGTCAATTTTTATTTTTTTTATTTATTTTCTAAAATAAAAACTACATATCAGATAAGGACGATTCATGCATTAAAATGAGCACCAGGTCCTCGTCCTTAAGAAGGGATACTCCTTTGTCCAAATGCCGTTTGCTCTATCTCTTGTAGTTAGGAGTTGTAGAACACTTTTTGGAGTGGAAGCTGGCCAAAAACATGTGCTTTTTCCGTCATAACTCGCAAACCATACATCCTACAAGGACGATTTATACACCAAATTGTTTCTAATACATATATACACAAGACTGCATATTCAGAAAAAAGTTTTCTGGAATTTGATTTTTTTTCAAGAATCTTAGTTAAAATTTTTTACATGAATCATAGTTTTTGACGTGGTTTTTTGCGATTTTTTTGATTTTTTAGCCATAACTTCTAAACCATACATCATAAAAAGACGATTTATGCATCAAAATGTTCCTTAAGCTACTGCCCACAAGACTGTATCCTTAAAATAATTTTAAAAATTAGATTTCATGTTAATTTTATGTGCCCTTTTTTGTCAATTTTTATTTTTTTTATTTATTTTCTAAAATAAAAACTACATATCAGATAAGGACGATTCATGCATTAAAATGAGCACCAGGTCCTCGTCCTTAAGAAGGGATACTCCTTTGTCCAAATGCCGTTTGCTCTATCTCTTGTAGTTAGGAGTTGTAGAACACTTTTTGGAGTGGAAGCTGGCCAAAAACATGTGCTTTTTCCGTCATAACTCGCAAACTGTACATCCTACAAGGACGATTTATACACCAAATTGTTTCTAATACATATATACACAAGACTGCATATTCGGAAAAAAGTTTTCTGGAATGTGATTTTTTTTCAAGAATCTTAGTTAAAATTTTTTACATGAATCATAGTTTTTGACGTGGTTTTTTGCGATTTTTTTGATTTTTTAGCTATAACTTCTAAACCATACATCATAAAAGGACGATTTATGCATCAAAATGTTCCTTAAGCTACTGCCCACAAGACTGTATCCTTAAAATAATTTTAAAAATTAGATTTCATGTTAATTTCATGTGCCCTTTTTTGTCAATTTTTATTTTTTTTATTTATTTTCTAAAATAAAAACTACATATCAGATAAGGACGATTCATGCATTAAAATGAGCACCAGGTCCTCGTCCTTAAGAAGGGATACTCCTTTGTCCAAATACCGTTTGCTCTATCTCTTGTAGTTAGGAGTTGTAGAACACTTTTTGGAGTGGAAGCTGGCCAAAAACATGTGCTTTTTCCGTCATAACTCGCAAACCATACATCCTACAAGGACGATTTATACACCAAATTGTTTCTAATACATATATACACAAGACTGCATATTCAGAAAAAAGTTTTCTGGAATGTGATTTTTTTTTCAAGAATCTTAGTTAAAATTTTTTACATGAATCATAGTTTTTGACGTGGTTTTTTGCGATTTTTTTGATTTTTTAGCCATAACTTCTAAACCATACATCATAAAAGGACGATTTATGCATCAAAATGTTCCTTAAGCTACTGCCCACAAGACTGTATCCTTAAAATAATTTTAAAAATTAGATTTCATGTTAATTTCATGTGCCCTTTTTTGTCAATTTTTATTTTTTTTATTTATTTTCTAAAATAAAAACTACATATCAGATAAGGACGATTCATGCATTAAAATGAGCACCAGGTCCTCGTCCTTAAGAAGGGATACTCCTTTGTCCAAATGCCGTTTGCTCTATCTCTTGTAGTTAGGAGTTGTAGAACACTTTTTGGAGTGGAAGCTGGCCAAAAACATGTGCTTTTTCCGTCATAACTCCCAAACCATACATCCTACAAGGACGATTTATACACCAAATTGTTTCTAATACATATATACACAAGACTGCAAATTCGGAAAAAAGTTTTCTGGAATGTGATTTTTTTTCAAGAATCTTAGTTAAAATTTTTTACATGAATCATAGTTTTTGACGTGGTTTTTTGCGATTTTTTTGATTTTTTAGCCATAACTTCTAAACCATACATCATAAAAGGACGATTTATGCATCAAAATGTTCCTTAAGCTACTGCCCACAAGACTGTATCCTTAAAATAATTTTAAAAATTAGATTTCATGTTAATTTCATGTGCCCTTTTTTGTCAATTTTTATTTTTTTTATTTATTTTCTAAAATAAAAACTACATATCAGATAAGGACGATTCATACATTAAAATGAGCACCAGGTCCTCGTCCTTAAGAAGGGATACTCCTTTGTCCAAATGCCGTTTGCTCTATCTCTTGTAGTTAGGAGTTGTAGAACACTTTTTGGAGTGGAAGCTGGCCAAAAACATGTGCTTTTTCCGTCATAACTCGCAAACCATACATCCTACAAGGACGATTTATACACCAAATTGTTTCTAATACATATATACACAAGACTGCATATTCAGAAAAAAGTTTTCTGGAATTTGATTTTTTTTCAAGAATCTTAGTTAAAATTTTTTACATGAATCATAGTTTTTGACGTGGTTTTTTGCGATTTTTTTGATTTTTTAGCCATAACTTCTAAACCATACATCATAAAAGGACGATTTATGCATCAAAATGTTCCTTAAGCTACTGCCCACAAGACTGTATCCTTAAAATAATTTTAAAAATTAGATTTCATGTTAATTTCATGTGCCCTTTTTTGTCAATTTTTATTTTTTTTATTTATTTTCTAAAATAAAAACTACATATCAGATAAGGACGATTCATGCATTAAAATGAGCACCAGGTCCTCGTCCTTAAGAAGGGATACTCCTTTGTCCAAATGCCGTTTGCTCTATCTCTTGTAGTTAGGAGTTGTAGAACACTTTTTGGAGTGGAAGCTGGCCAAAAACATGTGCTTTTTCCGTCATAACTCGCAAACTGTACATCCTACAAGGACGATTTATACACCAAATTGTTTCTAATACATATATACACAAGACTGCATATTCGGAAAAAAGTTTTCTGGAACGTGATTTTTTTTCAAGAATCTTAGTTAAAATTTTTTACATGAATCATAGTTTTTGACGTGGTTTTTTGCGATTTTTTTGATTTTTTAGCCATAACTTCTAAACCATACATCATAAAAGGACGATTTATGCATCAAAATGTTCCTTAAGCTACTGCCCACAAGACTGTATCCTTAAAATAATTTTAAAAATTAGATTTCATGTTAATTTCATGTGCCCTTTTTTGTCAATTTTTATTTTTTTTATTTATTTTCTAAAATAAAAACTACATATCAGATAAGGACGATTCATGCATTAAAATGAGCACCAGGTCCTCGTCCTTAAGAAGGGATACTCCTTTGTCCAAATGCCGTTTGCTCTATCTCTTGTAGTTAGGAGTTGTAGAACACTTTTTGGATTGGAAGCTGGCCAAAAACATGTGCTTTTTCCGTCATAACTCGCAAACCATACATCCTACAAGGACGATTTATACACCAAATTGTTTCTAATACATATATACACAAGACTGCATATTCAGAAAAAAGTTTTCTGGATTTTGATTTTTTTTCAAGAATCTTAGTTAAAATTTTTTACATGAATCATAGTTTTTGACGTGGTTTTTTGCGATTTTTTTGATTTTTTAGCCATAACTTCTAAACCATACATCATAAAAGAACGATTTATGCATCAAAATGTTCCTTAAGCTACTGCCCACAAGACTGTATCCTTAAAATAATTTTAAAAATTAGATTTCATGTTAATTTCATGTGCCCTTTTTTGTCAATTTTTATTTTTTTTATTTATTTTCTAAAATAAAAACTACATATCAGATAAGGACGATTCATGCATTAAAATGAGCACCAGGTCCTCGTCCTTAAGAAGGGATACTCCTTTGTCCAAATGCCGTTTGCTCTATCTCTTGTAGTTAGGAGTTGTAGAACACTTTTTGGAGTGGAAGCTGGCCAAAAACATGTGCTTTTTCCGTCATAACTCGCAAACTGTACATCCTACAAGGACGATTTATACACCAAATTGTTTCTAATACATATATACACAAGACTGCATATTCGGAAAAAAGTTTTCTGGAATGTGATTTTTTTTCAAGAATCTTAGTTAAAATTTTTTACATGAATCATAGTTTTTGACGTGGTTTTTTGCGATTTTTTTGATTTTTTAGCTATAACTTCTAAACCATACATCATAAAAGGACGATTTATGCATCAAAATGTTCCTTAAGCTACTGCCCACAAGACTGTATCCTTAAAATAATTTTAAAAATTAGATTTCATGTTAATTTCATGTGCCCTTTTTTGTCAATTTTTATTTTTTTTATTTATTTTCTAAAATAAAAACTACATATCAGATAAGGACGATTCATGCATTAAAATGAGCACCAGGTCCTCGTCCTTAAGAAGGGATACTCCTTTGTCCAAATGCCGTTTGCTCTATCTCTTGTAGTTAGGAGTTGTAGAACACTTTTTGGAGTGGAAGCTGGCCAAAAACATGTGCTTTTTCCGTCATAACTCGCAAACCATACATCCTACAAGGACGATTTATACACCAAATTGTTTCTAATACATATATACACAAGACTGCATATTCAGAAAAAAGTTTTCTGGATTTTGATTTTTTTTTCAAGAATCTTAGTTAAAATTTTTTACATGAATCATAGTTTTTGACGTGGTTTTTTGCGATTTTTTTGATTTTTTAGCCATAACTTCTAAACCATACATCATAAAAGGACGATTTATGCATCAAAATGTTCCTTAAGCTACTGCCCACAAGACTGTATCCTTAAAATAATTTTAAAAATTAAATTTCATGTTAATTTCATGTGCCCTTTTTTGTCAATTTTTATTTTTTTTATTTATTTTCTAAAATAAAAACTACATATCAGATAAGGACGATTCATGCATTAAAATGAGCACCAGGTCCTCGTCCTTAAGAAGGGATACTCCTTTGTCCAAATGCCGTTTGCTCTATCTCTTGTAGTTAGGAGTTGTAGAACACTTTTTGGAGTGGAAGCTGGCCAAAAACATGTGCTTTTTCCGTCATAACTCCCAAACCATACATCCTACAAGGACGATTTATACACCAAATTGTTTCTAATACATATATACACAAGACTGCAAATTCGGAAAAAAGTTTTCTGGAATGTGATTTTTTTTCAAGAATCTTAGTAAAAATTTTTTACATGAATCATAGTTTTTGACGTGGTTTTTTGCGATTTTTTTGATTTTTTAGCCATAACTTCTAAACCATACATCATAAAAGGACGATTTATGCATCAAAATGTTCCTTAAGCTACTGCCCACAAGACTGTATCCTTAAAATAATTTTAAAAATTAGATTTCATGTTAATTTCATGTGCCCTTTTTCGTCAATTTTTATTTTTTTTATTTATTTTCTAAAATAAAAACTACATATCAGATAAGGACGATTCATACATTAAAATGAGCACCAGGTCCTCGTCCTTAAGAAGGGATACTCCTTTGTCCAAATGCCGTTTGCTCTATCTCTTGTAGTTAGGAGTTGTAGAACACTTTTTGGAGTGGAAGCTGGCCAAAAACATGTGCTTTTTCCGTCATAACTCGCAAACCATACATCCTACAAGGACGATTTATACACCAAATTGTTTCTAATACATATATACACAAGACTGCATATTCAGAAAAAAGTTTTCTGGAATTTGATTTTTTTTCAAGAATCTTAGTTAAAATTTTTTACATGAATCATAGTTTTTGACGTGGTTTTTTGCGATTTTTTTGATTTTTTAGCCATAACTTCTAAACCATACATCATAAAAGGACGATTTATGCATCAAAATGTTCCTTAAGCTACTGCCCACAAGACTGTATCCTTAAAATAATTTTAAAAATTAGATTTCATGTTAATTTCATGTGCCCTTTTTTGTCAATTTTTATTTTTTTTATTTATTTTCTAAAATAAAAACTACATATCAGATAAGGACGATTCATGCATTAAAATGAGCACCAGGTCCTCGTCCTTAAGAAGGGATACTCCTTTGTCCAAATGCCGTTTGCTCTATCTCTTGTAGTTAGGAGTTGTAGAACACTTTTTGGAGTGGAAGCTGGCCAAAAACATGTGCTTTTTCCGTCATAACTCGCAAACCATACATCCTACAAGGACGATTTATACACCAAATTGTTTCTAATACATATATACACAAGACTGCATATTCAGAAAAAAGTTTTCTGGAATTTGATTTTTTTTCAAGAATCTTAGTTAAAATTTTTTACATGAATCATAGTTTTTGACGTGGTTTTTTGCGATTTTTTTGATTTTTTAGCCATAACTTCTAAACCATACATCATAAAAGGACGATTTATGCATCAAAATGTTCCTTAAGCTACTGCCCACAAGACTGTATCCTTAAAATAATTTTAAAAATTAGATTTCATGTTAATTTCATGTGCCCTTTTTTGTCAATTTTTATTTTTTTTATTTATTTTTTTGGAGTGGAAGCTGGCCAAAAACATGTGCTTTTTCCGTCATAACTCGCAAACCATACATCCTACAAGGACGATTTATACACCAAATTGTTTCTAATACATATATACACAAGACTGCATATTCAGAAAAAAGTTTTCTGGAATTTGATTTTTTTTCAAGAATCTTAGTTAAAATTTTTTACATGAATCATAGTTTTTGACGTGGTTTTTTGCGATTTTTTTGATTTTTTAGCCATAACTTCTAAACCATACATCATAAAAGGACGATTTATGCAACAAAATTTTCCTTAAGCTACTGCCCACAAGACTGTATCCTTAAAATAATTTTAAAAATTAGATTTCATGTTAATTTCATGTGCCCTTTTTTGTCAATTTTTATTTTTTTTATTTATTTTCTAAAATAAAAACTACATATCAGATAAGGACGATTCATGCATTAAAATGAGCACCAGGTCCTCGTCCTTAAGAAGGGATACTCCTTTGTCCAAATGCCGTTTGCTCTATCTCTTGTAGTTAGGAGTTGTAGAACACTTTTTGGAGTGGAAGCTGGCCAAAAACATGTGCTTTTTCCGTCATAACTCGCAAACCATACATCCTACAAGGACGATTTATACACCAAATTGTTTCTAATACATATATACACAAGACTGCATATTCAGAAAAAAGTTTTCTGGAATTTGATTTTTTTTCAAGAATCTTAGTTAAAATTTTTTACATGAATCATAGTTTTTGACGTGGTTTTTTGCGATTTTTTTCATTTTTTAGCCATAACTTCTAAACCATACATCATAAAAGGACGATTTATGCATCAAAATGTTCCTTAAGCTACTGCCCACAAGACTGTATCCTTAAAAAAATTTTAAAAATTAGATTTCATGTTAATTTTATGTGCCCTTTTTTGTCAATTTTTATTTTTTTTATTTATTTTCTAAAATAAAAACTACATATCAGATAAGGACGATTCATGCATTAAAATGAGCACCAGGTCCTCGTCCTTAAGAAGGGATACTCCTTTGTCCAAATGCCGTTTGCTCTATCTCTTGTAGTTAGGAGTTGTAGAACACTTTTTGGAGTGGAAGCTGGCCAAAAACATGTGCTTTTTCCGTCATAACTCCCAAACCATACATCCTACAAGGACGATTTATACACCAAATTGTTTCTAATACATATATACACAAGACTGCATATTCAGAAAAAAGCTTTCTGGATTTTGATTTTTTTTCAAGAATCTTAGTTAAAATTTTTTACATGAATCATAGTTTTTGACGTGGTTTTTTGCGATTTTTTTGATTTTTTAGCCATAACTTCTAAACCATACATCATAAAAGGACGATTTATGCATCAAAATGTTCCTTAAGCTACTGCCCACAAGACTGTATCCTTAAAATAATTTTAAAAATTAGATTTCATGTTAATTTCATGTGCCCTTTTTTGTCAATTTTTATTTTTTTTATTTATTTTCTAAAATAAAAACTACATATCAGATAAGGACGATTCATGCATTAAAATGAGCACCAGGTCCTCGTCCTTAAGAATAGATACTCCTTTGTCCAAATGCCGTTTGCTCTATCTCTTGTAGTTAGGAGTTGTAGAACACTTTTTGGAGTGGAAGCTGGCCAAAAACATGTGCTTTTTCCGTCATAACTCGCAAACCATACATCCTACAAGGACGATTTATACACCAAATTGTTTCTAATACATATATACACAAGACTGCAAATTCGGAAAAAAGTTTTCTGGAATGTGATTTTTTTTCAAGAATCTTAGTTAAAATTTTTTACATGAATCATAGTTTTTGACGTGGTTTTTTGCGATTTTTTTGATTTTTTAGCCATAACTTCTAAACCATACATCATAAAAGGACGATTTATGCATCAAAATGTTCCTTAAGCTACTGCCCACAAGACTGTATCCTTAAAATAATTTTAAAAATTAGATTTCATGTTAATTTCATGTGCCCTTTTTTGTCAATTTTTATTTTTTTTATTTATTTTTTTGGAGTGGAAGCTGGCCAAAAACATGTGCTTTTTCCGTCATAACTCGCAAACCATACATCCTACAAGGACGATTTATACACCAAATTGTTTCTAATACATATATACACAAGACTGCATATTCAGAAAAAAGTTTTCTGGAATTTGATTTTTTTTCAAGAATCTTAGTTAAAATTTTTTACATGAATCATAGTTTTTGACGTGGTTTTTTGCGATTTTTTTGATTTTTTAGCCATAACTTCTAAACCATACATCAGAAAAGGACGATTTATGCATCAAAATGTTCCCTAAGTTACTGTCCACAATACTGTATCCCTAAAATAATTTTAAAAACTAGATTTCATGTTTATTTCATGTGCCCTTTTTTGTCAATTTTTATTTTTTTTATTTATTTTCTAAAATAAAAACTACATATCAGATAAGGACGATTCATGCATTAAAATGAGCACCACGTCCTCGTCCTTAAGAAGGGATACTCCTTTGTCCAAATGCCGTTTGCTCTATCTCTTGTAGTTAGGAGTTGTAGAACACTCTTTGGAGTGGAAGCTGGCCAAAAACATGTGCTTTTTCCGTCATAACTCGCAAACCATACATCCTACAAGGACGATTTATACACCAAATTGTTTCTAATACATATATACACAAGACTGCATATTCAGAAAAAAGTTTTCTGGATTTTGATTTTTTTTCAAGAATCTTAGTTAAAATTTTTTACATGAATCATAGTTTTTGACGTGGTTTTTTGCGATTTTTTTGATTTTTTAGCCATAACTTCTAAACCATACATCATAAAAGGACGATTTATGCAACAAAATTTTCCTTAAGCTACTGCCCACAAGACTGTATCCTTAAAATAATTTTAAAAATTAGATTTCATGTTAATTTCATGTGCCCTTTTTTGTCAATTTTTATTTTTTTTATTTATTTTCTAAAATAAAAACTACATATCAGATAAGGACGATTCATGCATTAAAATGAGCACCAGGTCCTCGTCCTTAAGAAGGGATACTCCTTTGTCCAAATGCCGTTTGCTCTATCTCTTGTAGTTAGGAGTTGTAGAACACTTTTTGGAGTGGAAGCTGGCCAAAAACATGTGCTTTTTCCGTCATAACTCGCAAACCATACATCCTACAAGGACGATTTATACACCAAATTGTTTCTAATACATATATACACAAGACTGCATATTCAGAAAAAAGTTTTCTGGAATTTGATTTTTTTTCAAGAATCTTAGTTAAAATTTTTTACATGAATCATAGTTTTTGACGTGGTTTTTTGCGATTTTTTTGATTTTTTAGCCATAACTTCTAAACCATACATCATAAAAGGACGATTTATGCATCAGAATGTTCCTTAAGCTACTGCCCACAAGACTGTATCCTTAAAATAATTTTAAAAATTAGATTTCATGTTAATTTCATGTGCCCTTTTTTGTCAATTTTTATTTTTTTTATTTATTTTCTAAAATAAAAACTACATATCAGATAAGGACGATTCATGCATTAAAATGAGCACCAGGTCCTCGTCCTTAAGAAGGGATACTCCTTTGTCCAAATGCCGTTTGCTCTATCTCTTTTAGTTAGGAGTTGTAGAACACTTTTTGGAGTGGAAGCTGGCCAAAAACATGTGCTTTTTCCGTCATAACTCGCAAACCATACATCCTACAAGGACGATTTATACACCAAATTGTTTCTAATACATATATACACAAGATTGCATATTCAGAAAAAAGTTTTCTGGAATTTGATTTTTTTTCAAGAATCTTAGTTAAAATTTTTTACATGAATCATAGTTTTTGACGTGGTTTTTTGCGATTTTTTTGATTTTTTAGCCATAACTTCTAAACCATACATCATAAAAGGACGATTTATGCATCAAAATGTTCCTTAAGCTACTGCCCACAAGACTGTATCCTTAAAATAATTTTAAAAATTAGATTTCATGTTAATTTCATGTGCCCTTTTTTGTCAATTTTTATTTTTTTTATTTATTTTCTAAAATAAAAACTACATATCAGATAAGGACGATTCATGCATTAAAATGAGCACCAGGTCCTCGTCCTTAAGAATAGATACTCCTTTGTCCAAATGCCGTTTGCTCTATCTCTTGTAGTTAGGAGTTGTAGAACACTTTTTGGAGTGGAAGCTGGCCAAAAACATGTGCTTTTTCCGTCATAACTCCCAAACCATACATCCTACAAGGACGATTTATACACCAAATTGTTTCTAATACATATATACACAAGACTGCAAATTCGGAAAAAAGTTTTCTGGAATGTGATTTTTTTTCAAGAATCTTAGTTAAAATTTTTTACATGAATCATAGTTTTTGACGTGGTTTTTTGCGATTTTTTTGATTTTTTAGCCATAACTTCTAAACCATACATCATAAAAGGACGATTTATGCATCAAAATGTTCCTTAAGCTACTGCCCACAAGACTGTATCCTTAAAATAATTTTAAAAATTAGATTTCATGTTAATTTCATGTGCCCTTTTTTGTCAATTTTTATTTTTTTTATTTATTTTTTTGGAGTGGAAGCTGGCCAAAAACATGTGCTTTTTCCGTCATAACTCGCAAACCATACATCCTACAAGGACGATTTATACACCAAATTGTTTCTAATACATATATACACAAGACTGCATATTCAGAAAAAAGTTTTCTGGAATTTGATTTTTTTTCAAGAATCTTAGTTAAAATTTTTTACATGAATCATAGTTTTTGACGTGGTTTTTTGCGATTTTTTTGATTTTTTAGCCATAACTTCTAAACCATACATCAGAAAAGGACGATTTATGCATCAAAATGTTCCCTAAGTTACTGTCCACAATACTGTATCCCTAAAATAATTTTAAAAACTAGATTTCATGTTTATTTCATGTGCCCTTTTTTGTCAATTTTTATTTTTTTTATTTATTTTCTAAAATAAAAACTACATATCAGATAAGGACGATTCATGCATTAAAATGAGCACCAGGTCCTCGTCCTTAAGAATAGATACTCCTTTGTCCAAATGCCGTTTGCTCTATCTCTTGTAGTTAGGAGTTGTAGAACACTTTTTGGAGTGGAAGCTGGCCAAAAACATGTGCTTTTTCCGTCATAACTCGCAAACCATACATCCTACAAGGACGATTTATACACCAAATTGTTTCTAATACATATATACACAAGACTGCATATTCAGAAAAAAGTTTTCTGGAATTTGATTTTTTTTCAAGAATCTTAGTTAAAATTTTTTACATGAATCATAGTTTTTGACGTGGTTTTTTGCGATTTTTTTGATTTTTTAGCCATAACTTCTAAACCATACATCATAAAAGGACGATTTATGCATCAGAATGTTCCTTAAGCTACTGCCCACAAGACTGTATCCTTAAAATAATTTTAAAAATTAGATTTCATGTTAATTTCATGTGCCCTTTTTTGTCAATTTTTATTTTTTTTATTTATTTTCTAAAATAAAAACTACATATCAGATAAGGACGATTCATGCATTAAAATGAGCACCAGGTCCTCGTCCTTAAGAAGGGATACTCCTTTGTCCAAATGCCGTTTGCTCTATCTCTTGTAGTTAGGAGTTGTAGAACACTTTTTGGAGTGGAAGCTGGCCAAAAACATGTGCTTTTTCCGTCATAACTCGCAAACCATACATCCTACAAGGACGATTTATACACCAAATTGATTCTAATACATATATACACAAGATTGCATATTCAGAAAAAAGTTTTCTGGAATTTGATTTTTTTTCAAGAATCTTATTTATACACCAAATTGTTTCTAATACATATATACACAAGACTGCATATTCAGAAAAAAGTTTTCTGGAATTTGATTTTTTTTCAAGAATCTTAGTTAAAATTTTTTACATGAATCATAGTTTTTGACGTGGTTTTTTGCGATTTTTTTGATTTTTTAGCCATAACTTCTAAACCATACATCATAAAAGGACGATTTATGCATCAGAATGTTCCTTAAGCTACTGCCCACAAGACTGTATCCTTAAAATAATTTTAAAAATTAGATTTCATGTTAATTTCATGTGCCCTTTTTTGTCAATTTTTATTTTTTTTATTTATTTTCTAAAATAAAAACTACATATCAGATAAGGACGATTCATGCATTAAAATGAGCACCAGGTCCTCGTCCTTAAGAATAGATACTCCTTTGTCCAAATGCCGTTTGCTCTATCTCTTGTAGTTAGGAGTTGTAGAACACTTTTTGGAGTGGAAGCTGGCCAAAAACATGTGCTTTTTCCGTCATAACTCCCAAACCATACATCCTACAAGGACGATTTATACACCAAATTGTTTCTAATACATATATACACAAGACTGCAAATTCGGAAAAAAGTTTTCTGGAATGTGATTTTTTTTCAAGAATCTTAGTTAAAATTTTTTACATGAATCATAGTTTTTGACGTGGTTTTTTGCGATTTTTTTGATTTTTTAGCCATAACTTCTAAACCATACATCAGAAAAGGACGATTTATGCATCAAAATGTTCCCTAAGTTACTGTCCACAATACTGTATCCCTAAAATAATTTTAAAAACTAGATTTCATGTTTATTTCATGTGCCCTTTTTTGTCAATTTTTATTTTTTTTATTTATTTTCTAAAATAAAAACTACATATCAGATAAGGACGATTCATGCATTAAAATGAGCACCAGGTCCTCGTCCTTAAGAAGGGATACTCCTTTGTCCAAATGCCGTTTGCTCTATCTCTTGTAGTTAGGAGTTGTAGAACACTTTTTGGAGTGGAAGCTGGCCAAAAACATGTGCTTTTTCCGTCATAACTCGCAAACCATACATCCTACAAGGACGATTTATACACCAAATTGTTTCTAATACATATATACACAAGACTGCATATTCAGAAAAAAGTTTTCTGGATTTTGATTTTTTTTCAAGAATCTTAGTTAAAATTTTTTACATGAATCATAGTTTTTGACGTGGGTTTTTGCGATTTTTTTGATTTTTTAGCCATAACTTCTAAACCATACATCATAAAAGGACGATTTATGCAACAAAATTTTCCTTAAGCTACTGCCCACAAGACTGTATCCTTAAAATAATTTTAAAAATTAGATTTCATGTTAATTTCATGTGCCCTTTTTTGTCAATTTTTATTTTTTTTATTTATTTTCTAAAATAAAAACTACATATCAGATAAGGACGATTCATGCATTAAAATGAGCACCAGGTCCTCGTCCTTAAGAAGGGATACTCCTTTGTCCAAATGCCGTTTGCTCTATCTCTTGTAGTTAGGAGTTGTAGAACACTTTTTGGAGTGGAAGCTGGCCAAAAACATGTGCTTTTTCCGTCATAACTCGCAAACCATACATCCTACAAGGACGATTTATACACCAAATTGATTCTAATACATATATACACAAGATTGCATATTCAGAAAAAAGTTTTCTGGAATTTGATTTTTTTTCAAGAATCTTAGTTAAAATTTTTTACATGAATCATAGTTTTTGACGTGGTTTTTTGCGATTTTTTTGATTTTTTAGCCATAACTTCTAAACCATACATCAGAAAAGGACGATTTATGCATCAAAATGTTCCCTAAGTTACTGTCCACAATACTGTATCCCTAAAATAATTTTAAAAACTAGATTTCATGTTTATTTCATGTGCCCTTTTTTGTCAATTTTTATTTTTTTTATTTATTTTCTAAAATAAAAACTACATATCAGATAAGGACGATTCATGCATTAAAATGAGCACCAGGTCCTCGTCCTTAAGAAGGGATACTCCTTTGTCCAAATGCCGTTTGCTCTATCTCTTGTAGTTAGGAGTTGTAGAACACTTTTTGGAGTGGAAGCTGGCCAAAAACATGTGCTTTTTCCGTCATAACTCGCAAACCATACATCCTACAAGGACGATTTATACACCAAATTGTTTCTAATACATATATACACAAGACTGCATATTCAGAAAAAAGTTTTCTGGAATTTGATTTTTTTTCAAGAATCTTAGTTAAAATTTTTTACATGAATCATAGTTTTTGACGTGGTTTTTTGCGATTTTTTTGATTTTTTAGCCATAACTTCTAAACCATACATCATAAAAGGACGATTTATGCATCAGAATGTTCCTTAAGCTACTGCCCACAAGACTGTATCCTTAAAATAATTTTAAAAATTAGATTTCATGTTAATTTCATGTGCCCTTTTTTGTCAATTTTTATTTTTTTTATTTATTTTCTAAAATAAAAACTACATATCAGATAAGGACGATTCATGCATTAAAATGAGCACCAGGTCCTCGTCCTTAAGAAGGGATACTCCTTTGTCCAAATGCCGTTTGCTCTATCTCTTGTAGTTAGGAGTTGTAGAACACTTTTTGGAGTGGAAGCTGGCCAAAAACATGTGCTTTTTCCGTCATAACTCGCAAACCATACATCCTACAAGGACGATTTATACACCAAATTGATTCTAATACATATATACACAAGATTGCATATTCAGAAAAAAGTTTTCTGGAATTTGATTTTTTTTCAAGAATCTTATTTATACACCAAATTGTTTCTAATACATATATACACAAGACTGCATATTCAGAAAAAAGTTTTCTGGAATTTGATTTTTTTTCAAGAATCTTAGTTAAAATTTTTTACATGAATCATAGTTTTTGACGTGGTTTTTTGCGATTTTTTTGATTTTTTAGCCATAACTTCTAAACCATACATCATAAAAGGACGATTTATGCATCAGAATGTTCCTTAAGCTACTGCCCACAAGACTGTATCCTTAAAATAATTTTAAAAATTAGATTTCATGTTAATTTCATGTGCCCTTTTTTGTCAATTTTTATTTTTTTTATTTATTTTCTAAAATAAAAACTACATATCAGATAAGGACGATTCATGCATTAAAATGAGCACCAGGTCCTCGTCCTTAAGAATAGATACTCCTTTGTCCAAATGCCGTTTGCTCTATCTCTTGTAGTTAGGAGTTGTAGAACACTTTTTGGAGTGGAAGCTGGCCAAAAACATGTGCTTTTTCCGTCATAACTCCCAAACCATACATCCTACAAGGACGATTTATACACCAAATTGTTTCTAATACATATATACACAAGACTGCAAATTCGGAAAAAAGTTTTCTGGAATGTGATTTTTTTTCAAGAATCTTAGTTAAAATTTTTTACATGAATCATAGTTTTTGACGTGGTTTTTTGCGATTTTTTTGATTTTTTAGCCATAACTTCTAAACCATACATCAGAAAAGGACGATTTATGCATCAAAATGTTCCCTAAGTTACTGTCCACAATACTGTATCCCTAAAATAATTTTAAAAACTAGATTTCATGTTTATTTCATGTGCCCTTTTTTGTCAATTTTTATTTTTTTTATTTATTTTCTAAAATAAAAACTACATATCAGATAAGGACGATTCATGCATTAAAATGAGCACCAGGTCCTCGTCCTTAAGAAGGGATACTCCTTTGTCCAAATGCCGTTTGCTCTATCTCTTGTAGTTAGGAGTTGTAGAACACTTTTTGGAGTGGAAGCTGGCCAAAAACATGTGCTTTTTCCGTCATAACTCGCAAACCATACATCCTACAAGGACGATTTATACACCAAATTGTTTCTAATACATATATACACAAGACTGCATATTCAGAAAAAAGTTTTCTGGATTTTGATTTTTTTTCAAGAATCTTAGTTAAAATTTTTTACATGAATCATAGTTTTTGACGTGGGTTTTTGCGATTTTTTTGATTTTTTAGCCATAACTTCTAAACCATACATCATAAAAGGACGATTTATGCAACAAAATTTTCCTTAAGCTACTGCCCACAAGACTGTATCCTTAAAATAATTTTAAAAATTAGATTTCATGTTAATTTCATGTGCCCTTTTTTGTCAATTTTTATTTTTTTTATTTATTTTCTAAAATAAAAACTACATATCAGATAAGGACGATTCATGCATTAAAATGAGCACCAGGTCCTCGTCCTTAAGAAGGGATACTCCTTTGTCCAAATGCCGTTTGCTCTATCTCTTGTAGTTAGGAGTTGTAGAACACTTTTTGGAGTGGAAGCTGGCCAAAAACATGTGCTTTTTCCGTCATAACTCGCAAACCATACATCCTACAAGGACGATTTATACACCAAATTGTTTCTAATACATATATACACAAGACTGCATATTCAGAAAAAAGTTTTCTGGAATTTGATTTTTTTTCAAGAATCTTAGTTAAAATTTTTTACATGAATCATAGTTTTTGACGTGGTTTTTTGCGATTTTTTTGATTTTTTAGCCATAACTTCTAAACCATACATCAGAAAAGGACGATTTATGCATCAAAATGTTCCCTAAGTTACTGTCCACAATACTGTATCCCTAAAATAATTTTAAAAACTAGATTTCATGTTTATTTCATGTGCCCTTTTTTGTCAATTTTTATTTTTTTTATTTATTTTCTAAAATAAAAACTACATATCAGATAAGGACGATTCATGCATTAAAATGAGCACCAGGTCCTCGTCCTTAAGAAGGGATACTCCTTTGTCCAAATGCCGTTTGCTCTATCTCTTGTAGTTAGGAGTTGTAGAACACTTTTTGGAGTGGAAGCTGGCCAAAAACATGTGCTTTTTCCGTCATAACTCGCAAACCATACATCCTACAAGGACGATTTATACACCAAATTGTTTCTAATACATATATACACAAGACTGCATATTCAGAAAAAAGTTTTCTGGATTTTGATTTTTTTTCAAGAATCTTAGTTAAAATTTTTTACATGAATCATAGTTTTTGACGTGGTTTTTTGCGATTTTTTTGATTTTTTAGCCATAACTTCTAAACCATACATCATAAAAGGACGATTTATGCAACAAAATTTTCCTTAAGCTACTGCCCACAAGACTGTATCCTTAAAATAATTTTAAAAATTAGATTTCATGTTAATTTCATGTGCCCTTTTTTGTCAATTTTTATTTTTTTTATTTATTTTCTAAAATAAAAACTACATATCAGATAAGGACGATTCATGCATTAAAATGAGCACCAGGTCCTCGTCCTTAAGAAGGGATACTCCTTTGTCCAAATGCCGTTTGCTCTATCTCTTGTAGTTAGGAGTTGTAGAACACTTTTTGGAGTGGAAGCTGGCCAAAAACATGTGCTTTTTCCGTCATAACTCGCAAACCATACATCCTACAAGGACGATTTATACACCAAATTGTTTCTAATACATATATACACAAGACTGCATATTCAGAAAAAAGTTTTCTGGAATTTGATTTTTTTTCAAGAATCTTAGTTAAAATTTTTTACATGAATCATAGTTTTTGACGTGGTTTTTTGCGATTTTTTTGATTTTTTAGCCATAACTTCTAAACCATACATCATAAAAGGACGATTTATGCATCAGAATGTTCCTTAAGCTACTGCCCACAAGACTGTATCCTTAAAATAATTTTAAAAATTAGATTTCATGTTAATTTCATGTGCCCTTTTTTGTCAATTTTTATTTTTTTTATTTATTTTCTAAAATAAAAACTACATATCAGATAAGGACGATTCATGCATTAAAATGAGCACCAGGTCCTCGTCCTTAAGAAGGGATACTCCTTTGTCCAAATGCCGTTTGCTCTATCTCTTGTAGTTAGGAGTTGTAGAACACTTTTTGGAGTGGAAGCTGGCCAAAAACATGTGCTTTTTCCGTCATAACTCGCAAACCATACATCCTACAAGGACGATTTATACACCAAATTGATTCTAATACATATATACACAAGATTGCATATTCAGAAAAAAGTTTTCTGGAATTTGATTTTTTTTCAAGAATCTTAGTTAAAATTTTTTACATGAATCATAGTTTTTGACGTGGTTTTTTGCGATTTTTTTGATTTTTTAGCCATAACTTCTAAACCATACATCATAAAAGGACGATTTATGCATCAAAATGTTCCTTAAGCTACTGCCCACAAGACTGTATCCTTAAAATAATTTTAAAAATTAGATTTCATGTTAATTTCATGTGCCCTTTTTTGTCAATTTTTATTTTTTTTATTTATTTTCTAAAATAAAAACTACATATCAGATAAGGACGATTCATGCATTAAAATGAGCACCAGGTCCTCGTCCTTAAGAAGGGATACTCCTTTGTCCAAATGCCGTTTGCTCTATCTCTTGTAGTTAGGAGTTGTAGAACACTTTTTGGAGTGGAAGCTGGCCAAAAACATGTGCTTTTTCCGTCATAACTCGCAAACCATACATCCTACAAGGACGATTTATACACCAAATTGTTTCTAATACATATATACACAAGACTGCATATTCAGAAAAAAGTTTTCTGGAATTTGATTTTTTTTCAAGAATCTTAGTTAAAATTTTTTACATGAATCATAGTTTTTGACGTGGTTTTTTGCGATTTTTTTGATTTTTTAGCCATAACTTCTAAACCATACATCATAAAAGGACGATTTATGCATCAGAATGTTCCTTAAGCTACTGCCCACAAGACTGTATCCTTAAAATAATTTTAAAAATTAGATTTCATGTTAATTTCATGTGCCCTTTTTTGTCAATTTTTATTTTTTTTATTTATTTTCTAAAATAAAAACTACATATCAGATAAGGACGATTCATGCATTTAAATGAGCACCAGGTCCTCGTCCTTAAGAAGGGATACTCCTTTGTCCAAATGCCGTTTGCTCTATCTCTTGTAGTTAGGAGTTGTAGAACACTTTTTGGAGTGGAAGCTGGCCAAAAACATGTGCTTTTTCCGTCATAACTCGCAAACCATACATCCTACAAGGACGATTTATACACCAAATTGTTTCTAATACATATATACACAAGACTGCATATTCAGAAAAAAGTTTTCTGGATTTTGATTTTTTTTCAAGAATCTTAGTTAAAATTTTTTACATGAATCATAGTTTTTGACGTGGTTTTTTGCGATTTTTTTGATTTTTTAGCCATAACTTCTAAACCATACATCATAAAAGGACGATTTATGCAACAAAATTTTCCTTAAGCTACTGCCCACAAGACTGTATCCTTAAAATAATTTTAAAAATTAGATTTCATGTTAATTTCATGTGCCCTTTTTTGTCAATTTTTATTTTTTTTATTTATTTTCTAAAATAAAAACTACATATCAGATAAGGACGATTCATGCATTAAAATGAGCACCAGGTCCTCGTCCTTAAGAAGGGATACTCCTTTGTCCAAATGCCGTTTGCTCTATCTCTTGTAGTTAGGAGTTGTAGAACACTTTTTGGAGTGGAAGCTGGCCAAAAACATAACTCGCAAACCATACATCCTACAAGGACGATTTATACACCAAACTGTTTCTAATACATATATACACAAGACTGCATATTCAGAAAAAAGTTTTCTGGAATTTGATTTTTTTTCAAGAATCTTAGTTAAAATTTTTTACATGAATCATAGTTTTTGACGTGGTTTTTTGCGATTTTTTTGATTTTTTAGCCATAACTTCTAAACCATACATCATAAAAGGACGATTTATGCATCAAAATGTTCCTTAAGCTACTGCCCACAAGACTGTATCCTTAAAATAATTTTAAAAATTAGATTTCATGTTAATTTCATGTGCCCTTTTTTGTCAATTTTTATTTTTTTTATTTATTTTCTAAAATAAAAACTACATATCAGATAAGGACGATTCATGCATTAAAATGAGCACCAGGTCCTCGTCCTTAAGAAGGGATACTCCTTTGTCCAAATGCCGTTTGCTCTATCTCTTGTAGTTAGGAGTTGTAGAACACTTTTTGGAGTGGAAGCTGGCCAAAAACATGTGCTTTTTCCGTCATAACTCGCAAACCATACATCCTACAAGGACGATTTATACACCAAATTGATTCTAATACATATATACACAAGATTGCATATTCAGAAAAAAGTTTTCTGGAATTTGATTTTTTTTCAAGAATCTTAGTTAAAATTTTTTACATGAATCATAGTTTTTGACGTGGTTTTTTGCGATTTTTTTGATTTTTTAGCCATAACTTCTAAACCATACATCATAAAAGGACGATTTATGCATCAAAATGTTCCTTAAGCTACTGCCCACAAGACTGTATCCTTAAAATAATTTTAAAAATTAGATTTCATGTTAATTTCATGTGCCCTTTTATGTCAATTTTTATTTTTTTTATTTATTTTCTAAAATAAAAACTACATATCAGATAAGGACGATTCATGCATTAAAATGAGCACCAGGTCCTCGTCCTTAAGAAGGGATACTCCTTTGTCCAAATGCCGTTTGCTCTATCTCTTGTAGTTAGGAGTTGTAGAACACTTTTTGGAGTGGAAGCTGGCCAAAAACATGTGCTTTTTCCGTCATAACTCGCAAACCATACATCCTACAAGGACGATTTATACACCAAATTGTTTCTAATACATATATACACAAGACTGCATATTCAGAAAAAAGTTTTCTGGAATTTGATTTTTTTTCAAGAATCTTAGTTAAAATTTTTTACATGAATCATAGTTTTTGACGTGGTTTTTTGCGATTTTTTTGATTTTTTAGCCATAACTTCTAAACCATACATCATAAAAGGACGATTTATGCATCAAAATGTTCCTTAAGCTACTGCCCACAAGACTGTATCCTTAAAATAATTTTAAAAATTAGATTTCATGTTAATTTCATGTGCCCTTTTTTGTCAATTTTTATTTTTTTTATTTATTTTCTAAAATAAAAACTACATATCAGATAAGGACGATTCATGCATTAAAATGAGCACCAGGTCCTCGTCCTTAAGAAGGGATACTCCTTTGTCCAAATGCCGTTTGCTCTATCTCTTGTAGTTAGGAGTTGTAGAACACTTTTTGGAGTGGAAGCTGGCCAAAAACATGTGCTTTTTCCGTCATAACTCGCAAACCATACATCCTACAAGGACGATTTATACACCAAATTGTTTCTAATACATATATACACAAGACTGCAAATTCAGAAAAAAGTTTTCTGGAATGTGATTTTTTTTCAAGAATCTTAGTTAAAATTTTTTACATGAATCATAGTTTTTGAAGTGGTTTTTTGCGATTTTTTTTATTTTTTAGCCATAACTTCTAAACCATACATCATAAAAGGACGATTTATGCATCAAAATGTTCCTTAAGCTACTGCCCACAAGACTGTATCCTTAAAATAATTTTAAAAATTAGATTTCATGTTAATTTTATGTGCCCTTTTTTGTCAATTTTTATTTTTTTTATTTAGTTTCTAAAATAAAAACTACATATCAGATAAGGACGATTCATGCATTAAAATGAGCACCAGGTCCTCGTCCTTAAGAAGGGATACTCCTTTGTCCAAATGCCGTTTGCTCTATCTCTTGTAGTTAGGAGTTGTAGAACACTTTTTGGAGTGGAAGCTGGCCAAAAACATGTGCTTTTTCCGTCATAACTCCCAAACTGTACATCCTACAAGGACGATTTATACACCAAATTGTTTCTAATACATATATACACAAGACTGCATATTCAGAAAAAAGGATTTTTTTTTTTTTTCAAGAATCTTAGTTAAAATTTTTTACATGAATCATAGTTTTTGACGTGGTTTTTTGCGATTTTTTTGATTTTTTAGCCATAACTTCTAAACCATACATCATAAAAGGACGATTTATGCATCAAAATGTTCCTTAAGCTACTGCCCACAAGACTATATCCTTAAAATAATTTTAAAAATTAGATTTCATGTTAATTTCATGTGCCCTTTTTTGTCAATTTTTATTTTTTTTATTTATTTTCTAAAATAAAAACTACATATCAGATAAGGACGATTCATGCATTAAAATGAGCACCAGGTCCTCGTCCTTAAGAAGGGATACTCCTTTGTCCAAATGCCGTTTGCTCTATCTCTTGTAGTTAGGAGTTGTAGAACACTTTTTGGAGTGGAAGCTGGCCAAAAACATGTGCTTTTTCCGTCATAACTCGCAAACCATACATCCTACAAGGACGATTTATACACCAAATTGTTTCTTATACATATATACACAAGACTGCATATTCAGAAAAAAGTTTTCTGGATTTTGATTTTTTTTCAAGAATCTTAGTTAAAATTTTTTACATGAATCATAGTTTTTGACGTGGTTTTTTGCGATTTTTTTGATTTTTTAGCCATAACTTCTAAACCATACATCATAAAAGGACGATTTATGCATCAAAATGTTCCTTAAGCTACTGCCCACAAGACTGTATCCTTAAAATAATTTTAAAAATTAGATTTCATGTTAATTTCATGTGCCCTTTTTTGTCAATTTTTATTTTTTTTATTTATTTTCTAAAATAAAAACTACATATCAGATAAGGACGATTCATGCATTAAAATGAGCACCAGGTCCTCGTCCTTAAGAAGGGATACTCCTTTGTCCAAATGCCGTTTGCTCTATCTCTTGTAGTTAGGAGTTGTAGAACACTTTTTGGAGTGGAAGCTGGCCAAAAACATGTGCTTTTTCCGTCATAACTCGCAAACCATACATCCTACAAGGACGATTTATACACCAAATTGTTTCTAATACATATATACACAAGACTGCATATTCAGAAAAAAGTTTTCTGGAATTTGATTTTTTTTCAAGAATCTTAGTTAAAATTTTTTACATGAATCATAGTTTTTGACGTGGTTTTTTGCGATTTTTTTGATTTTTTAGCCATAACTTCTAAACCATACATCATAAAAGGACGATTTATGCATCAAAATGTTCCTTAAGCTACTGCCCACAAGACTGTATCCTTAAAATAATTTTAAAAATTAGATTTCATGTTAATTTCATGTGCCCTTTTTTGTCAATTTTTATTTTTTTTATTTATTTTCTAAAATAAAAACTACATATCAGATAAGGACGATTCATGCATTAAAATGAGCACCAGGTCCTCGTCCTTAAGAAGGGATACTCCTTTGTCCAAATGCCGTTTGCTCTATCTCTTGTAGTTAGGAGTTGTAGAACACTTTTTGGAGTGGAAGCTGGCCAAAAACATGTGCTTTTTCCGTCATAACTCGCAAACCATACATCCTACAAGGACGATTTATACACCAAATTGTTTCTAATACATATATACACAAGACTGCATATTCAGAAAAAAGTTTTCTGGAATTTGATTTTTTTTCAAGAATCTTAGTTAAAATTTTTTACATGAATCATAGTTTTTGACGTGGTTTTTTGCGATTTTTTTGATTTTTTAGCCATAACTTCTAAACCATACATCATAAAAGGACGATTTATGCATCAAAATGTTCCTTAAGCTACTGCCCACAAGACTGTATCCTTAAAATAATTTTAAAAATTAGATTTCATGTTAATTTTATGTGCCCTTTTTTGTCAATTTTTATTTTTTTTATTTAGTTTCTAAAATAAAAACTACATATCAGATAAGGACGATTCATGCATTAAAATGAGCACCAGGTCCTCGTCCTTAAGAAGGGATACTCCTTTGTCCAAATGCCGTTTGCTCTATCTCTTGTAGTTTAGGAGTTGTAGAACACTTTTTGGAGTGGAAGCTGGCCAAAAACATGTGCTTTTTCCGTCATAACTCCCAAACCATACATCCTACAAGGACGATTTATACACCAAATTGTTTCTAATACATATATACACAAGACTGCAAATTCGGAAAAAAGTTTTCTGGAATGTGATTTTTTTTCAAGAATCTTAGTTAAAATTTTTTACATGAATCATAGTTTTTGACGTGGTTTTTTGCGATTTTTTTGATTTTTTAGCCATAACTTCTAAACCATACATCATAAAAGGACGATTTATGCATCAAAATGTTCCTTAAGCTACTGCCCACAAGACTGTATCCTAAAAATAATTTTAAAAATTAGATTTCATGTTAATTTCATGTGCCCTTTTTTGTCAATTTTTATTTTTTTTATTTATTTTCTAAAATAAAAACTACATATCAGATAAGGACGATTCATGCATTAAAATGAGCACCAGGTCCTCGTCCTTAAGAAGGGATACTCTTTTGTCCAAATGCCGTTTGCTCTATCTCTTGTAGTTAGGAGTTGTAGAACACTTTTTGGAGTGGAAGCTGGCCAAAAACATGTGCTTTTTCCGTCATAACTCCCAAACCCTACATCCTACAAGGACGATTTATACACCAAATTGTTTCTAATACATATATACACAAGACTGCATATTCAGAAAAAAGTTTTCTGGAATTTGATTTTTTTTCAAGAATCTTAGTTAAAATTTTTTACATGAATCATAGTTTTTGACGTGGTTTTTTGCGATTTTTTTGATTTTTTAGCCATAACTTCTAAACCATACATCATAAAAGAACGATTTATGCATCAAAATGTTCCTTAAGCTACTGCCCACAAGACTGTATCCTTAAAATAATTTTAAAAATTAGATTTCATGTTAATTTCATGTGCCCTTTTTTGTCAATTTTTATTTTTTTTATTTATTTTCTAAAATAAAAACTACATATCAGGTAAGGACGATTCATGCATTAAAATGAGCACCAGGTCCTCGTCCTTAAGAAGGGATACTCCTTTGTCCAAATGCCGTTTGCTCTATCTCTTGTAGTTAGGAGTTGTAGAACACTTTTTGGAGTGGAAGCTGGCCAAAAACATGTGCTTTTTCCGTCATAACTCGCAAACCATACATCCTACAAGGACGATTTATACACCAAATTGTTTCTAATACATATATACACAAGACTGCATATTCAGAAAAAAGGATTTTTTTTTTTTTTCAAGAATCTTAGTTAAAATTTTTTACATGAATCATAGTTTTTGACGTGGTTTTTTGCGATTTTTTTGATTTTTTAGCCATAACTTCTAAACCATACATCATAAAAGGACGATTTATGCATCAAAATGTTCCTTAAGCTACTGCCCACAAGACTATATCCTTAAAATAATTTTAAAAATTAGATTTCATGTTAATTTCATGTGCCCTTTTTTGTCAATTTTTATTTTTTTTATTTATTTTCTAAAATAAAAACTACATATCAGATAAGGACGATTCATGCATTAAAATGAGCACCAGGTCCTCGTCCTTAAGAAGGGATACTCCTTTGTCCAAATGCCGTTTGCTCTATCTCTTGTAGTTAGGAGTTGTAGAACACTTTTTGGAGTGGAAGCTGGCCAAAAACATGTGCTTTTTCCGTCATAACTCGCAAACCATACATCCTACAAGGACGATTTATACACCAAATTGTTTCTTATACATATATACACAAGACTGCATATTCAGAAAAAAGTTTTCTGGATTTTGATTTTTTTTCAAGAATCTTAGTTAAAATTTTTTACATGAATCATAGTTTTTGACGTGGTTTTTTGCGATTTTTTTGATTTTTTAGCCATAACTTCTAAACCATACATCATAAAAGGACGATTTATGCATCAAAATGTTCCTTAAGCTACTGCCCACAAGACTGTATCCTTAAAATAATTTTAAAAATTAGATTTCATGTTAATTTCATGTGCCCTTTTTTGTCAATTTTTATTTTTTTTATTTATTTTCTAAAATAAAAACTACATATCAGATAAGGACGATTCATGCATTAAAATGAGCACCAGGTCCTCGTCCTTAAGAAGGGATACTCCTTTGTCCAAATGCCGTTTGCTCTATCTCTTGTAGTTAGGAGTTGTAGAACACTTTTTGGAGTGGAAGCTGGCCAAAAACATGTGCTTTTTCCGTCATAACTCGCAAACCATACATCCTACAAGGACGATTTATACACCAAATTGTTTCTAATACATATATACACAAGACTGCATATTCAGAAAAAAGTTTTCTGGAATTTGATTTTTTTTCAAGAATCTTAGTTAAAATTTTTTACATGAATCATAGTTTTTGACGTGGTTTTTTGCGATTTTTTTGATTTTTTAGCCATAACTTCTAAACCATACATCATAAAAGGACGATTTATGCATCAAAATGTTCCTTAAGCTACTGCCCACAAGACTGTATCCTTAAAATAATTTTAAAAATTAGATTTCATGTTAATTTCATGTGCCCTTTTTTGTCAATTTTTATTTTTTTTATTTATTTTCTAAAATAAAAACTACATATCAGATAAGGACGATTCATGCATTAAAATGAGCACCAGGTCCTCGTCCTTAAGAAGGGATACTCCTTTGTCCAAATGCCGTTTGCTCTATCTCTTGTAGTTAGGAGTTGTAGAACACTTTTTGGAGTGGAAGCTGGCCAAAAACATGTGCTTTTTCCGTCATAACTCGCAAACCATACATCCTACAAGGACGATTTATACACCAAATTGTTTCTAATACATATATACACAAGACTGCATATTCAGAAAAAAGTTTTCTGGAATTTGATTTTTTTTCAAGAATCTTAGTTAAAATTTTTTACATGAATCATAGTTTTTGACGTGGTTTTTTGCGATTTTTTTGATTTTTTAGCCATAACTTCTAAACCATACATCATAAAAGGACGATTTATGCATCAAAATGTTCCTTAAGCTACTGCCCACAAGACTGTATCCTTAAAATAATTTTAAAAATTAGATTTCATGTTAATTTCATGTGCCCTTTTTTGTCAATTTTTATTTTTTTTATTTATTTTCTAAAATAAAAACTACATATCAGATAAGGACGATTCATGCATTAAAATGAGCACCAGGTCCTCGTCCTTAAGAAGGGATACTCCTTTGTCCAAATGCCGTTTGCTCTATCTCTTGTAGTTAGGAGTTGTAGAACACTTTTTGGAGTGGAAGCTGGCCAAAAACATGTGCTTTTTCCGCCATAACTCGCAAACCATACATCCTACAAGGACGATTTATACACCAAATTGTTTCTAATACATATATACACAAGACTGCATATTCAGAAAAAACTTTTCTGGATTTTGATTTTTTTTCAAGAATCTTAGTTAAAATTTTTTACATGAATCATAGTTTTTGACGTGGTTTTTTGCGATTTTTTTCCATAACCATACATCATAAAAGGACGATTTATGCATCAAAATGTTCCTTAAGCTACTGCCCACAAGACTGTATCCTTAAAATAATTTTAAAAATTAGATTTCATGTTAATTTCATGTGCCCTTTTTTGTCAATTTTTATTTTTTTTATTTATTTTCTAAAATAAAAACTACATATCAGATAAGGACGATTCATGCATTAAAATGAGCACCAGGTCCTCGTCCTTAAGAAGGGATACTCCTTTGTCCAAATGCCGTTTGCTCTATCTCTTGTAGTTAGGAGTTGTAGAACACTTTTTGGAGTGGAAGCTGGCCAAAAACATGTGCTTTTTCCGTCATAACTCGCAAACCATACATCCTACAAGGACGATTTATACACCAAATTGTTTCTAATACATATATACACAAGACTGCATATTCAGAAAAAAGTTTTCTGGATTTTGATTTTTTTTCAAGAATCTTAGTTAAAATTTTTTACATGAATCATAGTTTTTGACGTGGTTTTTTGCGATTTTTTTGATTTTTTAGCCATAACTTCTAAACCATACATCATAAAAGGACGATTTATGCATCAAAATGTTCCTTAAGCTACTGTCCACAAGACTGTATCCTTAAAATAATTTTAAAAATTAGATTTCATGTTAATTTCATGTGCCCTTTTTTGTCAATTTTTATTTTTTTTATTTATTTTCTAAAATAAAAACTACATATCAGATAAGGACGATTCATGCATTAAAATGAGCACCAGGTCCTCGTCCTTAAGAAGGAATACTCCTTTGTCCAAATGCCGTTTGCTCTATCTCTTGTAGTTAGGAGTTGTAGAACACTTTTTGGAGTGGAAGCTGGCCAAAAACATGTGCTTTTTCCGTCATAACTCGCAAACCATACATCCTACAAGGACGATTTATACACCAAATTGTTTCTAATACATATATACACAAGACTGCATATTCAGAAAAAAGTTTTCTGGATTTTGATTTTTTTTTCAAGAATCTTAGTTAAAATTTTTTACATGAATCATAGTTTTTGACGTGGTTTTTTGCGATTTTTTTGATTTTTTAGCCATAACTTCTAAACCATACATCATAAAAGGACGATTTATGCATCAAAATGTTCCTTAAGCTACTGCCCACAAGACTGTATCCTTAAAATAATTTTAAAAATTAGATTTCATGTTAATTTCATGTGCCCTTTTTTGTCAATTTTTATTTTTTTTATTTATTTTCTAAAATAAAAACTACATATCAGATAAGGACGATTCATGCATTAAAATGAGCACCAGGTCCTCGTCCTTAAGAAGGGATACTCCTTTGTCCAAATGCCGTTTGCTCTATCTCTTGTAGTTAGGAGTTGTAGAACACTTTTTGGAGTGGAAGCTGGCCAAAAACATGTGCTTTTTCCGTCATAACTCCCAAACCATACATCCTACAAGGACGATTTATACACCAAATTGTTTCTAATACATATATACACAAGACTGCAAATTCGGAAAAAAGTTTTCTGGAATGTGATTTTTTTTCAAGAATCTTAGTTAAAATTTTTTACATGAATCATAGTTTTTGACGTGGTTTTTTGCGATTTTTTTGATTTTTTAGCCATAACTTCTAAACCATACATCATAAAAGGACGATTTATGCATCAAAATGTTCCTTAAGCTACTGCCCACAAGACTGTATCCTTAAAATAATTTTAAAAATTAGATTTCATGTTAATTTCATGTGCCCTTTTTTGTCAATTTTTATTTTTTTTATTTATTTTCTAAAATAAAAACTACATATCAGATAAGGACGATTCATACATTAAAATGAGCACCAGGTCCTCATCCTTAAGAAGGGATACTCCTTTGTCCAAATGCCGTTTGCTCTATCTCTTGTAGTTAGGAGTTGTAGAACACTTTTTGGAGTGGAAGCTGGCCAAAAACATGTGCTTTTTCCGTCATAACTCGCAAACCATACATCCTACAAGGACGATTTATACACCAAATTGTTTCTAATACATATATACACAAGACTGCATATTCAGAAAAAAGTTTTCTGGAATTTGATTTTTTTTCAAGAATCTTAGTTAAAATTTTTTACATGAATCATAGTTTTTGACGTGGTTTTTTGCGATTTTTTTGATTTTTTAGCCATAACTTCTAAACCATACATCATAAAAGGACGATTTATGCATCAAAATGTTCCTTAAGCTACTGCCCACAAGACTGTATCCTTAAAATAATTTAAAAAAAATTAGATTTCATGTTAATTTCATGTGCCCTTTTTTGCCAATTTTTATTTTTTTTATTTATTTTCTAAAATAAAAACTACATATCAGATAAGGACGATTCATGCATTAAAATGAGCACCAGGTCCTCGTCCTTAAGAAGGGATACTCCTTTGTCCAAATGCCGTTTGCTCTATCTCTTGTAGTTAGGAGTTGTAGAACACTTTTTGGAGTGGAAGCTGGCCAAAAACATGTGCTTTTTCCGTCATAACTCGCAAACCATACATCCTACAAGGACGATTTATACACCAAATTGTTTCTAATACATATATACACAAGACTGCATATTCAGAAAAAACTTTTCTGGAATTTGATTTTTTTTCAAGAATCTTAGTTAAAATTTTTTACATGAATCATAGTTTTTGACGTGGTTTTTTGCGATTTTTTTGATTTTTTAGCCATAACTTCTAAACCATACATCATAAAAAAACGATTTATGCATCAAAATGTTCCTTAAGCTACTGCCCACAAGACTGTATCCTTAAAATAATTTTAAAAATTAGATTTCATGTTAATTTTATGTGCCCTTTTTTGTCAATTTTTATTTTTTTTATTTATTTTCTAAAATAAAAACTACATATCAGATAAGGACGATTCATGCATTAAAATGAGCACCAGGTCCTCGTCCTTAAGAAGGGATACTCCTTTGTCCAAATGCCGTTTGCTCTATCTCTTGTAGTTAGGAGTTGTAGAACACTTTTTGGAGTGGAAGCTGGCCAAAAACATGTGCTTTTTCCGCCATAACTCGCAAACCATACATCCTACAAGGACGATTTATACACCAAATTGTTTCTAATACATATATACACAAGACTGCATATTCAGAAAAAACTTTTCTGGAATTTGATTTTTTTTCAAGAATCTTAGTTAAAATTTTTTACATGAATCATAGTTTTTGACGTGGTTTTTTGCGATTTTTTTGATTTTTTAGAAATAACTTCTAAACCATACATCATAAAAGGACGATTTATGCATCAAAGTGTTCCTTAAGCTACTGCCCACAAGACTGTATCCTTAAAATAATTTTAAAAATTAGATTTCATGTTAATTTCATGTGCCCTTTTTTGTCAATTTTTATTTTTTTTATTTATTTTCTAAAATAAAAACTACATATCAGATAAGGACGATTCATGCATTAAAATGAGCACCAGGTCCTCGTCCTTAAGAAGGGATACTCCTTTGTCCAAATGCCGTTTGCTCTATCTCTTGTAGTTAGGAGTTGTAGAACACTTTTTGGAGTGGAAGCTGGCCAAAAACATGTGCTTTTTCCGTCATAACTCCCAAACCATACATCCTACAAGGAAGATTTATACACCAAATTGTTTCTAATACATATATACACAAGACTGCATATTCAGAAAAAAGTTTTCTGGAATTTGATTTTTTTTCAAGAATCTTAGTTAAAATTTTTTACATGAATCATAGTTTTTGACGTGGTTTTTTGCGATTTTTTTGATTTTTTAGCCATAACTTCTAAACCATACATCATAAAAGGACGATTTATGCATCAAAATGTTCCTTAAGCTACTGCCCACAAGACTGTATCCTTAAAATAATTTTAAAAATTAGATTTCATGTTAATTTCATGTGCCCTTTTTTGTCAATTTTTATTTTTTTTATTTATTTTCTAAAATAAAAACTACATATCAGATAAGGACGATTCATGCATTAAAATGAGCACCAGGTCCTCGTCCTTAAGAAGGGATGGATACTCCTTTGTCCAAATGCCGTTTGCTCTATCTCTTGTAGTTAGGAGTTGTAGAACACTTTTTGGAGTGGAAGCTGGCCAAAAACATGTGCTTTTTTCGTCATAACTCCCAAACCCTACATCCTACAAGGAAGATTTATACACCAAATTGTTTCTAATACATATATACACAAGACTGCATATTCAGAAAAAAGTTTTCTGGATTTTGATTTTTTTTCAAGAATCTTAGTTAAAATTTTTTACATGAATCATAGTTTTTGACGTGGTTTTTTGCGATTTTTTTGATTTTTTAGCCATAACTTCTAAACCATACATCATAAAAGGACGATTTATGCATCAAAATGTTCCTTAAGCTACTGCCCACAAGACTGTATCCTTAAATTAATTTTAAAAATTAGATTTCATGTTAATTTCATGTGCCCTTTTTTGTCAATTTTTATTTTTTTTATTTATTTTCTAAAATAAAAACTACATATCAGATAAGGACGATTCATGCATTAAAATGAGCACCAGGTCCTCGTCCTTAAGAAGGGATACTCCTTTGTCCAAATGCCGTTTGCTCTATCTCTTGTAGTTAGGAGTTGTAGAACACTTTTTGGAGTGGAAGCTGGCCAAAAATATGTGCTTTTTCCGTCATAACTCGCAAACCATACATCCTACAAGGACGATTTATACACCAAATTGTTTCTAATACATATATACACAAGACTGCATATTCAGAAAAAACTTTTCTGGATTTTGATTGTTTTTCAAGAATCTTAGTTAAAATTTTTTACATGAATCATAGTTTTTGACGTGGTTTTTTTGCGATTTTTTTGATTTTTTAGCCATAACTTCTAAACCATACATCATAAAAGGACGATTTATGCATCAAAATGTTCCTTAAGCTACTGCCCACAAGACTGTATCCTTAAAATAATTTTAAAAATTAGATTTCATGTTAATTTCATGTGCCCTTTTTTGTCAATTTTTATTTTTTTTATTTATTTTCTAAAATAAAAACTACATATCAGATAAGGACGATTCATGCATTAAAATGAGCACCAGGTCCTCGTCCTTAAGAAGGGATACTCCTTTGTCCAAATGCCGTTTGCTCTATCTCTTGTAGTTAGGAGTTGTAGAACACTTTTTGGAGTGGAAGCTGGCCAAAAACATGTGCTTTTTCCGTCATAACTCGCAAACCATACATCCTACAAGGACGATTTATACACCAAATTGTTTCTAATACATATATACACAAGACTGCATATTCAGAAAAAAGTTTTCTGGAATTTGATTTTTTTTCAAGAATCTTAGTTAAAATTTTTTACATGAATCATAGTTTTTGACGTGGTTTTTTGCGATTTTTTTGATTTTTTAGCCATAACTTCTAAACCATACATCATAAAAAAACGATTTATGCATCAAAATGTTCCTTAAGCTACTGCCCACAAGACTGTATCCTTAAAATAATTTTAAAAATTAGATTTCATGTTAATTTTATGTGCCCTTTTTTGTCAATTTTTATTTTTTTTATTTATTTTCTAAAATAAAAACTACATATCAGATAAGGACGATTCATGCATTAAAATGAGCACCAGGTCCTCGTCCTTAAGAAGGGATACTCCTTTGTCCAAATGCCGTTTGCTCTATCTCTTGTAGTTAGGAGTTGTAGAACACTTTTTGGAGTGGAAGCTGGCCAAAAACATGTGCTTTTTCCGTCATAACTCCCAAACCATACATCCTACAAGGACGATTTATACACCAAATTGTTTCTAATACATATATACACAAGACTGCATATTCAGAAAAAAGTTTTCTGGATTTTGATTTTTTTTCAAGAATCTTGTTAAAATTTTTTACATGAATCATAGTTTTTGACGTGGTTTTTTGCGATTTTTTTGATTTTTTAGCCATAACTTCTAAACCATACATCATAAAAGGACGATTTATGCATCAAAATGTTCCTTAAGCTACTGCCCACAAGACTGTATCCTTAAAATAATTTTAAAAATTAGATTTCATGTTAATTTCATGTGCCCTTTTTTGTCAATTTTTATTTTTTTTATTTATTTTCTAAAATAAAAACTACATATCAGATAAGGACGATTCATGCATTAAAATGAGCACCAGGTCCTCGTCCTTAAGAAGGGATACTCCTTTGTCCAAATGCCGTTTGCTCTATCTCTTGTAGTTAGGAGTTGTAGAACACTTTTTGGAGTGGAAGCTGGCCAAAAACATGTGCTTTTTCCGTCATAACTCGCAAACCATACATCCTACAAGGACGATTTATACACCAAATTGTTTCTAATACATATATACACAAGACTGCATATTCAGAAAAAAGTTTTCTGGATTTTGATTTTTTTCAAGAATCTTAGTTAAAATTTTTTACATGAATCATAGTTTTTGACGTGGTTTTTTGCGATTTTTTTGATTTTTTAGCCATAACTTCTAAACCATACATCATAAAAGGACGATTTATGCAACAAAATTTTCCTTAAGCTACTGCCCACAAGACTGTATCCTTAAAATAATTTTAAAAATTAGATTTCATGTTAATTTCATGTGCCCTTTTTTGTCAATTTTTATTTTTTTTATTTATTTTCTAAAATAAAAACTACATATCAGATAAGGACGATTCATGCATTAAAATGAGCACCAGGTCCTCGTCCTTAAGAAGGGATACTCCTTTGTCCAAATGCCGTTTGCTCTATCTCTTGTAGTTAGGAGTTGTAGAACACTTTTTGGAGTGGAAGCTGGCCAAAAACATGTGCTTTTTCCGTCATAACTCGCAAACCATACATCCTACAAGGACGATTTATACACCAAATTGTTTCTAATACATATATACACAAGACTGCATATTCAGAAAAAAGTTTTCTGGAATTTGATTTTTTTTCAAGAATCTTAGTTAAAATTTTTTACATGAATCATAGTTTTTGACGTGGTTTTTTGCGATTTTTTTGATTTTTTAGCCATAACTTCTAAACCATACATCATAAAAGGACGATTTATGCATCAAAATGTTCCTTAAGCTACTGCCCACAAGACTGTATCCTTAAAATAATTTTAAAAATTAGATTTCATGTTAATTTCATGTGCCCTTTTTTGTCACTTTTTATTTTTTTTATTTATTTTCTAAAATAAAAACTACATATCAGATAAGGACGATTCATGCATTAAAATGAGCACCAGGTCCTCGTCCTTAAGAAGGGATACTCCTTTGTCCAAATGCCGTTTGCTCTATCTCTTGTAGTTAGGAGTTGTAGAACACTTTTTGGAGTGGAAGCTGGCCAAAAACATGTGCTTTTTCCGTCATAACTCGCAAACCATACATCCTACAAGGACGATTTATACACCAAATTGTTTCTAATACATATATACACAAGACTGCATATTCAGAAAAAAGTTTTCTGGAATTTGATTTTTTTTCAAGAATCTTAGTTAAAATTTTTTACATGAATCATAGTTTTTGACGTGGTTTTTTGCGATTTTTTTGATTTTTTAGCCATAACTTCTAAACCATACATCATAAAAGGACGATTTATGCATCAAAATGTTCCTTAAGCTACTGCCCACAAGACTGTATCCTTAAAATAATTTTAAAAATTAGATTTCATGTTAATTTCATGTGCCCTTTTTTGTCAATTTTTATTTTTTTTATTTATTTTCTAAAATAAAAACTACATATCAGATAAGGACGATTCATGCATTAAAATGAGCACCAGGTCCTCGTCCTTAAGAAGGGATACTCCTTTGTCCAAATGCCGTTTGCTCTATCTCTTGTAGTTAGGAGTTGTAGAACACTTTTTGGAGTGGAAGCTGGCCAAAAACATGTGCTTTTTCCGTCATAACTCGCAAACCATACATCCTACAAGGACGATTTATACACCAAATTGTTTCTAATACATATATACACAAGACTGCATATTCAGAAAAAAGTTTTCTGGAATTTGATTTTTTTTCAAGAATCTTAGTTAAAATTTTTTACATGAATCATAGTTTTTGACGTGGTTTTTTGCGATTTTTTTGATTTTTTTAGCCATAACTTCTAAACCATACATCATAAAAGGACGATTTATGCATCAAAATGTTCCTTAAGCTACTGCCCACAAGACTGTATCCTTAAAATAATTTTAAAAATTAGATTTCATGTTAATTTCATGTGCCCTTTTTTGTCAATTTTTATTTTTTTTATTTATTTTCTAAAATAAAAACTACATATCAGATAAGGACGATTCATGCATTAAAATGAGCACCAGGTCCTCGTCCTTAAGAAGGGATACTCCTTTGTCCAAATGCCGTTTGCTCTATCTCTTGTAGTTAGGAGTTGTAGAACACTTTTTGGAGTGGAAGCTGGCCAAAAACATGTGCTTTTTCCGTCATAACTCGCAAACCATACATCCTACAAGGACGATTTATACACCAAATTGTTTCTAATACATATATACACAAGACTGCATATTCAGAAAAAACTTTTCTGGATTTTGATTTTTTTTCAAGAATCTTAGTTAAAATTTTTTACATGAATCATAGTTTTTGACGTGGTTTTTTGCGATTTTTTTGATTTTTTTAGCCATAACTTCTAAACCATACATCATAAAAGGACGATTTATGCATCAAAATGTTCCTTAAGCTACTGCCCACAAGACTGTATCCTTAAAATAATTTTAAAAATTAGATTTCATGTTAATTTCATGTGCCCTTTTTTGTCAATTTTTATTTTTTTTATTTATTTTCTAAAATAAAAACTACATATCAGATAAGGACGATTCATGCATTAAAATGAGCACCAGGTCCTCGTCCTTAAGAAGGGATACTCCTTTGTCCAAATGCCGTTTGCTCTATCTCTTGTAGTTAGGAGTTGTAGAACACTTTTTGGAGTGGAAGCTGGCCAAAAACATGTGCTTTTTCCGTCATAACTCGCAAACCATACATCCTACAAGGACGATTTATACACCAAATTGTTTCTAATACATATATACACAAGACTGCATATTCAGAAAAAACTTTTCTGGATTTTGATTTTTTTTCAAGAATCTTAGTTAAAATTTTTTACATGAATCATAGTTTTTGACGTGGTTTTTTGCGATTTTTTTGATTTTTTAGCCATAACTTCTAAACCATACATCATAAAAGGACGATTTATGCATCAAAATATTCCTTAAGCTACTGTCCACAAGACTGTATCCTTAAAATAATTTTAAAAATTAGATTTCATGTTAATTTCATGTGCCCTTTTTTGTCAATTTTTATTTTTTTTATTTATTTTCTAAAATAAAAACTACATATCAGATAAGGACGATTCATGCATTAAAATGAGCACCAGGTCCTCGTCCTTAAGAAGGGATACTCCTTTGTCCAAATGCCGTTTGCTCTATCTCTTGTAGTTAGGAGTTGTAGAACACTTTTTGGAGTGGAAGCTGGCCAAAAACATGTGCTTTTTTCGTCATAACTCCCAAACCCTACATCCTACAAGGACGATTTATACACCAAATTGTTTCTAATACATATATACACAAGACTGCATATTCAGAAAAAAGTTTTCTGGATTTTGATTTTTTTTCAAGAATCTTAGTTAAAATTTTTTACATGAATCATAGTTTTTGACGTGGTTTTTTGCGATTTTTTTGATTTTTTAGCCATAACTTCTAAACCATACATCATAAAAGGACGATTTATGCATCAAAATGTTCCTTAAGCTACTGCCCACAAGACTGTATCCTTAAAATAATTTTAAAAATTAGATTTCATGTTAATTTCATGTGCCCTTTTTTGTCAATTTTTATTTTTTTTATTTATTTTCTAAAATAAAAACTACATATCAGATAAGGACGATTCATGCATTAAAATGAGCACCAGGTCCTCGTCCTTAAGAAGGGATACTCCTTTGTCCAAATGCCGTTTGCTCTATCTCTTGTAGTTAGGAGTTGTAGAACACTTTTTGGAGTGGAAGCTGGCCAAAAACATGTGCTTTTTCCGTCATAACTCGCAAACCATACATCCTACAAGGACGATTTATACACCAAATTGTTTCTAATACATATATACACAAGACTGCATATTCAGAAAAAACTTTTCTGGATTTTGATTTTTTTTCAAGAATCTTAGTTAAAATTTTTTACATGAATCATAGTTTTTGACGTGGTTTTTTGCGATTTTTTTGATTTTTTAGCCATAACTTCTAAACCATACATCATAAAAGGACGATTTATGCATCAAAATGTTCCTTAAGCTACTGCCCACAAGACTGTATCCTTAAAATAATTTTAAAAATGAGATTTCATGTTAATTTCATGTGCCCTTTTTTGTCAATTTTTATTTTTTTTATTTATTTTCTAAAATAAAAACTACATATCAGATAAGGACGATTCATGCATTAAAATGAGCACCAGGTCCTCGTCCTTAAGAAGGGATACTCCTTTGTCCAAATGCCGTTTGCTCTATCTCTTGTAGTTAGGAGTTGTAGAACACTTTTTGGAGTGGAAGCTGGCCAAAAACATGTGCTTCTTCCGTCATAACTCGCAAACCATACATCCTACAAGAACGATTTATACACCAAATTGTTTCTAATACATATATACACAAGACTGCATATTCAGAAAAAAGTTTTCTGGATTTTGATTTTTTTTCAAGAATCTTAGTTAAAATTTTTTACATGAATCATAGTTTTTGACGTGGTTTTTTGCGATTTTTTTGATTTTTTAGCCATAACTTCTAAACCATACATCATAAAAGGACGATTTATGCATCAAAATGTTCCTTAAGCTACTGCCCACAAGACTGTATCCTTAAAATAATTTTAAAAATTAGATTTCATGTTAATTTCATGTGCCCTTTTTTGTCAATTTTTATTTTTTTTATTTATTTTCTAAAATAAAAACTACATATCAGATAAGGACGATTCATGCATTAAAATGAGCACCAGGTCCTCGTCCTTAAGAAGGGATACTCCTTTGTCCAAATGCCGTTTGCTCTATCTCTTGTAGTTAGGAGTTGTAGAACACTTTTTGGAGTGGAAGCTGGCCAAAAACATGTGCTTTTTCCGTCATAACTCGCAAACCATACATCCTACAAGGACGATTTATATTTTGAATTTGATTTTTTTTCAAGAATCTTAGTTAAAATTTTTTACATGAATCATAGTTTTTGACGTGGTTTTTTGCGATTTTTTTGATTTTTTAGCCATAACTTCTAAACCATACATCATAAAAGGACGATTTATGCATCAAAATGTTCCTTAAGCTACTGCCCACAAGACTGTATCCTTAAAATAATTTTAAAAATTAGATTTCATGTTAATTTCATGTGCCCTTTTTTGTCAATTTTTATTTTTTTTATTTATTTTCTAAAATAAAAACTACATATCAGATAAGGACGATTCATGCATTAAAATGAGCACCAGGTCCTCGTCCTTAAGAAGGGATACTCCTTTGTCCAAATGCCGTTTGCTCTATCTCTTGTAGTTAGGAGTTGTAGAACACTTTTTGGAGTGGAAGCTGGCCAAAAACATGTGCTTTTTCCGTCATAACTCGCAAACCATACATCCTACAAGGACGATTTATACACCAAATTGTTTCTAATACATATATACACAAGACTGCATATTCAGAAAAAAGTTTTCTGGATTTTGATTTTTTTTCAAGAATCTTAGTTAAAATTTTTTACATGAATCATAGTTTTTGACGTGGTTTTTTGCGATTTTTTTGATTTTTTAGCCATAACTTCTAAACCATACATCATAAAAGGACGATTTATGCATCAAAATGTTCCTTAAGCTACTGCCCACAAGACTGTATCCTTAAAATAATTTTAAAAATTAGATTTCATGTTAATTTCATGTGCCCTTTTTTGTCAATTTTTATTTTTTTTATTTATTTTCTAAAATAAAAACTACATATCAGATAAGGACGATTCATGCATTAAAATGAGCACCAGGTCCTCGTCCTTAAGAAGGGATACTCCTTTGTCCAAATGCCGTTTGCTCTATCTCTTGTAGTTAGGAGTTGTAGAACACTTTTTGGAGTGGAAGCTGGCCAAAAACATGTGCTTTTTCCGTCATAACTCGCAAACCATACATCCTACAAGGACGATTTATACACCAAATTGTTTCTAATACATATATACACAAGACTGCATATTCAGAAAAAAGTTTTCTGGATTTTGATTTTTTTTCAAGAATCTTAGTTAAAATTTTTTACATGAATCATAGTTTTTGACGTGGTTTTTTGCGATTTTTTTGATTTTTTAGCCATAACTTCTAAACCATACATCATAAAAGGACGATTTATGCATCAAAATGTTCCTTAAGCTACTGCCCACAAGACTGTATCCATAAAATAATTTTAAAAATTAGATTTCATGTTAATTTCATGTGCCCTTTTTTGTCAATTTTTATTTTTTTTATTTATTTTCTAAAATAAAAACTACATATCAGATAAGGACGATTCATGCATTAAAATGAGCACCAGGTCCTCGTCCTTAAGAAGGGATACTCCTTTGTCCAAATGCCGTTTGCTCTATGTCTTGTAGTTAGGAGTTGTAGAACACTTTTTGGAGTGGAAGCTGGCCAAAAACATGTGCTTTTTCCGTCATAACTCGCAAACCATACATCCTACAAGGACGATTTATACACCAAATTGTTTCTAATACATATATACACAAGACTGCATATTCAGAAAAAAGTTTTCTGGATTTTGATTTTTTTTCAAGAATCTTAGTTAAAATTTTTTACATGAATCATAGTTTTTGACGTGGTTTTTTGCGATTTTTTTGATTTTTTAGCCATAACTTCTAAACCATACATCATAAAAGGACGATTTATGCATCAAAATGTTCCTTAAGCTACTGCAAACAAGACTGTATCCTTAAAATAATTTTAAAAATTAGATTTCATGTTAATTTCATGTGCCCTTTTTTGTCAATTTTTATTTTTTTTATTTATTTTCTAAAATAAAAACTACATATCAGATAAGGACGATTCATGCATTAAAATGAGCACCAGGTCCTCGTCCTTAAGAAGGGATACTCCTTTGTCCAAATGCCGTTTGCTCTATCTCTTGTAGTTAGGAGTTGTAGAACACTTTTTGGAGTGGAAGCTGGCCAAAAACATGTGCTTTTTCCGTCATAACTCGCAAACCATACATCCTACAAGAACGATTTATACACCAAATTGTTTCTAATACATATATACACAAGACTGCATATTCAGAAAAAAGTTTTCTGGATTTTGATTTTTTTTCAAGAATCTTAGTTAAAATTTTTTACATGAATCATAGTTTTTGACGTGGTTTTTTGCGATTTTTTTGATTTTTTAGCCATAACTTCTAAACCATACATCATAAAAGGACGATTTATGCATCAAAATGTTCCTTAAGCTACTGCCCACAAGACTGTATCCTTAAAATAATTTTAAAAATTAGATTTCATGTTAATTTCATGTGCCCTTTTTTGTCAATTTTTATTTTTTTTATTTATTTTCTAAAATAAAAACTACATATCAGATAAGGACGATTCATGCATTAAAATGAGCACCAGGTCCTCGTCCTTAAGAAGGGATACTCCTTTGTCCAAATGCCGTTTGCTCTATCTCTTGTAGTTAGGAGTTGTAGAACACTTTTTGGAGTGGAAGCTGGCCAAAAACATGTGCTTTTTCCGTCATAACTCGCAAACCATACATCCTACAAGGACGATTTATACACCAAATTGTTTCTAATACATATATACACAAGACTGCATATTCAGAAAAAACTTTTCTGGATTTTGATTTTTTTTCAAGAATCTTAGTTAAAATTTTTTACATGAATCATAGTTTTTGACGTGGTTTTTTGCGATTTTTTTGATTTTTTAGCCATAACTTCTAAACCATACATCATAAAAGGACGATTTATGCATCAAAATGTTCCTTAAGCTACTGCCCACAAGACTGTATCCTTAAAATAATTTTAAAAATTAGATTTCATGTTAATTTCATGTGCCCTTTTTTGTCAATTTTTATTTTTTTTATTTATTTTCTAAAATAAAAACTACATATCAGATAAGGACGATTCATGCATTAAAATGAGCACCAGGTCCTCGTCCTTAAGAAGGGATACTCCTTTGTCCAAATGCCGTTTGCTCTATCTCTTGTAGTTAGGAGTTGTAGAACACTTTTTGGAGTGGAAGCTGGCCAAAAACATGTGCTTTTTCCGTCATAACTCGCAAACCATACATCCTACAAGGACGATTTATACACCAACTTGTTTCTAATACATATATACACAAGACTGCATATTCAGAAAAAAGTTTTCTGGAATTTGATTTTTTTTCAAGAATCTTAGTTAAAATTTTTTACATGAATCATAGTTTTTGACGTGGTTTTTTGCGATTTTTTTGATTTTTTAGCCATAACTTCTAAACCATACATCATAAAAGGACGATTTATGCATCAAAATGTTCCTTAAGCTACTGCCCACAAGACTGTATCCTTAAAATAATTTTAAAAATTAGATTTCATGTTAATTTCATGTGCCCTTTTTTGTCAATTTTTATTTTTTTTATTTATTTTCTAAAATAAAAACTACATATCAGATAAGGACGATTCATGCATTAAAATGAGCACCAGGTCCTCGTCCTTAAGAAGGGATACTCCTTTGTCCAAATGCCGTTTGCTCTATCTCTTGTAGTTAGGAGTTGTAGAACACTTTTTGGAGTGGAAGCTGGCCAAAAACATGTGCTTTTTCCGTCATAACTCGCAAACCATACATCCTACAAGGACGATTTATACACCAAATTGTTTCTAATACATATATACACAAGACTGCATATTCAGAAAAAAGTTTTCTGGAATTTGATTTTTTTTCAAGAATCTTAGTTAAAATTTTTTACATGAATCATAGTTTTTGACGTGGTTTTTTGCGATTTTTTTGATTTTTTAGCCATAACTTCTAAACCATACATCATAAAAGGACGATTTATGCATCAAAATGTTCCTTAAGCTACTGCCCACAAGACTGTATCCTTAAAATAATTTTAAAAATTAGATTTCATGTTAATTTCATGTGCCCTTTTTTGTCAATTTTTATTTTTTTTATTTATTTTCTAAAATAAAAACTACATATCAGATAAGGACGATTCATGCATTAAAATGAGCACCAGGTCCTCGTCCTTAAGAAGGGATACTCCTTTGTCCAAATGCCGTTTGCTCTATCTCTTGTAGTTAGGAGTTGTAGAACACTTTTTGGAGTGGAAGCTGGCCAAAAACATGTGCTTTTTCCGTCATAACTCGCAAACCATACATCCTACAAGGACGATTTATACACCAAATTGTTTCTAATACATATATACACAAGACTGCATATTCAGAAAAAACTTTTCTGGATTTTGATTTTTTTTCAAGAATCTTAGTTAAAATTTTTTACATGAATCATAGTTTTTGACGTGGTTTTTTGCGATTTTTTTGATTTTTTAGCCATAACTTCTAAACCATACATCATAAAAGGACGATTTATGCATCAAAATGTTCCTTAAGCTACTGTTCACAAGACTGTAGCCTTCAAATAATTTTAAAAATTAGATTTCATGTTAATTTCATGTGCCCTTTTTTGTCAATTTTTATTTTTTTTATTTATTTTCTAAAATAAAAACTACATATCAGATAAGGACGATTCATGCATTAAAATGAGCACCAGGTCCTCGTCCTTAAGAAGGGATACTCCTTTGTCCAAATGCCGTTTGCTCTATCTCTTGTAGTTAGGAGTTGTAGAACACTTTTTGGAGTGGAAGCTGGCCAAAAACATGTGCTTTTTTCGTCATAACTCCCAAACCCTACATCCTACAAGGACGATTTATACACCAAATTGTTTCTAATACATATATACACAAGACTGCATATTCAGAAAAAAGTTTTCTGGATTTTGATTTTTTTTCAAGAATCTTAGTTAAAATTTTTTACATGAATCATAGTTTTTGACGTGGTTTTTTTGCGATTTTTTTGATTTTTTAGCCATAACTTCTAAACCATACATCATAAAAGGACGATTTATGCATCAAAATGTTCCTTAAGCTACTGCCCACAAGACTGTATCCTTAAAATAATTTTAAAAATTAGATTTCATGTTAATTTCATGTGCCCTTTTTTGTCAATTTTTATTTTTTTTATTTATTTTCTAAAATAAAAACTACATATCAGATAAGGACGATTCATGCATTAAAATGAGCACCAGGTCCTCGTCCTTAAGAAGGGATACTCCTTTGTCCAAATGCCGTTTGCTCTATCTCTTGTAGTTAGGAGTTGTAGAACACTTTTTGGAGTGGAAGCTGGCCAAAAATATGTGCTTTTTCCGTCATAACTCGCAAACCATACATCCTACAAGGACGATTTATACACCAAATTGTTTCTAATACATATATACACAAGACTGCATATTCAGAAAAAAGTTTTCTGGATTTTGATTTTTTTTCAAGAATCTTAGTTAAAATTTTTTACATGAATCATAGTTTTTGACGTGGTTTTTTGCGATTTTTTTGATTTTTTAGCCATAACTTCTAAACCATACATCATAAAAGGACGATTTATGCATCAAAATGTTCCTTAAGCTACTGCCCACAAGACTGTATCCTTAAAATAATTTTAAAAATTAGATTTCATGTTAATTTCATGTGCCCTTTTTTGTCAATTTTTATTTTTTTTATTTATTTTCTAAAATAAAAACTACATATCAGATAAGGACGATTCATGCATTAAAATGAGCACCAGGTCCTCGTCCTTAAGAAGGGATACTACTTTGTCCAAATGCCGTTTGCTCTATCTCTTGTAGTTAGGAGTTGTAGAACACTTTTTGGAGTGGAAGCTGGCCAAAAACATGTGCTTTTTCCGTCATAACTCGCAAACCATACATCCTACAAGGACGATTTATACACCAAATTGTTTCTAATACATATATACACAAGACTGCATATTCAGAAAAAACTTTTCTGGATTTTGATTTTTTTTCAAGAATCTTAGTTAAAATTTTTTACATGAATCATAGTTTTTGACGTGGTTTTTTTGCGATTTTTTTGATTTTTTAGCCATAACTTCTAAACCATACATCATAAAAGGACGATTTATGCATCAAAATGTTCCTTAAGCTACTGCCCACAAGACTGTATCCTTAAAATAATTTTAAAAATTAGATTTCATGTTAATTTCATGTGCCCTTTTTTGTCAATTTTTATTTTTTTTATTTATTTTCTAAAATAAAAACTACATATCAGATAAGGACGATTCATGCATTAAAATGAGCACCAGGTCCTCGTCCTTAAGAAGGGATACTCCTTTGTCCAAATGCCGTTTGCTCTATCTCTTGTAGTTAGGAGTTGTAGAACACTTTTTGGAGTGGAAGCTGGCCAAAAACATGTGCTTTTTCCGTCATAACTCGCAAACCATACATCCTACAAGGACGATTTATACACCAAATTGTTTCTAATACATATATACACAAGACTGCATATTCAGAAAAAACTTTTCTGGATTTTGATTTTTTTTCAAGAATCTTAGTTAAAATTTTTTACATGAATCATAGTTTTTGACGTGGTTTTTTGCGATTTTTTTGATTTTTTAGCCATAACTTCTAAACCATACATCATAAAAGGACGATTTATGCATCAAAATGTTCCTTAAGCTACTGTCCACAAGACTGTATCCTTAAAATAATTTTAAAAATTAGATTTCATGTTAATTTCATGTGCCCTTTTTTGTCAATTTTTATTTTTTTTATTTATTTTCTAAAATAAAAACTACATATCAGATAAGGACGATTCATGCATTAAAATGAGCACCAGGTCCTCGTCCTTAAGAAGGGATACTCCTTTGTCCAAATGCCGTTTGCTCTATCTCTTGTAGTTAGGAGTTGTAGAACACTTTTTGGAGTGGAAGCTGGCCAAAAACATGTGCTTTTTCCGTCATAACTCGCAAACCATACATCCTACAAGGACGATTTATACACCAAATTGTTTCTAATACATATATACACAAGACTGCATATTCAGAAAAAACTTTTCTGGATTTTGATTTTTTTTCAAGAATCTTAGTTAAAATTTTTTACATGAATCATAGTTTTTGACGTGGTTTTTTGCGATTTTTTTGATTTTTTAGCCATAACTTCTAAACCATACATCATAAAAGGACGATTTATGCATCAAAATGTTCCTTAAGCTACTGTTCACAAGACTGTAGCCTTCAAATAATTTTAAAAATTAGATTTCATGTTAATTTCATGTGCCCTTTTTTGTCAATTTTTATTTTTTTTATTTATTTTCTAAAATAAAAACTACATATCAGATAAGGACGATTAATGCATTAAAATGAGCACCAGGTCCTCGTCCTTAAGAAGGGATACTCCTTTGTCCAAATGCCGTTTGCTCTATCTCTTGTAGTTAGGAGTTGTAGAACACTTTTTGGAGTGGAAGCTGGCCAAAAACATGTGCTTTTTTCGTCATAACTCCCAAACCCTACATCCTACAAGGACGATTTATACACCAAATTGTTTCTAATACATATATACACAAGACTGCATATTCAGAAAAAAGTTTTCTGGATTTTGATTTTTTTTCAAGAATCTTAGTTAAAATTTTTTACATGAATCATAGTTTTTGACGTGGTTTTTTGCGATTTTTTTGATTTTTTAGCCATAACTTCTAAACCATACATCATAAAAGGACGATTTATGCATCAAAATGTTCCTTAAGCTACTGCCCACAAGACTGTATCCTTAAAATAATTTTAAAAATTAGATTTCATGTTAATTTCATGTGCCCTTTTTTGTCAATTTTTATTTTTTTTATTTATTTTCTAAAATAAAAACTACATATCAGATAAGGACGATTCATGCATTAAAATGAGCACCAGGTCCTCGTCCTTAAGAAGGGATACTCCTTTGTCCAAATGCCGTTTGCTCTATCTCTTGTAGTTAGGAGTTGTAGAACACTTTTTGGAGTGGAAGCTGGCCAAAAATATGTGCTTTTTCCGTCATAACTCGCAAACCATACATCCTACAAGGACGATTTATACACCAAATTGTTTCTAATACATATATACACAAGACTGCATATTCAGAAAAAAGTTTTCTGGATTTTGATTTTTTTTCAAGAATCTTAGTTAAAATTTTTTACATGAATCATAGTTTTTGACGTGGTTTTTTTGCGATTTTTTTGATTTTTTAGCCATAACTTCTAAACCATACATCATAAAAGGACGATTTATGCATCAAAATGTTCCTTAAGCTACTGCCCACAAGACTGTATCCTTAAAATAATTTTAAAAATTAGATTTCATGTTAATTTCATGTGCCCTTTTTTGTCAATTTTTATTTTTTTTATTTATTTTCTAAAATAAAAACTACATATCAGATAAGGACGATTCATGCATTAAAATGAGCACCAGGTCCTCGTCCTTAAGAAGGGATACTCCTTTGTCCAAATGCCGTTTGCTCTATCTCTTGTAGTTAGGAGTTGTAGAACACTTTTTGGAGTGGAAGCTGGCCAAAAATATGTGCTTTTTCCGTCATAACTCGCAAACCATACATCCTACAAGGACGATTTATACACCAAATTGTTTCTAATACATATATACACAAGACTGCATATTCAGAAAAAAGTTTTCTGGATTTTGATTTTTTTTCAAGAATCTTAGTTAAAATTTTTTACATGAATCATAGTTTTTGACGTGGTTTTTTGCGATTTTTTTGATTTTTTAGCCATAACTTCTAAACCATACATCATAAAAGGACGATTTATGCATCAAAATGTTCCTTAAGCTACTGCCCACAAGACTGTATCCTTAAAATAATTTTAAAAATTAGATTTCATGTTAATTTCATGTGCCCTTTTTTGTCAATTTTTATTTTTTTTATTTATTTTCTAAAATAAAAACTACATATCAGATAAGGACGATTCATGCATTAAAATGAGCACCAGGTCCTCGTCCTTAAGAAGGGATACTCCTTTGTCCAAATGCCGTTTGCTCTATCTCTTGTAGTTAGGAGTTGTAGAACACTTTTTGGAGTGGAAGCTGGCCAAAAACATGTGCTTTTTCCGTCATAACTCGCAAACCATACATCCTACAAGGACGATTTATACACCAAATTGTTTCTAATACATATATACACAAGACTGCATATTCAGAAAAAACTTTTCTGGATTTTGATTTTTTTTCAAGAATCTTAGTTAAAATTTTTTACATGAATCATAGTTTTTGACGTGTTTTTTTTGCGATTTTTTTGATTTTTTAGCCATAACTTCTAAACCATACATCATAAAAGGACGATTTATGCATCAAAATGTTCCTTAAGCTACTGCCCACAAGACTGTATCCTTAAAATAATTTTAAAAATTAGATTTCATGTTAATTTCATGTGCCCTTTTTTGTCAATTTTTATTTTTTTTATTTATTTTCTAAAATAAAAACTACATATCAGATAAGGACGATTCATGCATTAAAATGAGCACCAGGTCCTCGTCCTTATGAAGGGATACTCCTTTGTCCAAATGCCGTTTGCTCTATCTCTTGTAGTTAGGAGTTGTAGAACACTTTTTGGAGTGGAAGCTGGCCAAAAACATGTGCTTTTTCCGTCATAACTCGCAAACCATACATCCTACAAGGACGATTTATACACCAAATTGTTTCTAATACATATATACACAAGACTGCATATTCAGAAAAAACTTTTCTGGATTTTGATTTTTTTTCAAGAATCTTAGTTAAAATTTTTTACATGAATCATAGTTTTTGACGTGGTTTTTTGCGATTTTTTTGATTTTTTAGCCATAACTTCTAAACCATACATCATAAAAGGACGATTTATGCATCAAAATGTTCCTTAAGCTACTGTTCACAAGACTGTAGCCTTAAAATAATTTTAAAAATTAGATTTCATGTTAATTTCATGTGCCCTTTTTTGTCAATTTTTATTTTTTTTATTTATTTTCTAAAATAAAAACTACATATCAGATAAGGACGATTCATGCATTAAAATGAGCACCAGGTCCTCGTCCTTAAGAAGGGATACTCCTTTGTCCAAATGCCGTTTGCTCTATCTCTTGTAGTTAGGAGTTGTAGAACACTTTTTGGAGTGGAAGCTGGCCAAAAACATGTGCTTTTTCCGTCATAACTCGCAAACCATACATCCTACAAGGACGATTTATACACCAAATTGTTTCTAATACATATATACACAAGACTACATATTCAGAAAAAACTTTTCTGGATTTTGATTTTTTTTCAAGAATCTTAGTTAAAATTTTTTACATGAATCATAGTTTTTGACGTGGTTTTTTGCGATTTTTTTGATTTTTTAGCCATAACTTCTAAACCATACATCATAAAAGGACGATTTATGCATCAAAATGTTCCTTAAGCTACTGCCCACAAGACTGTATCCTTAAAATAATTTTAAAAATTAGATTTCATGTTAATTTCATGTGCCCTTTTTTGTCAATTTTTATTTTTTTTATTTATTTTCTAAAATAAAAACTACATATCAGATAAGGACGATTCATGCATTAAAATGAGCACCAGGTCCTCGTCCTTAAGAAGGGATACTCCTTTGTCCAAATGCCGTTTGCTCTATCTCTTGTAGTTAGGAGTTGTAGAACACTTTTTGGAGTGGAAGCTGGCCAAAAACATGTGCTTTTTTCGTCATAACTCCCAAACCCTACATCCTACAAGGACGATTTATACACCAAATTGTTTCTAATACATATATACACAAGACTGCATATTCAGAAAAAAGTTTTCTGGATTTTGATTTTTTTTCAAGAATCTTAGTTAAAATTTTTTACATGAATCATAGTTTTTGACGTGGTTTTTTGCGATTTTTTTGATTTTTTAGCCATAACTTCTAAACCATACATCATAAAAGGACGATTTATGCATCAAAATGTTCCTTAAGCTACTGCCCACAAGACTGTATCCTTAAAATAATTTTAAAAATTAGATTTCATGTTAATTTCATGTGCCCTTTTTTGTCAATTTTTATTTTTTTTATTTATTTTCTAAAATAAAAACTACATATCAGATAAGGACGATTCATGCATTAAAATGAGCACCAGGTCCTCGTCCTTAAGAAGGGATACTCCTTTGTCCAAATGCCGTTTGCTCTATCTCTTGTAGTTAGGAGTTGTAGAACACTTTTTGGAGTGGAAGCTGGCCAAAAATATGTGCTTTTTCCGTCATAACTCGCAAACCATACATCCTACAAGGACGATTTATACACCAAATTGTTTCTAATACATATATACACAAGACTGCATATTCAGAAAAAAGTTTTCTGGATTTTGATTTTTTTTCAAGAATCTTAGTTAAAATTTTTTACATGAATCATAGTTTTTGACGTGGTTTTTTTGCGATTTTTTTGATTTTTTAGCCATAACTTCTAAACCATACATCATAAAAGGACGATTTATGCATCAAAATGTTCCTTAAGCTACTGCCCACAAGACTGTATCCTTAAAATAATTTTAAAAATTAGATTTCATGTTAATTTCATGTGCCCTTTTTTGTCAATTTTTATTTTTTTTATTTATTTTCTAAAATAAAAACTACATATCAGATAAGGACGATTCATGCATTAAAATGAGCACCAGGTCCTCGTCCTTAAGAAGGGATACTCCTTTGTCCAAATGCCGTTTGCTCTATCTCTTGTAGTTAGGAGTTGTAGAACACTTTTTGGAGTGGAAGCTGGCCAAAAATATGTGCTTTTTCCGTCATAACTCGCAAACCATACATCCTACAAGGACGATTTATACACCAAATTGTTTCTAATACATATATACACAAGACTGCATATTCAGAAAAAAGTTTTCTGGATTTTGATTTTTTTTCAAGAATCTTAGTTAAAATTTTTTACATGAATCATAGTTTTTGACGTGGTTTTTTGCGATTTTTTTGATTTTTTAGCCATAACTTCTAAACCATACATCATAAAAGGACGATTTATGCATCAAAATGTTCCTTAAGCTACTGCCCACAAGACTGTATCCTTAAAATAATTTTAAAAATTAGATTTCATGTTAATTTCATGTGCCCTTTTTTGTCAATTTTTATTTTTTTTATTTATTTTCTAAAATAAAAACTACATATCAGATAAGGACGATTCATGCATTAAAATGAGCACCAGGTCCTCGTCCTTAAGAAGGGATACTCCTTTGTCCAAATGCCGTTTGCTCTATCTCTTGTAGTTAGGAGTTGTAGAACACTTTTTGGAGTGGAAGCTGGCCAAAAACATGTGCTTTTTCCGTCATAACTCGCAAACCATACATCCTACAAGGACGATTTATACACCAAATTGTTTCTAATACATATATACACAAGACTGCATATTCAGAAAAAACTTTTCTGGATTTTGATTTTTTTTCAAGAATCTTAGTTAAAATTTTTTACATGAATCATAGTTTTTGACGTGGTTTTTTTGCGATTTTTTTGATTTTTTAGCCATAACTTCTAAACCATACATCATAAAAGGACGATTTATGCATCAAAATGTTCCTTAAGCTACTGTCCACAAGACTGTATCCTTAAAATAATTTTAAAAATTAGATTTCATGTTAATTTCATGTGCCCTTTTTTGTCAATTTTTATTTTTTTTATTTATTTTCTAAAATAAAAACTACATATCAGATAAGGACGATTCATGCATTAAAATGAGCACCAGGTCCTCGTCCTTAAGAAGGGATACTCCTTTGTCCAAATGCCGTTTGCTCTATCTCTTGTAGTTAGGAGTTGTAGAACACTTTTTGGAGTGGAAGCTGGCCAAAAACATGTGCTTTTTCCGTCATAACTCGCAAACCATACATCCTACAAGGACGATTTATACACCAAATTGTTTCTAATACATATATACACAAGACTGCATATTCAGAAAAAACTTTTCTGGATTTTGATTTTTTTTCAAGAATCTTAGTTAAAATTTTTTACATGAATCATAGTTTTTGACGTGGTTTTTTTGCGATTTTTTTGATTTTTTAGCCATAACTTCTAAACCATACATCATAAAAGGACGATTTATGCATCAAAATGTTCCTTAAGCTACTGCCCACAAGACTGTATCCTTAAAATAATTTTAAAAATTAGATTTCATGTTAATTTCATGTGCCCTTTTTTGTCAATTTTTATTTTTTTTATTTATTTTCTAAAATAAAAACTACATATCAGATAAGGACGATTCATGCATTAAAATGAGCACCAGGGCCTCGTCCTTAAGAAGGGATACTCCTTTGTCCAAATGCCGTTTGCTCTATCTCTTGTAGTTAGGAGTTGTAGAACACTTTTTGGAGTGGAAGCTGGCCAAAAACATGTGCTTTTTCCGTCATAACTCGCAAACCATACATCCTACAAGGACGATTTATACACCAAATTGTTTCTAATACATATATACACAAGACTGCATATTCAGAAAAAACTTTTCTGGATTTTGATTTTTTTTCAAGAATCTTAGTTAAAATTTTTTACATGAATCATAGTTTTTGACGTGGTTTTTTGCGATTTTTTTGATTTTTTAGCCATAACTTCTAAACCATACATCATAAAAGGACGATTTATGCATCAAAATGTTCCTTAAGCTACTGCCCACAAGACTGTATCCTTAAAATAATTTTAAAAATTAGATTTCATGTTAATTTCATGTGCCCTTTTTTGTCAATTTTTATTTTTTTTATTTATTTTCTAAAATAAAAACTACATATCAGATAAGGACGATTCATGCATTAAAATGAGCACCAGGTCCTCGTCCTTAAGACGGGATACTCCTTTGTCCAAATGCCGTTTGCTCTATCTCTTGTAGTTAGGAGTTGTAGAACACTTTTTGGAGTGGAAGCTGGCCAAAAACATGTGCTTTTTCCGTCATAACTCGCAAACCATACATCCTACAAGGACGATTTATACACCAAATTGTTTCTAATACATATATACACAAGACTGCATATTCAGAAAAAAGTTTTCTGGATTTTGATTTTTTTTCAAGAATCTTAGTTAAAATTTTTTACATGAATCATAGTTTTTGACGTGGTTTTTTGCGATTTTTTTGATTTTTTAGAAATAACTTCTAAACCATACATCATAAAAGGACGATTTATGCATCAAAATGTTCCTTAAGCTACTGCCCACAAGACTGTATCCTTAAAATAATTTTAAAAATTAGATTTCATGTTAATTTCATGTGCCCTTTTTTGTCAATTTTTATTTTTTTTATTTATTTTCTAAAATAAAAACTACATATCAGATAAGGACGATTCATGCATTAAAATGAGCACCAGGTCCTCGTCCTTAAGAAGGGATACTCCTTTGTCCAAATGCCGTTTGCTCTATCTCTTGTAGTTAGGAGTTGTAGAACACTTTTTGGAGTGGAAGCTGGCCAAAAACATGTGCTTTTTCCGTCATAACTCGCAAACCATACATCCTACAAGGACGATTTATACACCAAATTGTTTCTAATACATATATACACAAGACTGCATATTCAGAAAAAACTTTTCTGGATTTTGATTTTTTTTCAAGAATCTTAGTTAAAATTTTTTACATGAATCATAGTTTTTGACGTGGTTTTTTGCGATTTTTTTGATTTTTTAGCCATAACTTCTAAACCATACATCATAAAAGGACGACTTATGCATCAAAATGTTCCTTAAGCTACTGCCCACAAGACTGTATCCTTAAAATAATTTTAAAAATTAGATTTCATGTTAATTTCATGTGCCCTTTTTTGTCAATTTTTATTTTTTTTATTTATTTTCTAAAATAAAAACTACATATCAGATAAGGACGATTCATGCATTAAAATGAGCACCAGGTCCTCGTCCTTAAGAAGGGATACTCCTTTGTCCAAATGCCGTTTGCTCTATCTCTTGTAGTTAGGAGTTGTAGAACACTTTTTGGTGTGGAAGCTGGCCAAAAACATGTGCTTTTTCCGTCATAACTCGCAAACCATACATCCTACAAGGACGATTTATACACCAAATTGTTTCTAATACATATATACACAAGACTGCATATTCAGAAAAAAGTTTTCTGGAATTTGATTTTTTTTCAAGAATCTTAGTTAAAATTTTTTACATGAATCATAGTTTTTGACGTGGTTTTTTGCGATTTTTTTGATTTTTTAGCCATAACTTCTAAACCATACATCATAAAAGGACGATTTATGCATCAAAATGTTCCTTAAGCTACTGCCCACAAGACTGTATCCTTAAAATAATTTTAAAAATTATATTTCATGTTAATTCCATGTGCCCTTTTTTGTCAATTTTTATTTTTTTTATTTATTTTCTAAAATAAAAACTACATATCAGATAAGGACGATTCATGCATTAAAATGAGCACCAGGTCCTCGTCCTTAAGAAGGGATACTCCTTTGTCCAAATGCCGTTTGCTCTATCTCTTGTAGTTAGGAGTTGTAGAACACTTTTTGGAGTGGAAGCTGGCCAAAAACATGTGCTTTTTCCGTCATAACTCGCAAACCATACATCCTACAAGGACGATTTATACACCAAATTGTTTCTAATACATATATACACAAGACTGCATATTCAGAAAAAACTTTTCTGGATTTTGATTTTTTTTCAAGAATCTTAGTTAAAATTTTTTACATGAATCATAGTTTTTGACGTGGTTTTTTGCGATTTTTTTGATTTTTTAGCCATAACTTCTAAACCATACATCATAAAAGGACGATTTATGCATCAAAATGTTCCTTAAGCTACTGCCCACAAGACTGTATCCTTAAAATAATTTTAAAAATTTGATTTCATGTTAATTTCATGTGCCCTTTTTTGTCAATTTTTATTTTTTTTATTTATTTTCTAAAATAAAAACTACATATCAGATAAGGACGATTCATGCATTAAAATGAGCACCAGGTCCTCGTCCTTAAGAAGGGATACTCCTTTGTCCAAATGCCGTTTGCTCTATCTCTTGTAGTTAGGAGTTGTAGAACACTTTTTGGAGTGGAAGCTGGCCAAAAACATGTGCTTTTTTCGATAAAATTTTTTACATGAATCATAGTTTTTGACGTGGTTTTTTGCGATTTTTTTGATTTTTTAGCCATAACTTCTAAACCATACATCATAAAAGGACGATTTATGCATCAAAATGTTCCTTAAGCTACTGCCCACAAGACTGTATCCTTAAAATAATTTTAAAAATTAGATTTCATGTTAATTTCATGTGCCCTTTTTTGTCAATTTTTATTTTTTTTATTTATTTTCTAAAATAAAAACTACATATCAGATAAGGACGATTCATGCATTAAAATGAGCACCAGGTCCTCGTCCTTAAGAAGGGATACTCCTTTGTCCAAATGCCGTTTGCTCTATCTCTTGTAGTTAGGAGTTGTAGAACACTTTTTGGAGTGGAAGCTGGCCAAAAACATGTGCTTTTTTCGTCATAACTCCCAAACCCTACATCCTACAAGGACGATTTATACACCAAATTGTTTCTAATACATATATACACAAGACTGCATATTCAGAAAAAAGTTTTCTGGATTTTGATTTTTTTTCAAGAATCTTAGTTAAAATTTTTTACATGAATCATAGTTTTTGACGTGGTTTTTTGCGATTTTTTTGATTTTTTAGCCATAACTTCTAAACCATACATCATAAAAGGACGATTTATGCATCAAAATGTTCCTTAAGCTACTGCCCACAAGACTGTATCCTTAAAATAATTTTAAAAATTAGATTTCATGTTAATTTCATGTGCCCTTTTTTGTCAATTTTTATTTTTTTTATTTATTTTCTAAAATAAAAACTACATATCAGATAAGGACGATTCATGCATTAAAATGAGCACCAGGTCCTCGTCCTTAAGAAGGGATACTCCTTTGTCCAAATGCCGTTTGCTCTATCTCTTGTAGTTAGGAGTTGTAGAACACTTTTTGGAGTGGAAGCTGGCCAAAAACATGTGCTTTTTCCGTCATAACTCGCAAACCATACATCCTACAAGGACGATTTATACACCAAATTGTTTTTAATACATATATACACAAGACTGCATATTCAGAAAAAACTTTTCTGGATTTTGATTTTTTTTCAAGAATCTTAGTTAAAATTTTTTACATGAATCATAGTTTTTGACGTGGTTTTTTGCGATTTTTTTGATTTTTTAGCCATAACTTCTAAACCATACATCATAAAAGGACGATTTATGCATCAAAATGTTCCTTAAGCTACTGCCCACAAGACTGTATCCTTAAAATAATTTTAAAAATTAGATTTCATGTTAATTTCATGTGCCCTTTTTTGTCAATTTTTTTTTTTTTATTTATTTTCTAAAATAAAAACTACATATCAGATAAGGACGATTCATGCATTAAAATGAGCACCAGGTCCTCGTCCTTAAGAAGGGATACTCCTTTGTCCAAATGCCGTTTGCTCTATCTCTTGTAGTTAGGAGTTGTAGAACACTTTTTGGAGTGGAAGCTGGCCAAAAACATGTGCTTTTTCCGTCATAACTCGCAAACCATACATCCTACAAGGACGATTTATACACCAAATTGTTTCTAATACATATATACACAAGACTGCATATTCAGAAAAAACTTTTCTGGAATGTGATTTTTTTTCAAGAATCTTAGTTAAAATTTTTTACATGAATCATAGTTTTTGACGTGGTTTTTTGCGATTTTTTTGATTTTTTAGCCATAACTTCTAAACCATACATCATAAAAGGACGATTTATGCATCAAAATGTTCCTTAAGCTACTGCCCACAAGACTGTATCCTTAAAATAATTTTAAAAATTAGATTTCATGTTAATTTCATGTGCCCTTTTTTGTCAATTTTTATTTTTTTTATTTATTTTCTAAAATAAAAACTACATATCAGATAAGGACGATTCATGCATTAAAATGAGCACCAGGTCCTCGTCCTTAAGAAGGGATACTCCTTTGTCCAAATGCCGTTTGCTCTATCTCTTGTAGTTAGGAGTTGTAGAACACTTTTTGGAGTGGAAGCTGGCCAAAAACATGTGCTTTTTTCGTCATAACTCCCAAACCCTACATCCTACAAGGACGATTTATACACCAAATTGTTTCTAATACATATATACACAAGACTGCATATTCAGAAAAAAGTTTTCTGGATTTTGATTTTTTTTCAAGAATCTTAGTTAAAATTTTTTACATGAATCATAGTTTTTGACGTGGTTTTTTGCGATTTTTTTGATTTTTTAGCCATAACTTCTAAACCATACATCATAAAAGGACGATTTATGCATCAAAATGTTCCTTAAGCTACTGCCCACAAGACTGTATCCTTAAAATAATTTTAAAAATTAGATTTCATGTTAATTTCATGTGCCCTTTTTTGTCAATTTTTATTTTTTTTATTTATTTTCTAAAATAAAAACTACATATCAGATAAGGACGATTCATGCATTAAAATGAGCACCAGGTCCTCGTCCTTAAGAAGGGATACTCCTTTGTCCAAATGCCGTTTGCTCTATCTCTTGTAGTTAGGAGTTGTAGAACACTTTTTGGAGTGGAAGCTGGCCAAAAACATGTGCTTTTTCCGTCATAACTCGCAAACCATACATCCTACAAGGACGATTTATACACCAAATTGTTTCTAATACATATATACACAAGACTGCATATTCAGAAAAAACTTTTCTGGATTTTGATTTTTTTTCAAGAATCTTAGTTAAAATTTTTTACATGAATCATAGTTTTTGACGTGGTTTTTTGCGATTTTTTTGATTTTTTAGCCATAACTTCTAAACCATACATCATAAAAGGACGATTTATGCATCAAAATGTTCCTTAAGCTACTGCCCACAAGACTGTATCCTTAAAATAATTTTAAAAATTAGATTTCATGTTAATTTCATGTGCCCTTTTTTGTCAATTTTTATTTTTTTTATTTATTTTCTAAAATAAAAACTACATATCAGATAAGGACGATTCATGCATTAAAATGAGCACCAGGTCCTCGTCCTTAAGAAGGGATACTCCTTTGTCCAAATGCCGTTTGCTCTATCTCTTGTAGTTAGGAGTTGTAGAACACTTTTTGGAGTGGAAGCTGGCCAAAAACATGTGCTTTTTCCGTCATAACTCGCAAACCATACATCCTACAAGGACGATTTATACACCAAATTGTTTCTAATACATATATACACAAGACTGCATATTCAGAAAAAAGTTTTCTGGATTTTGATTTTTTTTCAAGAATCTTAGTTAAAATTTTTTACATGAATCATAGTTTTTGACGTGGTTTTTTGCGATTTTTTTGATTTTTTAGCCATAACTTCTAAACCATACATCATAAAAGGACGATTTATGCATCAAAATGTTCCTTAAGCTACTGCCCACAAGACTGTATCCTTAAAATAATTTTAAAAATTAGATTTCATGTTAATTTCATGTGCCCTTTTTTGTCAATTTTTATTTTTTTTATTTATTTTCTAAAATAAAAACTACATATCAGATAAGGACGATTCATGCATTAAAATGACCACCAGGTCCTCGTCCTTAAGAAGGGATACTCCTTTGTCCAAATGCCGTTTGCTCTATCTCTTGTAGTTAGGAGTTGTAGAACACTTTTTGGAGTGGAAGCTGGCCAAAAACATGTGCTTTTTCCGTCATAACTCGCAAACCATACATCCTACAAGGACGATTTATACACCAAATTGTTTCTAATACATATATACACAAGACTGCATATTCAGAAAAAAGTTTTCTGGAATTTGATTTTTTTTCAAGAATCTTAGTTAAAATTTTTTACATGAATCATAGTTTTTGACGTGGTTTTTTGCGATTTTTTTGATTTTTTAGCCATAACTTCTAAACCATACATCATAAAAGGACGATTTATGCATCAAAATGTTCCTTAAGCTACTGCCCACAAGACTGTATCCTTAAAATAATTTTAAAAATTAGATTTCATGTTAATTTCATGTGCCCTTTTTTGTCAATTTTTATTTTTTTTATTTATTTTCTAAAATAAAAACTACATATCAGATAAGGACGATTCATGCATTAAAATGAGCACCAGGTCCTCGTCCTTAAGAAGGGATACTCCTTTGTCCAAATGCCGTTTGCTCTATCTCTTGTAGTTAGGAGTTGTAGAACACTTTTTGGAGTGGAAGCTGGCCAAAAACATGTGCTTTTTCCGTCATAACTCGCAAACCATACATCCTACAAGGACGATTTATACACCAAATTGTTTCTAATACATATATACACAAGACTGCATATTCAGAAAAAAGTTTTCTGGAATTTGATTTTTTTTCAAGAATCTTAGTTAAAATTTTTTACATGAATCATAGTTTTTGACGTGGTTTTTTGCGATTTTTTTGATTTTTTAGCCATAACTTCTAAACCATTCATCATAAAAGGACGATTTATGCATCAAAATGTTCCTTAAGCTACTGCCCACAAGACTGTATCCTTAAAATAATTTTAAAAATTAGATTTCATGTTAATTTCATGTGCCCTTTTTTGTCAATTTTTATTTTTTTTATTTATTTTCTAAAATAAAAACTACATATCAGATAAGGACGATTCATGCATTAAAATGAGCACCAGGTCCTCGTCCTTAAGAAGGGATACTCCTTTGTCCAAATGCCGTTTGCTCTATCTCTTGTAGTTAGGAGTTGTAGAACACTTTTTGGAGTGGAAGCTGGCCAAAAACATGTGCTTTTTCCGCCATAACTCGCAAACCATACATCCTACAAGGACGATTTATACACCAAATTGTTTCTAATACATATATACACAAGACTGCATATTCAGAAAAAACTTTTCTGGATTTTGATTTTTTTTCAAGAATCTTAGTTAAAATTTTTTACATGAATCATAGTTTTTGACGTGGTTTTTTGCGATTTTTTTCCATAACCATACATCATAAAAGGACGATTTATGCATCAAAATGTTCCTTAAGCTACTGCCCACAAGACTGTATCCTTAAAATAATTTTAAAAATTAGATTTCATGTTAATTTCATGTGCCCTTTTTTGTCAATTTTTATTTTTTTTATTTATTTTCTAAAATAAAAACTACATATCAGATAAGGACGATTCATGCATTAAAATGAGCACCAGGTCCTCGTCCTTAAGAAGGGATACTCCTTTGTCCAAATGCCGTTTGCTCTATCTCTTGTAGTTAGGAGTTGTAGAACACTTTTTGGAGTGGAAGCTGGCCAAAAACATGTGCTTTTTCCGTCATAACTCGCAAACCATACATCCTACAAGGACGATTTATACACCAAATTGTTTCTAATACATATATACACAAGACTGCATATTCAGAAAAAAGTTTTCTGGATTTTGATTTTTTTTCAAGAATCTTAGTTAAAATTTTTTACATGAATCATAGTTTTTGACGTGGTTTTTTGCGATTTTTTTGATTTTTTAGCCATAACTTCTAAACCATACATCATAAAAGGACGATTTATGCATCAAAATGTTCCTTAAGCTACTGTCCACAAGACTGTATCCTTAAAATAATTTTAAAAATTAGATTTCATGTTAATTTCATGTGCCCTTTTTTGTCAATTTTTATTTTTTTTATTTATTTTCTAAAATAAAAACTACATATCAGATAAGGACGATTCATGCATTAAAATGAGCACCAGGTCCTCGTCCTTAAGAAGGAATACTCCTTTGTCCAAATGCCGTTTGCTCTATCTCTTGTAGTTAGGAGTTGTAGAACACTTTTTGGAGTGGAAGCTGGCCAAAAACATGTGCTTTTTCCGTCATAACTCGCAAACCATACATCCTACAAGGACGATTTATACACCAAATTGTTTCTAATACATATATACACAAGACTGCATATTCAGAAAAAAGTTTTCTGGATTTTGATTTTTTTTTCAAGAATCTTAGTTAAAATTTTTTACATGAATCATAGTTTTTGACGTGGTTTTTTGCGATTTTTTTGATTTTTTAGCCATAACTTCTAAACCATACATCATAAAAGGACGATTTATGCATCAAAATGTTCCTTAAGCTACTGCCCACAAGACTGTATCCTTAAAATAATTTTAAAAATTAGATTTCATGTTAATTTCATGTGCCCTTTTTTGTCAATTTTTATTTTTTTTATTTATTTTCTAAAATAAAAACTACATATCAGATAAGGACGATTCATGCATTAAAATGAGCACCAGGTCCTCGTCCTTAAGAAGGGATACTCCTTTGTCCAAATGCCGTTTGCTCTATCTCTTGTAGTTAGGAGTTGTAGAACACTTTTTGGAGTGGAAGCTGGCCAAAAACATGTGCTTTTTCCGTCATAACTCCCAAACCATACATCCTACAAGGACGATTTATACACCAAATTGTTTCTAATACATATATACACAAGACTGCAAATTCGGAAAAAAGTTTTCTGGAATGTGATTTTTTTTCAAGAATCTTAGTTAAAATTTTTTACATGAATCATAGTTTTTGACGTGGTTTTTTGCGATTTTTTTGATTTTTTAGCCATAACTTCTAAACCATACATCATAAAAGGACGATTTATGCATCAAAATGTTCCTTAAGCTACTGCCCACAAGACTGTATCCTTAAAATAATTTTAAAAATTAGATTTCATGTTAATTTCATGTGCCCTTTTTTGTCAATTTTTATTTTTTTTATTTATTTTCTAAAATAAAAACTACATATCAGATAAGGACGATTCATACATTAAAATGAGCACCAGGTCCTCATCCTTAAGAAGGGATACTCCTTTGTCCAAATGCCGTTTGCTCTATCTCTTGTAGTTAGGAGTTGTAGAACACTTTTTGGAGTGGAAGCTGGCCAAAAACATGTGCTTTTTCCGTCATAACTCGCAAACCATACATCCTACAAGGACGATTTATACACCAAATTGTTTCTAATACATATATACACAAGACTGCATATTCAGAAAAAAGTTTTCTGGAATTTGATTTTTTTTCAAGAATCTTAGTTAAAATTTTTTACATGAATCATAGTTTTTGACGTGGTTTTTTGCGATTTTTTTGATTTTTTAGCCATAACTTCTAAACCATACATCATAAAAGGACGATTTATGCATCAAAATGTTCCTTAAGCTACTGCCCACAAGACTGTATCCTTAAAATAATTTTAAAAATTAGATTTCATGTTAATTTCATGTGCCCTTTTTTGCCAATTTTTATTTTTTTTATTTATTTTCTAAAATAAAAACTACATATCAGATAAGGACGATTCATGCATTAAAATGAGCACCAGGTCCTCGTCCTTAAGAAGGGATACTCCTTTGTCCAAATGCCGTTTGCTCTATCTCTTGTAGTTAGGAGTTGTAGAACACTTTTTGGAGTGGAAGCTGGCCAAAAACATGTGCTTTTTCCGTCATAACTCGCAAACCATACATCCTACAAGGACGATTTATACACCAAATTGTTTCTAATACATATATACACAAGACTGCATATTCAGAAAAAAGTTTTCTGGAATTTGATTTTTTTTCAAGAATCTTAGTTAAAATTTTTTACATGAATCATAGTTTTTGACGTGGTTTTTTGCGATTTTTTTGATTTTTTAGCCATAACTTCTAAACCATACATCATAAAAAAACGATTTATGCATCAAAATGTTCCTTAAGCTACTGCCCACAAGACTGTATCCTTAAAATAATTTTAAAAATTAGATTTCATGTTAATTTCATGTGCCCTTTTTTGTCAATTTTTATTTTTTTTATTTATTTTCTAAAATAAAAACTACATATCAGATAAGGACGATTCATGCATTAAAATGAGCACCAGGTCCTCGTCCTTAAGAAGCGATACTCCTTTGTCCAAATGCCGTTTGCTCTATCTCTTGTAGTTAGGAGTTGTAGAACACTTTTTGGAGTGGAAGCTGGCCAAAAACATGTGCTTTTTCCGTCATAACTCGCAAACCATACATCCTACAAGGACGATTTATACACCAAATTGTTTCTAATACATATATACACAAGACTGCATATTCAGAAAAAACTTTTCTGGAATTTGATTTTTTTTCAAGAATCTTAGTTAAAATTTTTTACATGAATCATAGTTTTTGACGTGGTTTTTTGCGATTTTTTTGATTTTTTAGCCATAACTTCTAAACCATACATCATTAAAAAACGATTTATGCATCAAAATGTTCCTTAAGCTACTGCCCACAAGACTGTATCCTTAAAATAATTTTAAAAATTAGATTTCATGTTAATTTTATGTGCCCTTTTTTGTCAATTTTTATTTTTTTTATTTATTTTCTAAAATAAAAACTACATATCAGATAAGGACGATTCATGCATTAAAATGAGCACCAGGTCCTCGTCCTTAAGAAGGGATACTCCTTTGTCCAAATGCCGTTTGCTCTATCTCTTGTAGTTAGGAGTTGTAGAACACTTTTTGGAGTGGAAGCTGGCCAAAAACATGTGCTTTTTCCGCCATAACTCGCAAACCATACATCCTACAAGGACGATTTATACACCAAATTGTTTCTAATACATATATACACAAGACTGCATATTCAGAAAAAACTTTTCTGGAATTTGATTTTTTTTCAAGAATCTTAGTTAAAATTTTTTACATGAATCATAGTTTTTGACGTGGTTTTTTGCGATTTTTTTGATTTTTTAGAAATAACTTCTAAACCATACATCATAAAAGGACGATTTATGCATCAAAGTGTTCCTTAAGCTACTGCCCACAAGACTGTATCCTTAAAATAATTTTAAAAATTAGATTTCATGTTAATTTCATGTGCCCTTTTTTGTCAATTTTTATTTTTTTTATTTATTTTCTAAAATAAAAACTACATATCAGATAAGGACGATTCATGCATTAAAATGAGCACCAGGTCCTCGTCCTTAAGAAGGGATACTCCTTTGTCCAAATGCCGTTTGCTCTATCTCTTGTAGTTAGGAGTTGTAGAACACTTTTTGGAGTGGTAGCTGGCCAAAAACATGTGCTTTTTCCGTCATAACTCCCAAACCATACATCCTACAAGGAAGATTTATACACCAAATTGTTTCTAATACATATATACACAAGACTGCATATTCAGAAAAAAGTTTTCTGGAATTTGATTTTTTTTCAAGAATCTTAGTTAAAATTTTTTACATGAATCATAGTTTTTGACGTGGTTTTTTGCGATTTTTTTGATTTTTTAGCCATAACTTCTAAACCATACATCATAAAAGGACGATTTATGCATCAAAATGTTCCTTAAGCTACTGCCCACAAGACTGTATCCTTAAAATAATTTTAAAAATTAGATTTCATGTTAATTTCATGTGCCCTTTTTTGTCAATTTTTATTTTTTTTATTTATTTTCTAAAATAAAAACTACATATCAGATAAGGACGATTCATGCATTAAAATGAGCACCAGGTCCTCGTCCTTAAGAAGGGATGGATACTCCTTTGTCCAAATGCCGTTTGCTCTATCTCTTGTAGTTAGGAGTTGTAGAACACTTTTTGGAGTGGAAGCTGGCCAAAAACATGTGCTTTTTTCGTCATAACTCCCAAACCCTACATCCTACAAGGAAGATTTATACACCAAATTGTTTCTAATACATATATACACAAGACTGCATATTCAGAAAAAAGTTTTCTGGATTTTGATTTTTTTTCAAGAATCTTAGTTAAAATTTTTTACATGAATCATAGTTTTTGACGTGGTTTTTTGCGATTTTTTTGATTTTTTAGCCATAACTTCTAAACCATACATCATAAAAGGACGATTTATGCATCAAAATGTTCCTTAAGCTACTGCCCACAAGACTGTATCCTTAAAATAATTTTAAAAATTAGATTTCATGTTAATTTCATGTGCCCTTTTTTGTCAATTTTTATTTTTTTTATTTATTTTCTAAAATAAAAACTACATATCAGATAAGGACGATTCATGCATTAAAATGAGCACCAGGTCCTCGTCCTTAAGAAGGGATACTCCTTTGTCCAAATGCCGTTTGCTCTATCTCTTGTAGTTAGGAGTTGTAGAACACTTTTTGGAGTGGAAGCTGGCCAAAAATATGTGCTTTTTCCGTCATAACTCGCAAACCATACATCCTACAAGGACGATTTATACACCAAATTGTTTCTAATACATATATACACAAGACTGCATATTCAGAAAAAACTTTTCTGGATTTTGATTGTTTTTCAAGAATCTTAGTTAAAATTTTTTACATGAATCATAGTTTTTGACGTGGTTTTTTTGCGATTTTTTTGATTTTTTAGCCATAACTTCTAAACCATACATCATAAAAGGACGATTTATGCATCAAAATGTTCCTTAAGCTACTGCCCACAAGACTGTATCCTTAAAATAATTTTAAAAATTAGATTTCATGTTAATTTCATGTGCCCTTTTTTGTCAATTTTTATTTTTTTTATTTATTTTCTAAAATAAAAACTACATATCAGATAAGGACGATTCATGCATTAAAATGAGCACCAGGTCCTCGTCCTTAAGAAGGGATACTCCTTTGTCCAAATGCCGTTTGCTCTATCTCTTGTAGTTAGGAGTTGTAGAACACTTTTTGGAGTGGAAGCTGGCCAAAAACATGTGCTTTTTCCGTCATAACTCGCAAACCATACATCCTACAAGGACGATTTATACACCAAATTGTTTCTAATACATATATACACAAGACTGCATATTCAGAAAAAAGTTTTCTGGAATTTGATTTTTTTTCAAGAATCTTAGTTAAAATTTTTTACATGAATCATAGTTTTTGACGTGGTTTTTTGCGATTTTTTTGATTTTTTAGCCATAACTTCTAAACCATACATCATAAAAAAACGATTTATGCATCAAAATGTTCCTTAAGCTACTGCCCACAAGACTGTATCCTTAAAATAATTTTAAAAATTAGATTTCATGTTAATTTTATGTGCCCTTTTTTGTCAATTTTTATTTTTTTTATTTATTTTCTAAAATAAAAACTACATATCAGATAAGGACGATTCATGCATTAAAATGAGCACCAGGTCCTCGTCCTTAAGAAGGGATACTCCTTTGTCCAAATGCCGTTTGCTCTATCTCTTGTAGTTAGGAGTTGTAGAACACTTTTTGGAGTGGAAGCTGGCCAAAAACATGTGCTTTTTCCGTCATAACTCGCAAACCATACATCCTACAAGGACGATTTATACACCAAATTGTTTCTAATACATATATACACAAGACTGCATATTCAGAAAAAAGTTTTCTGGATTTTGATTTTTTTTCAAGAATCTTGTTAAAATTTTTTACATGAATCATAGTTTTTGACGTGGTTTTTTGCGATTTTTTTGATTTTTTAGCCATAACTTCTAAACCATACATCATAAAAGGACGATTTATGCATCAAAATGTTCCTTAAGCTACTGCCCACAAGACTGTATCCTTAAAATAATTTTAAAAATTAGATTTCATGTTAATTTCATGTGCCCTTTTTTGTCAATTTTTATTTTTTTTATTTATTTTCTAAAATAAAAACTACATATCAGATAAGGACGATTCATGCATTAAAATGAGCACCAGGTCCTCGTCCTTAAGAAGGGATACTCCTTTGTCCAAATGCCGTTTGCTCTATCTCTTGTAGTTAGGAGTTGTAGAACACTTTTTGGAGTGGAAGCTGGCCAAAAACATGTGCTTTTTCCGTCATAACTCGCAAACCATACATCCTACAAGGACGATTTATACACCAAATTGTTTCTAATACATATATACACAAGACTGCATATTCAGAAAAAAGTTTTCTGGATTTTGATTTTTTTCAAGAATCTTAGTTAAAATTTTTTACATGAATCATAGTTTTTGACGTGGTTTTTTGCGATTTTTTTGATTTTTTAGCCATAACTTCTAAACCATACATCATAAAAGGACGATTTATGCAACAAAATTTTCCTTAAGCTACTGCCCACAAGACTGTATCCTTAAAATAATTTTAAAAATTAGATTTCATGTTAATTTCATGTGCCCTTTTTTGTCAATTTTTATTTTTTTTATTTATTTTCTAAAATAAAAACTACATATCAGATAAGGACGATTCATGCATTAAAATGAGCACCAGGTCCTCGTCCTTAAGAAGGGATACTCCTTTGTCCAAATGCCGTTTGCTCTATCTCTTGTAGTTAGGAGTTGTAGAACACTTTTTGGAGTGGAAGCTGGCCAAAAACATGTGCTTTTTCCGTCATAACTCGCAAACCATACATCCTACAAGGACGATTTATACACCAAATTGTTTCTAATACATATATACACAAGACTGCATATTCAGAAAAAAGTTTTCTGGAATTTGATTTTTTTTCAAGAATCTTAGTTAAAATTTTTTACATGAATCATAGTTTTTGACGTGGTTTTTTGCGATTTTTTTGATTTTTTAGCCATAACTTCTAAACCATACATCATAAAAGGACGATTTATGCATCAAAATGTTCCTTAAGCTACTGCCCACAAGACTGTATCCTTAAAATAATTTTAAAAATTAGATTTCATGTTAATTTCATGTGCCCTTTTTTGTCACTTTTTATTTTTTTTATTTATTTTCTAAAATAAAAACTACATATCAGATAAGGACGATTCATGCATTAAAATGAGCACCAGGTCCTCGTCCTTAAGAAGGGATACTCCTTTGTCCAAATGCCGTTTGCTCTATCTCTTGTAGTTAGGAGTTGTAGAACACTTTTTGGAGTGGAAGCTGGCCAAAAACATGTGCTTTTTCCGTCATAACTCGCAAACCATACATCCTACAAGGACGATTTATACACCAAATTGTTTCTAATACATATATACACAAGACTGCATATTCAGAAAAAAGTTTTCTGGAATTTGATTTTTTTTCAAGAATCTTAGTTAAAATTTTTTACATGAATCATAGTTTTTGACGTGGTTTTTTGCGATTTTTTTGATTTTTTAGCCATAACTTCTAAACCATACATCATAAAAGGACGATTTATGCATCAAAATGTTCCTTAAGCTACTGCCCACAAGACTGTATCCTTAAAATAATTTTAAAAATTAGATTTCATGTTAATTTCATGTGCCCTTTTTTGTCAATTTTTATTTTTTTTATTTATTTTCTAAAATAAAAACTACATATCAGATAAGGACGATTCATGCATTAAAATGAGCACCAGGTCCTCGTCCTTAAGAAGGGATACTCCTTTGTCCAAATGCCGTTTGCTCTATCTCTTGTAGTTAGGAGTTGTAGAACACTTTTTGGAGTGGAAGCTGGCCAAAAACATGTGCTTTTTCCGTCATAACTCGCAAACCATACATCCTACAAGGACGATTTATACACCAAATTGTTTCTAATACATATATACACAAGACTGCATATTCAGAAAAAAGTTTTCTGGAATTTGATTTTTTTTCAAGAATCTTAGTTAAAATTTTTTACATGAATCATAGTTTTTGACGTGGTTTTTTGCGATTTTTTTGATTTTTTTAGCCATAACTTCTAAACCATACATCATAAAAGGACGATTTATGCATCAAAATGTTCCTTAAGCTACTGCCCACAAGACTGTATCCTTAAAATAATTTTAAAAATTAGATTTCATGTTAATTTCATGTGCCCTTTTTTGTCAATTTTTATTTTTTTTATTTATTTTCTAAAATAAAAACTACATATCAGATAAGGACGATTCATGCATTAAAATGAGCACCAGGTCCTCGTCCTTAAGAAGGGATACTCCTTTGTCCAAATGCCGTTTGCTCTATCTCTTGTAGTTAGGAGTTGTAGAACACTTTTTGGAGTGGAAGCTGGCCAAAAACATGTGCTTTTTCCGTCATAACTCGCAAACCATACATCCTACAAGGACGATTTATACACCAAATTGTTTCTAATACATATATACACAAGACTGCATATTCAGAAAAAACTTTTCTGGATTTTGATTTTTTTTCAAGAATCTTAGTTAAAATTTTTTACATGAATCATAGTTTTTGACGTGGTTTTTTGCGATTTTTTTGATTTTTTTAGCCATAACTTCTAAACCATACATCATAAAAGGACGATTTATGCATCAAAATGTTCCTTAAGCTACTGCCCACAAGACTGTATCCTTAAAATAATTTTAAAAATTAGATTTCATGTTAATTTCATGTGCCCTTTTTTGTCAATTTTTATTTTTTTTATTTATTTTCTAAAATAAAAACTACATATCAGATAAGGACGATTCATGCATTAAAATGAGCACCAGGTCCTCGTCCTTAAGAAGGGATACTCCTTTGTCCAAATGCCGTTTGCTCTATCTCTTGTAGTTAGGAGTTGTAGAACACTTTTTGGAGTGGAAGCTGGCCAAAAACATGTGCTTTTTCCGTCATAACTCGCAAACCATACATCCTACAAGGACGATTTATACACCAAATTGTTTCTAATACATATATACACAAGACTGCATATTCAGAAAAAACTTTTCTGGATTTTGATTTTTTTTCAAGAATCTTAGTTAAAATTTTTTACATGAATCATAGTTTTTGACGTGGTTTTTTGCGATTTTTTTGATTTTTTAGCCATAACTTCTAAACCATACATCATAAAAGGACGATTTATGCATCAAAATATTCCTTAAGCTACTGTCCACAAGACTGTATCCTTAAAATAATTTTAAAAATTAGATTTCATGTTAATTTCATGTGCCCTTTTTTGTCAATTTTTATTTTTTTTATTTATTTTCTAAAATAAAAACTACATATCAGATAAGGACGATTCATGCATTAAAATGAGCACCAGGTCCTCGTCCTTAAGAAGGGATACTCCTTTGTCCAAATGCCGTTTGCTCTATCTCTTGTAGTTAGGAGTTGTAGAACACTTTTTGGAGTGGAAGCTGGCCAAAAACATGTGCTTCTTCCGTCATAACTCGCAAACCATACATCCTACAAGAACGATTTATACACCAAATTGTTTCTAATACATATATACACAAGACTGCATATTCAGAAAAAAGTTTTCTGGATTTTGATTTTTTTTCAAGAATCTTAGTTAAAATTTTTTACATGAATCATAGTTTTTGACGTGGTTTTTTGCGATTTTTTTGATTTTTTAGCCATAACTTCTAAACCATACATCATAAAAGGACGATTTATGCATCAAAATGTTCCTTAAGCTACTGCCCACAAGACTGTATCCTTAAAATAATTTTAAAAATTAGATTTCATGTTAATTTCATGTGCCCTTTTTTGTCAATTTTTATTTTTTTTATTTATTTTCTAAAATAAAAACTACATATCAGATAAGGACGATTCATGCATTAAAATGAGCACCAGGTCCTCGTCCTTAAGAAGGGATACTCCTTTGTCCAAATGCCGTTTGCTCTATCTCTTGTAGTTAGGAGTTGTAGAACACTTTTTGGAGTGGAAGCTGGCCAAAAACATGTGCTTTTTCCGTCATAACTCGCAAACCATACATCCTACAAGGACGATTTATATTTTGAATTTGATTTTTTTTCAAGAATCTTAGTTAAAATTTTTTACATGAATCATAGTTTTTGACGTGGTTTTTTGCGATTTTTTTGATTTTTTAGCCATAACTTCTAAACCATACATCATAAAAGGACGATTTATGCATCAAAATGTTCCTTAAGCTACTGCCCACAAGACTGTATCCTTAAAATAATTTTAAAAATTAGATTTCATGTTAATTTCATGTGCCCTTTTTTGTCAATTTTTATTTTTTTTATTTATTTTCTAAAATAAAAACTACATATCAGATAAGGACGATTCATGCATTAAAATGAGCACCAGGTCCTCGTCCTTAAGAAGGGATACTCCTTTGTCCAAATGCCGTTTGCTCTATCTCTTGTAGTTAGGAGTTGTAGAACACTTTTTGGAGTGGAAGCTGGCCAAAAACATGTGCTTTTTCCGTCATAACTCGCAAACCATACATCCTACAAGGACGATTTATACACCAAATTGTTTCTAATACACATATACACAAGACTGCATATTCAGAAAAAAGTTTTCTGGATTTTGATTTTTTTTCAAGAATCTTAGTTAAAATTTTTTACATGAATCATAGTTTTTGACGTGGTTTTTTGCGATTTTTTTGATTTTTTAGCCATAACTTCTAAACCATACATCATAAAAGGACGATTTATGCATCAAAATGTTCCTTAAGCTACTGCCCACAAGACTGTATCCTTAAAATAATTTTAAAAATTAGATTTCATGTTAATTTCATGTGCCCTTTTTTGTCAATTTTTATTTTTTTTATTTATTTTCTAAAATAAAAACTACATATCAGATAAGGACGATTCATGCATTAAAATGAGCACCAGGTCCTCGTCCTTAAGAAGGGATACTCCTTTGTCCAAATGCCGTTTGCTCTATCTCTTGTAGTTAGGAGTTGTAGAACACTTTTTGGAGTGGAAGCTGGCCAAAAACATGTGCTTTTTCCGTCATAACTCGCAAACCATACATCCTACAAGGACGATTTATACACCAAATTGTTTCTAATACATATATACACAAGACTGCATATTCAGAAAAAAGTTTTCTGGATTTTGATTTTTTTTCAAGAATCTTAGTTAAAATTTTTTACATGAATCATAGTTTTTGACGTGGTTTTTTGCGATTTTTTTGATTTTTTAGCCATAACTTCTAAACCATACATCATAAAAGGACGATTTATGCATCAAAATGTTCCTTAAGCTACTGCCCACAAGACTGTATCCTTAAAATAATTTTAAAAATTAGATTTCATGTTAATTTCATGTGCCCTTTTTTGTCAATTTTTATTTTTTTTATTTATTTTCTAAAATAAAAACTACATATCAGATAAGGACGATTCATGCATTAAAATGAGCACCAGGTCCTCGTCCTTAAGAAGGGATACTCCTTTGTCCAAATGCCGTTTGCTCTATGTCTTGTAGTTAGGAGTTGTAGAACACTTTTTGGAGTGGAAGCTGGCCAAAAACATGTGCTTTTTCCGTCATAACTCGCAAACCATACATCCTACAAGGACGATTTATACACCAAATTGTTTCTAATACATATATACACAAGACTGCATATTCAGAAAAAAGTTTTCTGGATTTTGATTTTTTTTCAAGAATCTTAGTTAAAATTTTTTACATGAATCATAGTTTTTGACGTGGTTTTTTGCGATTTTTTTGATTTTTTAGCCATAACTTCTAAACCATACATCATAAAAGGACGATTTATGCATCAAAATGTTCCTTAAGCTACTGCAAACAAGACTGTATCCTTAAAATAATTTTAAAAATTAGATTTCATGTTAATTTCATGTGCCCTTTTTTGTCAATTTTTATTTTTTTTATTTATTTTCTAAAATAAAAACTACATATCAGATAAGGACGATTCATGCATTAAAATGAGCACCAGGTCCTCGTCCTTAAGAAGGGATACTCCTTTGTCCAAATGCCGTTTGCTCTATCTCTTGTAGTTAGGAGTTGTAGAACACTTTTTGGAGTGGAAGCTGGCCAAAAACATGTGCTTTTTCCGTCATAACTCGCAAACCATACATCCTACAAGAACGATTTATACACCAAATTGTTTCTAATACATATATACACAAGACTGCATATTCAGAAAAAAGTTTTCTGGATTTTGATTTTTTTTCAAGAATCTTAGTTAAAATTTTTTACATGAATCATAGTTTTTGACGTGGTTTTTTGCGATTTTTTTGATTTTTTAGCCATAACTTCTAAACCATACATCATAAAAGGACGATTTATGCATCAAAATGTTCCTTAAGCTACTGCCCACAAGACTGTATCCTTAAAATAATTTTAAAAATTAGATTTCATGTTAATTTCATGTGCCCTTTTTTGTCAATTTTTATTTTTTTTATTTATTTTCTAAAATAAAAACTACATATCAGATAAGGACGATTCATGCATTAAAATGAGCACCAGGTCCTCGTCCTTAAGAAGGGATACTCCTTTGTCCAAATGCCGTTTGCTCTATCTCTTGTAGTTAGGAGTTGTAGAACACTTTTTGGAGTGGAAGCTGGCCAAAAACATGTGCTTTTTCCGTCATAACTCGCAAACCATACATCCTACAAGGACGATTTATACACCAAATTGTTTCTAATACATATATACACAAGACTGCATATTCAGAAAAAACTTTTCTGGATTTTGATTTTTTTTCAAGAATCTTAGTTAAAATTTTTTACATGAATCATAGTTTTTGACGTGGTTTTTTGCGATTTTTTTGATTTTTTAGCCATAACTTCTAAACCATACATCATAAAAGGACGATTTATGCATCAAAATGTTCCTTAAGCTACTGCCCACAAGACTGTATCCTTAAAATAATTTTAAAAATTAGATTTCATGTTAATTTCATGTGCCCTTTTTTGTCAATTTTTATTTTTTTTATTTATTTTCTAAAATAAAAACTACATATCAGATAAGGACGATTCATGCATTAAAATGAGCACCAGGTCCTCGTCCTTAAGAAGGGATACTCCTTTGTCCAAATGCCGTTTGCTCTATCTCTTGTAGTTAGGAGTTGTAGAACACTTTTTGGAGTGGAAGCTGGCCAAAAACATGTGCTTTTTCCGTCATAACTCGCAAACCATACATCCTACAAGGACGATTTATACACCAAATTGTTTCTAATACATATATACACAAGACTGCATATTCAGAAAAAAGTTTTCTGGAATTTGATTTTTTTTCAAGAATCTTAGTTAAAATTTTTTACATGAATCATAGTTTTTGACGTGGTTTTTTGCGATTTTTTTGATTTTTTAGCCATAACTTCTAAACCATACATCATAAAAGGACGATTTATGCATCAAAATGTTCCTTAAGCTACTGCCCACAAGACTGTATCCTTAAAATAATTTTAAAAATTAGATTTCATGTTAATTTCATGTGCCCTTTTTTGTCAATTTTTATTTTTTTTATTTATTTTCTAAAATAAAAACTACATATCAGATAAGGACGATTCATGCATTAAAATGAGCACCAGGTCCTCGTCCTTAAGAAGGGATACTCCTTTGTCCAAATGCCGTTTGCTCTATCTCTTGTAGTTAGGAGTTGTAGAACACTTTTTGGAGTGGAAGCTGGCCAAAAACATGTGCTTTTTCCGTCATAACTCGCAAACCATACATCCTACAAGGACGATTTATACACCAAATTGTTTCTAATACATATATACACAAGACTGCATATTCAGAAAAAAGTTTTCTGGAATTTGATTTTTTTTCAAGAATCTTAGTTAAAATTTTTTACATGAATCATAGTTTTTGACGTGGTTTTTTGCGATTTTTTTGATTTTTTAGCCATAACTTCTAAACCATACATCATAAAAGGACGATTTATGCATCAAAATGTTCCTTAAGCTACTGCCCACAAGACTGTATCCTTAAAATAATTTTAAAAATTAGATTTCATGTTAATTTCATGTGCCCTTTTTTGTCAATTTTTATTTTTTTTATTTATTTTCTAAAATAAAAACTACATATCAGATAAGGACGATTCATGCATTAAAATGAGCACCAGGTCCTCGTCCTTAAGAAGGGATACTCCTTTGTCCAAATGCCGTTTGCTCTATCTCTTGTAGTTAGGAGTTGTAGAACACTTTTTGGAGTGGAAGCTGGCCAAAAACATGTGCTTTTTCCGTCATAACTCGCAAACCATACATCCTACAAGGACGATTTATACACCAAATTGTTTCTAATACATATATACACAAGACTGCATATTCAGAAAAAACTTTTCTGGATTTTGATTTTTTTTCAAGAATCTTAGTTAAAATTTTTTACATGAATCATAGTTTTTGACGTGGTTTTTTGCGATTTTTTTGATTTTTTAGCCATAACTTCTAAACCATACATCATAAAAGGACGATTTATGCATCAAAATGTTCCTTAAGCTACTGTTCACAAGACTGTAGCCTTCAAATAATTTTAAAAATTAGATTTCATGTTAATTTCATGTGCCCTTTTTTGTCAATTTTTATTTTTTTTATTTATTTTCTAAAATAAAAACTACATATCAGATAAGGACGATTCATGCATTAAAATGAGCACCAGGTCCTCGTCCTTAAGAAGGGATACTCCTTTGTCCAAATGCCGTTTGCTCTATCTCTTGTAGTTAGGAGTTGTAGAACACTTTTTGGAGTGGAAGCTGGCCAAAAACATGTGCTTTTTTCGTCATAACTCCCAAACCCTACATCCTACAAGGACGATTTATACACCAAATTGTTTCTAATACATATATACACAAGACTGCTTATTCAGAAAAAAGTTTTCTGGATTTTGATTTTTTTTCAAGAATCTTAGTTAAAATTTTTTACATGAATCATAGTTTTTGACGTGGTTTTTTGCGATTTTTTTGATTTTTTAGCCATAACTTCTAAACCATACATCATAAAAGGACGATTTATGCATCAAAATGTTCCTTAAGCTACTGCCCACAAGACTGTATCCTTAAAATAATTTTAAAAATTAGATTTCATGTTAATTTCATGTGCCCTTTTTTGTCAATTTTTATTTTTTTTATTTATTTTCTAAAATAAAAACTACATATCAGATAAGGACGATTCATGCATTAAAATGAGCACCAGGTCCTCGTCCTTAAGAAGGGATACTCCTTTGTCCAAATGCCGTTTGCTCTATCTCTTGTAGTTAGGAGTTGTAGAACACTTTTTGGAGTGGAAGCTGGCCAAAAATATGTGCTTTTTCCGTCATAACTCGCAAACCATACATCCTACAAGGACGATTTATACACCAAATTGTTTCTAATACATATATACACAAGACTGCATATTCAGAAAAAAGTTTTCTGGATTTTGATTTTTTTTCAAGAATCTTAGTTAAAATTTTTTACATGAATCATAGTTTTTGACGTGGTTTTTTTGCGATTTTTTTGATTTTTTAGCCATAACTTCTAAACCATACATCATAAAAGGACGATTTATGCATCAAAATGTTCCTTAAGCTACTGCCCACAAGACTGTATCCTTAAAATAATTTTAAAAATTAGATTTCATGTTAATTTCATGTGCCCTTTTTTGTCAATTTTTATTTTTTTTATTTATTTTCTAAAATAAAAACTACATATCAGATAAGGACGATTCATGCATTAAAATGAGCACCAGGTCCTCGTCCTTAAGAAGGGATACTCCTTTGTCCAAATGCCGTTTGCTCTATCTCTTGTAGTTAGGAGTTGTAGAACACTTTTTGGAGTGGAAGCTGGCCAAAAATATGTGCTTTTTCCGTCATAACTCGCAAACCATACATCCTACAAGGACGATTTATACACCAAATTGTTTCTAATACATATATACACAAGACTGCATATTCAGAAAAAAGTTTTCTGGATTTTGATTTTTTTTCAAGAATCTTAGTTAAAATTTTTTACATGAATCATAGTTTTTGACGTGGTTTTTTGCGATTTTTTTGATTTTTTAGCCATAACTTCTAAACCATACATCATAAAAGGACGATTTATGCATCAAAATGTTCCTTAAGCTACTGCCCACAAGACTGTATCCTTAAAATAATTTTAAAAATTAGATTTCATGTTAATTTCATGTGCCCTTTTTTGTCAATTTTTATTTTTTTTATTTATTTTCTAAAATAAAAACTACATATCAGATAAGGACGATTCATGCATTAAAATGAGCACCAGGTCCTCGTCCTTAAGAAGGGATACTACTTTGTCCAAATGCCGTTTGCTCTATCTCTTGTAGTTAGGAGTTGTAGAACACTTTTTGGAGTGGAAGCTGGCCAAAAACATGTGCTTTTTCCGTCATAACTCGCAAACCATACATCCTACAAGGACGATTTATACACCAAATTGTTTCTAATACATATATACACAAGACTGCATATTCAGAAAAAACTTTTCTGGATTTTGATTTTTTTTCAAGAATCTTAGTTAAAATTTTTTACATGAATCATAGTTTTTGACGTGGTTTTTTTGCGATTTTTTTGATTTTTTAGCCATAACTTCTAAACCATACATCATAAAAGGACGATTTATGCATCAAAATGTTCCTTAAGCTACTGCCCACAAGACTGTATCCTTAAAATAATTTTAAAAATTAGATTTCATGTTAATTTCATGTGCCCTTTTTTGTCAATTTTTATTTTTTTTATTTATTTTCTAAAATAAAAACTACATATCAGATAAGGACGATTCATGCATTAAAATGAGCACCAGGTCCTCGTCCTTAAGAAGGGATACTCCTTTGTCCAAATGCCGTTTGCTCTATCTCTTGTAGTTAGGAGTTGTAGAACACTTTTTGGAGTGGAAGCTGGCCAAAAACATGTGCTTTTTCCGTCATAACTCGCAAACCATACATCCTACAAGGACGATTTATACACCAAATTGTTTCTAATACATATATACACAAGACTGCATATTCAGAAAAAACTTTTCTGGATTTTGATTTTTTTTCAAGAATCTTAGTTAAAATTTTTTACATGAATCATAGTTTTTGACGTGGTTTTTTGCGATTTTTTTGATTTTTTAGCCATAACTTCTAAACCATACATCATAAAAGGACGATTTATGCATCAAAATGTTCCTTAAGCTACTGTCCACAAGACTGTATCCTTAAAATAATTTTAAAAATTAAAATAAAAACTACATATCAGATAAGGACGATTCATGCATTAAAATGAGCACCAGGTCCTCGTCCTTAAGAAGGGATACTCCTTTGTCCAAATGCCGTTTGCTCTATCTCTTGTAGTTAGGAGTTGTAGAACACTTTTTGGAGTGGAAGCTGGCCAAAAACATGTGCTTTTTCCGTCATAACTCGCAAACCATACATCCTACAAGGACGATTTATACACCAAATTGTTTCTAATACATATATACACAAGACTGCATATTCAGAAAAAACTTTTCTGGATTTTGATTTTTTTTCAAGAATCTTAGTTAAAATTTTTTACATGAATCATAGTTTTTGACGTGGTTTTTTGCGATTTTTTTGATTTTTTAGCCATAACTTCTAAACCATACATCATAAAAGGACGATTTATGCATCAAAATGTTCCTTAAGCTACTGTTCACAAGACTGTAGCCTTCAAATAATTTTAAAAATTAGATTTCATGTTAATTTCATGTGCCCTTTTTTGTCAATTTTTATTTTTTTTATTTATTTTCTAAAATAAAAACTACATATCAGATAAGGACGATTCATGCATTAAAATGAGCACCAGGTCCTCGTCCTTAAGAAGGGATACTCCTTTGTCCAAATGCCGTTTGCTCTATCTCTTGTAGTTAGGAGTTGTAGAACACTTTTTGGAGTGGAAGCTGGCCAAAAACATGTGCTTTTTTCGTCATAACTCCCAAACCCTACATCCTACAAGGACGATTTATACACCAAATTGTTTCTAATACATATATACACAAGACTGCATATTCAGAAAAAAGTTTTCTGGATTTTGATTTTTTTTCAAGAATCTTAGTTAAAATTTTTTACATGAATCATAGTTTTTGACGTGGTTTTTTGCGATTTTTTTGATTTTTTAGCCATAACTTCTAAACCATACATCATAAAAGGACGATTTATGCATCAAAATGTTCCTTAAGCTACTGCCCACAAGACTGTATCCTTAAAATAATTTTAAAAATTAGATTTCATGTTAATTTCATGTGCCCTTTTTTGTCAATTTTTATTTTTTTTATTTATTTTCTAAAATAAAAACTACATATCAGATAAGGACGATTCATGCATTAAAATGAGCACCAGGTCCTCGTCCTTAAGAAGGGATACTCCTTTGTCCAAATGCCGTTTGCTCTATCTCTTGTAGTTAGGAGTTGTAGAACACTTTTTGGAGTGGAAGCTGGCCAAAAATATGTGCTTTTTCCGTCATAACTCGCAAACCATACATCCTACAAGGACGATTTATACACCAAATTGTTTCTAATACATATATACACAAGACTGCATATTCAGAAAAAAGTTTTCTGGATTTTGATTTTTTTTCAAGAATCTTAGTTAAAATTTTTTACATGAATCATAGTTTTTGACGTGGTTTTTTTGCGATTTTTTTGATTTTTTAGCCATAACTTCTAAACCATACATCATAAAAGGACGATTTATGCATCAAAATGTTCCTTAAGCTACTGCCCACAAGACTGTATCCTTAAAATAATTTTAAAAATTAGATTTCATGTTAATTTCATGTGCCCTTTTTTGTCAATTTTTATTTTTTTTATTTATTTTCTAAAATAAAAACTACATATCAGATAAGGACGATTCATGCATTAAAATGAGCACCAGGTCCTCGTCCTTAAGAAGGGATACTCCTTTGTCCAAATGCCGTTTGCTCTATCTCTTGTAGTTAGGAGTTGTAGAACACTTTTTGGAGTGGAAGCTGGCCAAAAATATGTGCTTTTTCCGTCATAACTCGCAAACCATACATCCTACAAGGACGATTTATACACCAAATTGTTTCTAATACATATATACACAAGACTGCATATTCAGAAAAAAGTTTTCTGGATTTTGATTTTTTTTCAAGAATCTTAGTTAAAATTTTTTACATGAATCATAGTTTTTGACGTGGTTTTTTTGCGATTTTTTTGATTTTTTAGCCATAACTTCTAAACCATACATCATAAAAGGACGATTTATGCATCAAAATGTTCCTTAAGCTACTGCCCACAAGACTGTATCCTTAAAATAATTTTAAAAATTAGATTTCATGTTAATTTCATGTGCCCTTTTTTGTCAATTTTTATTTTTTTTATTTATTTTCTAAAATAAAAACTACATATCAGATAAGGACGATTCATGCATTAAAATGAGCACCAGGTCCTCGTCCTTAAGAAGGGATACTCCTTTGTCCAAATGCCGTTTGCTCTATCTCTTGTAGTTAGGAGTTGTAGAACACTTTTTGGAGTGGAAGCTGGCCAAAAATATGTGCTTTTTCCGTCATAACTCGCAAACCATACATCCTACAAGGACGATTTATACACCAAATTGTTTCTAATACATATATACACAAGACTGCATATTCAGAAAAAAGTTTTCTGGATTTTGATTTTTTTTCAAGAATCTTAGTTAAAATTTTTTACATGAATCATAGTTTTTGACGTGGTTTTTTGCGATTTTTTTGATTTTTTAGCCATAACTTCTAAACCATACATCATAAAAGGACGATTTATGCATCAAAATGTTCCTTAAGCTACTGCCCACAAGACTGTATCCTTAAAATAATTTTAAAAATTAGATTTCATGTTAATTTCATGTGCCCTTTTTTGTCAATTTTTATTTTTTTTATTTATTTTCTAAAATAAAAACTACATATCAGATAAGGACGATTCATGCATTAAAATGAGCACCAGGTCCTCGTCCTTAAGAAGGGATACTCCTTTGTCCAAATGCCGTTTGCTCTATCTCTTGTAGTTAGGAGTTGTAGAACACTTTTTGGAGTGGAAGCTGGCCAAAAACATGTGCTTTTTCCGTCATAACTCGCAAACCATACATCCTACAAGGACGATTTATACACCAAATTGTTTCTAATACATATATACACAAGACTGCATATTCAGAAAAAACTTTTCTGGATTTTGATTTTTTTTCAAGAATCTTAGTTAAAATTTTTTACATGAATCATAGTTTTTGACGTGGTTTTTTTGCGATTTTTTTGATTTTTTAGCCATAACTTCTAAACCATACATCATAAAAGGACGATTTATGCATCAAAATGTTCCTTAAGCTACTGTCCACAAGACTGTATCCTTAAAATAATTTTAAAAATTAGATTTCATGTTAATTTCATGTGCCCTTTTTTGTCAATTTTTATTTTTTTTATTTATTTTCTAAAATAAAAACTACATATCAGATAAGGACGATTCATGCATTAAAATGAGCACCAGGTCCTCGTCCTTAAGAAGGGATACTCCTTTGTCCAAATGCCGTTTGCTCTATCTCTTGTAGTTAGGAGTTGTAGAACACTTTTTGGAGTGGAAGCTGGCCAAAAACATGTGCTTTTTCCGTCATAACTCGCAAACCATACATCCTACAAGGACGATTTATACACCAAATTGTTTCTAATACATATATACACAAGACTGCATATTCAGAAAAAACTTTTCTGGATTTTGATTTTTTTTCAAGAATCTTAGTTAAAATTTTTTACATGAATCATAGTTTTTGACGTGGTTTTTTTGCGATTTTTTTGATTTTTTAGCCATAACTTCTAAACCATACATCATAAAAGGACGATTTATGCATCAAAATGTTCCTTAAGCTACTGCCCACAAGACTGTATCCTTAAAATAATTTTAAAAATTAGATTTCATGTTAATTTCATGTGCCCTTTTTTGTCAATTTTTATTTTTTTTATTTATTTTCTAAAATAAAAACTACATATCAGATAAGGACGATTCATGCATTAAAATGAGCACCAGGTCCTCGTCCTTAAGAAGGGATACTCCTTTGTCCAAATGCCGTTTGCTCTATCTCTTGTAGTTAGGAGTTGTAGAACACTTTTTGGAGTGGAAGCTGGCCAAAAACATGTGCTTTTTTCGTCATAACTCCCAAACCCTACATCCTACAAGGACGATTTATACACCAAATTGTTTCTAATACATATATACACAAGACTGCATATTCAGAAAAAAGTTTTCTGGATTTTGATTTTTTTTCAAGAATCTTAGTTAAAATTTTTTACATGAATCATAGTTTTTGACGTGGTTTTTTGCGATTTTTTTGATTTTTTAGCCATAACTTCTAAACCATACATCATAAAAGGACGATTTATGCATCAAAATGTTCCTTAAGCTACTGCCCACAAGACTGTATCCTTAAAATAATTTTAAAAATTAGATTTCATGTTAATTTCATGTGCCCTTTTTTGTCAATTTTTATTTTTTTTATTTATTTTCTAAAATAAAAACTACATATCAGATAAGGACGATTCATGCATTAAAATGAGCACCAGGTCCTCGTCCTTAAGAAGGGATACTCCTTTGTCCAAATGCCGTTTGCTCTATCTCTTGTAGTTAGGAGTTGTAGAACACTTTTTGGAGTGGAAGCTGGCCAAAAATATGTGCTTTTTCCGTCATAACTCGCAAACCATACATCCTACAAGGACGATTTATACACCAAATTGTTTCTAATACATATATACACAAGACTGCATATTCAGAAAAAAGTTTTCTGGATTTTGATTTTTTTTCAAGAATCTTAGTTAAAATTTTTTACATGAATCATAGTTTTTGACGTGGTTTTTTTGCGATTTTTTTGATTTTTTAGCCATAACTTCTAAACCATACATCATAAAAGGACGATTTATGCATCAAAATGTTCCTTAAGCTACTGCCCACAAGACTGTATCCTTAAAATAATTTTAAAAATTAGATTTCATGTTAATTTCATGTGCCCTTTTTTGTCAATTTTTATTTTTTTTATTTATTTTCTAAAATAAAAACTACATATCAGATAAGGACGATTCATGCATTAAAATGAGCACCAGGTCCTCGTCCTTAAGAAGGGATACTCCTTTGTCCAAATGCCGTTTGCTCTATCTCTTGTAGTTAGGAGTTGTAGAACACTTTTTGGAGTGGAAGCTGGCCAAAAATATGTGCTTTTTCCGTCATAACTCGCAAACCATACATCCTACAAGGACGATTTATACACCAAATTGTTTCTAATACATATATACACAAGACTGCATATTCAGAAAAAAGTTTTCTGGATTTTGATTTTTTTTCAAGAATCTTAGTTAAAATTTTTTACATGAATCATAGTTTTTGACGTGGTTTTTTGCGATTTTTTTGATTTTTTAGCCATAACTTCTAAACCATACATCATAAAAGGACGATTTATGCATCAAAATGTTCCTTAAGCTACTGCCCACAAGACTGTATCCTTAAAATAATTTTAAAAATTAGATTTCATGTTAATTTCATGTGCCCTTTTTTGTCAATTTTTATTTTTTTTATTTATTTTCTAAAATAAAAACTACATATCAGATAAGGACGATTCATGCATTAAAATGAGCACCAGGTCCTCGTCCTTAAGAAGGGATACTCCTTTGTCCAAATGCCGTTTGCTCTATCTCTTGTAGTTAGGAGTTGTAGAACACTTTTTGGAGTGGAAGCTGGCCAAAAACATGTGCTTTTTCCGTCATAACTCGCAAACCATACATCCTACAAGGACGATTTATACACCAAATTGTTTCTAATACATATATACACAAGACTGCATATTCAGAAAAAACTTTTCTGGATTTTGATTTTTTTTCAAGAATCTTAGTTAAAATTTTTTACATGAATCATAGTTTTTGACGTGGTTTTTTTGCGATTTTTTTGATTTTTTAGCCATAACTTCTAAACCATACATCATAAAAGGACGATTTATGCATCAAAATGTTCCTTAAGCTACTGTCCACAAGACTGTATCCTTAAAATAATTTTAAAAATTAGATTTCATGTTAATTTCATGTGCCCTTTTTTGTCAATTTTTATTTTTTTTATTTATTTTCTAAAATAAAAACTACATATCAGATAAGGACGATTCATGCATTAAAATGAGCACCAGGTCCTCGTCCTTAAGAAGGGATACTCCTTTGTCCAAATGCCGTTTGCTCTATCTCTTGTAGTTAGGAGTTGTAGAACACTTTTTGGAGTGGAAGCTGGCCAAAAACATGTGCTTTTTCCGTCATAACTCGCAAACCATACATCCTACAAGGACGATTTATACACCAAATTGTTTCTAATACATATATACACAAGACTGCATATTCAGAAAAAACTTTTCTGGATTTTGATTTTTTTTCAAGAATCTTAGTTAAAATTTTTTACATGAATCATAGTTTTTGACGTGGTTTTTTTGCGATTTTTTTGATTTTTTAGCCATAACTTCTAAACCATACATCATAAAAGGACGATTTATGCATCAAAATGTTCCTTAAGCTACTGCCCACAAGACTGTATCCTTAAAATAATTTTAAAAATTAGATTTCATGTTAATTTCATGTGCCCTTTTTTGTCAATTTTTATTTTTTTTATTTATTTTCTAAAATAAAAACTACATATCAGATAAGGACGATTCATGCATTAAAATGAGCACCAGGGCCTCGTCCTTAAGAAGGGATACTCCTTTGTCCAAATGCCGTTTGCTCTATCTCTTGTAGTTAGGAGTTGTAGAACACTTTTTGGAGTGGAAGCTGGCCAAAAACATGTGCTTTTTCCGTCATAACTCGCAAACCATACATCCTACAAGGACGATTTATACACCAAATTGTTTCTAATACATATATACACAAGACTGCATATTCAGAAAAAACTTTTCTGGATTTTGATTTTTTTTCAAGAATCTTAGTTAAAATTTTTTACATGAATCATAGTTTTTGACGTGGTTTTTTGCGATTTTTTTGATTTTTTAGCCATAACTTCTAAACCATACATCATAAAAGGACGATTTATGCATCAAAATGTTCCTTAAGCTACTGCCCACAAGACTGTATCCTTAAAATAATTTTAAAAATTAGATTTCATGTTAATTTCATGTGCCCTTTTTTGTCAATTTTTATTTTTTTTATTTATTTTCTAAAATAAAAACTACATATCAGATAAGGACGATTCATGCATTAAAATGAGCACCAGGTCCTCGTCCTTAAGACGGGATACTCCTTTGTCCAAATGCCGTTTGCTCTATCTCTTGTAGTTAGGAGTTGTAGAACACTTTTTGGAGTGGAAGCTGGCCAAAAACATGTGCTTTTTCCGTCATAACTCGCAAACCATACATCCTACAAGGACGATTTATACACCAAATTGTTTCTAATACATATATACACAAGACTGCATATTCAGAAAAAAGTTTTCTGGATTTTGATTTTTTTTCAAGAATCTTAGTTAAAATTTTTTACATGAATCATAGTTTTTGACGTGGTTTTTTGCGATTTTTTTGATTTTTTAGAAATAACTTCTAAACCATACATCATAAAAGGACGATTTATGCATCAAAATGTTCCTTAAGCTACTGCCCACAAGACTGTATCCTTAAAATAATTTTAAAAATTAGATTTCATGTTAATTTCATGTGCCCTTTTTTGTCAATTTTTATTTTTTTTATTTATTTTCTAAAATAAAAACTACATATCAGATAAGGACGATTCATGCATTAAAATGAGCACCAGGTCCTCGTCCTTAAGAAGGGATACTCCTTTGTCCAAATGCCGTTTGCTCTATCTCTTGTAGTTAGGAGTTGTAGAACACTTTTTGGAGTGGAAGCTGGCCAAAAACATGTGCTTTTTCCGTCATAACTCGCAAACCATACATCCTACAAGGACGATTTATACACCAAATTGTTTCTAATACATATATACACAAGACTGCATATTCAGAAAAAACTTTTCTGGATTTTGATTTTTTTTCAAGAATCTTAGTTAAAATTTTTTACATGAATCATAGTTTTTGACGTGGTTTTTTGCGATTTTTTTGATTTTTTAGCCATAACTTCTAAACCATACATCATAAAAGGACGACTTATGCATCAAAATGTTCCTTAAGCTACTGCCCACAAGACTGTATCCTTAAAATAATTTTAAAAATTAGATTTCATGTTAATTTCATGTGCCCTTTTTTGTCAATTTTTATTTTTTTTATTTATTTTCTAAAATAAAAACTACATATCAGATAAGGACGATTCATGCATTAAAATGAGCACCAGGTCCTCGTCCTTAAGAAGGGATACTCCTTTGTCCAAATGCCGTTTGCTCTATCTCTTGTAGTTAGGAGTTGTAGAACACTTTTTGGAGTGGAAGCTGGCCAAAAACATGTGCTTTTTCCGTCATAACTCGCAAACCATACATCCTACAAGGACGATTTATACACCAAATTGTTTCTAATACATATATACACAAGACTGCATATTCAGAAAAAAGTTTTCTGGAATTTGATTTTTTTTCAAGAATCTTAGTTAAAATTTTTTACATGAATCATAGTTTTTGACGTGGTTTTTTGCGATTTTTTTGATTTTTTAGCCATAACTTCTAAACCATACATCATAAAAGGACGATTTATGCATCAAAATGTTCCTTAAGCTACTGCCCACAAGACTGTATCCTTAAAATAATTTTAAAAATTATATTTCATGTTAATTCCATGTGCCCTTTTTTGTCAATTTTTATTTTTTTTATTTATTTTCTAAAATAAAAACTACATATCAGATAAGGACGATTCATGCATTAAAATGAGCACCAGGTCCTCGTCCTTAAGAAGGGATACTCCTTTGTCCAAATGCCGTTTGCTCTATCTCTTGTAGTTAGGAGTTGTAGAACACTTTTTGGAGTGGAAGCTGGCCAAAAACATGTGCTTTTTCCGTCATAACTCGCAAACCATACATCCTACAAGGACGATTTATACACCAAATTGTTTCTAATACATATATACACAAGACTGCATATTCAGAAAAAACTTTTCTGGATTTTGATTTTTTTTCAAGAATCTTAGTTAAAATTTTTTACATGAATCATAGTTTTTGACGTGGTTTTTTGCGATTTTTTTGATTTTTTAGCCATAACTTCTAAACCATACATCATAAAAGGACGATTTATGCATCAAAATGTTCCTTAAGCTACTGCCCACAAGACTGTATCCTTAAAATAATTTTAAAAATTTGATTTCATGTTAATTTCATGTGCCCTTTTTTGTCAATTTTTATTTTTTTTATTTATTTTCTAAAATAAAAACTACATATCAGATAAGGACGATTCATGCATTAAAATGAGCACCAGGTCCTCGTCCTTAAGAAGGGATACTCCTTTGTCCAAATGCCGTTTGCTCTATCTCTTGTAGTTAGGAGTTGTAGAACACTTTTTGGAGTGGAAGCTGGCCAAAAACATGTGCTTTTTTCGTTAAAATTTTTTACATGAATCATAGTTTTTGACGTGGTTTTTTGCGATTTTTTTGATTTTTTAGCCATAACTTCTAAACCATACATCATAAAAGGACGATTTATGCATCAAAATGTTCCTTAAGCTACTGCCCACAAGACTGTATCCTTAAAATAATTTTAAAAATTAGATTTCATGTTAATTTCATGTGCCCTTTTTTGTCAATTTTTATTTTTTTTATTTATTTTCTAAAATAAAAACTACATATCAGATAAGGACGATTCATGCATTAAAATGAGCACCAGGTCCTCGTCCTTAAGAAGGGATACTCCTTTGTCCAAATGCCGTTTGCTCTATCTCTTGTAGTTAGGAGTTGTAGAACACTTTTTGGAGTGGAAGCTGGCCAAAAACATGTGCTTTTTTCGTCATAACTCCCAAACCCTACATCCTACAAGGACGATTTATACACCAAATTGTTTCTAATACATATATACACAAGACTGCATATTCAGAAAAAAGTTTTCTGGATTTTGATTTTTTTTCAAGAATCTTAGTTAAAATTTTTTACATGAATCATAGTTTTTGACGTGGTTTTTTGCGATTTTTTTGATTTTTTAGCCATAACTTCTAAACCATACATCATAAAAGGACGATTTATGCATCAAAATGTTCCTTAAGCTACTGCCCACAAGACTGTATCCTTAAAATAATTTTAAAAATTAGATTTCATGTTAATTTCATGTGCCCTTTTTTGTCAATTTTTATTTTTTTTATTTATTTTCTAAAATAAAAACTACATATCAGATAAGGACGATTCATGCATTAAAATGAGCACCAGGTCCTCGTCCTTAAGAAGGGATACTCCTTTGTCCAAATGCCGTTTGCTCTATCTCTTGTAGTTAGGAGTTGTAGAACACTTTTTGGAGTGGAAGCTGGCCAAAAACATGTGCTTTTTCCGTCATAACTCGCAAACCATACATCCTACAAGGACGATTTATACACCAAATTGTTTTTAATACATATATACACAAGACTGCATATTCAGAAAAAACTTTTCTGGATTTTGATTTTTTTTCAAGAATCTTAGTTAAAATTTTTTACATGAATCATAGTTTTTGACGTGGTTTTTTGCGATTTTTTTGATTTTTTAGCCATAACTTCTAAACCATACATCATAAAAGGACGATTTATGCATCAAAATGTTCCTTAAGCTACTGCCCACAAGACTGTATCCTTAAAATAATTTTAAAAATTAGATTTCATGTTAATTTCATGTGCCCTTTTTTGTCAATTTTTTTTTTTTTATTTATTTTCTAAAATAAAAACTACATATCAGATAAGGACGATTCATGCATTAAAATGAGCACCAGGTCCTCGTCCTTAAGAAGGGATACTCCTTTGTCCAAATGCCGTTTGCTCTATCTCTTGTAGTTAGGAGTTGTAGAACACTTTTTGGAGTGGAAGCTGGCCAAAAACATGTGCTTTTTCCGTCATAACTCGCAAACCATACATCCTACAAGGACGATTTATACACCAAATTGTTTCTAATACATATATACACAAGACTGCATATTCAGAAAAAACTTTTCTGGAATGTGATTTTTTTTCAAGAATCTTAGTTAAAATTTTTTACATGAATCATAGTTTTTGACGTGGTTTTTTGCGATTTTTTTGATTTTTTAGCCATAACTTCTAAACCATACATCATAAAAGGACGATTTATGCATCAAAATGTTCCTTAAGCTACTGCCCACAAGACTGTATCCTTAAAATAATTTTAAAAATTAGATTTCATGTTAATTTCATGTGCCCTTTTTTGTCAATTTTTATTTTTTTTATTTATTTTCTAAAATAAAAACTACATATCAGATAAGGACGATTCATGCATTAAAATGAGCACCAGGTCCTCGTCCTTAAGAAGGGATACTCCTTTGTCCAAATGCCGTTTGCTCTATCTCTTGTAGTTAGGAGTTGTAGAACACTTTTTGGAGTGGAAGCTGGCCAAAAACATGTGCTTTTTTCGTCATAACTCCCAAACCCTACATCCTACAAGGACGATTTATACACCAAATTGTTTCTAATACATATATACACAAGACTGCATATTCAGAAAAAAGTTTTCTGGATTTTGATTTTTTTTCAAGAATCTTAGTTAAAATTTTTTACATGAATCATAGTTTTTGACGTGGTTTTTTGCGATTTTTTTGATTTTTTAGCCATAACTTCTAAACCATACATCATAAAAGGACGATTTATGCATCAAAATGTTCCTTAAGCTACTGCCCACAAGACTGTATCCTTAAAATAATTTTAAAAATTAGATTTCATGTTAATTTCATGTGCCCTTTTTTGTCAATTTTTATTTTTTTTATTTATTTTCTAAAATAAAAACTACATATCAGATAAGGACGATTCATGCATTAAAATGAGCACCAGGTCCTCGTCCTTAAGAAGGGATACTCCTTTGTCCAAATGCCGTTTGCTCTATCTCTTGTAGTTAGGAGTTGTAGAACACTTTTTGGAGTGGAAGCTGGCCAAAAACATGTGCTTTTTCCGTCATAACTCGCAAACCATACATCCTACAAGGACGATTTATACACCAAATTGTTTCTAATACATATATACACAAGACTGCATATTCAGAAAAAACTTTTCTGGATTTTGATTTTTTTTCAAGAATCTTAGTTAAAATTTTTTACATGAATCATAGTTTTTGACGTGGTTTTTTGCGATTTTTTTGATTTTTTAGCCATAACTTCTAAACCATACATCATAAAAGGACGATTTATGCATCAAAATGTTCCTTAAGCTACTGCCCACAAGACTGTATCCTTAAAATAATTTTAAAAATTAGATTTCATGTTAATTTCATGTGCCCTTTTTTGTCAATTTTTATTTTTTTTATTTATTTTCTAAAATAAAAACTACATATCAGATAAGGACGATTCATGCATTAAAATGAGCACCAGGTCCTCGTCCTTAAGAAGGGATACTCCTTTGTCCAAATGCCGTTTGCTCTATCTCTTGTAGTTAGGAGTTGTAGAACACTTTTTGGAGTGGAAGCTGGCCAAAAACATGTGCTTTTTCCGTCATAACTCGCAAACCATACATCCTACAAGGACGATTTATACACCAAATTGTTTCTAATACATATATACACAAGACTGCATATTCAGAAAAAACTTTTCTGGATTTTGATTTTTTTTCAAGAATCTTAGTTAAAATTTTTTACATGAATCATAGTTTTTGACGTGGTTTTTTGCGATTTTTTTGATTTTTTAGCCATAACTTCTAAACCATACATCATAAAAGGACGATTTATGCATCAAAATGTTCCTTAAGCTACTGCCCACAAGACTGTATCCTTAAAATAATTTTAAAAATTAGATTTCATGTTAATTTCATGTGCCCTTTTTTGTCAATTTTTATTTTTTTTATTTATTTTCTAAAATAAAAACTACATATCAGATAAGGACGATTCATGCATTAAAATGACCACCAGGTCCTCGTCCTTAAGAAGGGATACTCCTTTGTCCAAATGCCGTTTGCTCTATCTCTTGTAGTTAGGAGTTGTAGAACACTTTTTGGAGTGGAAGCTGGCCAAAAACATGTGCTTTTTCCGTCATAACTCGCAAACCATACATCCTACAAGGACGATTTATACACCAAATTGTTTCTAATACATATATACACAAGACTGCATATTCAGAAAAAAGTTTTCTGGAATGTGATTTTTTTTCAAGAATCTTAGTTAAAATTTTTTACATGAATCATAGTTTTTGACGTGGTTTTTTGCGATTTTTTTGATTTTTTAGCCATAACTTCTAAACCATACATCATAAAAGGACGATTTATGCATCAAAATGTTCCTTAAGCTACTGCCCACAAGACTGTATCCTTAAAATAATTTTAAAAATTAGATTTCATGTTAATTTCATGTGCCCTTTTTTGTCAATTTTTATTTTTTTTATTTATTTTCTAAAATAAAAACTACATATCAGATAAGGACGATTCATGCATTAAAATGAGCACCAGGTCCTCGTCCTTAAGAAGGGATACTCCTTTGTCCAAATGCCGTTTGCTCTATCTCTTGTAGTTAGGAGTTGTAGAACACTTTTTGGAGTGGAAGCTGGCCAAAAACATGTGCTTTTTCCGTCATAACTCGCAAACCATACATCCTACAAGGACGATTTATACACCAAATTGTTTCTAATACATATATACACAAGACTGCAAATTCAGAAAAAAGTTTTCTGGAATGTGATTTTTTTTCAAGAATCTTAGTTAAAATTTTTTACATGAATCATAGTTTTTGACGTGGTTTTTTGCGATTTTTTTGATTTTTTAGCCATAACTTCTAAACCATACATCATAAAAGGACGATTTATGCATCAAAATGTTCCTTAAGCTACTGCCCACAAGACTGTATCCTTAAAATAATTTTAAAAATTAGATTTCATGTTAATTTCATGTGCCCTTTTTTGTCAATTTTTATTTTTTTTATTTATTTTCTAAAATAAAAACTACATATCAGATAAGGACGATTCATGCATTAAAATGAGCACCAGGTCCTCGTCCTTAAGAAGGGATACTCCTTTGTCCAAATGCCGTTTGCTCTATCTCTTGTAGTTAGGAGTTGTAGAACACTTTTTGGAGTGGAAGCTGGCCAAAAACATGTGCTTTTTCCGTCATAACTCGCAAACCATACATCCTACAAGGACGATTTATACACCAAATTGTTTCTAATACATATATACACAAGACTGCATATTCAGAAAAAAGTTTTCTGGATTTTGATTTTTTTTCAAGAATCTTGGTTAAAATTTTTTACATGAATCATAGTTTTTGACGTGGTTTTTTGCGATTTTTTTGATTTTTTAGCCATAACTTCTAAACCATACATCATAAAAGGACGATTTATGCATCAAAATGTTCCTTAAGCTACTGCCCACAAGACTGTATCCTTAAAATAATTTTAAAAATTAGATTTCAATTTAATTTCATGTGCCCTTTTTTGTCAATTTTTATTTTTTTTATTTATTTTCTAAAATAAAAACTACATATCAGATAAGGACGATTCATGCATTAAAATGAGCACCAGGTCCTCGTCCTTAAGAAGGGATACTCCTTTGTCCAAATGCCGTTTGCTCTATCTCTTGTAGTTAGGAGTTGTAGAACACTTTTTGGAGTGGAAGCTGGCCAAAAACATGTGCTTTTTCCGTCATAACTCGCAAACCATACATCCTACAAGGACGATTTATACACCAAATTGTTTCTAATACATATATACACACATGCATATTCAGAAAAAACTTTTCTGGATTTTGATTTTTTTTCAAGAATCTTAGTTAAAATTTTTTACATGAATCATAGTTTTTGACGTGGTTTTTTGCGATTTTTTTGATTTTTTAGCCATAACTTCTAAACCATACATCATAAAAGGACGATTTATGCATCAAAATGTTCCTTAAGCTACTGTTCACAAGACTGTATCCTTAAAATAATTTTAAAAATTAGATTTCATGTTAATTTCATGTGCCCTTTTTTGTCAATTTTTATTTTTTTTATTTATTTTCTAAAATAAAAACTACATATCAGATAAGGACGATTCATGCATTAAAATGAGCACCAGGTCCTCGTCCTTAAGAAGGGATACTCCTTTGTCCAAATTCCGTTTGCTCTATCTCTTGTAGTTAGGAGTTGTAGAACACTTTTTGGAGTGGAAGCTGGCCAAAAACATGTGCTTTTTCCGTCATAACTCGCAAACTGTACATCCTACAAGGACGATTTATACACCAAATTGTTTCTAATACATATATACACAAGACTGCATATTCAGAAAAAAGTTTTCTGGATTTTGATTTTTTTTCAAGAATCTTAGTTAAAATTTTTTACATGAATCATAGTTTTTGACGTGGTTTTTTGCGATTTTTTTTATTTTTTAGCCATAACTTCTAAACCATACATCATAAAAGGACGATTCATGCATTTAAATGAGCACCAGGTCCTCGTCCTTAAGAAGGGATACTCCTTTGTCCAAATGCCGTTTGCTCTATCTCTTGTAGTTAGGAGTTGTAGAACACTTTTTGGAGTGGAAGCTGGCCAAAAACATGTGCTTTTTCCGTCATAACTCGCAAACCATACATCCTACAAGGACGATTTATACACCAAATTGTTTCTAATACATATATACACAAGACTGCATTTTCAGAAAAAAGTTTTCTGGATTTTGAAATTTTAGATTTGAAAAATTAGATTTCATATTAATTTCATGTGCCCTTTTTTGTCAATTTTTATTTTTTTTATTTATTTTCTAAAATAAAAACTACATATCAGATAAGGACGATTCATGCATTAAAATGAGCACCAGGTCCTCGTCCTTAAGAAGGGATACTCCTTTGTCCAAATGCCGTTTGCTCTATCTCTTGTAGTTAGGAGTTGTAGAACACTTTTTGGAGTGGAAGCTGGCCAAAAACATGTGCTTTTTCCGTCATAACTCGCAAACCATACATCCTACAAGGACGATTTATACACCAAATTGTTTCTAATACATATATACACAAGACTGCATATTCAGAAAAAAGTTTTCTGGATTTTGATTTTTTTTCAAGAATCTTAGTTAAAATTTTTTACATGAATCATAGTTTTTGACGTGGTTTTTTGCGATTTTTTTGATTTTTTAGCCATAACTTCTAAACCATACATCATAAAAGGACGATTTATGCATCAAAATGTTCCTTAAGCTACTGCCCACAAGACTGTATCCTTAAAATAATTTTAAAAATTAGATTTCATGTTAATTTCATGTGCCCTTTTTTGTCAATTTTTATTTTTTTTATTTATTTTCTAAAATAAAAACTACATATCAGATAAGGACGATTCATGCATTAAAATGAGCACCAGGTCCTCGTCCTTAAGAAAAGATACTCCTTTGTCCAAATGCCGTTTGCTCTATCTCTTGTAGTTAGGAGTTGTAGAACACTTTTTGGAGTGGAAGCTGGCCAAAAACATGTGCTTTTTCCGTCATAACTCGCAAACCATACATCCTACAAGGACGATTTATACACCAAATTGTTTCTTATACATATATACACAAGACTGCATATTCAGAAAAAAGTTTTCTGGATTTTGATTTTTTTTCAAGAATCTTAGTTAAAATTTTTTACATGAATCATAGTTTTTGACGTGGTTTTTTGCGATTTTTTTGATTTTTTAGCCATAACTTCTAAACCATACATCATAAAAGGACGATTTATGCATCAAAATGTTCCTTAAGCTACTGTCCACAAGACTGTATCCTTAAAATAATTTTAAAAATTAGATTTCATGTTAATTTCATGTGCCCTTTTTTGTCAATTTTTATTTTTTTTATTTATTTTCTAAAATAAAAACTACATATCAGATAAGGACGATTCATGCATTAAAATGAGCACCAGGTCCTCGTCCTTAAGAAGGGATACTCCTTTGTCCAAATGCCGTTTGCTCTATCTCTTGTAGTTAGGAGTTGTAGAACACTTTTTGGAGTGGAAGCTGGCCAAAAACATGTGCTTTTTCCGTCATAACTGAAATTGTTTCTAATACATATATACACAAGACTGCAAATTCGGAAAAAAGTTTTCTGGAATGTGATTTTTTTTCAAGAATCTTAGTTAAAATTTTTTACATGAATCATAGTTTTTGACGTGGTTTTTTGCGATTTTTTTGATTTTTTAGCCATAACTTCTAAACCATACATCATAAAAGGACGATTTATGCATCAAAATGTTCCTTAAGCTACTGCCCACAAGACTGTATCCTTAAAATAATTTTAAAAATTAGATTTCATGTTAATTTCATGTGCCCTTTTTTGTCAATTTTTATTTTTTTTATTTATTTTCTAAAATAAAAACTACATATCAGATAAGGACGATTCATGCATTAAAATGAGCACCAGGTCCTCGTCCTTAAGAAGGGATACTCCTTTGTCCAAATGCCGTTTGCTCTATCTCTTGTAGTTAGGAGTTGTAGAACACTTTTTGGAGTGGAAGCTGGCCAAAAACATGTGCTTTTTCCGTCATAACTCGCAAACTGTACATCCTACAAGGACGATTTATACACCAAATTGTTTCTAATACATATATACACAAGACTGCATATTCGGAAAAAAGTTTTCTGGAATGTGATTTTTTTTCAAGAATCTTAGTTAAAATTTTTTACATGAATCATAGTTTTTGACGTGGTTTTTTGCGATTTTTTTGATTTTTTAGCCATAACTTCTAAACCATACATCATAAAAGGACGATTTATGCATCAAAATGTTCCTTAAGCTACTACCCACAAGACTGTATCCTTAAAATAATTTTAAAAATTAGATTTCATGTTAATTTCATGTGCCCTTTTTTGTCAATTTTTATTTTTTTTATTTATTTTCTAAAATAAAAACTACATATCAGATAAGGACGATTCATGCATTAAAATGAGCACCAGGTCCTCGTCCTTAAGAAAAGATACTCCTTTGTCCAAATGCCGATTGCTCTATCACTTGTAGTTAGGAGTTGTAGAACACTTTTTGGAGTGGAAGCTGGCCAAAAACATGTGCTTTTTCCGTCATAACTCGCAAACCATACATCCTACAAGGACGATTTATACACCAAATTGTTTCTAATACATATATACACAAGACTGCATATTCAGAAAAAAGTTTTCTGGATTTTGATTTTTTTTCAAGAATCTTAGTTAAAATTTTTTACATGAATCATAGTTTTTGACGTGTTTTTTTGCGACTTTTTTGATTTTTTAGCCATAACTTCTAAACCATACATCATAAAAGGACGATTTATGCATCAAAATGTTCCTTAAGCTACTGCCCACAAGACTGTATCCTTAAAATAATTTTAAAAATTAGATTTCATGTTAATTTCATGTGCCCTTTTTTGTCAATTTTTATTTTTTTTATTTATTTTCTAAAATAAAAACTACATATCAGATAAGGACGATTCATGCATTAAAATGAGCACCAGGTCCTCGTCCTTAAGAAGGGATACTCCTTTGTCCAAATGCCGTTTGCTCTATCTCTTGTAGTTTAGGAGTTGTAGAACACTTTTTGGAGTGGAAGCTGGCCAAAAACATGTGCTTTTTCCGTCATAACTCCCAAACCATACATCCTACAAAGACGATTTATACAATAAATTGTTTCTAATACATATATACACAAGACTGCATATTCGGAAAAAAGTTTTCTGGAATGTGATTTTTTTTCAAGAATCTTAGTTAAAATTTTTTACATGAATCATAGTTTTTGACGTGGTTTTTTGCGATTTTTTTGATTTTTTAGCTATAACTTCTAAACCATACATCATAAAAGGACGATTTATGCATCAAAATGTTCCTTAAGCTACTGCCCACAAGACTGTATCCTTAAAATAATTTTAAAAATTAGATTTCATGTTAATTTCATGTGCCCTTTTTTGTCAATTTTTATTTTTTTTATTTATTTTCTAAAATAAAAACTACATATCAGATAAGGACGATTCATGCATTAAAATGAGCACCAGGTCCTCGTCCTTAAGAAGGGATACTCCTTTGTCCAAATGCCGTTTGCTCTATCTCTTGTAGTTAGGAGTTGTAGAACACTTTTTGGAGTGGAAGCTGGCCAAAAACATGTGCTTTTTCCGTCATAACTCGCAAACTATACATCCTACAAGGACGATTTATACACCAAATTGTTTCTAATACATATATACACAAGACTGCATATTCGGAAAAAAGTTTTCTGGAATGTGATTTTTTTTCAAGAATCTTAGTTAAAATTTTTTACATGAATCATAGTTTTTGACGTGGTTTTTTGCGATTTTTTGATTTTTTAGCCATAACTTCTAAACCATACATCATAAAAGGACGATTTATGCATCAAAATGTTCCTTAAGCTACTGCCCACAAGACTGTTTCCTTAAAATAATTTTAAAAATTAGATTTCATGTTAATTTCATGTGCCCTTTTTTGTCAATTTTTATTTTTTTTATTTATTTTCTAAAATAAAAACTACATATCAGATAAGGACGATTCATGCATTAAAATGAGCACCAGGTCCTCGTCCTTAAGAAGGGATACTCCTTTGTCCAAATGCCGTTTGCTCTATGTCTTGTAGTTAGGAGTTGTAGAACACTTTTTGGAGTGGAAGCTGGCCAAAAACATGTGCTTTTTCCGTCATAACTCGCAAACTGTACATCCTACAAGGACGATTTATACACCAAATTGTTTCTAATACATATATACACAAGACTGCATATTCGGAAAAAAGTTTTCTGGAATGTGATTTTTTTTCAAGAATCTTGTTAAAATTTTTTACATGAATCATAGTTTTTGACGTGGTTTTTTGCGATTTTTTTGATTTTTTAGCTATAACTTCTAAACCATACATCATAAAAGGACGATTTATGCATCAAAATGTTCCTTAAGCTACTGCCCACAAGACTGTATCCTTAAAATAATTTTAAAAATTAGATTTCATGTTAATTTCATGTGCCCTTTTTTGTCAATTTTTATTTTTTTTATTTATTTTCTAAAATAAAAACTACATATCAGATAAGGACGATTCATGCATTAAAATGAGCACCAGGTCCTCGTCCTTAAGAAGGGATACTCCTTTGTCCAAATGCCGTTTGCTCTATCTCTTGTAGTTAGGAGTTGTAGAACACTTTTTGGAGTGGAAGCTGGCCAAAAACATGTGCTTTTTCCGTCATAACTCGCAAACCATACATCCTACAAGGACGATTTATACACCAAATTGTTTCTAATACATATATACACAAGACTGCATATTCAGAAAAAAGTTTTCTGGAATTTGATTTTTTTTCAAGAATCTTAGTTAAAATTTTTTACATGAATCATAGTTTTTGACGTGGTTTTTTGCGATTTTTTTGATTTTTTAGCCATAACTTCTAAACCATACATCATAAAAGGACGATTTATGCATCAAAATGTTCCTTAAGCTACTGCCCACAAGACTGTATCCTTAAAATAATTTTAAAAATTAGATTTCATGTTAATTTCATGTGCCCTTTTTTGTCAATTTTTATTTTTTTTATTTATTTTCTAAAATAAAAACTACATATCAGATAAGGACGATTCATGCATTAAAATGAGCACCAGGTCCTCGTCCTTAAGAAGGGATACTCCTTTGTCCAAATGCCGTTTGCTCTATCTCTTGTAGTTAGGAGTTGTAGAACACTTTTTGGAGTGGAAGCTGGCCAAAAACATGTGCTTTTTCCGTCATAACTCGCAAACCATACATCCTACAAGGACGATTTATACACCAAATTGTTTCTAATACATATATACACAAGACTGCAAATTCGGAAAAAAGTTTTCTGGAATGTGATTTTTTTTCAAGAATCTTAGTTAAAATTTTTTACATGAATCATAGTTTTTGACGTGGTTTTTTGCGATTTTTTTGATTTTTTAGCCATAACTTCTAAACCATACATCATAAAAGGACGATTTATGCATCAAAATGTTCCTTAAGCTACTGCCCACAAGACTGTATCCTTAAAATAGTTTTAAAAATTAGATTTCATGTTAATTTCATGTGCCCTTTTTTGTCAATTTTTATTTTTTTTATTTATTTTCTAAAATAAAAACTACATATCAGATAAGGACGATTCATACATTAAAATGAGCACCAGGTCCTCGTCCTTAAGAAGGGATACTCCTTTGTCCAAATGCCGTTTGCTCTATCTCTTGTAAATAGGAGTTGTAGAACACTTTTTGGAGTGGAAGCTGGCCAAAAACATGTGCTTTTTCCGTCATAACTCCCAAACCATACATCCTACAAGGACTATTTATACACCAAATTGTTTCTAATACATATATACACAAGACTGCAAATTCGGAAAAAAGTTTTCTGGAATGTGATTTTTTTTCAAGAATCTTAGTTAAAATTTTTTACATGAATCATAGTTTTTGACGTGGTTTTTTGCGATTTTTTTGATTTTTTAGCCATAACTTCTAAACCATACATCATAAAAGGACGATTTATGCATCAAAATGTTCCTTAAGCTACTGCCCACAAGACTGTATCCTTAAAATAATTTTAAAAATTAGATTTCATGTTAATTTCATGTGCCCTTTTTTGTCAATTTTTATTTTTTTTATTTATTTTCTAAAATAAAAACTACATATCAGATAAGGACGATTCATGCATTAAAATGAGCACCAGGTCCTCGTCCTTAAGAAATGATACTCCTTTGTCCAAATGCCGTTTGCTCTATCTCTTGTAGTTAGGAGTTGTAGAACACTTTTTGGAGTGGAAGCTGGCCAAAAACATGTGCTTTTTCCGTCATAACTCGCAAACTGTACATCCTACAAGGACGATTTATACACCAAATTGTTTCTAATACATATATACACAAGACTGCATATTCGGAAAAAAGTTTTCTGGAATGTGATTTTTTTTCAAGAATCTTAGTTAAAATTTTTTACATGAATCATAGTTTTTGACGTGGTTTTTTGCGATTTTTTTGATTTTTTAGCCATAACTTCTAAACCATACATCATAAAAGGACGATTTATGCATCAAAATGTTCCTTAAGCTACTGCCCACAAGACTGTATCCTTAAAATAATTTTAAAAATTAGATTTCATGTTAATTTCATGTGCCCTTTTTTGTCAATTTTTATTTTTTTTATTTATTTTCTAAAATAAAAACTACATATCAGATAAGGACGATTCATGCATTAAAATGAGCACCAGGTCCTCGTCCTTAAGAAGGGATACTCCTTTGTCCAAATGCCGTTTGCTCTATCTCTTGTAGTTAGGAGTTGTAGAACACTTTTTGGAGTGGAAGCTGGCCAAAAACATGTGCTTTTTCCGTCATAACTCGCAAACTGTACATCCTACAAGGACGATTTATACACCAAATTGTTTCTAATACATATATACACAAGACTGCATATTCGGAAAAAAGTTTTCTGGAATGTGATTTTTTTTCAAGAATCTTAGTTAAAATTTTTTACATGAATCATAGTTTTTGACGTGGTTTTTTGCGATTTTTTTGATTTTTTAGCCATAACTTCTAAACCATACATCATAAAAGGACGATTTATGCATCAAAATGTTCCTTAAGCTACTGCCCACAAGACTGTATCCTTAAAATAATTTTAAAAATTAGATTTCATGTTAATTTCATGTGCCCTTTTTTGTCAATTTTTATTTTTTTTATTTATTTTCTAAAATAAAAACTACATATCAGATAAGGACGATTCATGCATTAAAATGAGCACCAGGTCCTCGTCCTTAAGAAGGGATACTCCTTTGTCCAAATGCCGTTTGCTCTATCTCTTGTAGTTAGGAGTTGTAGAACACTTTTTGGAGTGGAAGCTGGCCAAAAACATGTGCTTTTTCCGTCATAACTCGCAAACTATACATCCTACAAGGACGATTTATACACCAAATTGTTTCTAATACATATATACACAAGACTGCATATTCGGAAAAAAGTTTTCTGGAATGTGATTTTTTTTCAAGAATCTTAGTTAAAATTTTTTACATGAATCATAGTTTTTGACGTGGTTTTTTGCGATTTTTTGATTTTTTAGCCATAACTTCTAAACCATACATCATAAAAGGACGATTTATGCATCAAAATGTTCCTTAAGTTACTGCCCACAAGACTGTTTCCTTAAAATAATTTTAAAAATTAGATTTCATGTTAATTTCATGTGCCCTTTTTTGTCAATTTTTATTTTTTTTATTTATTTTCTAAAATAAAAACTACATATCAGATAAGGACGATTCATGCATTAAAATGAGCACCAGGTCCTCGTCCTTAAGAAGGGATACTCCTTTGTCCAAATGCCGTTTGCTCTATGTCTTGTAGTTAGGAGTTGTAGAACACTTTTTGGAGTGGAAGCTGGCCAAAATCATGTGCTTTTTCCGTCATAACTCGCAAACTGTACATCCTACAAGGACGATTTATACACCAAATTGTTTCTAATACATATATACACAAGACTGCATATTCGGAAAAAAGTTTTCTGGAATGTGATTTTTTTTCAAGAATCTTGTTAAAATTTTTTACATGAATCATAGTTTTTGACGTGGTTTTTTGCGATTTTTTTGATTTTTTAGCTATAACTTCTAAACCATACATCATAAAAGGACGATTTATGCATCAAAATGTTCCTTAAGCTACTGCCCACAAGACTGTATCCTTAAAATAATTTTAAAAATTAGATTTCATGTTAATTTCATGTGCCCTTTTTTGTCAATTTTTATTTTTTTTATTTATTTTCTAAAATAAAAACTACATATCAGATAAGGACGATTCATGCATTAAAATGAGCACCAGGTCCTCGTCCTTAAGAAGGGATACTCCTTTGTCCAAATGCCGTTTGCTCTATCTCTTGTAGTTAGGAGTTGTAGAACACTTTTTGGAGTGGAAGCTGGCCAAAAACATGTGCTTTTTCCGTCATAACTCGCAAACCATACATCCTACAAGGACGATTTATACACCAAATTGTTTCTAATACATATATACACAAGACTGCATATTCAGAAAAAAGTTTTCTGGAATGTGATTTTTTTTTCAAGAATCTTAGTTAAAATTTTTTACATGAATCATAGTTTTTGACGTGGTTTTTTGCGATTTTTTTGATTTTTTAGCCATAACTTCTAAACCATACATCATAAAAGGACGATTTATGCATCAAAATGTTCCTTAAGCTACTGCCCACAAGACTGTATCCTTAAAATAATTTTAAAAATTAGATTTCATGTTAATTTCATGTGCCCTTTTTTGTCAATTTTTATTTTTTTTATTTATTTTCTAAAATAAAAACTACATATCAGATAAGGACGATTCATGCATTAAAATGAGCACCAGGTCCTCGTCCTTAAGAAGGGATACTCCTTTGTCCAAATGCCGTTTGCTCTATCTCTTGTAGTTAGGAGTTGTAGAACACTTTTTGGAGTGGAAGCTGGCCAAAAACATGTGCTTTTTCCGTCATAACTCCCAAACCATACATCCTACAAGGACGATTTATACACCAAATTGTTTCTAATACATATATACACAAGACTGCAAATTCGGAAAAAAGTTTTCTGGAATGTGATTTTTTTTCAAGAATCTTAGTTAAAATTTTTTACATGAATCATAGTTTTTGACGTGGTTTTTTGCGATTTTTTTGATTTTTTAGCCATAACTTCTAAACCATACATCATAAAAGGACGATTTATGCATCAAAATGTTCCTTAAGCTACTGCCCACAAGACTGTATCCTTAAAATAATTTTAAAAATTAGATTTCATGTTAATTTCATGTGCCCTTTTTTGTCAATTTTTATTTTTTTTATTTATTTTCTAAAATAAAAACTACATATCAGATAAGGACGATTCATACATTAAAATGAGCACCAGGTCCTCGTCCTTAAGAAGGGATACTCCTTTGTCCAAATGCCGTTTGCTCTATCTCTTGTAGTTAGGAGTTGTAGAACACTTTTTGGAGTGGAAGCTGGCCAAAAACATGTGCTTTTTCCGTCATAACTCGCAAACCATACATCCTACAAGGACGATTTATACACCAAATTGTTTCTAATACATATATACACAAGACTGCATATTCAGAAAAAAGTTTTCTGGAATTTGATTTTTTTTCAAGAATCTTAGTTAAAATTTTTTACATGAATCATAGTTTTTGACGTGGTTTTTTGCGATTTTTTTGATTTTTTAGCCATAACTTCTAAACCATACATCATAAAAGGACGATTTATGCATCAAAATGTTCCTTAAGCTACTGCCCACAAGACTGTATCCGTAAAATAATTTTAAAAATTAGATTTCATGTTAATTTCATGTGCCCTTTTTTGTCAATTTTTATTTTTTTTATTTATTTTCTAAAATAAAAACTACATATCAGATAAGGACGATTCATGCATTAAAATGAGCACCAGGTCCTCGTCCTTAAGAAGGGATACTCCTTTGTCCAAATGCCGTTTGCTCTATCTCTTGTAGTTAGGAGTTGTAGAACACTTTTTGGAGTGGAAGCTGGCCAAAAACATGTGCTTTTTCCGTCATAACTCGCAAACCATACATCCTACAAGGACGATTTATACACCAAATTGTTTCTAATACATATATACACAAGACTGCATATTCAGAAAAAAGTTTTCTGGAATTTGATTTTTTTTCAAGAATCTTAGTTAAAATTTTTTACATGAATCATAGTTTTTGACGTGGTTTTTTGCGATTTTTTTGATTTTTTAGCCATAACTTCTAAACCATACATCATAAAAAGACGATTTATGCATCAAAATGTTCCTTAAGCTACTGCCCACAAGACTGTATCCTTAAAATAATTTTAAAAATTAGATTTCATGTTAATTTTATGTGCCCTTTTTTGTCAATTTTTATTTTTTTTATTTATTTTCTAAAATAAAAACTACATATCAGATAAGGACGATTCATGCATTAAAATGAGCACCAGGTCCTCGTCCTTAAGAAGGGATACTCCTTTGTCCAAATGCCGTTTGCTCTATCTCTTGTAGTTAGGAGTTGTAGAACACTTTTTGGAGTGGAAGCTGGCCAAAAACATGTGCTTTTTCCGTCATAACTCGCAAACTGTACATCCTACAAGGACGATTTATACACCAAATTGTTTCTAATACATATATACACAAGACTGCATATTCGGAAAAAAGTTTTCTGGAATGTGATTTTTTTTCAAGAATCTTAGTTAAAATTTTTTACATGAATCATAGTTTTTGACGTGGTTTTTTGCGATTTTTTTGATTTTTTAGCCATAACTTCTAAACCATACATCATAAAAGGACGATTTATGCATCAAAATGTTCCTTAAGCTACTGCCCACAAGACTGTATCCTTAAAATAATTTTAAAAATTAGATTTCATGTTAATTTCATGTGCCCTTTTTTGTCAATTTTTATTTTTTTTATTTATTTTCTAAAATAAAAACTACATATCAGATAAGGACGATTCATGCATTAAAATGAGCACCAGGTCCTCGTCCTTAAGAAGGGATACTCCTTTGTCCAAATGCCGTTTGCTCTATGTCTTGTAGTTAGGAGTTGTAGAACACTTTTTGGAGTGGAAGCTGGCCAAAAACATGTGCTTTTTCCGTCATAACTCGCAAACTGTACATCCTACAAGGACGATTTATACACCAAATTGTTTCTAATACATATATACACAAGACTGCATATTCGGAAAAAAGTTTTCTGGAATGTGATTTTTTTTCAAGAATCTTAGTTAAAATTTTTTACATGAATCATAGTTTTTGACGTGGTTTTTTGCGATTTTTTTTATTTTTTAGCTATAACTTCTAAACCATACATCATAAAAGGACGATTTATGCATCAAAATGTTCCTTAAGCTACTGCCCACAAGACTGTATCCTTAAAATAATTTTAAAAATTAGATTTCATGTTAATTTCATGTGCCCTTTTTTGTCAATTTTTATTTTTTTTATTTATTTTCTAAAATAAAAACTACATATCAGATAAGGACGATTCATGCATTAAAATGAGCACCAGGTCCTCGTCCTTAAGAAGGGATACTCCTTTGTCCAAATGCCGTTTGCTCTATCTCTTGTAGTTAGGAGTTGTAGAACACTTTTTGGAGTGGAAGCTGGCCAAAAACATGTGCTTTTTCCGTCATAACTCGCAAACCATACATCCTACAAGGACGATTTATACACCAAATTGTTTCTAATACATATATACACAAGACTGCATATTCAGAAAAAAGTTTTCTGGAATGTGATTTTTTTTTCAAGAATCTTAGTTAAAATTTTTTACATGAATCATAGTTTTTGACGTGGTTTTTTGCGATTTTTTTGATTTTTTAGCCATAACTTCTAAACCATACATCATAAAAGGACGATTTATGCATCAAAATGTTCCTTAAGCTACTGCCCACAAGACTGTATCCTTAAAATAATTTTAAAAATTAGATTTCATGTTAATTTCATGTGCCCTTTTTTGTCAATTTTTATTTTTTTTATTTATTTTCTAAAATAAAAACTACATATCAGATAAGGACGATTCATGCATTAAAATGAGCACCAGGTCCTCGTCCTTAAGAAAGGATACTCCTTTGTCCAAATGCCGTTTGCTCTATCTCTTGTAGTTAGGAGTTGTAGAACACTTTTTGGAGTGGAAGCTGGCCAAAAACATGTGCTTTTTCCGTCATAACTCCCAAACCATACATCCTACAAGGACGATTTATACACCAAATTGTTTCTAATACATATATACACAAGACTGCAAATTCGGAAAAAAGTTTTCTGGAATGTGATTTTTTTTCAAGAATCTTAGTTAAAATTTTTTACATGAATCATAGTTTTTGACGTGGTTTTTTGCGATTTTTTTGATTTTTTAGCCATAACTTCTAAACCATACATCATAAAAGGACGATTTATGCATCAAAATGTTCCTTAAGCTACTGCCCACAAGACTGTATCCTTAAAATAATTTTAAAAATTAGATTTCATGTTAATTTCATGTGCCCTTTTTTGTCAATTTTTATTTTTTTTATTTATTTTCTAAAATAAAAACTACATATCGTACATATCGTCCTTAAGAAGGGATACTCCTTTGTCCAAATGCCGTTTGCTCTATCTCTTGTAGTTAGGAGTTGTAGAACACTTTTTGGAGTGGAAGCTGGCCAAAAACATGTGCTTTTTCCGTCATAACTCGCAAACCATACATCCTACAAGGACGATTTATACACCAAATTGTTTCTAATACATATATACACAAGACTGCATATTCAGAAAAAAGTTTTCTGGAATTTGATTTTTTTTCAAGAATCTTAGTTAAAATTTTTTACATGAATCATAGTTTTTGACGTGGTTTTTTGCGATTTTTTTGATTTTTTAGCCATAACTTCTAAACCATACATCATAAAAGGACGATTTATGCATCAAAATGTTCCTTAAGCTACTGCCCACAAGACTGTATCCTTAAAATAATTTTAAAAATTAGATTTCATGTTAATTTCATGTGCCCTTTTTTGTCAATTTTTATTTTTTTTATTTATTTTCTAAAATAAAAACTACATATCAGATAAGGACGATTCATGCATTAAAATGAGCACCAGGTCCTCGTCCTTAAGAAGGGATACTCCTTTGTCCAAATGCCGTTTGCTCTATCTCTTGTAGTTAGGAGTTGTAGAACACTTTTTGGAGTGGAAGCTGGCCAAAAACATGTGCTTTTTCCGTCATAACTCCCAAACCATACATCCTACAAGGACGATTTATACACCAAATTGTTTCTAATACATATATACACAAGACTGCATATTCAGAAAAAAGTTTTCTGGAATTTGATTTTTTTTCAAGAATCTTAGTTAAAATTTTTTACATGAATCATAGTTTTTGACGTGGTTTTTTGCGATTTTTTTGATTTTTTAGCCATAACTTCTAAACCATACATCATAAAAAGACGATTTATGCATCAAAATGTTCCTTAAGCTACTGCCCACAAGACTGTATCCTTAAAATAATTTTAAAAATTAGATTTCATGTTAATTTTATGTGCCCTTTTTTGTCAATTTTTATTTTTTTTATTTATTTTCTAAAATAAAAACTACATATCAGATAAGGACGATTCATGCATTAAAATGAGCACCAGGTCCTCGTCCTTAAGAAGGGATACTCCTTTGTCCAAATGCCGTTTGCTCTATCTCTTGTAGTTAGGAGTTGTAGAACACTTTTTGGAGTGGAAGCTGGCCAAAAACATGTGCTTTTTCCGTCATAACTCGCAAACTGTACATCCTACAAGGACGATTTATACACCAAATTGTTTCTAATACATATATACACAAGACTGCATATTCGGAAAAAAGTTTTCTGGAATGTGATTTTTTTTCAAGAATCTTAGTTAAAATTTTTTACATGAATCATAGTTTTTGACGTGGTTTTTTGCGATTTTTTTGATTTTTTAGCCATAACTTCTAAACCATACATCATAAAAGGACGATTTATGCATCAAAATGTTCCTTAAGCTACTGCCCACAAGACTGTATCCTTAAAATAATTTTAAAAATTAGATTTCATGTTAATTTCATGTGCCCTTTTTTGTCAATTTTTATTTTTTTTATTTATTTTCTAAAATAAAAACTACATATCAGATAAGGACGATTCATGCATTAAAATGAGCACCAGGTCCTCGTCCTTAAGAAGGGATACTCCTTTGTCCAAATGCCGTTTGCTCTATGTCTTGTAGTTAGGAGTTGTAGAACACTTTTTGGAGTGGAAGCTGGCCAAAAACATGTGCTTTTTCCGTCATAACTCGCAAACTGTACATCCTACAAGGACGATTTATACACCAAATTGTTTCTAATACATATATACACAAGACTGCATATTCGGAAAAAAGTTTTCTGGAATGTGATTTTTTTTCAAGAATCTTAGTTAAAATTTTTTACATGAATCATAGTTTTTGACGTGGTTTTTTGCGATTTTTTTGATTTTTTAGCTATAACTTCTAAACCATACATCATAAAAGGACGATTTATGCATCAAAATGTTCCTTAAGCTACTGCCCACAAGACTGTATCCTTAAAATAATTTTAAAAATTAGATTTCATGTTAATTTCATGTGCCCTTTTTTGTCAATTTTTATTTTTTTTATTTATTTTCTAAAATAAAAACTACATATCAGATAAGGACGATTCATGCATTAAAATGAGCACCAGGTCCTCGTCCTTAAGAAGGGATACTCCTTTGTCCAAATGCCGTTTGCTCTATCTCTTGTAGTTAGGAGTTGTAGAACACTTTTTGGAGTGGAAGCTGGCCAAAAACATGTGCTTTTTCCGTCATAACTCGCAAACTGTACATCCTACAAGGACGATTTATACACCAAATTGTTTCTAATACATATATACACAAGACTGCATATTCGGAAAAAAGTTTTCTGGAATGTGATTTTTTTTCAAGAATCTTAGTTAAAATTTTTTACATGAATCATAGTTTTTGACGTGGTTTTTTGCGATTTTTTTGATTTTTTAGCCATAACTTCTAAACCATACATCATAAAAGGACGATTTATGCATCAAAATGTTCCTTAAGCTACTGCCCACAAGACTGTATCCTTAAAATAATTTTAAAAATTAGATTTCATGTTAATTTCATGTGCCCTTTTTTGTCAATTTTTATTTTTTTTATTTATTTTCTAAAATAAAAACTACATATCAGATAAGGACGATTCATGCATTAAAATGAGCACCAGGTCCTCGTCCTTAAGAAGGGATACTCCTTTGTCCAAATGCCGTTTGCTCTATGTCTTGTAGTTAGGAGTTGTAGAACACTTTTTGGAGTGGAAGCTGGCCAAAAACATGTGCTTTTTCCGTCATAACTCGCAAACTGTACATCCTACAAGGACGATTTATACACCAAATTGTTTCTAATACATATATACACAAGACTGCATATTCGGAAAAAAGTTTTCTGGAATGTGATTTTTTTTCAAGAATCTTAGTTAAAATTTTTTACATGAATCATAGTTTTTGACGTGGTTTTTTGCGATTTTTTTGATTTTTTAGCTATAACTTCTAAACCATACATCATAAAAGGACGATTTATGCATCAAAATGTTCCTTAAGCTACTGCCCACAAGACTGTATCCTTAAAATAATTTTAAAAATTAGATTTCATGTTAATTTCATGTGCCCTTTTTTGTCAATTTTTATTTTTTTTATTTATTTTCTAAAATAAAAACTACATATCAGATAAGGACGATTCATGCATTAAAATGAGCACCAGGTCCTCGTCCTTAAGAAGGGATACTCCTTTGTCCAAATGCCGTTTGCTCTATCTCTTGTAGTTAGGAGTTGTAGAACACTTTTTGGATTGGAAGCTGGCCAAAAACATGTGCTTTTTCCGTCATAACTCGCAAACCATACATCCTACAAGGACGATTTATACACCAAATTGTTTCTAATACATATATACACAAGACTGCATATTCAGAAAAAAGTTTTCTGGATTTTGATTTTTTTTCAAGAATCTTAGTTAAAATTTTTTACATGAATCATAGTTTTTGACGTGGTTTTTTGCGATTTTTTTGATTTTTTAGCCATAACTTCTAAACCATACATCATAAAAGAACGATTTATGCATCAAAATGTTCCTTAAGCTACTGCCCACAAGACTGTATCCTTAAAATAATTTTAAAAATTAGATTTCATGTTAATTTCATGTGCCCTTTTTTGTCAATTTTTATTTTTTTTATTTATTTTCTAAAATAAAAACTACATATCAGATAAGGACGATTCATGCATTAAAATGAGCACCAGGTCCTCGTCCTTAAGAAGGGATACTCCTTTGTCCAAATGCCGTTTGCTCTATCTCTTGTAGTTAGGAGTTGTAGAACACTTTTTGGAGTGGAAGCTGGCCAAAAACATGTGCTTTTTCCGTCATAACTCGCAAACCATACATCCTACAAGGACGATTTATACACCAAATTGTTTCTAATACATATATACACAAGACTGCATATTCAGAAAAAAGTTTTCTGGATTTTGATTTTTTTTCAAGAATCTTAGTTAAAATTTTTTACATGAATCATAGTTTTTGACGTGGTTTTTTGCGATTTTTTTGATTTTTTAGCCATAACTTCTAAACCATACATCATAAAAGGACGATTTATGCATCAAAATGTTCCTTAAGCTACTGCCCACAAGACTGTATCCTTAAAATAATTTTAAAAATTAGATTTCATGTTAATTTCATGTGCCCTTTTTTGTCAATTTTTATTTTTTTTATTTATTTTCTAAAATAAAAACTACATATCAGATAAGGACGATTCATGCATTAAAATGAGCACCAGGTCCTCGTCCTTAAGAAGGGATACTCCTTTGTCCAAATGCCGTTTGCTCTATCTCTTGTAGTTAGGAGTTGTAGAACACTTTTTGGAGTGGAAGCTGGCCAAAAACATGTGCTTTTTCCGTCATAACTCGCAAACCATACATCCTACAAGGACGATTTATACACCAAATTGTTTCTAATACATATATACACAAGACTGCATATTCAGAAAAAAGTTTTCTGGATTTTGATTTTTTTTTCAAGAATCTTAGTTAAAATTTTTTACATGAATCATAGTTTTTGACGTGGTTTTTTGCGATTTTTTTGATTTTTTAGCCATAACTTCTAAACCATACATCATAAAAGGACGATTTATGCATCAAAATGTTCCTTAAGCTACTGCCCACAAGACTGTATCCTTAAAATAATTTTAAAAATTAGATTTCATGTTAATTTCATGTGCCCTTTTTTGTCAATTTTTATTTTTTTTATTTATTTTCTAAAATAAAAACTACATATCAGATAAGGACGATTCATGCATTAAAATGAGCACCAGGTCCTCGTCCTTAAGAAGGGATACTCCTTTGTCCAAATGCCGTTTGCTCTATCTCTTGTAGTTAGGAGTTGTAGAACACTTTTTGGAGTGGAAGCTGGCCAAAAACATGTGCTTTTTCCGTCATAACTCCCAAACCATACATCCTACAAGGACGATTTATACACCAAATTGTTTCTAATACATATATACACAAGACTGCAAATTCGGAAAAAAGTTTTCTGGAATGTGATTTTTTTTCAAGAATCTTAGTTAAAATTTTTTACATGAATCATAGTTTTTGACGTGGTTTTTTGCGATTTTTTTGATTTTTTAGCCATAACTTCTAAACCATACATCATAAAAGGACGATTTATGCATCAAAATGTTCCTTAAGCTACTGCCCACAAGACTGTATCCTTAAAATAATTTTAAAAATTAGATTTCATGTTAATTTCATGTGCCCTTTTTTGTCAATTTTTATTTTTTTTATTTATTTTCTAAAATAAAAACTACATATCAGATAAGGATGATTCATACATTAAAATGAGCACCAGGTCCTCGTCCTTAAGATGGGATACTCCTTTGTCCAAATGCCGTTTGCTCTATCTCTTGTAGTTAGGAGTTGTAGAACACTTTTTGGAGTGGAAGCTGGCCAAAAACATGTGCTTTTTCCGTCATAACTCGCAAACCATACATCCTACAAGGACGATTTATACACCAAATTGTTTCTAATACATATATACACAAGACTGCATATTCAGAAAAAAGTTTTCTGGAATTTGATTTTTTTTCAAGAATCTTAGTTAAAATTTTTTACATGAATCATAGTTTTTGACGTGGTTTTTTGCGATTTTTTTGATTTTTTAGCTATAACTTCTAAACCATACATCATAAAAGGACGATTTATGCATCAAAATGTTCCTTAAGCTACTGCCCACAAGACTGTATCCTTAAAATAATTTTAAAAATTAGATTTCATGTTAATTTCATGTGCCCTTTTTTGTCAATTTTTATTTTTTTTATTTATTTTCTAAAATAAAAACTACATATCAGATAAGGACGATTCATGCATTAAAATGAGCACCAGGTCCTCGTCCTTAAGAAGGGATACTCCTTTGTCCAAATGCCGTTTGCTCTATCTCTTGTAGTTAGGAGTTGTAGAACACTTTTTGGAGTGGAAGCTGGCCAAAAACATGTGCTTTTTCCGTCATAACTCGCAAACCATACATCCTACAAGGACAATTTATACACCAAATTGTTTCTAATACATATATACACAAGACTGCATATTCAGAAAAAAGTTTTCTGGAATGTGATTTTTTTTCAAGAATCTTAGTTAAAATTTTTTACATGAATCATAGTTTTTGACGTGGTTTTTTGCGATTTTTTTGATTTTTTAGCCATAACTTCTAAACCATACATCATAAAAGGACGATTTATGCATCAAAATGTTCCTTAAGCTACTGCCCACAAGACTGTATCCTTAAAATAATTTTAAAAATTAGATTTCATGTTAATTCCATGTGCCCTTTTTTGTCAATTTTTATTTTTTTTATTTATTTTCTAAAATAAAAACTACATATCAGATAAGGACGATTCATGCATTAAAATGAGCACCAGGTCCTCGTCCTTAAGAAGGGATACTCCTTTGTCCAAATGCCGTTTGCTCTATCTCTTGTAGTTAGGAGTTGTAGAACACTTTTTGGAGTGGAAGCTGGCCAAAAACATGTGCTTTTTCCGTCATAACTCCCAAACCATACATCCTACAAGGACGATTTATACACCAAATTGTTTCTAATACATATATACACAAGACTGCATATTCAGAAAAAAGTTTTCTGGATTTTGATTTTCTTTCAAGAATCTTAGTTAAAATTTTTTACATGAATCATAGTTTTTGACGTGGTTTTTTGCGATTTTTTTGATTTTTTAGCCATAACTTCTAAACCATACATCATAAAAGGACGATTTATGCATCAAAATGTTCCTTAAGCTACTGCCCACAAGACTGTATCCTTAAAATAATTTTAAAAATTAGATTTCATGTTAATTTCATGTGCCCTTTTTTGTCAATTTTTATTTTTTTTATTTATTTTCTAAAATAAAAACTACATATCAGATAAGGACGATTCATGCATTAAAATGAGCACCAGGTCCTCGTCCTTAAGAATAGATACTCCTTTGTCCAAATGCCGTTTGCTCTATCTCTTGTAGTTAGGAGTTGTAGAACACTTTTTGGAGTGGAAGCTGGCCAAAAACATGTGCTTTTTCCGTCATAACTCCCAAACCATACATCCTACAAGGACGATTTATACACCAAATTGTTTCTAATACATATATACACAAGACTGCAAATTCGGAAAAAAGTTTTCTGGAATGTGATTTTTTTTCAAGAATCTTAGTTAAAATTTTTTACATGAATCATAGTTTTTGACGTGGTTTTTTGCGATTTTTTTGATTTTTTAGCCATAACTTCTAAACCATACATCATAAAAGGACGATTTATGCATCAAAATGTTCCTTAAGCTACTGCCCACAAGACTGTATCCTTAAAATAATTTTAAAAATTAGATTTCATGTTAATTTCATGTGCCCTTTTTTGTCAATTTTTATTTTTTTTATTTATTTTTTTGGAGTGGAAGCTGGCCAAAAACATGTGCTTTTTCCGTCATAACTCGCAAACCATACATCCTACAAGGACGATTTATACACCAAATTGTTTCTAATACATATATACACAAGACTGCATATTCAGAAAAAAGTTTTCTGGAATTTGATTTTTTTTCAAGAATCTTAGTTAAAATTTTTTACATGAATCATAGTTTTTGACGTGGTTTTTTGCGATTTTTTTGATTTTTTAGCCATAACTTCTAAACCATACATCAGAAAAGGACGATTTATGCATCAAAATGTTCCCTAAGTTACTGTCCACAATACTGTATCCCTAAAATAATTTTAAAAACTAGATTTCATGTTTATTTCATGTGCCCTTTTTTGTCAATTTTTATTTTTTTTATTTATTTTCTAAAATAAAAACTACATATCAGATAAGGACGATTCATGCATTAAAATGAGCACCAGGTCCTCGTCCTTAAGAAGGGATACTCCTTTGTCCAAATGCCGTTTGCTCTATCTCTTGTAGTTAGGAGTTGTAGAACACTTTTTGGAGTGGAAGCTGGCCAAAAACATGTGCTTTTTCCGTCATAACTCGCAAACCATACATCCTACAAGGACGATTTATACACCAAATTGTTTCTAATACATATATACACAAGACTGCATATTCAGAAAAAAGTTTTCTGGATTTTGATTTTTTTTCAAGAATCTTAGTTAAAATTTTTTACATGAATCATAGTTTTTGACGTGGTTTTTTGCGATTTTTTTGATTTTTTAGCCATAACTTCTAAACCATACATCATAAAAGGACGATTTATGCAACAAAATTTTCCTTAAGCTACTGCCCACAAGACTGTATCCTTAAAATAATTTTAAAAATTAGATTTCATGTTAATTTCATGTGCCCTTTTTTGTCAATTTTTATTTTTTTTATTTATTTTCTAAAATAAAAACTACATATCAGATAAGGACGATTCATGCATTAAAATGAGCACCAGGTCCTCGTCCTTAAGAAGGGATACTCCTTTGTCCAAATGCCGTTTGCTCTATCTCTTGTAGTTAGGAGTTGTAGAACACTTTTTGGAGTGGAAGCTGGCCAAAAACATGTGCTTTTTCCGTCATAACTCGCAAACCATACATCCTACAAGGACGATTTATACACCAAATTGTTTCTAATACATATATACACAAGACTGCATATTCAGAAAAAAGTTTTCTGGAATTTGATTTTTTTTCAAGAATCTTAGTTAAAATTTTTTACATGAATCATAGTTTTTGACGTGGTTTTTTGCGATTTTTTTGATTTTTTAGCCATAACTTCTAAACCATACATCATAAAAGGACGATTTATGCATCAGAATGTTCCTTAAGCTACTGCCCACAAGACTGTATCCTTAAAATAATTTTAAAAATTAGATTTCATGTTAATTTCATGTGCCCTTTTTTGTCAATTTTTATTTTTTTTATTTATTTTCTAAAATAAAAACTACATATCAGATAAGGACGATTCATGCATTAAAATGAGCACCAGGTCCTCGTCCTTAAGAAGGGATACTCCTTTGTCCAAATGCCGTTTGCTCTATCTCTTTTAGTTAGGAGTTGTAGAACACTTTTTGGAGTGGAAGCTGGCCAAAAACATGTGCTTTTTCCGTCATAACTCGCAAACCATACATCCTACAAGGACGATTTATACACCAAATTGTTTCTAATACATATATACACAAGATTGCATATTCAGAAAAAAGTTTTCTGGAATTTGATTTTTTTTCAAGAATCTTAGTTAAAATTTTTTACATGAATCATAGTTTTTGACGTGGTTTTTTGCGATTTTTTTGATTTTTTAGCCATAACTTCTAAACCATACATCATAAAAGGACGATTTATGCATCAAAATGTTCCTTAAGCTACTGCCCACAAGACTGTATCCTTAAAATAATTTTAAAAATTAGATTTCATGTTCATTTCATGTGCCCTTTTTTGTCAATTTTTATTTTTTTTATTTATTTTCTAAAATAAAAACTACATATCAGATAAGGACGATTCATGCATTAAAATGAGCACCAGGTCCTCGTCCTTAAGAAGGGATACTCCTTTGTCCAAATGCCGTTTGCTCTATCTCTTGTAGTTAGGAGTTGTAGAACACTTTATGGAGTGGAAGCTGGCCAAAAACATGTGCTTTTTCCGTCATAACTCGCAAACCATACATCCTAAAAGGACGATTTATACACCAAATTGTTTCTAATACATATATACACAAGACTGCATATTCAGAAAAAAGTTTTCTGGATTTTGATTTTTTTTCAAGAATCTTAGTTAAAATTTTTTACATGAATCATAGTTTTTGACGTGGTTTTTTGCGATTTTTTTGATTTTTTAGCCATAACTTCTAAACCATACATCATAAAAGGACGATTTATGCAACAAAATTTTCCTTAAGCTACTGCCCACAAGACTGTATCCTTAAAATAATTTTAAAAATTAGATTTCATGTTAATTTCATGTGCCCTTTTTTATCAATTTTTATTTTTTTTATTTATTTTCTAAAATAAAAACTACATATCAGATAAGGACGATTCATGCATTAAAATGAGCACCAGGTCCTCGTCCTTAAGAAGGGATACTCCTTTGTCCAAATGCCGTTTGCTCTATCTCTTGTAGTTAGGAGTTGTAGAACACTTTTTGGAGTGGAAGCTGGCCAAAAACATGTGCTTTTTCCGTCATAACTCGCAAACCATACATCCTACAAGGACGATTTATACACCAAATTGTTTCTAATACATATATACACAAGACTGCATATTCAGAAAAAAGTTTTCTGGAATTTGATTTTTTTTCAAGAATCTTAGTTAAAATTTTTTACATGAATCATAGTTTTTGACGTGGTTTTTTGCGATTTTTTTGATTTTTTAGCCATAACTTCTAAACCATACATCATAAAAGGACGATTTATGCATCAAAATGTTCCTTAAGCTACTGCCCACAAGACTGTATCCTTAAAATAATTTTAAAAATTAGATTTCATGTTAATTCCATGTGCCCTTTTTTGTCAATTTTTATTTTTTTTATTTATTTTCTAAAATAAAAACTACATATCAGATAAGGACGATTCATGCATTAAAATGAGCACCAGGTCCTCGTCCTTAAGAAGGGATACTCCTTTGTCCAAATGCCGTTTGCTCTATCTCTTGTAGTTAGGAGTTGTAGAACACTTTTTGGAGTGGAAGCTGGCCAAAAACATGTGCTTTTTCCGTCATAACTCCCAAACCATACATCCTACAAGGACGATTTATACACCAAATTGTTTCTAATACATATATACACAAGACTGCATATTCAGAAAAAAGTTTTCTGGATTTTGATTTTCTTTCAAGAATCTTAGTTAAAATTTTTTACATGAATCATAGTTTTTGACGTGGTTTTTTGCGATTTTTTTGATTTTTTAGCCATAACTTCTAAACCATACATCATAAAAGGACGATTTATGCATCAAAATGTTCCTTAAGCTACTGCCCACAAGACTGTATCCTTAAAATAATTTTAAAAATTAGATTTCATGTTAATTTCATGTGCCCTTTTTTGTCAATTTTTATTTTTTTTATTTATTTTCTAAAATAAAAACTACATATCAGATAAGGACGATTCATGCATTAAAATGAGCACCAGGTCCTCGTCCTTAAGAAGGGATACTCCTTTGTCCAAATGCCGTTTGCTCTATCTCTTGTAGTTAGGAGTTGTAGAACACTTTTTGGAGTGGAAGCTGGCCAAAAACATGTGCTTTTTCCGTCATAACTCCCAAATCATACATCCTACAAGGACGATTTATACACCAAATTGTTTCTAATACATATATACACAAGACTGCAAATTCGGAAAAAAGTTTTCTGGAATGTGATTTTTTTTCAAGAATCTTAGTTAAAATTTTTTACATGAATCATAGTTTTTGACGTGGTTTTTTGCGATTTTTTTGATTTTTTAGCCATAACTTCTAAACCATACATCATAAAAGGACGATTTATGCATCAAAATGTTCCTTAAGCTACTGCCCACAAGACTGTATCCTTAAAATAATTTTAAAAATTAGATTTCATGTTAATTTCATGTGCCCTTTTTTGTCAATTTTTATTTTTTTTATTTATTTTTTTGGAGTGGAAGCTGGCCAAAAACATGTGCTTTTTCCGTCATAACTCGCAAACCATACATCCTACAAGGACGATTTATACACCAAATTGTTTCTAATACATATATACACAAGACTGCATATTCAGAAAAAAGTTTTCTGGAATTTGATTTTTTTTCAAGAATCTTAGTTAAAATTTTTTACATGAATCATAGTTTTTGACGTGGTTTTTTGCGATTTTTTTGATTTTTTAGCCATAACTTCTAAACCATACATCAGAAAAGGACGATTTATGCATCAAAATGTTCCCTAAGTTACTGTCCACAATACTGTATCCCTAAAATAATTTTAAAAACTAGATTTCATGTTTATTTCATGTGCCCTTTTTTGTCAATTTTTATTTTTTTTATTTATTTTCTAAAATAAAAACTACATATCAGATAAGGACGATTCATGCATTAAAATGAGCACCAGGTCCTCGTCCTTAAGAAGGGATACTCCTTTGTCCAAATGCCGTTTGCTCTATCTCTTGTAGTTAGGAGTTGTAGAACACTTTTTGGAGTGGAAGCTGGCCAAAAACATGTGCTTTTTCCGTCATAACTCGCAAACCATACATCCTACAAGGACGATTTATACACCAAATTGTTTCTAATACATATATACACAAGACTGCATATTCAGAAAAAAGTTTTCTGGATTTTGATTTTTTTTCAAGAATCTTAGTTAAAATTTTTTACATGAATCATAGTTTTTGACGTGGTTTTTTGCGATTTTTTTGATTTTTTAGCCATAACTTCTAAACCATACATCAGAAAAGGACGATTTATGCATCAAAATGTTCCCTAAGTTACTGTCCACAATACTGTATCCCTAAAATAATTTTAAAAACTAGATTTCATGTTTATTTCATGTGCCCTTTTTTGTCAATTTTTATTTTTTTTATTTATTTTCTAAAATAAAAACTACATATCAGATAAGGACGATTCATGCATTAAAATGAGCACCAGGTCCTCGTCCTTAAGAAGGGATACTCCTTTGTCCAAATGCCGTTTGCTCTATCTCTTGTAGTTAGGAGTTGTAGAACACTTTTTGGAGTGGAAGCTGGCCAAAAACATGTGCTTTTTCCGTCATAACTCGCAAACCATACATCCTACAAGGACGATTTATACACCAAATTGTTTCTAATACATATATACACAAGACTGCATATTCAGAAAAAAGTTTTCTGGATTTTGATTTTTTTTCAAGAATCTTAGTTAAAATTTTTTACATGAATCATAGTTTTTGACGTGGTTTTTTGCGATTTTTTTGATTTTTTAGCCATAACTTCTAAACCATACATCATAAAAGGACGATTTATGCAACAAAATTTTCCTTAAGCTACTGCCCACAAGACTGTATCCTTAAAATAATTTTAAAAATTAGATTTCATGTTAATTTCATGTGCCCTTTTTTGTCAATTTTTATTTTTTTTATTTATTTTCTAAAATAAAAACTACATATCAGATAAGGACGATTCATGCATTAAAATGAGCACCAGGTCCTCGTCCTTAAGAAGGGATACTCCTTTGTCCAAATGCCGTTTGCTCTATCTCTTGTAGTTAGGAGTTGTAGAACACTTTTTGGAGTGGAAGCTGGCCAAAAACATGTGCTTTTTCCGTCATAACTCGCAAACCATACATCCTACAAGGACGATTTATACACCAAATTGTTTCTAATACATATATACACAAGACTGCATATTCAGAAAAAAGTTTTCTGGAATTTGATTTTTTTTCAAGAATCTTAGTTAAAATTTTTTACATGAATCATAGTTTTTGACGTGGTTTTTTGCGATTTTTTTGATTTTTTAGCCATAACTTCTAAACCATACATCATAAAAGGACGATTTATGCATCAGAATGTTCCTTAAGCTACTGCCCACAAGACTGTATCCTTAAAATAATTTTAAAAATTAGATTTCATGTTAATTTCATGTGCCCTTTTTTGTCAATTTTTATTTTTTTTATTTATTTTCTAAAATAAAAACTACATATCAGATAAGGACGATTCATGCATTAAAATGAGCACCAGGTCCTCGTCCTTAAGAAGGGATACTCCTTTGTCCAAATGCCGTTTGCTCTATCTCTTGTAGTTAGGAGTTGTAGAACACTTTTTGGAGTGGAAGCTGGCCAAAAACATGTGCTTTTTCCGTCATAACTCGCAAACCATACATCCTACAAGGACGATTTATACACCAAATTGTTTCTAATACATATATACACAAGACTGCAAATTCAGAAAAAAGTTTTCTGGAATGTGATTTTTTTTCAAGAATCTTAGTTAAAATTTTTTACATGAATCATAGTTTTTGACGTGGTTTTTTGCGATTTTTTTGATTTTTTAGCCATAACTTCTAAACCATACATCATAAAAGGACGATTTATGCATCAAAATGTTCCTTAAGCTACTGCCCACAAGACTGTATCCTTAAAATAATTTTAAAAATTAGATTTCATGTTAATTTCATGTGCCATTTTTTGTCAATTTTTATTTTTTTTATTTATTTTCTAAAATAAAAACTACATATCAGATAAGGACGATTCATGCATTAAAATGAGCACCAGGTCCTCGTCCTTAAGAAGGGATACTCCTTTGTCCAAATGCCGTTTGCTCTATCTCTTGTAGTTAGGAGTTGTAGAACACTTTTTGGAGTGGAAGCTGGCCAAAAACATGTGCTTTTCCCGTCATAACTCGCAAACCATACATCCTACAAGGACGATTTATACACCAAATTGATTCTAATACATATATACACAAGACTGCATATTCAGAAAAAAGTTTTCTGGATTTTGATTTTTTTTCAAGAATCTTAGTTAAAATTTTTTACATGAATCATAGTTTTTGACGTGGTTTTTTGCGATTTTTTTGATTTTTTAGCCATAACTTCTAAACCATACATCATAAAAGGACGATTTATGCATCAAAATGTTCCTTAAGCTACTGCCCACAAGACTGTATCCTTAAAATAATTTTAAAAATTAGATTTCATGTTAATTTCATGTGCCCTTTTTTGTCAATTTTTATTTTTTTTATTTATTTTCTAAAATAAAAACTACATATCAGATAAGGACGATTCATGCATTAAAATGAGCACCAGGTCCTCGTCCTTAAGAATAGATACTCCTTTGTCCAAATGCCGTTTGCTCAACTCTTGTAGTTAGGAGTTGTAGAACACTTTTTGGAGTGGAAGCTGGCCAAAAACATGTGCTTTTTCCGTCATAACTCCCAAACCATACATCCTACAAGGACGATTTATACACCAAATTGTTTCTAATACATATATACACAAGACTGCAAATTCGGAAAAAAGTTTTCTGGAATGTGATTTTTTTTCAAGAATCTTAGTTAAAATTTTTTACATGAATCATAGTTTTTGACGTGGTTTTTTGCGATTTTTTTGATTTTTTAGCCATAACTTCTAAACCATACATCATAAAAGGACGATTTATGCATCAAAATGTTCCTTAAGCTACTGCCCACAAGACTGTATCCTTAAAATAATTTTAAAAATTAGATTTCATGTTAATTTCATGTGCCCTTTTTTGTCAATTTTTATTTTTTTTATTTATTTTTTTGGAGTGGAAGCTGGCCAAAAACATGTGCTTTTTCCGTCATAACTCGCAAACCATACATCCTACAAGGACGATTTATACACCAAATTGTTTCTAATACATATATACACAAGACTGCATATTCAGAAAAAAGTTTTCTGGAATTTGATTTTTTTTCAAGAATCTTAGTTAAAATTTTTTACATGAATCATAGTTTTTGACGTGGTTTTTTGCGATTTTTTTGATTTTTTAGCCATAACTTCTAAACCATACATCAGAAAAGGACGATTTATGCATCAAAATGTTCCCTAAGTTACTGTCCACAATACTGTATCCCTAAAATAATTTTAAAAACTAGATTTCATGTTTATTTCATGTGCCCTTTTTTGTCAATTTTTATTTTTTTTATTTATTTTCTAAAATAAAAACTACATATCAGATAAGGACGATTCATGCATTAAAATGAGCACCAGGTCCTCGTCCTTAAGAAGGGATACTCCTTTGTCCAAATGCCGTTTGCTCTATCTCTTGTAGTTAGGAGTTGTAGAACACTTTTTGGAGTGGAAGCTGGCCAAAAACATGTGCTTTTTCCGTCATAACTCGCAAACCATACATCCTACAAGGACGATTTATACACCAAATTGTTTCTAATACATATATACACAAGACTGCATATTCAGAAAAAAGTTTTCTGGATTTTGATTTTTTTTCAAGAATCTTAGTTAAAATTTTTTACATGAATCATAGTTTTTGACGTGGTTTTTTGCGATTTTTTTGATTTTTTAGCCATAACTTCTAAACCATACATCATAAAAGGACGATTTATGCAACAAAATTTTCCTTAAGCTACTGCCCACAAGACTGTATCCTTAAAATAATTTTAAAAATTAGATTTCATGTTAATTTCATGTGCCCTTTTTTGTCAATTTTTATTTTTTTTATTTATTTTCTAAAATAAAAACTACATATCAGATAAGGACGATTCATGCATTAAAATGAGCACCAGGTCCTCGTCCTTAAGAAGGGATACTCCTTTGTCCAAATGCCGTTTGTAGTTAGGAGTTGTAGAACACTTTTTGGAGTGGAAGCTGGCCAAAAACATGTGCTTTTTCCGTCATAACTCGCAAACCATACATCCTACAAGGACGATTTATACACCAAATTGATTCTAATACATATATACACAAGATTGCATATTCAGAAAAAAGTTTTCTGGAATTTGATTTTTTTTCAAGAATCTTATTTATACACCAAATTGTTTCTAATACATATATACACAAGACTGCATATTCAGAAAAAAGTTTTCTGGAATTTGATTTTTTTTCAAGAATCTTAGTTAAAATTTTTTACATGAATCATAGTTTTTGACGTGGTTTTTTGCGATTTTTTTGATTTTTTAGCCATAACTTCTAAACCATACATCATAAAAGGACGATTTATGCATCAGAATGTTCCTTAAGCTACTGCCCACAAGACTGTATCCTTAAAATAATTTTAAAAATTAGATTTCATGTTAATTTCATGTGCCCTTTTTTGTCAATTTTTATTTTTTTTATTTATTTTCTAAAATAAAAACTACATATCAGATAAGGACGATTCATGCATTAAAATGAGCACCAGGTCCTCGTCCTTAAGAATAGATACTCCTTTGTCCAAATGCCGTTTGCTCTATCTCTTGTAGTTAGGAGTTGTAGAACACTTTTTGGAGTGGAAGCTGGCCAAAAACATGTGCTTTTTCCGTCATAACTCCCAAACCATACATCCTACAAGGACGATTTATACACCAAATTGTTTCTAATACATATATACACAAGACTGCAAATTCGGAAAAAAGTTTTCTGGAATGTGATTTTTTTTCAAGAATCTTAGTTAAAATTTTTTACATGAATCATAGTTTTTGACGTGGTTTTTTGCGATTTTTTTGATTTTTTAGCCATAACTTCTAAACCATACATCAGAAAAGGACGATTTATGCATCAAAATGTTCCCTAAGTTACTGTCCACAATACTGTATCCCTAAAATAATTTTAAAAACTAGATTTCATGTTTATTTCATGTGCCCTTTTTTGTCAATTTTTATTTTTTTTATTTATTTTCTAAAATAAAAACTACATATCAGATAAGGACGATTCATGCATTAAAATGAGCACCAGGTCCTCGTCCTTAAGAAGGGATACTCCTTTGTCCAAATGCCGTTTGCTCTATCTCTTGTAGTTAGGAGTTGTAGAACACTTTTTGGAGTGGAAGCTGGCCAAAAACATGTGCTTTTTCCGTCATAACTCGCAAACCATACATCCTACAAGGACGATTTATACACCAAATTGTTTCTAATACATATATACACAAGACTGCATATTCAGAAAAAAGTTTTCTGGATTTTGATTTTTTTTCAAGAATCTTAGTTAAATTTTTTTACATGAATCATAGTTTTTGACGTGGGTTTTTGCGATTTTTTTGATTTTTTAGCCATAACTTCTAAACCATACATCATAAAAGGACGATTTATGCAACAAAATTTTCCTTAAGCTACTGCCCACAAGACTGTATCCTTAAAATAATTTTAAAAATTAGATTTCATGTTAATTTCATGTGCCCTTTTTTGTCAATTTTTATTTTTTTTATTTATTTTCTAAAATAAAAACTACATATCAGATAAGGACGATTCATGCATTAAAATGAGCACCAGGTCCTCGTCCTTAAGAAGGGATACTCCTTTGTCCAAATGCCGTTTGCTCTATCTCTTGTAGTTAGGAGTTGTAGAACACTTTTTGGAGTGGAAGCTGGCCAAAAACATGTGCTTTTTCCGTCATAACTCGCAAACCATACATCCTACAAGGACGATTTATACACCAAATTGTTTCTAATACATATATACACAAGACTGCATATTCAGAAAAAAGTTTTCTGGAATTTGATTTTTTTTCAAGAATCTTAGTTAAAATTTTTTACATGAATCATAGTTTTTGACGTGGTTTTTTGCGATTTTTTTGATTTTTTAGCCATAACTTCTAAACCATACATCATAAAAGGACGATTTATGCATCAGAATGTTCCTTAAGCTACTGCCCACAAGACTGTATCCTTAAAATAATTTTAAAAATTAGATTTCATGTTAATTTCATGTGCCCTTTTTTGTCAATTTTTATTTTTTTTATTTATTTTCTAAAATAAAAACTACATATCAGATAAGGACGATTCATGCATTGAAATGAGCACCAGGTCCTCGTCCTTAAGAAGGGATACTCCTTTGTCCAAATGCCGTTTGCTCTATCTCTTGTAGTTAGGAGTTGTAGAACACTTTTTGGAGTGGAAGCTGGCCAAAAACATGTGCTTTTTCCGTCATAACTCGCAAACCATACATCCTACAAGGACGATTTATACATCAAATTGTTTCTAATACATATAAACACAAGATTGCATATTCAGAAAAAAGTTTTCTGGAATTTGATTTTTTTTCAAGAATCTTAGTTAAAATTTTTTACATGAATCATAGTTTTTGACGTGGTTTTTTGCGATTTTTTTGATTTTTTAGCCATAACTTCTAAACCATACATCATAAAAGGACGATTTATGCATCAAAATGTTCCTTAAGCTACTGCCCACAAGACTGTATCCTTAAAATAATTTTAAAAATTAGATTTCATGTTAATTTCATGTGCCCTTTTTTGTCAATTTTTATTTTTTTATTTATTTTCTAAAATAAAAACTACATATCAGATAAGGACGATTCATGCATTAAAATGAGCACCAGGTCCTCGTCCTTAAGAATAGATACTCCTTTGTCCAAATGCCGTTTGCTCTATCTCTTGTAGTTAGGAGTTGTAGAACACTTTTTGGAGTGGAAGCTGGCCAAAAACATGTGCTTTTTCCGTCATAACTCCCAAACCATACATCCTACAAGGACGATTTATACACCAAATTGTTTCTAATACATATATACACAAGACTGCAAATTCGGAAAAAAGTTTTCTGGAATGTGATTTTTTTTCAAGAATCTTAGTTAAAATTTTTTACATGAATCATAGTTTTTGACGTGGTTTTTTGCGATTTTTTTGATTTTTTAGCCATAACTTCTAAACCATACATCATAAAAGGACGATTTATGCATCAAAATGTTCCTTAAGCTACTGCCCACAAGACTGTATCCTTAAAATAATTTTAAAAATTAGATTTCATGTTAATTTCATGTGCCCTTTTTTGTCAATTTTTATTTTTTTTATTTATTTTTTTGGAGTGGAAGCTGGCCAAAAACATGTGCTTTTTCCGTCATAACTCGCAAACCATACATCCTACAAGGACGATTTATACACCAAATTGTTTCTAATACATATATACACAAGACTGCATATTCAGAAAAAAGTTTTCTGGAATTTGATTTTTTTTCAAGAATCTTAGTTAAAATTTTTTACATGAATCATAGTTTTTGACGTGGTTTTTTGCGATTTTTTTGATTTTTTAGCCATAACTTCTAAACCATACATCAGAAAAGGACGATTTATGCATCAAAATGTTCCCTAAGTTACTGTACACAATACTGTATCCCTAAAATAATTTTAAAAACTAGATTTCATGTTTATTTCATGTGCCCTTTTTTGTCAATTTTTATTTTTTTTATTTATTTTCTAAAATAAAAACTACATATCAGATAAGGACGATTCATGCATTAAAATGAGCACCAGGTCCTCGTCCTTAAGAAGGGATACTCCTTTGTCCAAATGCCGTTTGCTCTATCTCTTGTAGTTAGGAGTTGTAGAACACTTTTTGGAGTGGAAGCTGGCCAAAAACATGTGCTTTTTCCGTCATAACTCGCAAACCATACATCCTACAAGGACGATTTATACACCAAATTGTTTCTAATACATATATACACAAGACTGCATATTCAGAAAAAAGTTTTCTGGATTTTGATTTTTTTTCAAGAATCTTAGTTAAAATTTTTTACATGAATCATAGTTTTTGACGTGGTTTTTTGCGATTTTTTTGATTTTTTAGCCATAACTTCTAAACCATACATCATAAAAGGACGATTTATGCAACAAAATTTTCCTTAAGCTACTGCCCACAAGACTGTATCCTTAAAATAATTTTAAAAATTAGATTTCATGTTAATTTCATGTGCCCTTTTTTGTCAATTTTTATTTTTTTTATTTATTTTCTAAAATAAAAACTACATATCAGATAAGGACGATTCATGCATTAAAATGAGCACCAGGTCCTCGTCCTTAAGAAGGGATACTCCTTTGTCCAAATGCCGTTTGCTCTATCTCTTGTAGTTAGGAGTTGTAGAACACTTTTTGGAGTGGAAGCTGGCCAAAAACATGTGCTTTTTCCGTCATAACTCGCAAACCATACATCCTACAAGGACGATTTATACACCAAATTGTTTCTAATACATATATACACAAGACTGCATATTCAGAAAAAAGTTTTCTGGAATTTGATTTTTTTTTCAAGAATCTTAGTTAAAATTTTTTACATGAATCATAGTTTTTGACGTGGTTTTTTGCGATTTTTTTGATTTTTTAGCCATAACTTCTAAACCATACATCATAAAAGGACGATTTATGCATCAGAATGTTCCTTAAGCTACTGCCCACAAGACTGTATCCTTAAAATAATTTTAAAAATTAGATTTCATGTTAATTTCATGTGCCCTTTTTTGTCAATTTTTATTTTTTTTATTTATTTTCTAAAATAAAAACTACATATCAGATAAGGACGATTCATGCATTAAAATGAGCACCAGGTCCTCGTCCTTAAGAAGGGATACTCCTTTGTCCAAATGCCGTTTGCTCTATCTCTTGTAGTTAGGAGTTGTAGAACACTTTTTGGAGTGGAAGCTGGCCAAAAACATGTGCTTTTTCCGTCATAACTCGCAAACCATACATCCTACAAGGACGATTTATACACCAAATTGTTTCTAATACATATATACACAAGACTGCATATTCAGAAAAAAGTTTTCTGGAATTTGATTTTTTTTCAAGAATCTTAGTTAAAATTTTTTACATGAATCATAGTTTTTGACGTGGTTTTTTGCGATTTTTTTGATTTTTTAGCCATAACTTCTAAACCATACATCATAAAAGGACGATTTATGCATCAGAATGTTCCTTAAGCTACTGCCCACAAGACTGTATCCTTAAAATAATTTTAAAAATTAGATTTCATGTTAATTTCATGTGCCCTTTTTTGTCAATTTTTATTTTTTTTATTTATTTTCTAAAATAAAAACTACATATCAGATAAGGACGATTCATGCATTAAAATGAGCACCAGGTCCTCGTCCTTAAGAAGGGATACTCCTTTGTCCAAATGCCGTTTGTAGTTAGGAGTTGTAGAACACTTTTTGGAGTGGAAGCTGGCCAAAAACATGTGCTTTTTCCGTCATAACTCGCAAACCATACATCCTACAAGGACGATTTATACACCAAATTGATTCTAATACATATATACACAAGATTGCATATTCAGAAAAAAGTTTTCTGGAATTTGATTTTTTTTCAAGAATCTTATTTATACACCAAATTGTTTCTAATACATATATACACAAGACTGCATATTCAGAAAAAAGTTTTCTGGAATTTGATTTTTTTTCAAGAATCTTAGTTAAAATTTTTTACATGAATCATAGTTTTTGACGTGGTTTTTTGCGATTTTTTTGATTTTTTAGCCATAACTTCTAAACCATACATCATAAAAGGACGATTTATGCATCAGAATGTTCCTTAAGCTACTGCCCACAAGACTGTATCCTTAAAATAATTTTAAAAATTAGATTTCATGTTAATTTCATGTGCCCTTTTTTGTCAATTTTTATTTTTTTTATTTATTTTCTAAAATAAAAACTACATATCAGATAAGGACGATTCATGCATTAAAATGAGCACCAGGTCCTCGTCCTTAAGAATAGATACTCCTTTGTCCAAATGCCGTTTGCTCTATCTCTTGTAGTTAGGAGTTGTAGAACACTTTTTGGAGTGGAAGCTGGCCAAAAACATGTGCTTTTTCCGTCATAACTCGCAAACCATACATCCTACAAGGACGATTTATACACCAAATTGTTTCTAATACATATATACACAAGACTGCATATTCGGAAAAAAGTTTTCTGGAATGTGATTTTTTTTCAAGAATCTTAGTTAAAATTTTTTACATGAATCATAGTTTTTGACGTGGTTTTTTGCGATTTTTTTGATTTTTTAGCCATAACTTCTAAACCATACATCAGAAAAGGACGATTTATGCATCAAAATGTTCCCTAAGTTACTGTCCACAATACTGTATCCCTAAAATAATTTTAAAAACTAGATTTCATGTTTATTTCATGTGCCCTTTTTTGTCAATTTTTATTTTTTTTATTTATTTTCTAAAATAAAAACTACATATCAGATAAGGACGATTCATGCATTAAAATGAGCACCAGGTCCTCGTCCTTAAGAAGGGATACTCCTTTGTCCAAATGCCGTTTGCTCTATCTCTTGTAGTTAGGAGTTGTAGAACACTTTTTGGAGTGGAAGCTGGCCAAAAACATGTGCTTTTTCCGTCATAACTCGCAAACCATACATCCTACAAGGACGATTTATACACCAAATTGTTTCTAATACATATATACACAAGACTGCATATTCAGAAAAAAGTTTTCTGGATTTTGATTTTTTTCAAGAATCTTAGTTAAATTTTTTTACATGAATCATAGTTTTTGACGTGGGTTTTTGCGATTTTTTTGATTTTTTAGCCATAACTTCTAAACCATACATCATAAAAGGACGATTTATGCAACAAAATTTTCCTTAAGCTACTGCCCACAAGACTGTATCCTTAAAATAATTTTAAAAATTAGATTTCATGTTAATTTCATGTGCCCTTTTTTGTCAATTTTTATTTTTTTTATTTATTTTCTAAAATAAAAACTACATATCAGATAAGGACGATTCATGCATTAAAATGAGCACCAGGTCCTCGTCCTTAAGAAGGGATACTCCTTTGTCCAAATGCCGTTTGCTCTATCTCTTGTAGTTAGGAGTTGTAGAACACTTTTTGGAGTGGAAGCTGGCCAAAAACATGTGCTTTTTCCGTCATAACTCGCAAACCATACATCCTACAAGGACGATTTATACATCAAATTGTTTCTAATACATATATACACAAGATTGCATATTCAGAAAAAAGTTTTCTGGAATTTGATTTTTTTTCAAGAATCTTAGTTAAAATTTTTTACATGAATCATAGTTTTTGACGTGGTTTTTTGCGATTTTTTTGATTTTTTAGCCATAACTTCTAAACCATACATCATAAAAGGACGATTTATGCATCAAAATGTTCCTTAAGCTACTGCCCACAAGACTGTATCCTTAAAATAATTTTAAAAATTAGATTTCATGTTAATTTCATGTGCCCTTTTTTGTCAATTTTTATTTTTTTATTTATTTTCTAAAATAAAAACTACATATCAGATAAGGACGATTCATGCATTAAAATGAGCACCAGGTCCTCGTCCTTAAGAATAGATACTCCTTTGTCCAAATGCCGTTTGCTCTATCTCTTGTAGTTAGGAGTTGTAGAACACTTTTTGGAGTGGAAGCTGGCCAAAAACATGTGCTTTTTCCGTCATAACTCCCAAACCATACATCCTACAAGGACGATTTATACACCAAATTGTTTCTAATACATATATACACAAGACTGCAAATTCGGAAAAAAGTTTTCTGGAATGTGATTTTTTTTCAAGAATCTTAGTTAAAATTTTTTACATGAATCATAGTTTTTGACGTGGTTTTTTGCGATTTTTTTGATTTTTTAGCCATAACTTCTAAACCATACATCATAAAAGGACGATTTATGCATCAAAATGTTCCTTAAGCTACTGCCCACAAGACTGTATCCTTAAAATAATTTTAAAAATTAGATTTCATGTTAATTTCATGTGCCCTTTTTTGTCAATTTTTATTTTTTTTATTTATTTTTTTGGAGTGGAAGCTGGCCAAAAACATGTGCTTTTTCCGTCATAACTCGCAAACCATACATCCTACAAGGACGATTTATACACCAAATTGTTTCTAATACATATATACACAAGACTGCATATTCAGAAAAAAGTTTTCTGGAATTTGATTTTTTTTCAAGAATCTTAGTTAAAATTTTTTACATGAATCATAGTTTTTGACGTGGTTTTTTGCGATTTTTTTGATTTTTTAGCCATAACTTCTAAACCATACATCAGAAAAGGACGATTTATGCATCAAAATGTTCCCTAAGTTACTGTCCACAATACTGTATCCCTAAAATAATTTTAAAAACTAGATTTCATGTTTATTTCATGTGCCCTTTTTTGTCAATTTTTATTTTTTTTATTTATTTTCTAAAATAAAAACTACATATCAGATAAGGACGATTCATGCATTAAAATGAGCACCAGGTCCTCGTCCTTAAGAAGGGATACTCCTTTGTCCAAATGCCGTTTGCTCTATCTCTTGTAGTTAGGAGTTGTAGAACACTTTTTGGAGTGGAAGCTGGCCAAAAACATGTGCTTTTTCCGTCATAACTCGCAAACCATACATCCTACAAGGACGATTTATACACCAAATTGTTTCTAATACATATATACACAAGACTGCATATTCAGAAAAAAGTTTTCTGGATTTTGATTTTTTTTCAAGAATCTTAGTTAAAATTTTTTACATGAATCATAGTTTTTGACGTGGTTTTTTGCGATTTTTTTGATTTTTTAGCCATAACTTCTAAACCATACATCATAAAAGGACGATTTATGCAACAAAATTTTCCTTAAGCTACTGCCCACAAGACTGTATCCTTAAAATAATTTTAAAAATTAGATTTCATGTTAATTTCATGTGCCCTTTTTTGTCAATTTTTATTTTTTTTATTTATTTTCTAAAATAAAAACTACATATCAGATAAGGACGATTCATGCATTAAAATGAGCACCAGGTCCTCGTCCTTAAGAAGGGATACTCCTTTGTCCAAATGCCGTTTGCTCTATCTCTTGTAGTTAGGAGTTGTAGAACACTTTTTGGAGTGGAAGCTGGCCAAAAACATGTGCTTTTTCCGTCATAACTCGCAAACCATACATCCTACAAGGACGATTTATACACCAAATTGTTTCTAATACATATATACACAAGACTGCATATTCAGAAAAAAGTTTTCTGGAATTTGATTTTTTTTTCAAGAATCTTAGTTAAAATTTTTTACATGAATCATAGTTTTTGACGTGGTTTTTTGCGATTTTTTTGATTTTTTAGCCATAACTTCTAAACCATACATCATAAAAGGACGATTTATGCATCAGAATGTTCCTTAAGCTACTGCCCACAAGACTGTATCCTTAAAATAATTTTAAAAATTAGATTTCATGTTAATTTCATGTGCCCTTTTTTGTCAATTTTTATTTTTTTTATTTATTTTCTAAAATAAAAACTACATATCAGATAAGGACGATTCATGCATTAAAATGAGCACCAGGTCCTCGTCCTTAAGAAGGGATACTCCTTTGTCCAAATGCCGTTTGCTCTATCTCTTGTAGTTAGGAGTTGTAGAACACTTTTTGGAGTGGAAGCTGGCCAAAAACATGTGCTTTTTCCGTCATAACTCGCAAACCATACATCCTACAAGGACGATTTATACACCAAATTGATTCTAATACATATATACACAAGATTGCATATTCAGAAAAAAGTTTTCTGGAATTTGATTTTTTTTCAAGAATCTTAGTTAAAATTTTTTACATGAATCATAGTTTTTGACGTGGTTTTTTGCGATTTTTTTGATTTTTTAGCCATAACTTCTAAACCATACATCATAAAAGGACGATTTATGCATCAGAATGTTCCTTAAGCTACTGCCCACAAGACTGTATCCTTAAAATAATTTTAAAAATTAGATTTCATGTTAATTTCATGTGCCCTTTTTTGTCAATTTTTATTTTTTTTATTTATTTTCTAAAATAAAAACTACATATCAGATAAGGACGATTCATGCATTAAAATGAGCACCAGGTCCTCGTCCTTAAGAAGGGATACTCCTTTGTCCAAATGCCGTTTGCTCTATCTCTTGTAGTTAGGAGTTGTACATGAGTTTTACATGAATCATAGTTTTTGACGTGGTTTTTTGCGATTTTTTTGATTTTTTAGCCATAACTTCTAAACCATACATCATAAAAGGACGATTTATGCATCAAAATGTTCCTTAAGCTACTGTCCACAAGACTGTATCCTTAAAATAATTTTAAAAATTAGATTTCATGTTAATTTCATGTGCCCTTTTTTGTCAATTTTTATTTTTTTTATTTATTTTCTAAAATAAAAACTACATATCAGATAAGGACGATTCATGCATTAAAATGAGCACCAGGTCCTCGTCCTTAAGAAGGGATACTCCTTTGTCCAAATGCCGTTTGCTCTATCTCTTGTAGTTAGGAGTTGTAGAACACTTTTTGGAGTGGAAGCTGGCCAAAAACATGTGCTTTTTCCGTCATAACTCGCAAACCATACATCCTACAAGGACGATTTATACACCAAATTGTTTCTAATACATATATACACAAGACTGCATATTCAGAAAAAAGTTTTCTGGAATTTGATTTTTTTTCAAGAATCTTAGTTAAAATTTTTTACATGAATCATAGTTTTTGACGTGGTTTTTTGCGATTTTTTTGATTTTTTAGCCATAACTTCTAAACCATACATCATAAAAGGACGATTTATGCATCAAAATGTTCCTTAAGCTACTGCCCACAAGACTGTATCCTTAAAATAATTTTAAAAATTAGATTTCATGTTAATTTCATGTGCCCTTTTTTGTCAATTTTTATTTTTTTTATTTATTTTCTAAAATAAAAACTACATATCAGATAAGGACGATTCATGCATTAAAATGAGCACCAGGTCCTCGTCCTTAAGAAGGGATACTCCTTTGTCCAAATGCCGTTTGCTCTATCTCTTGTAGTTAGGAGTTGTAGAACACTTTTTGGAGTGGAAGCTGGCCAAAAACATGTGCTTTTTCCGTCATAACTCGCAAACCATACATCCTACAAGGACGATTTATACACCAAATTGTTTCTAATACATATATACACAAGACTGCATATTCAGAAAAAAGTTTTCTGGAATTTGATTTTTTTTCAAGAATCTTAGTTAAAATTTTTTACATGAATCATAGTTTTTGACGTGGTTTTTTGCGATTTTTTTGATTTTTTAGCCATAACTTCTAAACCATACATCATAAAAGGACGATTTATGCATCAGAATGTTCCTTAAGCTACTGCCCACAAGACTGTATCCTTAAAATAATTTTAAAAATTAGATTTCATGTTAATTTCATGTGCCCTTTTTTGTCAATTTTTATTTTTTTTATTTATTTTCTAAAATAAAAACTACATATCAGATAAGGACGATTCATGCATTAAAATGAGCACCAGGTCCTCGTCCTTAAGAAGGGATACTCCTTTGTCCAAATGCCGTTTGCTCTATCTCTTGTAGTTAGGAGTTGTAGAACACTTTTTGGAGTGGAAGCTGGCCAAAAACATGTGCTTTTTCCGTCATAACTCGCAAACCATACATCCTACAAGGACGATTTATACACCAAATTGTTTCTAATACATATATACACAAGACTGCATATTCAGAAAAAAGTTTTCTGGATTTTGATTTTTTTTCAAGAATCTTAGTTAAAATTTTTTACATGAATCATAGTTTTTGACGTGGTTTTTTGCGATTTTTTTGATTTTTTAGCCATAACTTCTAAACCATACATCATAAAAGGACGATTTATGCAACAAAATTTTCCTTAAGCTACTGCCCACAAGACTGTATCCTTAAAATAATTTTAAAAATTAGATTTCATGTTAATTTCATGTGCCCTTTTTTGTCAATTTTTATTTTTTTTATTTATTTTCTAAAATAAAAACTACATATCAGATAAGGACGATTCATGCATTAAAATGAGCACCAGGTCCTCGTCCTTAAGAAGGGATACTCCTTTGTCCAAATGCCGTTTGCTCTATCTCTTGTAGTTAGGAGTTGTAGAACACTTTTTGGAGTGGAAGCTGGCCAAAAACATGTGCTTTTTCCGTCATAACTCGCAAACCATACATCCTACAAGGACGATTTATACACCAAATTGTTTCTAATACATATATACACAAGACTGCATATTCAGAAAAAAGTTTTCTGGAATTTGATTTTTTTTCAAGAATCTTAGTTAAAATTTTTTACATGAATCATAGTTTTTGACGTGGTTTTTTGCGATTTTTTTGATTTTTTAGCCATAACTTCTAAACCATACATCATAAAAGGACGATTTATGCATCAAAATGTTCCTTAAGCTACTGCCCACAAGACTGTATCCTTAAAATAATTTTAAAAATTAGATTTCATGTTAATTTCATGTGCCCTTTTTTGTCAATTTTTATTTTTTTTATTTATTTTCTAAAATAAAAACTACATATCAGATAAGGACGATTCATGCATTTAAATGAGCACCAGGTCCTCGTCCTTAAGAAGGGATACTCCTTTGTCCAAATGCCGTTTGATCTATCTCTTGTAGTTAGGAGTTGTAGAACACTTTTTGGAGTGGAAGCTGGCCAAAAACATGTGCTTTTTCCGTCATAACTCGCAAACCATACATCCTACAAGGACGATTTATACACCAAATTGTTTCTAATACATATATACACAAGACTGCATATTCAGAAAAAAGTTTTCTGGAATTTGATTTTTTTTCAAGAATCTTAGTTAAAATTTTTTACATGAATCATAGTTTTTGACGTGGTTTTTTGCGATTTTTTTGATTTTTTAGCCATAACTTCTAAACCATACATCATAAAAGGACGATTTATGCATCAAAATGTTCCTTAAGCTACTGCCCACAAGACTGTATCCTTAAAATAATTTTAAAAATTAGATTTCATGTTAATTTCATGTGCCCTTTTTTGTCAATTTTTATTTTTTTTATTTATTTTCTAAAATAAAAACTACATATCAGATAAGGACGATTCATGCATTAAAATGAGCACCAGGTCCTCGTCCTTAAGAAGGGATACTCCTTTGTCCAAATGCCGTTTGCTCTATCTCTTGTAGTTAGGAGTTGTAGAACACTTTTTGGAGTGGAAGCTGGCCAAAAACATGTGCTTTTTCCGTCATAACTCGCAAACCATACATCCTACAAGGACGATTTATACACCAAATTGTTTCTAATACATATATACACAAGACTGCAAATTCAGAAAAAAGTTTTCTGGAATGTGATTTTTTTTCAAGAATCTTAGTTAAAATTTTTTACATGAATCATAGTTTTTGAAGTGGTTTTTTGCGATTTTTTTTATTTTTTAGCCATAACTTCTAAACCATACATCATAAAAGGACGATTTATGCATCAAAATATTCCTTAAGCTACTGCCCACAAGACTGTATCCTTAAAATAATTTTAAAAATTAGATTTCATGTTAATTTTATGTGCCCTTTTTTGTCAATTTTTATTTTTTTTATTTAGTTTCTAAAATAAAAACTACATATCAGATAAGGACGATTCATGCATTAAAATGAGCACCAGGTCCTCGTCCTTAAGAAGGGATACTCCTTTGTCCAAATGCCGTTTGCTCTATCTCTTGTAGTTAGGAGTTGTAGAACACTTTTTGGAGTGGAAGCTGGCCAAAAACATGTGCTTTTTCCGTCATAACTCCCAAACTGTACATCCTACAAGGACGATTTATACACCAAATTGTTTCTAATACATATATACACAAGACTGCATATTCAGAAAAAAGTTTTCTGGAATTTGATTTTTTTTCAAGAATCTTAGTTAAAATTTTTTACATGAATCATAGTTTTTGACGTGGTTTTTTGCGATTTTTTTGATTTTTTAGCCATAACTTCTAAACCATACATCATAAAAGGACGATTTATGCATCAAAATGTTCCTTAAGCTACTGCCCACAAGACTGTATCCTTAAAATAATTTTAAAAATTAGATTTCATGTTAATTTCATGTGCCCTTTTTTGTCAATTTTTATTTTTTTTATTTATTTTCTAAAATAAAAACTACATATCAGATAAGGACGATTCATGCATTAGAATGAGCACCAGGTCCTCGTCCTTAAGAAGGGATACTCCTTTGTCCAAATGCCGTTTGCTATATCTCTTGTAGTTAGGAGTTGTAGAACACTTTTTGGAGTGGAAGCTGGCCAAAAACATGTGCTTTTTCCGTCATAACTCGCAAACCATACATCCTACAAGGACGATTTATACACCAAATTGTTTCTAATACATATATACACAAGACTGCAAATTCAGAAAAAAGTTTTCTGGAATGTGATTTTTTTTCAAGAATCTTAGTTAAAATTTTTTACATGAATCATAGTTTTTGAAGTGGTTTTTTGCGATTTTTTTTATTTTTTAGCCATAACTTCTAAACCATACATCATAAAAGGACGATTTATGCATCAAAATGTTCCTTAAGCTACTGCCCACAAGACTGTATCCTTAAAATAATTTTAAAAATTAGATTTCATGTTAATTTTATGTGCCCTTTTTTGTCAATTTTTATTTTTTTTATTTAGTTTCTAAAATAAAAACTACATATCAGATAAGGACGATTCATGCATTAAAATGAGCACCAGGTCCTCGTCCTTAAGAAGGGATACTCCTTTGTCCAAATGCCGTTTGCTCTATCTCTTGTAGTTAGGAGTTGTAGAACACTTTTTGGAGTGGAAGCTGGCCAAAAACATGTGCTTTTTCCGTCATAACTCCCAAACTGTACATCCTACAAGGACGATTTATACACCAAATTGTTTCTAATACATATATACACAAGACTGCATATTCAGAAAAAAGTTTTCTGGAATTTGATTTTTTTTCAAGAATCTTAGTTAAAATTTTTTACATGAATCATAGTTTTTGACGTGGTTTTTTGCGATTTTTTTGATTTTTTAGCCATAACTTCTAAACCATACATCATAAAAGGACGATTTATGCATCAAAATGTTCCTTAAGCTACTGCCCACAAGACTGTATCCTTAAAATAATTTTAAAAATTAGATTTCATGTTAATTTCATGTGCCCTTTTTTGTCAATTTTTATTTTTTTTATTTATTTTCTAAAATAAAAACTACATATCAGATAAGGACGATTCATGCATTAAAATGAGCACCAGGTCCTCGTCCTTAAGAAGGGATACTCCTTTGTCCAAATGCCGTTTGCTCTATCTCTTGTAGTTAGGAGTTGTAGAACACTTTTTGGAGTGGAAGCTGGCCAAAAACATGAGCTTTTTCCGTCATAACTCGCAAACCATACATCCTACAAGGACGATTTATACACCAAATTGTTTCTAATACATATATACACAAGACTGCATATTCAGAAAAAAGTTTTCTGGATTTTGATTTTTTTTCAAGAATCTTAGTTAAAATTTTTTACATGAATCATAGTTTTTGACGTGGTTTTTTGCGATTTTTTTGATTTTTTAGCCATAACTTCTAAACCATACATCATAAAAGGACGATTTATGCATCAAAATGTTCCTTAAGCTACTGCCCACAAGACTGTATCCTTAAAATAATTTTAAAAATTAGATTTCATGTTAATTTCATGTGCCCTTTTTTGTCAATTTTTATTTTTTTTATTTATTTTCTAAAATAAAAACTACATATCAGATAAGGACGATTCATGCATTAAAATGAGCACCAGGTCCTCGTCCTTAAGAAGGGATACTCCTTTGTCCAAATGCCGTTTGCTCTATCTCTTGTAGTTAGGAGTTGTAGAACACTTTTTGGAGTGGAAGCTGGCCAAAAACATGTGCTTTTTCCGTCATAACTCGCAAACCATACATCCTACAAGGACGATTTATACACCAAATTGTTTCTAATACATATATACACAAGACTGCAAATTCAGAAAAAAGTTTTCTGGAATGTGATTTTTTTTCAAGAATCTTAGTTAAAATTTTTTACATGAATCATAGTTTTTGAAGTGGTTTTTTGCGATTTTTTTTATTTTTTAGCCATAACTTCTAAACCATACATCATAAAAGGACGATTTATGCATCAAAATGTTCCTTAAGCTACTGCCCACAAGACTGTATCCTTAAAATAATTTTAAAAATTAGATTTCATGTTAATTTTATGTGCCCTTTTTTGTCAATTTTTATTTTTTTTATTTAGTTTCTAAAATAAAAACTACATATCAGATAAGGACGATTCATGCATTAAAATGAGCACCAGGTCCTCGTCCTTAAGAAGGGATACTCCTTTGTCCAAATGCCGTTTGCTCTATCTCTTGTAGTTTAGGAGTTGTAGAACACTTTTTGGAGTGGAAGCTGGCCAAAAACATGTGCTTTTTCCGTCATAACTCCCAAACCATACATCCTACAAGGACGATTTATACACCAAATTGTTTCTAATACATATATACACAAGACTGCAAATTCGGAAAAAAGTTTTCTGGAATGTGATTTTTTTTCAAGAATCTTAGTTAAAATTTTTTACATGAATCATAGTTTTTGACGTGGTTTTTTGCGATTTTTTTGATTTTTTAGCCATAACTTCTAAACCATACATCATAAAAGGACGATTTATGCATCAAAATGTTCCTTAAGCTACTGCCCACAAGACTGTATCCTTAAAATAATTTTAAAAATTAGATTTCATGTTAATTTCATGTGCCCTTTTTTGTCAATTTTTATTTTTTTTATTTATTTTCTAAAATAAAAACTACATATCAGATAAGGACGATTCATGCATTAAAATGAGCACCAGGTCCTCGTCCTTAAGAAGGGATACTCCTTTGTCCAAATGCCGTTTGCTCTATCTCTTGTAGTTAGGAGTTGTAGAACACTTTTTGGAGTGGAAGCTGGCCAAAAACATGTGCTTTTTCCGTCATAACTCCCAAACCCTACATCCTACAAGGACGATTTATACACCAAATTGTTTCTAATACATATATACACAAGACTGCATATTCAGAAAAAAGTTTTCTGGAATTTGATTTTTTTTCAAGAATCTTAGTTAAAATTTTTTACATGAATCATAGTTTTTGACGTGGTTTTTTGCGATTTTTTTGATTTTTTAGCCATAACTTCTAAACCATACATCATAAAAGAACGATTTATGCATCAAAATGTTCCTTAAGCTACTGCCCACAAGACTGTATCCTTAAAATAATTTTAAAAATTAGATTTCATGTTAATTTCATGTGCCCTTTTTTGTCAATTTTTATTTTTTTTATTTATTTTCTAAAATAAAAACTACATATCAGGTAAGGACGTTTCATGCATTAAAATGAGCACCAGGTCCTCGTCCTTAAGAAGGGATACTCCTTTGTCCAAATGCCGTTTGCTCTATCTCTTGTAGTTAGGAGTTGTAGAACACTTTTTGGAGTGGAAGCTGGCCAAAAACATGTGCTTTTTCCGTCATAACTCGCAAACCATACATCCTACAAGGACGATTTATACACCAAATTGTTTCTAATACATATATACACAAGACTGCATATTCAGAAAAAAGGATTTTTTTTTTTTTCAAGAATCTTAGTTAAAATTTTTTACATGAATCATAGTTTTTGACGTGGTTTTTTGCGATTTTTTTGATTTTTTAGCCATAACTTCTAAACCATACATCATAAAAGGACGATTTATGCATCAAAATGTTCCTTAAGCTACTGCCCACAAGACTATATCCTTAAAATAATTTTAAAAATTAGATTTCATGTTAATTTCATGTGCCCTTTTTTGTCAATTTTTATTTTTTTTATTTATTTTCTAAAATAAAAACTACATATCAGATAAGGACGATTCATGCATTAAAATGAGCACCAGGTCCTCGTCCTTAAGAAGGGATACTCCTTTGTCCAAATGCCGTTTGCTCTATCTCTTGTAGTTAGGAGTTGTAGAACACTTTTTGGAGTGGAAGCTGGCCAAAAACATGTGCTTTTTCCGTCATAACTCGCAAACCATACATCCTACAAGGACGATTTATACACCAAATTGTTTCTAATACATATATACACAAGACTGCATATTCAGAAAAAAGTTTTCTGGAATTTGATTTTTTTTCAAGAATCTTAGTTAAAATTTTTTACATGAATCATAGTTTTTGACGTGGTTTTTTGCGATTTTTTTGATTTTTTAGCCATAACTTCTAAACCATACATCATAAAAGGACGATTTATGCATCAAAATGTTCCTTAAGCTACTGCCCACAAGACTGTATCCTTAAAATAATTTTAAAAATTAGATTTCATGTTAATTTCATGTGCCCTTTTTTGTCAATTTTTATTTTTTATATTTATTTTCTAAAATAAAAACTACATATCAGATAAGGACGATTCATGCATTAAAATGAGCACCAGGTCCTCGTCCTTAAGAAGGGATACTCCTTTGTCCAAATGCCGTTTGCTCTATCTCTTGTAGTTAGGAGTTGTAGAACACTTTTTGGAGTGGAAGCTGGCCAAAAACATGTGCTTTTTCCGTCATAACTCGCAAACCATACATCCTACAAGGACGATTTATACACCAAATTGTTTCTAATACATATATACACAAGACTGCATATTCAGAAAAAAGTTTTCTGGAATTTGATTTTTTTTCAAGAATCTTAGTTAAAATTTTTTACATGAATCATAGTTTTTGACGTGGTTTTTTGCGATTTTTTTGATTTTTTAGCCATAACTTCTAAACCATACATCATAAAAGGACGATTTATGCATCAAAATGTTCCTTAAGCTACTGCCCACAAGACTGTATCCTTAAAATAATTTTAAAAATTAGATTTCATGTTAATTTCATGTGCCCTTTTTTGTCAATTTTTATTTTTTTTATTTATTTTCTAAAATAAAAACTACATATCAGATAAGGACGATTCATGCATTAAAATGAGCACCAGGTCCTCGTCCTTAAGAAGGGATACTCCTTTGTCCAAATGCCGTTTGCTCTATCTCTTGTAGTTAGGAGTTGTAGAACACTTTTTGGAGTGGAAGCTGGCCAAAAACATGTGCTTTTTCCGCCATAACTCGCAAACCATACATCCTACAAGGACGATTTATACACCAAATTGTTTCTAATACATATATACACAAGACTGCATATTCAGAAAAAAGTTTTCTGGATTTTGATTTTTTTTCAAGAATCTTAGTTAAAATTTTTTACATGAATCATAGTTTTTGACGTGGTTTTTTGCGATATTTTTGATTTTTTAGCCATAACTTCTAAACCATACATCATAAAAGGACGATTTATGCATCAAAATGTTCCTTAAGCTACTGCCCACAAGACTGTATCCTTAAAATAATTTTAAAAATTAGATTTCATGTTAATTTCATGTGCCCTTTTTTGTCAATTTTTATTTTTTTTATTTATTTTCTAAAATAAAAACTACATATCAGATAAGGACGATTCATGCATTAAAATGAGCACCAGGTCCTCGTCCTTAAGAAGGGATACTCCTTTGTCCAAATGCCGTTTGCTCTATCTCTTGTAGTTAGGAGTTGTAAAACACTTTTTGGAGTGGAAGCTGGCCAAAAACATGTGCTTTTTCCGTCATAACTCGCAAACCATACATCCTACAAGGACGATTTATACACCAAATTGTTTCTAATACATATATACACAAGACTGCATATTCAGAAAAAAGTTTTCTGGATTTTGATTTTTTTTCAAGAATCTTAGTTAAAATTTTTTACATGAATCATAGTTTTTGACGTGGTTTTTTGCGATTTTTTTGATTTTTTAGCCATAACTTCTAAACCATACATCATAAAAGGACGATTTATGCATCAAAATGTTCCTTAAGCTACTGTCCACAAGACTGTATCCTTAAAATAATTTTAAAAATTAGATTTCATGTTAATTTCATGTGCCCTTTTTTGTCAATTTTTATTTTTTTTATTTATTTTCTAAAATAAAAACTACATATCAGATAAGGACGATTCATGCATTAAAATGAGCACCAGGTCCTCGTCCTTAAGAAGGAATACTCCTTTGTCCAAATGCCGTTTGCTCTATCTCTTGTAGTTAGGAGTTGTAGAACACTTTTTGGAGTGGAAGCTGGCCAAAAACATGTGCTTTTTCCGTCATAACTCGCAAACCATACATCCTACAAGGACGATTTATACACCAAATTGTTTCTAATACATATATACACAAGACTGCATATTCAGAAAAAAGTTTTCTGGATTTTGATTTTTTTTTCAAGAATCTTAGTTAAAATTTTTTACATGAATCATAGTTTTTGACGTGGTTTTTTGCGATTTTTTTGATTTTTTAGCCATAACTTCTAAACCATACATCATAAAAGGACGATTTATGCATCAAAATGTTCCTTAAGCTACTGTCCACAAGACTGTATCCTTAAAATAATTTTAAAAATTAGATTTCATGTTAATTTCATGTGCCCTTTTTTGTCAATTTTTATTTTTTTTATTTATTTTCTAAAATAAAAACTACATATCAGATAAGGACGATTCATGCATTAAAATGAGCACCAGGTCCTCGTCCTTAAGAAGGGATACTCCTTTGTCCAAATGCCGTTTGCTCTATCTCTTGTAGTTAGGAGTTGTAGAACACTTTTTGGAGTGGAAGCTGGCCAAAAACATGTGCTTTTTCCGTCATAACTCCCAAACCATACATCCTACAAGGACGATTTATACACCAAATTGTTTCTAATACATATATACACAAGACTGCATATTCAGAAAAAAGTTTTCTGGATTTTGATTTTTTTCAAGAATCTTAGTTAAAATTTTTTACATGAATCATAGTTTTTGACGTGGTTTTTTGCGATTTTTTTGATTTTTTAGCCATAACTTCTAAACCATACATCATAAAAGGACGATTTATGCATCAAAATGTTCCTTAAGCTACTGCCCACAAGACTGTATCCTTAAAATAATTTTAAAAATTAGATTTCATGTTAATTTCATGTGCCCTTTTTTGTCAATTTTTATTTTTTTTATTTATTTTCTAAAATAAAAACTACATATCAGATAAGGACGATTCATGCATTAAAATGAGCACCAGGTCCTCGTCCTTAAGAAGGGATACTCCTTTGTCCAAATGCCGTTTGCTCTATCTCTTGTAGTTAGGAGTTGTAAAACACTTTTTGGAGTGGAAGCTGGCCAAAAACATGTGCTTTTTCCGTCATAACTCGCAAACCATACATCCTACAAGGACGATTTATACACCAAATTGTTTCTAATACATATATACACAAGACTGCATATTCAGAAAAAAGTTTTCTGGATTTTGATTTTTTTTCAAGAATCTTAGTTAAAATTTTTTACATGAATCATAGTTTTTGACGTGGTTTTTTGCGATTTTTTTGATTTTTTAGCCATAACTTCTAAACCATACATCATAAAAGGACGATTTATGCATCAAAATGTTCCTTAAGCTACTGTCCACAAGACTGTATCCTTAAAATAATTTTAAAAATTAGATTTCATGTTAATTTCATGTGCCCTTTTTTGTCAATTTTTATTTTTTTTATTTATTTTCTAAAATAAAAACTACATATCAGATAAGGACGATTCATGCATTAAAATGAGCACCAGGTCCTCGTCCTTAAGAAGGAATACTCCTTTGTCCAAATGCCGTTTGCTCTATCTCTTGTAGTTAGGAGTTGTAGAACACTTTTTGGAGTGGAAGCTGGCCAAAAACATGTGCTTTTTCCGTCATAACTCGCAAACCATACATCCTACAAGGACGATTTATACACCAAATTGTTTCTAATACATATATACACAAGACTGCATATTCAGAAAAAAGTTTTCTGGATTTTGATTTTTTTTTCAAGAATCTTAGTTAAAATTTTTTACATGAATCATAGTTTTTGACGTAGTTTTTTGCGATTTTTTTGATTTTTTAGCCATAACTTCTAAACCATATATCATAAAAGGACGATTTATGCATCAAAATGTTTCTTAAGCTACTGCCCACAAGACTGTATCCTTAAAATAATTTTAAAAATTAGATTTCATGTTAATTTCATGTGCCCTTTTTTGTCAATTTTTATTTTTTTTATTTATTTTCTAAAATAAAAACTACATATCAGATAAGGACGATTCATGCATTAAAATGAGCACCAGGTCCTCGTCCTTAAGAAGGGATACTCCTTTGTCCAAATGCCGTTTGCTCTATCTCTTGTAGTTAGGAGTTGTAGAACACTTTTTGGAGTGGAAGCTGGCCAAAAACATGTGCTTTTTCCGTCATAACTCCCAAACCATACATCCTACAAGGACGATTTATACACCAAATTGTTTCTAATACATATATACACAAGACTGCATATTCAGAAAAAAGTTTTCTGGATTTTGATTTTTTTTCAAGAATCTTAGTTAAAATTTTTTACATGAATCATAGTTTTTGACGTGGTTTTTTGCGATTTTTTTGATTTTTTAGCCATAACTTCTAAACCATACATCATAAAAGGACGATTTATGCATCAAAATGTTCCTTAAGCTACTGCCCACAAGACTGTATCCTTAAAATAATTTTAAAAATTAGATTTCATGTTAATTTCATGTGCCCTTTTTTGTCAATTTTTATTTTTTTTATTTATTTTCTAAAATAAAAACTACATATCAGATAAGGACGATTCATGCATTAAAATGAGCACCAGGTCCTCGTCCTTAAGAAGGGATACTCCTTTGTCCAAATGCCGTTTGCTCTATCTCTTGTAGTTAGGAGTTGTAAAACACTTTTTGGAGTGGAAGCTGGCCAAAAACATGTGCTTTTTCCGTCATAACTCGCAAACCATACATCCTACAAGGACGATTTATACACCAAATTGTTTCTAATACATATATACACAAGACTGCATATTCAGAAAAAAGTTTTCTGGAATTTGATTTTTTTTCAAGAATCTTAGTTAAAATTTTTTACATGAATCATAGTTTTTGACGTGGTTTTTTGCGATTTTTTTGATTTTTTAGCCATAACTTCTAAACCATACATCATAAAAGGACGATTTATGCATCAAAATGTTCCTTAAGCTACTGTCCACAAGACTGTATCCTTAAAATAATTTTAAAAATTAGATTTCATGTTAATTTCATGTGCCCTTTTTTGTCAATTTTTATTTTTTTTATTTATTTTCTAAAATAAAAACTACATATCAGATAAGGACGATTCATGCATTAAAATGAGCACCAGGTCCTCGTCCTTAAGAAGGAATACTCCTTTGTCCAAATGCCGTTTGCTCTATCTCTTGTAGTTAGGAGTTGTAGAACACTTTTTGGAGTGGAAGCTGGCCAAAAACATGTGCTTTTTCCGTCATAACTCGCAAACCATACATCCTACAAGGACGATTTATACACCAAATTGTTTCTAATACATATATACACAAGACTGCATATTCAGAAAAAAGTTTTCTGGATTTTGATTTTTTTTTCAAGAATCTTAGTTAAAATTTTTTACATGAATCATAGTTTTTGACGTGGTTTTTTGCGATTTTTTTGATTTTTTAGCCATAACTTCTAAACCATACATCATAAAAGGACGATTTATGCATCAAAATGTTCCTTAAGCTACTGCCCACAAGACTGTATCCTTAAAATAATTTTAAAAATTAGATTTCATGTTAATTTCATGTGCCCTTTTTTGTCAATTTTTATTTTTTTTATTTATTTTCTAAAATAAAAACTACATATCAGATAAGGACGATTCATGCATTAAAATGAGCACCAGGTCCTCGTCCTTAAGAAGGGATACTCCTTTGTCCAAATGCCGTTTGCTCTATCTCTTGTAGTTAGGAGTTGTAGAACACTTTTTGGAGTGGAAGCTGGCCAAAAACATGTGCTTTTTCCGTCATAACTCCCAAACCATACATCCTACAAGGACGATTTATACACCAAATTGTTTCTAATACATATATACACAAGACTGCAAATTCGGAAAAAAGTTTTCTGGAATGTGATTTTTTTTCAAGAATCTTAGTTAAAATTTTTTACATGAATCATAGTTTTTGACGTGGTTTTTTGCGATTTTTTTTGATTTTTTAGCCATAACTTCTAAACCATACATCATAAAAGGACGATTTATGCATCAAAATGTTCCTTAAGCTACTGCCCACAAGACTGTATCCTTAAAATAATTTTAAAAATTAGATTTCATGTTAATTTCATGTGCCCTTTTTTGTCAATTTTTATTTTTTTTATTTATTTTCTAAAATAAAAACTACATATCAGATAAGGACGATTCATACATTAAAATGAGCACCAGGTCCTCATCCTTAAGAAGGGATACTCCTTTGTCCAAATGCCGTTTGCTCTATCTCTTGTAGTTAGGAGTTGTAGAACACTTTTTGGAGTGGAAGCTGGCCAAAAACATGTGCTTTTTCCGTCATAACTCGCAAACCATACATCCTACAAGGACGATTTATACACCAAATTGTTTCTAATACATATATACACAAGACTGCATATTCAGAAAAAAGTTTTCTGGAATTTGATTTTTTTTCAAGAATCTTAGTTAAAATTTTTTACATGAATCATAGTTTTTGACGTGGTTTTTTGCGATTTTTTTGATTTTTTAGCCATAACTTCTAAACCATACATCATAAAAGGACGATTTATGCATCAAAATGTTCCTTAAGCTACTGCCCACAAGACTGTATCCTTAAAATAATTTTAAAAATTAGATTTCATGTTAATTTCATGTGCCCTTTTTTGTCAATTTTTATTTTTTTTATTTATTTTCTAAAATAAAAACTACATATCAGATAAGGACGATTCATGCATTAAAATGAGCACCAGGTCCTCGTCCTTAAGAAGGGATACTCCTTTGTCCAAATGCCGTTTGCTCTATCTCTTGTAGTTAGGAGTTGTAGAACACTTTTTGGAGTGGAAGCTGGCCAAAAACATGTGCTTTTTCCGTCATAACTCGCAAACCATACATCCTACAAGGACGATTTATACACCAAATTGTTTCTAATACATATATACACAAGACTGCATATTCAGAAAAAAGTTTTCTGGAATTTGATTTTTTTTCAAGAATCTTAGTTAAAATTTTTTACATGAATCATAGTTTTTGACGTGGTTTTTTGCGATTTTTTTGATTTTTTAGCCATAACTTCTAAACCATACATCATAAAAAAACGATTTATGCATCAAAATGTTCCTTAAGCTACTGCCCACAAGACTGTATCCTTAAAATAATTTTAAAAATTAGATTTCATGTTAATTTCATGTGCCCTTTTTTGTCAATTTTTATTTTTTTTATTTATTTTCTAAAATAAAAACTACATATCAGATAAGGACGATTCATACATTAAAATGAGCACCAGGTCCTCGTCCTTAAGAAGGGATACTCCTTTGTCCAAATGCCGTTTGCTCTATCTCTTGTAGTTAGGAGTTGTAGAACACTTTTTGGAGTGGAAGCTGGCCAAAAACATGTGCTTTTTCCGTCATAACTCGCAAACCATACATCCTACAAGGACGATTTATACACCAAATTGTTTCTAATACATATATACACAAGACTGCATATTCAGAAAAAAGTTTTCTGGAATTTGATTTTTTTTCAAGAATCTTAGTTAAAATTTTTTACATGAATCATAGTTTTTGACGTGGTTTTTTGCGATTTTTTTGATTTTTTAGCCATAACTTCTAAACCATACATCATAAAAGGACGATTTATGCATCAAAATGTTCCTTAAGCTACTGCCCACAAGACTGTATCCTTAAAATAATTTTAAAAATTAGATTTCATGTTAATTTCATGTGCCCTTTTTTGTCAATTTTTATTTTTTTTATTTATTTTCTAAAATAAAAACTACATATCAGATAAGGACGATTCATGCATTAAAATGAGCACCAGGTCCTCGTCCTTAAGAAGGGATACTCCTTTGTCCAAATGCCGTTTGCTCTATCTCTTGTAGTTAGGAGTTGTAGAACACTTTTTGGAGTGGAAGCTGGCCAAAAACATGTGCTTTTTCCGTCATAACTCGCAAACCATACATCCTACAAGGACGATTTATACACCAAATAGTTTCTAATACATATATACACAAGACTGCATATTCAGAAAAAAGTTTTCTGGAATTTGATTTTTTTTCAAGAATCTTAGTTAAAATTTTTTACATGAATCATAGTTTTTGACGTGGTTTTTTGCGATTTTTTTGATTTTTTAGCCATAACTTCTAAACCATACATCATAAAAGGACGATTTATGCATCAAAATGTTCCTTAAGCTACTGCCCACAAGACTGTATCCTTAAAATAATTTTAAAAATTAGATTTCATGTTAATTTCATGTGCCCTTTTTTGTCAATTTTTATTTTTTTTATTTATTTTCTAAAATAAAAACTACATATCAGATAAGGACGATTCATACATTAAAATGAGCACCAGGTCCTCGTCCTTAAGAAGGGATACTCCTTTGTCCAAATGCCGTTTGCTCTATCTCTTGTAGTTAGGAGTTGTAGAACACTTTTTGGAGTGGAAGCTGGCCAAAAACATGTGCTTTTTCCGTCATAACTCGCAAACCATACATCCTACAAGGACGATTTATACACCAAATTGTTTCTAATACATATATACACAAGACTGCATATTCAGAAAAAAGTTTTCTGGAATTTGATTTTTTTTCAAGAATCTTAGTTAAAATTTTTTACATGAATCATAGTTTTTGACGTGGTTTTTTGCGATTTTTTTGATTTTTTAGCCATAACTTCTAAACCATACATCATAAAAGGACGATTTATGCATCAAAATGTTCCTTAAGCTACTGCCCACAAGACTGTATCCTTAAAATAATTTTAAAAATTAGATTTCATGTTAATTTCATGTGCCCTTTTTTGTCAATTTTTATTTTTTTTATTTATTTTCTAAAATAAAAACTACATATCAGATAAGGACGATTCATGCATTAAAATGAGCACCAGGTCCTCGTCCTTAAGAAGGGATACTCCTTTGTCCAAATGCCGTTTGCTCTATCTCTTGTAGTTAGGAGTTGTAGAACACTTTTTGGAGTGGAAGCTGGCCAAAAACATGTGCTTTTTCCGTCATAACTCGCAAACCATACATCCTACAAGGACGATTTATACACCAAATTGTTTCTAATACATATATACACAAGACTGCATATTCAGAAAAAAGTTTTCTGGAATTTGATTTTTTTTCAAGAATCTTAGTTAAAATTTTTTACATGAATCATAGTTTTTGACGTGGTTTTTTGCGATTTTTTTGATTTTTTAGCCATAACTTCTAAACCATACATCATAAAAGGACGATTTATGCATCAAAATGTTCCTTAAGCTACTGCCCACAAGACTGTATCCTTAAAATAATTTTAAAAATTAGATTTCATGTTAATTTCATGTGCCCTTTTTTGTCAATTTTTATTTTTTTTATTTATTTTCTAAAATAAAAACTACATATCAGATAAGGACGATTCATGCATTAAAATGAGCACCAGGTCCTCGTCCTTAAGAAGGGATACTCCTTTGTCCAAATGCCGTTTGCTCTATCTCTTGTAGTTAGGAGTTGTAGAACACTTTTTGGAGTGGAAGCTGGCCAAAAACATGTGCTTTTTCCGTCATAACTCGCAAACCATACATCCTACAAGGACGATTTATACACCAAATTGTTTCTAATACATATATACACAAGACTGCATATTCAGAAAAAAGTTTTCTGGAATTTGATTTTTTTTCAAGAATCTTAGTTAAAATTTTTTACATGAATCATAGTTTTTGACGTGGTTTTTTGCGATTTTTTTGATTTTTTAGCCATAACTTCTAAACCATACATCATAAAAGGACGATTTATGCATCAAAATGTTCCTTAAGCTACTGCCCACAAGACTGTATCCTTAAAATAATTTTAAAAATTAGATTTCATGTTAATTTCATGTGCCCTTTTTTGTCAATTTTTATTTTTTTTATTTATTTTCTAAAATAAAAACTACATATCAGATAAGGACGATTCATGCATTAAAATGAGCACCAGGTCCTCGTCCTTAAGAAGGGATACTCCTTTGTCCAAATGCCGTTTGCTCTATCTCTTGTAGTTAGGAGTTGTAGAACACTTTTTGGAGTGGAAGCTGGCCAAAAACATGTGCTTTTTCCGTCATAACTCGCAAACCATACATCCTACAAGGACGATTTATACACCAAATTGTTTCTAATACATATATACACAAGACTGCATATTCAGAAAAAAGTTTTCTGGAATTTGATTTTTTTTCAAGAATCTTAGTTAAAATTTTTTACATGAATCATAGTTTTTGACGTGGTTTTTTGCGATTTTTTTGATTTTTTAGCCATAACTTCTAAACCATACATCATAAAAAAACGATTTATGCATCAAAATGTTCCTTAAGCTACTGCCCACAAGACTGTATCCTTAAAATAATTTTAAAAATTAGATTTCATGTTAATTTTATGTGCCCTTTTTTGTCAATTTTTATTTTTTTTATTTATTTTCTAAAATAAAAACTACATATCAGATAAGGACGATTCATGCATTAAAATGAGCACCAGGTCCTCGTCCTTAAGAAGGGATACTCCTTTGTCCAAATGCCGTTGCTCTATCTCTTGTAGTTAGGAGTTGTAGAACACTTTTTGGAGTGGAAGCTGGCCAAAAACATGTGCTTTTTCCGTCATAACTCCCAAACCATACATCCTACAAGGACGATTTATACACCAAATTGTTTCTAATACATATATACACAAGACTGCAAATTCGGAAAAAAGTTTTCTGGAATGTGATTTTTTTTCAAGAATCTTAGTTAAAATTTTTTACATGAATCATAGTTTTTGACGTGGTTTTTTGCGATTTTTTTGATTTTTTAGCCATAACTTCTAAACCATACATCATAAAAGGACGATTTATGCATCAAAATGTTCCTTAAGCTACTGCCCACAAGACTGTATCCTTAAAATAATTTTAAAAATTAGATTTCATGTTAATTTCATGTGCCCTTTTTTGTCAATTTTTATTTTTTTTATTTATTTTCTAAAATAAAAACTACATATCAGATAAGGACGATTCATGCATTAAAATGAGCACCAGGTCCTCGTCCTTAAGAAGGGATACTCATTTGTCCAAATGCCGTTTGCTCTATCTCTTGTAGTTAGGAGTTGTAGAACACTTTTTGGAGTGGAAGCTGGCCAAAAACATGTGCTTTTTCCGTCATAACTCGCAAACCATACATCCTACAAGGACGATTTATACACCAAATTGTTTCTAATACATATATACACAAGACTGCATATTCAGAAAAAAGTTTTCTGGAATTTGATTTTTTTTCAAGAATCTTAGTTAAAATTTTTTACATGAATCATAGTTTTTGACGTGGTTTTTTGCGATTTTTTTGATTTTTTAGCCATAACTTCTAAACCATACATCATAAAAGGACAATTTATGCATCAAAATGTTCCTTAAGCTACTGCCCACAAGACTGTATCCTTAAAATAATTTTAAAAATTAGATTTCATGTTAATTTCATGTGCCCTTTTTTGTCAATTTTTATTTTTTTTATTTATTTTCTAAAATAAAAACTACATATCAGATAAGGACGATTCATGCATTAAAATGAGCACCAGGTCCTCGTCCTTAAGAAGGGATACTCCTTTGTCCAAATGCCGTTTGCTCTATCTCTTGTAGTTAGGAGTTGTAGAACACTTTTTGGAGTGGAAGCTGGCCAAAAACATGTGCTTTTTCCGTCATAACTCGCAAACCATACATCCTACAAGGACGATTTATACACCAAATTGTTTCTAATACATATATACACAAGACTGCATATTCAGAAAAAAGTTTTCTGGAATTTGATTTTTTTTCAAGAATCTTAGTTAAAATTTTTTACATGAATCATAGTTTTTGACGTGGTTTTTTGCGATTTTTTTGATTTTTTAGCCATAACTTCTAAACCATACATCATAAAAGGACGATTTATGCATCAAAATGTTCCTTAAGCTACTGCCCACAAGACTGTATCCTTAAAATAATTTTAAAAAATAGATTTCATGTTAATTTCATGTGCCCTTTTTTGTCAATTTTTATTTTTTTTATTTATTTTCTAAAATAAAAACTACATATCAGATAAGGACGATTCATGCATTAAAATGAGCACCAGGTCCTCGTCCTTAAGAAGGGATACTCCTTTGTCCAAATGCCGTTTGCTCTATCTCTTGTAGTTAGGAGTTGTAGAACACTTTTTGGAGTGGAAGCTGGCCAAAAACATGTGCTTTTTCCGTCATAACTCCCAAACCATACATCCTACAAGGACGATTTATACACCAAATTGTTTCTAATACATATATACACAAGACTGCATATTCAGAAAAAAGTTTTCTGGATTTTGATTTTTTTTCAAGAATCTTGTTAAAATTTTTTACATGAATCATAGTTTTTGACGTGGTTTTTTGCGATTTTTTTGATTTTTTAGCCATAACTTCTAAACCATACATCATAAAAGGACGATTTATGCATCAAAATGTTCCTTAAGCTACTGCCCACAAGACTGTATCCTTAAAATAATTTTAAAAAATAGATTTCATGTTAATTTCATGTGCCCTTTTTTGTCAATTTTTATTTTTTTTATTTATTTTCTAAAATAAAAACTACATATCAGATAAGGACGATTCATGCATTAAAATGAGCACCAGGTCCTCGTCCTTAAGAAGGGATACTCCTTTGTCCAAATGCCGTTTGCTCTATCTCTTGTAGTTAGGAGTTGTAGAACACTTTTTGGAGTGGAAGCTGGCCAAAAACATGTGCTTTTTCCGTCATAACTCGCAAACCATACATCCTACAAGGACGATTTATACACCAAATTGTTTCTAATACATATATACACAAGACTGCATATTCAGAAAAAAGTTTTCTGGATTTTGATTTTTTTCAAGAATCTTAGTTAAAATTTTTTACATGAATCATAGTTTTTGACGTGGTTTTTTGCGATTTTTTTGATTTTTTAGCCATAACTTCTAAACCATACATCATAAAAGGACGATTTATGCAACAAAATTTTCCTTAAGCTACTGCCCACAAGACTGTATCCTTAAAATAATTTTAAAAATTAGATTTCATGTTAATTTCATGTGCCCTTTTTTGTCAATTTTTATTTTTTTTATTTATTTTCTAAAATAAAAACTACATATCAGATAAGGACGATTCATGCATTAAAATGAGCACCAGGTCCTCGTCCTTAAGAAGGGATACTCCTTTGTCCAAATGCCGTTTGCTCTATCTCTTGTAGTTAGGAGTTGTAGAACACTTTTTGGAGTGGAAGCTGGCCAAAAACATGTGCTTTTTCCGTCATAACTCGCAAACCATACATCCTACAAGGACGATTTATACACCAAATTGTTTCTAATACATATATACACAAGACTGCATATTCAGAAAAAAGTTTTCTGGAATTTGATTTTTTTTCAAGAATCTTAGTTAAAATTTTTTACATGAATCATAGTTTTTGACGTGGTTTTTTGCGATTTTTTTGATTTTTTAGCCATAACTTCTAAACCATACATCATAAAAGGACGATTTATGCATCAAAATGTTCCTTAAGCTACTGCCCACAAGACTGTATCCTTAAAATAATTTTAAAAATTAGATTTCATGTTAATTTCATGTGCCCTTTTTTGTCAATTTTTATTTTTTTTATTTATTTTCTAAAATAAAAACTACATATCAGATAAGGACGATTCATGCATTACAATGAGCACCAGGTCCTCGTCCTTAAGAAGGGATACTCCTTTGTCCAAATGCCGTTTGCTCTATCTCTTGTAGTTAGGAGTTGTAGAACACTTTTTGGAGTGGAAGCTGGCCAAAAACATGTGCTTTTTCCGTCATAACTCCCAAACTGTACATCCTACAAGGACGATTTATACACCAAATTGTTTCTAATACATATATACACAAGACTGCATATTCAGAAAAAAGTTTTCTGGAATTTGATTTTTTTTCAAGAATCTTAGTTAAAATTTTTTACATGAATCATAGTTTTTGACGTGGTTTTTTGCGATTTTTTTGATTTTTTCGCCATAACTTCTAAACCATACATCATAAAAGGACGATTTATGCATCAAAATGTTCCTTAAGCTACTGCCCACAAGACTGTATCCTTAAAATAATTTTAAAAATTAGATTTCATGTTAATTTCATGTGCCCTTTTTTGTCAATTTTTATTTTTTTTATTTATTTTCTAAAATAAAAACTACATATCAGATAAGGACGATTCATGCATTAAAATGAGCACCAGGTCCTCGTCCTTAAGAAGGGATACTCCTTTGTCCAAATGCCGTTTGCTCTATCTCTTGTAGTTAGGAGTTGTAGAACACTTTTTGGAGTGGAAGCTGGCCAAAAACATGTGCTTTTTCCGTCATAACTCGCAAACCATACATCCTACAAGGACGATTTATACACCAAATTGTTTCTAATACATATATACACAAGACTGCATATTCAGAAAAAAGTTTTCTGGATTTTGATTTTTTTTCAAGAATCTTAGTTAAAATTTTTTACATGAATCATAGTTTTTGACGTGGTTTTTTGCGATTTTTTTGATTTTTTAGCCATAACTTCTAAACCATACATCATAAAAGGACGATTTATGCATCAAAATGTTCCTTAAGCTACTGCCCACAAGACTGTAGCCTTAAAATAATTTTAAAAATTAGATTTCATGTTAATTTCATGTGCCCTTTTTTGTCAATTTTTATTTTTTTTATTTATTTTCTAAAATAAAAACTACATATCAGATAAGGACGATTCATGCATTAAAATGAGCACCAGGTCCTCGTCCTTAAGAAGGGATACTCCTTTGTCCAAATGCCGTTTGCTCTATCTCTTGTAGTTAGGAGTTGTAGAACACTTTTTGGAGTGGAAGCTGGCCAAAAACATGTGCTTTTTCCGTCAAAACTCGCAAACCATACATCCTACAAGGACGATTTATACACCAAATTGTTTCTAATACATATATACACAAGACTGCAAATTCAGAAAAAAGTTTTCTGGAATGTGATTTTTTTTCAAGAATCTTAGTTAAAATTTTTTACATGAATCATAGTTTTTGAAGTGGTTTTTTGCGATTTTTTTGATTTTTTAGCCATAACTTCTAAACCATACATCATAAAAGGACGATTTATGCATCAAAATGTTCCTTAAGCTACTGCCCACAAGACTGTATCCTTAAAATAATTTTAAAAATTAGATTTCATGTTAATTTCATGTGCCCTTTTTTGTCAATTTTTATTTTTTTTATTTAGTTTCTAAAATAAAAACTACATATCAGATAAGGACGATTCATGCATTAAAATGAGCACCAGGTCCTCGTCCTTAAGAAGGGATACTCCTTTGTCCAAATGCCGTTTGCTCTATCTCTTGTAGTTTAGGAGTTGTAGAACACTTTTTGGAGTGGAAGCTGGCCAAAAACATGTGCTTTTTCCGTCATAACTCCCAAACCATACATCCTACAAGGACGATTTATACACCAAATTGTTTCTAATACATATATACACAAGACTGCAAATTCGGAAAAAAGTTTTCTGGAATGTGATTTTTTTTCAAGAATCTTAGTTAAAATTTTTTACATGAATCATAGTTTTTGACGTGGTTTTTTGCGATTTTTTTGATTTTTTTGCCATAACTTCTAAACCATACATCATAAAAGGACGATTTATGCATCAAAATGTTCCTTAAGCTACTGCCCACAAGACTGTATCCTTAAAATAATTTTAAAAATTAGATTTCATGTTAATTTCATGTGCCCTTTTTTGTCAATTTTTATTTTTTTTATTTATTTTCTAAAATAAAAACTACATATCAGATAAGGACGATTCATGCATTAAAATGAGCACCAGGTCCTCGTCCTTAAGAAGGAATACTCCTTTGTCCAAATGCCGTTTGCTCTATCTCTTGTAGTTAGGAGTTGTAGAACACTTTTTGGAGTGGAAGCTGGCCAAAAACATGTGCTTTTTCCGTCATAACTCCCAAACCCTACATCCTACAAGGACGATTTATACACCAAATTGTTTCTAATACATATATACACAAGACTGCATATTCAGAAAAAAGTTTTCTGGATTTTGATTTTTTTTCAAGAATCTTAGTTAAAATTTTTTACATGAATCATAGTTTTTGACGTGGTTTTTTGCGATTTTTTTGATTTTTTAGCCATAACTTCTAAACCATACATCATAAAAGGACGATTTATGCATCAAAATGTTCCTTAAGCTACTGCCCACAAGACTGTATCCTTAAAATAATTTTAAAAATTAGATTTCATGTTAATTTCATGTGCCCTTTTTTGTCAATTTTTATTTTTTTTATTTAGTTTCTAAAATAAAAACTACATATCAGATAAGGACGATTCATGCATTAAAATGAGCACCAGGTCCTCGTCCTTAAGAAGGGATACTTCTTTGTCCAAATGCCGTTTGCTCTATCTCTTGTAGTTTAGGAGTTGTAGAACACTTTTTGGAGTGGAAGCTGGCCAAAAACATGTGCTTTTTCCGTCATAACTCCCAAACCATACATCCTACAAGGACGATTTATACACCAAATTGTTTCTAATACATATATACACAAGACTGCAAATTCGGAAAAAAGTTTTCTGGAATGTGATTTTTTTTCAAGAATCTTAGTTAAAATTTTTTACATGAATCATAGTTTTTGACGTGGTTTTTTGCGATTTTTTTGATTTTTTTGCCATAACTTCTAAACCATACATCATAAAAGGACGATTTATGCATCAAAATGTTTCTTAAGCTACTGCCCACAAGACTGTATCCTTAAAATAATTTTAAAAATTAGATTTCATGTTAATTTCATGTGCCCTTTTTTGTCAATTTTTATTTTTTTTATTTATTTTCTAAAATAAAAACTACATATCAGATAAGGACGATTCATGCATTAAAATGAGCACCAGGTCCTCGTCCTTAAGAAGGAATACTCCTTTGTCCAAATGCCGTTTGCTCTATCTCTTGTAGTTAGGAGTTGTAGAACACTTTTTGGAGTGGAAGCTGGCCAAAAACATGTGCTTTTTCCGTCATAACTCCCAAACCCTACATCCTACAAGGACGATTTATACACCAAATTGTTTCTAATACATATATACACAAGACTGCATATTCAGAAAAAAGTTTTCTGGAATTTGATTTTTTTTCAAGAATCTTAGTTAAAATTTTTTACATGAATCATAGTTTTTGACGTGGTTTTTTGCGATTTTTTTGATTTTTTAGCCATAACTTCTAAACCATACATCATAAAAGAACGATTTATGCATCAAAATGTTCCTTAAGCTACTGCCCACAAGACTGTATCCTTAAAATAATTTTAAAAATTAGATTTCATGTTAATTTCATGTGCCCTTTTTTGTCAATTTTTATTTTTTTTATTTATTTTCTAAAATAAAAACTACATATCAGATAAGGACGATTCATGCATTAAAATGAGCACCAGGTCCTCGTCCTTAAGAAGGGATACTCCTTTGTCCAAATGCCGTTTGCTCTATCTCTTGTAGTTAGGAGTTGTAGAACACTTTTTGGAGTGGAAGCTGGCCAAAAACATGTGCTTTTTCCGTCATAACTCGCAAACCATACATCCTACAAGGACGATTTATACACCAAATTGTTTCTTATACATATATACACAAGACTGCATATTCAGAAAAAAGTTTTCTGGATTTTGATTTTTTTTCAAGAATCTTAGTTAAAATTTTTTACATGAATCATAGTTTTTGACGTGGTTTTTTGCGATTTTTTTGATTTTTTAGCCATAACTTCTAAACCATACATCATAAAAGGACGATTTATGCATCAAAATGTTCCTTAAGCTACTGCCCACAAGACTGTATCCTTAAAATAATTTTAAAAATTAGATTTCATGTTAATTTCATGTGCCCTTTTTTGTCAATTTTTATTTTTTTTATTTATTTTCTAAAATAAAAACTACATATCAGATAAGGACGATTCATGCATTAAAATGAGCACCAGGTCCTCGTCCTTAAGAAGGAATACTCCTTTGTCCAAATGCCGTTTGCTCTATCTCTTGTAGTTAGGAGTTGTAGAACACTTTTTGGAGTGGAAGCTGGCCAAAAACATGTGCTTTTTCCGTCATAACTCCCAAACCCTACATCCTACAAGGACGATTTATACACCAAATTGTTTCTAATACATATATACACAAGACTGCATATTCAGAAAAAAGTTTTCTGGAATTTGATTTTTTTTCAAGAATCTTAGTTAAAATTTTTTACATGAATCATAGTTTTTGACGTGGTTTTTTGCGATTTTTTTGATTTTTTAGCCATAACTTCTAAACCATACATCATAAAAGGACGATTTATGCATCAAAATGTTCCTTAAGCTACTGCCCACAAGACTGTATCCTTAAAATAATTTTAAAAATTAGATTTCATGTTAATTTCATGTGCCCTTTTTTGTCAATTTTTATTTTTTTTTATTTATTTTCTAAAATAAAAACTACATATCAGATAAGGACGATTCATGCATTAAAATGAGCACCAGGTCCTCGTCCTTAAGAAGGGATACTCCTTTGTCCAAATGCCGTTTGCTCTATCTCTTGTAGTTAGGAGTTGTAGAACACTTTTTGGAGTGGAAGCTGGCCAAAAACATGTGCTTTTTCCGCCATAACTCGCAAACCATACATCCTACAAGGACGATTTATACACCAAATTGTTTCTAATACATATATACACAAGACTGCATATTCAGAAAAAAGTTTTCTGGAATTTGATTTTTTTTCAAGAATCTTAGTTAAAATTTTTTACATGAATCATAGTTTTTGACGTGGTTTTTTGCGATTTTTTTGATTTTTTAGCCATAACTTCTAAACCATACATCATAAAAGGACGATTTATGCATCAAAATGTTCCTTAAGCTACTGCCCACAAGACTGTATCCTTAAAATAATTTTAAAAATTAGATTTCATGTTAATTTCATGTGCCCTTTTTTGTCAATTTTTATTTTTTTTATTTATTTTCTAAAATAAAAACTACATATCAGATAAGGACGATTCATGCATTAAAATGAGCACCAGGTCCTCGTCCTTAAGAAGGGATACTCCTTTGTCCAAATGCCGTTTGCTCTATCTCTTGTAGTTAGGAGTTGTAGAACACTTTTTGGAGTGGAAGCTGGCCAAAAACATGTGCTTTTTCCGTCATAACTCGCAAACCATACATCCTACAAGGACGATTTATACACCAAATTGTTTCTAATACATATATACACAAGACTGCATATTCAGAAAAAAAGTTTTCTGGATTTTGATTTTTTTTCAAGAATCTTAGTTAAAATTTTTTACATGAATCATAGTTTTTGACGTGGTTTTTTGCGATTTTTTTGATTTTTTAGCCATAACTTCTAAACCATACATCATAAGAGGACGATTTATGCATCAAAATGTTCCTTAAGCTACTGCCCACAAGACTGTATCCTTAAAATAATTTTAAAAATTAGATTTCATGTTAATTTCATGTGCCCTTTTTTGTCAATTTTTATTTTTTTTATTTATTTTCTAAAATAAAAACTACATATCAGATAAGGACGATTCATGCATTAAAATGAGCACCAGGTCCTCGTCCTTAAGAAGGGATACTCCTTTGTCCAAATGCCGTTTGCTCTATCTCTTGTAGTTAGGAGTTGTAGAACACTTTTTGGAGTGGAAGCTGGCCAAAAACATGTGCTTTTTCCGTCATAACTCGCAAACCATACATCCTACAAGGACGATTTATACACCAAATTGTTTCTTATACATATATACACAAGACTGCATATTCAGAAAAAAGTTTTCTGGATTTAGATTTTTTTTCAAGAATCTTAGTTAAAATTTTTTACATGAATCATAGTTTTTGACGTGGTTTTTTGCGATTTTTTTGATTTTTTAGCCATAACTTCTAAACCATACATCATAAAAGGACGATTTATGCATCAAAATGTTCCTTAAGCTACTGCCCACAAGACTGTATCCTTAAAATAATTTTAAAAATTAGATTTCATGTTAATTTCATGTGCCCTTTTTTGTCAATTTTTATTTTTTTTATTTATTTTCTAAAATAAAAACTACATATCAGATAAGGACGATTCATGCATTAAAATGAGCACCAGGTCCTCGTCCTTAAGAAGGGATGGATACTCCTTTGTCCAAATGCCGTTTGCTCTATCTCTTGTAGTTAGGAGTTGTAGAACACTTTTTGGAGTGGAAGCTGGCCAAAAACATGTGCTTTTTCCGTCATAACTCGCAAACCATACATCCTACAAGGACGATTTATACACCAAATTGTTTCTAATACATATATACACAAGACTGCATATTCAGAAAAAACTTTTCTGGATTTTGATTTTTTTTCAAGAATCTTAGTTAAAATTTTTTACATGAATCATAGTTTTTGACGTGGTTTTTTGCGATTTTTTTGATTTTTTAGCCATAACTTCTAAACCATACATCATAAAAGGACGATTTATGCATCAAAATGTTCCTTAAGCTACTGCCCACAAGACTGTATCCTTAAAATAATTTTAAAAATTAGATTTCATGTTAATTTCATGTGCCCTTTTTTGTCAATTTTTATTTTTTTTATTTATTTTCTAAAATAAAAACTACATATCAGATAAGGACGATTCATGCATTAAAATGAGCACCAGGTCCTCGTCCTTAAGAAGGGATACTCCTTTGTCCAAATGCCGTTTGCTCTATCTCTTGTAGTTAGGAGTTGTAGAACACTTTTTGGAGTGGAAGCTGGCCAAAAACATGTGCTTTTTCCGTCATAACTCGCAAACCATACATCCTACAAGGACGATTTATACACCAAATTGTTTCTTATACATATATACACAAGACTGCATATTCAGAAAAAAGTTTTCTGGATTTTGATTTTTTTTCAAGAATCTTAGTTAAAATTTTTTACATGAATCATAGTTTTTGACGTGGTTTTTTGCGATTTTTTTGATTTTTTAGCCATAACTTCTAAACCATACATCATAAAAGGACGATTTATGCATCAAAATGTTCCTTAAGCTACTGCCCACAAGACTGTATCCTTAAAATAATTTTAAAAATTAGATTTCATGTTAATTTCATGTGCCCTTTTTTGTCAATTTTTATTTTTTTTATTTATTTTCTAAAATAAAAACTACATATCAGATAAGGACGATTCATGCATTAAAATGAGCACCAGGTCCTCGTCCTTAAGAAGGGATACTCCTTTGTCCAAATGCCGTTTGCTCTATCTCTTGTAGTTAGGAGTTGTAGAACACTTTTTGGAGTGGAAGCTGGCCAAAAACATGTGCTTTTTCCGTCATAACTCGCAAACCATACATCCTACAAGGACGATTTATACACCAAATTGTTTCTAATACATATATACACAAGACTGCATATTCAGAAAAAAGTTTTCTGGATTTTGATTTTTTTTCAAGAATCTTAGTTAAAATTTTTTACATGAATCATAGTTTTTGACGTGGTTTTTTGCGATTTTTTTGATTTTTTAGCCATAACTTCTAAACCATACATCATAAAAGGACGATTTATGCATCAAAATGTTCCTTAAGCTACTGCCCACAAGACTGTATCCTTAAAATAATTTTAAAAATTAGATTTCATGTTAATTTCATGTGCCCTTTTTTGTCAATTTTTATTTTTTTTTATTTATTTTCTAAAATAAAAACTACATATCAGATAAGGACGATTCATGCATTAAAATGAGCACCAGGTCCTCGTCCTTAAGAAGGGATACTCCTTTGTCCAAATGCCGTTTGCTCTATCTCTTGTAGTTAGGAGTTGTAGAACACTTTTTGGAGTGGAAGCTGGCCAAAAACATGTGCTTTTTCCGCCATAACTCGCAAACCATACATCCTACAAGGACGATTTATACACCAAACTGTTTCTAATACATATATACACAAGACTGCATATTCAGAAAAAAGTTTTCTGGAATTTGATTTTTTTTCAAGAATCTTAGTTAAAATTTTTTACATGAATCATAGTTTTTGACGTGGTTTTTTGCGATTTTTTTGATTTTTTAGCCATAACTTCTAAACCATACATCATAAAAGGACGATTTATGCATCAAAATGTTCCTTAAGCTACTGCCCACAAGACTGTATCCTTAAAATAATTTTAAAAATTAGATTTCATGTTAATTTCATGTGCCCTTTTTTGTCAATTTTTATTTTTTTTATTTATTTTCTAAAATAAAAACTACATATCAGATAAGGACGATTCATGCATTAAAATGAGCACCAGGTCCTCGTCCTTAAGAAGGGATACTCCTTTGTCCAAATGCCGTTTGCTCTATCTCTTGTAGTTAGGAGTTGTAGAACACTTTTTGGAGTGGAAGCTGGCCAAAAACATGTGCTTTTTCCGTCATAACTCGCAAACCATACATCCTACAAGGACGATTTATACACCAAATTGTTTCTAATACATATATACACAAGACTGCATATTCAGAAAAAAGTTTTCTGGAATTTGATTTTTTTTCAAGAATCTTAGTTAAATTTTTTTACATGAATCATAGTTTTTGACGTGGTTTTTTGCGATTTTTTTGATTTTTTAGCCATAACTTCTAAACCATACATCATAAAAGGACGATTTATGCATCAAAATGTTCCTTAAGCTACTGCCCACAAGACTGTATCCTTAAAATAATTTTAAAAATAAGATTTCATGTTAATTTCATGTGCCCTTTTTTGTCAATTTTTATTTTTTTTATTTATTTTCTAAAATAAAAACTACATATCAGATAAGGACGATTCATGCATTAAAATGAGCACCAGGTCCTCGTCCTTAAGAAGGGATACTCCTTTGTCCAAATGCCGTTTGCTCTATCTCTTGTAGTTAGGAGTTGTAGAACACTTTTTGGAGTGGAAGCTGGCCAAAAACATGTGCTTTTTCCGTCATAACTCGCAAACCATACATCCTACAAGGACGATTTATACACCAAATTGTTTCTAATACACAAGACTGCATATTCAGAAAAAAGTTTTCTGGAATTTGATTTTTTTTCAAGAATCTTAGTTAAAATTTTTTACATGAATCATAGTTTTTGACGTGGTTTTTTGCGATTTTTTTGATTTTTTAGCCATAACTTCTAAACCATACATCATAAAAGGACGATTTATGCATCAAAATGTTCCTTAAGCTACTGCCCACAAGACTGTATCCTTAAAATAATTTTAAAAATAAGATTTCATGTTAATTTCATGTGCCCTTTTTTGTCAATTTTTATTTTTTTTATTTATTTTCTAAAATAAAAACTACATATCAGATAAGGACGATTCATGCATTAAAATGAGCACCAGGTCCTCGTCCTTAAGAAGGGATACTCCTTTGTCCAAATGCCGTTTGCTCTATCTCTTGTAGTTAGGAGTTGTAGAACACTTTTTGGAGTGGAAGCTGGCCAAAAACATGTGCTTTTTCCGTCATAACTCGCAAACCATACATCCTACAAGGACGATTTATACACCAAATTGTTTCTAATACATATATACACAAGACTGCATATTCAGAAAAAAGTTTTCTGGAATTTGATTTTTTTTCAAGAATCTTAGTTAAAATTTTTTACATGAATCATAGTTTTTGACGTGGTTTTTTGCGATTTTTTTGATTTTTTAGCCATAACTTCTAAACCATACATCATAAAAGGACGATTTATGCATCAAAATGTTCCTTAAACTACTGCCCACAAGACTGTATCCTTAAAATAATTTTAAAAATTAGATTTCATGTTAATTTCATGTGCCCTTTTTTGTCAATTTTTATTTTTTTTTATTTATTTTCTAAAATAAAAACTACATATCAGATAAGGACGATTCATGCATTAAAATGAGCACCAGGTCCTCGTCCTTAAGAAGGGATACTCCTTTGTCCAAATGCCGTTTGCTCTATCTCTTGTAGTTAGGAGTTGTAGAACACTTTTTGGAGTGGAAGCTGGCCAAAAACATGTGCTTTTTCCGCCATAACTCGCAAACCATACATCCTACAAGGACGATTTATACACCAAATTGTTTCTAATACATATATACACAAGACTGCATATTCAGAAAAAAGTTTTCTGGATTTTGATTTTTTTTCAAGAATCTTAGTTAAAATTTTTTACATGAATCATAGTTTTTGACGTAGTTTTTTGCGATTTTTTTGATTTTTTAGCCATAACTTCTAAACCATACATCATAAAAGGACGATTTATGCATCAAAATGTTCCTTAAGCTACTGCCCACAAGACTGTATCCTTAAAATAATTTTAAAAATTAGATTTCATGTTAATTTCATGTGCCCTTTTTTGTCAATTTTTATTTTTTTTATTTATTTTCTAAAATAAAAACTACATATCAGATAAGGACGATTCATGCATTAAAATGAGCACCAGGTCCTCGTCCTTAAGAAGGGATACTCCTTTGTCCAAATGCCGTTTGCTCTATCTCTTGTAGTTAGGAGTTGTAGAACACTTTTTGGAGTGGAAGCTGGCCAAAAACATGTGCTTTTTCCGTCATAACTCGCAAACCATACATCCTACAAGGACGATTTATACACCAAATTGTTTCTAATACATATATACACAAGACTGCATATTCAGAAAAAACTTTTCTGGAATTTGATTTTTTTTCAAGAATCTTAGTTAAAATTTTTTACATGAAACATAGTTTTTGACGTGGTTTTTTGCGATTTTTTTGATTTTTTAGCCATAACTTCTAAACCATACATCATAAAAGGACGATTTATGCATCAAAATGTTCCTTAAGCTACTGCCCACAAGACTGTATCCTTAAAATAATTTTAAAAATTAGATTTCATGTTAATTTCATGTGCCCTTTTTTGTCAATTTTTATTTTTTTTATTTATTTTCTAAAATAAAAACTACATATCAGATAAGGACGATTCATGCATTAAAATGAGCACCAGGTCCTCGTCCTTAAGAAGGGATACTCCTTTGTCCAAATGCCGTTTGCTCTATCTCTTGTAGTTAGGAGTTGTAGAACACTTTTTGGAGTGGAAGCTGGCCAAAAACATGTGCTTTTTCCGTCATAACTCGCAAACCATACATCCTACAAGGACGATTTATACACCAAAATGTTTCTAATACATATATACACAAGACTGCATATTCAGAAAAAAGTTTTCTGGAATTTGATTTTTTTTCAAGAATCTTAGTTAAAATTTTTTACATGAATCATAGTTTTTGACGTGGTTTTTTGCGATTTTTTTGATTTTTTAGCCATAACTTCTAAACCATACATCATAAAAGGACGATTTATGCATCAAAATGTTCCTTAAGCTACTGCCCACAAGACTGTATCCTTAAAATAATTTTAAAAATTAGATTTCATGTTAATTTCATGTGCCCTTTTTTGTCAATTTTTATTTTTTTTATTTATTTTCTAAAATAAAAACTACATATCAGATAAGGACGATTCATGCATTAAAATGAGCACCAGGTCCTCGTCCTTAAGAAGGGATACTCCTTTGTCCAAATGCCGTTTGCTCTATCTCTTGTAGTTAGGAGTTGTAGAACACTTTTTGGAGTGGAAGCTGGCCAAAAACATGTGCTTTTTCCGTCATAACTCGCAAACCATACATCCTACAAGGACGATTTATACACCAAATTGTTTCTAATACATATATACACAAGACTGCATATTCAGAAAAAAGTTTTCTGGATTTTGATTTTTTTTCAAGAATCTTAGTTAAAATTTTTTACATGAATCATAGTTTTTGACGTGGTTTTTTGCGATTTTTTTGATTTTTTAGCCATAACTTCTAAACCATACATCATAAAAGGACGATTTATGCATCAAAATGTTCCTTAAGCTACTGCCCACAAGACTGTATCCTTAAAATAATTTTAAAAATTAGATTTCATGTTAATTTCATGTGCCCTTTTTTGTCAATTTTTATTTTTTTTATTTATTTTCTAAAATAAAAACTACATATCAGATAAGGACGATTCATGCATTAAAATGAGCACCAGGTCCTCGTCCTTAAGAAGGGATACTCCTTTGTCCAAATGCCGTTTGCTCTATCTCTTGTAGTTAGGAGTTGTAGAACACTTTTTGGAGTGGAAGCTGGCCAAAAACATGTGCTTTTTCCGTCAAAACTCGCAAACCATACATCCTACAAGGACGATTTATACACCAAATTGTTTCTTATACATATATACACAAGACTGCATATTCAGAAAAAAGTTTTCTGGATTTTGATTTTTTTTCAAGAATCTTAGTTAAAATTTTTTACATGAATCATAGTTTTTGACGTGGTTTTTTGCGATTTTTTTGATTTTTTAGCCATAACTTCTAAACCATACATCATAAAAGGACGATTTATGCATCAAAATGTTCCTTACGCTACTGCCCACAAGACTGTATCCTTAAAATAATTTTAAAAATTAGATTTCATGTTAATTTCATGTGCCCTTTTTTGTCAATTTTTATTTTTTTTATTTATTTTCTAAAATAAAAACTACATATCAGATAAGGACGATTCATGCATTAAAATGAGCACCAGGTCCTCGTCCTTAAGAAGGGATACTCCTTTGTCCAAATGCCGTTTGCTCTATCTCTTGTAGTTAGGAGTTGTAGAACACTTTTTGGAGTGGAAGCTGGCCAAAAACATGTGCTTTTTCCGTCATAACTCGCAAACCATACATCCTACAAGGACGATTTATACACCAAATTGTTTCTTATACATATATACACAAGACTGCATATTCAGAAAAAAGTTTTCTGGATTTTGATTTTTTTTCAAGAATCTTAGTTAAAATTTTTTACATGAATCATAGTTTTTGACGTGGTTTTTTGCGATTTTTTTGATTTTTTAGCCATAACTTCTAAACCATACATCATAAAAGGACGATTTATGCATCAAAATGTTCCTTAAGCTACTGCCCACAAGACTGTATCCTTAAAATAATTTTAAAAATTAGATTTCATGTTAATTTCATGTGCCCTTTTTTGTCAATTTTTATTTTTTTTATTTATTTTCTAAAATAAAAACTACATATCAGATAAGGACGATTCATGCATTAAAATGAGCACCAGGTCCTCGTCCTTAAGAAGGGATACTCCTTTGTCCAAATGCCGTTTGCTCTATCTCTTGTAGTTAGGAGTTGTAGAACACTTTTTGGAGTGGAAGCTGGCCAAAAACATGTGCTTTTTCCGTCATAACTCGCAAACCATACATCCTACAAGGACGATTTATACACCAAATTGTTTCTAATACATATATACACAAGACTGCATATTCAGAAAAAAGTTTTCTGGAATTTGATTTTTTTTCAAGAATCTTAGTTAAAATTTTTTACATGAATCATAGTTTTTGACGTGGTTTTTTGCGATTTTTTTGATTTTTTAGCCATAACTTCTAAACCATACATCATAAAAGGACGATTTATGCATCAAAATGTTCCTTAAGCTACTGCCCACAAGACTGTATCCTTAAAATAATTTTAAAAATTAGATTTCATGTTAATTTCATGTGCCCTTTTTTGTCAATTTTTATTTTTTTTATTTATTTTCTAAAATAAAAACTACATATCAGATAAGGACGATTCATGCATTAAAATGAGCACCAGGTCCTCGTCCTTAAGAAGGGATACTCCTTTGTCCAAATGCCGTTTGCTCTATCTCTTGTAGTTAGGAGTTGTAGAACACTTTTTGGAGTGGAAGCTGGCCAAAAACATGTGCTTTTTCCGTCATAACTCGCAAACCATACATCCTACAAGGACGATTTATACACCAAATTGTTTCTAATACATATATACACAAGACTGCATATTCAGAAAAAAGTTTTCTGGATTTTGATTTTTTTTCAAGAATCTTAGTTAAAATTTTTTACATGAATCATAGTTTTTGACGTGGTTTTTTGCGATTTTTTTGATTTTTTAGCCATAACTTCTAAACCATACATCATAAAAGGACGATTTATGCATCAAAATGTTCCTTAAGCTACTGCCCACAAGACTGTATCCTTAAAATAATTTTAAAAATTAGATTTCATGTTAATTTCATGTGCCCTTTTTTGTCAATTTTTATTTTTTTTATTTATTTTCTAAAATAAAAACTACATATCAGATAAGGACGATTCATGCATTAAAATGAGCACCAGGTCCTCGTCCTTAAGAAGGGATACTCCTTTGTCCAAATGCCGTTTGCTCTATCTCTTGTAGTTAGGAGTTGTAGAACACTTTTTGGAGTGGAAGCTGGCCAAAAACATGTGCTTTTTCCGTCATAACTCGCAAACCATACATCCTACAAGGACGATTTATACACCAAATTGTTTCTAATACATATATACACAAGACTGCATATTCAGAAAAAAGTTTTCTGGAATTTGATTTTTTTTCAAGAATCTTAGTTAAAATTTTTTACATGAATCATAGTTTTTGACGTGGTTTTTTGCGATTTTTTTGATTTTTTAGCCATAACTTCTAAACCATACATCATAAAAGGACGATTTATGCATCAAAATGTTCCTTAAGCTACTGCCCACAAGACTGTATCCTTAAAATAATTTTAAAAATTAGATTTCATGTTAATTTCATGTGCCCTTTTTTGTCAATTTTTATTTTTTTTATTTATTTTCTAAAATAAAAACTACATATCAGATAAGGACGATTCATGCATTAAAATGAGCACCAGGTCCTCGTCCTTAAGAAGGGATACTCCTTTGTCCAAATGCCGTTTGCTCTATCTCTTGTAGTTAGGAGTTGTAGAACACTTTTTGGAGTGGAAGCTGGCCAAAAACATGTGCTTTTTCCGTCATAACTCGCAAACCATACATCCTACAAGGACGATTTATACACCAAATTGTTTCTAATACATATATACACAAGACTGCATATTCAGAAAAAAGTTTTCTGGATTTTGATTTTTTTTCAAGAATCTTAGTTAAAATTTTTTACATGAATCATAGTTTTTGACGTGGTTTTTTGCGATTTTTTTGATTTTTTAGCCATAACTTCTAAACCATACATCATAAAAGGACGATTTATGCATCAAAATGTTCCTTAAGCTACTGCCCACAAGACTGTATCCTTAAAATAATTTTAAAAATTAGATTTCATGTTAATTTCATGTGCCCTTTTTTGTCAATTTTTATTTTTTTTATTTATTTTCTAAAATAAAAACTACATATCAGATAAGGACGATTCATGCATTAAAATGAGCACCAGGTCCTCGTCCTTAAGAAGGGATACTCCTTTGTCCAAATGCCGTTTGCTCTATCTCTTGTAGTTAGGAGTTGTAGAACACTTTTTGGAGTGGAAGCTGGCCAAAAACATGTGCTTTTTCCGTCATAACTCGCAAACCATACATCCTACAAGGACGATTTATACACCAAATTGTTTCTAATACATATATACACAAGACTGCATATTCAGAAAAAACTTTTCTGGATTTTGATTTTTTTTCAAGAATCTTAGTTAAAATTTTTTACATGAATCATAGTTTTTGACGTGGTTTTTTGCGATTTTTTTGATTTTTTAGCCATAACTTCTAAACCATACATCATAAAAGGACGATTTATGCATCAAAATGTTCCTTAAGCTACTGCCCACAAGACTGTATCCTTAAAATAATTTTAAAAATTAGATTTCATGTTAATTTCATGTGCCCTTTTTTGTCAATTTTTATTTTTTTTATTTATTTTCTAAAATAAAAACTACATATCAGATAAGGACGATTCATGCATTAAAATGAGCACCAGGTCCTCGTCCTTAAGAAGGGATACTCCTTTGTCCAAATGCCGTTTGCTCTATCTCTTGTAGTTAGGAGTTGTAGAACACTTTTTGGAGTGGAAGCTGGCCAAAAACATGTGCTTTTTCCGTCATAACTCGCAAACCATACATCCTACAAGGACGATTTATACACCAAATTGTTTCTTATACATATATACACAAGACTGCATATTCAGAAAAAAGTTTTCTGGATTTTGATTTTTTTTCAAGAATCTTAGTTAAAATTTTTTACATGAATCATAGTTTTTGACGTGGTTTTTTGCGATTTTTTTGATTTTTTAGCCATAACTTCTAAACCATACATCATAAAAGGACGATTTATGCATCAAAATGTTCCTTAAGCTACTGCCCACAAGACTGTATCCTTAAAATAATTTTAAAAATTAGATTTCATGTTAATTTCATGTGCCCTTTTTTGTCAATTTTTATTTTTTTTATTTATTTTCTAAAATAAAAACTACATATCAGATAAGGACGATTCATGCATTAAAATGAGCACCAGGTCCTCGTCCTTAAGAAGGGATACTCCTTTGTCCAAATGCCGTTTGCTCTATCTCTTGTAGTTAGGAGTTGTAGAACACTTTTTGGAGTGGAAGCTGGCCAAAAACATGTGCTTTTTCCGTCATAACTCGCAAACCATACATCCTACAAGGACGATTTATACACCAAATTGTTTCTTATACACATATACACAAGACTGCATATTCCGAAAAAAGTTTTCTGGATTTTGATTTTTTTTCAAGAATCTTAGTTAAAATTTTTTACATGAATCATAGTTTTTGACGTGGTTTTTTGCGATTTTTTTGATTTTTTAGCCATAACTTCTAAACCATACATCATAAAAGAACGATTTATGCATCAAAATGTTCCTTAAGCTACTGCCCACAAGACTGTATCCTTTAAATAATTTTAAAAATTAGATTTCATGTTAATTTCATGTGCCCTTTTTTGTCAATTTTTATTTTTTTTATTTATTTTCTAAAATAAAAACTACATATCAGATAAGGACGATTCATGCATTAAAATGAGCACCAGGTCCTCGTCCTTAAGAAGGAATACTCCTTTGTCCAAATGCCGTTTGCTCTATCTCTTGTAGTTAGGAGTTGTAGAACACTTTTTGGAGTGGAAGCTGGCCAAAAACATGTGCTTTTTCCGTCATAACTCCCAAACCCTACATCCTACAAGGACGATTTATACACCAAATTGTTTCTAATACATATATACACAAGACTGCATATTCAGAAAAAAGTTTTCTGGAATTTGATTTTTTTTCAAGAATCTTAGTTAAAATTTTTTACATGAATCATAGTTTTTGACGTGGTTTTTTGCGATTTTTTTGATTTTTTAGCCATAACTTCTAAACCATACATCATAAAAGAACGATTTATGCATCAAAATGTTCCTTAAGCTACTGCCCACAAGACTGTATCCTTAAAAAAATTTTAAAAATTAGATTTCATGTTAATTTCATGTGCCCTTTTTTGTCAATTTTTATTTTTTTTATTTATTTTCTAAAATAAAAACTACATATCAGGTAAGGACGATTCATGCATTAAAATGAGCACCAGGTCCTCGTCCTTAAGAAGGGATACTCCTTTGTCCAAATGCCGTTTGCTCTATCTCTTGTAGTTAGGAGTTGTAGAACACTTTTTGGAGTGGAAGCTGGCCAAAAACATGTGCTTTTTCCGTCATAACTCGCAAACCATACATCCTACAAGGACGATTTATACACCAAATTGTTTCTAATACATATATACACAAGACTGCATATTCAGAAAAAAGTTTTCTGGATTTTGATTTTTTTTCAAGAATCTTAGTTAAAATTTTTTACATGAATCATAGTTTTTGACGTGGTTTTTTGCGATTTTTTTGATTTTTTAGCCATAACTTCTAAACCATACATCATAAAAGGACGATTTATGCATCAAAATGTTCCTTAAGCTACTGCCCACAAGACTGTATCCTTAAAATAATTTTAAAAATTAGATTTCATGTTAATTTCATGTGCCCTTTTTTGTCAATTTTTATTTTTTTTATTTATTTTCTAAAATAAAAACTACATATCAGATAAGGACGATTCATGCATTAAAATGAGCACCAGGTCCTCGTCCTTAAGAAGGGATACTCCTTTGTCCAAATGCCGTTTGCTCTATCTCTTGTAGTTAGGAGTTGTAGAACATTTTTTGGAGTGGAAGCTGGCCAAAAACATGTGCTTTTTCCGTCATAACTCGCAAACCATACATCCTACAAGGACGATTTATACACCAAATTGTTTCTAATACATATATACAGAAGACTGCATATTCAGAAAAAAGTTTTCTGGATTTTGATTTTTTTTCAAGAATCTTAGTTAAAATTTTTTACATGAATCATAGTTTTTGACGTGGTTTTTTGCGATTTTTTTGATTTTTTAGCCATAACTTCTAAACCATACATCATAAAAGGACGATTTATGCATCAAAATGTTCCTTAAGCTACTGCCCACAAGACTGTATCCTTAAAATAATTTTAAAAATTAGATTTCATGTTAATTTCATGTGCCCTTTTTTGTCAATTTTTATTTTTTTTATTTATTTTCTAAAATAAAAACTACATATCAGATAAGGACGATTCATGCATTAAAATGAGCACCAGGTCCTCGTCCTTAAGAAGGGATACTCCTTTGTCCAAATGCCGTTTGCTCTATCTCTTGTAGTTAGGAGTTGTAGAACACTTTTTGGAGTGGAAGCTGGCCAAAAACATGTGCTTTTTCCGTCATAACTCGCAAACCATACATCCTACAAGGACGATTTATACACCAAATTGTTTCTAATACATATATACACAAGACTGCATATTCAGAAAAAAGTTTTCTGGAATTTGATTTTTTTTCAAGAATCTTAGTTAAAATTTTTTACATGAATCATAGTTTTTGACGTGGTTTTTTGCGATTTTTTTGATTTTTTAGCCATAACTTCTAAACCATACATCATAAAAGGACGATTTATGCATCAAAATGTTCCTTAAGCTACTGCCCACAAGACTGTATCCTTAAAATAATTTTAAAAATTAGATTTCATGTTAATTTCATGTGCCCTTTTTTGTCAATTTTTATTTTTTTTATTTATTTTCTAAAATAAAAACTACATATCAGATAAGGACGATTCATGCATTAAAATGAGCACCAGGTCCTCGTCCTTAAGAAGGGATACTCCTTTGTCCAAATGCCGTTTGCTCTATCTCTTGTAGTTAGGAGTTGTAGAACACTTTTTGGAGTGGAAGCTGGCCAAAAACATGTGCTTTTTCCGTCATAACTCGCAAACCATACATCCTACAAGGACGATTTATACACCAAATTGTTTCTAATACATATATACACAAGACTGCATATTCAGAAAAAAGTTTTCTGGAATTTGATTTTTTTTCAAGAATCTTAGTTAAAATTTTTTACATGAATCATAGTTTTTGACGTGGTTTTTTGCGATTTTTTTGATTTTTTAGCCATAACTTCTAAACCATACATCATAAAAGGACGATTTATGCATCAAAATGTTCCTTAAGCTACTGCCCACAAGACTGTATCCTTAAAATAATTTTAAAAATTAGATTTCATGTTAATTTCATGTGCCCTTTTTTGTCAATTTTTATTTTTTTTATTTATTTTCTAAAATAAAAACTACATATCAGATAAGGACGATTCATGCATTAAAATGAGCACCAGGTCCTCGTCCTTAAGAAGGGATACTCCTTTGTCCAAATGCCGTTTGCTCTATCTCTTGTAGTTAGGAGTTGTAGAACACTTTTTGGAGTGGAAGCTGGCCAAAAACATGTGCTTTTTCCGTCATAACTCGCAAACCATACATCCTACAAGGACGATTTATACACCAAATTGTTTCTAATACATATATACACAAGACTGCATATTCAGAAAAAAGTTTTCTGGAATTTGATTTTTTTTCAAGAATCTTAGTTAAAATTTTTTACATGAATCATAGTTTTTGACGTGGTTTTTTGCGATTTTTTTGATTTTTTAGCCATAACTTCTAAACCATACATCATAAAAGGACGATTTATGCATCAAAATGTTCCTTAAGCTACTGCCCACAAGACTGTATCCTTAAAATAATTTTAAAAATTAGATTTCATGTTAATTTCATGTGCCCTTTTTTGTCAATTTTTATTTTTTTTTATTTATTTTCTAAAATAAAAACTACATATCAGATAAGGACGATTCATGCATTAAAATGAGCACCAGGTCCTCGTCCTTAAGAAGGGATACTCCTTTATCCAAATGCCGTTTGCTCTATCTCTTGTAGTTAGGAGTTGTAGAACACTTTTTGGAGTGGAAGCTGGCCAAAAACATGTGCTTTTTCCGCCATAACTCGCAAACCATACATCCTACAAGGACGATTTATACACCAAATTGTTTCTAATACATATATACACAAGACTGCATATTCAGAAAAAACTTTTCTGAATTTTGATTTTTTTTCAAGAATCTTAGTTAAAATTTTTTACATGAATCATAGTTTTTGACGTGGTTTTTTGCGATTTTTTTGATTTTTTAGCCATAACTTCTAAACCATACATCATAAAAGGACGATTTATGCATCAAAATGTTCCTTAAGCTACTGCCCACAAGACTGTATCCTTAAAATAATTTTAAAAATTAGATTTCATGTTAATTTCATGTGCCCTTTTTTGTCAATTTTTATTTTTTTTATTTATTTTCTAAAATAAAAACTACATATCAGATAAGGACGATTCATGTATTAAAATGAGCACCAGGTCCTCGTCCTTAAGAAGGAATACTCCTTTGTCCAAATGCCGTTTGCTCTATCTCTTGTAGTTAGGAGTTGTAGAACACTTTTTGGAGTGGAAGCTGGCCAAACACATGTGCTTTTTCCGTCATAACTCCCAAACCCTACATCCTACAAGGACGATTTATACACCAAATTGTTTCTAATACATATATACACAAGACTGCATATTCAGAAAAAAGTTTTCTGGAATTTGATTTTTTTTCAAGAATCTTAGTTAAAATTTTTTACATGAATCATAGTTTTTGACGTGGTTTTTTGCGATTTTTTTGATTTTTTAGCCATAACTTCTAAACCATACATCATAAAAGAACGATTTATGCATCAAAATGTTCCTTAAGCTACTGCCCACAAGACTGTATCCTTAAAATAATTTTAAAAATTAGATTTCATGTTAATTTCATGTGCCCTTTTTTGTCAATTTTTACTTTTTTTATTTATTTTCTAAAATAAAAACTACATATCAGATAAGGACGATTCATGCATTAAAATGAGCACCAGGTCCTCGTCCTTAAGAAGGGATACTCCTTTGTCCAAATGCCGTTTGCTCTATCTCTTGTAGTTAGGAGTTGTAGAACACTTTTTGGAGTGGAAGCTGGCCAAAAACATGTGCTTTTTCCGTCATAACTCGCAAACCATACATCCTACAAGGACGATTTATACACCAAATTGTTTCTAATACATATATACACAAGACTGCATATTCAGAAAAAAGTTTTCTGGAATTTGATTTTTTTTCAAGAATCTTAGTTAAAATTTTTTACATGAATCATAGTTTTTGACGTGGTTTTTTGCGATTTTTTTGATTTTTTAGCCATAACTTCTAAACCATACATCATAAAAGGACGATTTATGCATCAAAATGTTCCTTAAGCTACTGCCCACAAGACTGTATCCTTAAAATAATTTTAAAAATTAGATTTCATGTTAATTTCATGTGCCCTTTTTTGTCAATTTTTATTTTTTTTATTTATTTTCTAAAATAAAAACTACATATCAGATAAGGACGATTCATGCATTAAAATGAGCACCAGGTCCTCGTCCTTAAGAAGGGATACTCCTTTGTCCAAATGCCGTTTGCTCTATCTCTTGTAGTTAGGAGTTGTAGAACACTTTTTGGAGTGGAAGCTGGCCAAAAACATGTGCTTTTTCCGTCATAACTCGCAAACCATACATCCTACAAGGACGATTTATACACCAAATTGTTTCTAATACATATATACACAAGACTGCATATTCAGAAAAAAGTTTTCTGGAATTTGATTTTTTTTCAAGAATCTTAGTTAAAATTTTTTACATGAATCATAGTTTTTGACGTGGTTTTTTGCGATTTTTTTGATTTTTTAGCCATAACTTCTAAACCATACATCATAAAAGGACGATTTATGCATCAAAATGTTCCTTAAGCTACTGCCCACAAGACTGTATCCTTAAAATAATTTTAAAAATTAGATTTCATGTTAATTTCATGTGCCCTTTTTTGTCAATTTTTATTTTTTTTTATTTATTTTCTAAAATAAAAACTACATATCAGATAAGGACGATTCATGCATTAAAATGAGCACCAGGTCCTCGTCCTTAAGAAGGGATACTCCTTTGTCCAAATGCCGTTTGCTCTATCTCTTGTAGTTAGGAGTTGTAGAACACTTTTTGGAGTGGAAGCTGGCCAAAAACATGTGCTTTTTCCGCCATAACTCGCAAACCATACATCCTACAAGGACGATTTATACACCAAATTGTTTCTAATACATATATACACAAGACTGCATATTCAGAAAAAACTTTTCTGAATTTTGATTTTTTTTCAAGAATCTTAGTTAAAATTTTTTACATGAATCATAGTTTTTGACGTGGTTTTTTGCGATTTTTTTGATTTTTTAGCCATAACTTCTAAACCATACATCATAAAAGGACGATTTATGCATCAAAATGTTCCTTAAGCTACTGCCCACAAGACTGTATCCTTAAAATAATTTTAAAAATTAGATTTCATGTTAATTTCATGTGCCCTTTTTTGTCAATTTTTATTTTTTTTCTGGAATTTGATTTTTTTTCAAGAATCTTAGTTAAAATTTTTTACATGAATCATAGTTTTTGACGTGGTTTTTTGCGATTTTTTTGATTTTTTAGCCATAACTTCTAAACCATACATCATAAAAGGACGATTTATGCATCAAAATGTTCCTTAAGCTACTGCCCACAAGACTGTATCCTTAAAATAATTTTAAAAATTAGATTTCATGTTAATTTCATGTGCCCTTTTTTGTCAATTTTTATTTTTTTTATTTATTTTCTAAAATAAAAACTACATATCAGATAAGGACGATTCATGCATTAAAATGAGCACCAGGTCCTCGTCCTTAAGAAGGGATACTCCTTTGTCCAAATGCCGTTTGCTCTATCTCTTGTAGTTAGGAGTTGTAGAACACTTTTTGGAGTGGAAGCTGGCCAAAAACATGTGCTTTTTCCGTCATAACTCGCAAACCATACATCCTACAAGGACGATTTATACACCAAATTGTTTCTAATACATATATACACAAGACTGCATATTCAGAAAAAAGTTTTCTGGAATTTGATTTTTTTTCAAGAATCTTAGTTAAAATTTTTTACATGAATCATAGTTTTTGACGTGGTTTTTTGCGATTTTTTTGATTTTTTAGCCATAACTTCTAAACCATACATCATAAAAGGACGATTTATGCATCAAAATGTTCCTTAAGCTACTGCCCACAAGACTGTATCCTTAAAATAATTTTAAAAATTAGATTTCATGTTAATTTCATGTGCCCTTTTTTGTCAATTTTTATTTTTTTTATTTATTTTCTAAAATAAAAACTACATATCAGATAAGGACGATTCATGCATTAAAATGAGCACCAGGTCCTCGTCCTTAAGAAGGGATACTCCTTTGTCCAAATGCCGTTTGCTCTATCTCTTGTAGTTAGGAGTTGTAGAACACTTTTTGGAGTGGAAGCTGGCCAAAAACATGTGCTTTTTCCGTCATAACTCGCAAACCATACATCCTACAAGGACGATTTATACACCAAATTGTTTCTAATACATATATACACAAGACTGCATATTCAGAAAAAAGTTTTCTGGAATTTGATTTTTTTTCAAGAATCTTAGTTAAAATTTTTTACATGAATCATAGTTTTTGACGTGGTTTTTTGCGATTTTTTTGATTTTTTAGCCATAACTTCTAAACCATACATCATAAAAGGACGATTTATGCATCAAAATGTTCCTTAAGCTACTGCCCACAAGACTGTATCCTTAAAATAATTTTAAAAATTAGATTTCATGTTAATTTCATGTGCCCTTTTTTGTCAATTTTTATTTTTTTTATTTATTTTCTAAAATAAAAACTACATATCAGATAAGGACGATTCATGCATTAAAATGAGCACCAGGTCCTCGTCCTTAAGAAGGGATACTCCTTTGTCCAAATGCCGTTTGCTCTATCTCTTGTAGTTAGGAGTTGTAGAACACTTTTTGGAGTGGAAGCTGGCCAAAAACATGTGCTTTTTCCGCCATAACTCGCAAACCATACATCCTACAAGGACGATTTATACACCAAATTGTTTCTAATACATATATACACAAGACTGCATATTCAGAAAAAACTTTTCTGGATTTTGATTTTTTTTCAAGAATCTTAGTTAAAATTTTTTACATGAATCATAGTTTTTGACGTGGTTTTTTGCGATTTTTTTGATTTTTTAGCCATAACTTCTAAACCATACATCATAAAAGGACGATTTATGCATCAAAATGTTCCTTAAGCTACTGCCCACAAGACTGTATCCTTAAAATAATTTTAAAAATTAGATTTCATGTTAATTTCATGTGCCCTTTTTTGTCAATTTTTATTTTTTTTATTTATTTTCTAAAATAAAAACTACATATCAGGTAAGGACGATTCATGCATTAAAATGAGCACCAGGTCCTCGTCCTTAAGAAGGGATACTCCTTTGTCCAAATGCCGTTTGCTCTATCTCTTGTAGTTAGGAGTTGTAGAACACTTTTTGGAGTGGAAGCTGGCCAAAAACATGTGCTTTTTCCGTCATAACTCGCAAACCATACATCCTACAAGGACGATTTATACACCAAATTGTTTCTAATACATATATACACAAGACTGCATATTCAGAAAAAAGTTTTCTGGATTTTGATTTTTTTTCAAGAATCTTAGTTAAAATTTTTTACATGAATCATAGTTTTTGACGTGGTTTTTTGCGATTTTTTTGATTTTTTAGCCATAACTTCTAAACCATACATCATAAAAGGACGATTTATGCATCAAAATGTTCCTTAAGCTACTGCCCACAAGACTGTATCCTTAAAATAATTTTAAAAATTAGATTTCATGTTAATTTCATGTGCCCTTTTTTGTCAATTTTTATTTTTTTTATTTATTTTCTAAAATAAAAACTACATATCAGATAAGGACGATTCATGCATTAAAATGAGCACCAGGTCCTCGTCCTTAAGAAGGGATACTCCTTTGTCCAAATGCCGTTTGCTCTATCTCTTGTAGTTAGGAGTTGTAGAACACTTTTTGGAGTGGAAGCTGGCCAAAAACATGTGCTTTTTCCGTCATAACTCGCAAACCATACATCCTACAAGGACGATTTATACACCAAATTGTTTCTAATACATATATACACAAGACTGCATATTCAGAAAAAAGTTTTCTGGAATTTGATTTTTTTTCAAGAATCTTAGTTAAAATTTTTTACATGAATCATAGTTTTTGACGTGGTTTTTTGCGATTTTTTTGATTTTTTAGCCATAACTTCTAAACCATACATCATAAAAGGACGATTTATGCATCAAAATGTTCCTTAAGCTACTGCCCACAAGACTGTATCCTTAAAATAATTTTAAAAATTAGATTTCATGTTAATTTCATGTGCCCTTTTTTGTCAATTTTTATTTTTTTTATTTATTTTCTAAAATAAAAACTACATATCAGATAAGGACGATTCATGCATTAAAATGAGCACCAGGTCCTCGTCCTTAAGAAGGGATACTCCTTTGTCCAAATGCCGTTTGCTCTATCTCTTGTAGTTAGGAGTTGTAGAACACTTTTTGGAGTGGAAGCTGGCCAAAAACATGTGCTTTTTCCGCCATAACTCGCAAACCATACATCCTACAAGGACGATTTATACACCAAATTGTTTCTAATACATATATACACAAGACTGCATATTCAGAAAAAACTTTTCTGGATTTTGATTTTTTTTCAAGAATCTTAGTTAAAATTTTTTACATGAATCATAGTTTTTGACGTGGTTTTTTGCGATTTTTTTGATTTTTTAGCCATAACTTCTAAACCATACATCATAAAAGGACGATTTATGCATCAAAATGTTCCTTAAGCTACTGCCCACAAGACTGTATCCTTAAAATAATTTTAAAAATTAGATTTCATGTTAATTTCATGTGCCCTTTTTTGTCAATTTTTATTTTTTTTATTTATTTTCTAAAATAAAAACTACATATCAGGTAAGGACGATTCATGCATTAAAATGAGCACCAGGTCCTCGTCCTTAAGAAGGGATACTCCTTTGTCCAAATGCCGTTTGCTCTATCTCTTGTAGTTAGGAGTTGTAGAACACTTTTTGGAGTGGAAGCTGGCCAAAAACATGTGCTTTTTCCGTCATAACTCGCAAACCATACATCCTACAAGGACGATTTATACACCAAATTGTTTCTTATACATATATACACAAGACTGCATATTCAGAAAAAAGTTTTCTGGATTTTGATTTTTTTTCAAGAATCTTAGTTAAAATTTTTTACATGAATCATAGTTTTTGACGTGGTTTTTTGCGATTTTTTTGATTTTTTAGCCATAACTTCTAAACCATACATCATAAAAGGACGATTTATGCATCAAAATGTTCCTTAAGCTACTGCCCACAAGACTGTATCCTTAAAATAATTTTAAAAATTAGATTTCATGTTAATTTCATGTGCCCTTTTTTGTCAATTTTTATTTTTTTTATTTATTTTCTAAAATAAAAACTACATATCAGATAAGGACGATTCATGCATTAAAATGAGCACCAGGTCCTCGTCCTTAAGAAGGGATACTCCTTTGTCCAAATGCCGTTTGCTCTATCTCTTGTAGTTAGGAGTTGTAGAACACTTTTTGGAGTGGAAGCTGGCCAAAAACATGTGCTTTTTCCGTCATAACTCGCAAACCATACATCCTACAAGGACGATTTATACACCAAATTGTTTCTAATACATATATACACAAGACTGCATATTCAGAAAAAAGTTTTCTGGAATTTGATTTTTTTTCAAGAATCTTAGTTAAAATTTTTTACATGAATCATAGTTTTTGACGTGGTTTTTTGCGATTTTTTTGATTTTTTAGCCATAACTTCTAAACCATACATCATAAAAGGACGATTTATGCATCAAAATGTTCCTTAAGCTACTGCCCACAAGACTGTATCCTTAAAATAATTTTAAAAATTAGATTTCATGTTAATTTCATGTGCCCTTTTTTGTCAATTTTTATTTTTTTTATTTATTTTCTAAAATAAAAACTACATATCAGATAAGGACGATTCATGCATTAAAATGAGCACCAGGTCCTCGTCCTTAAGAAGGGATACTCCTTTGTCCAAATGCCGTTTGCTCTATCTCTTGTAGTTAGGAGTTGTAGAACACTTTTTGGAGTGGAAGCTGGCCAAAAACATGTGCTTTTTCCGTCATAACTCGCAAACCATACATCCTACAAGGACGATTTATACACCAAATTGTTTCTAATACATATATACACAAGACTGCATATTCAGAAAAAAGTTTTCTGGAATTTGATTTTTTTTCAAGAATCTTAGTTAAAATTTTTTACATGAATCATAGTTTTTGACGTGGTTTTTTGCGATTTTTTTGATTTTTTAGCCATAACTTCTAAACCATACATCATAAAAGGACGATTTATGCATCAAAATGTTCCTTAAGCTACTGCCCACAAGACTGTATCCTTAAAATAATTTTAAAAATTAGATTTCATGTTAATTTCATGTGCCCTTTTTTGTCAATTTTTATTTTTTTTATTTATTTTCTAAAATAAAAACTACATATCAGATAAGGACGATTCATGCATTAAAATGAGCACCAGGTCCTCGTCCTTAAGAAGGGATACTCCTTTGTCCAAATGCCGTTTGCTCTATCTCTTGTAGTTAGGAGTTGTAGAACACTTTTTGGAGTGGAAGCTGGCCAAAAACATGTGCTTTTTCCGCCATAACTCGCAAACCATACATCCTACAAGGACGATTTATACACCAAATTGTTTCTAATACATATATACACAAGACTGCATATTCAGAAAAAACTTTTCTGGATTTTGATTTTTTTTCAAGAATCTTAGTTAAAATTTTTTACATGAATCATAGTTTTTGACGTGGTTTTTTGCGATTTTTTTGATTTTTTAGCCATAACTTCTAAACCATACATCATAAAAGGACGATTTATGCATCAAAATGTTCCTTAAGCTACTGCCCACAAGACTGTATCCTTAAAATAATTTTAAAAATTAGATTTCATGTTAATTTCATGTGCCCTTTTTTGTCAATTTTTATTTTTTTTATTTATTTTCTAAAATAAAAACTACATATCAGATAAGGACGATTCATGCATTAAAATGAGCACCAGGTCCTCGTCCTTAAGAAGGGATACTCCTTTGTCCAAATGCCGTTTGCTCTATCTCTTGTAGTTAGGAGTTGTAGAACACTTTTTGGAGTGGAAGCTGGCCAAAAACATGTGCTTTTTCCGTCATAACTCGCAAACCATACATCCTACAAGGACGATTTATACACCAAATTGTTTCTAATACATATATACACAAGACTGCATATTCAGAAAAAAGTTTTCTGGATTTTGATTTTTTTTCAAGAATCTTAGTTAAAATTTTTTACATGAATCATAGTTTTTGACGTGGTTTTTTGCGATTTTTTTGATTTTTTAGCCATAACTTCTAAACCATACATCATAAAAGGACGATTTATGCATCAAAATGTTCCTTAAGCTACTGCCCACAAGACTGTATCCTTAAAATAATTTTAAAAATTAGATTTCATGTTAATTTCATGTGCCCTTTTTTGTCAATTTTTATTTTTTTTATTTATTTTCTAAAATAAAAACTACATATCAGATAAGGACGATTCATGCATTAAAATGAGCACCAGGTCCTCGTCCTTAAGAAGGGATACTCCTTTGTCCAAATGCCGTTTGCTCTATCTCTTGTAGTTAGGAGTTGTAGAACACTTTTTGGAGTGGAAGCTGGCCAAAAACATGTGCTTTTTCCGTCATAACTCGCAAACCATACATCCTACAAGGACGATTTATACACCAAATTGTTTCTAATACATATATACACAAGACTGCATATTCAGAAAAAAGTTTTCTGGAATTTGATTTTTTTTCAAGAATCTTAGTTAAAATTTTTTACATGAATCATAGTTTTTGACGTGGTTTTTTGCGATTTTTTTGATTTTTTAGCCATAACTTCTAAACCATACATCATAAAAGGACGATTTATGCATCAAAATGTTCCTTAAGCTACTGCCCACAAGACTGTATCCTTAAAATAATTTTAAAAATTAGATTTCATGTTAATTTCATGTGCCCTTTTTTGTCAATTTTTATTTTTTTTATTTATTTTCTAAAATAAAAACTACATATCAGATAAGGACGATTCATGCATTAAAATGAGCACCAGGTCCTCGTCCTTAAGAAGGGATACTCCTTTGTCCAAATGCCGTTTGCTCTATCTCTTGTAGTTAGGAGTTGTAGAACACTTTTTGGAGTGGAAGCTGGCCAAAAACATGTGCTTTTTCCGTCATAACTCGCAAACCATACATCCTACAAGGACGATTTATACACCAAATTGTTTCTAATACATATATACACAAGACTGCATATTCAGAAAAAAGTTTTCTGGAATTTGATTTTTTTTCAAGAATCTTAGTTAAAATTTTTTACATGAATCATAGTTTTTGACGTGGTTTTTTGCGATTTTTTTGATTTTTTAGCCATAACTTCTAAACCATACATCATAAAAGGACGATTTATGCATCAAAATGTTCCTTAAGCTACTGCCCACAAGACTGTATCCTTAAAATAATTTTAAAAATTAGATTTCATGTTAATTTCATGTGCCCTTTTTTGTCAATTTTTATTTTTTTTATTTATTTTCTAAAATAAAAACTACATATCAGATAAGGACGATTCATGCATTAAAATGAGCACCAGGTCCTCGTCCTTAAGAAGGGATACTCCTTTGTCCAAATGCCGTTTGCTCTATCTCTTGTAGTTAGGAGTTGTAGAACACTTTTTGGAGTGGAAGCTGGCCAAAAACATGTGCTTTTTCCGCCATAACTCGCAAACCATACATCCTACAAGGACGATTTATACACCAAATTGTTTCTAATACATATATACACAAGACTGCATATTCAGAAAAAACTTTTCTGGATTTTGATTTTTTTTCAAGAATCTTAGTTAAAATTTTTTACATGAATCATAGTTTTTGACGTGGTTTTTTGCGATTTTTTTGATTTTTTAGCCATAACTTCTAAACCATACATCATAAAAGGACGATTTATGCATCAAAATGTTCCTTAAGCTACTGCCCACAAGACTGTATCCTTAAAATAATTTTAAAAATTAGATTTCATGTTAATTTCATGTGCCCTTTTTTGTCAATTTTTATTTTTTTTATTTATTTTCTAAAATAAAAACTACATATCAGATAAGGACGATTCATGCATTAAAATGAGCACCAGGTCCTCGTCCTTAAGAAGGGATCCTCCTTTGTCCAAATGCCGTTTGCTCTATCTCTTGTAGTTAGGAGTTGTAGAACACTTTTTGGAGTGGAAGCTGGCCAAAAACATGTGCTTTTTCCGTCATAACTCGCAAACCATACATCCTACAAGGACGATTTATACACCAAATTGTTTCTAATACATATATACACAAGACTGCATATTCAGAAAAAAGTTTTCTGGATTTTGATTTTTTTTCAAGAATCTTAGTTAAAATTTTTTACATGAATCATAGTTTTTGACGTGGTTTTTTGCGATTTTTTTGATTTTTTAGCCATAACTTCTAAACCATACATCATAAAAGGACGATTTATGCATCAAAATGTTCCTTAAGCTACTGCCCACAAGACTGTATCCTTAAAATAATGTTAAAAATTAGATTTCATGTTAATTTCATGTGCCCTTTTTTGTCAATTTTTATTTTTTTTATTTATTTTCTAAAATAAAAACTACATATCAGATAAGGACGATTCATGCATTAAAATGAGCACCAGGTCCTCGTCCTTAAGAAGGGATACTCCTTTGTCCAAATGCCGTTTGCTCTATCTCTTGTAGTTAGGAGTTGTAGAACACTTTTTGGAGTGGAAGCTGGCCAAAAACATGTGCTTTTTCCGTCATAACTCGCAAACCATACATCCTACAAGGACGATTTATACACCAAATTGTTTCTTATACATATATACACAAGACTGCATATTCAGAAAAAAGTTTTCTGGATTTTGATTTTTTTTCAAGAATCTTAGTTAAAATTTTTTACATGAATCATAGTTTTTGACGTGGTTTTTTGCGATTTTTTTGATTTTTTAGCCATAACTTCTAAACCATACATCATAAAAGGACGATTTATGCATCAAAATGTTCCTTAAGCTACTGCCCACAAGACTGTATCCTTAAAATAATTTTAAAAATTAGATTTCATGTTAATTTCATGTGCCCTTTTTTGTCAATTTTTATTTTTTTTATTTATTTTCTAAAATAAAAACTACATATCAGATAAGGACGATTCATGCATTAAAATGAGCACCAGGTCCTCGTCCTTAAGAAGGGATACTCCTTTGTCCAAATGCCGTTTGCTCTATCTCTTGTAGTTAGGAGTTGTAGAACACTTTTTGGAGTGGAAGCTGGCCAAAAACATGTGCTTTTTCCGTCATAACTCGCAAACCATACATCCTACAAGGACGATTTATACACCAAATTGTTTCTAATACATATATACACAAGACTGCATATTCAGAAAAAAGTTTTCTGGAATTTGATTTTTTTTCAAGAATCTTAGTTAAAATTTTTTACATGAATCATAGTTTTTGACGTGGTTTTTTGCGATTTTTTTGATTTTTTAGCCATAACTTCTAAACCATACATCATAAAAGGACGATTTATGCATCAAAATGTTCCTTAAGCTACTGCCCACAAGACTGTATCCTTAAAATAATTTTAAAAATTAGATTTCATGTTAATTTCATGTGCCCTTTTTTGTCAATTTTTATTTTTTTTATTTATTTTCTAAAATAAAAACTACATATCAGATAAGGACGATTCATGCATTAAAATGAGCACCAGGTCCTCGTCCTTAAGAAGGGATACTCCTTTGTCCAAATGCCGTTTGCTCTATCTCTTGTAGTTAGGAGTTGTAGAACACTTTTTGGAGTGGAAGCTGGCCAAAAACATGTGCTTTTTCCGTCATAACTCGCAAACCATACATCCTACAAGGACGATTTATACACCAAATTGTTTCTAATACATATATACACAAGACTGCATATTCAGAAAAAAGTTTTCTGGAATTTGATTTTTTTTCAAGAATCTTAGTTAAAATTTTTTACATGAATCATAGTTTTTGACGTGGTTTTTTGCGATTTTTTTGATTTTTTAGCCATAACTTCTAAACCATACATCATAAAAGGACGATTTATGCATCAAAATGTTCCTTAAGCTACTGCCCACAAGACTGTATCCTTAAAATAATTTTAAAAATTAGATTTCATGTTAATTTCATGTGCCCTTTTTTGTCAATTTTTATTTTTTTTATTTATTTTCTAAAATAAAAACTACATATCAGATAAGGACGATTCATGCATTAAAATGAGCACCAGGTCCTCGTCCTTAAGAAGGGATACTCCTTTGTCCAAATGCCGTTTGCTCTATCTCTTGTAGTTAGGAGTTGTAGAACACTTTTTGGAGTGGAAGCTGGCCAAAAACATGTGCTTTTTCCGCCATAACTCGCAAACCATACATCCTACAAGGACGATTTATACACCAAATTGTTTCTAATACATATATACACAAGACTGCATATTCAGAAAAAACTTTTCTGGATTTTGATTTTTTTTCAAGAATCTTAGTTAAAATTTTTTACATGAATCATAGTTTTTGACGTGGTTTTTTGCGATTTTTTTGATTTTTTAGCCATAACTTCTAAACCATACATCATAAAAGGACGATTTATGCATCAAAATGTTCCTTAAGCTACTGCCCACAAGACTGTATCCTTAAAATAATTTTAAAAATTAGATTTCATGTTAATTTCATGTGCCCTTTTTTGTCAATTTTTATTTTTTTTATTTATTTTCTAAAATAAAAACTACATATCAGATAAGGACGATTCATGCATTAAAATGAGCACCAGGTCCTTGTCCTTAAGAAGGGATACTCCTTTGTCCAAATGCCGTTTGCTCTATCTCTTGTAGTTAGGAGTTGTAGAACACTTTTTGGAGTGGAAGCTGGCCAAAAACATGTGCTTTTTCCGTCATAACTCGCAAACCATACATCCTACAAGGACGATTTATACACCAAATTGTTTCTAATACATATATACACAAGACTGCATATTCAGAAAAAAGTTTTCTGGATTTTGATTTTTTTTCAAGAATCTTAGTTAAAATTTTTTACATGAATCATAGTTTTTGACGTGGTTTTTTGCGATTTTTTTGATTTTTTAGCCATAACTTCTAAACCATACATCATAAAAGGACGATTTATGCATCAAAATGTTCCTTAAGCTACTGCCCACAAGACTGTATCCTTAAAATAATTTTAAAAATTAGATTTCATGTTAATTTCATGTGCCCTTTTTTGTCAATTTTTATTTTTTTTATTTATTTTCTAAAATAAAAACTACATATCAGATAAGGACGATTCATGCATTAAAATGAGCACCAGGTCCTCGTCCTTAAGAAGGGATACTCCTTTGTCCAAATGCCGTTTGCTCTATCTCTTGTAGTTAGGAGTTGTAGAACACTTTTTGGAGTGGAAGCTGGCCAAAAACATGTGCTTTTTCCGTCATAACTCGCAAACCATACATCCTACAAGGACGATTTATACACCAAATTGTTTCTAATACATATATACACAAGACTGCATATTCAGAAAAAACTTTTCTGGATTTTGATTTTTTTTCAAGAATCTTAGTTAAAATTTTTTACATGAATCATAGTTTTTGACGTGGTTTTTTGCGATTTTTTTGATTTTTTAGCCATAACTTCTAAACCATACATCATAAAAGGACGATTTATGCTTTTTCCGTCATAACGCGCAAACCATACATCCTACAAGGACGATTTATACACCAAATTGTTTCTAATACATATATACACAAGACTGCATATTCAGAAAAAAGTTTTCTGGAATTTGATTTTTTTTCAAGAATCTTAGTTAAAATTTTTTACATGAATCATAGTTTTTGACGTGGTTTTTTGCGATTTTTTTGATTTTTTAGCCATAACTTCTAAACCATACATCATAAAAGGACGATTTATGCATCAAAATGTTCCTTAAGCTACTGCCCACAAGACTGTATCCTTAAAATAATTTTAAAAATTAGATTTCATGTTAATTTCATGTGCCCTTTTTTGTCAATTTTTATTTTTTTTATTTATTTTCTAAAATAAAAACTACATATCAGATAAGGACGATTCATGCATTAAAATGAGCACCAGGTCCTCGTCCTTAAGAAGGGATACTCATTTGTCCAAATGCCGTTTGCTCTATCTCTTGTAGTTAGGAGTTGTAGAACACTTTTTGGAGTGGAAGCTGGCCAAAAACATGTGCTTTTTCCGTCATAACTCGCAAACCATACATCCTACATGGACGATTTATACACCAAATTGTTTCTAATACATATATACACAAGACTGCATATTCAGAAAAAAGTTTTCTGGAATTTGATTTTTTTTCAAGAATCTTAGTTAAAATTTTTTACATGAATCATAGTTTTTGACGTGGTTTTTTGCGATTTTTTTGATTTTTTAGCCATAACTTCTAAACCATACATCATAAAAGGACGATTTATGCATCAAAATGTTCCTTAAGCTACTGCCCACAAGACTGTATCCTTAAAATAATTTTAAAAATTAGATTTCATGTTAATTTCATGTGCCCTTTTTTGTCAATTTTTATTTTTTTTTTTTTATTTTCTAAAATAAAAACTACATATCAGATAAGGACGATTCATGCATTAAAATGAGCACCAGGTCCTCGTCCTTAAGAAGGGATACTCCTTTGTCCAAATGCCGTTTGCTCTATCTCTTGTAGTTAGGAGTTGTAGAACACTTTTTGGAGTGGAAGCTGGCCAAAAACATGTGCTTTTTCCGCCATAACTCGCAAACCATACATCCTACAAGGACGATTTATACACCAAATTGTTTCTAATACATATATAGAACATACATACAAGACTGCATATTCAGAAAAAACTTTTCTGGATTTTGATTTTTTTTCAAGAATCTTAGTTAAAATTTTTTACATGAATCATAGTTTTTGACGTGGTTTTTTGCGATTTTTTTGATTTTTTAGCCATAACTTCTAAACCATACATCATAAAAGGACGATTTATGCATCAAAATGTTCCTTAAGCTACTGCCCACAAGACTGTAGCCTTCAAATAATTTTAAAAATTAGATTTCATGTTAATTTCATGTGCCCTTTTTTGTCAATTTTTATTTTTTTTATTTATTTTCTAAAATAAAAACTACATATCAGATAAGGACGATTCATGCATTAAAATGAGCACCAGGTCCTCGTCCTTAAGAAGGGATACTCCTTTGTCCAAATGCCGTTTGCTCTATCTCTTGTAGTTAGGAGTTGTAGAACACTTTTTGGAGTGGAAGCTGGCCAAAAACATGTGCTTTTTCCGCCATAACTCGCAAACCATACATCCTACAAGGACGATTTATACACCAAATTGTTTCTAATACATATATAGAACATACATACAAGACTGCATATTCAGAAAAAACTTTTCTGGATTTTGATTTTTTTTCAAGAATCTTAGTTAAAATTTTTTACATGAATCATAGTTTTTGACGTGGTTTTTTGCGATTTTTTTGATTTTTTAGCCATAACTTCTAAACCATACATCAAAAAAGGACGATTTATGCATCAAAATGTTCCTTAAGCTACTGCCCACAAGACTGTATCCTTAAAATAATTTTAAAAATTAGATTTCATGTTAATTTCATGTGCCCTTTTTTGTCAATTTTTATTTTTTTTATTTATTTTCTAAAATAAAAACTACATATCAGATAAGGACGATTCATGCATTAAAATGAGCACCAGGTCCTCGTCCTTAAGAAGGGATACTCCTTTGTCCAAATGCCGTTTGCTCTATCTCTTGTAGTTAGGAGTTGTAGAACACTTTTTGGAGTGGAAGCTGGCCAAAAACATGTGCTTTTTCCGTCATAACTCGCAAACCATACATCCTACAAGGACGATTTATACACCAAATTGTTTCTAATACATATATACACAAGACTGCATATTCAGAAAAAAGTTTTCTGGATTTTGATTTTTTTTCAAGAATCTTAGTTAAAATTTTTTACATGAATCATAGTTTTTGACGTGGTTTTTTGCGATTTTTTTGATTTTTTAGCCATAACTTCTAAACCATACATCATAAAAGGACGATTTATGCATCAAAATGTTCCTGAAGCTACTGCCCACAAGACTGTATCCTTAAAATAATTTTAAAAATTAGATTTCATGTTAATTTCATGTGCCCTTTTTTGTCAATTTTTATTTTTTTTATTTATTTTCTAAAATAAAAACTACATATCAGATAAGGACGATTCATGCATTAAAATGAGCACCAGGTCCTCGTCCTTAAGAAGGGATACTCCTTTGTCCAAATGCCGTTTGCTCTATCTCTTGTAGTTAGGAGTTGTAGAACACTTTTTGGAGTGGAAGCTGGCCAAAAACATGTGCTTTTTCCGTCATAACTCGCAAACCATACATCCTACAAGGACGATTTATACACCAAATAGTTTCTAATACATATATACACAAGACTGCATATTCAGAAAAAACTTTTCTGGATTTTGATTTTTTTTCAAGAATCTTAGTTAAAATTTTTTACATGAATCATAGTTTTTGACGTGGTTTTTTGCGATTTTTTTGATTTTTTAGCCATAACTTCTAAACCATACATCATAAAAGGACGATTTATGCATCAAAATGTTCCTTAAGCTACTGCCCACAAGACTGTATCCTTAAAATAATTTTAAAAATTAGATTTCATGTTAATTTCATGTGCCCTTTTTTGTCAATTTTTATTTTTTTTATTTATTTTCTAAAATAAAAACTACATATCAGATAAGGACGATTCATGCATTAAAATGAGCACCAGGTCCTCGTCCTTAAGAAGGGATACTCCTTTGTCCAAATGCCGTTTGCTCTATCTCTTGTAGTTAGGAGTTGTAGAACACTTTTTGGAGTGGAAGCTGGCCAAAAACATGTGCTTTTTCCGTCATAACTCGCAAACCATACATCCTACAAGGACGATTTATACACCAAATTGTTTCTTATACATATATACACAAGACTGCATATTCAGAAAAAAGTTTTCTGGATTTTGATTTTTTTTCAAGAATCTTAGTTAAAATTTTTTACATGAATCATAGTTTTTGACGTGGTTTTTTGCGATTTTTTTGATTTTTTAGCCATAACTTCTAAACCATACATCATAAAAGGACGATTTATGCATCAAAATGTTCCTTAAGCTACTGCCCACAAGACTGTATCCTTAAAATAATTTTAAAAATTAGATTTCATGTTAATTTCATGTGCCCTTTTTTGTCAATTTTTATTTTTTTTATTTATTTTCTAAAATAAAAACTACATATCAGATAAGGACGATTCATGCATTAAAATGAGCACCAGGTCCTCGTCCTTAAGAAGGGATACTCCTTTGTCCAAATGCCGTTTGCTCTATCTCTTGTAGTTAGGAGTTGTAGAACACTTTTTGGAGTGGAAGCTGGCCAAAAACATGTGCTTTTTCCGTCATAACTCGCAAACCATACATCCTACAAGGACGATTTATACACCAAATTGTTTCTAATACATATATACACAAGACTGCATATTCAGAAAAAAGTTTTCTGGAATTTGATTTTTTTTCAAGAATCTTAGTTAAAATTTTTTACATGAATCATAGTTTTTGACGTGGTTTTTTGCGATTTTTTTGATTTTTTAGCCATAACTTCTAAACCATACATCATAAAAGGACGATTTATGCATCAAAATGTTCCTTAAGCTACTGCCCACAAGACTGTATCCTTAAAATAATTTTAAAAATTAGATTTCATGTTAATTTCATGTGCCCTTTTTTGTCAATTTTTATTTTTTTTATTTATTTTCTAAAATAAAAACTACATATCAGATAAGGACGATTCATGCATTAAAATGAGCACCAGGTCCTCGTCCTTAAGAAGGGATACTCCTTTATCCAAATGCCGTTTGCTCTATCTCTTGTAGTTAGGAGTTGTAGAACACTTTTTGGAGTGGAAGCTGGCCAAAAACATGTGCTTTTTTCGTCATAACTCGCAAACCATACATCCTACAAGGACGATTTATACACCAAATTGTTTCTAATACATATATACACAAGACTGCATATTCAGAAAAAAGTTTTCTGGAATTTGATTTTTTTTCAAGAATCTTAGTTAAAATTTTTTACATGAATCATAGTTTTTGACGTGGTTTTTTGCGATTTTTTTGATTTTTTAGCCATAACTTCTAAACCATACATCATAAAAGGACGATTTATGCATCAAAATGTTCCTTAAGCTACTGCCCACAAGACTGTATCCTTAAAATAATTTTAAAAATTAGATTTCATGTTAATTTCATGTGCCCTTTTTTGTCAATTTTTATTTTTTTTATTTATTTTCTAAAATAAAAACTACATATCAGATAAGGACGATTCATGCATTAAAATGAGCACCAGGTCCTCGTCCTTAACAAGGGATACTCCTTTGTCCAAATGCCGTTTGCTCTATCTCTTGTAGTTAGGAGTTGTAGAACACTTTTTGGAGTGGAAGCTGGCCAAAAACATGTGCTTTTTCCGCCATAACTCGCAAACCATACATCCTACAAGGACGATTTATACACCAAATTGTTTCTAATACATATATACACAAGACTGCATATTCAGAAAAAACTTTTCTGGATTTTGATTTTTTTTCAAGAATCTTAGTTAAAATTTTTTACATGAATCATAGTTTTTGACGTGGTTTTTTGCGATTTTTTTGATTTTTTAGCCATAACTTCTAAACCATACATCATAAAAGGACGATTTATGCATCAAAATGTTCCTTAAGCTACTGCCCACAAGACTGTATCCTTAAAATAATTTTAAAAATTAGATTTCATGTTAATTTCATGTGCCCTTTTTTGTCAATTTTTATTTTTTTTATTTATTTTCTAAAATAAAAACTACATATCAGATAAGGACGATTCATGCATTAAAATGAGCACCAGGTCCTCGTCCTTAAGAAGGGATACTCCTTTGTCCAAATGCCGTTTGCTCTATCTCTTGTAGTTAGGAGTTGTAGAACACTTTTTGGAGTGGAAGCTGGCCAAAAACATGTGCTTTTTCCGTCATAACTCGCAAACCATACATCCTACAAGGACGATTTATACACCAAATTGTTTCTAATACATATATACACAAGACTGCATATTCAGAAAAAAGTTTTCTGGATTTTGATTTTTTTTCAAGAATCTTAGTTAAAATTTTTTACATGAATCATAGTTTTTGACGTGGTTTTTTGCGATTTTTTTGATTTTTTAGCCATAACTTCTAAACCATACATCATAAAAGGACGATTTATGCATCAAAATGTTCCTTAAGCTACTGCCCACAAGACTGTATCCTTAAAATAATTTTAAAAATTAGATTTCATGTTAATTTCATGTGCCCTTTTTTGTCAATTTTTATTTTTTTTATTTATTTTCTAAAATAAAAACTACATATCAGATAAGGACGATTCATGCATTAAAATGAGCACCAGGTCCTCGTCCTTAAGAAGGGATACTCCTTTGTCCAAATGCCGTTTGCTCTATCTCTTGTAGTTAGGAGTTGTAGAACACTTTTTGGAGTGGAAGCTGGCCAAAAACATGTGCTTTTTCCGTCATAACTCGCAAACCATACATCCTACAAGGACGATTTATACACCAAATTGTTTCTAATACATATATACACAAGACTGCATATTCAGAAAAAACTTTTCTGGATTTTGATTTTTTTTCAAGAATCTTAGTTAAAATTTTTTACATGAATCATAGTTTTTGACGTGGTTTTTTGCGATTTTTTTGATTTTTTAGCCATAACTTCTAAACCATACATCATAAAAGGACGATTTATGCATCAAAATGTTCCTTAAGCTATTGCCCACAAGACTGTATCCTTAAAATAATTTTAAAAATTAGATTTCATGTTAATTTCATGTGCCCTTTTTTGTCAATTTTTATTTTTTTTATTTATTTTCTAAAATAAAAACTACATATCAGATAAGGACGATTCATGCATTAAAATGAGCACCAGGTCCTCGTCCTTAAGAAGGGATACTCCTTTGTCCAAATGCCGTTTGCTCTATCTCTTGTAGTTAGGAGTTGTAGAACACTTTTTGGAGTGGAAGCTGGCCAAAAACATGTGCTTTTTCCGTCATAACTCGCAAACCATACATCCTACAAGGACGATTTATACACCAAATTGTTTCTAATACATATATACACAAGACTGCATATTCAGAAAAAAGTTTTCTGGATTTTGATTTTTTTTCAAGAATCTTAGTTAAAATTTTTTACATGAATCATAGTTTTTGACGTGGTTTTTTGCGATTTTTTTGATTTTTTAGCCATAACTTCTAAACCATACATCATAAAAGGACGATTTATGCATCAAAATGTTCCTTAAGCTACTGCCCACAAGACTGTATCCTTAAAATAATTTTAAAAATTAGATTTCATGTTAATTTCATGTGCCCTTTTTTGTCAATTTTTATTTTTTTTATTTATTTTCTAAAATAAAAACTACATACAGATAAGGACGATTCATGCATTAAAATGAGCACCAGGTCCTCGTCCTTAAGAAGGGATACTCCTTTGTCCAAATGCCGTTTGCTCTATCTCTTGTAGTTAGGAGTTGTAGAACACTTTTTGGAGTGGACGCTGGCCAAAAACATGTGCTTTTTCCGTCATAACTCGCAAACCATACATCCTACAAGGACGATTTATACACCAAATTGTTTCTAATACATATATACACAAGACTGCATATTCAGAAAAAGTTTTCTGGATTTTGATTTTTTTTCAAGAATCTTAGTTAAAATTTTTTACATGAATCATAGTTTTTGACGTGGTTTTTTGCGATTTTTTTGATTTTTTAGCCATAACTTCTAAACCATACATCATAAAAGGACGATTTATGCATCAAAATGTTCCTTAAGCTACTGTCCACAAGACTGTATCCTTAAAATAATTTTAAAAATTAGATTTCATGTTAATTTCATGTGCCCTTTTTTGTCAATTTTTATTTTTTTTATTTATTTTCTAAAATAAAAACTACATATCAGATAAGGACGATTCATGCATTAAAATGAGCACCAGGTCCTCGTCCTTAAGAAGGGATACTCCTTTGTCCAAATGCCGTTTGCTCTATCTCTTGTAGTTAGGAGTTGTAGAACACTTTTTGGAGTGGAAGCTGGCCAAAAACATGTGCTTTTTCCGTCATAACTCGCAAACCATACATCCTACAAGGACGATTTATACACCAAATTGTTTCTAATACATATATACACAAGACTGCATATTCAGAAAAAACTTTTCTGGATTTTGATTTTTTTTCAAGAATCTTAGTTAAAATTTTTTACATGAATCATAGTTTTTGACGTGGTTTTTTGCGATTTTTTTGATTTTTTAGCCATAACTTCTAAACCATACATCATAAAAGGACGATTTATGCATCAAAATGTTCCTTAAGCTACTGCCCACAAGACTGTATCCTTAAAATAATTTTAAAAATTAGATTTCATGTTAATTTCATGTGCCCTTTTTTGTCAATTTTTATTTTTTTTATTTATTTTCTAAAATAAAAACTACATATCAGATAAGGACGATTCATGCATTAAAATGAGCACCAGGTCCTCGTCCTTAAGAAGGGATACTTTGTCCAAATGCCGTTTGCTCTATCTCTTGTAGTTAGGAGTTGTAGAACACTTTTTGGAGTGGAAGCTGGCCAAAAACATGTGCTTTTTCCGTCATAACTCGCAAACCATACATCCTACAAGGACGATTTATACACCAAATTGTTTCTAATACATATATACACAAGACTGCATATTCAGAAAAAAGTTTTCTGGATTTTGATTTTTTTTCAAGAATCTTAGTTAAAATTTTTTACATGAATCATAGTTTTTGACGTGGTTTTTTGCGATTTTTTTGATTTTTTAGCCATAACTTCTAAACCATACATCATAAAAGGACGATTTATGCATCAAAATGTTCCTTAAGCTACTGCCCACAAGACTGTATCCTTAAAATAATTTTAAAAATTAGATTTCATGTTAATTTCATGTGCCCTTTTTTGTCAATTTTTATTTTTTTTATTTATTTTCTAAAATAAAAACTACATATCAGATAAGGACGATTCATGCATTAAAATGAGCACCAGGTCCTCGTCCTTAAGAAGGGATACTTTGTCCAAATGCCGTTTGCTCTATCTCTTGTAGTTAGGAGTTGTAGAACACTTTTTGGAGTGGAAGCTGGCCAAAAACATGTGCTTTTTCCGTCATAACTCGCAAACCATACATCCTACAAGGACGATTTATACACCAAATTGTTTCTAATACATATATACACAAGACTGCATATTCAGAAAAAAGTTTTCTGGATTTTGATTTTTTTTCAAGAATCTTAGTTAAAATTTTTTACATGAATCATAGTTTTTGACGTGGTTTTTTGCGATTTTTTTGATTTTTTAGCCATAACTTCTAAACCATACATCATAAAAGGACGATTTATGCATCAAAATGTTCCTTAAGCTACTGCCCACAAGACTGTATCCTTAAAATAATTTTAAAAATTAGATTTCATGTTAATTTCATGTGCCCTTTTTTGTCAATTTTTATTTTTTTTATTTATTTTCTAAAATAAAAACTACATATCAGATAAGGACGATTCATGCATTAAAATGAGCACCAGGTCCTCGTCCTTAAGAAGGGATACTCCTTTGTCCAAATGCCGTTTGCTCTATCTCTTGTAGTTAGGAGTTGTAGAACACTTTTTGGAGTGGAAGCTGGCCAAAAACATGTGCTTTTTCCGTCATAACTCGCAAACCATACATCCTACAAGGACGATTTATACACCAAATTGTTTCTTATACATATATACACAAGACTGCATATTCAGAAAAAAGTTTTCTGGATTTTGATTTTTTTTCAAGAATCTTAGTTAAAATTTTTTACATGAATCATAGTTTTTGACGTGGTTTTTAGCGATTTTTTTGATTTTTTAGCCATAACTTCTAAACCATACATCATAAAAGGACGATTTATGCATCAAAATGTTCCTTAAGCTACTGCCCACAAGACTGTATCCTTAAAATAATTTTAAAAATTAGATTTCATGTTAATTTCATGTGCCCTTTTTTGTCAATTTTTATTTTTTTTATTTATTTTCTAAAATAAAAACTACATATCAGATAAGGACGATTCATGCATTAAAATGAGCACCAGGTCCTCGTCCTTAAGAAGGGATACTCCTTTGTCCAAATGCCGTTTGCTCTATCTCTTGTAGTTAGGAGTTGTAGAACACTTTTTGGAGTGGAAGCTGGCCAAAAACATGTGCTTTTTCCGTCATAACTCCCAAACCATACATCCTACAAGGACGATTTATACACCAAATTGTTTCTAATACATATATACACAAGACTGCATATTCAGAAAAAAGTTTTCTGGATTTTGATTTTTTTTCAAGAATCTTAGTTAAAATTTTTTACATGAATCATAGTTTTTGACGTGGTTTTTTGCGATTTTTTTGATTTTTTAGCCATAACTTCTAAACCATACATCATAAAAGGACGATTTATGCATCAAAATGTTCCTTAAGCTACTGCCCACAAGACTGTATCCTTAAAATAATTTTAAAAATTAGATTTCATGTTAATTTCATGTGCCCTTTTTTGTCAATTTTTATTTTTTTTATTTATTTTCTAAAATAAAAACTACATATCAGATAAGGACGATTCATGCATTAAAATGAGCACCAGGTCCTCGTCCTTAAGAAGGGATACTCCTTTGTCCAAATGCCGTTTGCTCTATCTCTTGTAGTTAGGAGTTGTAGAACACTTTTTGGAGTGGAAGCTGGCCAAAAACATGTGCTTTTTCCGTCATAACTCGCAAACCATACATCCTACAAGGACGATTTATACACCAAATTGTTTCTAATACATATATACACAAGACTGCATATTCGGAAAAAAGTTTTCTGGAATGTGATTTTTTTTCAAGAATCTTAGTTAAAATTTTTTACATGAATCATAGTTTTTGACGTGGTTTTTTGCGATTTTTTTGATTTTTTAGCCATAACTTCTAAACCATACATCATAAAAGGACGATTTATGCATCAAAATGTTCCTTAAGCTACTGCCCACAAGACTGTATCCTTAAAATAATTTTAAAAATTAGATTTCATGTTAATTTCATGTGCCCTTTTTTGTCAATTTTTATTTTTTTTATTTATTTTCTAAAATAAAAACTACATATCAGATAAGGACGATTCATGCATTAAAATGAGCACCAGGTCCTCGTCCTTAAGAAGGGATACTCCTTTGTCCAAATGCCGTTTGCTCTATCTCTTGTAGTTAGGAGTTGTAGAACACTTTTTGGAGTGGAAGCTGGCCAAAAACATGTGCTTTTTCCGTCATAACTCCCAAACCATACATCCTACAAGGACGATTTATACACCAAATTGTTTCTAATACATATATACACAAGACTGCATATTCAGAAAAAAGTTTTCTGGATTTTGATTTTTTTTCAAGAATCTTAGTTAAAATTTTTTACATGAATCATAGTTTTTGACGTGGTTTTTTGCGATTTTTTTGATTTTTTAGCCATAACTTCTAAACCATACATCATAAAAGGACGATTTATGCATCAAAATGTTCCTTAAGCTACTGCCCACAAGACTGTATGCTTAAAATAATTTTAAAAATTAGATTTCATGTTAATTTCATGTGCCCTTTTTTGTCAATTTTTATTTTTTTTATTTATTTTCTAAAATAAAAACTACATATCAGATAAGGACGATTCATGCATTAAAATGAGCACCAGGTCCTCGTCCTTAAGAAGGGATACTCCTTTGTCCAAATGCCGTTTGCTCTATCTCTTGTAGTTAGGAGTTGTAGAACACTTTTTGGAGTGGAAGCTGGCCAAAAACATGTGCTTTTTCCGTCATAACTCGCAAACCATACATCCTACAAGGACGATTTATACACCAAATTGTTTCTAATACATATATACACAAGACTGCATATTCGGAAAAAAGTTTTCTGGAATGTGATTTTTTTTCAAGAATCTTAGTTAAAATTTTTTACATGAATCATAGTTTTTGACGTGGTTTTTTGCGATTTTTTTGATTTTTTAGCCATAACTTCTAAACCATACATCATAAAAGGACGATTTATGCATCAAAATGTTCCTTAAGCTACTGCCCACAAGACTGTATCCTTAAAATAATTTTTAAAATTAGATTTCATATTAATTTCATGTGCCCTTTTTTGTCAATTTTTATTTTTCTTATTTATTTTCTAAAATAAAAACTACATATCAGATAAGGACGATTCATGCATTAAAATGAGCACCAGGTCCTCGTCCTTAAGAAGGGATACTCCTTTGTCCAAATGCCGTTTGCTCTATCTCTTGTAGTTAGGAGTTGTAGAACACTTTTTGGAGTGGAAGCTGGCCAAAAACATGTGCTTTTTCCGTCATAACTCGCAAACCATACATCCTACAAGGACGATTTATACACCAAATTGTTTCTAATACATATATACACAAGACTGCATATTCAGAAAAAAGTTTTCTGGATTTTGATTTTTTTTCAAGAATCTTAGTTAAAATTTTTTACATGAATCATAGTTTTTGACGTGGTTTTTTGCGATTTTTTTGATTTTTTAGCCATAACTTCTAAACCATACATCATAAAAGGACGATTTATGCATCAAAATGTTCCTTAAGCTACTGCCCACAAGACTGTATCCTTAAAATAATTTTAAAAATTAGATTTCATGTTAATTTCATGTGCCCTTTTTTGTCAATTTTTATTTTTTTTATTTATTTTCTAAAATAAAAACTACATATCAGATAAGGACGATTCATGCATTAAAATGAGCACCAGGTCCTCGTCCTTAAGAAGGGATACTCCTTTGTCCAAATGCCGTTTGCTCTATCTCTTGTAGTTAGGAGTTGTAGAACACTTTTTGGAGTGGAAGCTGGCCAAAAACATGTGCTTTTTCCGTCATAACTCGCAAACCATACATCCTACAAGGACGATTTATACACCAAATTGTTTCTAATACATATATACACAAGACTGCATATTCGGAAAAAAGTTTTCTGGAATGTGATTTTTTTTCAAGAATCTTAGTTAAAATTTTTTACATGAATCATAGTTTTTGACGTGGTTTTTTGCGATTTTTTTGATTTTTTAGCCATAACTTCTAAACCATACATCATAAAAGGACGATTTATGCATCAAAATGTTCCTTAAGCTACTGCCCACAAGACTGTATCCTTAAAATAATTTTAAAAATTAGATTTCATGTTAATTTCATGTGCCCTTTTTTGTCAATTTTTATTTTTTTTATTTATTTTCTAAAATAAAAACTACATATCAGATAAGGACGATTCATGCATTAAAATGAGCACCAGGTCCTCGTCCTTAAGAAGGGATACTCCTTTGTCCAAATGCCGTTTGCTCTATCTCTTGTAGTTAGGAGTTGTAGAACACTTTTTGGAGTGGAAGCTGGCCAAAAACATGTGCTTTTTCCGTCATAACTCGCAAACCATACATCCTACAAGGACGATTTATACACCAAATTGTTTCTAATACATATATACACAAGACTGCATATTCAGAAAAAAGGATTTTTTTTTTTTTTTCAAGAATCTTAGTTAAAATTTTTTACATGAATCATAGTTTTTGACGTGGTTTTTTGCGATTTTTTTGATTTTTTAGCCATAACTTCTAAACCATACATCATAAAAGGACGATTTATGCATCAAAATGTTCCTTAAGCTACTGCCCACAAGACTGTATCCTTAAAATAATTTTAAAAATTAGATTTCATGTTAATTTCATGTGCCCTTTTTTGTCAATTTTTATTTTTTTTATTTATTTTCTAAAATAAAAACTACATATCAGATAAGGACGATTCATGCATTAAAATGAGCACCAGGTCCTCGTCCTTAAGAAGGGATACTCCTTTGTCCAAATGCCGTTTGCTCTATCTCTTGTAGTTAGGAGTTGTAGAACACTTTTTGGAGTGGAAGCTGGCCAAAAACATGTGCTTTTTCCGTCATAACTCGCAAACCATACATCCTACAAGGACGATTTATACACCAAATTGTTTCTAATACATATATACACAAGACTGCATATTCAGAAAAAACTTTTCTGGATTTTGATTTTTTTTCAAGAATCTTAGTTAAAATTTTTTACATGAATCATAGTTTTTGACATGGTTTTTTGCGATTTTTTTGATTTTTTAGCCATAACTTCTAAACCATACATCATAAAAGGACGATTTATGCATCAAAATGTTCCTTAAGCTACTGCCCACAAGACTGTATCCTTAAAATAATTTTAAAAATTAGATTTCATGTTAATTTCATGTGCCCTTTTTTGTCAATTTTTATTTTTTTTATTTATTTTCTAAAATAAAAACTACATACAGATAAGGACGATTCATGCATTAAAATGAGCACCAGGTCCTCGTCCTTAAGAAGGGATACTCCTTTGTCCAAATGCCGTTTGCTCTATCTCTTGTAGTTAGGAGTTGTAGAACACTTTTTGGAGTGGAAGCTGGCCAAAAACATGTGCTTTTTCCGTCATAACTCGCAAACCATACATCCTACAAGGACGATTTATACACCAAATTGTTTCTAATACATATATACACAAGACTGCAAATTCAGAAAAAAGTTTTCTGGAATTTGATTTTTTTTCAAGAATCTTAGTTAAAATTTTTTACATGAATCATAGTTTTTGACGTGGTTTTTTGCGATTTTTTTGATTTTTTAGCCATAACTTCTAAACCATACATCATAAATGGACGATTTATGCATCAAAATGTTCCTTAAGCTACTGCCCACAAGACTGTATCCTTAAAATAATTTTAAAAATTAGATTTCATGTTAATTTCATGTGCCCTTTTTTGTCAATTTTTAATTTTTTTATTTATTTTCTAAAATAAAAACTACATATCAGATAAGGACGATTCATGCATTAAAATGAGCACCAGGTCCTCGTCCTTAAGAATGGATACTCCTTTGTCCAAATGCATTTTGCTCTATCTCTTGTAGTTTAGGAGTTGTAGAACACTTTTTGGAGTGGTAGCTGGCCAAAAACATGTGCTCTTTCCGTCATAACTCCCAAACTGTACATCCTACAAGGACGATTTATACACCAAATTGTTTCTAATACATATATACACAAGACTGCATATTCAGAAAAAAGTTTTCTGGAATTTGATTTTTTTTCAAGAATCTTATTTAAAATTTTTTACATGAATCATAGTTTTTGGCGTGGTTTTGTGCGATTTTTTTGATTTTTTAGCCATAACTTCTAAACCATACATCATAAAAGGACGATTTATGCATCAAAATGTTTCTTAAGCTACTGCCCACAAGACTGTATCCTTAAAATAATTTTAAAAATTAGATTTCATGTTAATTTCATGTGCCCTTTTTTGTCAATTTTTATTTTTTTTATTTATTTTCTAAAATAAAAACTACATATCAGATAAGGACGATTCATGCATTAAAATGAGCACCAGGTCCTCGTCCTTAAGAAGGGATACTCCTTTGTCCAAATGCCGTTTGCTCTATCTCTTGTAGTTAGGAGTTGTAGAACACTTTTTGGAGTGGAAGCTGGCCAAAAACATGTGCTTTTTCCGTCATAACTCCCAAACTGTACATCCTACAAGGACGATTTATACACCAAATTGTTTCTAATACATATATACACAAGACTGCAAATTCGGAAAAAAGTTTTCTGGAATGTGATTTTTTTTCAAGAATCTTAGTTAAAATTTTTTACATGAATCATAGTTTTTGACGTGGTTTTTTGCGATTTTTTTTATTTTTTAGCCATAACTTCTAAACCATACATCATAAAAGGACGATTTATGCATCAAAATGTTCCTTAAGCTACTGCCCACAAGACTGTATCCTTAAAATAATTTTAAAAATTAGATTTCATGTTAATTTCATGTGCCCTTTTTTGTCAATTTTTATTTTTTTTATATATTTTCTAAAATAAAAACTACATATCAGATAAGGACGATTCATGCATTAAAATGAGCACCAGGTCCTCGTCCTTAAGAAGGGATACTCCTTTGTCCAAATGCCGTTTGCTCTATCTCTTGTAGTTAGGAGTTGTAGAACACTTTTTGGAGTGGAAGCTGGCCAAAAACATGTGCTTTTTCCGTCATAACTCCCAAACCATACATCCTACAAGGACGATTTATACACCAAATTGTTTCTAATACATATATACACAAGACTGCATATTCAGAAAAAAGTTTTCTGGATTTTGATTTTTTTTCAAGAATCTTAGTTAAAATTTTTTACATGAATCATAGTTTTTGACGTGGTTTTTTGCGATTTTTTTGATTTTTTAGCCATAACTTCTAAACCATACATCATAAAAGGACGATTTATGCATCAAAATGTTCCTTAAGCTACTGCCCACAAGACTGTATCCTTAAAATAATTTTAAAAATTAGATTTCATGTTAATTTCATGTGCCCTTTTTTGTCAATTTTTATTTTTTTTATTTATTTTCTAAAATAAAAACTACATATCAGATAAGGACGATTCATGCATTAAAATGAGCACCAGGTCCTCGTCCTTAAGAAGGGATACTCTTTTGTCCAAATGCCGTTTGCTCTATCTCTTGTAGTTAGGAGTTGTAGAACACTTTTTGGAGTGGAAGCTGGCCAAAAACATGTGCTTTTTCCGTCATAACTCGCAAACCATACATCCTACAAGGACGATTTATACACCAAATTGTTTCTAATACATATATACACAAGACTGCAAATTCAGAAAAAAGTTTTCTGGAATGTGATTTTTTTTCAAGAATCTTAGTTAAAATTTTTTACATGAATCATAGTTTTTGACGTGGTTTTTTGCGATTTTTTTGATTTTTTAGCCATAACTTCTAAACCATACATCATAAAAGGACGATTTATGCATCAAAATGTTCCTTAAGCTACTGCCCACAAGACTGTATCCTTAAAATAATTTTAAAAATTAGATTTCATGTTAATTTCATGTGCCCTTTTTTGTCAATTTTTATTTTTTTTATTTATTTTCTAAAATAAAATCTACATATCAGATAAGGACGATTCATGCATTAAAATGAGCACCAGGTCTTCGTCCTTAAGAAGGGATACTCCTTTGTCCAAATGCCGTTTGCTCTATCTCTTGTAGTTAGGAGTTGTAGAACACTTTTTGGAGTGGAAGCTGGCCAAAAACATGTGCTTTTTTCGTCATAACTCCCAAACCCTACATCCTACAAGGACGATTTATACACCAAATTGTTTCTAATACATATATACACAAGACTGCATATTCAGAAAAAAGTTTTCTGGAATTTGATTTTTTTTCAAGAATCTTAGTTAAAATTTTTTACATGAATCATAGTTTTTGACGTGGTTTTTTGCGATTTTTTTGATTTTTTAGCCATAACTTCTAAACCATACATCATAAAAGGACGATTTATGCATCAAAATGTTCCTTAAGCTACTGCCCACAAGACTGTATCCTTAAAATAATTTTAAAAATTAGATTTCATGTTAATTTCATGTGCCCTTTTTTGTCAATTTTTAATTTTTTTATTTATTTTCTAAAATAAAAACTACATATCAGATAAGGACGATTCATGCATTAAAATGAGCACCAGGTCCTCGTCCTTAAGAATGGATACTCCTTTGTCCAAATGCATTTTGCTCTATCTCTTGTAGTTTAGGAGTTGTAGAACACTTTTTGGAGTGGTAGCTGGCCAAAAACATGTGCTCTTTCCGTCATAACTCCCAAACTGTACATCCTACAAGGACGATTTATACACCAAATTGTTTCTAATACATATATACACAAGACTGCATATTCAGAAAAAAGTTTTCTGGAATTTGATTTTTTTTCAAGAATCTTATTTAAAATTTTTTACATGAATCATAGTTTTTGGCGTGGTTTTGTGCGATTTTTTTGATTTTTTAGCCATAACTTCTAAACCATACATCATAAAAGGACGATTTATGCATCAAAATGTTTCTTAAGCTACTGCCCACAAGACTGTATCCTTAAAATAATTTTAAAAATTAGATTTCATGTTAATTTCATGTGCCCTTTTTTGTCAATTTTTATTTTTTTTATTTATTTTCTAAAATAAAATCTACATATCAGATAAGGACGATTCATGCATTAAAATGAGCACCAGGTCCTCGTCCTTAAGAAGGGATACTCCTTTGTCCAAATGCCGTTTGCTCTATCTCTTGTAGTTAGGAGTTGTAGAACACTTTTTGGAGTGGAAGCTGGCCAAAAACATGTGCTTTTTCCGTCATAACTCCCAAACTGTACATCCTACAAGGACGATTTATACACCAAATTGTTTCTAATACATATATACACAAGACTGCAAATTCGGAAAAAAGTTTTCTGGAATGTGATTTTTTTTCAAGAATCTTAGTTAAAATTTTTTACATGAATCATAGTTTTTGACGTGGTTTTTTGCGATTTTTTTGATTTTTTAGCCATAACTTCTAAACCATACATCATAAAAGGACGATTTATGCATCAAAATGTTCCTTAAGCTACTGCCCACAAGACTGTATCCTTAAAATAATTTTAAAAATTAGATTTCATGTTAATTTCATGTGCCCTTTTTTGTCAATTTTTATTTTTTTTATTTATTTTCTAAAATAAAAACTACATATCAGATAAGGACGATTCATGCATTAAAATGAGCACCAGGTCTTCGTCCTTAAGAAGGGATACTCCTTTGTCCAAATGCCGTTTGCTCTATCTCTTGTAGTTAGGAGTTGTAGAACACTTTTTGGAGTGGAAGCTGGCCAAAAACATGTGCTTTTTTCGTCATAACTCCCAAACCCTACATCCTACAAGGACGATTTATACACCAAATTGTTTCTAATACATATATACACAAGACTGCATATTCAGAAAAAAGTTTTCTGGAATTTGATTTTTTTTCAAGAATCTTAGTTAAAATTTTTTACATGAATCATAGTTTTTGACGTGGTTTTTTGCGATTTTTTTGATTTTTTAGCCATAACTTCTAAACCATACATCATAAATGGACGATTTATGCATCAAAATGTTCCTTAAGCTACTGCCCACAAGACTGTATCCTTAAAATAATTTTAAAAATTAGATTTCATGTTAATTTCATGTGCCCTTTTTTGTCAATTTTTAATTTTTTTATTTATTTTCTAAAATAAAAACTACATATCAGATAAGGACGATTCATGCATTAAAATGAGCACCAGGTCCTCGTCCTTAAGAATGGATACTCCTTTGTCCAAATGCATTTTGCTCTATCTCTTGTAGTTTAGGAGTTGTAGAACACTTTTTGGAGTGGTAGCTGGCCAAAAACATGTGCTCTTTCCGTCATAACTCCCAAACTGTACATCCTACAAGGACGATTTATACACCAAATTGTTTCTAATACATATATACACAAGACTGCATATTCAGAAAAAAAGTTTTCTGGAATTTGATTTTTTTTCAAGAATCTTATTTAAAATTTTTTACATGAATCATAGTTTTTGGCGTGGTTTTGTGCGATTTTTTTGATTTTTTAGCCATAACTTCTAAACCATACATCATAAAAGGACGATTTATGCATCAAAATGTTTCTTAAGCTACTGCCCACAAGACTGTATCCTTAAAATAATTTTAAAAATTAGATTTCATGTTAATTTCATGTGCCCTTTTTTGTCAATTTTTATTTTTTTTATTTATTTTCTAAAATAAAAACTACATATCAGATAAGGACGATTCATGCATTAAAATGAGCACCAGGTCCTCGTCCTTAAGAAGGGATACTCCTTTGTCCAAATGCCGTTTGCTCTATCTCTTGTAGTTAGGAGTTGTAGAACACTTTTTGGAGTGGAAGCTGGCCAAAAACATGTGCTTTTTCCGTCATAACTCCCAAACTGTACATCCTACAAGGACGATTTATACACCAAATTGTTTCTAATACATATATACACAAGACTGCAAATTCGGAAAAAAGTTTTCTGGAATGTGATTTTTTTTCAAGAATCTTAGTTAAAATTTTTTACATGAATCATAGTTTTTGACGTGGTTTTTTGCGATTTTTTTTATTTTTTAGCCATAACTTCTAAACCATACATCATAAAAGGACGATTTATGCATCAAAATGTTCCTTAAGCTACTGCCCACAAGACTGTATCCTTAAAATAATTTTAAAAATTAGATTTCATGTTAATTTCATGTGCCCTTTTTTGTCAATTTTTATTTTTTTTATTTATTTTCTAAAATAAAAACTACATATCAGATAAGGACGATTCATGCATTAAAATGAGCACCAGGTCCTCGTCCTTAAGAAGGGATACTCCTTTGTCCAAATGCCGTTTGCTCTATCTCTTGTAGTTAGGAGTTGTAGAACACTTTTTGGAGTGGAAGCTGGCCAAAAACATGTGCTTTTTTCGTCATAACTCCCAAACCCTACATCCTACAAGGACGATTTATACACCAAATTGTTTCTAATACATATACACACAAGACTGCATATTCAGAAAAAAGTTTTCTGGAATTTGATTTTTTTTCAAGAATCTTAGTTAAAATTTTTTACATGAATCATAGTTTTTGACGTGGTTTTTTGCGATTTTTTTGATTTTTTAGCCATAACTTCTAAACCATACATCATAAAAGGACGATTTATGCATCAAAATGTTCCTTAAGCTACTGCCCACAAGACTGTATCCTTAAAATAATTTTAAAAATTAGATTTCATGTTAATTTCATGTGCCCTTTTTTGTCAATTTTTAATTTTTTTATTTATTTTCTAAAATAAAAACTACATATCAGATAAGGACGATTCATGCATTAAAATGAGCACCAGGTCCTCGTCCTTAAGAATGGATACTCCTTTGTCCAAATGCATTTTGCTCTATCTCTTGTAGTTTAGGAGTTGTAGAACACTTTTTGGAGTGGTAGCTGGCCAAAAACATGTGCTCTTTCCGTCATAACTCCCAAACTGTACATCCTACAAGGACGATTTATACACCAAATTGTTTCTAATACATATATACACAAGACTGCATATTCAGAAAAAAGTTTTCTGGAATTTGATTTTTTTTCAAGAATCTTATTTAAAATTTTTTACATGAATCATAGTTTTTGGCGTGGTTTTGTGCGATTTTTTTGATTTTTTAGCCATAACTTCTAAACCATACATCATAAAAGGACGATTTATGCATCAAAATGTTTCTTAAGCTACTGCCCACAAGACTGTATCCTTAAAATAATTTTAAAAATTAGATTTCATGTTAATTTCATGTGCCCTTTTTTGTCAATTTTTATTTTTTTTATTTATTTTCTAAAATAAAAACTACATATCAGATAAGGACGATTCATGCATTAAAATGAGCACCAGGTCCTCGTCCTTAAGTAGGGATACTCCTTTGTCCAAATGCCGTTTGCTCTATCTCTTGTAGTTAGGAGTTGTAGAACACTTTTTGGAGTGGAAGCTGGCCAAAAACATGTGCTTTTTCCGTCATAACTCCCAAACTGTACATCCTACAAGGACGATTTATACACCAAATTGTTTCTAATACATATATACACAAGACTGCAAATTCGGAAAAAAGTTTTCTGGAATGTGATTTTTTTTCAAGAATCTTAGTTAAAATTTTTTACATGAATCATAGTTTTTGACGTGGTTTTTTGCGATTTTTTTTATTTTTTAGCCATAACTTCTAAACCATACATCATAAAAGGACGATTTATGCATCAAAATGTTCCTTAAGCTACTGCCCACAAGACTGTATCCTTAAAATAATTTTAAAAATTAGATTTCATGTTAATTTCATGTGCCCTTTTTTGTCAATTTTTATTTTTTTTATATATTTTCTAAAATAAAAACTACATATCAGATAAGGACGATTCATGCATTAAAATGAGCACCAGGTCCTCGTCCTTAAGAAGGGATACTCCTTTGTCCAAATGCCGTTTGCTCTATCTCTTGTAGTTAGGAGTTGTAGAACACTTTTTGGAGTGGTAGCTGGCCAAAAACATGTGCTTTTTCCGTCATAACTCCCAAACCATACATCCTACAAGGACGATTTATACACCAAATTGTTTCTAATACATATATACACAAGACTGCATATTCAGAAAAAAGTTTTCTGGATTTTGATTTTTTTTTCAAGAATCTTAGTTAAAATTTTTTACATGAATCATAGTTTTTGACGTGGTTTTTTGCGATTTTTTTGATTTTTTAGCCATAACTTCTAAACCATACATCATAAAAGGACGATTTATGCATCAAAATGTTCCTTAAGCTACTGCCCACAAGACTGTATCCTTAAAATAATTTTAAAAATTAGATTTCATGTTAATTTCATGTGCCCTTTTTTGTCAATTTTTATTTTTTTTATTTATTTTCTAAAATAAAAACTACATATCAGATAAGGACGATTCATGCATTAAAATGAGCACCAGGTCCTCGTCCTTAAGAAGGGATACTCTTTTGTCCAAATGCCGTTTGCTCTATCTCTTGTAGTTAGGAGTTGTAGAACACTTTTTGGAGTGGAAGCTGGCCAAAAACATGTGCTTTTTCCGTCATAACTCGCAAACCATACATCCTACAAGGACGATTTATACACCAAATTGTTTCTAATACATATATACACAAGACTGCATATTCAGAAAAAAGTTTTCTGGATTTTGATTTTTTTTCAAGAATCTTAGTTAAAATTTTTTACATGAATCATAGTTTTTGACGTGGTTTTTTGCGATTTTTTTGATTTTTTAGCCATAACTTCTAAACCATACATCATAAAAGGACGATTTATGCATCAAAATGTTCCTTAAGCTACTGCCCACAAGACTGTATCCTTAAAATAATTTTAAAAATTAGATTTCATGTTAATTTCATGTGCCCTTTTTTGTCAATTTTTATTTTTTTTATTTATTTTCTAAAATAAAAACTACATATCAGATAAGGACGATTCATGCATTAAAATGAGCACCAGGTCCTCGTCCTTAAGAAGGGATACTCCTTTGTCCAAATGCCGTTTGCTCTATCTCTTGTAGTTAGGAGTTGTAGAACACTTTTTGGAGTGGAAGCTGGCCAAAAACATGTGCTTTTTCCGTCATAACTCGCAAACCATACATCCTACAAGGACGATTTATACACCAAATTGTTTCTAATACATATATACACAAGACTGCATATTCAGAAAAAAGTTTTCTGGATTTTGATTTTTTTTCAAGAATCTTAGTTAAAATTTTTTACATGAATCATAGTTTTTGACGTGGTTTTTTGCGATTTTTTTGATTTTTTAGCCATAACTTCTAAACCATACATCATAAAAGGACGATTTATGCATCAAAATGTTCCTTAAGCTACTGCCCACAAGACTGTATCCTTAAAATAATTTTAAAAATTAGATTTCATGTTAATTTCATGTGCCCTTTTTTGTCAATTTTTATTTTTTTTATTTATTTTCTAAAATAAAAACTACATATCAGATAAGGACGATTCATGCATTAAAATGAGCACCAGGTCCTCGTCCTTAAGAAGGGATACTCCTTTGTCCAAATGCCGTTTGCTCTATCTCTTGTAGTTAGGAGTTGTAGAACACTTTTTGGAGTGGAAGCTGGCCAAAAACATGTGCTTTTTCCGTCATAACTCGCAAACCATACATCCTACAAGGACGATTTATACACCAAATTGTTTCTAATACATATATACACAAGACTGCATATTCAGAAAAAAGTTTTCTGGATTTTGATTTTTTTTCAAGAATCTTAGTTAAAATTTTTTACATGAATCATAGTTTTTGACGTGGTTTTTTGCGATTTTTTTGATTTTTTAGCCATAACTTCTAAACCATACATCATAAAAGGACGATTTATGCATCAAAATGTTCCTTAAGCTACTGCCCACAAGACTGTATCCTTAAAATAATTTTAAAAATTAGATTTCATGTTAATTTCATGTGCCCTTTTTTGTCAATTTTTATTTTTTTTATTTATTTTCTAAAATAAAAACTACATATCAGATAAGGACGATTCATGCATTAAAATGAGCACCAGGTCCTCGTTCTTAAGAAGGGATACTCCTTTATCCAAATGCCGTTTGCTCTATCTCTTGTAGTTAGGAGTTGTAGAACACTTTTTGGAGTGGAAGCTGGCCAAAAACATGTGCTTTTTCCGTCATAACTCGCAAACCATACATCCTACAAGGACGATTTATACACCAAATTGTTTCTAATACATATATTCACAAGACTGCAAATTCGGAAAAAAGTTTTCTGGAATGTGATTTTTTTTTAAGAATCTTAGTTAAAATTTTTTACATGAATCATAGTTTTTGACGTGGTTTTTTGCGATTTTTTTGATTTTTTAGCCATAACTTCTAAACCATACATCATAAAAGGACGATTTATGCATCAAAATGTTCCTTAAGCTACTGCCCACAAGACTGTATCCTTAAAATAATTTTAAAAATTAGATTTCATGTTAATTTCATGTGCCCTTTTTTGTCAATTTTTATTTTTTTTATTTATTTTCTAAAATAAAAACTACATATCAGATAAGGACGATTCATGCATTAAAATGAGCACCAGGTCCTCGTCCTTAAGAAGGGATACTCCTTTGTCCAAATGCCGTTTGCTCTATCTCTTGTAGTTAGGAGTTGTAGAACACTTTTTGGAGTGGAAGCTGGCCAAAAACATGTGCTTTTTCCGTCATAACTCGCAAACCATACATCCTACAAGGACGATTTATACACCAAATTGTTTCTAATACATATATACACAAGACTGCAAATTCAGAAAAAACTTTTCTGGAATGTGATTTTTTTTCAAGAATCTTAGTTAAAATTTTTTACATGAATCATAGTTTTTGACGTGGTTTTTTGCGATTTTTTTGATTTTTTAGCCATAACTTCTAAACCATACATCATAAAAGGACGATTTATGCATCAAAATGTTCCTTAAGCTACTGCCCACAAGACTGTATCCTTAAAATAATTTTAAAAATTAGATTTCATGTTAATTTCATGTGCCCTTTTTTGTCAATTTTTAATTTTTTTATTTATTTTCTAAAATAAAAACTACATATCAGATAAGGACGATTCATGCATTAAAATGAGCACCAGGTCCTCGTCCTTAAGAAGGGATACTCCTTTGTCCAAATGCATTTTGCTCTATCTCTTGTAGTTTAGGAGTTGTAGAACACTTTTTGGAGTGGTAGCTGGCCAAAAACATGTGCTTTTTCCATCATAACTCCCAAACCATACATCCTACAAGGACGATTTATACACCAAATTGTTTCTAATACATATATACACAAGACTGCATATTCAGAAAAAAGTTTTCTGGAATTTGATTTTTTTTCAAGAATCTTAGTTTAAATTTTTTACATGAATCATAGTTTTTGACGTGGTTTTTTGCGATTTTTTTGATTTTTTAGCCATAACTTCTAAACCATACATCATAAAAGGACGATTTATGCATCAAAATGTTCCTTAAGCTACTGCCCACAAGACTGTATCCTTGATTAATGCATTAAAATGAGCACCAGGTCCTCGTCCTTAAGAAGGGATACTCCTTTGTCCAAATGCCGTTTGCTCTATCTCTTGTAGTTTAGGAGTTGTAGAACACTTTTTGGAGTGGAAGCTGGCCAAAAACATGTGCTTTTTCCGTCATAACTCCCAAACCATACATCCTACAAGGACGATTTATACACCAAATTGTTTCTAATACATATATACACAAGACTGCATATTCAGAAAAAAGTTTTCTGGAATTTGATTTTTTTTCAAGAATCTTAGTTAAAATTTTTTACATGAATCATAGTTTTTGACGTGGTTTTTTGCGATTTTTTTGATTTTTTAGCCATAACTTCTAAACCATACATCATAAAAGGACGATTAATGCATCAAAATGTTCCTTAAGCTACTGCCCACAAGACTGTATCCTTAAAATAATTTTAAAAATTAGATTTCATGTTAATTTCATGTGCCCTTTTTTGTCAATTTTTATTTTTTTTATTTATTTTCTAAAATAAAAACTACATATCAGATAAGGACGATTCATGCATTAAAATGAGCACCAGGTCCTCGTCCTTAAGAAGGGATACTCCTTTGTCCAAATGCCGTTTGCTCTATCTCTTGTAGTTTAGGAGTTGTAGAACACTTTTTGGAGTGGTAGCTGGCCAAAAACATGTGCTCTTTCCGTCATAACTCCCAAACTGTACATCCTACAAGGACGATTTATACACCAAATTGTTTCTAATACATATATACACAAGACTGCATATTCAGAAAAAAGTTTTCTGGAATTTGATTTTTTTTCAAGAATCTTATTTAAAATTTTTTACATGAATCATAGTTTTTGGCGTGGTTTTGTGCGATTTTTTTGATTTTTTAGCCATAACTTCTAAACCATACATCATAAAAGGACGATTTATGCATCAAAATGTTTCTTAAGCTACTGCCCACAAGACTGTATCCTTAAAATAATTTTAAAAATTAGATTTCATGTTAATTTCATGTGCCCTTTTTTGTCAATTTTTATTTTTTTTATTTATTTTCTAAAATAAAAACTACATATCAGATAAGGACGATTCATGCATTAAAATGAGCACCAGGTCCTCGTCCTTAAGAAGGGATACTCCTTTGTCCAAATGCCGTTTGCTCTATCTCTTGTAGTTAGGAGTTGTAGAACACTTTTTGGAGTGGAAGCTGGCCAAAAACATGTGCTTTTTCCGTCATAACTCCCAAACTGTACATCCTACAAGGACGATTTATACACCAAATTGTTTCTAATACATATATACACAAGACTGCAAATTCGGAAAAAAGTTTTCTGGAATGTGATTTTTTTTCAAGAATCTTAGTTAAAATTTTTTACATGAATCATAGTTTTTGACGTGGTTTTTTGCGATTTTTTTGATTTTTTAGCCATAACTTCTAAACCATACATCATAAAAGGACGATTTATGCATCAAAATGTTCCTTAAGCTACTGCCCACAAGACTGTATCCTTAAAATAATTTTAAAAATTAGATTTCATGTTAATTTCATGTGCCCTTTTTTGTCAATTTTTAATTTTTTTATTTATTTTCTAAAATAAAAACTACATATCAGATAAGGACGATTCATGCATTAAAATGAGCACCAGGTCCTCGTCCTTAAGAAGGGATACTCCTTTGTCCAAATGTATTTTGCTCTATCTCTTGTAGTTTAGGAGTTGTAGAACACTTTTTGGAGTGGTAGCTGGCCAAAAACATGTGCTTTTTCCATCATAACTCCCAAACCATACATCCTACAAGGACGATTTATACACCAAATTGTTTCTAATACATATATACACAAGACTGCATATTCAGAAAAAAGTTTTCTGGAATTTGATTTTTTTTCAAGAATCTTAGTTTAAATTTTTTACATGAATCATAGTTTTTGACGTGGTTTTTTGCGATTTTTTTGATTTTTTAGCCATAACTTCTAAACCATACATCATAAAAGGACGATTTATGCATCAAAATGTTTCTTAAGCTACTGCCCACAAGACTGTATCCTTAAAATAATTTTAAAAATTAGATTTCATGTTAATTTCATGTGCCCTTTTTTGTCAATTTTTATTTTTTTTATTTATTTTCTAAAATAAAAACTACATATCAGATAAGGACGATTCATGCATTAAAATGAGCACCAGGTCCTCGTCCTTAAGAAGGGATACTCCTTTGTCCAAATGCCGTTTGCTCTATCTCTTGTAGTTAGGAGTTGTAGAACACTTTTTGGAGTGGAAGCTGGCCAAAAACATGTGCTTTTTCCGTCATAACTCCCAAACTGTACATCCTACAAGGACGATTTATACACCAAATTGTTTCTAATACATATATACACAAGACTGCAAATTCGGAAAAAAGTTTTCTGGAATGTGATTTTTTTTCAAGAATCTTAGTTAAAATTTTTTACATGAATCATAGTTTTTGACGTGGTTTTTTGCGATTTTTTTGATTTTTTAGCCATAACTTCTAAACCATACATCATAAAAGGACGATTTATGCATCAAAATGTTCCTTAAGCTACTGCCCACAAGACTGTATCCTTAAAATAATTTTAAAAATTAGATTTCATGTTAATTTCATGTGCCCTTTTTTGTCAATTTTTATTTTTTTTATATATTTTCTAAAATAAAAACTACATATCAGATAAGGACGATTCATGCATTAAAATGAGCACCAGGTCCTCGTCCTTAAGAAGGGATACTCCTTTGTCCAAATGCCGTTTGCTCTATCTCTTGTAGTTAGGAGTTGTAGAACACTTTTTGGAGTGGAAGCTGGCCAAAAACATGTGCTTTTTCCGTCATAACTCGCAAACCATACATCCTACAAGGACGATTTATACACCAAATTGTTTCTAATACATATATACACAAGACTGCATATTCAGAAAAAAGTTTTCTGGATTTTGATTTTTTTTCAAGAATCTTAGTTAAAATTTTTTACATGAATCATAGTTTTTGACGTGGTTTTTTGCGATTTTTTTGATTTTTTAGCCATAACTTCTAAACCATACATCATAAAAGGACGATTTATGCATCAAAATGTTTCTTAAGCTACTGCCCACAAGACTGTATCCTTAAAATAATTTTAAAAATTAGATTTCATGTTAATTTCATGTGCCCTTTTTTGTCAATTTTTATTTTTTTTATTTATTTTCTAAAATAAAAACTACATATCAGATAAGGACGATTCATGCATTAAAATGAGCACCAGGTCCTCGTCCTTAAGAAGGGATACTCCTTTGTCCAAATGCCGTTTGCTCTATCTCTTGTAGTTAGGAGTTGTAGAACACTTTTTGGAGTGGAAGCTGGCCAAAAACATGTGCTTTTTCCGTCATAACTCCCAAACTGTACATCCTACAAGGACGATTTATACACCAAATTGTTTCTAATACATATATACACAAGACTGCAAATTCGGAAAAAAGTTTTCTGGAATGTGATTTTTTTTCAAGAATCTTAGTTAAAATTTTTTACATGAATCATAGTTTTTGACGTGGTTTTTTGCGATTTTTTTGATTTTTTAGCCATAACTTCTAAACCATACATCATAAAAGGACGATTTATGCATCAAAATGTTCCTTAAGCTACTGCCCACAAGACTGTATCCTTAAAATAATTTTAAAAATTAGATTTCATGTTAATTTCATGTGCCCTTTTTTGTCAATTTTTATTTTTTTTATTTATTTTCTAAAATAAAAACTACATATCAGATAAGGACGATTCATGCATTAAAATGAGCACCAGGTCCTCGTCCTTAAGAAGGGATACTCCTTTGTCCAAATGCATTTTGCTCTATCTCTTGTAGTTTAGGAGTTGTAGAACACTTTTTGGAGTGGTAGCTGGCCAAAAACATGTGCTTTTTCCGTCATAACTCCCAAACCATACATCCTACAAGGACGATTTATACACCAAATTGTTTCTAATACATATATACACAAGACTGCATATTCAGAAAAAAGTTTTCTGGAATTTGATTTTTTTTCAAGAATCTTATTTAAAATTTTTTACATGAATCATAGTTTTTGACGTGGTTTTGTGCGATTTTTTGATTTTTAAGCCATAACTTCTAAACCATACATCAGAAAAGGACGATTTATGCATCAAAATGTTCCCTAAGCTACTGTCCACAATACTGTATCCCTAAAATAATTTTAAAAACTAGATTTCATGTTAATTTCATGTGCCCTTTTTTGTCAATTTTTATTTTTTTTATTTATTTTCTAAAATAAAAACTACATATCAGATAAGGACGATTCATGCATTAAAATGAGCACCAGGTCCTCGTCCTTAAGAAGGGATACTCCTTTGTCCAAATGCATTTTGCTCTATCTCTTGTAGTTTAGGAGTTGTAGAACACTTTTTGGAGTGGTAGCTGGCCAAAAACATGTGCTTTTTCCGTCATAACTCCCAAACCATACATCCTACAAGGACGATTTATACACCAAATTGTTTCTAATACATATATACACAAGACTGCATATTCAGAAAAAAGTTTTCTGGAATTTGATTTTTTTTCAAGAATCTTATTTAAAATTTTTTACATGAATCATAGTTTTTGACGTGGTTTTTTGCGATTTTTTTGATTTTTTAGCCATAACTTCTAAACCATACATCATAAAAGGACGATTTATGCATCAAAATGTTCCTTAAGCTACTGCCCACAAGACTGTATCCTTAAAATAATTTTAAAAATTAGATTTCATGTTAATTTCATGTGCCCTTTTTTGTCAATTTTTAATTTTTTTATTTATTTTCTAAAATAAAAACTACATATCAGATAAGGACGATTCATGCATTAAAATGAGCACCAGGTCCTCGTCCTTAAGAAGGGATACTCCTTTGTCCAAATGCCGTTTGCTCTATCTCTTGTAGTTTAGGAGTTGTAGAACACTTTTTGGAGTGGTAGCTGGCCAAAAACATGTGCTTTTTCCGTCATAACTCCCAAACCATACATCCTACAAGGACGATTTATACACCAAATTGTTTCTAATACATATATACACAAGACTGCATATTCAGAAAAAAGTTTTCTGGAATTTGATTTTTTTTCAAGAATCTTATTTAAAATTTTTTACATGAATCATAGTTTTTGACGTGGTTTTTTGCGATTTTTTTGATTTTTTAGCCATAACTTCTAAACCATACATCATAAAAGGACGATTTATGCATCAAAATGTTCCTTAAGCTACTGCCCACAAGACTGTATCCTTAAAATAATTTTAAAAATTAGATTTCATGTTAATTTCATGTGCCCTTTTTTGTCAATTTTTAATTTTTTTATTTATTTTCTAAAATAAAAACTACATATCAGATAAGGACGATTCATGCATTAAAATGAGCACCAGGTCCTCGTCCTTAAGAAGGGATACTCCTTTGTCCAAATGCATTTTGCTCTATCTCTTGTAGTTTAGGAGTTGTAGAACACTTTTTGGAGTGGTAGCTGGCCAAAAACATGTGCTTTTTCCATCATAACTCCCAAACCATACATCCTACAAGGACGATTTATACACCAAATTGTTTCTAATACATATATACACAAGACTGCATATTCAGAAAAAAGTTTTCTGGAATTTGATTTTTTTTCAAGAATCTTAGTTTAAATTTTTTACATGAATCATAGTTTTTGACGTGGTTTTTTGCGATTTTTTTGATTTTTTAGCCATAACTTCTAAACCATACATCATAAAAGGACGATTTATGCATCAAAATGTTCCTTAAGCTACTGCCCACAAGACTGTATCCTTGATTCATGCATTAAAATGAGCACCAGGTCCTCGTCCTTAAGAAGGGATACTCCTTTGTCCAAATGCCGTTTGCTCTATCTCTTGTAGTTTAGGAGTTGTAGAACACTTTTTGGAGTGGTAGCTGGCCAAAAACATGTGCTTTTTCCGTCATAACTCCCAAACCATACATCCTACAAGGACGATTTATACACCAAATTGTTTCTTATACATATATACACAAGACTGCATATTCAGAAAAAAGTTTTCTGGAATTTGATTTTTTTTCAAGAATCTTATTTAAAATTTTTTACATGAATCATAGTTTTTGACGTGGTTTTTTGCGATTTTTTTGATTTTTTAGCCATAACTTCTAAACCATACATCATAAAAGGACGATTTATGCATCAAAATGTTCCTTAAGCTACTGCCCACAAGACTGTATCCTTAAAATAATTTTAAAAATTAGATTTCATGTTAATTTCATGTGCCCTTTTTTGTCAATTTTTAATTTTTTTATTTATTTTCTAAAATAAAAACTACATATCAGATAAGGACGATTCATGCATTAAAATGAGCACCAGGTCCTCGTCCTTAAGAAGGGATACTCCTTTGTCCAAATGCATTTTGCTCTATCTCTTGTAGTTTAGGAGTTGTAGAACACTTTTTGGAGTGGTAGCTGGCCAAAAACATGTGCTTTTTCCATCATAACTCCCAAACCATACATCCTACAAGGACGATTTATACACCAAATTGTTTCTAATACATATATACACAAGACTGCATATTCAGAAAAAAGTTTTCTGGAATTTGATTTTTTTTCAAGAATCTTAGTTTAAATTTTTTACATGAATCATAGTTTTTGACGTGGTTTTTTGCGATTTTTTTGATTTTTTAGCCATAACTTCTAAACCATACATCATAAAAGGACGATTTATGCATCAAAATGTTCCTTAAGCTACTGCCCACAAGACTGTATCCTTGATTCATGCATTAAAATGAGCACCAGGTCCTCGTCCTTAAGAAGGGATACTCCTTTGTCCAAATGCCGTTTGCTCTATCTCTTGTAGTTTAGGAGTTGTAGAACACTTTTTGGAGTGGAAGCTGGCCAAAAACATGTGCTTTTTCCGTCATAACTCCCAAACCATACATCCTACAAGGACGATTTATACACCAAATTGTTTCTAATACATATATACACAAGACTGCATATTCAGAAAAAAGTTTTCTGGAATTTGATTTTTTTTCAAGAATCTTAGTTAAAATTTTTTACATGAATCATAGTTTTTGACGTGGTTTTTTGCGATTTTTTTGATTTTTTAGCCATAACTTCTAAACCATACATCAGAAAAGGACGATTTATGCATCAAAATGTTCCCTAAGCTACTGTCCACAATACTGTATCCCTAAAATAATTTTAAAAACTAGATTTCATGTTAATTTCATGTGCCCTTTTTTGTCAATTTTTATTTTTTTTATTTATTTTCTAAAATAAAAACTACATATCAGATAAGGACGATTCATGCATTAAAATGAGCACCAGGTCCTCGTCCTTAAGAAGGGATACTCCTTTGTCCAAATGCATTTTGCTCTATCTCTTGTAGTTTAGGAGTTGTAGAACACTTTTTGGAGTGGTAGCTGGCCAAAAACATGTGCTTTTTCCGTCATAACTCCCAAACCATACATCCTACAAGGACGATTTATACACCAAATTGTTTCTAATACATATATACACAAGACTGCATATTCAGAAAAAAGTTTTCTGGAATTTGATTTTTTTTCAAGAATCTTATTTAAAATTTTTTACATGAATCATAGTTTTTGGCGTGGTTTTGTGCGATTTTTTTGATTTTTTAGCCATAACTTCTAAACCATACATCATAAAAGGACGATTTATGCATCAAAATGTTCCTTAAGCTACTGCCCACAAGACTGTATCCTTAAAATAATTTTAAAAATTAGATTTCATGTTAATTTCATGTGCCCTTTTTTGTCAATTTTTAATTTTTTTATTTATTTTCTAAAATAAAAACTACATATCAGATAAGGACGATTCATGCATTAAAATGAGCACCAGGTCCTCGTCCTTAAGAATGGATACTCCTTTGTCCAAATGCATTTTGCTCTATCTCTTGTAGTTTAGGAGTTGTAGAACACTTTTTGGAGTGGTAGCTGGCCAAAAACATGTGCTCTTTCCGTCATAACTCCCAAACTGTACATCCTACAAGGACGATTTATACACCAAATTGTTTCTAATACATATATACACAAGACTGCATATTCAGAAAAAAGTTTTCTGGAATTTGATTTTTTTTCAAGAATCTTATTTAAAATTTTTTACATGAATCATAGTTTTTGGCGTGGTTTTGTGCGATTTTTTTGATTTTTTAGCCATAACTTCTAAACCATACATCATAAAAGGACGATTTATGCATCAAAATGTTTCTTAAGCTACTGCCCACAAGACTGTATCCTTAAAATAATTTTAAAAATTAGATTTCATGTTAATTTCATGTGCCCTTTTTTGTCAATTTTTATTTTTTTTATTTATTTTCTAAAATAAAAACTACATATCAGATAAGGACGATTCATGCATTAAAATGAGCACCAGGTCCTCGTCCTTAAGAAGGGATACTCCTTTGTCCAAATACCGTTTGCTCTATCTCTTGTAGTTAGGAGTTGTAGAACACTTTTTGGAGTGGAAGCTGGCCAAAAACATGTGCTTTTTCCGTCATAACTCGCAAACCATACATCCTACAAGGACGATTTATACACCAAATTGTTTCTAATACATATATACACAAGACTGCATATTCAGAAAAAAGTTTTCTGGATTTTGATTTTTTTTCAAGAATCTTAGTTAAAATTTTTTACATGAATCATAGTTTTTGACGTGGTTTTTTGCGATTTTTTTGATTTTTTAGCCATAACTTCTAAACCATACATCATAAAAGGACGATTAATGCATCAAAATGTTCCTTAAGCTACTGCCCACAAGACTGTATCCTTAAAATAATTTTAAAAATTAGATTTCATGTTAATTTCATGTGCCCTTTTTTGTCAATTTTTATTTTTTTTATTTATTTTCTAAAATAAAAACTACATATCAGATAAGGACGATTCATGCATTAAAATGAGCACCAGGTCCTCGTCCTTAAGAAGGGATACTCCTTTGTCCAAATGCCGTTTGCTCTATCTCTTGTAGTTAGGAGTTGTAGAACACTTTTTGGAGTGGAAGCTGGCCAAAAACATGTGCTTTTTCCGTCATAACTCGCAAACCATACATCCTACAAGGACGATTTATACACCAAATTGTTTCTAATACATATATACACAAGACTGCATATTCAGAAAAAAGTTTTCTGGATTTTGATTTTTTTTCAAGAATCTTAGTTAAAATTTTTTACATGAATCATAGTTTTTGACGTGGTTTTTTGCGATTTTTTTGATTTTTTAGCCATAACTTCTAAACCATACATCATAAAAGGACGATTTATGCATCAAAATGTTCCTTAAGCTACTGCCCACAAGACTGTATCCTTAAAATAATTTTAAAAATTAGATTTCATGTTAATTTCATGTGCCCTTTTTTGTCAATTTTTATTTTTTTTATTTATTTTCTAAAATAAAAACTACATATCAGATAAGGACGATTCATGCATTAAAATGAGCACCAGGTCCTCGTCCTTAAGAAGGGATACTCCTTTGTCCAAATGCCGTTTGCTCTATCTCTTGTAGTTAGGAGTTGTAGAACACTTTTTGGAGTGGAAGCTGGCCAAAAACATGTGCTTTTTCCGTCATAACTCGCAAACCATACATCCTACAAGGACGATTTATACACCAAATTGTTTCTAATACATATATACACAAGACTGCATATTCAGAAAAAACTTTTCTGGATTTTGATTTTTTTTCAAGAATCTTAGTTAAAATTTTTTACATGAATCATAGTTTTTGACGTGGTTTTTTGCGATTTTTTTGATTTTTTAGCCATAACTTCTAAACCATACATCATAAAAGGACGATTTATGCATCAAAATGTTCCTTAAGCTACTGCCCACAAGACTGTATCCTTAAAATAATTTTAAAAATTAGATTTCATGTTAATTTCATGTGCCCTTTTTTGTCAATTTTTATTTTTTTTATATATTTTCTAAAATAAAAACTACATATCAGATAAGGACGATTCATGCGTTAAAATGAGCACCAGGTCCTCGTCCTTAAGAAGGGATACTCCTTTGTCCAAATGCCGTTTGCTCTATCTCTTGTAGTTAGGAGTTGTAGAACACTTTTTGGAGTGGAAGCTGGCCAAAAACATGTGCTTTTTCCGTCATAACTCCCAAACTGTACATCCTACAAGGACGATTTATACACCAAATTGTTTCTAATACATATATACACAAGACTGCAAATTCGGAAAAAAGTTTTCTGGAATGTGATTTTTTTTCAAGAATCTTAGTTAAAATTTTTTACATGAATCATAGTTTTTGACGTGGTTTTTTGCGATTTTTTTGATTTTTTAGCCATAACTTCTAAACCATACATCATAAAAGGACGATTTATGCATCAAAATGTTCCTTAAGCTACTGCCCACAAGACTGTATCCTTAAAATAATTTTAAAAATTAGATTTCATGTTAATTTCATGTGCCCTTTTTTGTCAATTTTTATTTTTTTTATATATTTTCTAAAATAAAAACTACATATCAGATAAGGACGATTCATGCATTAAAATGAGCACCAGGTCCTCGTCCTTAAGAAGGGATACTCCTTTGTCCAAATGCCGTTTGCTCTATCTCTTGTAGTTAGGAGTTGTAGAACACTTTTTGGAGTGGAAGCTGGCCAAAAACATGTGCTTTTTCCGTCATAACTCGCAAACCATACATCCTACAAGGACGATTTATACACCAAATTGTTTCTAATACATATATACACAAGACTGCATATTCAGAAAAAAGTTTTCTGGATTTTGATTTTTTTTCAAGAATCTTAGTTAAAATTTTTTACATGAATCATAGTTTTTGACGTGGTTTTTTGCGATTTTTTTGATTTTTTAGCTATAACTTCTAAACCATACATCATAAAAGGACGATTTATGCATCAAAATGTTCCTTAAGCTACTGCCCACAAGACTGTATCCTTAAAATAATTTTAAAAATTAGATTTCATGTTAATTTCATGTGCCCTTTTTTGTCAATTTTTATTTTTTTTATTTATTTTCTAAAATAAAAACTACATATCAGATAAGGACGATTCATGCATTAAAATGAGCACCAGGTCCTCGTCCTTAAGAAGGGATACTCCTTTGTCCAAATGCCGTTTGCTCTATCTCTTGTAGTTAGGAGTTGTAGAACACTTTTTGGAGTGGAAGCTGGCCAAAAACATGTGCTTTTTCCGTCATAACTCGCAAACCATACATCCTACAAGGACGATTTATACACCAAATTGTTTCTAATACATATATACACAAGACTGCATATTCAGAAAAAACTTTTCTGGATTTTGATTTTTTTTCAAGAATCTTAGTTAAAATTTTTTACATGAATCATAGTTTTTGACGTGGTTTTTTGCGATTTTTTTGATTTTTTAGCCATAACTTCTAAACCATACATCATAAAAGGACGATTTATGCATCAAAATGTTCCTTAAGCTACTGCCCACAAGACTGTATCCTTAAAATAATTTTAAAAATTAGATTTCATGTTAATTTCATGTGCCCTTTTTTGTCAATTTTTATTTTTTATATTTATTTTCTAAAATAAAAACTACATATCAGATAAGGACGATTCATGCATTAAAATGAGCACCAGGTCCTCGTCCTTAAGAAGGGATACTCCTTTGTCCAAATGCCGTTTGCTCTATCTCTTGTAGTTAGGAGTTGTAGAACACTTTTTGGAGTGGAAGCTGGCCAAAAACATGTGCTTTTTCCGTCATAACTCGCAAACCATACATCCTACAAGGACGATTTATACACCAAATTGTTTCTAATACATATATACACAAGACTGCATATTCAGAAAAAACTTTTCTGGATTTTGATTTTTTTTCAAGAATCTTAGTTAAAATTTTTTACATGAATCATAGTTTTTGACGTGGTTTTTTGCGATTTTTTTGATTTTTTAGCCATAACTTCTAAACCATACATCATAAAAGGACGATTTATGCATCAAAATGTTCCTTAAGCTACTGCCCACAAGACTGTATCCTTAAAATAATTTTAAAAATTAGATTTCATGTTAATTTCATGTGCCCTTTTTTGTCAATTTTTATTTTTTTTATTTATTTTCTAAAATAAAAACTACATATCAGATAAGGACGATTCATGCATTAAAATGAGCACCAGGTCCTCGTCCTTAAGAAGGGATACTCCTTTATCCAAATGCCGTTTGCTCTATCTCTTGTAGTTAGGAGTTGTAGAACACTTTTTGGAGTGGAAGCTGGCCAAAAACATGTGCTTTTTCCGTCATAACTCGCAAACCATACATCCTACAAGGACGATTTATACACCAAATTGTTTCTAATACATATATACACAAGACTGCAAATTCGGAAAAAAGTTTTCTGGAATGTGATTTTTTTTCAAGAATCTTAGTTAAAATTTTTTACATGAATCATAGTTTTTGACGTGGTTTTTTGCGATTTTTTTGATTTTTTAGCCATAACTTCTAAACCATACATCATAAAAGGACGATTTATGCATCAAAATGTTCCTTAAGCTACTGCCCACAAGACTGTATCCTTAAAATAATTTTAAAAATTAGATTTCATGTTAATTTCATGTGCCCTTTTTTGTCAATTTTTATTTTTTTTATTTATTTTCTAAAATAAAAACTACATATCAGATAAGGACGATTCATGCATTAAAATGAGCACCAGGTCCTCGTCCTTAAGAATGGATACTCCTTTGTCCAAATGCCGTTTGCTCTATCTCTTGTAGTTAGGAGTTGTAGAACACTTTTTGGAGTGGAAGCTGGCCAAAAACATGTGCTTTTTTCGTCATAACTCCCAAACCATACATCCTACAAGGACGATTTATACACCAAATAGTTTCTAATTCATATATACACAAGACTGCATATTCAGAAAAAAGTTTTCTGGAATTTGATTTTTTTTCAAGAATCTTAGTTTAAATTTTTTACATGAATCATAGTTTTGACGTGGTTATGTGCGATTTTTTGATTTTTTAGCCATAACTTCTAAACCATACATCATAAAAGGACGATTTATGCATCAAAATGTTCCTTAAGCTACTGCCCACAAGACTGTATCCTTAAAATAATTTTAAAAATTAGATTTCATGTTAATTTCATGTGCCCTTTTTTGTCAATTTTTATTTTTTTTATTTATTTTCTAAAATAAAAACTACATATCAGATAAGGACGATTCTTGCATTAAAATGAGCACCAGGTCCTCGTCCTTAAGAAGGGATACTCCTTTGTCCAAATGCCGTTTGCTCTATCTCTTGTAGTTTAGGAGTTGTAGAACACTTTTTGGAGTGGAAGCTGGCCAAAAACATGTGCTTTTTCCGTCATAACTCCCAAACCATACATCCTACAAAGACGATTTATACACCAAATTGTTTTTAATACATATATACACAAGACTGCATATTCAGAAAAAAGTTTTCTGGAATTTGATTTTTTTTCAAGAATCTTAGTTAAAATTTTTTACATGAATCATAGTTTTTGACGTGGTTTTGTGTGATTTTTTTGATTTTTTAGCCATAACTTCTAAACCATACATCATAAAAGGACGACTTATGCATCAAAATGTTCCTTAAGCTACTGCTCACAAGACTGTATCCTTAAAATAATTTTAAAAATTAGATTTCATGTTAATTTCATGTGCCCTTTTTTGTCAATTTTTAATTTTTTTATTTATTTTCTAAAATAAAAACTACATATCAGATAAGGACGATTCATGCATTAAAATGAGCACCAGGTCCTCGTCCTTAAGAAGGGATACTCCTTTGTCCAAATGCATTTTGCTCTATCTCTTGTAGTTTAGGAGTTGTAGAACACTTTTTGGAGTGGTAGCTGGCCAAAAACATGTGCTTTTTCCATCATAACTCCCAAACCATACATCCTACAAGGACGATTTATACACCAAATTGTTTCTAATACATATATACACAAGACTGCATATTCAGAAAAAAGTTTTCTGGAATTTGATTTTTTTTCAAGAATCTTAGTTTAAATTTTTTACATGAATCATAGTTTTTGACGTGGTTTTTTGCGATTTTTTTGATTTTTTAGCCATAACTTCTAAACCATACATCATAAAAGGACGATTTATGCATCAAAATGTTCCTTAAGCTACTGCCCACAAGACTGTATCCTTGATTCATGCATTAAAATGAGCACCAGGTCCTCGTCCTTAAGAAGGGATACTCCTTTGTCCAAATGCCGTTTGCTCTATCTCTTGTAGTTTAGGAGTTGTAGAACACTTTTTGGAGTGGAAGCTGGCCAAAAACATGTGCTTTTTCCGTCATAACTCCCAAACCATACATCCTACAAGGACGATTTATACACCAAATTGTTTCTAATACATATATACACAAGACTGCATATTCAGAAAAAAGTTTTCTGGAATTTTATTTTTTTTTCAAGAATCTTAGTTAAAATTTTTTACATGAATCATAGTTTTTGACGTGGTTTTTTGCGATTTTTTTGATTTTTTAGCCATAACTTCTAAACCATACATCATAAAAGGACGATTTATGCATCAAAATGTTCCTTAAGCTACTGCCCACAAGACTGTATCCTTAAAATAATTTTAAAAATTAGATTTCATGTTAATTTCATGTGCCCTTTTTTGTCAATTTTTATTTTTTTTATTTATTTTCTAAAATAAAAACTACATATCAGATAAGGACGATTCTTGCATTAAAATGAGCACCAGGTCCTCGTCCTTAAGAAGGGATACTCCTTTGTCCAAATGCCGTTTGCTCTATCTCTTGTAGTTTAGGAGTTGTAGAACACTTTTTGGAGTGGAAGCTGGCCAAAAACATGTGCTTTTTCCGTCATAACTCCCAAACCATACATCCTACAAAGACGATTTATACACCAAATTGTTTTTAATACATATATACACAAGACTGCATATTCAGAAAAAAGTTTTCTGGAATTTGATTTTTTTTCAAGAATCTTAGTTAAAATTTTTTACATGAATCATAGTTTTTGACGTGGTTTTGTGTGATTTTTTTGATTTTTTAGCCATAACTTCTAAACCATACATCATAAAAGGACGATTTATGCATCAAAATGTTCCTTAAGCTACTGCTCACAAGACTGTATCCTTAAAATAATTTTAAAAATTAGATTTCATGTTAATTTCATGTGCCCTTTTTTGTCAATTTTTAATTTTTTTATTTATTTTCTAAAATAAAAACTACATATCAGATAAGGACGATTCATGCATTAAAATGAGCACCAGGTCCTCGTCCTTAAGAAGGGATACTCCTTTGTCCAAATGCATTTTGCTCTATCTCTTGTAGTTTAGGAGTTGTAGAACACTTTTTGGAGTGGTAGCTGGCCAAAAACATGTGCTTTTTCCATCATAACTCCCAAACCATACATCCTACAAGGACGATTTATACACCAAATTGTTTCTAATACATATATACACAAGACTGCATATTCAGAAAAAAGTTTTCTGGAATTTGATTTTTTTTCAAGAATCTTAGTTTAAATTTTTTACATGAATCATAGTTTTTGACGTGGTTTTTTGCGATTTTTTTGATTTTTTAGCCATAACTTCTAAACCATACATCATAAAAGGACGATTTATGCATCAAAATGTTCCTTAAGCTACTGCCCACAAGACTGTATCCTTGATTCATGCATTAAAATGAGCACCAGGTCCTCGTCCTTAAGAAGGGATACTCCTTTGTCCAAATGCCGTTTGCTCTATCTCTTGTAGTTTAGGAGTTGTAGAACACTTTTTGGAGTGGAAGCTGGCCAAAAACATGTGCTTTTTCCGTCATAACTCCCAAACCATACATCCTACAAGGACGATTTATACACCAAATTGTTTCTAATACATATATACACAAGACTGCATATTCAGAAAAAAGTTTTCTGGAATTTTATTTTTTTTTCAAGAATCTTAGTTAAAATTTTTTACATGAATCATAGTTTTTGACGTGGTTTTTTGCGATTTTTTTGATTTTTTAGCCATAACTTCTAAACCATACATCATAAAAGGACGATTTATGCATCAAAATGTTCCTTAAGCTACTGCCCACAAGACTGTATCCTTAAAATAATTTTAAAAATTAGATTTCATGTTAATTTCATGTGCCCTTTTTTGTCAATTTTTATTTTTTTTATTTATTTTCTAAAATAAAAACTACATATCAGATAAGGACGATTCATGCATTAAAATGAGCACCAGGTCCTCGTCCTTAAGAAGGGATACTCCTTTGTCCAAATGCCGTTTGCTCTATCTCTTGTAGTTAGGAGTTGTAGAACACTTTTTGGAGTGGAAGCTGGCCAAAAACATGTGCTTTTTCCGTCATAACTCGCAAACCATACATCCTACTAGGACGATTTATACACCAAATTGTTTCTAATACATATATACACAAGACTGCAAATTCAGAAAAAAGTTTTCTGGAATGTGATTTTTTTTCAAGAATCTTAGTTAAAATTTTTTACATGAATCATAGTTTTTGACGTGGTTTTTTGCGATTTTTTTGATTTTTTAGCCATAACTTCTAAACCATACATCATAAAAGGACGATTTATGCATCAAAATGTTCCTTAAGCTACTGCCCACAAGACTGTATCCTTAAAATAATTTTAAAAATTAGATTTCATGTTAATTTCATGTGCCCTTTTTTGTCAATTTTTATTTTTTTTATTTATTTTCTAAAATAAAAACTACATATCAGATAAGGACGATTCATGCATTAAAATGAGCACCAGGTCCTCGTCCTTAAGAAGGGATACTCCTTTGTCCAAATGCCGTTTGCTCTATCTCTTGTAGTTAGGAGTTGTAGAACACTTTTTGGAGTGGAAGCTGGCCAAAAACATGTGCTTTTTTCGTCATAACTCCCAAACCATACATCCTACAAGGACGATTTATACACCAAATAGTTTCTAATTCATATATACACAAGACTGCATATTCAGAAAAAAGTTTTCTGGAATTTGATTTTTTTTCAAGAATCTTAGTTTAAATTTTTTACATGAATCATAGTTTTGACGTGGTTATGTGCGATTTTTTGATTTTTTAGCCATAACCTTTAAACCATACATCAGAAAAGGACGATTTATGCATCAAAATGTTCCTTAAGCTACTGCCCACAAGACTGTATCCTTAAAATAATTTTAAAAATTAGATTTCATGTTAATTTTATGTGCCCTTTTTTGTCAATTTTTATTTTTTTTATTTATTTTCTAAAATAAAAACTACATATCAGATAAGGACGATTCATGCATTAAAATGAGCACCAGGTCCTCGTCCTTAAGAAGGGATACTCCTTTGTCCAAATGCCGTTTGCTCTATCTCTTGTAGTTAGGAGTTGTAGAACACTTTTTGGAGTGGAAGCTGGCCAAAAACATGTGCTTTTTCCGTCATAACTCGCAAACCATACATCCTACAAGGACGATTTATACACCAAATTGTTTCTAATACATATATACACAAGACTGCATATTCAGAAAAAACTTTTCTGGATTTTGATTTTTTTTCAAGAATCTTAGTTAAAATTTTTTACATGAATCATAGTTTTTGACGTGGTTTTTTGCGATTTTTTTGATTTTTTAGCCATAACTTCTAAACCATACATCATAAAAGGACGATTTATGCATCAAAATGTTCCTTAAGCTACTGCCCACAAGACTGTATCCTTAAAATAATTTTAAAAATTAGATTTCATGTTAATTTCATGTGCCCTTTTTTGTCAATTTTTATTTTTTTTTTTTCATGCATTAAAAGGACGATTCATGCATTAAAATGAGCACCAGGTCCTCGTCCTTAAGAAGGGATACTCCTTTGTCCAAATGCCGTTTGCTCTATCTCTTGTAGTTAGGAGTTGTAGAACACTTTTTGGAGTGGAAGCTGGCCAAAAACATGTGCTTTTTCCGTCATAACTCGCAAACCATACATCCTACAAGGACGATTTATACACCAAATTGTTTCTAATACATATATACACAAGACTGCATATTCAGAAAAAAGTTTTCTGGATTTTGATTTTTTTTCAAGAATCTTAGTTAAAATTTTTTACATGAATCATAGTTTTTGACGTGGTTTTTTGCGATTTTTTTGATTTTTTAGCCATAACTTCTAAACCATACATCATAAAAGGACGATTTATGCATCAAAATGTTCCTTAAGCTACTGCCCACAAGACTGTATCCTTAAAATAATTTTAAAAATTAGATTTCATGTTAATTTCATGTGCCCTTTTTTGTCAATTTTTATTTTTTTTTTTTCATGCATTAAAAGGACGATTCATGCATTAAAATGAGCACCAGGTCCTCGTCCTTAAGAAGGGATACTCCTTTGTCCAAATGCCGTTTGCTCTATCTCTTGTAGTTAGGAGTTGTAGAACACTTTTTGGAGTGGAAGCTGGCCAAAAACATGTGCTTTTTTCGTCATAACTCCCAAACCATACATCCTACAAGGACGATTTATACACCAAATAGTTTCTAATTCATATATACACAAGACTGCATATTCAGAAAAAAGTTTTCTGGAATTTGATTTTTTTTCAAGAATCTTAGTTTAAATTTTTTACATGAATCATAGTTTTGACGTGGTTATGTGCGATTTTTTGATTTTTTAGCCATAACCTTTAAACCATACATCAGAAAAGGACGATTTATGCATCAAAATGTTCCTTAAGCTACTGCCCACAAGACTGTATCCTTAAAATAATTTTAAAAATTAGATTTCATGTTAATTTTATGTGCCCTTTTTTGTCAATTTTTATTTTTTTTATTTATTTTCTAAAATAAAAACTACATATCAGATAAGGACGATTCATGCATTAAAATGAGCACCAGGTCCTCGTCCTTAAGAAGGGATACTCCTTTGTCCAAATGCCGTTTGCTCTATCTCTTGTAGTTAGGAGTTGTAGAACACTTTTTGGAGTGGAAGCTGGCCAAAAACATGTGCTTTTTCCGTCATAACTCGCAAACCATACATCCTACAAGGACGATTTATACACCAAATTGTTTCTAATACATATATACACAAGACTGCATATTCAGAAAAAACTTTTCTGGATTTTGATTTTTTTTCAAGAATCTTAGTTAAAATTTTTTACATGAATCATAGTTTTTGACGTGGTTTTTTGCGATTTTTTTGATTTTTTAGCCATAACTTCTAAACCATACATCATAAAAGGACGATTTATGCATCAAAATGTTCCTTAAGCTACTGCCCACAAGACTGTATCCTTAAAATAATTTTAAAAATTAGATTTCATGTTAATTTCATGTGCCCTTTTTTGTCAATTTTTATTTTTTTTTTTTCATGCATTAAAAGGACGATTCATGCATTAAAATGAGCACCAGGTCCTCGTCCTTAAGAAGGGATACTCCTTTGTCCAAATGCCGTTTGCTCTATCTCTTGTAGTTAGGAGTTGTAGAACACTTTTTGGAGTGGAAGCTGGCCAAAAACATGTGCTTTTTCCGTCATAACTCGCAAACCATACATCCTACAAGGACGATTTATACACCAAATTGTTTCTAATACATATATACACAAGACTGCATATTCAGAAAAAAGTTTTCTGGATTTTGATTTTTTTTCAAGAATCTTAGTTAAAATTTTTTACATGAATCATAGTTTTTGACGTGGTTTTTTGCGATTTTTTTGATTTTTTAGCCATAACTTCTAAACCATACATCATAAAAGGACGATTTATGCATCAAAATGTTCCTTAAGCTACTGCCCACAAGACTGTATCCTTAAAATAATTTTAAAAATTAGATTTCATGTTAATTTCATGTGCCCTTTTTTGTCAATTTTTATTTTTTTTTTTTCATGCATTAAAAGGACGATTCATGCATTAAAATGAGCACCAGGTCCTCGTCCTTAAGAAGGGATACTCCTTTGTCCAAATGCCGTTTGCTCTATCTCTTGTAGTTAGGAGTTGTAGAACACTTTTTGGAGTGGAAGCTGGCCAAAATTTGTATTTTGTATTTTTGTATTTGTATTTATTAAATTGCGACAAGCTAGTACAACAAGATTCAACAAAGAAACCTTATTATTATAGTACTAGCTTCATATATTGATTTAGATTATAATGATTAACAATTTTGCTTATAGCTAAAGAATTAAAAATAAATTAAATGTAGCAGTAACATTGTAACAATATAAATTAATGGTACGAAAAAATGAATTAAAAATGAATTAAAATTGTTTTAATTGCATTTGAAAAAAATTTGATCAAAAAGCCTACTTTTACAAAAATATTAATTAATGTTTAGAATGAGAAACAAATTAAAAGTGCTGAAAATAACAAAAATAAGATAAAACAAACATAAAAATAAATAAAAGAAAAAGAAAATAAAAGAAAGTGAATAAAATTTATTAGAGAAAAAGAATTAATAAGATTTTTTTTTTTTTTTTTTTAAGATTTTTTCATTGCAACGAGGAAAAATATAAGTTAAGTTTATTTTTATATTGCACGGTATTTTGGATAGATCTTAGTTCAATGGGTAACGAGTTCCAAAGACGTATAGCATAGATATAGAATTGTCTTTCCGATGTAAGGCAAAAATGTCGTAGCTGGATTAGAGCTTTTGCTCGATTTGATCGCGAGAAGATAAGCCTTTCACGTATATAGACAGGCTCACCAGAGTATATAACTTTGTGCAGCAGCAGCAAAGTGCGGAATTTAAGAACATTTACAAAGGACATATTAAATATGCGAAAAGAATAATGTGAAACGCTGTCCCTAGATTTCAACCCAAAAACGTATCTTGCGATATTGTTGAAAAGCACATTTAGTTTTGCTGTGCAAGCAGCATCGCAATTAGCAAACAACTCACATCCGTAGAGGAGAGTAGGGAGAAGATAAGTCTTAGCTAGAAGTAACCTAATTCGCAATGGGGTGAAGAACTGAGTGATCCACAGTACACGTAACATGCCATATATTCTTCCAACAGTACTCAAAATGTGTGCGTTCCAAGTTAAGGTTCGATTAAAAATAATACCAAGATTTTTAGCAGAATTTACAAACTGTATTGGGCAGTTGTTTAGTAGTATATTTGGAAAGTTTTCAATGTCTATTATTCTTTTTGTGATAACTATGCACTTCGACTTATTTGGGTTAAGGCTCAAACCATTCTCCCCGGCCCATCTGGTGATGAGACTTAGATCAGTATTAATGTTCGATACACAATATGATACAGAATCTCGAAAACAGCTTGCATACAGCTGCACATCGTCTGCATACAGATGAGTCTTACAGTTTTGTAGAATCCTAGGTAAATCATTTATGTACATGGAGAACAGGAGTGGCCCAAGGATTGACCCTTGAGGAACACCACGTGAGACAGGTAGAAGTGTGGATGTTAGAGAATTTATACTTACGGCTTGCGATCTGTTAGATAGATAAGACCGCATAAGGTTAGCTGCAGTAGAAGTAAAGTTAAATAAATTTGTGAGTTTAGTAAAGAGGATATTATGATCAACGGTATCAAAAGCTTTCGTATGGTCCAATAGGATTAAAAAGCTTACCTTATTATCATCGAGGGCTGAACGAATATCTTCAATAACATCTATTAGTGCTGTTACACAGCCTCGCTGAGCTCTAAAGCCTGACTGTCTATTACTTAGCAGTTTATTATCAAGAACAAATTGATTAATTTGTTGGTAAATTAGGCGCTCCAGAGCCTTGGAAAGGTATGGTAATATAGCAATCGGGCGAAATTCGTTGCAATTTTTCGGAACAGGTATAACTTTAGCTACCTTCCAGCTGATGGGAAAACTTGAAGTGGTTAAGATTGTGTTGAAAATGTGAGTAATATAAGGTAACAGTATGGGGAGAAGAATTTTAAGAAATGCTGGGTGGGTATCATCAAAACCAGCAGCATTCGATTTAATCGCTAGAATGCTTTGGAGAACATCACATTTACTAACACAATGAAATGAAAAGCGAACATTATGATCGAGGCTTCCAAATGAGTTCGTGTATACATTTCCCTTGACTGCAGGCATTGGAATATTGACGAACTTTTTATTTAGATCATTTACATCCACAGTATCGCAACTACGAGTAGTATCCTTGCCAATACCAATTTTACGGATTTCTTTCCACAATTTCTTGCTATCAATTGCATTCACAAATTTTTCGCTATAGTAATTGATTTTGGACTGCTTCATTTTATTTCGAACGGTTTTCCTTAATTGTTTAAATTTTTCATAAAGTTCAGGAGTCTTAAACCTCCTCCAACGCTTGTAAGCTGTGTTACGATCAGTGATAAGATTTAGTATAGCGCTATTAAACCATGGCTTTTGTTGAAATTTTATGCGTTTAGTTGAGATGGGTACACAGTCAATGAAAAGTTTATTCAAATGGTGCTGGAAAAAATGCACCTGATCTTCAACCGATATCATTCGATATATGTCACTCCAACTAACTCCATTTACCGCGTGACTGAGATGTGAATAGTTGATGTGCTTAAGGTTACGATAACTAAATGTAGTAGAATGGTCAGACAATTGACAATCATAATTTAGAAATATTAGATCATGTTTAGAAAAAGCAGGTACTACTAACTGATCGTAAAGCAGGACTTTGGTCATATCATTTACAAAAAACAGATCAAGTAAGGAATTATTAGTACTAGTAAAGTGAGTGGGTGTAGAATTATTTACTGAAAAGAGACCTAACGATTCCATATTGTCCGCGAGTTGGCTTTCTAATAGGAGGTTGCTATTAAAGTCCCCAGCTATGATTATATTTGAAAAAGGCAGCGATATGCTTTCTATAACACTTAATAGTGACGCAGTATCCAAAGTACGGTGCGGACGATAAACACAGCCTAAGAGTGTTTTGAGACTACCATTTGTAATTGAAACGAACACATATTCGATTGCACTATCTATATTGGAGTGCGCCTCAAGCTTACATGAGATATTATTTCGCACATAAATTGCAACTCCACCTGCATGCCCCTGTCTGTCGGCGCGATAAATACGGAAACCCTCCAACTCAATTAGTGTATTAGGTATTTCAACATTGAACCATGTCTCAGATACACAAACTATGTCTATACCTGAGCCCTCAAATATGTATCTGAATTCATCCATTTTATTAGTTAAGCTTTGCGCGTTAATATGACATACTCTAAGCCCATGACGTTGCTTAGAAAGTATACGAACAAGAGTATAAGCATTGTCTTCAGAACTAAACGTTTCGTTATCCAAAGTACTTGTCATTGTGAAAATATTTCATGGAAATGCGTGCAAGTTTCAATTTCAATTGTTGCAATGAAATTTTCTTATAACTATGTATGAAAATAGAAGCAAAACAAAATTTTAAGTTAATAGGTTCTACAAAATTACAAAAACTTAATAAATATACGGAAATAGTATAAGAGAGTAAAACAAATTGCTGATTGTAGATATGATGAATTAAGAAACTAAATCCAGCATTGAAAAAGGTATTAGTTTTGTGAGTCTCGAAAAAGAGAAGGAGCTAGTTCAGTGCCTTCAATGCTGATTTCGTTATTATGCTCTGATATTGAAGACTCGTTTCTATTAAAGTTGATGTTATTATTGTTGTTGTTGCATGTTATGGAGAAGTATGGATCAGAGCCAATAAGTGCTTGAAGCTTGTTCATACATTCCACACTTTCAGCATTATCACCCTCTCTTACCTTGATGTAAACTAAGCCGCGAATAGTAAATGCTGCTATTAGTTGCTTTCTTCGTTTAAGTTGCAGCGCAGCTTGTAAAATTGAATGGTTAGTTTTTGTTAAGCATTCGTTGACATAAAACGGTTGATTTGACGGGAAGCCAGCATGGTGGAGACGTAAAGTTGTTTTAGCTGTGCGGCGGAACAGAGCCAAAGATTTTAGCATTCTATTACGTTCGTATGGTGATTCGAGCTTAGCAATAATTGGTGCATCAGAATTAGTGCGTACGCGTGAATTTTGCAGACGGTAAATGTTTTTAATATTTGGTGGATTTATTTTTATTGTGCCACACAAATTATTGAAAATATCAAAAAGATTCTCGCCGTTGTAGAACGGGATTCCATTGATGCGAAGGTCGCAAGCTACGGTGGAGTTCTCTTGCCTTGCTAGCTGACTTTTAAGAGAGTCGATCTCAGCTTTTAGAGATTGAGCGTCCATTGCATTTTCTTCTAGAAGAGTTACTCTCTCGACGACGTCAGCGAGACCATTTTTTATTTCGACAATATTTTGTTGGAGCTCATTTAGAATCCTCCTCTCACTCTCCTGTATTGCGGTAGTAAGTATACTAGTTATATGAGAGGTAATTTGCTTACTTTGCTTTTCAAAACGTTGATCCATCATTTCGGTCTGTTGCTCTATCAATTTGAAAAAGAACGTGGAGCCGTGCCCTGGGGTGCGCTCATTTTGTTGGATAGTAGTTGTTGGTGTAGCAAGTTGTTCTTTAGCTGCAGTTAAACTCAAATCTGGCAATGCGAATTTGGAGGCAGCAGACAGTATAAGAGTCTCGCTATTATCAGCTTTGCTTGTGGTCGTATCTACAGATGTTGCTAACGGTGTCGATTTAACAACAATCGGTGGAGAGTGAATCGATGCGCGCCGAGCCGACAAACAGGCCTTGCATTTATATTTTTGGTTGTTTTTTATCATAAATTCCAAGTCACTTTTCTTTAAATTTACACAGGTGCAGTGAAAAAACTCATTGCAGTTGAAGCATTTAATTTTTTGATCTTCATCCAAATGACGCTCGACCCTTGCTAAGCAGACACACGGCATGTCTACAATTGTTTGAATTGTTTTATCTTATTTAACAAAAAAATCAACAAGAGCACGAAAAATTATACGTGTTATCGCGTTTATGTTTGATGATGTTTATATTAATAAAAACAAAAACTAATTTATTTAACTGGTATTTTTCACGCAAATAACTTGATTAACAATGCAAGTAGACGATCGATTACTTTCAAAACATGTGCTTTTTCCGTCATAACTCGCAAACCATACATCCTACAAGGACGATTTATACACCAAATTGTTTCTAATACATATATACACAAGACTGCATATTCAGAAAAAAGTTTTCTGGATTTTGATTTTTTTTCAAGAATCTTAGTTAAAATTTTTTACATGAATCATAGTTTTTGACGTGGTTTTTTGCGATTTTTTTGATTTTTTAGCCATAACTTCTAAACCATACATCATAAAAGGACGATTTATGCATCAAAATGTTCCTTAAGCTACTGTCCACAAGACTGTATCCTTAAAATAATTTTAAAAATTAGATTTCATGTTAATTTCATGTGCCCTTTTTTGTCAATTTTTATTTTTTTTATTTATTTTCTAAAATAAAAACTACATATCAGATAAGGACGATTCATGCATTAAAATGAGCACCAGGTCCTCGTCCTTAAGAAGGGATACTCCTTTATCCAAATGCCGTTTGCTCTATCTCTTGTAGTTAGGAGTTGTAGAACACTTTTTGGAGTGGAAGCTGGCCAAAAACATGTGCTTTTTCCGTCATAACTCGCAAACCATACATCCTACAAGGACGATTTATACACCAAATTGTTTCTAATACATATATACACAAGACTGCAAATTCGGAAAAAAGTTTTCTGGAATGTGATTTTTTTTCAAGAATCTTAGTTAAAATTTTTTACATGAATCATAGTTTTTGACGTGGTTTTTTGCGATTTTTTTGATTTTTTAGCCATAACTTCTAAACCATACATCATAAAAGGACGATTTATGCATCAAAATGTTCCTTAAGCTACTGCCCACAAGACTGTATCCTTAAAATAATTTTAAAAATTAGATTTCATGTTAATTTCATGTGCCCTTTTTTGTCAATTTTTATTTTTTTTTTTTATTTTCTAAAATAAAAACTACATATCAGATAAGGACGATTCATGCATTAAAATGAGCACCAGGTCCTCGTCCTTAAGAAGGGATACTCCTTTGTCCAAATGCCGTTTGCTCTATCTCTTGTAGTTAGGAGTTGTAGAACACTTTTTGGAGTGGAAGCTGGCCAAAAACATGTGCTTTTTCCGTCATAACTCCCAAACCATACATCCTACAAAGACGATTTATACACCAAATTGTTTTTAATACATATATACACAAGACTGCATATTCAGAAAAAAGTTTTCTGGAATTTGATTTTTTTTCAAGAATCTTAGTTAAAATTTTTTACATGAATCATAGTTTTTGACGTGGTTTTGTGTGATTTTTTTGATTTTTTAGCCATAACTTCTAAACCATACATCATAAAAGGACGATTTATGCATCAAAATGTTCCTTAAGCTACTGCTCACAAGACTGTATCCTTAAAATAATTTTAAAAATTAGATTTCATGTTAATTTTATGTGCCCTTTTTTGTCAATTTTTATTTTTTTTATTTATTTTCTAAAATAAAAACTACATATCAGATAAGGACGATTCATGCATTAAAATGAGCACCAGGTCCTCGTCCTTAAGAAGGGATACTCCTTTGTCCAAATGCCGTTTGCTCTATCTCTTGTAGTTAGGAGTTGTAGAACACTTTTTGGAGTGGAAGCTGGCCAAAAACATGTGCTTTTTCCGTCATAACTCGCAAACCATACATCCTACAAGGACGATTTATACACCAAATTGTTTCTAATACATATATACACAAGACTGCATATTCAGAAAAAACTTTTCTGGATTTTGATTTTTTTTCAAGAATCTTAGTTAAAATTTTTTACATGAATCATAGTTTTTGACGTGGTTTTTTGCGATTTTTTTGATTTTTTAGCCATAACTTCTAAACCATACATCATAAAAGGACGATTTATGCATCAAAATGTTCCTTAAGCTACTGCCCACAAGACTGTATCCTTAAAATAATTTTAAAAATTAGATTTCATGTTAATTTCATGTGCCCTATTTTGTCAATTTTTATTTTTTTTTTTATTTTCTAAAATAAAAACTACATATCAGATAAGGACGATTCATGCATTAAAATGAGCACCAGGTCCTCGTCCTTAAGAAGGGATACTCCTTTGTCCAAATGCCGTTTGCTCTATCTCTTGTAGTTAGGAGTTGTAGAACACTTTTTGGAGTGGAAGCTGGCCAAAAACATGTGCTTTATAAAATTTTTTACATGAATCATAGTTTTTGACGTGGTTTTTTGCGATTTTTTTGATTTTTTAGCCATAACTTCTAAACCATACATCATAAAAGGACGATTTATGCATCAAAATGTTCCTTAAGCTACTGCCCACAAGACTGTATCCTTAAAATAATTTTAAAAATTAGATTTCATGTTAATTTCATGTGCCCTTTTTTGTCCATTTTTATTTTTTTTATTTATTTTCTAAAATAAAAACTACATATCAGATAAGGACGATTCATGCATTAAAATGAGCACCAGGTCCTCGTCCTTAAGAAGGGATACTCCTTTGTCCAAATGCCGTTTGCTCTATCTCTTGTAGTTAGGAGTTGTAGAACACTTTTTGGAGTGGAAGCTGGCCAAAAACATGTGCTTTTTCCGTCATAACTCGCAAACCATACATCCTACAAGGACGATTTATACACCAAATTGTTTCTAATACATATATACACAAGACTGCATATTCAGAAAAAAGTTTTCTGGATTTTGATTTTTTTTCAAGAATCTTAGTTAAAATTTTTTACATGAATCATAGTTTTTGACGTGGTTTTTTGCGTTTTTTGATTTTTTAGCCATAACTTCTAAACCATACATCATAAAAGGACGATTTATGCATCAAAATGTTCCTTAAGCTACTGCCCACAAGACTGTATCCTTAAAATAATTTTAAAAACTAGATTTCATGTTAATTTCATGTGCCCTTTTTTGTCAATTTTTATTTTTTTTATTTATTTTCTAAAATAAAAACTACATATCAGATAAGGACGATTCATGCATTAAAATGAGCACCAGGTCCTCGTCCTTAAGAAGGGATACTCCTTTATCCAAATGCCGTTTGCTCTATCTCTTGTAGTTAGGAGTTGTAGAACACTTTTTGGAGTGGAAGCTGGCCAAAAACATGTGCTTTTTCCGTCATAACTCGCAAACCATACATCCTACAAGGACGATTTATACACCAAATTGTTTCTAATACATATATACACAAGACTGCAAATTCGGAAAAAAGTTTTCTGGAATGTGATTTTTTTTCAAGAATCTTAGTTAAAATTTTTTACATGAATCATAGTTTTTGACGTGGTTTTTTGCGATTTTTTTGATTTTTTAGCCATAACTTCTAAACCATACATCATAAAAGGACGATTTATGCATCAAAATGTTCCTTAAGCTACTGCCCACAAGACTGTATCTTTAAAATAATTTTAAAAATTAGATTTCATGTTAATTTCATGTGCCCTTTTTTGTCAATTTTTATTTTTTTTATTTATTTTCTAAAATAAAAACTACATATCAGATAAGGACGATTCATGCATTAAAATGAGCACCAGGTCCTCGTCCTTAAGAAGGGATACTCCTTTGTCCAAATGCCGTTTGCTCTATCTCTTGTAGTTAGGAGTTGTAGAACACTTTTTGGAGTGGAAGCTGGCCAAAAACATGTGCTTTTTCCGTCATAACTCGCAAACCATACATCCTACAAGGACGATTTATACACCAAATTGTTTCTAATACATATATACACAAGACTGCAAATTCAGAAAAAAGTTTTCTGGAATGTGATTTTTTTTCAAGAATCTTAGTTAAAATTTTTTACATGAATCATAGTTTTTGACGTGGTTTTTTGCGATTTTTTTGATTTTTTAGCCATAACTTCTAAACCATACATCATAAAAGGACGATTTATGCATCAAAATGTTCCTTAAGCTACTGACCACAAGACTGTATCCTTAAAATAATTTTAAAAATTAGATTTCATGTTAATTTCATGTGCCCTTTTTTGTCAATTTTTATTTTTTTTTTTTATTTTCTAAAATAAAAACTACATATCAGATAAGGACGATTCATGCATTAAAATGAGCACCAGGTCCTCGTCCTTAAGAAGGGATACTCCTTTGTCCAAATGCCGTTTGCTCTATCTCTTGTAGTTAGGAGTTGTAGAACACTTTTTGGAGTGGAAGCTGGCCAAAAACATGTGCTTTTTCCGTCATAACTCGCAAACCATACATCCTACAAGGACGATTTATACACCAAATTGTTTCTAATACATATATACACAAGACTGCATATTCAGAAAAAACTTTTCTGGATTTTGATTTTTTTTCAAGAATCTTAGTTAAAATTTTTTACATGAATCATAGTTTTTGACGTGGTTTTTTGCGATTTTTTTGATTTTTTAGCCATAACTTCTAAACCATACATCATAAAAGGACGATTTATGCATCAAAATGTTCCTTAAGCTACTGCCCACAAGACTGTATCCTTAAAATAATTTTAAAAATTAGATTTCATGTTAATTTCATGTGCCCTTTTTTGTCCATTTTTATTTTTTTTATTTATTTTCTAAAATAAAAACTACATATCAGATAAGGACGATTCATGCATTAAAATGAGCACCAGGTCCTCATCCTTAAGAAGGGATACTCCTTTGTCCAAATGCCGTTTGCTCTATCTCTTGTAGTTAGGAGTTGTAGAACACTTTTTGGAGTGGAAGCTGGCCAAAAACATGTGCTTTTTCCGTCATAACTCGCAAACCATACATCCTACAAGGACGATTTATACACCAAATTGTTTCTAATACATATATACACAAGACTGCATATTCAGAAAAAAGTTTTCTGGATTTTGATTTTTTTTCAAGAATCTTAGTTAAAATTTTTTACATGAATCATAGTTTTTGACGTGGTTTTTTGCGATTTTTTTGATTTTTTAGCCATAACTTCTAAACCATACATCATAAAAGGACGATTTATGCATCAAAATGTTCCTTAAGCTACTGCCCACAAGACTGTATCCTTAAAATAATTTTAAAAATTAGATTTCATGTTAATTTCATGTGCCCTTTTTTGTCAATTTTTATTTTTTTTATTTATTTTCTAAAATAAAAACTACATATCAGATAAGGACGATTCATGCATTAAAATGAGCACCAGGTCCTCGTCCTTAAGAAGGGATACTCCTTTATCCAAATGCCGTTTGCTCTATCTCTTGTAGTTAGGAGTTGTAGAACACTTTTTGGAGTGGAAGCTGGCCAAAAACATGTGCTTTTTCCGTCATAACTCGCAAACCATACATCCTACAAGGACGATTTATACACCAAATTGTTTCTAATACATATATACACAAGACTGCATATTCAGAAAAAAGTTTTCTGGATTTTGATTTTTTTTCAAGAATCTTAGTTAAAATTTTTTACATGAATCATAGTTTTTGACGTGGTTTTTTGCGATTTTTTTGATTTTTTAGCCATAACTTCTAAACCATACATCATAAAAGGACGATTTATGCATCAAAATGTTCCTTAAGCTACTGCCCACAAGACTGTATCCTTGATTCATGCATTAAAATGAGCACCAGGTCCTCGTCCTTAAGAAGGGATACTCCTTTGTCCAAATGCCGTTTGCTCTATCTCTTGTAGTTTAGGAGTTGTAGAACACTTTTTGGAGTGGAAGCTGGCCAAAAACATGTGCTTTTTCCGTCATAACTCCCAAACCATACATCCTACAAGGACGATTTATACACCAAATTGTTTCTAATACATATATACACAAGACTGCATATTCAGAAAAAAGTTTTCTGGAATTTTATTTTTTTTTCAAGAATCTTAGTTAAAATTTTTTACATGAATCATAGTTTTTGACGTGGTTTTTTGCGATTTTTTTGATTTTTTAGCCATAACTTCTAAACCATACATCATAAAAGGACGATTTATGCATCAAAATGTTCCTTAAGCTACTGCCCACAAGACTGTATCCTTAAAATAATTTTAAAAATTAGATTTCATGTTAATTTCATGTGCCCTTTTTTGTCAATTTTTATTTTTTTTATTTATTTTCTAAAATAAAAACTACATATCAGATAAGGACGATTCATGCATTAAAATGAGCACCAGGTCCTCGTCCTTAAGAAGGGATACTCCTTTGTCCAAATGCCGTTTGCTCTATCTCTTGTAGTTAGGAGTTGTAGAACACTTTTTGGAGTGGAAGCTGGCCAAAAACATGTGCTTTTTCCGTCATAACTCGCAAACCATACATCCTACTAGGACGATTTATACACCAAATTGTTTCTAATACATATATACACAAGACTGCAAATTCAGAAAAAAGTTTTCTGGAATGTGATTTTTTTTCAAGAATCTTAGTTAAAATTTTTTACATGAATCATAGTTTTTGACGTGGTTTTTTGCGATTTTTTTGATTTTTTAGCCATAACTTCTAAACCATACATCATAAAAGGACGATTTATGCATCAAAATGTTCCTTAAGCTACTGCCCACAAGACTGTATCCTTAAAATAATTTTAAAAATTAGATTTCATGTTAATTTCATGTGCCCTTTTTTGTCAATTTTTATTTTTTTTATTTATTTTCTAAAATAAAAACTACATATCAGATAAGGACGATTCATGCATTAAAATGAGCACCAGGTCCTCGTCCTTAAGAAGGGATACTCCTTTGTCCAAATGCCGTTTGCTCTATCTCTTGTAGTTAGGAGTTGTAGAACACTTTTTGGAGTGGAAGCTGGCCAAAAACATGTGCTTTTTTCGTCATAACTCCCAAACCATACATCCTACAAGGACGATTTATACACCAAATAGTTTCTAATTCATATATACACAAGACTGCATATTCAGAAAAAAGTTTTCTGGAATTTGATTTTTTTTCAAGAATCTTAGTTTAAATTTTTTACATGAATCATAGTTTTGACGTGGTTATGTGCGATTTTTTGATTTTTTAGCCATAACCTTTAAACCATACATCAGAAAAGGACGATTTATGCATCAAAATGTTCCTTAAGCTACTGCCCACAAGACTGTATCCTTAAAATAATTTTAAAAATTAGATTTCATGTTAATTTCATGTGCCCTTTTTTGTCCATTTTTATTTTTTTTATTTATTTTCTAAAATAAAAACTACATATCAGATAAGGACGATTCATGCATTAAAATGAGCACCAGGTCCTCGTCCTTAAGAAGGGATACTCCTTTGTCCAAATGCCGTTTGCTCTATCTCTTGTAGTTAGGAGTTGTAGAACACTTTTTGGAGTGGAAGCTGGCCAAAAACATGTGCTTTTTCCGTCATAACTCGCAAACCATACATCCTACAAGGACGATTTATACACCAAATTGTTTCTAATACATATATACACAAGACTGCATATTCAGAAAAAAGTTTTCTGGATTTTGATTTTTTTTCAAGAATCTTAGTTAAAATTTTTTACATGAATCATAGTTTTTGACGTGGTTTTTTGCGATTTTTTTGATTTTTTAGCCATAACTTCTAAACCATACATCATAAAAGGACGATTTATGCATCAAAATGTTCCTTAAGCTACTGCCCACAAGACTGTATCCTTAAAATAATTTTAAAAATTAGATTTCATGTTAATTTCATGTGCCCTTTTTTGTCAATTTTTATTTTTTTTTTTCATGCATTAAAAGGACGATTCATGCATTAAAATGAGCACCAGGTCCTCGTCCTTAAGAAGGGATACTCCTTTGTCCAAATGCCGTTTGCTCTATCTCTTGTAGTTAGGAGTTGTAGAACACTTTTTGGAGTGGAAGCTGGCCAAAAACATGTGCTTTTTCCGTCATAACTCGCAAACCATACATCCTACAAGGACGATTTATACACCAAATTGTTTCTAATACATATATACACAAGACTGCATATTCAGAAAAAACTTTTCTGGATTTTGATTTTTTTTCAAGAATCTTAGTTAAAATTTTTTACATGAATCATAGTTTTTGACGTGGTTTTTTGCGATTTTTTTGATTTTTTAGCCATAACTTCTAAACCATACATCATAAAAGGACGATTTATGCATCAAAATGTTCCTTAAGCTACTGCCCACAAGACTGTATCCTTAAAATAATTTTAAAAATTAGATTTCATGTTAATTTCATGTGCCCTTTTTTGTCCATTTTTATTTTTTTTATTTATTTTCTAAAATAAAAACTACATATCAGATAAGGACGATTCATGCATTAAAATGAGCACCAGGTCCTCGTCCTTAAGAAGGGATACTCCTTTGTCCAAATGCCGTTTGCTCTATCTCTTGTAGTTAGGAGTTGTAGAACACTTTTTGGAGTGGAAGCTGGCCAAAAACATGTGCTTTTTCCGTCATAACTCGCAAACCATACATCCTACAAGGACGATTTATACACCAAATTGTTTCTAATACATATATACACAAGACTGCATATTCAGAAAAAAGTTTTCTGGATTTTGATTTTTTTTCAAGAATCTTAGTTAAAATTTTTTACATGAATCATAGTTTTTGACGTGGTTTTTTGCGATTTTTTTGATTTTTTAGCCATAACTTCTAAACCATACATCATAAAAGGACGATTTATGCATCAAAATGTTCCTTAAGCTACTGTCCACAAGACTGTATCCTTAAAATAATTTTAAAAATTAGATTTCATGTTAATTTCATGTGCCCTTTTTTGTCAATTTTTATTTTTTTTATTTATTTTCTAAAATAAAAACTACATATCAGATAAGGACGATTCATGCATTAAAATGAGCACCAGGTCCTCGTCCTTAAGAAGGGATACTCCTTTATCCAAATGCCGTTTGCTCTATCTCTTGTAGTTAGGAGTTGTAGAACACTTTTTGGAGTGGAAGCTGGCCAAAAACATGTGCTTTTTCCGTCATAACTCGCAAACCATACATCCTACAAGGACGATTTATACACCAAATTGTTTCTAATACATATATACACAAGACTGCAAATTCGGAAAAAAGTTTTCTGGAATGTGATTTTTTTTCAAGAATCTTAGTTAAAATTTTTTACATGAATCATAGTTTTTGACGTGGTTTTTTGCGATTTTTTTGATTTTTTAGCCATAACTTCTAAACCATACATCATAAAAGGACGATTTATGCATCAAAATGTTCCTTAAGCTACTGCCCACAAGACTGTATCCTTAAAATAATTTTAAAAATTAGATTTCATGTTAATTTCATGTGCCCTTTTTTGTCAATTTTTATTTTTTTTATTTATTTTCTAAAATAAAAACTACATATCAGATAAGGACGATTCATGCATTAAAATGAGCACCAGGTCCTCGTCCTTAAGAAGGGATACTCCTTTGTCCAAATGCCGTTTGCTCTATCTCTTGTAGTTAGGAGTTGTAGAACACTTTTTGGAGTGGAAGCTGGCCAAAAACATGTGCTTTTTCCGTCATAACTCGCAAACCATACATCCTACAAGGACGATTTATACACCAAATTGTTTCTAATACATATATACACAAGACTGCAAATTCAGAAAAAAGTTTTCTGGAATGTGATTTTTTTTCAAGAATCTTAGTTAAAATTTTTTACATGAATCATAGTTTTTGACGTGGTTTTTTGCGATTTTTTTGATTTTTTAGCCATAACTTCTAAACCATACATCATAAAAGGACGATTTATGCATCAAAATGTTCCTTAAGCTACTGCCCACAAGACTGTATCCTTAAAATAATTTTAAAAATTAGATTTCATGTTAATTTCATGTGCCCTTTTTTGTCAATTTTTATTTTTTTTTTTTATTTTCTAAAATAAAAACTACATATCAGATAAGGACGATTCATGCATTAAAATGAGCACCAGGTCCTCGTCCTTAAGAAGGGATACTCCTTTGTCCAAATGCCGTTTGCTCTATCTCTTGTAGTTAGGAGTTGTAGAACACTTTTTGGAGTGGAAGCTGGCCAAAAACATGTGCTTTTTCCGTCATAACTCCCAAACCATACATCCTACAAAGACGATTTATACACCAAATTGTTTTTAATACATATATACACAAGACTGCATATTCAGAAAAAAGTTTTCTGGAATTTGATTTTTTTTCAAGAATCTTAGTTAAAATTTTTTACATGAATCATAGTTTTTGACGTGGTTTTGTGTGATTTTTTTGATTTTTTAGCCATAACTTCTAAACCATACATCATAAAAGGACGATTTATGCATCAAAATGTTCCTTAAGCTACTGCTCACAAGACTGTATCCTTAAAATAATTTTAAAAATTAGATTTCATGTTAATTTTATGTGCCCTTTTTTGTCAATTTTTATTTTTTTTATTTATTTTCTAAAATAAAAACTACATATCAGATAAGGACGATTCATGCATTAAAATGAGCACCAGGTCCTCGTCCTTAAGAAGGGATACTCCTTTGTCCAAATGCCGTTTGCTCTATCTCTTGTAGTTAGGAGTTGTAGAACACTTTTTGGAGTGGAAGCTGGCCAAAAACATGTGCTTTTTCCGTCATAACTCGCAAACCATACATCCTACAAGGACGATTTATACACCAAATTGTTTCTAATACATATATACACAAGACTGCATATTCAGAAAAAACTTTTCTGGATTTTGATTTTTTTTCAAGAATCTTAGTTAAAATTTTTTACATGAATCATAGTTTTTGACGTGGTTTTTTGCGATTTTTTTGATTTTTTAGCCATAACTTCTAAACCATACATCATAAAAGGACGATTTATGCATCAAAATGTTCCTTAAGCTACTGCCCACAAGACTGTATCCTTAAAATAATTTTAAAAATTAGATTTCATGTTAATTTCATGTGCCCTTTTTTGTCAATTTTTATTTTTTTTTTTATTTTCTAAAATAAAAACTACATATCAGATAAGGACGATTCATGCATTAAAATGAGCACCAGGTCCTCGTCCTTAAGAAGGGATACTCCTTTGTCCAAATGCCGTTTGCTCTATCTCTTGTAGTTAGGAGTTGTAGAACACTTTTTGGAGTGGAAGCTGGCCAAAAACATGTGCTTTTTCCGTCATAACTCGCAAACCATACATCCTACAAGGACGATTTATACACCAAATTGTTTCTAATACATATATACACAAGACTGCATATTCAGAAAAAACTTTTCTGGATTTTGATTTTTTTTCAAGAATCTTAGTTAAAATTTTTTACATGAATCATAGTTTTTGACGTGGTTTTTTGCGATTTTTTTGATTTTTTAGCCATAACTTCTAAACCATACATCATAAAAGGACGATTTATGCATCAAAATGTTCCTTAAGCTACTGCCCACAAGACTGTATCCTTAAAATAATTTTAAAAATTAGATTTCATGTTAATTTCATGTGCCCTTTTTTGTCCATTTTTATTTTTTTTATTTATTTTCTAAAATAAAAACTACATATCAGATAAGGACGATTCATGCATTAAAATGAGCACCAGGTCCTCGTCCTTAAGAAGGGATACTCCTTTGTCCAAATGCCGTTTGCTCTATCTCTTGTAGTTAGGAGTTGTAGAACACTTTTTGGAGTGGAAGCTGGCCAAAAACATGTGCTTTTTCCGTCATAACTCGCAAACCATACATCCTACAAGGACGATTTATACACCAAATTGTTTCTAATACATATATACACAAGACTGCATATTCAGAAAAAAGTTTTCTGGATTTTGATTTTTTTTCAAGAATCTTAGTTAAAATTTTTTACATGAATCATAGTTTTTGACGTGGTTTTTTGCGATTTTTTTGATTTTTTAGCCATAACTTCTAAACCATACATCATAAAAGGACGATTTATGCATCAAAATGTTCCTTAAGCTACTGCCCACAAGACTGTATCCTTAAAATAATTTTAAAAACTAGATTTCATGTTAATTTCATGTGCCCTTTTTTGTCAATTTTTATTTTTTTTATTTATTTTCTAAAATAAAAACTACATATCAGATAAGGACGATTCATGCATTAAAATGAGCACCAGGTCCTCGTCCTTAAGAAGGGATACTCCTTTGTCCAAATGCCGTTTGCTCTATCTCTTGTAGTTAGGAGTTGTAGAACACTTTTTGGAGTGGAAGCTGGCCAAAAACATGTGCTTTTTCCGTCATAACTCGCAAACCATACATCCTACAAGGACGATTTATACACCAAATTGTTTCTAATACATATATACACAAGACTGCAAATTCGGAAAAAAGTTTTCTGGAATGTGATTTTTTTTCAAGAATCTTAGTTAAAATTTTTTACATGAATCATAGTTTTTGACGTGGTTTTTTGCGATTTTTTTGATTTTTTAGCCATAACTTCTAAACCATACATCATAAAAGGACGATTTATGCATCAAAATGTTCCTTAAGCTACTGCCCACAAGACTGTATCCTTAAAATAATTTTAAAAATTAGATTTCATGTTAATTTCATGTGCCCTTTTTTGTCAATTTTTATTTTTTTTATTTATTTTCTAAAATAAAAACTACATATCAGATAAGGACGATTCATGCATTAAAATGAGCACCAGGTCCTCGTCCTTAAGAAGGGATACTCCTTTGTCCAAATGCCGTTTGCTCTATCTCTTGTAGTTAGGAGTTGTAGAACACTTTTTGGAGTGGAAGCTGGCCAAAAACATGTGCTTTTTCCGTCATAACTCGCAAACCATACATCCTACAAGGACGATTTATACACCAAATTGTTTCTAATACATATATACACAAGACTGCAAATTCAGAAAAAAGTTTTCTGGAATGTGATTTTTTTTCAAGAATCTTAGTTAAAATTTTTTACATGAATCATAGTTTTTGACGTGGTTTTTTGCGATTTTTTTGATTTTTTAGCCATAACTTCTAAACCATACATCATAAAAGGACGATTTATGCATCAAAATGTTCCTTAAGCTACTGACCACAAGACTGTATCCTTAAAATAATTTTAAAAATTAGATTTCATGTTAATTTCATGTGCCCTTTTTTGTCAATTTTTATTTTTTTTTTTTATTTTCTAAAATAAAAACTACATATCAGATAAGGACGATTCATGCATTAAAATGAGCACCAGGTCCTCGTCCTTAAGAAGGGATACTCCTTTGTCCAAATGCCGTTTGCTCTATCTCTTGTAGTTAGGAGTTGTAGAACACTTTTTGGAGTGGAAGCTGGCCAAAAACATGTGCTTTTTCCGTCATAACTCGCAAACCATACATCCTACAAGGACGATTTATACACCAAATTGTTTCTAATACATATATACACAAGACTGCATATTCAGAAAAAACTTTTCTGGATTTTGATTTTTTTTCAAGAATCTTAGTTAAAATTTTTTACATGAATCATAGTTTTTGACGTGGTTTTTTGCGATTTTTTTGATTTTTTAGCCATAACTTCTAAACCATACATCATAAAAGGACGATTTATGCATCAAAATGTTCCTTAAGCTACTGCCCACAAGACTGTATCCTTAAAATAATTTTAAAAATTAGATTTCATGTTAATTTCATGTGCCCTTTTTTGTCCATTTTTATTTTTTTTATTTATTTTCTAAAATAAAAACTACATATCAGATAAGGACGATTCATGCATTAAAATGAGCACCAGGTCCTCGTCCTTAAGAAGGGATACTCCTTTGTCCAAATGCCGTTTGCTCTATCTCTTGTAGTTAGGAGTTGTAGAACACTTTTTGGAGTGGAAGCTGGCCAAAAACATGTGCTTTTTCCGTCATAACTCGCAAACCATACATCCTACAAGGACGATTTATACACCAAATTGTTTCTAATACATATATACACAAGACTGCATATTCAGAAAAAAGTTTTCTGGATTTTGATTTTTTTTCAAGAATCTTAGTTAAAATTTTTTACATGAATCATAGTTTTTGACGTGGTTTTTTGCGATTTTTTTGATTTTTTAGCCATAACTTCTAAACCATACATCATAAAAGGACGATTTATGCATCAAAATGTTCCTTAAGCTACTGCCCACAAGACTGTATCCTTAAAATAATTTTAAAAATTAGATTTCATGTTAATTTCATGTGCCCTTTTTTGTCAATTTTTATTTTTTTTATTTATTTTCTAAAATAAAAACTACATATCAGATAAGGACGATTCATGCATTAAAATGAGCACCAGGTCCTCGTCCTTAAGAAGGGATACTCCTTTATCCAAATGCCGTTTGCTCTATCTCTTGTAGTTAGGAGTTGTAGAACACTTTTTGGAGTGGAAGCTGGCCAAAAACATGTGCTTTTTCCGTCATAACTCGCAAACCATACATCCTACAAGGACGATTTATACACCAAATTGTTTCTAATACATATATACACAAGACTGCAAATTCGGAAAAAAGTTTTCTGGAATGTGATTTTTTTTCAAGAATCTTAGTTAAAATTTTTTACATGAATCATAGTTTTTGACGTGGTTTTTTGCGATTTTTTTGATTTTTTAGCCATAACTTCTAAACCATACATCATAAAAGGACGATTTATGCATCAAAATGTTCCTTAAGCTACTGCCCACAAGACTGTATCCTTAAAATAATTTTAAAAATTAGATTTCATGTTAATTTCATGTGCCCTTTTTTGTCAATTTTTATTTTTTTTATTTATTTTCTAAAATAAAAACTACATATCAGATAAGGACGATTCATGCATTAAAATGAGCACCAGGTCCTCGTCCTTAAGAAGGGATACTCCATTGTCCAAATGCCGTTTGCTCTATCTCTTGTAGTTAGGAGTTGTAGAACACTTTTTGGAGTGGAAGCTGGCCAAAAACATGTGCTTTTTCCGTCATAACTCGCAAACCATACATCCTACAAGGACGATTTATACACCAAATTGTTTCTAATACATATATACACAAGACTGCAAATTCAGAAAAAAGTTTTCTGGAATGTGATTTTTTTTCAAGAATCTTAGTTAAAATTTTTTACATGAATCATAGTTTTTGACGTGGTTTTTTGCGATTTTTTTGATTTTTTAGCCATAACTTCTAAACCATACATCATAAAAGGACGATTTATGCATCAAAATGTTCCTTAAGCTACTGACCACAAGACTGTATCCTTAAAATAATTTTAAAAATTAGATTTCATGTTAATTTCATGTGCCCTTTTTTGTCAATTTTTATTTTTTTTATTTATTTTCTAAAATAAAAACTACATATCAGATAAGGACGATTCATGCATTAAAATGAGCACCAGGTCCTCGTCCTTAAGAAGGGATACTCCTTTGTCCAAATGCCGTTTGCTCTATCTCTTGTAGTTTAGGAGTTGTAGAACACTTTTTGGAGTGGAAGCTGGCCAAAAACATGTGCTTTTTCCGTCATAACTCCCAAACCATACATCCTACAAAGACGATTTATACACCAAATTGTTTTTAATACATATATACACAAGACTGCATATTCAGAAAAAAGTTTTCTGGAATTTGATTTTTTTTCAAGAATCTTAGTTAAAATTTTTTACATGAATCATAGTTTTTGACGTGGTTTTGTGCGATTTTTTTGATTTTTTAGCCATAACTTCTAAACCATACATCATAAAAGGACGATTTATGCATCAAAATGTTCCTTAAGCTACTGCTCACAAGACTGTATCCTTAAAATAATTTTAAAAATTAGATTTCATGTTAATTTCATGTGCCCTTTTTTGTCAATTTTTAATTTTTTTATTTATTTTCTAAAATAAAAACTACATATCAGATAAGGACGATTCATGCATTAAAATGAGCACCAGGTCCTCGTCCTTAAGAAGGGATACTCCTTTGTCCAAATGCATTTTGCTCTATCTCTTGTAGTTTAGGAGTTGTAGAACACTTTTTGGAGTGGTAGCTGGCCAAAAACATGTGCTTTTTCCATCATAACTCCCAAACCATACATCCTACAAGGACGATTTATACACCAAATTGTTTCTAATACATATATACACAAGACTGCATATTCAGAAAAAAGTTTTCTGGAATTTGATTTTTTTTCAAGAATCTTAGTTTAAATTTTTTACATGAATCATAGTTTTTGACGTGGTTTTTTGCGATTTTTTTGATTTTTTAGCCATAACTTCTAAACCATACATCATAAAAGGACGATTTATGCATCAAAATGTTCCTTAAGCTACTGCCCACAAGACTGTATCCTTGATTCATGCATTAAAATGAGCACCAGGTCCTCGTCCTTAAGAAGGGATACTCCTTTGTCCAAATGCCGTTTGCTCTATCTCTTGTAGTTTAGGAGTTGTAGAACACTTTTTGGAGTGGAAGCTGGCCAAAAACATGTGCTTTTTCCGTCATAACTCCCAAACCATACATCCTACAAGGACGATTTATACACCAAATTGTTTCTAATACATATATACACAAGACTGCATATTCAGAAAAAAGTTTTCTGGAATTTGATTTTTTTTCAAGAATCTTAGTTAAAATTTTTTACATGAATCATAGTTTTTGACGTGGTTTTTTGCGATTTTTTTGATTTTTTAGCCATAACTTCTAAACCATACATCATAAAAGGACGATTAATGCATCAAAATGTTCCTTAAGCTACTGCCCACAAGACTGTATCCTTAAAATAATTTTAAAAATTAGATTTCATGTTAATTTCATGTGCCCTTTTTTGTCAATTTTTATTTTTTTTATTTATTTTCTAAAATAAAAACTACATATCAGATAAGGACGATTCATGCATTAAAATGAGCACCAGGTCCTCGTCCTTAAGAAGGGATACTCCTTTGTCCAAATGCATTTTGCTCTATCTCTTGTAGTTTAGGAGTTGTAGAACACTTTTTGGAGTGGTAGCTGGCCAAAAACATGTGCTTTTTCCGTCATAACTCCCAAACTGTACATCCTACAAGGACGATTTATACACCAAATTGTTTCTAATACATATATACACAAGACTGCATATTCAGAAAAAAGTTTTCTGGAATTTGATTTTTTTTCAAGAATCTTATTTAAAATTTTTTACATGAATCATAGTTTTTGACGTGGTTTTGTGCGATTTTTTGATTTTTAAGCCATAACTTCTAAACCATACATCAGAAAAGGACGATTTATGCATCAAAATGTTCCCTAAGCTACTGTCCACAATACTGTATCCCTAAAATAATTTTAAAAACTAGATTTCATGTTAATTTCATGTGCCCTTTTTTGTCAATTTTTATTTTTTTTATTTATTTTCTAAAATAAAAACTACATATCAGATAAGGACGATTCATACATTAAAATGAGCACCAGGTCCTCGTCCTTAAGAAGGGATACTCCTTTGTCCAAATGCATTTTGCTCTATCTCTTCTAGTTTAGGAGTTGTAGAACACTTTTTGGAGTGGTAGCTGGCCAAAAACATGTGCTTTTTCCGTCATAACTCCCAAACCATACATCCTACAAGGACGATTTATACACCAAATTGTTTCTAATACATATATACACAAGACTGCATATTCAGAAAAAAGTTTTCTGGAATTTGATTTTTTTCAAGAATCTTAGTTAAAATTTTTTACATGAATCATAGTTTTTGGCGTGGTTTTGTGCGATTTTTTTGATTTTTTAGCCATAACTTCTAAACCATACATCATAAAAGGACGATTTATGCATCAAAATGTTTCTTAAGCTACTGCCCACAAGACTGTATCCTTAAAATAATTTTAAAAATTAGATTTCATGTTAATTTCATGTGCCCTTTTTTGTCAATTTTTATTTTTTTATTTATTTTCTAAAATAAAAACTACATATCAGATAAGGACGATTCATGCATTAAAATGAGCACCAGGTCCTCGTCCTTAAGAATGGATACTCCTTTGTCCAAATGCATTTTGCTCTATCTCTTGTAGTTTAGGAGTTGTAGAACACTTTTTGGAGTGGTAGCTGGCCAAAAACATGTGCTTTTTCCGTCATAACTCCCAAACTGTACATCCTACAAGGACGATTTATACACCAAATTGTTTCTAATACATATATACACAAGACTGCATATTCAGAAAAAAGTTTTCTGGAATTTGATCTTTTTTCAAGAATCTTATTTAAAATTTTTTACATGAATCATAGTTTTTGACGTGGTTTTGTGCGATTTTTTTGATTTTTTAGCCATAACTTCTAAACCATACATCATAAAAGGACGATTTATGCATCAAAATGTTCCTTAAGCTACTGCCCACAAGACTGTATCCTTAAAATAATTTTAAAAATTAGATTTCATGTTAATTTCATGTGCCCTTTTTTGTCAATTTTTATTTTTTTTATTTATTTTCTAAAATAAAAACTACATATCAGATAAGGACGATTCATGCATTAAAATGAGCACCAGGTCCTCGTCCTTAAGAAGGAATACTCCTTTGTCCAAATGCCGTTTGCTCTATCTCTTGTAGTTTAGGAGTTGTAGAACACTTTTTGGAGTGGTAGCTGGCCTAAAACATGTGCTTTTTCCGTCATAACTCCCAAACTGTACATCCTACAAGGACGATTTATACACCAAATTGTTTCTAATACATATATACACAAGACTGCATATTCAGAAAAAAGTTTTCTGGAATTTGATTTTTTTTCAAGAATCTTATTTAAAATTTTTTACATGAATCATAGTTTTTGACGTGGTTTTGTGCGATTTTTTTGATTTTTTAGCCATAACTTCTAAACCATACATCATAAAAGGACGATTTATGCATCAAAAAGTTCCTTAAGCTACTGCCCACAAGACTGTGTCCTTAAAATAATTTTAAAAATTAGATTCCATGTTAATTTCATGTGCCCTTTTTTGTCAATTTTTATTTTTTTTATTTATTTTCTAAAATAAAAACTACATATCAGATAAGGACGATTCTTGCATTAAAATGAGCACCAGGTCCTCGTCCTTAAGAAGGGATACTCCTTTGTCCAAATGCCGTTTGCTCTATCTCTTGTAGTTTAGGAGTTGTAGAACACTTTTTGGAGTGGAAGCTGGCCAAAAACATGTGCTTTTTCCGTCATAACTCCCAAACCATACATCCTACAAAGACGATTTATACAATAAATTGTTTCTAATACATATATACACAAGACTGCATATTCAGAAAAAAGTTTTCTGGAATTTGATTTTTTTTCAAGAATCTTAGTTAAAATTTTTTACATGAATCATAGTTTTTGACGTGGTTTTGTGCGATTTTTTTGATTTTTTAGCCATAACTTCTAAACCATACATCATAAAAGGACGATTTATGCATCAAAATGTTCCTTAAGCTACTGCTCACAAGACTGTATCCTTAAAATAATTTTAAAAATTAGATTTCATGTTAATTTCATGTGCCCTTTTTTGTCAATTTTTAATTTTTTTATTTATTTTCTAAAATAAAAACTACATATCAGATAAGGACGATTTATGCATTAAAATGAGCACCAGGTCCTCGTCCTTAAGAAGGGATACTCCTTTGTCCAAATGCATTTTGCTCTATCTCTTGTAGTTTAGGAGTTGTAGAACACTTTTTGGAGTGGTAGCTGGCCAAAAACATGTGCTTTTTCCATCATAACTCCCAAACCATACATCCTACAAGGACGATTTATACACCAAATTGTTTCTAATACATATATACACAAGACTGCATATTCAGAAAAAAGTTTTCTGGAATTTGATTTTTTTTCAAGAATCTTATTTAAAATTTTTTACATGAATCATAGTTTTTGACGTGGTTTTGTGCGATTTTTTAGCCATAACTTCTAAACCATACATCAGAAAAGGACGATTTATGCATCAAAATGTTTCCTAAGCTACTGTCCACAATACTGTATCCCTAAAATAATTTTAAAAACTAGATTTCATGTTAATTTCATGTGCCCTTTTTTGTCAATTTTTATTTTTTTTATTTATTTTCTAAAATAAAAACTACATATCAGATAAGGACGATTCATGCATTAAAATGAGCACCAGGTCCTCGTCCTTAAGAAGGGATACTCCTTTGTCCAAATGCATTTTGCTCTATCTCTTGTAGTTTAGGAGTTGTAGAACACTTTTTGGAGTGGTAGCTGGCCAAAAACATGTGCTTTTTCCGTCATAACTCCCAAACCATACATCCTACAAGGACGATTTATACACCAAATTGTTTCTAATACATATATACACAAGACTGCATATTCAGAAAAAAGTTTTCTGGAATTTGATTTTTTTTTCAAGAATCTTATTTAAAATTTTTTACATGAATCATAGTTTTTGGCGTGGTTTTGTGCGATTTTTTTGATTTTTTAGCCATAACTTCTAAACCATACATCATAAAAGGACGATTTATGCATCAAAATGTTTCTTAAGCTACTGCCCACAAGACTGTATCCTTAAAATAATTTTAAAAATTAGATTTCATGTTAATTTCATGTGCCCTTTTTTGTCAATTTTTATTTTTTTTATTTATTTTCTAAAATAAAAACTACATATCAGATAAGGACGATTCATGCATTAAAATGAGCACCAGGTCCTCGTCCTTAAGAATGGATACTCCTTTGTCCAAATGCATTTTGCTCTATCTCTTGTAGTTTAGGAGTTGTAGAACACTTTTTGGAGTGGTAGCTGGCCAAAAACATGTGCTTTTTCCATCATAACTCCCAAACCATACATCCTACAAGGACGATTTATACACCAAATTGTTTCTAATACATATATACACAAGACTGCATATTCAGAAAAAAGTTTTCTGGAATTTGATTTTTTTTCAAGAATCTTAGTTAAAATTTTTTACATGAATCATAGTTTTTGACGTGGTTTTTTGCGATTTTTTTGATTTTTTAGCCATAACTTCTAAACCATACATCATAAAAGGACGATTTATGCATCAAAATGTTCCTTAAGCTACTGCCCACAAGACTGTATCCTTAAAATAATTTTAAAAATTAGATTTCATGTTAATTTCATGTGCCCTTTTTTGTCAATTTTTATTTTTTTTATTTATTTTCTAAAATAAAAACTACATATCAGATAAGGACGATTCATGCATTAAAATGAGCACCAGGTCCTCGTCCTTAAGAATGGATACTCCTTTGTCCAAATGAGTTTTGCTCTATCTCTTGTAGTTTAGGAGTTGTAGAACACTTTTTGGAGTGGTAGCTGGCCAAAAACATGTGCTTTTTCCGTCATAACTCCCAAACTGTACATCCTACAAGGACGATTTATACACCAAATTGTTTCTAATACATATATACACAAGACTGCATATTCAGAAAAAAGTTTTCTGGAATGTGATTTTTTTTCAAGAATCTTATTTAAAATTTTTTACATGAATCATAGTTTTTGACGTGGTTTTGTGCGATTTTTTAGCCATAACTTCTAAACCATACATCAGAAAAGGACGATTTATGCATCAAAATGTTCCCTAAGCTACTGTCCACAATACTGTATCCCTAAAATAATTTTAAAAACTAGATTTCATGTTTATTTCATGTGCCCTTTTTTGTCAATTTTTATTTTTTTTATTTATTTTCTAAAATAAAAACTACATATCAGATAAGGACGATTCATGCATTAAAATGAGCACCAGGTCCTCGTCCTTAAGAATGGATACTCCTTTGTCCAAATGCATTTTGCTCTATCTCTTGTAGTTTAGGAGTTGTAGAACACTTTTTGGAGTGGTAGCTGGCCAAAAACATGTGCTTTTTCCGTCATAACTCCCAAACTGTACATCCTACAAGGACGATTTATACACCAAATTGTTTCTAATACATATATACACAAGACTGCATATTCAGAAAAAAGTTTTCTGGAATTTGATTTTTTTTCAAGAATCTTATTTAAAATTTTTTACATGAATCATAGTTTTTGACGTGGTTTTGTGCGATTTTTTAGCCATAACTTCTAAACCATACATCAGAAAAGGACGATTTATGCATCAAAATGTTCCCTAAGCTACTGTCCACAATACTGTATCCCTAAAATAATTTTAAAAACTAGATTTCATGTTAATTTCATGTGCCCTTTTTTGTCAATTTTTATTTTTTTTATTTATTTTCTAAAATAAAAACTACATATCAGATAAGGACGATTCATGCATTAAAATGAGCACCAGGTCCTCGTCCTTAAGAAGGGATACTCCTTTGTCCAAATGCATTTTGCTCTATCTCTTGTAGTTTAGGAGTTGTAGAACACTTTTTGGAGTGGTAGCTGGCCAAAAACATGTGCTTTTTCCGTCATAACTCCCAAACCATACATCCTACAAGGACGATTTATACACCAAATTGTTTCTAATATATATATACACAAGACTGCATATTCAGAAAAAAGTTTTCTGGAATTTGATTTTTTTCAAGAATCTTAGTTAAAATTTTTTACATGAATCATAGTTTTTGGCGTGGTTTTGTGCGATTTTTTTGATTTTTTAGCCATAACTTCTAAACCATACATCATAAAAGGACGATTTATGCATCAAAATGTTTCTTAAGCTACTGCCCACAAGACTGTTTCCTTAAAATAATTTTAAAAATTAGATTTCATGTTAATTTCATGTGCCCTTTTTTGTCAATTTTTATTTTTTTTATTTATTTTCTAAAATAAAAACTACATATCAGATAAGGACGATTCATGCATTAAAATGAGCACCAGGTCCTCGTCTTTAAGAATGGATACTCCTTTGTCCAAATGCATTTTGCTCTATCTCTTGTAGCTTAGGAGTTGTAGAACACTTTTTGGAGTGGTAGCTGGCCAAAAACATGTGCTTTTTCCGTCATAACTCCCAAACTGTACATCCTACAAGGACGATTTATACACCAAATTGTTTCTAATACATATATACACAAGACTGCATATTCAGAAAAAAGTTTTCTGGAATTTGATTTTTTTTCAAGAATCTTATTTAAAATTTTTTACATGAATCATAGTTTTTGACGTGGTTTTGTGCGATTTTTTTGATTTTTTAGCCATAACTTCTAAACCATACATCATAAAAGGACGATTTATGCATCAAAATGTTCCTTAAGCTACTGCCCACAAGACTGTATCCTTAAAATAATTTTAAAAATTAGATTTCATGTTAATTTCATGTGCCCTTTTTTGTCAATTTTTATTTTTTTTATTTATTTTCTAAAATAAAAACTACATATCAGATAAGGACGATTTATGCATTAAAATGAGCACCAGGTCCTCGTCCTTAAGAATGGATACTCCTTTGTCCAAATGAGTTTTGCTCTATCTCTTGTAGTTTAGGAGTTGTAGAACACTTTTTGGAGTGGTAGCTGGCCAAAAACATGTGCTTTTTCCGTCATAACTCCCAAACTGTACATCCTACAAGGACGATTTATACACCAAATTGTTTCTAATACATATATACACAAGACTGCATATTCAGAAAAAAGTTTTCTGGAATTTGATTTTTTTTCAAGAATCTTATTTAAAATTTTTTACATGAATCATAGTTTTTGGCGTGGTTTTGTGCGATTTTTTTGATTTTTTAGCCATAACTTCTAAACCATACATCATAAAAGGACGATTTATGCATCAAAATATTTCTTAAGCTACTGCCCACAAGACTGTATCCTTAAAATAATTTTAAAAATTAGATTTCATGTTAATTTCATGTGCCCTTTTTTGTCAATTTTTATTTTTTTTATTTATTTTCTAAAATAAAAACTACATATCAGATAAGGACGATTCATGCATTAAAATGAGCACCAGGTCCTCGTCCTTAAGAATGGATACTCCTTTGTCCAAATGCATTTTGCTCTATCTCTTGTAGTTTAGGAGTTGTAGAACACTTTTTGGAGTGGTAGCTGGCCAAAAACATGTGCTTTTTCCGTCATAACTCCCAAACTGTACATCCTACAAGGACGATTTATACACCAAATTGTTTCTAATACATATATACACAAGACTGCATATTCAGAAAAAAGTTTTCTGGAATTTGATTTTTTTTCAAGAATCTTATTTAAAATTTTTTACATGAATCATAGTTTTTGACGTGGTTTTGTGCGATTTTTTTGATTTTTTAGCCATAACTTCTAAACCATACATCATAAAAGGACGATTTATGCATCAAAATGTTCCTTAAGCTACTGCCCACAAGACTGTATCCTTAAAATAATTTTAAAAATTAGATTTCATGTTAATTTCATGTGCCCTTTTTTGTCAATTTTTATTTTTTTTATTTATTTTCTAAAATAAAAACTACATATCAGATAAGGACGATTCATGCATTAAAATGAGCACCAGGTCCTCGTCCTTAAGAAGGGATACTCCTTTGTCCAAATGCCGTTTGCTCTATCTCTTGTAGTTTAGGAGTTGTAGAACACTTTTTGGAGTGGTAGCTGGCCAAAAACATGTGCTTTTTCCGTCATAACTCCCAAACCATACATCCTACAAGGACGATTTATACACCAAATTGTTTCTAATACATATATACACAAGACTGCATATTCAGAAAAAAGTTTTCTGGAATTTGATTTTTTTTCAAGAATCTTATTTAAAATTTTTTACATGAATCGTAGTTTTTGGCGTGGTTTTGTGCGATTTTTTTGATTTTTTAGCCATAACTTCTAAACCATACATCAGAAAAGGACGATTGATGCATCAAAATGTTCCTTAAGCTACTGCCCACAAGACTGTATCCTTAAAATAATTTTAAAAATTAGATTTCATGTTAATTTCATGTGCCCTTTTTTGTCAATTTTTATTTTTTTTATTTATTTTCTAAAATAAAAACTACATATCAGATAAGGACGATTCATGCATTAAAATGAGCACCAGGTCCTCGTCCTTAAGAATGGATACTCCTTTGTCCAAATGCATTTTGCTCTATCTCTTGTAGTTTAGGAGTTGTAGAACACTTTTTGGAGTGGTAGCTGGCCAAAAACATGTGCTTTTTCGAGGTTTTTTGCGATTTTTTTGATTTTTTAGCCATAACTTCTAAACCATACATCATAAAAGGACGATTAATGCATCAAAATGTTCCTTAAGCTACTGCCCAGAAGACTGTATCCTTAAAATAATTTTAAAAATTAGATTTCATGTTAATTTCATGTGTCCTTTTTTGTCAATTTTTATTTTTTTTATTTATTTTCTAAAATAAAAACTACATATCAGATAAGGACGATTCATGCATTGAAATGAGCACCAGGTCCTCGTCCTTAAGAAGGGATACTCCTTTGTCCAAATGCCGTTTGCTCTATCTCTTGTAGTTTAGGAGTTGTAGAACACTTTTTTGGGTGGAAGCTGGCCAAAAACATGTGCTTTTTCCGTCATAACTCCCAAACCATACATCCTACAAGGACGATTTATACACCAAATTGTTTCTAATACATATATACACAAGACTGCATATTCAGAAAAAAGTTTTCTGGAATTTGATTTTTTTTCAAGAATCTTAGTTAAAATTTTTTACATGAATCATAGTTTTTGACGTGGTTTTTTGCGATTTTTTTGATTTTTTAGCCATAACTTCTAAACCATACATCATAAAAGGACGATTTATGCATCAAAATGTTCCTTAAGCTACTGCCCACAAGACTGTATCCTTAAAATAATTTTAAAAATTAGATTTCATGTTAATTTCATGTGCCCTTTTTTGTCAATTTTTATTTTTTTTATTTATTTTCTAAAATAAAAACTACATATCAGATAAGGACGATTCATGCATTAAAATGAGCACCAGGTTCTCGTCCTTAAGAAGGGATACTCCTTTGTCCAAATGCATTTTGCTCTATCTCTTGTAGTTTAGGAGTTGTAGAACACTTTTTGGAGTGGTAGCTGGCCAAAAACATGTGCTTTTTCCGTCATAACTCCCAAACCATACATCCTACAAGGACGATTTATACACCAAATTGTTTCTAATACATATATACACAAGACTGCATATTCAGAAAAAAGTTTTCTGGAATTTGATTTTTTTTCAAGAATCTTATTTAAAATTTTTTACATGAATCATAGTTTTTGGCGTGGTTTTGTGCGATTTTTTTGATTTTTTAGCCATAACTTCTAAACCATACATCAGAAAAGGACGATTTATGCATCAAAATGTTCCTTAAGCTACTGCCCACAAGACTGTATCCTTAAAATAATTTTAAAAATTAGATTTCATGTTAATTTCATGTGCTCTTTTTTGTCAATTTTTATTTTTTTTATTTATTTTCTAAAATAAAAACTACATATCAGATAAGGACGATTCATGCATTAAAATGAGCACCAGGTCCTCGTCCTTAAGAATGGATACTCCTTTGTCCAAATGAGTTTTGCTCTATCTCTTGTAGTTTAGGAGTTGTAGAACACTTTTTGGAGTGGTAGCTGGCCAAAAACATGTGCTTTTTCCATCATAACTCCCAAACCATACATCCTACAAGGACGATTTATACACCAAATTGTTTCTAATACATATATACACAAGACTGCATATTCAGAAAAAAGTTTTCTGGAATTTGATTTTTTTTCAAGAATCTTAGTTAAAATTTTTTACATGAATCATAGTTTTTGACGTGGTTTTTTGCGATTTTTTTGATTTTTTAGCCATAACTTCTAAACCATACATCATAAAAGGACGATTTATGCATCAAAATGTTCCTTAAGCTACTGCCCACAAGACTGTATCCTTAAAATAATTTTAAAAATTAGATTTCATGTTAATTTCATGTGCCCTTTTTTGTCAATTTTTATTTTTTTTATTTATTTTCTAAAATAAAAACTACATATCAGATAAGGACGATTCATGCATTAAAATGAGCACCAGGTCCTCGTCCTTAAGAATGGATACTCCTTTGTCCAAATGAGTTTTGCTCTATCTCTTGTAGTTTAGGAGTTGTAGAACACTTTTTGGAGTGGTAGCTGGCCAAAAACATGTGCTTTTTCCGTCATAACTCCCAAACTGTACATCCTATAAGGACGATTTATACACCAAATTGTTTCTAATACATATATACACAAGACTGCATATTCAGAAAAAAGTTTTCTGGAATTTGATTTTTTTTCAAGAATCTTATTTAAAATTTTTTACATGAATCATAGTTTTTGACGTGGTTTTGTGCGATTTTTTAGCCATAACTTCTAAACCATACATCAGAAAAGGACGATTTATGCATCAAAATGTTCCCTATGCTACTGTCCACAATACTGTATCCCTAAAATAATTTTAAAAACTAGATTTCATGTTAATTTCATGTGCCCTTTTTTGTCAATTTTTATTTTTTTTATTTATTTTCTAAAATAAAAACTACATATCAGATAAGGACGATTCATGCATTAAAATGAGCACCAGGTCCTCGTCCTTAAGAAGGGATACTCCTTTGTCCAAATGCATTTTGCTCTATCTCTTGTAGTTTAGGAGTTGTAGAACACTTTTTGGAGTGGTAGCTGGCCAAAAACATGTGCTTTTTCCGTCATAACTCCCAAACCATACATCCTACAAGGACGATTTATACACCAAATTGTTTCTAATACATATACACAAGACTGCATATTCAGAAAAAAGTTTTCTGGAATTTGATTTTTTTTCAAGAATCTTATTTAAAATTTTTTACATGAATCATAGTTTTTGGCGTGGTTTTGTGCGATTTTTTTGATTTTTTAGCCATAACTTCTAAACCATACATCATAAAAGGACGATTTATGCATCAAAATGTTTCTTAAGCTACTGTCCACAATACTGTATCCCTAAAATAATTTTAAAAATTAGATTTCATGTTAATTTCATGTGCCCTTTTTTGTCAATTTTTATTTTTTTTATTTATTTTCTAAAATAAAAACTACATATCAGATAAGGACGATTCATGCATTAAAATGAGCACCAGGTCCTCGTCCTTAAGAATGGATACTCCTTTGTTTAAATGCATTTTGCTCTATCTCTTGTAGTTTAGGAGTTGTAGAACACTTTTTGGAGTGGTAGCTGGCCAAAAACATGTGCTTTTTCCATCATAACTCCCAAACCATACATCCTACAAGGACGATTTATACACCAAATTGTTTCTAATACATATATACACAAGACTGCATATTCAGAAAAAAGTTTTCTGGAATTTGATTTTTTTTCAAGAATCTTAGTTTAAATTTTTTACATGAATCATAGTTTTTGACGTGGTTTTTTGCGATTTTTTTGATTTTTTAGCCATAACTTCTAAACCATACATCATAAAAGGACGATTTATGCATCAAAATGTTCCTTAAGCTACTGCCCACAAGACTGTATCCTTAAAATAATTTTAAAAATTAGATTTCATGTTAATTTCATGTGCCCTTTTTTGTCAATTTTTATTTTTTTTATTTATTTTCTAAAATAAAAACTACATATCAGATAAGGACGATTTATGCATTAAAATGAGCACCAGGTCCTCGTCCTTAAGAATGGATACTCCTTTGTCCAAATGAGTTTTGCTCTATCTCTTGTAGTTTAGGAGTTGTAGAACACTTTTTGGAGTGGTAGCTGGCCAAAAACATGTGCTTTTTCCGTCATAACTCCCAAACTGTACATCCTACAAGGACGATTTATACACCAAATTGTTTCTAATACATATATACACAAGACTGCATATTCAGAAAAAAGTTTTCTGGAATTTGATTTTTTTTCAAGAATCTTATTTAAAATTTTTTACATGAATCATAGTTTTTGGCGTGGTTTTGTGCGATTTTTTTGATTTTTTAGCCATAACTTCTAAACCATACATCATAAAAGGACGATTTATGCATCAAAATGTTTCTTAAGCTACTGCCCACAAGACTGTATCCTTAAAATAATTTTAAAAATTAGATTTCATGTTAATTTCATGTGCCCTTTTTTGTCAATTTTTATTTTTTTTATTTATTTTCTAAAATAAAAACTACATATCAGATAAGGACGATTCATGCATTAAAATGAGCACCAGGTCCTCGTCCTTAAGAAGGGATACTCCTTTGTCCAAATGCATTTTGCTCTATCTCTTGTAGTTTAGGAGTTGTAGAACACTTTTTGGAGTGGTAGCTGGCCAAAAACATGTGCTTTTTCCGTCATAACTCCCAAACTGTACATCCTACAAGGACGATTTATACACCAAATTGTTTCTAATACATATATACACAAGACTGCATATTCAGAAAAAAGTTTTCTGGAATTTGATTTTTTTTCAAGAATCTTATTTAAAATTTTTTACATGAATCGTAGTTTTTGGCGTGGTTTTGTGCGATTTTTTTGATTTTTTAGCCATAACTTCTAAACCATACATCAGAAAAGGACGATTTATGCATCAAAATGTTCCTTAAGCTACTGCCCACAAGACTGTATCCTTAAAATAATTTTAAAAATTAGATTTCATGTTAATTTCATGTGCCCTTTTTTGTCAATTTTTATTTTTTTTATTTATTTTCTAAAATAAAAACTACATATCAGATAAGGACGATTCATGCATTAAAATGAGCACCAGGTTCTCGTCCTTAAGAAGGGATACTCCTTTGTCCAAATGCATTTTGCTCTATCTCTTGTAGTTTAGGAGTTGTAGAACACTTTTTGGAGTGGTAGCTGGCCAAAAACATGTGCTTTTTCCGTCATAACTCCCAAACCATACATCCTACAAGGACGATTTATACACCAAATTGTTTCTAATACATATATACACAAGACTGCATATTCAGAAAAAAGTTTTCTGGAATTTGATTTTTTTTCAAGAATCTTATTTAAAATTTTTTACATGAATCATAGTTTTTGGCGTGGTTTTGTGCGATTTTTTTGATTTTTTAGCCATAACTTCTAAACCATACATCAGAAAAGGACGATTTATGCATCAAAATGTTCCTTAAGCTACTGCCCACAAGACTGTATCCTTAAAATAATTTTAAAAATTAGATTTCATGTTAATTTCATGTGCCCTTTTTTGTCAATTTTTATTTTTTTTATTTATTTTCTAAAATAAAAACTACATATCAGATAAGGACGATTCATGCATTAAAATGAGCACCAGGTTCTCGTCCTTAAGAAGGGATACTCCTTTGTCCAAATGCATTTTGCTCTATCTCTTGTAGTTTAGGAGTTGTAGAACACTTTTTGGAGTGGTAGCTGGCCAAAAACATGTGCTTTTTCCGTCATAACTCCCAAACCATACATCCTACAAGGACGATTTATACACCAAATTGTTTCTAATACATATATACACAAGACTGCATATTCAGAAAAAAGTTTTCTGGAATTTGATTTTTTTTCAAGAATCTTATTTAAAATTTTTTACATGAATCATAGTTTTTGGCGTGGTTTTGTGCGATTTTTTTGATTTTTTAGCCATAACTTCTAAACCATACATCAGAAAAGGACGATTTATGCATCAAAATGTTCCTTAAGCTACTGCCCACAAGACTGTATCCTTAAAATAATTTTAAAAATTAGATTTCATGTTAATTTCATGTGCTCTTTTTTGTCAATTTTTATTTTTTTTATTTATTTTCTAAAATAAAAACTACATATCAGATAAGGACGATTCATGCATTAAAATGAGCACCAGGTCCTCGTCCTTAAGAATGGATACTCCTTTGTCCAAATGCATTTTGCTCTATCTCTTGTAGTTTAGGAGTTGTAGAACACTTTTTGGAGTGGTAGCTGGCCAAAAACATGTGCTTTTTCCATCATAACTCCCAAACCATACATCCTACAAGGACGATTTATACACCAAATTGTTTCTAATACATATATACACAAGACTGCATATTCAGAAAAAAGTTTTCTGGAATTTGATTTTTTTTCAAGAATCTTAGTTTAAATTTTTTACATGAATCATAGTTTTTGACGTGGTTTTTTGCGATTTTTTTGATTTTTTAGCCATAACTTCTAAACCATACATCATAAAAGGACGATTTATGCATCAAAATGTTCCTTAAGCTACTGCCCACAAGACTGTGTCCTTAAAATAATTTTAAAAATTAGATTTCATGTTAATTTCATGTGCCCTTTTTTGTCAATTTTTATTTTTTTTATTTATTTTCTAAAATAAAAACTACATATCAGATAAGGACGATTCATGCATTAAAATGAGCACCAGGTCCTCGTCCTTAAGAATGGATACTCCTTTGTCCAAATGAGTTTTGCTCTATCTCTTGTAGTTTAGGAGTTGTAGAACACTTTTTGGAGTGGTAGCTGGCCAAAAACATGTGCTTTTTCCGTCATAACTCCCAAACTGTACATCCTACAAGGACGATTTATACACCAAATTGTTTCTAATACATATATACACAAGACTGCATATTCAGAAAAAAGTTTTCTGGAATTTGATTTTTTTTCAAGAATCTTATTTAAAATTTTTTACATGAATCATAGTTTTTGACGTGGTTTTGTGCGATTTTTTTGATTTTTTAGCCATAACTTCTAAACCATACATCAGAAAAGGACGATTTATGCATCAAAATGTTCCCTAAGCTACTGTCCACAATACTGTATCCCTAAAATAATTTTAAAAACTAGATTTCATGTTTATTTCATGTGCCCTTTTTTGTCAATTTTTATTTTTTTTATTTATTTTCTAAAATAAAAACTACATATCAGATAAGGACGATTCATGCATTAAAATGAGCACCAGGTCCTCGTCCTTAAGAATGGATACTCCTTTGTCCAAATGAATTTTGCTCTATCTCTTGTAGTTTAGGAGTTGTAGAACACTTTTTGGAGTGGTAGCTGGCCAAAAACATGTGCTTTTTCCGTCATAACTCCCAAACTGTACATCCTACAAGGACGATTTATACACCAAATTGTTTCTAATACATATATACACAAGACTGCATATTCAGAAAAAAGTTTTCTGGATTTTGATTTTTTTTCAAGAATCTTATTTAAAATTTTTTACATGAATCATAGTTTTTGACGTGGTTTTGTGCGATTTTTTAGCCATAACTTCTAAACCATACATCAGAAAAGGACGATTTATGCATCAAAATGTTCCCTAAGCTACTGTCCACAATACTGTATCCCTAAAATAATTTTAAAAACTAGATTTCATGTTAATTTCATGTGCCCTTTTTTGTCAATTTTTATTTTTTTTATTTATTTTCTAAAATAAAAACTACATATCAGATAAGGACGATTCATGCATTAAAATGAGCACCAGGTCCTCGTCCTTAAGAAGGGATACTCCTTTGTCCAAATGCATTTTGCTCTATCTCTTGTAGTTTAGGAGTTGTAGAACACTTTTTGGAGTGGTAGCTGGCCAAAAACATGTGCTTTTTCCGTCATAACTCCCAAACCATACATCCTACAAGGACGATTTATACACCAAATTGTTTCTAATACATATATACACAAGACTGCATATTCAGAAAAAAGTTTTCTGGAATTTGATTTTTTTCAAGAATCTTAGTTAAAATTTTTTACATGAATCATAGTTTTTGGCGTGGTTTTGTGCGATTTTTTTGATTTTTTAGCCATAACTTCTAAACCATACATCATAAAAGGACGATTTATGCATCAAAATGTTTCTTAAGCTACTGCCCACAAGACTGTATCCTTAAAATAATTTTAAAAATTAGATTTCATGTTAATTTCATGTGCCCTTTTTTGTCAATTTTTATTTTTTTTATTTATTTTCTAAAATAAAAACTACATATCAGATAAGGACGATTCATGCATTAAAATGAGCACCAGGTCCTCGTCCTTAAGAATGGATACTCCTTTGTCCAAATGCATTTTGCTCTATCTCTTGTAGTTTAGGAGTTGTAGAACACTTTTTGGAGTGGTAGCTGGCCAAAAACATGTGCTTTTTCCGTCATAACTCCCAAACTGTACATCCTACAAGGACGATTTATACACCAAATTGTTTCTAATACATATATACACAAGACTGCATATTCAGAAAAAAGTTTTCTGGAATTTGATTTTTTTTCAAGAATCTTATTTAAAATTTTTTACATGAATCATAGTTTTTGACGTGGTTTTGTGCGATTTTTTTGATTTTTTAGCCATAACTTCTAAACCATACATCAGAAAAGGACGATTTATGCATCAAAATGTTCCCTAAGCTACTGTCCACAATACTGTATCCCTAAAATAATTTTAAAAACTAGATTTCATGTTTATTTCATGTGCCCTTTTTTGTCAATTTTTATTTTTTTTATTTATTTTCTAAAATAAAAACTACATATCAGATAAGGACGATTCATGCATTAAAATGAGCACCAGGTCCTCGTCCTTAAGAATGGATACTCCTTTGTCCAAATGAATTTTGCTCTATCTCTTGTAGTTTAGGAGTTGTAGAACACTTTTTGGAGTGGTAGCTGGCCAAAAACATGTGCTTTTTCCGTCATAACTCCCAAACTGTACATCCTACAAGGACGATTTATACACCAAATTGTTTCTAATACATATATACACAAGACTGCATATTCAGAAAAAAGTTTTCTGGATTTTGATTTTTTTTCAAGAATCTTATTTAAAATTTTTTACATGAATCATAGTTTTTGACGTGGTTTTGTGCGATTTTTTAGCCATAACTTCTAAACCATACATCAGAAAAGGACGATTTATGCATCAAAATGTTCCCTAAGCTACTGTCCACAATACTGTATCCCTAAAATAATTTTAAAAACTAGATTTCATGTTAATTTCATGTGCCCTTTTTTGTCAATTTTTATTTTTTTTATTTATTTTCTAAAATAAAAACTACATATCAGATAAGGACGATTCATGCATTAAAATGAGCACCAGGTCCTCGTCCTTAAGAAGGGATACTCCTTTGTCCAAATGCATTTTGCTCTATCTCTTGTAGTTTAGGAGTTGTAGAACACTTTTTGGAGTGGTAGCTGGCCAAAAACATGTGCTTTTTCCGTCATAACTCCCAAACCATACATCCTACAAGGACGATTTATACACCAAATTGTTTCTAATACATATATACACAAGACTGCATATTCAGAAAAAAGTTTTCTGGAATTTGATTTTTTTCAAGAATCTTAGTTAAAATTTTTTACATGAATCATAGTTTTTGGCGTGGTTTTGTGCGATTTTTTTGATTTTTTAGCCATAACTTCTAAACCATACATCATAAAAGGACGATTTATGCATCAAAATGTTTCTTAAGCTACTGCCCACAAGACTGTATCCTTAAAATAATTTTAAAAATTAGCATATTTAACATATCAGATAAGGACGATTCATGCATTAAAATGAGCACCAGGTCCTCGTCCTTAAGAATGGATACTCCTTTGTCCAAATGCATTTTGCTCTATCTCTTGTAGTTTAGGAGTTGTAGAACACTTTTTGGAGTGGTAGCTGGCCAAAAACATGTGCTTTTTCCGTCATAACTCCCAAACTGTACATCCTACAAGGACGATTTATACACCAAATTGTTTCTAATACATATATACACAAGACTGCATATTCAGAAAAAAGTTTTCTGGAATTTGATTTTTTTTCAAGAATCTTATTTAAAATTTTTTACATGAATCATAGTTTTTGACGTGGTTTTGTGCGATTTTTTTGATTTTTTAGCCATAACTTCTAAACCATACATCATAAAAGGACGATTTATGCATCAAAATGTTCCTTAAGCTACTGCCCACAAGACTGTGTCCTTAAAATAATTTTAAAAATTAGATTTCATGTTAATTTCATGTGTCCTTTTTTGTCAATTTTTATTTTTTTTATTTATTTTCTAAAATAAAAACTACATATCAGATAAGGACGATTCATGCATTAAAATGAGCACCAGGTCCTCGTCCTTAAGAAGGGATACTCCTTTGTCCAAATGCCGTTTGCTCTATCTCTTGTAGTTTAGGAGTTGTAGAACACTTTTTGGAGTGGAAGCTGGCCAAAAACATGTGCTTTTTCCGTCATAACTCCCAAACCATACATCCTACAAGGACGATTTATACACCAAATTGTTTCTAATACATATATACACAAGACTGCATATTCAGAAAAAAGTTTTCTGGAATTTGATTTTTTTTCAAGAATCTTAGTTAAAATTTTTTACATGAATCATAGTTTTTGACGTGGTTTTTTGCGATTTTTTTGATTTTTTAGCCATAACTTCTAAACCATACATCATAAAAGGACGATTAATGCATCAAAATGTTCCTTAAGCTACTGCCTAAAGGCTGTATCCTTAAAATAATTTTAAAAATTAGATTTCATGTTAATTTCATGTGCCCTTTTTTGTCAATTTTTATTTTTTTTATTTATTTTCTAAAATAAAAACTACATATCAGATAAGGACGATTCATGCATTAAAATGAGCACCAGGTCCTCGTCCTTAAGAATGGATACTCTTTTGTCCAAATGCATTTTGCTCTATCTCTTGTAGTTTAGGAGTTGTAGAACACTTTTTGGAGTGGTAGCTGGCCAAAAACATGTGCTTTTTCCATCATAACTCCCAAACCATACATCCTACAAGGACGATTTATACACCAAATTGTTTCTAATACATATATACACAAGACTGCATATTCAGAAAAAAGTTTTCTGGAATTTGATTTTTTTTCAAGAATCTTAGTTAAAATTTTTTACATGAATCATAGTTTTTGACGTGGTTTTTTGCGATTTTTTTGATTTTTTAGCCATAACTTCTAAACCATACATCATAAAAGGACGATTTATGCATCAAAATGTTCCTTAAGCTACTGCCCACAAGACTGTATCCTTAAAATAATTTTAAAAATTAGATTTCATGTTAATTTCATGTGCCCTTTTTTGTCAATTTTTATTTTTTTTATTTATTTTCTAAAATAAAAACTACATATCAGATAAGGACGATTCTTGCATTAAAATGAGCACCAGGTCCTCGTCCTTAAGAATGGATACTCCTTTGTCCAAATGAGTTTTGCTCTATCTCTTGTAGTTTAGGAGTTGTAGAACACTTTTTGGAGTGGTAGCTGGCCAAAAACATGTGCTTTTTCCGTCATAACTCCCAAACTGTACATCCTACAAGGACGATTTATACACCAAATTGTTTCTAATACATATATACACAAGACTGCATATTCAGAAAAAAGTTTTCTGGAATTTGATTTTTTTTCAAGAATCTTATTTAAAATTTTTTACATGAATCATAGTTTTTGACGTGGTTTTGTGCGATTTTTTTGATTTTTTAGCCATAACTTCTAAACCATACATCAGAAAAGGACGATTTATGCATCAAAATGTTCCCTAAGCTACTGTCCACAATACTGTATCCCTAAAATAATTTTAAAAACTAGATTTCATGTTTATTTCATGTGCCCTTTTTTGTCAATTTTTATTTTTTTTATTTATTTTCTAAAATAAAAACTACATATCAGATAAGGACGATTCATGCATTAAAATGAGCACCAGGTCCTCGTCCTTAAGAATGGATACTCCTTTGTCCAAATGAATTTTGCTCTATCTCTTGTAGTTTAGGAGTTGTAGAACACTTTTTGGAGTGGTAGCTGGCCAAAAACATGTGCTTTTTCCGTCATAACTCCCAAACCATACATCCTACAAGGACGATTTATACACCAAATTGTTTCTAATACATATATACACAAGACTGCATATTCAGAAAAAAGTTTTCTGGAATTTGATTTTTTTTCAAGAATCTTATTTAAAATTTTTTACATGAATCATAGTTTTTGACGTGGTTTTGTGCGATTTTTTAGCCATAACTTCTAAACCATACATCAGAAAAGGACGATTTATGCATCAAAATGTTCCCTAAGCTACTGTCCACAATACTGTATCCCTAAAATAATTTTAAAAACTAGATTTCATGTTAATTTCATGTGCCCTTTTTTGTCAATTTTTATTTTTTTTATTTATTTTCTAAAATAAAAACTACATATCAGATAAGGACGATTCATGCATTAAAATGAGCACCAGGTCCTCGTCCTTAAGAAGGGATACTCCTTTGTCCAAATGCATTTTGCTCTATCTCTTGTAGTTTAGGAGTTGTAGAACACTTTTTGGAGTGGTAGCTGGCCAAAAACATGTGCTTTTTCCGTCATAACTCCCAAACCATACATCCTACAAGGACGATTTATACACCAAATTGTTTCTAATACATATATACACAAGACTGCATATTCAGAAAAAAGTTTTCTGGAATTTGATTTTTTTCAAGAATCTTAGTTAAAATTTTTTACATGAATCATAGTTTTTGGCGTGGTTTTGTGCGATTTTTTTGATTTTTTAGCCATAACTTCTAAACCATACATCATAAAAGGACGATTTATGCATCAAAATGTTTCTTAAGCTACTGCCCACAAGACTGTATCCTTAAAATAATTTTAAAAATTAGATTTCATGTTAATTTCATGTGCCCTTTTTTGTCAATTTTTATTTTTTTTATTTATTTTCTAAAATAAAAACTACATATCAGATAAGGACGATTCATGCATTAAAATGAGCACCAGGTCCTCGTCCTTAAGAATGGATACTCCTTTGTCCAAATGCATTTTGCTCTATCTCTTGTAGTTTAGGAGTTGTAGAACACTTTTTGGAGTGGTAGCTGGCCAAAAACATGTGCTTTTTCCGTCATAACTCCCAAACTGTACATCCTACAAGGACGATTTATACACCAAATTGTTTCTAATACATATATACACAAGACTGCATATTCAGAAAAAAGTTTTCTGGAATTTGATTTTTTTTCAAGAATCTTATTTAAAATTTTTTACATGAATCATAGTTTTTGACGTGGTTTTGTGCGATTTTTTTGATTTTTTAGCCATAACTTCTAAACCATACATCATAAAAGGACGATTTATGCATCAAAATGTTCCTTAAGCTACTGCCCACAAGACTGTATCCTTAAAATAATTTTAAAAATTAGATTTCATGTTAATTTCATGTGCCCTTTTTTGTCAATTTTTATTTTTTTTATTTATTTTCTAAAATAAAAACTACATATCAGATAAGGACGATTCATGCATTAAAATGAGCACCAGGTCCTCGTCCTTAAGAAGGGATACTCCTTTGTCCAAATGCCGTTTGCTCTATCTCTTGTAGTTTAGGAGTTGTAGAACACTTTTTGGAGTGGTAGCTGGCCAAAAACATGTGCTTTTTCCGTCATAACTCCCAAACTGTACATCCTACAAGGACGATTTATACACCAAATTGTTTCTAATACATATATACACAAGACTGCATATTCAGAAAAAAGTTTTCTGGAATTTGATTTTTTTTCAAGAATCTTATTTAAAATTTTTTACATGAATCATAGTTTTTGACGTGGTTTTGTGCGATTTTTTTGATTTTTTAGCCATAACTTCTAAACCATACATCATAAAAGGACGATTTATGCATCAAAAAGTTCCTTAAGCTACTGCCCACAAGACTGTGTCCTTAAAATAATTTTAAAAATTAGATTCCATGTTAATTTCATGTGCCCTTTTTTGTCAATTTTTATTTTTTTTATTTATTTTCTAAAATAAAAACTACATATCAGATAAGGACGATTCATGCATTAAAATGAGCACCAGGTCCTCGTCCTTAAGAAGGGATACTCCTTTGTCCAAATGCATTTTGCTCTATCTCTTGTAGTTTAGGAGTTGTAGAACACTTTTTGGAGTGGTAGCTGGCCAAAAACATGTGCTTTTTCCGTCATAACTCCCAAACTGTACATCCTACAAGGACGATTTATACACCAAATTGTTTCTAATTCATATATACACAAGACTGCATATTCAGAAAAAAGTTTTCTGGAATTTGATTTTTTTTCAAGAATCTTAGTTTAAATTTTTTACATGAAACATAGTTTTGACGTGGTTTTGTGCGATTTTTTGATTTTTTAGCCATAACTTCTAAACCATACATCAGAAAAGGACGATTTATGCATCAAAATGTTCCTTAAGCTACTGCCCACAAAACTGTATCCTTAAAATAATTTTAAAAATTAGATTTCATGTTAATTTCATGTGCCCTTTTTTGTCAATTTTTATTTTTTTTATTTATTTTCTAAAATAAAAACTACATATCAGATAAGGACGATTCATGCATTAAAATGAGCACCAGGTCCTCGTCCTTAAGAATGGATACTCCTTTGTCCAAATGCATTTTGCTCTATCTCTTGTAGTTTAGGAGTTGTAGAACACTTTTTGGAGTGGTAGCTGGCCAAAAACATGTGCTTTTTCCATCATAACTCCCAAACCATACATCCTACAAGGACGATTTATACACCAAATTGTTTCTAATACATATATACACAAGACTGCATATTCAGAAAAAAGTTTTCTGGAATTTGATTTTTTTTCAAGAATCTTAGTTTAAATTTTTTACATGAATCATAGTTTTTGACGTGGTTTTTTGCGATTTTTTTGATTTTTAGCCATAACTTCTAAACCATACATCATAAAAGGACGATTTATGCATCAAAATGTTCCTTAAGCTACTGCCCACAAGACTGTATCCTTAAAATAATTTTAAAAATTAGATTTCATGTTAATTTCATGTGCCCTTTTTTGTCAATTTTTATTTTTTTTATTTATTTTCTAAAATAAAAACTACATATCAGATAAGGACGATTCATGCATTAAAATGAGCACCAGGTCCTCGTCCTTAAGAATGGATACTCCTTTGTCCAAATGAGTTTTGCTCTATCTCTTGTAGTTTAGGAGTTGTAGAACACTTTTTGGAGTGGTAGCTGGCCAAAAACATGTGCTTTTTCCGTCATAACTCCCAAACAGTACATCCTACAAGGACGATTTATACACCAAATTGTTTCTAATACATATATACACAAGACTGCATATTCAGAAAAAAGTTTTCTGGAATTTGATTTTTTTTCAAGAATCTTAGTTTAAATTTTTTACATGAATCATAGTTTTTGACGTGGTTTTTTGCGATTTTTTTGATTTTTAGCCATAACTTCTAAACCATACATCATAAAAGGACGATTTATGCATCAAAATGTTCCTTAAGCTACTGCCCACAAGACTGTATCCTTAAAATAATTTTAAAAATTAGATTTCATGTTAATTTCATGTGCCCTTTTTTGTCAATTTTTATTTTTTTTATTTATTTTCTAAAATAAAAACTACATATCAGATAAGGACGATTCATGCATTAAAATGAGCACCAGGTCCTCGTCCTTAAGAATGGATACTCCTTTGTCCAAATGAGTTTTGCTCTATCTCTTGTAGTTTAGGAGTTGTAGAACACTTTTTGGAGTGGTAGCTGGCCAAAAACATGTGCTTTTTCCGTCATAACTCCCAAACAGTACATCCTACAAGGACGATTTATACACCAAATTGTTTCTAATACATATATACACAAGACTGCATATTCAGAAAAAAGTTTTCTGGAATTTGATTTTTTTTCAAGAATCTTATTTAAAATTTTTTACATGAATCATAGTTTTTGACGTGGTTTTGTGCGATTTTTTAGCCATAACTTCTAAACCATACATCAGAAAAGGACGATTTATGCATCAAAATGTTCCCTAAGCTACTGTCCACAATACTGTATCCCTAAAATAATTTTAAAAACTAGATTTCATGTTAATTTCATGTGCCCTTTTTTGTCAATTTTTATTTTTTTTATTTATTTTCTAAAATAAAAACTACATATCAGATAAGGACGATTCATGCATTAAAATGAGCACCAGGTCCTCGTCCTTAAGAAGGGATACTCCTTTGTCCAAATGCCGTTTGCTCTATCTCTTGTAGTTAGGAGTTGTAGAACACTTTTTGGAGTGGTAGCTGGCCAAAAACATGTGCTTTTTCCGTCATAACTCCCAAACCATACATCCTACAAGGACGATTTATACACCAAATTGTTTCTAATACATATACACAAGACTGCATATTCAGAAAAAAGTTTTCTGGAATTTGATTTTTTTTCAAGAATCTTATTTAAAATTTTTTACATGAATCATAGTTTTTGGCGTGGTTTTGTGCGATTTTTTTGATTTTTTAGCCATAACTTCTAAACCATACATCATAAAAGGACGATTTATGCATTAAAATGTTTCTTAAGCTACTGCCCACAAGACTGTATCCTTAAAATAATTTTAAAAATTAGATTTCATGTTAATTTCATGTGCCCTTTTTTGTCAATTTTTATTTTTTTTATTTATTTTCTAAAATAAAAACTACATATCAGATAAGGACGATTCATGCATTAAAATGAGCACCAGGTCCTCGTCCTTAAGAATGGATACTCCTTTGTTTAAATGCATTTTGCTCTATCTCTTGTAGTTTAGGAGTTGTAGAACACTTTTTGGAGTGGTAGCTGGCCAAAAACATGTGCTTTTTCCATCATAACTCCCAAACCATACATCCTACAAGGACGATTTATACACCAAATTGTTTCTAATACATATATACACAAGACTGCATATTCAGAAAAAAGTTTTCTGGAATTTGATTTTTTTTCAAGAATCTTAGTTTAAATTTTTTACATGAATCATAGTTTTTGACGTGGTTTTGTGCGATTTTTTTGATTTTTTAGCCATAACTTGTAAACCATACATCAGAAAAGGACGATTTATGCATCAAAATGTTCCTTAAGCTACTGCCCACAAGACTGTATCCTTAAAATAATTTTAAAAATTAGATTTCATGTTAATTTCATGTGCCCTTTTTTGTCAATTTTTATTTTTTTTATTTATTTTCTAAAATAAAAACTACATATCAGATAAGGACGATTCATGCATTAAAATGAGCACCAGGTCCTCGTCCTTAAGAATGGATACTCCTTTGTCCAAATGCATTTTGCTCTATCTCTTGTAGTTTAGGAGTTGTAGAACACTTTTTGGAGTGGTAGCTGGCCAAAAACATGTGCTTTTTCGAGGTTTTTTGCGATTTTTTTGATTTTTTAGCCATAACTTCTAAACCATACATCATAAAAGGACGAGTAATGCATCAAAATGTTCCTTAAGCTACTGCCCAGAAGACTGTATCCTTAAAATAATTTTAAAAATTAGATTTCATGTTAATTTCATGTGTCCTTTTTTGTCAATTTTTATTTTTTTTATTTATTTTCTAAAATAAAAACTACATATCAGATAAGGACGATTCATGCATTGAAATGAGCACCAGGTCCTCGTCCTTAAGAAGGAATACTCCTTTGTCCAAATGCCGTTTGCTCTATCTCTTGTAGTTTAGGAGTTGTAGAACACTTTTTTGGGTGGAAGCTGGCCAAAAACATGTGCTTTTTCCGTCATAACTCCCAAACCATACATCCTACAAGGACGATTTATACACCAAATTGTTTCTAATACATATATACACAAGACTGCATATTCAGAAAAAAGTTTTCTGGAATTTGATTTTTTTTTCAAGAATCTTAGTTTAAATTTTTTACATGAATCATAGTTTTTGACGTGGTTTTTTGCGATTTTTTTGATTTTTTAGCCATAACTTCTAAACCATACATCATAAAAGGACGATTTATGCATCAAAATGTTCCTTAAGCTACTGCCCACAAGACTGTATCCTTAAAATAATTTTAAAAATTAGATTTCATGTTAATTTCATGTGCCCTTTTTTGTCAATTTTTATTTTTTTTATTTATTTTCTAAAATAAAAACTACATATCAGATAAGGACGATTCATGCATTAAAATGAGCACCAGGTCCTCGTCCTTAAGAAGGGATACTCCTTTGTCCAAATGCCGTTTGCTCTATCTCTTGTAGTTTAGGAGTTGTAGAACACTTTTTGGAGTGGAAGCTGGCCAAAAACATGTGCTTTTTCCGTCATAACTCCCAAGCCATACATCCTACAAGGACGATTTATACACCAAATTGTTTCTAATACATATATACACAAGACTGCATATTCAGAAAAAAGTTTTCTGGAATTTGATTTTTTTTCAAGAATCTTAGTTAAAATTTTTTACATGAATCATAGTTTTTGACGTGGTTTTTTGCGATTTTTTTGATTTTTTAGCCATAACTTCTAAACCATACATCATAAAAGGACGATTAATGCATCAAAATGTTCCTTAAGCTACTGCCCACAAGACTGTATCCTTAAAATAATTTTAAAAATTAGATTTCATGTTAATTTCATGTGCCCTTTTTTGTCAATTTTTATTTTTTTTATTTATTTTCTAAAATAAAAACTACATATCAGATAAGGACGATTCATGCATTAAAATGAGCACCAGGTTCTCGTCCTTAAGAAGGGATACTTTTTTGTCCAAATGCATTTTGCTCTATCTCTTGTAGTTTAGGAGTTGTAGAACACTTTTTGGAGTGGTAGCTGGCCAAAAACATGTGCTTTTTCCGTCATAACTCCCAAACCATACATCCTACAAGGACGATTTATACACCAAATTGTTTCTAATACATATATACACAAGACTGCATATTCAGAAAAAAGTTTTCTGGAATTTGATTTTTTTTCAAGAATCTTATTTAAAATTTTTTACATGAATCATAGTTTTTGACGTGGTTTTGTGCGATTTTTTTTATTTTTTAGCCATAACTTCTAAGCCATACATCATAAAAGGACGATTTATGCATCAAAATGTTCCTTAAGCTACTGCCCACAAGACTGTATCCTTAAAATAATTTTAAAAATTAGATTTCATGTTAATTTCATGTGCCCTTTTTTTTCAATTTTTATTTTTTTTATTTATTTTCTAAAATAAAAACTACATATCAGATAAGGACGATTCATGCATTAAAATGAGCACCAGGTCCTCGTCCTTAAGAAGGGATACTCCTTTGTCCAAATGCCGTTTGCTCTATCTCTTGTAGTTTAGGAGTTGTAGAACTTTTTTTTGGGTGGAAGCTGGCCAAAAACATGTGCTTTTTCCGTCATAACTCCCAAACCATACATCCTACAAGGACGATTTATACACCAAATTGTTTCTAATACATATATACACAAGACTGCATATTCAGAAAAAAGTTTTCTGGAATTTGATTTTTTTTCAAGAATCTTATTTAAAATTTTTTACATGAATCATAGTTTTTGGCGTGGTTTTGTGCGATTTTTTTGATTTTTTAGCCATAACTTCTAAACCATACATCAGAAAAGGACGATTTATGCATCAAAATGTTCCTTAAGCTACTGCCCACAAGACTGTATCCTTAAAATAATTTTAAAAATTAGATTTCATGTTAATTTCATGTGCTCTTTTTTGTCAATTTTTATTTTTTTTATTTATTTTCTAAAATAAAAACTACATATCAGATAAGGACGATTCATGCATTAAAATGAGCACCAGGTCCTCGTCCTTAAGAATGGATACTCCTTTGTCCAAATGCATTTTGCTCTATCTCTTGTAGTTTAGGAGTTGTAGAACACTTTTTGGAGTGGTAGCTGGCCAAAAACATGTGCTTTTTCCATCATAACTCCCAAACCATACATCCTACAAGGACGATTTATACACCAAATTGTTTCTAATACATATATACACAAGACTGCATATTCAGAAAAAAGTTTTCTGGAATTTGATTTTTTTTCAAGAATCTTAGTTTAAATTTTTTACATGAATCATAGTTTTTGACGTGGTTTTTTGCGATTTTTTTGATTTTTTAGCCATAACTTCTAAACCATACATCATAAAAGGACGATTTATGCATCAAAATGTTCCTTAAGCTACTGCCCACAAGACTGTGTCCTTAAAATAATTTTAAAAATTAGATTTCATGTTAATTTCATGTGTCCTTTTTTGTCAATTTTTATTTTTTTTATTTATTTTCTAAAATAAAAACTACATATCAGATAAGGACGATTCATGCATTAAAATGAGCACCAGGTCCTCGTCCTTAAGAAGGGATACTCCTTTGTCCAAATGCCGTTTGCTCTATCTCTTGTAGTTTAGGAGTTGTAGAACACTTTTTGGAGTGGAAGCTGGCCAAAAACATGTGCTTTTTCCGTCATAACTCCCAAACCATACATCCTACAAGGACGATTTATACACCAAATTGTTTCTAATACATATATACACAAGACTGCATATTCAGAAAAAAGTTTTCTGGAATTTGATTTTTTTTCAAGAATCTTAGTTAAAATTTTTTACATGAATCATAGTTTTTGACGTGGTTTTTTGCGATTTTTTTGATTTTTTAGCCATAACTTCTAAACCATACATCATAAAAGGACGATTAATGCATCAAAATGTTCCTTAAGCTACTGCCCACAAGACTGTATCCTTAAAATAATTTTAAAAATTAGATTTCATGTTAATTTCATGTGCCCTTTTTTGTCAATTTTTATTTTTTTTATTTATTTTCTAAAATAAAAACTACATATCAGATAAGGACGATTCATGCATTAAAATGAGCACCAGGTCCTCGTCCTTAAGAATGAATACTCCTTTGTCCAAATGCATTTTGCTCTATCTCTTGTAGTTTAGGAGTTGTAGAACACTTTTTGGAGTGGTAGCTGGCCAAAAACATGTGCTTTTTCCGTCATAACTCCCAAACAGTACATCCTACAAGGACGATTTATACACCAAATTGTTTCTAATACATATATACACAAGACTGCATATTCAGAAAAAAGTTTTCTGGAATTTGATTTTTTTTCAAGAATCTTATTTAAAATTTTTTACATGAATCATAGTTTTTGACGTGGTTTTGTGCGATTTTTTAGCCATAACTTCTAAACCATACATCAGAAAAGGACGATTTATGCATCAAAATGTTCCCTAAGCTACTGTCCACAATACTGTATCCCTAAAATAATTTTAAAAACTAGATTTCATGTTAATTTCATGTGCCCTTTTTTGTCAATTTTTATTTTTTTTATTTATTTTCTAAAATAAAAACTACATATCAGATAAGGACGATTCATGCATTAAAATGAGCACCAGGTCCTCGTCCTTAAGAAGGGATACTCCTTTGTCCAAATGCATTTTGCTCTATCTCTTGTAGTTTAGGAGTTGTAGAACACTTTTTGGAGTGGTAGCTGGCCAAAAACATGTGCTTTTTCCGTCATAACTCCCAAACTGTACATCCTACAAGGACGATTTATACACCAAATTGTTTCTAATACATATATACACAAGACTGCATATTCAGAAAAAAGTTTTCTGGAATTTGATTTTTTTTCAAGAATCTTATTTAAAATTTTTTACATGAATCATAGTTTTTGGCGTGGTTTTGTGCGATTTTTTTGATTTTTTAGCCATAACTTCTAAACCATACATCATAAAAGGACGATTTATGCATCAAAATGTTTCTTAAGCTACTGCCCACAAGACTGTGTCCTTAAAATAATTTTAAAAATTAGATTTCATGTTAATTTCATGTGTCCTTTTTTGTCAATTTTTATTTTTTTTATTTATTTTCTAAAATAAAAACTACATATCAGATAAGGACGATTCATGCATTAAAATGAGCACCAGGTCCTCGTCCTTAAGAAGGGATACTCCTTTGTCCAAATGCCGTTTGCTCTATCTCTTGTAGTTTAGGAGTTGTAGAACACTTTTTGGAGTGGAAGCTGGCCAAAAACATGTGCTTTTTCCGTCATAACTCCCAAGCCATACATCCTACAAGGACGATTTATACACCAAATTGTTTCTAATACATATATACACAAGACTGCATATTCAGAAAAAAGTTTTCTGGAATTTGATTTTTTTTCAAGAATCTTAGTTAAAATTTTTTACATGAATCATAGTTTTTGACGTGGTTTTTTGCGATTTTTTTGATTTTTTAGCCATAACTTCTAAACCATACATCATAAAAGGACGATTAATGCATCAAAATGTTCCTTAAGCTACTGCCCACAAGACTGTATCCTTAAAATAATTTTAAAAATTAGATTTCATGTTAATTTCATGTGCCCTTTTTTGTCAATTTTTATTTTTTTTATTTATTTTCTAAAATAAAAACTACATATCAGATAAGGACGATTCATGCATTAAAATGAGCACCAGGTTCTCGTCCTTAAGAAGGGATACTTTTTTGTCCAAATGCATTTTGCTCTATCTCTTGTAGTTTAGGAGTTGTAGAACACTTTTTGGAGTGGTAGCTGGCCAAAAACATGTGCTTTTTCCGTCATAACTCCCAAACCATACATCCTACAAGGACGATTTATACACCAAATTGTTTCTAATACATATATACACAAGACTGCATATTCAGAAAAAAGTTTTCTGGAATTTGATTTTTTTTCAAGAATCTTATTTAAAATTTTTTACATGAATCATAGTTTTTGACGTGGTTTTGTGCGATTTTTTTTATTTTTTAGCCATAACTTCTAAGCCATACATCATAAAAGGACGATTTATGCATCAAAATGTTCCTTAAGCTACTGCCCACAAGACTGTATCCTTAAAATAATTTTAAAAATTAGATTTCATGTTAATTTCATGTGCCCTTTTTTTTCAATTTTTATTTTTTTTATTTATTTTCTAAAATAAAAACTACATATCAGATAAGGACGATTCATGCATTAAAATGAGCACCAGGTCCTCGTCCTTAAGAAGGGATACTCCTTTGTCCAAATGCCGTTTGCTCTATCTCTTGTAGTTTAGGAGTTGTAGAACTTTTTTTTGGGTGGAAGCTGGCCAAAAACATGTGCTTTTTCCGTCATAACTCCCAAACCATACATCCTACAAGGACGATTTATACACCAAATTGTTTCTAATACATATATACACAAGACTGCATATTCAGAAAAAAGTTTTCTGGAATTTGATTTTTTTTCAAGAATCTTATTTAAAATTTTTTACATGAATCATAGTTTTTGGCGTGGTTTTGTGCGATTTTTTTGATTTTTTAGCCATAACTTCTAAACCATACATCAGAAAAGGACGATTTATGCATCAAAATGTTCCTTAAGCTACTGCCCACAAGACTGTATCCTTAAAATAATTTTAAAAATTAGATTTCATGTTAATTTCATGTGCTCTTTTTTGTCAATTTTTATTTTTTTTATTTATTTTCTAAAATAAAAACTACATATCAGATAAGGACGATTCATGCATTAAAATGAGCACCAGGTCCTCGTCCTTAAGAATGGATACTCCTTTGTCCAAATGCATTTTGCTCTATCTCTTGTAGTTTAGGAGTTGTAGAACACTTTTTGGAGTGGTAGCTGGCCAAAAACATGTGCTTTTTCCATCATAACTCCCAAACCATACATCCTACAAGGACGATTTATACACCAAATTGTTTCTAATACATATATACACAAGACTGCATATTCAGAAAAAAGTTTTCTGGAATTTGATTTTTTTTCAAGAATCTTAGTTTAAATTTTTTACATGAATCATAGTTTTTGACGTGGTTTTTTGCGATTTTTTTGATTTTTTAGCCATAACTTCTAAACCATACATCATAAAAGGACGATTTATGCATCAAAATGTTCCTTAAGCTACTGCCCACAAGACTGTGTCCTTAAAATAATTTTAAAAATTAGATTTCATGTTAATTTCATGTGTCCTTTTTTGTCAATTTTTATTTTTTTTATTTATTTTCTAAAATAAAAACTACATATCAGATAAGGACGATTCATGCATTAAAATGAGCACCAGGTCCTCGTCCTTAAGAAGGGATACTCCTTTGTCCAAATGCCGTTTGCTCTATCTCTTGTAGTTTAGGAGTTGTAGAACACTTTTTGGAGTGGAAGCTGGCCAAAAACATGTGCTTTTTCCGTCATAACTCCCAAACCATACATCCTACAAGGACGATTTATACACCAAATTGTTTCTAATACATATATACACAAGACTGCATATTCAGAAAAAAGTTTTCTGGAATTTGATTTTTTTTCAAGAATCTTAGTTAAAATTTTTTACATGAATCATAGTTTTTGACGTGGTTTTTTGCGATTTTTTTGATTTTTTAGCCATAACTTCTAAACCATACATCATAAAAGGACGATTAATGCATCAAAATGTTCCTTAAGCTACTGCCCACAAGACTGTATCCTTAAAATAATTTTAAAAATTAGATTTCATGTTAATTTCATGTGCCCTTTTTTGTCAATTTTTATTTTTTTTATTTATTTTCTAAAATAAAAACTACATATCAGATAAGGACGATTCATGCATTAAAATGAGCACCAGGTCCTCGTCCTTAAGAATGAATACTCCTTTGTCCAAATGCATTTTGCTCTATCTCTTGTAGTTTAGGAGTTGTAGAACACTTTTTGGAGTGGTAGCTGGCCAAAAACATGTGCTTTTTCCGTCATAACTCCCAAACAGTACATCCTACAAGGACGATTTATACACCAAATTGTTTCTAATACATATATACACAAGACTGCATATTCAGAAAAAAGTTTTCTGGAATTTGATTTTTTTTCAAGAATCTTATTTAAAATTTTTTACATGAATCATAGTTTTTGACGTGGTTTTGTGCGATTTTTTAGCCATAACTTCTAAACCATACATCAGAAAAGGACGATTTATGCATCAAAATGTTCCCTAAGCTACTGTCCACAATACTGTATCCCTAAAATAATTTTAAAAACTAGATTTCATGTTAATTTCATGTGCCCTTTTTTGTCAATTTTTATTTTTTTTATTTATTTTCTAAAATAAAAACTACATATCAGATAAGGACGATTCATGCATTAAAATGAGCACCAGGTCCTCGTCCTTAAGAAGGGATACTCCTTTGTCCAAATGCATTTTGCTCTATCTCTTGTAGTTTAGGAGTTGTAGAACACTTTTTGGAGTGGTAGCTGGCCAAAAACATGTGCTTTTTCCGTCATAACTCCCAAACTGTACATCCTACAAGGACGATTTATACACCAAATTGTTTCTAATACATATATACACAAGACTGCATATTCAGAAAAAAGTTTTCTGGAATTTGATTTTTTTTCAAGAATCTTATTTAAAATTTTTTACATGAATCATAGTTTTTGGCGTGGTTTTGTGCGATTTTTTTGATTTTTTAGCCATAACTTCTAAACCATACATCATAAAAGGACGATTTATGCATCAAAATGTTTCTTAAGCTACTGCCCACAAGACTGTATCCTTAAAATAATTTTAAAAATTAGATTTCATGTTAATTTCATGTGCCCTTTTTTGTCAATTTTTATTTTTTTTATTTATTTTCTAAAATAAAAACTACATATCAGATAAGGACGATTCATGCATTAAAATGAGCACCAGGTCCTCGTCCTTAAGAATGGATACTCCTTTGTCCAAATGCATTTTGCTCTATCTCTTGTAGTTTAGGAGTTGTAGAACACTTTTTGGAGTGGTAGCTGGCCAAAAACATGTGCTTTTTCCATCATAACTCCCAAACCATACATCCTACAAGGACGATTTATACACCAAATTGTTTCTAATACATATATACACAAGACTGCATATTCAGAAAAAAGTTTTCTGGAATTTGATTTTTTTTCAAGAATCTTAGTTTAAATTTTTTACATGAATCATAGTTTTTGACGTGGTTTTTTGCGATTTTTTTGATTTTTTAGCCATAACTTCTAAACCATACATCATAAAAGGACGATTTATGCATCAAAATGTTCCTTAAGCTACTGCCCACAAGACTGTGTCCTTAAAATAATTTTAAAAATTAGATTTCATGTTAATTTCATGTGTCCTTTTTTGTCAATTTTTATTTTTTTTATTTATTTTCTAAAATAAAAACTACATATCAGATAAGGACGATTCATGCATTAAAATGAGCACCAGGTCCTCGTCCTTAAGAAGGGATACTCCTTTGTCCAAATGCCGTTTGCTCTATCTCTTGTAGTTTAGGAGTTGTAGAACACTTTTTGGAGTGGAAGCTGGCCAAAAACATGTGCTTTTTCCGTCATAACTCCCAAACCATACATCCTACAAGGACGATTTATACACCAAATTGTTTCTAATACATATATACACAAGACTGCATATTCAGAAAAAAGTTTTCTGGAATTTGATTTTTTTTCAAGAATCTTAGTTAAAATTTTTTACATGAATCATAGTTTTTGACGTGGTTTTTTGCGATTTTTTTGATTTTTTAGCCATAACTTCTAAACCATACATCATAAAAGGACAATTTATGCATCAAAATGTTCCTTAAGCTACTGCCCACAAGACTGTATCCTTAAAATAATTTTAAAAATAAGATTTCATGTTAATTTCATGTGCCCTTTTTTGTCAATTTTTATTTTTTTTATTTATTTTCTAAAATAAAAACTACATATCAGATAAGGACGATTCATGCATTAAAATGAGCACCAGGTCCTCGTCCTTACGAATGGATACTCCTTTGTCCAAATGCATTTTGCTCTATCTCTTGTAGTTTAGGAGTTGTAGAACACTTTTTGGAGTGGTAGCTGGCCAAAAACATGTGCTTTTTCCGTCATAACTCCCAAACAGTACATCCTACAAGGACGATTTATACACCAAATTGTTTCTAATACATATATACACAAGACTGCATATTCAGAAAAAAGTTTTCTGGAATTTGATTTTTTTTCAAGAATCTTATTTAAAATTTTTTACATGAATCATAGTTTTTGACGTGGTTTTGTGCGATTTTTTAGCCATAACTTCTAAACCATACATCAGAAAAGGACGATTTATGCATCAAAATGTTCCCTAAGCTACTGTCCACAATACTGTATCCCTAAAATAATTTTAAAAACTAGATTTCATGTTAATTTCATGTGCCCTTTTTTGTCAATTTTTATTTTTTTTATTTATTTTCTAAAATAAAAACTACATATCAGATAAGGACGATTCATGCATTAAAATGAGCACCAGGTCCTCGTCCTTAAGAAGGGATACTCCTTTGTCCAAATGCATTTTGCTCTATCTCTTGTAGTTTAGGAGTTGTAGAACACTTTTTGGAGTGGTAGCTGGCCAAAAACATGTGCTTTTTCCATCATAACTCCCAAACCATACATCCTACAAGGACGATTTATACACCAAATTGTTTCTAATACATATATACACAAGACTGCATATTCAGAAAAAAGTTTTCTGGAATTTGATTTTTTTTCAAGAATCTTAGTTTAAATTTTTTACATGAATCATAGTTTTTGACGTGGTTTTTTGCGATTTTTTTGATTTTTTAGCCATAACTTCTAAACCATACATCATAAAAGGACGATTAATGCATCAAAATGTTCCTTAAGCTACTGCCCACAAGACTGTATCCTTAAAATAATTTTAAAAATAAGATTTCATGTTAATTTCATGTGCCCTTTTTTGTCAATTTTTATTTTTTTTATTTATTTTCTAAAATAAAAACTACATATCAGATAAGGACGATTCATGCATTAAAATGAGCACCAGGTCCTCGTCCTTAAGAATGGATACTCCTTTGTCCAAATGCATTTTGCTCTATCTCTTGTAGTTTAGGAGTTGTAGAACACTTTTTGGAGTGGTAGCTGGCCAAAAACATGTGCTTTTTCCGTCATAACTCCCAAACAGTACATCCTACAAGGACGATTTATACACCAAATTGTTTCTAATACATATATACACAAGACTGCATATTCAGAAAAAAGTTTTCTGGAATTTAATTTTTTTTCAAGAATCTTATTTAAAATTTTTTACATGAATCATAGTTTTTGACGTGGTTTTGTGCGATTTTTTAGCCATAACTTCTAAACCATACATCAGAAAAGGACGATTTATGCATCAAAATGTTCCCTAAGCTACTGTCCACAATACTGTATCCCTAAAATAATTTTAAAAACTAGATTTCATGTTAATTTCATGTGCCCTTTTTTGTCAATTTTTATTTTTTTTATTTATTTTCTAAAATAAAAACTACATATCAGATAAGGACGATTCATGCATTAAAATGAGCACCAGGTCCTCGTCCTTAAGAAGGGATACTCCTTTGTCCAAATGCATTTTGCTCTATCTCTTGTAGTTTAGGAGTTGTAGAACACTTTTTGGAGTGGTAGCTGGCCAAAAACATGTGCTTTTTCCGTCATAACTCCCAAACCATACATCCTACAAGGACGATTTATACACCAAATTGTTTTTAATACATATACACAAGACTGCATATTCAGAAAAAAGTTTTCTGGAATTTGATTTTTTTTCAAGAATCTTATTTAAAATTTTTTACATGAATCATAGTTTTTGGCGTGGTTTTGTGCGATTTTTTTGATTTTTTAGCCATAACTTCTAAACCATACATCATAAAAGGACGATTTATGCATCAAAATGTTTCTTAAGCTACTGCCCACAAGACTGTATCCTTAAAATAATTTTAAAAATTAGATTTCATGTTAATTTCATGTGCCCTTTTTTGTCAATTTTTATTTTTTTTATTTATTTTCTAAAATAAAAACTACATATCAGATAAGGACGATTCATGCATTAAAATGAGCACCAGGTCCTCGTCCTTAAGAATGGATACTCCTTTGTCCAAATGCATTTTGCTCTATCTCTTGTAGTTTAGGAGTTGTAGAACACTTTTTGGAGTGGTAGCTGGCCAAAAACATGTGCTTTTTCCATCATAACTCCCAAACCATACATCCTACAAGGACGATTTATACACCAAATTGTTTCTAATACATATATACACAAGACTGCATATTCAGAAAAAAGTTTTCTGGAATTTGATTTTTTTTCAAGAATCTTAGTTTAAATTTTTTACATGAATCATAGTTTTTGACGTGGTTTTTTGCGATTTTTTTGATTTTTTAGCCATAACTTCTAAACCATACATCATAAAAGGACGATTTATGCATCAAAATGTTCCTTAAGCTACTGCCCACAAGACTGTGTCCTTAAAATAATTTTAAAAATTAGTTTTCATGTTAATTTCATGTGTCCTTTTTTGTCAATTTTTATTTTTTTTATTTATTTTCTAAAATAAAAACTACATATCAGATAAGGACGATTCATGCATTAAAATGAGCACCAGGTCCTCGTCCTTAAGAAGGGATACTCCTTTGTCCAAATGCCGTTTGCTCTATCTCTTGTAGTTTAGGAGTTGTAGAACACTTTTTGGAGTGGAAGCTGGCCAAAAACATGTGCTTTTTCCGTCATAACTCCCAAACCATACATCCTACAAGGACGATTTATACACCAAATTGTTTCTAATACATATATACACAAGACTGCATATTCAGAAAAAAGTTTTCTGGAATTTGATTTTTTTTCAAGAATCTTAGTTAAAATTTTTTACATGAATCATAGTTTTTGACGTGGTTTTTTGCGATTTTTTTGATTTTTTAGCCATAACTTCTAAACCATACATCATAAAAGGACGATTAATGCATCAAAATGTTCCTTAAGCTACTGCCCACAAGACTGTATCCTTAAAATAATTTTAAAAATAAGATTTCATGTTAATTTCATGTGCCCTTTTTTGTCAATTTTTATTTTTTTTATTTATTTTCTAAAATAAAAACTACATATCAGATAAGGACGATTCATGCATTAAAATGAGCACCAGGTCCTCGTCCTTAAGAATGGATACTCCTTTGTCCAAATGCATTTTGCTCTATCTCTTGTAGTTTAGGAGTTGTAGAACACTTTTTGGAGTGGTAGCTGGCCAAAAACATGTGCTTTTTCCGTCATAACTCCCAAACAGTACATCCTACAAGGACGATTTATACACCAAATTGTTTCTAATACATATATACACAAGACTGCATATTCAGAAAAAAGTTTTCTGGAATTTAATTTTTTTTCAAGAATCTTATTTAAAATTTTTTACATGAATCATAGTTTTTGACGTGGTTTTGTGCGATTTTTTAGCCATAACTTCTAAACCATACATCAGAAAAGGACGATTTATGCATCAAAATGTTCCCTAAGCTACTGTCCACAATACTGTATCCCTAAAATAATTTTAAAAACTAGATTTCATGTTAATTTCATGTGCCCTTTTTTGTCAATTTTTATTTTTTTTATTTATTTTCTAAAATAAAAACTACATATCAGATAAGGACGATTCATGCATTAAAATGAGCACCAGGTCCTCGTCCTTAAGAATGGATACTCCTTTGTTTAAATGCATTTTGCTCTATCTCTTGTAGTTTAGGAGTTGTAGAACACTTTTTGGAGTGGTAGCTGGCCAAAAACATGTGCTTTTTCCATCATAACTCCCAAACCATACATCCTACAAGGACGATTTATACACCAAATTGTTTCTAATACATATATACACAAGACTGCATATTCAGAAAAAAGTTTTCTGGAATTTGATTTTTTTTCAAGAATCTTAGTTTAAATTTTTTACATGAATCATAGTTTTTGACGTGGTTTTTTGCGATTTTTTTGATTTTTTAGCCATAACTTCTAAACCATACATCATAAAAGGACGATTTATGCATCAAAATGTTCCTTAAGCTACTGCCCACAAGACTGTGTCCTTAAAATAATTTTAAAAATTAGATTTCATGTTAATTTCATGTGTCCTTTTTTGTCAATTTTTATTTTTTTTATTTATTTTCTAAAATAAAAACTACATATCAGATAAGGACGATTCATGCATTAAAATGAGCACCAGGTCCTCGTCCTTAAGAAGGGATACTCCTTTGTCCAAATGCCGTTTGCTCTATCTCTTGTAGTTTAGGAGTTGTAGAACACTTTTTGGAGTGGAAGCTGGCCAAAAACATGTGCTTTTTCCGTCATAACTCCCAAACCATACATCCTACAAGGACGATTTATACACCAAATTGTTTCTAATACATATATACACAAGACTGCATATTCAGAAAAAAGTTTTCTGGAATTTGATTTTTTTTCAAGAATCTTAGTTAAAATTTTTTACATGAATCATAGTTTTTGACGTGGTTTTTTGCGATTTTTTTGATTTTTTAGCCATAACTTCTAAACCATACATCATAAAAGGACGATTAATGCATCAAAATGTTCCTTAAGCTACTGCCCACAAGACTGTATCCTTAAAATAATTTTAAAAATAAGATTTCATGTTAATTTCATGTGCCCTTTTTTGTCAATTTTTATTTTTTTTATTTATTTTCTAAAATAAAAACTACATATCAGATAAGGACGATTCATGCATTAAAATGAGCACCAGGTCCTCGTCCTTAAGAATGGATACTCCTTTGTCCAAATGCATTTTGCTCTATCTCTTGTAGTTTAGGAGTTGTAGAACACTTTTTGGAGTGGTAGCTGGCCAAAAACATGTGCTTTTTCCGTCATAACTCCCAAACAGTACATCCTACAAGGACGATTTATACACCAAATTGTTTCTAATACATATATACACAAGACTGCATATTCAGAAAAAAGTTTTCTGGAATTTAATTTTTTTTCAAGAATCTTATTTAAAATTTTTTACATGAATCATAGTTTTTGACGTGGTTTTGTGCGATTTTTTAGCCATAACTTCTAAACCATACATCAGAAAAGGACGATTTATGCATCAAAATGTTCCCTAAGCTACTGTCCACAATACTGTATCCCTAAAATAATTTTAAAAACTAGATTTCATGTTAATTTCATGTGCCCTTTTTTGTCAATTTTTATTTTTTTTATTTATTTTCTAAAATAAAAACTACATATCAGATAAGGACGATTCATGCATTAAAATGAGCACCAGGTCCTCGTCCTTAAGAAGGGATACTCCTTTGTCCAAATGCATTTTGCTCTATCTCTTGTAGTTTAGGAGTTGTAGAACACTTTTTGGAGTGGTAGCTGGCCAAAAACATGTGCTTTTTCCGTCATAACTCCCAAACCATACATCCTACAAGGACGATTTATACACCAAATTGTTTTTAATACATATACACAAGACTGCATATTCAGAAAAAAGTTTTCTGGAATTTGATTTTTTTTCAAGAATCTTATTTAAAATTTTTTACATGAATCATAGTTTTTGGCGTGGTTTTGTGCGATTTTTTTGATTTTTTAGCCATAACTTCTAAACCATACATCATAAAAGGACGATTTATGCATCAAAATGTTTCTTAAGCTACTGCCCACAAGACTGTATCCTTAAAATAATTTTAAAAATTAGATTTCATGTTAATTTCATGTGCCCTTTTTTGTCAATTTTTATTTTTTTTATTTATTTTCTAAAATAAAAACTACATATCAGATAAGGACGATTCATGCATTAAAATGAGCACCAGGTCCTCGTCCTTAAGAATGGATACTCCTTTGTCCAAATGCATTTTGCTCTATCTCTTGTAGTTTAGGAGTTGTAGAACACTTTTTGGAGTGGTAGCTGGCCAAAAACATGTGCTTTTTCCATCATAACTCCCAAACCATACATCCTACAAGGACGATTTATACACCAAATTGTTTCTAATACATATATACACAAGACTGCATATTCAGAAAAAAGTTTTCTGGAATTTGATTTTTTTTCAAGAATCTTAGTTTAAATTTTTTACATGAATCATAGTTTTTGACGTGGTTTTTTGCGATTTTTTTGATTTTTTAGCCATAACTTCTAAACCATACATCATAAAAGGACGATTTATGCATCAAAATGTTCCTTAAGCTACTGCCCACAAGACTGTGTCCTTAAAATAATTTTAAAAATTAGATTTCATGTTAATTTCATGTGTCCTTTTTTGTCAATTTTTATTTTTTTTATTTATTTTCTAAAATAAAAACTACATATCAGATAAGGACGATTCATGCATTAAAATGAGCACCAGGTCCTCGTCCTTAAGAAGGGATACTCCTTTGTCCAAATGCCGTTTGCTCTATCTCTTGTAGTTTAGGAGTTGTAGAACACTTTTTGGAGTGGAAGCTGGCCAAAAACATGTGCTTTTTCCGTCATAACTCCCAAACCATACATCCTACAAGGACGATTTATACACCAAATTGTTTCTAATACATATATACACAAGACTGCATATTCAGAAAAAAGTTTTCTGGAATTTGATTTTTTTTCAAGAATCTTAGTTAAAATTTTTTACATGAATCATAGTTTTTGACGTGGTTTTTTGCGATTTTTTTGATTTTTTAGCCATAACTTCTAAACCATACATCATAAAAGGACGATTAATGCATCAAAATGTTCCTTAAGCTACTGCCCACAAGACTGTATCCTTAAAATAATTTTAAAAATAAGATTTCATGTTAATTTCATGTGCCCTTTTTTGTCAATTTTTATTTTTTTTATTTATTTTCTAAAATAAAAACTACATATCAGATAAGGACGATTCATGCATTAAAATGAGCACCAGGTCCTCGTCCTTAAGAATGGATACTCCTTTGTCCAAATGCATTTTGCTCTATCTCTTGTAGTTTAGGAGTTGTAGAACACTTTTTGGAGTGGTAGCTGGCCAAAAACATGTGCTTTTTCCGTCATAACTCCCAAACAGTACATCCTACAAGGACGATTTATACACCAAATTGTTTCTAATACATATATACACAAGACTGCATATTCAGAAAAAAGTTTTCTGGAATTTAATTTTTTTTCAAGAATCTTATTTAAAATTTTTTACATGAATCATAGTTTTTGACGTGGTTTTGTGCGATTTTTTAGCCATAACTTCTAAACCATACATCAGAAAAGGACGATTTATGCATCAAAATGTTCCCTAAGCTACTGTCCACAATACTGTATCCCTAAAATAATTTTAAAAACTAGATTTCATGTTAATTTCATGTGCCCTTTTTTGTCAATTTTTATTTTTTTTATTTATTTTCTAAAATAAAAACTACATATCAGATAAGGACGATTCATGCATTAAAATGAGCACCAGGTCCTCGTCCTTAAGAATGGATACTCCTTTGTTTAAATGCATTTTGCTCTATCTCTTGTAGTTTAGGAGTTGTAGAACACTTTTTGGAGTGGTAGCTGGCCAAAAACATGTGCTTTTTCCATCATAACTCCCAAACCATACATCCTACAAGGACGATTTATACACCAAATTGTTTCTAATACATATATACACAAGACTGCATATTCAGAAAAAAGTTTTCTGGAATTTGATTTTTTTTCAAGAATCTTAGTTTAAATTTTTTACATGAATCATAGTTTTTGACGTGGTTTTTTGCGATTTTTTTGATTTTTTAGCCATAACTTCTAAACCATACATCATAAAAGGACGATTTATGCATCAAAATGTTCCTTAAGCTACTGCCCACAAGACTGTGTCCTTAAAATAATTTTAAAAATTAGATTTCATGTTAATTTCATGTGTCCTTTTTTGTCAATTTTTATTTTTTTTATTTATTTTCTAAAATAAAAACTACATATCAGATAAGGACGATTCATGCATTAAAATGAGCACCAGGTCCTCGTCCTTAAGAAGGGATACTCCTTTGTCCAAATGCCGTTTGCTCTATCTCTTGTAGTTTAGGAGTTGTAGAACACTTTTTGGAGTGGAAGCTGGCCAAAAACATGTGCTTTTTCCGTCATAACTCCCAAACCATACATCCTACAAGGACGATTTATACACCAAATTGTTTCTAATACATATATACACAAGACTGCATATTCAGAAAAAAGTTTTCTGGAATTTGATTTTTTTTCAAGAATCTTAGTTAAAATTTTTTACATGAATCATAGTTTTTGACGTGGTTTTTTGCGATTTTTTTGATTTTTTAGCCATAACTTCTAAACCATACATCATAAAAGGACGATTAATGCATCAAAATGTTCCTTAAGCTACTGCCCACAAGACTGTATCCTTAAAATAATTTTAAAAATAAGATTTCATGTTAATTTCATGTGCCCTTTTTTGTCAATTTTTATTTTTTTTATTTATTTTCTAAAATAAAAACTACATATCAGATAAGGACGATTCATGCATTAAAATGAGCACCAGGTCCTCGTCCTTAAGAATGGATACTCCTTTGTCCAAATGCATTTTGCTCTATCTCTTGTAGTTTAGGAGTTGTAGAACACTTTTTGGAGTGGTAGCTGGCCAAAAACATGTGCTTTTTCCGTCATAACTCCCAAACAGTACATCCTACAAGGACGATTTATACACCAAATTGTTTCTAATACATATATACACAAGACTGCATATTCAGAAAAAAGTTTTCTGGAATTTAATTTTTTTTCAAGAATCTTATTTAAAATTTTTTACATGAATCATAGTTTTTGACGTGGTTTTGTGCGATTTTTTAGCCATAACTTCTAAACCATACATCAGAAAAGGACGATTTATGCATCAAAATGTTCCCTAAGCTACTGTCCACAATACTGTATCCCTAAAATAATTTTAAAAACTAGATTTCATGTTAATTTCATGTGCCCTTTTTTGTCAATTTTTATTTTTTTTATTTATTTTCTAAAATAAAAACTACATATCAGATAAGGACGATTCATGCATTAAAATGAGCACCAGGTCCTCGTCCTTAAGAATGGATACTCCTTTGTTTAAATGCATTTTGCTCTATCTCTTGTAGTTTAGGAGTTGTAGAACACTTTTTGGAGTGGTAGCTGGCCAAAAACATGTGCTTTTTCCATCATAACTCCCAAACCATACATCCTACAAGGACGATTTATACACCAAATTGTTTCTAATACATATATACACAAGACTGCATATTCAGAAAAAAGTTTTCTGGAATTTGATTTTTTTTCAAGAATCTTATTTAAAATTTTTTACATGAATCGTAGTTTTTGGCGTGGTTTTGTGCGATTTTTTTGATTTTTTAGCCATAACTTCTAAACCATACATCAGAAAAGGACGATTTATGCATCAAAATGTTCCTTAAGCTACTGCCCACAAGACTGTATCCTTAAAATAATTTTAAAAATTAGATTTCATGTTAATTTCATGTGCCCTTTTTTGTCAATTTTTATTTTTTTTATTTATTTTCTAAAATAAAAACTACATATCAGATAAGGACGATTCATGCATTCAAATGAGCACCAGGTCCTCGTCCTTAAGAATGGATACTCCTTTGTCCAAATGCATTTTGCTCTATCTCTTGTAGTTGAGGAGTTGTAGAACACTTTTTGGAGTGGTAGCTGGCCAAAAACATGTGCTTTTTCGAGGTTTTTTGCGATTTTTTTGATTTTTTAGCCATAACTTCTAAACCATACATCATAAAAGGACGATTAATGCATCAAAATGTTCCTTAAGCTACTGCCCAGAAGACTGTATCCTTAAAATAATTTTAAAAATTAGATTTCATGTTAATTTCATGTGTCCTTTTTTGTCAATTTTTATTTTTTTTATTTATTTTCTAAAATAAAAACTACATATCAGATAAGGACGATTCATGCATTGAAATGAGCACCAGGTCCTCGTCCTTAAGAAGGGATACTCCTTTGTCCAAATGCCGTTTGCTCTATCTCTTGTAGTTTAGGAGTTGTAGAACACTTTTTTGGGTGGAAGCTGGCCAAAAACATGTGCTTTTTCCGTCATAACTCCCAAACCATACATCCTACAAGGACGATTTATACACCAAATTGTTTCTAATACATATATACACAAGACTGCATATTCAGAAAAAAGTTTTCTGGAATTTGATTTTTTTTCAAGAATCTTAGTTAAAATTTTTTACATGAATCATAGTTTTTGACGTGGTTTTGTGCGATTTTTTTGATTTTTTAGCCATAACTTCTAAACCATACATCATAAAAGGACGATTTATGCATCAAAATGTTCCTTAAGCTACTGCCCACAAGACTGTATCCTTAAAATAATTTTAAAAATTAGATTTCATGTTAATTTCATGTGCCCTTTTTTGTCAATTTTTATTTTTTTTATTTATTTTCTAAAATAAAAACTACATATCAGATAAGGACGATTCATGCATTAAAATGAGCACCAGGTTCTCGTCCTTAAGAAGGGATACTCCTTTGTCCAAATGCATTTTGCTCTATCTCTTGTAGTTTAGGAGTTGTAGAACACTTTTTGGAGTGGTAGCTGGCCAAAAACATGTGCTTTTTCCGTCATAACTCCCAAACCATACATCCTACAAGGACGATTTATACACCAAATTGTTTCTAATACATATATACACAAGACTGCATATTCAGAAAAAAGTTTTCTGGAATTTGATTTTTTTTCAAGAATCTTATTTAAAATTTTTTACATGAATCATAGTTTTTGACGTGGTTTTGTGCGATTTTTTTTATTTTTTAGCCATAACTTCTAAACCATACATCATAAAAGGACGATTTATGCATCAAAATGTTCCTTAAGCTACTGCCCACAAGACTGTATCCTTAAAATAATTTTAAAAATTAGATTTCATGTTAATTTCATGTGCCCTTTTTTTTTCAATTTTTATTTTTTTTATTTATTTTCTAAAATAAAAACTACATATCAGATAAGGACGATTCATGCATTAAAATGAGCACCAGGTCCTCGTCCTTAAGAAGGGATACTCCTTTGTCCAAATGCCGTTTGCTCTATCTCTTGTAGTTTAGGAGTTGTAGAACTTTTTTTTGGGTGGAAGCTGGCCAAAAACATGTGCTTTTTCCGTCATAACTCCCAAACCATACATCCTACAAGGACAATTTATACACCAAATTGTTTCTAATACATATATACACAAGACTGCATATTCAGAAAAAAGTTTTCTGGAATTTGATTTTTTTTCAAGAATCTTAGTTTAAATTTTTTACATGAATCATAGTTTTTGACGTGGTTTTTTGCGATTTTTTTGATTTTTTAGCCATAACTTCTAAACCATACATCATAAAAGGACGATTTATGCATCAAAATGTTCCTTAAGCTACTGCCCACAAGACTGTGTCCTTAAAATAATTTTAAAAATTAGATTTCATGTTAATTTCATGTGTCCTTTTTTGTCAATTTTTATTTTTTTTATTTATTTTCTAAAATAAAAACTACATATCAGATAAGGACGATTCATGCATTAAAATGAGCACCAGGTCCTCGTCCTTAAGAAGGGATACTCCTTTGTCCAAATGCCGTTTGCTCTATCTCTTGTAGTTTAGGAGTTGTAGAACACTTTTTGGAGTGGAAGCTGGCCAAAAACATGTGCTTTTTCCGTCATAACTCCCAAACCATACATCCTACAAGGACGATTTATACACCAAATTGTTTCTAATACATATATACACAAGACTGCATATTCAGAAAAAAGTTTTCTGGAATTTGATTTTTTTTTCAAGAATCTTAGTTAAAATTTTTTACATGAATCATAGTTTTTGACGTGGTTTTTTGCGATTTTTTTGATTTTTTAGCCATAACTTCTAAACCATACATCATAAAAGGACGATTAATGCATCAAAATGTTCCTTAAGCTACTGCCCACAAGACTGTATCCTTAAAATAATTTTAAAAATTAGATTTCATGTTAATTTCATGTGCCCTTTTTTGTCAATTTTTATTTTTTTTATTTATTTTCTAAAATAAAAACTACATATCAGATAAGGACGATTCATGCATTAAAATGAGCACCAGGTCCTCGTCCTTAAGAATGGATACTCTTTTGTCCAAATGCATTTTGCTCTATCTCTTGTAGTTTAGGAGTTGTAGAACACTTTTTGGAGTGGTAGCTGGCCAAAAACATGTGCTTTTTCCGTCATAACTCCCAAACTGTACATCCTACAAGGACGATTTATACACCAAATTGTTTCTTATACATATGTACACAAGACTGCATATTCAGAAAAAAGTTTTCTGGAATTTGATTTTTTTTCAAGAATCTTATTTAAAATTTTTTACATGAATCATAGTTTTTGACGTGGTTTTGTGCGATTTTTTAGCCATAACTTCTAAACCATACATCAGAAAAGGACGATTTATGCATCAAAATGTTCCCTAAGCTACTGTCCACAATACTGTATCCCTAAAAAAATTTTAAAAACTAGATTTCATGTTAATTTCATGTGCCCTTTTTTGTCAATTTTTATTTTTTTTATTTATTTTCTAAAATAAAAACTACATATCAGATAAGGACGATTCATGCATTAAAATGAGCACCAGGTCCTCGTCCTTAAGAAAGGATACTCCTTTGTCCAAATGCATTTTGCTCTATCTCTTGTAGTTTAGGAGTTGTAGAACACTTTTTGGAGTGGTAGCTGGCCAAAAACATGTGCTTTTTCCGTCATAACTCCCAAACCATACATCCTACAAGGACGATTTATACACCAAATTGTTTCTAATACATATATACACAAGACTGCATATTCAGAAAAAAGTTTTCTGGAATTTGATTTTTTTTCAAGAATCTTATTTAAAATTTTTTACATGAATCATAGTTTTTGACGTGGTTTTGTGCGATTTTTTTGATTTTTTAGCCATAACTTCTAAACCATACATCATAAAAGGACGATTTATGCATCAAAATGTTCCTTAAGCTACTGCCCACAAGACTGTATCCTTAAAATAATTTTAAAAATTAGATTTCATGTTAATTTCATGTGCCCTTTTTTGTCAATTTTTATTTTTTTTATTTATTTTCTAAAATAAAAACTACATATCAGATAAGGACGATTCATGCATTAAAATGAGCACCAGGTCCTCGTCCTTAAGAATGGATACTCCTTTGTCCAAATGCCGTTTGCTCTATCTCTTGTAGTTTAGGAGTTGTAGAACACTTTTTGGAGTGGTAGCTGGCCAAAAACATGTGCTTTTTCCGTCATAACTCCCAAACCATACATCCTACAAGGACGATTTATACACCAAATTGTTTCTAATACATATATACACAAGACTGCATATTCAGAAAAAAGTTTTCTGGAATTTGATTTTTTTTCAAGAATCTTATTTAAAATTTTTTACATGAATCATAGTTTTTGGCGTGGTTTTGTGCGATTTTTTTGATTTTTTAGCCATAACTTCTAAACCATACATCAGAAAAGGACGATTTATGCATCAAAATGTTCCTTAAGCTACTGCCCACAAGACTGTATCCTTAAAATAATTTTAAAAATTAGATTTCATGTTAATTTCACTGCCCACAAGACTGTGTCCTTAAAATAATTTTAAAAATTAGATTTCATGTTAATTTCATGTGTCCTTTTTTGTCAATTTTTATTTTTTTTATTTATTTTCTAAAATAAAAACTACATATCAGATAAGGACGATTCATGCATTAAAATGAGCACCAGGTCCTCGTCCTTAAGAAGGGATACTCCTTTGTCCAAATGCCGTTTGCTCTATCTCTTGTAGTTTAGGAGTTGTAGAACACTTTTTGGAGTGGAAGCTGGCCAAAAACATGTGCTTTTTCCGTCATAACTCCCAAACCATACATCCTACAAGGACGATTTATACACCAAATTGTTTCTAATACATATATACACAAGACTGCATATTCAGAAAAAAGTTTTCTGGAATTTGATTTTTTTTCAAGAATCTTAGTTAAAATTTTTTACATGAATCATAGTTTTTGACGTGGTTTTTTGCGATTTTTTTGATTTTTTAGCCATAACTTCTAAACCATACATCATAAAAGGACGATTAATGCATCAAAATGTTCCTTAAGCTACTGCCCACAAGACTGTATCCTTAAAATAATTTTAAAAATTAGATTTCATGTTAATTTCATGTGCCCTTTTTTGTCAATTTTTATTTTTTTTATTTATTTTCTAAAATAAAAACTACATATCAGATAAGGACGATTCATGCATTAAAATGAGCACCAGGTCCTCGTCCTTAAGAATGGATACTCCTTTGTCCAAATGCATTTTGCTCTATCTCTTGTAGTTTAGGAGTTGTAGAACACTTTTTGGAGTGGTAGCTGGCCAAAAACATGTGCTTTTTCCGTCATAACTCCCAAACTGTACATCCTACAAGGACGATTTATACACCAAATTGTTTCTAATACATATATACACAAGACTGCATATTCAGAAAAAAGTTTTCTGGAATTTGATTTTTTTTCAAGAATCTTAGTTTAAATTTTTTACATGAATCATAGTTTTTGACGTGGTTTTTTGCGATTTTTTTAGCCATAACTTCTAAACCATACATCATAAAAGGACGATTTATGCATCAAAATGTTCCTTAAGCTACTGCCCACAAGACTGTGTCCTTAAAATAATTTTAAAAATTAGATTTCATGTTAATTTCATGTGCCCTTTTTTGTCAATTTTTATTTTTTTTATTTATTTTCTAAAATAAAAAATACATATCAGATAAGGACGATTCATGCATTAAAATGAGCACCAGGTCCTCGTCCTTAAGAAGGGATATTCCTTTGTCCAAATGCCGTTTGCTCTATCTCTTGTAGTTTAGGAGTTGTAGAACACTTTTTGGAGTGGAAGCTGGCCAAAAACATGTGCTTTTTCCGTCATAACTCCCAAACCATACATCCTACAAGGACGATTTATACACCAAATTGTTTCTAATACATATAAAAACAAGACTGCATATTCAGAAAAAAGTTTTCTGGAATTTGATTTTTTTTCAAGAATCTTAGTTAAAATTTTTTACATGAATCATAGTTTTTGACGTGGTTTTTTGCGATTTTTTTGATTTTTTAGCCATAACTTCTAAACCATACATCATAAAAGGACGATTTATGCATCAAAATGTTCCTTAAGCTACTGCCCATAAGACTGTATCCTTAAAATAATTTTAAAAATTAGATTTCATGTGCCCTTTTTAGTCAATTTTTGTTTTTTTTATTTATTTTCTAAAATAAAAACTACATATCAGATAAGGACGATTCATGCATTAAACTGAGCACCAGGTCCTCGTCCTTAAGAAGGGATACTCCTTTGTCCAAATGCCGTTTGATCTATCTCTTGTAGTTTAGGAGTTGTAGAACACTTTTTGGGGTGGAAGCTGGCCAAAAACATGTGCTTTTTCCGTCATAACTCCCAAACCATACATCCTACAAGGACGATTTATACACCAAATTGTTTCTAATACATATATACACAAGACTGCATATTCAGAAAAAAGTTTTCTGGAATTTGATTTTTTTTCAAGAATCTTAGTTAAAATTTTTTACATGAATCATAGTTTTTGGCGTGGTTTTGTGCGATTTTTTTGATTTTTTAGCCATAACTTCTAAACCATACATCATAAAAGGACGATTTATGCATCAAAATGTTTCTTAAGCTACTGCCCACAAGACTGTATCCTTAAAATAATTTTAAAAATTAGATTTCATGTTAATTTCATGTGCCCTTTTTTGTCAATTTTTATTTTTTTTATTTATTTTCTAAAATAAAAACTACATATCAGATAAGGACGATTCATGCATTAAAATGAGCACCAGGTCCTCGTCCTTAAGAAGGGATACTCCTTTGTCCAAATGCATTTTGCTCTATCTCTTGTAGTTTAGGAGTTGTAGAACACTTTTTGGAGTGGTAGCTGGCCAAAAACATGTGCTTTTTCCGTCATAACTCCCAAACCATACATCCTACAAGGACGATTTATACACCAAATTGTTTCTAATACATATATACACAAGACTGCATATTCAGAAAAAAGTTTTCTGGAATTTGATTTTTTTTCAAGAATCTTATTTAAAATTTTTTACATGAATCATAGTTTTTGACGTGGTTTTGTGCGATTTTTTTGATTTTTTAGCCATAACTTCTAAACCATACATCATAAAAGGACGATTTATGCATCAAAATGTTCCTTAAGCTACTGCCCACAAGACTGTATCCTTAAAATAATTTTAAAAATTAGATTTCATGTTAATTTCATGTGCCCTTTTTTTTCAATTTTTATTTTTTTTATTTATTTTCTAAAATAAAAACTACATATCAGATAAGGACGATTCATGCATTAAAATGAGCACCAGGTCCTCGTCCTTAAGAAGGGATACTCCTTTGTCCAAATGCCGTTTGCTCTATCTCTTGTAGTTTAGGAGTTGTAGAACACTTTTTGGAGTGGAAGCTGGCCAAAAACATGTGCTTTTTCCGTCATAACTCCCAAGCCATACATCCTACAAAGACGATTTATACACAAAATTGTTTCTAATACATATATACACAAGACTGCATATTCAGAAAAAAGTTTTCTGGAATTTGATTTTTTTTCAAGAATCTTATTTAAAATTTTTTACATGAATCATAGTTTTTGGCGTGGTTTTGTGCGATTTTTTTGATTTTTTAGCCATAACGTCTAAACCATACATCATAAAAGGACGATTTATGCATCAAAATGTTCCTTAAGCTACTGCCCACAAGACTGTATCCTTAAAATAATTTTAAAAATTAGATTTCATGTTAAAATCATGTGCCCTTTTTTGTCAATTTTTATTTTTTTATTTATTTTCTAAAATAAAAACTACATATCAGATAAGGACGATTCATGCATTAAAATGAGCACCAGGTCCTCGTCCTTAAGAAGGGATACTCCTTTGTCCAAATGCATTTTGCTCTATCTCTTGTAGTTTAGGAGTTGTAGAACACTTTTTGGAGTGGTAGCTGGCCAAAAACATGTGCTTTTTCCGTCATAACTCCCAAACCATACATCCTACAAGGACGATTTATACACCAAATTGTTTCTAATACATATATACACAAGACTGCATATTCAGAAAAAAGTTTTCTGGAATTTGATTTTTTTTCAAGAATCTTAGTTAAAATTTTTTACATGAATCATAGTTTTTGGCGTGGTTTTGTGCGATTTTTTTGATTTTTTAGCCATAACTTCTAAACCATACATCATAAAAGGACGATTTATGCATCAAAATGTTTCTTAAGCTACTGCCCACAAGACTGTATCCTTAAAATAATTTTAAAAATTAGATTTCATGTGCCCTTTTTTGTCAATTTTTATTTTTTTTATTTATTTTCTAAAATAAAAACTACATATCAGATAAGGACGATTCATGCATTAAAATGAGCACCAGGTCCTCGTCCTTAAGAAGGGATACTCCTTTGTCCAAATGCATTTTGCTCTATCTCTTGTAGTTTAGGAGTTGTAGAACACTTTTTGGAGTGGTAGCTGGCCAAAAACATGTGCTTTTTCCATCATAACTCCCAAACTGTACATCCTACCAGGACGATTTATACACCAAATTGTTTCTAATACATATATACACAAGACTGCATATTCAGAAAAAAGTTTTCTGGAATTTGATTTTTTTTCAAGAATCTTATTTAAAATTTTTTACATGAATCATAGTTTTTGGCGTGGTTTTGTGCGATTTTTTTGATTTTTTAGCCATAACGTCTAAACCATACATCATAAAAGGACGATTTATGCATCAAAATGTTCCTTAAGCTACTGCCCACAAGACTGTATCCTTAAAATAATTTTAAAAATTAGATTTCATGTTAATTTCATGTGCCCTTTTTTGTCAATTTTTATTTTTTTATTTATTTTCTAAAATAAAAACTACATATCAGATAAGGACGATTCATGCATTAAAATGAGCACCAGGTCCTCGTCCTTAAGAATGGATACTCCTTTGTCCAAATGCATTTTGCTCTATCTCTTGTAGTTTAGGAGTTGTAGAACACTTTTTGGAGTGGTAGCTGGCCAAAAACATGTGCTTTTTCGAGGTTTTTTGCGATTTTTTTGATTTTTTAGCCATAACTTCTAAACCATACATCATAAAAGGACGATTTATGCATCAAAATGTTCCTTAAGCTACTGCCCATAAGACTGTATCCTTAAAATAATTTAAAAAAAAATTAGATTTCATGTTAATTTCATGTGTCCTTTTTTGTCAATTTTTATTTTTTTTATTTATTTTCTAAAATAAAAACTACATATCAGATAAGGACGATTAATGCATTAAAATGAGCACCAGGTCCTCGTCCTTAAGAAGGAATACTCCTTTGTCCAAATGCCGTTTGCTCTATCTCTTGTAGTTTAGGAGTTGTAGAACACTTGTTTGGGTGGAAGCTGGCCAAAAACATGTGCTTTTTCCGTCATAACTCCCAAACCATACATCCTACAAGGACGATTTATACACCAAATTGTTTCTAATACATATATACACAAGACTGCATATTCAGAAAAAAGTTTTCTGGAATTTGATTTTTTTTCAAGAATCTTAGTTAAAATTTTTTACATGAATCATAGTTTTTGACGTGGTTTTTTGCGATTTTTTTGATTTTTTAGCCATAACTTCTAAACCATACATCATAAAAGGACGATTTATGCATCAAAATGTTCCTTAAGCTACTGCCCACAAGACTGTATCCTTTAAATAATTTTAAAAATTAGATTTCATGTTAATTTCATGTGCCCTTTTTTGTCAATTTTTATTTTTTTTATTTATTTTCTAAAATAAAAACTACATATCAGATAAGGACGATTCATGCATTAAAATGAGCACCAGGTCCTCGTCCTTAAGAAGGGATACTCCTTTGTCCAAATGCATTTTGCTCTATCTCTTGTAGTTTAGGAGTTGTAGAACACTTTTCGGAGTGGAAGCTGGCCAAAAACATGTGCTTTTTCCGTCATAACTCCCAAACCATACATCCTACAAGGACGATTTATGCACCAAATTGTTTCTAATACATATATACACAAGACTGCATATTCAGAAAAAAGTTTTCTGGAATTTGATTTTTTTTCAAGAATCTTAGTTAAAATTTTTTACATGAATCATAGTTTTTGACGTGGTTTTTTGCGATTTTTTTGATTTTTTAGCCATAACTTCTAAACCATACATCATAAAAGGACGATTAATGCATCAAAATGTTCCTCAAGCTACTGCCCACAAGACTGTATCCTTAAAATAATTTTAAAAATTAGATTTCATGTTAATTTCATGTGCCCTTTTTTGTCAATTTTTATTTTTTTTATTTATTTTCTAAAATAAAAACTACATATCAGATAAGGACGATTCATGCATTAAAATGAGCACCAGGTCCTCGTCCTTAAGAAGGTAAACTCCTTTGTCCAAATGCATTTTGCTCTATCTCTTGTAGTTTAGGAGTTGTAGAACACTTTTTGGAGTGGTAGCTGGCCAAAAACATGTGCTTTTTCCGTCATAACTCCCAAACTGTACATCCTACAAGGACGATTTATACACCAAATTGTTTCTTATACATATATACACAAGACTGCATATTCAGAAAAAAGTTTTCTGGAATTTGATTTTTTTTCAAGAATCTTATTTAAAATTTTTTACATGAATCATAGTTTTTGACGTGGTTTTGTGCGATTTTTTAGCCATAACTTCTAAACCATACATCAGAAAAGGACGATTTATGCATCAAAATGTTCCCTAAGCTACTGTCCACAATACTGTATCCCTAAAAAAATTTTAAAAACTAGATTTCATGTTAATTTCATGTGCCCTTTTTTGTCAATTTTTATTTTTTTTATTTATTTTCTAAAATAAAAACTACATATCAGATAAGGACGATTCATGCACTAAAATGAGCACCAGGTCCTCGTCCTTAAGAAGGGATACTCCTTTGTCCAAATGCATTTTGCTCTATCTCTTGTAGTTTAGGAGTTGTAGAACACTTTTTGGAGTGGTAGCTGGCAAAAAACATGTGCTTTTTCCGTCATAACTCCCAAACCATACATCCTACAAGGACGATTTATACACCAAATTGTTTCTAATACATATATACACAAGACTGCATATTCAGAAAAAAGTTTTCTGGAATTTGATTTTTTTTCAAGAATCTTATTTAAAATTTTTTACATGAATCATAGTTTTTGGCGTGGTTTTGTGCGATTTTTTTGATTTTTTAGCCATAACTTCTAAACCATACATCATAAAAGGACGATTTATGCATCAAAATGTTTCTTAAGCTACTGCCCACAAGACTGTATCCTTAAAATAATTTTAAAAATTAGATTTCATGTTAATTTCATGTGCCCTTTTTTGTCAATTTTTATTTTTTTTATTTATTTTCTAAAATAAAAACTACATATCAGATAAGGACGATTCATGCATTAAAATGAGCACCAGGTCCTCGTCCTTAAGAAGGGATACTCCTTTTTCCAAATGCATTTTGCTCTATCTCTTGTAGTTTAGGAGTTGTAGAACACTTTTTGGAGTGGTAGCTGGCCAAAAACATGTGCTTTTTCCGTCATAACTCCCAAACTGTACATCCTACAAGGACGATTTATACACCAAATTGTTTCTAATACATATATACACAAGACTGCATATTCAGAAAAAAGTTTTCTGGAATTTGATTTTTTTTCAAGAATCTTATTTAAAATTTTTTACATGAATCATAGTTTTTGACGTGGTTTTGTGCGATTTTTTTGATTTTTTAGCCATAACTTCTAAACCATACATCATAAAAGGACGATTTATGCATCAAAATGTTCCTTAAGCTACTGCCCACAAGACTGTATCCTTAAAATAATTTTAAAAATTAGATTTCATGTTAATTTCATGTGCCCTTTTTTGTCAATTTTTATTTTTTTTATTTATTTTCTAAAATAAAAACTACATATCAGATAAGGACGATTCATGCATTAAAATGAGCACCAGGTCCTCGTCCTTAAGAATGGATACTCCTTTGTCCAAATGCCGTTTGCTCTATCTCTTGTAGTTTAGGAGTTGTAGAACACTTTTTGGAGTGGTAGCTGGCCAAAAACATGTGCTTTTTCCGTCATAACTCCCAAACCATACATCCTACAAGGACGATTTATACACCAAATTGTTTCTAATACATATATACACAAGACTGCATATTCAGAAAAAAGTTTTCTGGAATTTGATTTTTTTTCAAGAATCTTATTTAAAATTTTTTACATGAATCATAGTTTTTGGCGTGGTTTTGTGCGATTTTTTTGATTTTTTAGCCATAACTTCTAAACCATACATCAGAAAAGGACGATTTATGCATCAAAATGTTCCTTAAGCTACTGCCCACAAGACTGTATCCTTAAAATAATTTTAAAAATTAGATTTCATGTTAATTTCACTGCCCACAAGACTGTGTCCTTAAAATAATTTTAAAAATTAGATTTCATGTTAATTTCATGTGTCCTTTTTTGTCAATTTTTATTTTTTTTATTTATTTTCTAAAATAAAAACTACATATCAGATAAGGACGATTCATGCATTAAAATGAGCACCAGGTCCTCGTCCTTAAGAAGGGATACTCCTTTGTCCAAATGCCGTTTGCTCTATCTCTTGTAGTTTAGGAGTTGTAGAACACTTTTTGGAGTGGAAGCTGGCCAAAAACATGTGCTTTTTCCGTCATAACTCCCAAACCATACATCCTACAAGGACGATTTATACACCAAATTGTTTCTAATACATATATACACAAGACTGCATATTCAGAAAAAAGTTTTCTGGAATTTGATTTTTTTTCAAGAATCTTAGTTAAAATTTTTTACATGAATCATAGTTTTTGACGTGGTTTTTTGCGATTTTTTTGATTTTTTAGCCATAACTTCTAAACCATACATCATAAAAGGACGATTAATGCATCAAAATGTTCCTTAAGCTACTGCCCACAAGACTGTATCCTTAAAATAATTTTAAAAATTAGATTTCATGTTAATTTCATGTGCCCTTTTTTGTCAATTTTTATTTTTTTTATTTATTTTCTAAAATAAAAACTACATATCAGATAAGGACGATTCATGCATTAAAATGAGCACCAGGTCCTCGTCCTTAAGAATGGATACTCCTTTGTCCAAATGCATTTTGCTCTATCTCTTGTAGTTTAGGAGTTGTAGAACACTTTTTGGAGTGGTAGCTGGCCAAAAACATGTGCTTTTTCCGTCATAACTCCCAAACTGTACATCCTACAAGGACGATTTATACACCAAATTGTTTCTAATACATATATACACAAGACTGCATATTCAGAAAAAAGTTTTCTGGAATTTGATTTTTTTTCAAGAATCTTATTTAAAATTTTTTACATGAATCATAGTTTTTGACGTGGTTTTGTGCGATTTTTTTGATTTTTTAGCCATAACTTCTAAACCATACATCATAAAAGGACGATTTATGCATCAAAATGTTCCTTAAGCTACTGCCCACAAGACTGTATCCTTAAAATAATTTTAAAAATTAGATTTCATGTTAATTTCATGTGCCCTTTTTTGTCAATTTTTATTTTTTTTATTTATTTTCTAAAATAAAAACTACATATCAGATAAGGACGATTCATGCATTAAAATGAGCACCAGGTCCTCGTCCTTAAGAATGGATACTCCTTTGTCCAAATGCCGTTTGCTCTATCTCTTGTAGTTTAGGAGTTGTAGAACACTTTTTGGAGTGGAAGCTGGCCAAAAACATGTGCTTTTTCCGTCATAACTCCCAAACCATACATACTACAAGGACGATTTATACACCAAATTGTTTCTAATACATATATACACAAGACTGCATATTCAGAAAAAAGTTTTCTGGAATTTGATTTTTTTTCAAGAATCTTAGTTAAAATTTTTTACATGAATCATAGTTTTTGACGTGGTTTTTTGCGATTTTTTTGATTTTTTAGCCATAACTTCTAAACCATACATCATAAAAGGACGATTTATGCATCAAAATGTTCCTTAAGCTACTGCCCACAAGACTGTGTCCTTAAAATAATTTTAAAAATTAGATTTCATGTTAATTTCATGTGCCCTTTTTTGTCAATTTTTATTTTTTTTATTTATTTTCTAAAAAAAAAATACATATCAGATAAGGACGATTCATGCATTAAAATGAGCACCAGGTCCTCGTCCTTAAGAAGGGATACTCCTTTGTCCAAATGCCGTTTGCTCTATCTCTTGTAGTTTAGGAGTTGTAGAACACTTTTTGGAGTGGAAGCTGGCCAAAAACATGTGCTTTTTCCGTCATAACTCCCAAACCATACATCCTACAAGGACGATTTATACACCAAATTGTTTCTAATACATATAAAAACAAGACTGCATATTCAGAAAAAAGTTTTCTGGAATTTGATTTTTTTTCAAGAATCTTAGTTAAAATTTTTTACATGAATCATAGTTTTTGACGTGGTTTTTTGCGATTTTTTTGATTTTTTAGCCATAACTTCTAAACCATACATCATAAAAGGACGATTTATGCATCAAAATGTTCCTTAAGCTACTGCCCATAAGACTGTATCCTTAAAATAATTTTAAAAATTAGATTTCATGTGCCCTTTTTAGTCAATTTTTGTTTTTTTTATTTATTTTCTAAAATAAAAACTACATATCAGATAAGGACGATTCATGCATTAAACTGAGCACCAGGTCCTCGTCCTTAAGAAGGGATACTCCTTTGTCCAAATGCCGTTTGCTCTATCTCTTGTAGTTTAGGAGTTGTAGAACACTTTTTGGGGTGGAAGCTGGCCAAAAACATGTGCTTTTTCCGTCATAACTCCCAAACCATACATCCTACAAGGACGATTTATACACCAAATTGTTTCTAATACATATATACACAAGACTGCATATTCAGAAAAAAGTTTTCTGGAATTTGATTTTTTTTCAAGAATCTTAGTTAAAATTTTTTACATGAATCATAGTTTTTGGCGTGGTTTTGTGCGATTTTTTTGATTTTTTAGCCATAACTTCTAAACCATACATCATAAAAGGACGATTTATGCATCAAAATGTTCCTTAAGCTACTGCCCACAAGACTGTATCCTTAAAATAATTTTAAAAATTAGATTTCATGTTAATTTCATGTGCCCTTTTTTGTCAATTTTTATTTTTTTTATTTATTTTCTAAAATAAAAACTACATATCAGATAAGGACGATTCATGCATTAAAATGAGCACCAGGTCCTCGTCCTTAAGAAGGGATACTCCTTTGTCCAAATGCATTTTGCTCTATCTCTTGTAGTTTAGGAGTTGTAGAACACTTTTTGGAGTGGTAGCTGGCCAAAAACATGTGCTTTTTCCGTCATAACTCCCAAACCATACATCCTACAAGGACGATTTATACACCAAATTGTTTCTAATACATATATACACAAGACTGCATATTCAGAAAAAAGTTTTCTGGAATTTGATTTTTTTTCAAGAATCTTAGTTAAAATTTTTTACATGAATCATAGTTTTTGGCGTGGTTTTGTGCGATTTTTTTGATTTTTTAGCCATAACTTCTAAACCATACATCATAAAAGGACGATTTATGCATCAAAATGTTCCTTAAGCTACTGCCCACAAGACTGTATCCTTAAAATAATTTTAAAAATTAGATTTCATGTTAATTTCATGTGCCCTTTTTTGTCAATTTTTATTTTTTTTATTTATTTTCTAAAATAAAAACTACATATCAGATAAGGACGATTCATGCATTAAAATGAGCACCAGGTCCTCGTCCTTAAGTAGGGTTACTTCTTTGTCCAAATGCATTTTGCTCTATCTCTTGTAGTTTAGGAGTTGTAGAACACTTTTTGGAGTGGAAGCTGGCCAAAAACATGTGCTTTTTCCGTCATAACTCCCAAACCATACATCCTACAAGGACGACTTATACACCAAATTGTTTCTAATACATATATACACAAGACTGCATATTCAGAAAAAAGTTTTCTGGAATTTGATTTTTTTTCAAGAATCTTAGTTAAAATTTTTTACTGAATCATAGTTTTTGACGTGGTTTTTTGCGATTTTTTTTGATTTTTTAGCCATAACTTCTAAACCATACATCATAAAAGGACGATTTATGCATCAAAATGTTCCTTAAGCTACTGCCCACAAGACTGTATCCTTAAAATAATTTTAAAAATTAGATTTCATGTTAATTTCATGTGCCCTTTTTTGTCAATTTTTATTTTTTTTATTTATTTTCTAAAATAAAAACTACATATCAGATAAGGACGATTCATGCATTAAAATGAGCACCAGGTCCTCGTCCTTAAGAATGGATACTCCTTTGTCCAAATGCCGTTTGCTCTATCTCTTGTAGTTTAGGAGTTGTAGAACACTTTTTGGAGTGGAAGCTGGCCAAAAACATGTGCTTTTTCCGTCATAACTCCCAAACCATACATCCTACAAGGACGATTTATACACCAAATTGTTTCTAATACATATATACACAAGACTGCATATTCAGAAAAAAGTTTTCTGGAATTTGATTTTTTTTCAAGAATCTTAGTTAAAATTTTTTACATGAATCATAGTTTTTGACGTGGTTTTTTGCGATTTTTTTGATTTTTTAGCCATAACTTCTAAACCATACATCATAAAAGGACGATTTATGCATCAAAATGTTCCTTAAGCTACTGCCCACAAGACTGTGTCCTTAAAATAATTTTAAAAATTAGATTTCATGTTAATTTCATGTGCCCTTTTTTGTCAATTTTTATTTTTTTTATTTATTTTCTAAAAAAAAAATACATATCAGATAAGGACGATTCATGCATTAAAATGAGCACCAGGTCCTCGTCCTTAAGAAGGGATACTCCTTTGTCCAAATGCCGTTTGCTCTATCTCTTGTAGTTTAGGAGTTGTAGAACACTTTCTGGAGTGGAAGCTGGCCAAAAACATGTGCTTTTTCCGTCATAACTCCCAAACCATACATCCTACAAGGACGATTTATACACCAAATTGTTTCTAATACATATAAAAACAAGACTGCATATTCAGAAAAAAGTTTTCTGGAATTTGATTTTTTTTCAAGAATCTTAGTTAAAATTTTTTACATGAATCATAGTTTTTGACGTGGTTTTTTGCGATTTTTTTGATTTTTTAGCCATAACTTCTAAACCATACATCATAAAAGGACGATTTATGCATCAAAATGTTCCTTAAGCTACTGCCCATAAGACTGTATCCTTAAAATAATTTTAAAAATTAGATTTCATGTGCCCTTTTTAGTCAATTTTTGTTTTTTTTATTTATTTTCTAAAATAAAAACTACATATCAGATAAGGACGATTCATGCATTAAACTGAGCACCAGGTCCTCGTCCTTAAGAAGGGATACTCCTTTGTCCAAATGCCGTTTGCTCTATCTCTTGTAGTTTAGGAGTTGTAGAACACTTTTTGGGGTGGAAGCTGGCCAAAAACATGTGCTTTTTCCGTCATAACTCCCAAACCATACATCCTACAAGGACGATTTATACACCAAATTGTTTCTAATACATATATACACAAGACTGCATATTCAGAAAAAAGTTTTCTGGAATTTGATTTTTTTTCAAGAATCTTAGTTAAAATTTTTTACATGAATCATAGTTTTTGGCGTGGTTTTGTGCGATTTTTTTGATTTTTTAGCCATAACTTCTAAACCATACATCATAAAAGGACGATTTATGCATCAAAATGTTCCTTAAGCTACTGCCCACAAGACTGTATCCTTAAAATAATTTTAAAAATTAGATTTCATGTTAATTTTATGTGCCCTTTTTTGTCAATTTTTATTTTTTTTATTTATTTTCTAAAATAAAAACTACATATCAGATAAGGACGATTCATGCATTAAAATGAGCACCAGGTCCTCGTCCTTAAGAAGGGATACTCCTTTGTCCAAATGCATTTTGCTCTATCTCTTGTAGTTTAGGAGTTGTAGAACACTTTTTGGAGTGGTAGCTGGCCAAAAACATGTGCTTTTTCCGTCATAACTCCCAAACCATACATCCTACAAGGACGATTTATACACCAAATTGTTTCTAATACATATATACACAAGACTGCATATTCAGAAAAAAGTTTTCTGGAATTTGATTTTTTTTCAAGAATCTTATTTAAAATTTTTTACATGAATCATAGTTTTTGACGTGGTTTTGTGCGATTTTTTTGATTTTTTAGCCATAACTTCTAAACCATACATCATAAAAGGACGATTTATGCATCAAAATGTTCCTTAAGCTACTGCCCACAAGACTGTATCCTTAAAATAATTTTAAAAATTAGATTTCATGTTAATTTCATGTGCCCTTTTTTTTCAATTTTTATTTTTTTTATTTATTTTCTAAAATAAAAACTACATATCAGATAAGGACGATTCATGCATTAAAATGAGCACCAGGTCCTCGTCCTTAAGAAGGGATACTCCTTTGTCCAAATGCCGTTTGCTCTATCTCTTGTAGTTTAGGAGTTGTAGAACACTTTTTGGAGTGGAAGCTGGCCAAAAACATGTGCTTTTTCCGTCATAACTCCCAAGCCATACATCCTACAAAGACGATTTATACACAAAATTGTTTCTAATACATATATACACAAGACTGCATATTCAGAAAAAAGTTTTCTGGAATTTGATTTTTTTTCAAGAATCTTATTTAAAATTTTTTACATGAATCATAGTTTTTGACGTGGTTTTGTGCGATTTTTTTGATTTTTTAGCCATAACGTCTAAACCATACATCATAAAAGGACGATTTATGCATCAAAATGTTCCTTAAGCTACTGCCCACAAGACTGTATCCTTAAAATAATTTTAAAAATTAGATTTCATGTTAAAATCATGTGCCCTTTTTTGTCAATTTTTATTTTTTTATTTATTTTCTAAAATAAAAACTACATATCAGATAAGGACGATTCATGCATTAAAATGAGCACCAGGTCCTCGTCCTTAAGAAGGGATACTCCTTTGTCCAAATGCATTTTGCTCTATCTCTTGTAGTTTAGGAGTTGTAGAACACTTTTTGGAGTGGTAGCTGGCCAAAAACATGTGCTTTTTCCGTCATAACTCCCAAACCATACATCCTACAAGGACGATTTATACACCAAATTGTTTCTAATACATATATACACAAGACTGCATATTCAGAAAAAAGTTTTCTGGAATTTGATTTTTTTTCAAGAATCTTAGTTAAAATTTTTTACATGAATCATAGTTTTTGGCGTGGTTTTGTGCGATTTTTTTGATTTTTTAGCCATAACTTCTAAACCATACATCATAAAAGGACGATTTATGCATCAAAATGTTTCTTAAGCTACTGCCCACAAGACTGTATCCTTAAAATAATTTTAAAAATTAGATTTCATGTGCCCTTTTTTGTCAATTTTTATTTTTTTTATTTATTTTCTAAAATAAAAACTACATATCAGATAAGGACGATTCATGCATTAAAATGAGCACCAGGTCCTCGTCCTTAAGAAGGGATACTCCTTTGTCCAAATGCATTTTGCTCTATCTCTTGTAGTTTAGGAGTTGTAGAACACTTTTTGGAGTGGTAGCTGGCCAAAAACATGTGCTTTTTCCATCATAACTCCCAAACTGTACATCCTACCAGGACGATTTATACACCAAATTGTTTCTAATACATATATACACAAGACTGCATATTCAGAAAAAAGTTTTCTGGAATTTGATTTTTTTTCAAGAATCTTATTTAAAATTTTTTACATGAATCATAGTTTTTGGCGTGGTTTTGTGCGATTTTTTTGATTTTTTAGCCATAACGTCTAAACCATACATCATAAAAGGACGATTTATGCATCAAAATGTTCCTTAAGCTACTGCCCACAAGACTGTATCCTTAAAATAATTTTAAAAATTAGATTTCATGTTAATTTCATGTGCCCTTTTTTGTCAATTTTTATTTTTTTATTTATTTTCTAAAATAAAAACTACATATCAGATAAGGACGATTCATGCATTAAAATGAGCACCAGGTCCTCGTCCTTAAGAATGGATACTCCTTTGTCCAAATGCATTTTGCTCTATCTCTTGTAGTTTAGGAGTTGTAGAACACTTTTTGGAGTGGTAGCTGGCCAAAAACATGTGCTTTTTCGAGGTTTTTTGCGATTTTTTTGATTTTTTAGCCATAACTTCTAAACCATACATCATAAAAGGACGATTTATGCATCAAAATGTTCCTTAAGCTACTGCCCATAAGACTGTATCCTTAAAATAATTTAAAAAAAATTAGATTTCATGTTAATTTCATGTGTCCTTTTTTGTCAATTTTTATTTTTTTTATTTATTTTCTAAAATAAAAACTACATATCAGATAAGGACGATTAATGCATTAAAATGAGCACCAGGTCCTCGTCCTTAAGAAGGGATACTCCTTTGTCCAAATGCCGTTTGCTCTATCTCTTGTAGTTTAGGAGTTGTAGAACACTTTTTTGGGTGGAAGCTGGCCAAAAACATGTGCTTTTTCCGTCATAACTCCCAAACCATACATCCTACAAGGACGATTTATACACCAAATTGTTTCTAATACATATATACACAAGACTGCATATTCAGAAAAAAGTTTTCTGGAATTTGATTTTTTTTCAAGAATCTTAGTTAAAATTTTTTACTGAATCATAGTTTTTGACGTGGTTTTTTGCGATTTTTTTGATTTTTTAGCCATAACTTCTAAACCATACATCATAAAAGGACGATTAATGCATCAAAATGTTCCTCAAGCTACTGCCCACAAGACTGTATCCTTAAAATAATTTTAAAAATTAGATTTCATGTTAATTTCATGTGCCCTTTTTTGTCAATTTTTATTTTTTTTATTTATTTTCTAAAATAAAAACTACATATCAGATAAGGACGATTCATGCATTAAAATGAGCACCAGGTCCTCGTCCTTAAGAAGGTATACTCCTTTGTCCAAATGCATTTTGCTCTATCTCTTGTAGTTTAGGAGTTGTAGAACACTTTTTGGAGTGGTAGCTGGCCAAAAACATGTGCTTTTTCCGTCATAACTCCCAAACCATACATCCTACAAGGACGATTTATACACCAAATTGTTTCTAATACATATATACACAAGACTGCATATTCAGAAAAAAGTTTTCTGGAATTTGATTTTTTTTCAAGAATCTTATTTAAAATTTTTTACATGAATCATAGTTTTTGGCGTGGTTTTGTGCGATTTTTTTGATTTTTTAGCCATAACTTCTAAACCATACATCATAAAAGGACGATTTATGCATCAAAATGTTTCTTAAGCTACTGCCCACAAGACTGTATCCTTAAAATAATTTTAAAAATTAGATTTCATGTTAATTTCATGTGCCCTTTTTTGTCAATTTTTATTTTTTTTATTTATTTTCTAAAATAAAAACTACATATCAGATAAGGACGATTCATGCATTAAAATGAGCACCAGGTCCTCGTCCTTAAGAAGGGATACTCCTTTGTCCAAATGCATTTTGCTCTATCTCTTGTAGTTTAGGAGTTGTAGAACACTTTTTGGAGTGGTAGCTGGCCAAAAACATGTGCTTTTTCCGTCATAACTCCCAAACCATACATCCTACAAGGACGATTTATACACCAAATTGTTTCTAATACATATATACACAAGACTGCATATTCAGAAAAAAGTTTTCTGGAATTTGATTTTTTTTCAAGAATCTTATTTAAAATTTTTTACATGAATCATAGTTTTTGACGTGGTTTTGTGCGATTTTTTTGATTTTTTAGCCATAACTTCTAAACCATACATCATAAAAGGACGATTTATGCATCAAAATGTTCCTTAAGCTACTGCCCACAAGACTGTATCCTTAAAATAATTTTAAAAATTAGATTTCATGTTAATTTCATGTGCCCTTTTTTGTCAATTTTTATTTTTTTTATTTATTTTCTAAAATAAAAACTACATATCAGATAAGGACGATTCATGCATTAAAATGAGCACCAGGTCCTCGTCCTTAAGAAGGGATACTCCTTTGTCCAAATGCATTTTGCTCTATCTCTTGTAGTTTAGGAGTTGTAGAACACTTTTTGGAGTGGTAGCTGGCCAAAAACATGTGCTTTTTCCGTCATAACTCCCAAACCATACATCCTACAAGGACGATTTATACACCAAATTGTTTCTAATACATATATACACAAGACTGCATATTCAGAAAAAAGTTTTCTGGAATTTGATTTTTTTTCAAGAATCTTATTTAAAATTTTTTACATGAATCATAGTTTTTGACGTGGTTTTGTGCGATTTTTTTGATTTTTTAGCCATAACTTCTAAACCATACATCATAAAAGGACGATTTATGCATCAAAATGTTCCTTAAGCTACTGCCCACAAGACTGTATCCTTAAAATAATTTTAAAAATTAGATTTCATGTTAATTTCATGTGCCATTTTTTTTCAATTTTTATTTTTTTTATTTATTTTCTAAAATAAAAACTACATATCAGATAAGAACGATTCATGCATTAAAATGAGCACCAGGTCCTCGTCCTTAAGAAGGGATACTCCTTTGTCCAAATGCCGTTTGCTCTATCTCTTGTAGTTTAGGAGTTGTAGAACACTTTTTGGAGTGGAAGCTGGCCAAAAACATGTGCTTTTTCCGTCATAACTCCCAAGCCATACATCCTACAAAGACGATTTATACACCAAATTGTTTCTAATACATATATACACAAGACTGCATATTCAGAAAAAAGTTTTCTGGAATTTGATTTTTTTTCAAGAATCTTATTTAAAATTTTTTACATGAATCATAGTTTTTGGCGTGGTTTTGTGCGATTTTTTTTATTTTTTAGCCATAACGTCTAAACCATACATCATAAAAGGACGATTTATGCATCAAAATGTTCCTTAAGCTACTGCCCACAAGACTGTATCCTTAAAATAATTTTAAAAATTAGATTTCATGTTAAAATCATGTGCCCTTTTTTGTCAATTTTTATTTTTTTATTTATTTTCTAAAATAAAAACTACATATCAGATAAGGACGATTCATGCATTAAAATGAGCACCAGGTCCTCGTCCTTAAGAATGGATACTCCTTTGTCCAAATGCATTTTGCTCTATCTCTTGTAGTTTAGGAGTTGTAGAACACTTTTTGGAGTGGTAGCTGGCCAAAAACATGTGCTTTTTCGAGGTTTTTTGCGATTTTTTTGATCATAACTCTTTGCTGATGCTTTTTCCGTCATAACTCCCAAACCATACATCCTACAAGGACGATTTATACACCAAATTGTTTCTAATACATATATACACAAGACTGCATATTCAGAAAAAAGTTTTCTGGAATTTGATTTTTTTTCAAGAATCTTATTTAAAATTTTTTACATGAATCATAGTTTTTGACGTGGTTTTGTGCGATTTTTTTGATTTTTTAGCCATAACTTCTAAACCATACATCATAAAAGGACGATTTATGCATCAAAATGTTCCTTAAGCTACTGCCCACAAGACTGTATCCTTAAAATAATTTTAAAAATTAGATTTCATGTTAATTTCATGTGCCATTTTTTTTCAATTTTTATTTTTTTTATTTATTTTCTAAAATAAAAACTACATATCAGATAAGAACGATTCATGCATTAAAATGAGCACCAGGTCCTCGTCCTTAAGAAGGGATACTCCTTTGTCCAAATGCCGTTTGCTCTATCTCTTGTAGTTTAGGAGTTGTAGAACACTTTTTGGAGTGGAAGCTGGCCAAAAACATGTGCTTTTTCCGTCATAACTCCCAAGCCATACATCCTACAAAGACGATTTATACACCAAATTGTTTCTAATACATATATACACAAGACTGCATATTCAGAAAAAAGTTTTCTGGAATTTGATTTTTTTTCAAGAATCTTATTTAAAATTTTTTACATGAATCATAGTTTTTGGCGTGGTTTTGTGCGATTTTTTTTATTTTTTAGCCATAACGTCTAAACCATACATCATAAAAGGACGATTTATGCAACAAAATGTTCCTTAAGCTACTGCCCACAAGACTGTATCCTTAAAATAATTTTAAAAATTAGATTTCATGTTAAAATCATGTGCCCTTTTTTGTCAATTTTTATTTTTTTATTTATTTTCTAAAATAAAAACTACATATCAGATAAGGACGATTCATGCATTAAAATGAGCACCAGGTCCTCGTCCTTAAGAAGGGATACTCCTTTGTCCAAATGCCGTTTGCTCTATCTCTTGTAGTTTAGGAGTTGTAGAACACTTTTTGGAGTGGAAGCTGGCCAAAAACATGTGCTTTTTCCGTCATAACTCCCAAGCCATACATCCTACAAAGACGATTTATACACAAAATTGTTTCTAATACATATATACACAAGACTGCATATTCAGAAAAAAGTTTTCTGGAATTTGATTTTTTTTCAAGAATCTTATTTAAAATTTTTTACATGAATCATAGTTTTTGACGTGGTTTTGTGCGATTTTTTTGATTTTTTAGCCATAACGTCTAAACCATACATCATAAAAGGACGATTTATGCATCAAAATGTTCCTTAAGCTACTGCCCACAAGACTGTATCCTTAAAATAATTTTAAAAATTAGATTTCATGTTAAAATCATGTGCCCTTTTTTGTCAATTTTTATTTTTTTATTTATTTTCTAAAATAAAAACTACATATCAGATAAGGACGATTCATGCATTAAAATGAGCACCAGGTCCTCGTCCTTAAGAAGGGATACTCCTTTGTCCAAATGCATTTTGCTCTATCTCTTGTAGTTTAGGAGTTGTAGAACACTTTTTGGAGTGGTAGCTGGCCAAAAACATGTGCTTTTTCCGTCATAACTCCCAAACCATACATCCTACAAGGACGATTTATACACCAAATTGTTTCTAATACATATATACACAAGACTGCATATTCAGAAAAAAGTTTTCTGGAATTTGATTTTTTTTCAAGAATCTTAGTTAAAATTTTTTACATGAATCATAGTTTTTGGCGTGGTTTTGTGCGATTTTTTTGATTTTTTAGCCATAACTTCTAAACCATACATCATAAAAGGACGATTTATGCATCAAAATGTTTCTTAAGCTACTGCCCACAAGACTGTATCCTTAAAATAATTTTAAAAATTAGATTTCATGTGCCCTTTTTTGTCAATTTTTATTTTTTTTATTTATTTTCTAAAATAAAAACTACATATCAGATAAGGACGATTCATGCATTAAAATGAGCACCAGGTCCTCGTCCTTAAGAAGGGATACTCCTTTGTCCAAATGCATTTTGCTCTATCTCTTGTAGTTTAGGAGTTGTAGAACACTTTTTGGAGTGGTAGCTGGCCAAAAACATGTGCTTTTTCCATCATAACTCCCAAACTGTACATCCTACCAGGACGATTTATACACCAAATTGTTTCTAATACATATATACACAAGACTGCATATTCAGAAAAAAGTTTTCTGGAATTTGATTTTTTTTCAAGAATCTTATTTAAAATTTTTTACATGAATCATAGTTTTTGGCGTGGTTTTGTGCGATTTTTTTGATTTTTTAGCCATAACGTCTAAACCATACATCATAAAAGGACGATTTATGCATCAAAATGTTCCTTAAGCTACTGCCCACAAGACTGTATCCTTAAAATAATTTTAAAAATTAGATTTCATGTTAATTTCATGTGCCCTTTTTTGTCAATTTTTATTTTTTTATTTATTTTCTAAAATAAAAACTACATATCAGATAAGGACGATTCATGCATTAAAATGAGCACCAGGTCCTCGTCCTTAAGAATGGATACTCCTTTGTCCAAATGCATTTTGCTCTATCTCTTGTAGTTTAGGAGTTGTAGAACACTTTTTGGAGTGGTAGCTGGCCAAAAACATGTGCTTTTTCGAGGTTTTTTGCGATTTTTTTGATTTTTTAGCCATAACTTCTAAACCATACATCATAAAAGGACGATTTATGCATCAAAATGTTCCTTAAGCTACTGCCCATAAGACTGTATCCTTAAAATAATTTAAAAAAAATTAGATTTCATGTTAATTTCATGTGTCCTTTTTTGTCAATTTTTATTTTTTTTATTTATTTTCTAAAATAAAAACTACATATCAGATAAGGACGATTAATGCATTAAAATGAGCACCAGGTCCTCGTCCTTAAGAAGGGATACTCCTTTGTCCAAATGCCGTTTGCTCTATCTCTTGTAGTTTAGGAGTTGTAGAACACTTTTTTGGGTGGAAGCTGGCCAAAAACATGTGCTTTTTCCGTCATAACTCCCAAACCATACATCCTACAAGGACGATTTATACACCAAATTGTTTCTAATACATATATACACAAGACTGCATATTCAGAAAAAAGTTTTCTGGAATTTGATTTTTTTTCAAGAATCTTAGTTAAAATTTTTTACTGAATCATAGTTTTTGACGTGGTTTTTTGCGATTTTTTTGATTTTTTAGCCATAACTTCTAAACCATACATCATAAAAGGACGATTTATGCATCAAAATGTTTCTTAAGCTACTGCCCACAAGACTGTATCCTTAAAATAATTTTAAAAATTAGATTTCATGTTAATTTCATGTGCCCTTTTTTGTCAATTTTTATTTTTTTTATTTATTTTCTAAAATAAAAACTACATATCAGATAAAGACGATTCATGCATTAAAATGAGCACCAGGTCCTCGTCCTTAAGAAGGGATACTCCTTTGTCCAAATGCATTTTGCTCTATCTCTTGTAGTTTAGGAGTTGTAGAACACTTTTTGGAGTGGTAGCTGGCCAAAAACATGTGCTTTTTCCGTCATAACTCCCAAACCATACATCCTACAAGGACGATTTATACACCAAATTGTTTCTAATACATATATACACAAGACTGCATATTCAGAAAAAAGTTTTCTGGAATTTGATTTTTTTTCAAGAATCTTATTTAAAATTTTTTACATGAATCATAGTTTTTGACGTGGTTTTGTGCGATTTTTTTGATTTTTTAGCCATAACTTCTAAACCATACATCATAAAAGGACGATTTATGCATCAAAATGTTCCTTAAGCTACTGCCCACAAGACTGTATCCTTAAAATAATTTTAAAAATTAGATTTCATGTTAATTTCATGTGCCCTTTTTTTTCAATTTTTATTTTTTTTATTTATTTTCTAAAATAAAAACTACATATCAGATAAGGACGATTCATGCATTAAAATGAGCACCAGGTCCTCGTCCTTAATAAGGGATACTCCTTTGTCCAAATGCCGTTTGCTCTATCTCTTGTAGTTTAGGAGTTGTAGAACACTTTTTGGAGTGGAAGCTGGCCAAAAACATGTGCTTTTTCCGTCATAACTCCCAAGCCATACATCCTACAAAGACGATTTATACACCAAATTGTTTCTAATACATATATACACAAGACTGCATATTCAGAAAAAAGTTTTCTGGAATTTGATTTTTTTTCAAGAATCTTATTTAAAATTTTTTACATGAATCATAGTTTTTGGCGTGGTTTTGTGCGATTTTTTTTATTTTTTAGCCATAACGTCTAAACCATACATCATAAAAGGACGATTTATGCATCAAAATGTTCCTTAAGCTACTGCCCACAAGACTGTATCCTTAAAATAATTTTAAAAATTAGATTTCATGTTAAAATCATGTGCCCTTTTTTGTCAATTTTTATTTTTTTATTTATTTTCTAAAATAAAAACTACATATCAGATAAGGACGATTCATGCATTAAAATGAGCACCAGGTCCTCGTCCTTAAGAATGGATACTCCTTTGTCCAAATGCATTTTGCTCTATCTCTTGTAGTTTAGGAGTTGTAGAACACTTTTTGGAGTGGTAGCTGGCCAAAAACATGTGCTTTTTCGAGGTTTTTTGCGATTTTTTTGATCATAACTCTTTGCTGATGCTTTTTCCGTCATAACTCCCAAACCATACATCCTACAAGGACGATTTATACACCAAATTGTTTCTAATACATATATACACAAGACTGCATATTCAGAAAAAAGTTTTCTGGAATTTGATTTTTTTTCAAGAATCTTATTTAAAATTTTTTACATGAATCATAGTTTTTGACGTGGTTTTGTGCGATTTTTTTGATTTTTTAGCCATAACTTCTAAACCATACATCATAAAAGGACGATTTATGCATCAAAATGTTCCTTAAGCTACTGCCCACAAGACTGTATCCTTAAAATAATTTTAAAAATTAGATTTCATGTTAATTTCATGTGCCATTTTTTTTCAATTTTTATTTTTTTTATTTATTTTCTAAAATAAAAACTACATATCAGATAAGAACGATTCATGCATTAAAATGAGCACCAGGTCCTCGTCCTTAAGAAGGGATACTCCTTTGTCCAAATGCCGTTTGCTCTATCTCTTGTAGTTTAGGAGTTGTAGAACACTTTTTGGAGTGGAAGCTGGCCAAAAACATGTGCTTTTTCCGTCATAACTCCCAAGCCATACATCCTACAAAGACGATTTATACACCAAATTGTTTCTAATACATATATACACAAGACTGCATATTCAGAAAAAAGTTTTCTGGAATTTGATTTTTTTTCAAGAATCTTATTTAAAATTTTTTACATGAATCATAGTTTTTGGCGTGGTTTTGTGCGATTTTTTTTATTTTTTAGCCATAACGTCTAAACCATACATCATAAAAGGACGATTTATGCATCAAAATGTTCCTTAAGCTACTGCCCACAAGACTGTATCCTTAAAATAATTTTAAAAATTAGATTTCATGTTAAAATCATGTGCCCTTTTTTGTCAATTTTTATTTTTTTATTTATTTTCTAAAATAAAAACTACATATCAGATAAGGACGATTCATGCATTAAAATGAGCACCAGGTCCTCGTCCTTAAGAATGGATACTCCTTTGTCCAAATGCATTTTGCTCTATCTCTTGTAGTTTAGGAGTTGTAGAACACTTTTTGGAGTGGTAGCTGGCCAAAAACATGTGCTTTTTCGAGGTTTTTTGCGATTTTTTTGATTTTTTAGCCATAACTTCTAAACCATACATCATAAAAGGACGATTTATGCATCAAAATGTTCCTTAAGCTACTGCCCATAAGACTGTATCCTTAAAATAATTTTAAAAATTAGATTTCATGTTAATTTCATGTGTCCTTTTTTGTCAATTTTTATTTTTTTTATTTATTTTCTAAAATAAAAACTACATATCAGATAAGGACGATTCATGCATTAAAATGAGCACCAGGTCCTCGTCCTTAAGAAGGGATACTACTTTGTCCAAATGCCGTTTGCTCTATCTCTTGTAGTTTAGGAGTTGTAGAACACTTTTTGGAGTGGTAGCTGGCCAAAAACATGTGCTTTTTCCGTCATAACTCCCAAACCATACATCCTACAAGGACGATTTATACACCAAATTGTTTCTAATACATATATACACAAGACTGCATATTCAGAAAAAAGTTTTCTGGAATTTGATTTTTTTTCAAGAATCTTAGTTAAAATTTTTTACATGAATCATAGTTTTTGGCGTGGTTTTGTGCGATTTTTTTGATTTTTTAGCCATAACTTCTAAACCATACATCATAAAAGGACGATTTATGCATCAAAATGTTTCTTAAGCTACTGCCCACAAGACTGTATCCTTAAAATAATTTTAAAAATTAGATTTCATGTTAAAATCATGTGCCCTTTTTTGTCAATTTTTATTTTTTTATTTATTTTCTAAAATAAAAACTACATATCAGATAAGGACGATTCATGCATTAAAATGAGCACCAGGTCCTCGTCCTTAAGAATGGATACTCCTTTGTCCAAATGCATTTTGCTCTATCTCTTGTAGTTTAGGAGTTGTAGAACACTTTTTGGAGTGGTAGCTGGCCAAAAACATGTGCTTTTTCGAGGTTTTTTGCGATTTTTTTGATTTTTTAGCCATAACTTCTAAACCATACATCATAAAAGGACGATTTATGCATCAAAATGTTCCTTAAGCTACTGCCCATAAGACTGTATCCTTAAAATAATTTTAAAAATTAGATTTCATGTTAATTTCATGTGTCCTTTTTTGTCAATTTTTATTTTTTTTATTTATTTTCTAAAATAAAAACTACATATCAGATAAGGACGATTCATGCATTAAAATGAGCACCAGGTCCTCGTCCTTAAGAAGGGATACTACTTTGTCCAAATGCCGTTTGCTCTATCTCTTGTAGTTTAGGAGTTGTAGAACACTTTTTGGAGTGGTAGCTGGCCAAAAACATGTGCTTTTTCCGTCATAACTCCCAAACCATACATCCTACAAGGACGATTTATACACCAAATTGTTTCTAATACATATATACACAAGACTGCATATTCAGAAAAAAGTTTTCTGGAATTTGATTTTTTTTCAAGAATCTTAGTTAAAATTTTTTACATGAATCATAGTTTTTGGCGTGGTTTTGTGCGATTTTTTTGATTTTTTAGCCATAACTTCTAAACCATACATCATAAAAGGACGATTTATGCATCAAAATGTTTCTTAAGCTACTGCCCACAAGACTGTATCCTTAAAATAATTTTAAAAATTAGATTTCATGTGCCCTTTTTTGTCAATTTTTATTTTTTTTATTTATTTTCTAAAATAAAAACTACATATCAGATAAGGACGATTCATGCATTAAAATGAGCACCAGGTCCTCGTCCTTAAGAAGGGATACTCCTTTGTCCAAATGCATTTTGCTCTATCTCTTGTAGTTTAGGAGTTGTAGAACACTTTTTGGAGTGGTAGCTGGCCAAAAACATGTGCTTTTTCCATCATAACTCCCAAACTGTACATCCTACCAGGACGATTTATACACCAAATTGTTTCTAATACATATATACACAAGACTGCATATTCAGAAAAAAGTTTTCTGGAATTTGATTTTTTTTCAAGAATCTTATTTAAAATTTTTTACATGAATCATAGTTTTTGGCGTGGTTTTGTGCGATTTTTTTGATTTTTTAGCCATAACGTCTAAACCATACATCATAAAAGGACGATTTATGCATCAAAATGTTCCTTAAGCTACTGCCCACAAGACTGTATCCTTAAAATAATTTTAAAAATTAGATTTCATGTTAATTTCATGTGCCCTTTTTTGTCAATTTTTATTTTTTTATTTATTTTCTAAAATAAAAACTACATATCAGATTAGGACGATTCATGCATTAAAATGAGCACCAGGTCCTCGTCCTAAAGAAGGGATACTCCTTTGTCCAAATGCCGTTTGCTCTATCTCTTGTAGCTTAGGAGTTGTAGAACACTTTTTGGAGTGGTAGCTGGCCAAAAACATGTGCTTTTTCGAGGTTTTTTGCGATTTTTTTGATTTTTTAGCCATAACTTCTAAATCATACATCATAAAAGGACGATTTATGCATCAAAATGTTCCTTAAGCTACTGCCCACAAGACTGTATCCTTAAAATAATTTTAAAAATTAGATTTCATGTTAATTTCATGTGCCATTTTTTTTCAATTTTTATTTTTTTTATTTATTTTCTAAAATAAAAACTACATATCAGATAAGAACGATTTATGCATTAAAATGAGCACCAGGTCCTCGTCCTTAAGAAGGGATACTCCTTTGTCCAAATGCCGTTTGCTCTATCTCTTGTAGTTTAGGAGTTGTAGAACACTTTTTGGAGTGGAAGCTGGCCAAAAACATGTGCTTTTTCCGTCATAACTCCCAAGCCATACATCCTACAAAGACGATTTATACACCAAATTGTTTCTAATACATATATACACAAGACTGCATATTCAGAAAAAAGTTTTCTGGAATTTGATTTTTTTTCAAGAATCTTATTTAAAATTTTTTACATGAATCATAGTTTTTGGCGTGGTTTTGTGCGATTTTTTTTATTTTTTAGCCATAACTTCTAAACCATACATCAGAAAAGGACGATTTATGCATCAAAATGTTCCTTAAGCTACTGCCCACAAGACTGTATCCTTAAAATAATTTTAAAAATTAGATTTCATGTTAATTTCATGTGCCCTTTTTTGTCAATTTTTATTTTTTTTATTTATTTTCTAAAATAAAAACTACATAGCAGATAAGGACGATTCATGCATTAAAATGAGCACCAGGTCCTCGTCCTTAAGAATGGATACTCCTTTGTCCAAATGCATTTTGCTCTATCTCTTGTAGTTTAGGAGTTGTAGAACACTTTTTGGAGTGGTAGCTGGCCAAAAACATGTGCTTTTTCGAGGTTTTTTGCGATTTTTTTGATTTTTTAGCCATAACTTCTAAACCATACATCATAAAAGGACGATTTATGCATCAAAATGTTCCTTAAGCTACTGTTCATAAGACTGTATCCTTAAAATAATTTTAAAAATTAGATTTCATGTTAATTTCATGTGTCCTTTTTTGTCAACTTTTATTTTTTTTATTTATTTTCTAAAATAAAAACTACATATCAGATAAGGACGATTCATGCATTAAAATGAGCACCAGGTCCTCGTCCTTAAGAAGGGATACTCCTTTGTCCAAATGCCGTTTGCTCTATCTCTTGTAGTTTAGGAGTTGTAGAACACTTTTTGGAGTGGAAGCTGGCCAAAAACATGTGCTTTTTCCGTCATAACTCCCAAACCATACATCCTACAAGGACGATTTATACACCAAATTGTTTCTAATACATATATACACAAGACTGCATATTCAGAAAAAAGTTTTCTGGAATTTGATTTTTTTTCAAGAATCTTAGTTAAAATTTTTTACATGAATCATAGTTTTTGACGTGGTTTTTTGCGATTTTTTTGATTTTTTAGCCATAACTTCTAAACCATACATCATAAAAAGACGATTTATGCATCAAAATGTTCATTAAGCTACTGCCCACAAGACTGTATCCTTTAAATAATTTTAAAAATTAGATTTCATGTTAATTTCATGTGCCCTTTTTTGTCAATTTTTATTTTTTTTATTTATTTTCTAAAATAAAAACTACATATCAGATAAGGACGATTCATGCATTAAAATGAGCACCAGGTCCTCGTCCTTAAGAAGGGATACTCCTTTGTCCAAATGCCGTTTGCTCTATCTCTTGTAGTTTAGGAGTTGTAGAACACTTTTTGGAGTGGTAGCTGGCCAAAAACATGTGCTTTTTCCGTCATAACTCCCAAACCATACATCCTACAAGGACGATTTATACACCAAATTGTTTCTAATACATATATACCAAGACTGCATATTCAGAAAAAAGTTTTCTGGAATTTGATTTTTTTTCAAGAATCTTAGTTAAAATTTTTTACATGAATCATAGTTTTTGGCGTGGTTTTGTGCGATTTTTTTGATTTTTTAGCCATAACTTCTAAACCATACATCATAAAAGGACGATTTATGCATCAAAATGTTTCTTAAGCTACTGCCCACAAGACTGTATCCTTAAAATAATTTTAAAAATTAGATTTCATGTGCCCTTTTTTGTCAATTTTTATTTTTTTTATTTATTTTCTAAAATAAAAACTACATATCAGATAAGGACGATTCATGCATTAAAATGAGCACCAGTTCCTCGTCCTTAAGAAGGGATACTCCTTTGTCCAAATGCCGTCTGCTCTATCTCTTGTAGTTTAGGAGTTGTAGAACACTTTTTGGAGTGGTAGCTGGCCAAAAACATGTGCTTTTTCCGTCATAACTCCCAAACCATACATCCTACAAGGACGATTTATACACCAAATTGTTTCTAATACATATATACACAAGACTGCATATTCAGAAAAAAGTTTTCTGGAATTTGATTTTTTTTCAAGAATCTTATTTAAAATTTTTTACATGAATCATAGTTTTTGGCGTGGTTTTGTGCGATGTTAATTTCATGTGCCCTTTTTTGTCAATTTTTATTTTTTTTATTTATTTTCTAAAATAAAAACTACATATCAGATAAGGACGATTCATGCATTAAAATGAGCACCAGGTCCTCGTCCTTAAGAAGGGATACTCCTTTGTCCAAATGCATTTTGCTCTATCTCTTGTAGTTTAGGAGTTGTAGAACACTTTTTGGAGTGGTAGCTGGCCAAAAACATGTGCTTTTTCCGTCATAACTCCCAAACCATACATCCTACAAGGACGATTTATGCACCAAATTGTTTCTAATACATATATACACAAGACTGCATATTCAGAAAAAAGTTTTCTAGAATTTGATTTTTTTTCAAGAATCTTAGTTAAAATTTTTTACATGAATCATAGTTTTTGACGTGGTTTTTTGCGATTTTTTTGATTTTTTAGCCATAACTTCTAAACCATACATCATAAAAGGACGATTTATGCATCAAAATGTTCCTTAAGCTACTGCCCACAAGACTGTATCCTTAAAATAATTTTAAAAATTAGATTTCATGTTAATTTCATGTGCCCTTTTTTGTCAATTTTTATTTTTTTTATTTATTTTCTAAAATAAAAACTACATATCAGATAAGGACGATTCATGCATTAAAATGAGCACCAGGTCCTCGTCCTTAAGAAGGGATACTCCTTTGTCCAAATGCATTTTGCTCTATCTCTTGTAGTTTAGGAGTTGTAGAACACTTTTTGGAGTGGTAGCTGGCCAAAAACATGTGCTTTTTCCGTCATAACTCCCAAACCATACATCCTACAAGGACGATTTATACACCAAATTGTTTCTAATACATATATACAAAAGACTGCATATTCAGAAAAAAGTTTTCTGGAATTTGATTTTTTTTCAAGAATCTTAGTTAAAATTTTTTACATGAATCATAGTTTTTGGCGTGGTTTTGTGCGATTTTTTTGATTTTTTAGCCATAACTTCTAAACCATACATCATAAAAGGACGATTTATGCATCAAAATGTTTCTTAAGCTACTGCCCACAAGACTGTATCCTTAAAATAATTTTAAAAATTAGATTTCATGTGCCCTTTTTTGTCAATTTTTATTTTTTTTATTTATTTTCTAAAATAAAAACTACATATCAGATAAGGACGATTCATGCATTAAAATGAGCACCAGGTCCTCGTCCTTAAGAAGGGATACTCCTTTGTCCAAATGCATTTTGCTCTATCTCTTGTAGTTTAGGAGTTGTAGAACACTTTTTGGAGTGGTAGCTGGCCAAAAACATGTGCTTTTTCCATCATAACTCCCAAACTGTACATCCTACCAGGACGATTTATACACCAAATTGTTTTTAATACATATATACACAAGACTGCATATTCAGAAAAAAGTTTTCTGGAATTTGATTTTTTTTCAAGAATCTTAGTTAAAATTTTTTACATGAATCATAGTTTTTGGCGTGGTTTTGTGCGATTTTTTTGATTTTTTAGCCATAACTTCTAAACCATACATCATAAAAGGACGATTTATGCATCAAAATGTTTCTTAAGCTACTGCCCACAAGACTGTATCCTTAAAATAATTTTAAAAATTAGATTTCATGTGCCCTTTTTTGTCAATTTTTATTTTTTTTATTTATTTTCTAAAATAAAAACTACATATCAGATAAGGACGATTCATGCATTAAAATGAGCACCAGTTCCTCGTCCTTAAGAAGGGATACTCCTTTGTCCAAATGCCGTCTGCTCTATCTCTTGTAGTTTAGGAGTTGTAGAACACTTTTTGGAGTGGTAGCTGGCCAAAAACATGTGCTTTTTCCGTCATAACTCCCAAACCATACATCCTACAAGGACGATTTATACACCAAATTGTTTCTAATACATATATACACAAGACTGCATATTCAGAAAAAAGTTTTCTGGAATTTGATTTTTTTTCAAGAATCTTATTTAAAATTTTTTACATGAATCATAGTTTTTGGCGTGGTTTTGTGCGATGTTAATTTCATGTGCCCTTTTTTGTCAATTTTTATTTTTTTTATTTATTTTCTAAAATAAAAACTACATATCAGATAAGGACGATTCATGCATTAAAATGAGCACCAGGTCCTCGTCCTTAAGAAGGGATACTCCTTTGTCCAAATGCATTTTGCTCTATCTCTTGTAGTTTAGGAGTTGTAGAACACTTTTTGGAGTGGTAGCTGGCCAAAAACATGTGCTTTTTCCGTCATAACTCCCAAACCATACATCCTACAAGGACGATTTATGCACCAAATTGTTTCTAATACATATATACACAAGACTGCATATTCAGAAAAAAGTTTTCTAGAATTTGATTTTTTTTCAAGAATCTTAGTTAAAATTTTTTACATGAATCATAGTTTTTGACGTGGTTTTTTGCGATTTTTTTGATTTTTTAGCCATAACTTCTAAACCATACATCATAAAAGGACGATTTATGCATCAAAATGTTCCTTAAGCTACTGCCCACAAGACTGTATCCTTAAAATAATTTTAAAAATTAGATTTCATGTTAATTTCATGTGCCCTTTTTTGTCAATTTTTATTTTTTTTATTTATTTTCTAAAATAAAAACTACATATCAGATAAGGACGATTCATGCATTAAAATGAGCACCAGGTCCTCGTCCTTAAGAAGGGATACTCCTTTGTCCAAATGCATTTTGCTCTATCTCTTGTAGTTTAGGAGTTGTAGAACACTTTTTGGAGTGGTAGCTGGCCAAAAACATGTGCTTTTTCCGTCATAACTCCCAAACCATACATCCTACAAGGACGATTTATACACCAAATTGTTTCTAATACATATATACAAAAGACTGCATATTCAGAAAAAAGTTTTCTGGAATTTGATTTTTTTTCAAGAATCTTAGTTAAAATTTTTTACATGAATCATAGTTTTTGGCGTGGTTTTGTGCGATTTTTTTGATTTTTTAGCCATAACTTCTAAACCATACATCATAAAAGGACGATTTATGCATCAAAATGTTTCTTAAGCTACTGCCCACAAGACTGTATCCTTAAAATAATTTTAAAAATTAGATTTCATGTGCCCTTTTTTGTCAATTTTTATTTTTTTTATTTATTTTCTAAAATAAAAACTACATATCAGATAAGGACGATTCATGCATTAAAATGAGCACCAGGTCCTCGTCCTTAAGAAGGGATACTCCTTTGTCCAAATGCATTTTGCTCTATCTCTTGTAGTTTAGGAGTTGTAGAACACTTTTTGGAGTGGTAGCTGGCCAAAAACATGTGCTTTTTCCATCATAACTCCCAAACTGTACATCCTACCAGGACGATTTATACACCAAATTGTTTTTAATACATATATACACAAGACTGCATATTCAGAAAAAAGTTTTCTGGAATTTGATTTTTTTTCAAGAATCTTATTTAAAATTTTTTACATGAATCATAGTTTTTGGCGTGGTTTTGTGCGATTTTTTTGATTTTTTAGCCATAACGTCTAAACCATACATCATAAAAGGACGATTTATGCATCAAAATGTTCCTTAAGCTACTGCCCACAAGACTGTATCCTTAAAATAATTTTAAAAATTAGATTTCATGTTAATTTCATGTGCCCTTTTTTGTCAATATTTATTTTTTTATTTATTTTCTAAAATAAAAACTACATATCAGATAAGGACGATTCATGCATTAAAATGAGCACCAGGTCCTCGTCCTTAAGAATGGATACTCCTTTGTCCAAATGCATTTTGCTCTATCTCTTGTAGTTTAGGAGTTGTAGAACACTTTTTGGAGTGGTAGCTGGCCAAAAACATGTGCTTTTTCGAGGTTTTTTGCGATTTTTTTGATTTTTTAGCCATAACTTCTAAACCATACATCATAAAAGGACGATTTATGCATCAAAATGTTCCTTAAGCTACTGCCCATAAGACTGTATCCTTAAAATAATTTTAAAAATTAGATTTCATGTTAATTTCATGTGTCCTTTTTTGTCAATTTTTATTTTTTTTATTTATTTTCTAAAATAAAAACTACATATCAGATAAGGACGATTCATGCATTAAAATGAGCACCAGGTCCTCGTCCTTAAGAAGGGATACTCCTTTGTCCAAATGCCGTTTGCTCTATCTCTTGTAGTTTAGGAGTTGTAGAACACTTTTTGGAGTGGTAGCTGGCCAAAAACATGTGATTTTTCCGTCATAACTCCCAAACCATACATCCTACAAGGACGATTTATACACCAAATTGTTTCTAATACATATATACACAAGACTGCATATTCAGAAAAAAGTTTTCTGGAATTTGATTTTTTTTCAAGAATCTTAGTTAAAATTTTTTACATGAATCATAGTTTTTGGCGTGGTTTTGTGCGATTTTTTTGATTTTTTAGCCATAACTTCTAAACCATACATCATAAAAGGACGATTTATGCATCAAAATGTTCATTAAGCTACTGCCCACAAGACTGTATCCTTTAAATAATTTTAAAAATTAGATTTCATGTTAATTTCATGTGCCCTTTTTTGTCAATTTTTATTTTTTTTATTTATTTTCTAAAATAAAAACTACATATCAGATAAGGACGATTCATGCATTAAAATGAGCACCAGGTCCTCGTCCTTAAGAAGGGATACTCCTTTGTCCAAATGCATTTTGCTCTATCTCTTGTAGTTTAGGAGTTGTAGAACACTTTTTGGAGTGGTAGCTGGCCAAAAACATGTGCTTTTTCCGTCATAACTCCCAAACCATACATCCTACAAGGACGATTTATGCACCAAATTGTTTCTAATACATATATACACAAGACTGCATATTCAGAAAAAAGTTTTCTAGAATTTGATTTTTTTTCAAGAATCTTAGTTAAAATTTTTTACATGAATCATAGTTTTTGACGTGGTTTTTTGCGATTTTTTTGATTTTTTAGCCATAACTTCTAAACCATACATCATAAAAGGACGATTAATGCATCAAAATGTTCCTTAAGCTACTGCCCACAAGACTGTATCCTTAAAATAATTTTAAAAATTAGATTTCATGTTAATTTCATGTGCCCTTTTTTGTCAATTTTTATTTTTTTTATTTATTTTCTAAAATAAAAACTACATATCAGATAAGGACGATTCATGCATTAAAATGAGCACCAGGTCCTCGTCCTTAAGAAGGGATACTCCTTTGTCCAAATGCATTTTGCTCTATCTCTTGTAGTTTAGGAGTTGTAGAACACTTTTTGGAGTGGTAGCTGGCCAAAAACATGTGCTTTTTCCGTCATAACTCCCAAACCATACATCCTACAAGGACGATTTATACACCAAATTGTTTCTAATACATATATACAAAAGACTGCATATTCAGAAAAAAGTTTTCTGGAATTTGATTTTTTTTCAAGAATCTTAGTTAAAATTTTTTACATGAATCATAGTTTTTGGCGTGGTTTTGTGCGATTTTTTTGATTTTTTAGCCATAACTTCTAAACCATACATCATAAAAGGACGATTTATGCATCAAAATGTTTCTTAAGCTACTGCCCACAAGACTGTATCCTTAAAATAATTTTAAAAATTAGATTTCATGTGCCCTTTTTTGTCAATTTTTATTTTTTTTATTTATTTTCTAAAATAAAAACTACATATCAGATAAGGACGATTCATGCATTAAAATGAGCACCAGGTCCTCGTCCTTAAGAAGGGATACTCCTTTGTCCAAATGCATTTTGCTCTATCTCTTGTAGTTTAGGAGTTGTAGAACACTTTTTGGAGTGGTAGCTGGCCAAAAACATGTGCTTTTTCCATCATAACTCCCAAACTGTACATCCTACCAGGACGATTTATACACCAAATTGTTTTTAATACATATATACACAAGACTGCATATTCAGAAAAAAGTTTTCTGGAATTTGATTTTTTTTCAAGAATCTTATTTAAAATTTTTTACATGAATCATAGTTTTTGGCGTGGTTTTGTGCGATTTTTTTGATTTTTTAGCCATAACGTCTAAACCATACATCATAAAAGGACGATTTATGCATCAAAATGTTCCTTAAGCTACTGCCCACAAGACTGTATCCTTAAAATAATTTTAAAAATTAGATTTCATGTTAATTTCATGTGCCCTTTTTTGTCAATATTTATTTTTTTATTTATTTTCTAAAATAAAAACTACATATCAGATAAGGACGATTCATGCATTAAAATGAGCACCAGGTCCTCGTCCTTAAGAATGGATACTCCTTTGTCCAAATGCATTTTGCTCTATCTCTTGTAGTTTAGGAGTTGTAGAACACTTTTTGGAGTGGTAGCTGGCCAAAAACATGTGCTTTTTTGAGGTTTTTTGCGATTTTTTTGATTTTTTAGCCATAACTTCTAAACCATACATCATAAAAGGACGATTTATGCATCAAAATGTTCCTTAAGCTACTGCCCATAAGACTGTATCCTTAAAATAATTTTAAAAATTAGATTTCATGTTAATTTCATGTGTCCTTTTTTGTCAATTTTTATTTTTTTTATTTATTTTCTAAAATAAAAACTACATATCAGATAAGGACGATTCATGCATTAAAATGAGCACCAGGTCCTCGTCCTTAAGAAGGGATACTCCTTTGTCCAAATGCCGTTTGCTCTATCTCTTGTAGTTTAGGAGTTGTAGAACACTTTTTGGAGTGGTAGCTGGCCAAAAACATGTGATTTTTCCGTCATAACTCCCAAACCATACATCCTACAAGGACGATTTATACACCAAATTGTTTCTAATACATATATACACAAGACTGCATATTCAGAAAAAAGTTTTCTGGAATTTGATTTTTTTTCAAGAATCTTAGTTAAAATTTTTTACATGAATCATAGTTTTTGGCGTGGTTTTGTGCGATTTTTTTGATTTTTTAGCCATAACTTCTAAACCATACATCATAAAAGGACGATTTATGCATCAAAATGTTTCTTAAGCTACTGCCCACAAGACTGTATCCTTAAAATAATTTTAAAAATTAGATTTCATGTTAATTTCATGTGCCCTTTTTTGTCAATTTTTATTTTTTTTATTTATTTTCTAAAATAAAAACTACATATCAGATAAGGACGATTCATGCATTAAAATGAGCACCAGGTCCTCGTCCTTAAGAAGGGATACTCCTTTGTCCAAATGCCGTTTGCTCTATCTCTTGTAGTTAAGGAGTTGTAGAACACTTTTTGGAGTGGTAGCTGGCCAAAAACATGTGCTTTTTCCGTCATAACTCCCAAACCATACATCCTACAAGGACGATTTATACACCAAATTGTTTCTAATACATATATACACAAGACTGCATATTCAGAAAAAAGTTTTCTGGAATTTGATTTTTTTTCAAGAATCTTATTTAAAATTTTTTACATGAATCATAGTTTTTGACGTGGTTTTGTGCGATTTTTTTGATTTTTTAGCCATAACTTCTAAACCATACATCATAAAAAGACGATTTATGCATCAAAATGTTCCTTAAGCTACTGCCCACAAGACTGTATCCTTTAAATAATTTTAAAAATTAGATTTCATGTTAATTTCATGTGCCCTTTTTTGTCAATTTTTATTTTTTTTATTTATTTTCTAAAATAAAAACTACATATCAGATAAGGACGATTCATGCATTAAAATGAGCACCAGGTCCTCGTCCTTAAGAAGGGATACTCCTTTGTCCAAATGCATTTTGCTCTATCTCTTGTAGTTTAGGAGTTGTAGAACACTTTTTGGAGTGGAAGCTGGCCAAAAACATGTGCTTTTTCCGTCATAACTCCCAAACCATACATCCTACAAGGACGATTTATGCACCAAATTGTTTCTAATACATATATACACAAGACTGCATATTCAGAAAAAAGTTTTCTAGAATTTGATTTTTTTTCAAGAATCTTAGTTAAAATTTTTTACATGAATCATAGTTTTTGACGTGGTTTTTTGCGATTTTTTTGATTTTTTAGCCATAACTTCTAAACCATACATCATAAAAGGACGATTAATGCATCAAAATGTTCCTTAAGCTACTGCCCACAAGACTGTATCCTTAAAATAATTTTAAAAATTAGATTTCATGTTAATTTCATGTGCCCTTTTTTGTCAATTTTTATTTATTTTCTAAAATAAAAACTACATATCAGATAAGGACGATTCATGCATTAAAATGAGCACCAGGTCCTCGTCCTTAAGAAGGGATACTCCTTTGTCCAAATGCATTTTGCTCTATCTCTTGTAGTTTAGGAGTTGTAGAACACTTTTTGGAGTGGTAGCTGGCCAAAAACATGTGCTTTTTCCATCATAACTCCCAAACTGTACATCCTACCAGGACGATTTATACACCAAATTGTTTCTAATACATATATACACAAGACTGCATATTCAGAAAAAAGTTTTCTGGAATTTGATTTTTTTTCAAGAATCTTATTTAAAATTTTTTACATGAATCATAGTTTTTGGCGTGGTTTTGTGCGATTTTTTTGATTTTTTAGCCATAACGTCTAAACCATACATCATAAAAGGACGATTTATGCATCAAAATGTTCCTTAAGCTACTGCCCACAAGACTGTATCCTTAAAATAATTTTAAAAATTAGATTTCATGTTAATTTCATGTGCCCTTTTTTGTCAATATTTATTTTTTTATTTATTTTCTAAAATAAAAACTACATATCAGATAAGGACGATTCATGCATTAAAATGAGCACCAGGTCCTCGTCCTTAAGAATGGATACTCCTTTGTCCAAATGCATTTTGCTCTATCTCTTGTAGTTTAGGAGTTGTAGAACACTTTTTGGAGTGGTAGCTGGCCAAAAACAAGTGCTTTTTCGAGGTTTTTTGCGATTTTTTTGATTTTTTAGCCATAACTTCTAAACCATACATCATAAAAGGACGATTTATGCATCAAAATGTTTCTTAAGCTACTGCCCACAAGACTGTATCCTTAAAATAATTTTAAAAATTAGATTTCATGTGCCCTTTTTTGTCAATTTTTATTTTTTTTATTTATTTTCTAAAATAAAAACTACATATCAGATAAGGACGATTCATGCATTAAAATAGCACCAGGTCCTCGTCCTTAAGAAGGGATACTCCTTTGTCCAAATGCCGTTTGCTCTATCTCTTGTAGTTTAGGAGTTGTAGAACACTTTTTGGAGTGGTAGCTGGCCAAAAACATGTGCTTTTTCCGTCATAACTCCCAAACTGTACATCCTACAAGGACGATTTATACACCAAATTGTTTCTAATACATATATACACAAGACTGCATATTCAGAAAAAAGTTTTCTGGAATTTGATTTTTTTTCAAGAATCTTATTTAAAATTTTTTACATGAATCATAGTTTTTGACGTGGTTTTGTGCGATTTTTTTGATTTTTTAGCCATAACTTCTAAACCATACATCATAAAAGGACGATTTATGCATCAAAATGTTCCTTAAGCTACTGCCCACAAGACTGTATCCTTAAAATAATTTTAAAAATTAGATTTCATGTTAATTTCATGTGCCCTTTTTTGTCAATTTTTATTTTTTTTATTTATTTTCTAAAATAAAAACTACATATCAGATAAGGACGATTCATGCATTAAAATGAGCACCAGGTCCTCGTCCTTAAGAAGAAATACTCCTTTGTCCAAATGCCGTTTGCTCTATCTCTTGTAGTTTAGGAGTTGTAGAACACTTTTTGGAGTGGTAGCTGGCCAAAAACATGTGCTTTTTCCGTCATAACTCCCAAAACATACATCCTACAAGGACGATTTATACACCAAATTGTTTCTAATACATATATACACAAGACTGCATATTCAGAAAAAAGTTTTCTGGAATTTGATTTTTTTTCAAGAATCTTATTTAAAATTTTTTACATGAATCATAGTTTTTGGCGTGGTTTTGTGCGATTTTTTTGATTTTTTAGCCATAACTTCTAAACCATACATCATAAAAGGACGATTTATGCATCAAAATGTTTCTTAAGCTACTGCCCACAAGACTGTATCCTTAAAATAATTTTAAAAATTAGATTTCATGTTAATTTCATGTGCCCTTTTTTGTCAATTTTTATTTTTTTTATTTATTTTCTAAAATACAAACTACATATCAGATAAGGACGATTCATGCATTAAAATGAGCACCAGGTCCTCGTCCTTAAGAATGGATACTCCTTTGTCCAAATGCATTTTGCTCTATCTCTTGTAGTTTAGGAGTTGTAGAACACTTTTTGGAGTGGTAGCTGGCCAAAAACATGTGCTTTTTCCGTCATAACTCCCAAACTGTACATCCTACAAGGACGATTTATACACCAAATTGTTTCTAATACATATATACACAAGACTGCATATTCAGAAAAAAGTTTTCTGGAATTTGATTTTTTTTCAAGAATCTTATTTAAAATTTTTTACATGAATCATAGTTTTTGACGTGGTTTTGTGCGATTTTTTTGATTTTTTAGCCATAACTTCTAAACCATACATCATAAAAGGACGATTTATGCATCAAAATGTTCCTTAAGCTACTGCCCACAAGACTGTATCCTTAAAATAATTTTAAAAATTAGATTTCATGTTAATTTCATGTGCCCTTTTTTGTCAATTTTTATTTTTTTTATTTATTTTCTAAAATAAAAACTACTTATCAGATAAGGACGATTCATGCATTAAAATGAGCACCAGGTCCTCGTCCTTAAGAATGGATACTCCTTTGTCCAAATGCATTTTGCTCTATCTCTTGTAGTTTAGGAGTTGTAGAACACTTTTTGGGGTGGTAGCTGGCCAAAAACATGTGCTTTTTCGAGGTTTTTTGCGATTTTTTTGATTTTTTAGCCATAACTTCTAAACCATACATCATAAAAGGACGATTTATGCATCAAAATGTTCCTTAAGCTACTGTCCACAAGACTGTATCCTTAAAATAATTTTAAAAATTAGATTTCATGTTAATTTCATGTGCCCTTTTTTGTCAATTTTTATTTTTTTTATTTATTTTCTAAAATAAAAACTACATATCAGATAAGGACGATTCATGCATTAAAATGAGCACCAGGTCCTCGTCCTTAAGAATGGATACTCCTTTGTCCAAATGCATTTTGCTCTATCTCTTGTAGTTTAGGAGTTGTAGAACACTTTTTGGAGTGGTAGCTGGCCAAAAACATGTGCTTTTTCCGTCATAACTCCCAAACTGTACATCCTACAAGGACGATTTATACACCAAATTGTTTCTAATACATATATACACAAGACTACATATTCAGAAAAAAGTTTTCTGGAATTTGATTTTTTTTCAAGAATCTTATTTAAAATTTTTTACATGAATCATAGTTTTTGACTTGGTTTTGTGCGATTTTTTTGATTTTTTAGCCATAACTTCTAAACCATACATCATAAAAGGACGATTTATGCATCAAAATGTTCCTTAAGCTACTGCCCACAAGACTGTATCCTTAAAATAATTTTAAAAATTAGATTTCATGTTAATTTCATGTGCCCTTTTTTGTCAATTTTTATTTTTTTTATTTATTTTCTAAAATAAAAACTACATATCAGATAAGGACGATTCATGCATTAAAATAGCACCAGGTCCTCGTCCTTAAGAAGGGATACTCCTTTGTCCAAATGCCGTTTGCTCTATCTCTTGTAGTTTAGGAGTTGTAGAACACTTTTTGGAGTGGTAGCTGGCCAAAAACATGTGCTTTTTCCGTCATAACTCCCAAACTGTACATCCTACAAGGACGATTTATACACCAAATTGTTTCTAATACATATATACACAAGACTGCATATTCAGAAAAAAGTTTTCTGGAATTTGATTTTTTTTCAAGAATCTTATTTAAAATTTTTTACATGAATCATAGTTTTTGACGTGGTTTTGTGCGATTTTTTTGATTTTTTAGCCATAACTTCTAAACCATACATCATAAAAGGACGATTTATGCATCAAAATGTTCCTTAAGCTACTGCCCACAAGACTGTATCCTTAAAATAATTTTAAAAATTAGATTTCATGTTAATTTCATGTGCCCTTTTTTGTCAATTTTTATTTTTTTTATTTATTTTCTAAAATAAAAACTACATATCAGATAAGGACGATTCATGCATTAAAATGAGCACCAGGTCCTCGTCCTTAAGAAGAAATACTCCTTTGTCCAAATGCCGTTTGCTCTATCTCTTGTAGTTTAGGAGTTGTAGAACACTTTTTGGAGTGGTAGCTGGCCAAAAACATGTGCTTTTTCCGTCATAACTCCCAAAACATACATCCTACAAGGACGATTTATACACCAAATTGTTTCTAATACATATATACACAAGACTGCATATTCAGAAAAAAGTTTTCTGGAATTTGATTTTTTTTCAAGAATCTTATTTAAAATTTTTTACATGAATCATAGTTTTTGGCGTGGTTTTGTGCGATTTTTTTGATTTTTTAGCCATAACTTCTAAACCATACATCATAAAAGGACGATTTATGCATCAAAATGTTTCTTAAGCTACTGCCCACAAGACTGTATCCTTAAAATAATTTTAAAAATTAGATTTCATGTTAATTTCATGTGCCCTTTTTTGTCAATTTTTATTTTTTTTATTTATTTTCTAAAATACAAACTACATATCAGATAAGGACGATTCATGCATTAAAATGAGCACCAGGTCCTCGTCCTTAAGAATGGATACTCCTTTGTCCAAATGCATTTTGCTCTATCTCTTGTAGTTTAGGAGTTGTAGAACACTTTTTGGAGTGGTAGCTGGCCAAAAACATGTGCTTTTTCCGTCATAACTCCCAAACTGTACATCCTACAAGGACGATTTATACACCAAATTGTTTCTAATACATATATACACAAGACTGCATATTCAGAAAAAAGTTTTCTGGAATTTGATTTTTTTTCAAGAATCTTATTTAAAATTTTTTACATGAATCATAGTTTTTGACGTGGTTTTGTGCGATTTTTTTGATTTTTTAGCCATAACTTCTAAACCATACATCATAAAAGGACGATTTATGCATCAAAATGTTCCTTAAGCTACTGCCCACAAGACTGTATCCTTAAAATAATTTTAAAAATTAGATTTCATGTTAATTTCATGTGCCCTTTTTTGTCAATTTTTATTTTTTTTATTTATTTTCTAAAATAAAAACTACTTATCAGATAAGGACGATTCATGCATTAAAATGAGCACCAGGTCCTCGTCCTTAAGAATGGATACTCCTTTGTCCAAATGCATTTTGCTCTATCTCTTGTAGTTTAGGAGTTGTAGAACACTTTTTGGGGTGGTAGCTGGCCAAAAACATGTGCTTTTTCGAGGTTTTTTGCGATTTTTTTGATTTTTTAGCCATAACTTCTAAACCATACATCATAAAAGGACGATTTATGCATCAAAATGTTCCTTAAGCTACTGTCCACAAGACTGTATCCTTAAAATAATTTTAAAAATTAGATTTCATGTTAATTTCATGTGCCCTTTTTTGTCAATTTTTATTTTTTTTATTTATTTTCTAAAATAAAAACTACATATCAGATAAGGACGATTCATGCATTAAAATGAGCACCAGGTCCTCGTCCTTAAGAAGGGATACTCCTTTGTCCAAATGCATTTTGCTCTATCTCTTGTAGTTTAGGAGTTGTAGAACACTTTTTGGAGTGGTAGCTGGCCAAAAACATGTGCTTTTTCCGTCATAACTCCCAAACCATACATCCTACAAGGACGATTTATACACCAAATTGTTTCTAATACATATATACACAAGACTGCATATTCAGAAAAAAGTTTTCTGGAATTTGATTTTTTTTTCAAGAATCTTATTTAAAATTTTTTACATGAATCATAGTTTTTGACGTGGTTTTGTGCGATTTTTTTGATTTTTTAGCCATAACTTCTAAACCATACATCATAAAAGGACGATTTATGCATCAAAATGTTCCTTAAGCTACTGCCCACAAGACTGTATCCTTAAAATAATTTTAAAACATAGATTTCATGTTAATTTCATGTGCCCTTTTTTGTCAATTTTTATTTTTTATATTTATTTTCTAAAATAAAAACTACATATCAGATAAGGACGATTCATGCATTAAAATGAGCACCAGGTCCTCGTCCTTAAGAATGGATACTCCTTTGTCCAAATGCATTTTGCTCTATCTCTTGTAGTTTAGGAGTTGTAGAACACTTTTTGGGGTGGTAGCTGGCCAAAAACATGTGCTTTTTCGAGGTTTTTTGCGATTTTTTTGATTTTTTAGCCATAACTTCTAAACCATACATCATAAAAGGACGATTTATGCATCAAAATGTTCCTTAAGCTACTGTCCACAAGACTGTATCCTTAAAATAATTTTAAAAATTAGATTTCATGTTAATTTCATGTGTCCTTTTTTGTCAATTTTTATTTTTTTTATTTATTTTCTAAAATAAAAACTACATATCAGATAAGGACGATTCATGCATTAAAATGAGCACCAGGTCCTCGTCCTTAAGAAGGGTTACTCCTTTGTCCAAATGCCGTTTGCTCTATCTCTTGTAGTTTAGGAGTTGTAGAACACTTTTTTGGGTGGAAGCTGGCCAAAAACATGTGCTTTTTCCGTCATAACTCCCAAACCATACATCCTACAAGGACGATTTATACACCAAATTGTTTCTAATACATATATACACAAGACTGCATATTCAGAAAAAAGTTTTCTGGAATTTGATTTTTTTTCAAGAATCTTAGTTTAAATTTTTTACATGAATCATAGTTTTTGACGTGGTTTTGTGCGATTTTTTTGATTTTTTAGCCATAACTTCTAAACCATACATCATAAAAGGACGATTTATGCATCAAAATGTTCCTTAAGCTACTGCCCACAAGACTGTATCCTTAAAATATCCTTAAAAACATGTAAAAAATTTTAACTAAGATTCTTGAAAAAAAATCAAATTCCAGAAAACTTTTTTCTGAATATGCAGTCTTGTGTATATATGTATTAGAAACAATTTGGTGTATAAATCGTCCTTGTAGGATGTATGGTTTGGGAGTTATGACGGAAAAAGCACATGTTTTTGGCCAGCTTCCACTCCAAAAAGTGTTCTATAACTCCTAAACTACAAGAGATAGAGCAAACGGCATTTGGACAAAGGAGTATCCCTTCTTAAGGACGAGGACCTGGTGCTCATTTTAATGCATGAATCGTCCTTATCTGATATGTAGTTTTTATTTTAGAAAATAAATAAAAATTGACAAAAAAGGGCACATGAAATTAACATGAAATCTAATTTTTAAAATTATTTTAAGGATACATTCTTGTGGACAATAACTTAAGGAACATTTTGATGCATAAATCGTCCTTTTATGATGTATGGTTTAGAAGTTATGGCTAAAAAATCAAAAAAATCGCACGAAACCACGTCAAAAACTATGATTCATGTAAAAAATTTTAACTAAGTTTCTTGAAAAAAAAAAATCAAATTCCAGAAAACTTTTTTCTGAATATGCAGTCTTGTGTATATATGTATTAGAAACAATTTGGTGTATAAATCGTCCTTGTAGGATGTATGGTTTGGGAGTTATGACGGAAAAAGCACATGTTTTTGGCCAGCTTCCACTCCAAAAAGTGTTCTACAACTCCTAAGCTACAAGAGAAAGAGCAAAATGCATTTGGACAAAGGAGTATCCCTTCTTAAGGACGAGGACCTGGTGCTCATTTTAATGCATGAATCGTCCTTATCTGATATGTAGTTTTTATTTTAGAAAATAAATATAAAAAATAAAAATTGACAAAAAAGGGCACATGAAATTAACATGAAATCTAATTTTTAAAATTATTTTAAGGATACAGTCTTGTGGGCAGTAGCTTAAGGAACATTTTGATGCATAAATCGTCCTTTTATGATGTATGGTTTAGAAGTTATGGCTAAAAAATCAAAAAATCGCAAAAAACCACGTCAAAAACTATGATTCATGTAAAAAATTTTAACTAAGATTCTTGAAAAAAAATCAAATTCCAGAAAACTTTTTTCTGAATATGCAGTCTTGTGTATATATGTATTAGAAACAATTTGGTGTATAAATCGTCCTTGTAGGATGTATGGTTTGGGAGTTATGACGGAAAAAGCACATGTTTTTGGCCAGCTTCCACTCCAAAAAGTGTTCTACAACTCCTAAACTACAAGAGATAGAGCAAACGGCATTTGGACAAAGGAGTATCCCTTCTTAAGGACGAGGACCTGGTGCTCATTTTAATGCATGAATCGTCCTTATCTGATATGTAGTTTTTATTTTAGAAAATAAATAAAAATTGACAAAAAAGGGCACATGAAATTAACATGAAATCTAATTTTTAAAATTATTTTAAGGATACATTCTTGTGGACAATAGCTTAAGGAACATTTTGATGCATAAATCGTCCTTTTATGATGTATGGTTTAGAAGTTATGGCTAAAAAATCAAAAAAATCGCACAAAACCACGTCAAAAACTATGATTCATGTAAAAAATTTAAACTAAGATTCTTGAAAAAAAATCAAATTCCAGAAAACTTTTTTCTGAATATGCAGTCTTGTGTATATATGTATTAGAAACAATTTGGTGTATAAATCGTCCTTGTAGGATGTATGGTTTGGGAGTTATGACGGAAAAAGCACATGTTTTTGGCCAGCTTCCACTCCAAAAAGTGTTCTACAAAAAAATAAACTACAAGAGAAAGAGCAAAATGCATTTGGACAAAGGAGTATCCCTTCTTAAGGACGAGGACCTGGTGCTCATTTTAATGCATGAATCGTCCTTATCTGATATGTAGTTTTTATTTTAGAAAATAAATAAAAATTGACAAAAAAGGGCACATGAAATTAACATGAAATCTAATTTTTAAAATTATTTTAAGGATACAGTCTTGTGGGCAGTAGCTTAAGGAACATTTTGATGCATAAATCGTCCTTTTATGATGTATGGTTTAGAAGTTATGGCTAAAAAATCAAAAAAATCGCACAAAACCACGTCAAAAACTATGATTCATGTAAAAAATTTTAAATAAGATTCTTGAAAAAAAATCAAATTCCAGAAAACTTTTTTCTGAATATGCAGTCTTGTGTATATATGTATTAGAAACAATTTGGTGTATAAATCGTCCTTGTAGGATGTATGGTTTGGGAGTTATGACGGAAAAAGCACATGTTTTTGGCCAGCTTCCACTCCAAAAAATGTTCTACAACTCCTAAACTACAAGAGATAGAGCAAACGGCATTTGGACAAAGGAGTATTCCTTCTTAAGGACGAGGACCTGGTGCTCATTTTAATGCATGAATCGTCCTTATCTGATATGTAGTTTTTATTTTAGAAAATAAATAAAAAAAATAAAAATTGACAAAAAAGGGCACATGAAATTAACATGAAATCTAATTTTTAAAATTATTTTAAGGATACAGTCTTGTGGGCAGTAGCTTAAGGAACATTTTGATGCATAAATCGTCCTTTTATGATGTATGGTTTAGAAGGTATGGCTAAAAAATCAAAAAAATCGCACAAAACCACGTCAAAAACTATGATTCATGTAAAAAATTTTAAATAAGATTCTTGAAAAAAAATCAAATTCCAGAAAACTTTTTTCTGAATATGCAGTCTTGTGTATATATGTATTAGAAACAATTTGGTGTATAAATCGTCCTTGTAGGATGTATGGTTTGGGAGTTATGACGGAAAAAGCACATGTTTTTGGCCAGCTTCCACTCCAAAAAGTGTTCTACAACTCCTAAACTACAAGAGATAGAGCAAATGGCATTTGGACAAAGGAGTATCCCTTCTTAAGGACGAGGACCTGGTGCTCATTTTAATGCATGAATCGTCCTTATCTGATATGTAGTTTTTATTTTAGAAAATAAATAAAAAAAAATAAAAATTGACAAAAAAGGGCACATGAAATTAACATGAAATCTAATTTTTAAAATTATTTTAAGGATACAGTCTTGTGGACAATAACTTAAGGAACATTTTGATGCATAAATCGTCCTTTTATGATGTATGGTTTAGAAGTTATGGCTAAAAAATCAAAAAAATCGCACGAAACCACGTCAAAAACTATGATTCATGTAAAAAATTTTAACTAAGTTTCTTGAAAAAAAAAATCAAATTCCAGAAAACTTTTTTCTGAATATGCAGTCTTGTGTATATATGTATTAGAAACAATTTGGTGTATAAATCGTCCTTGTAGGATGTATGGTTTGGGAGTTATGACGGAAAAAGCACATGTTTTTGGCCAGCTTCCACTCCAAAAAGTGTTCTACAAAAAAATAAACTACAAGAGATAGAGCAAACGGCATTTGGACAAAGGAGTATCCCTTCTTAAGGACGAGGACCTGGTGCTCATTTAAATGCATGAATCGTCCTTATCTAATATGTAGTTTTTATTTTAGAAAATTAATAAAAAAAATAAAAATTGACAAAAAAGGGCACATGAAATTAACATGAAATCTAATTTTTAAAATTATTTTAAGGATACAGTCTTGTGGGCAGTAGCTTTAGGAACATTTTGATGCATAAATCGTCCTTTTATGATGTATGGTTTAGAAGTTATGGCTAAAAAATCAAAAAAATCGCACAAAACCACGTCAAAAACTATGATTCATGTAAAAAATTTAAACTAAGATTCTTGAAAAAAAATCAAATTCCAGAAAACTTTTTTCTGAATATGCAGTCTTGTGTATATATGTATTAGAAACAATTTGGTGTATAAATCGTCCTTGTAGGATGTATGGTTTGGGAGTTATGACGGAAAAAGCACATGTTTTTGGCCAGCTTCCACTCCAAAAAGTGTTCTACAACTCCTAAGCTACAAGAGAAAGAGCAAAATGCATTTGGACAAAGGAGTATCCCTTCTTAAGGACGAGGACCTGGTGCTCATTTTAATGCATGAATCGTCCTTATCTGATATGTAGTTTTTATTTTAGAAAATAAATATAAAAAATAAAAATTGACAAAAAAGGGCACATGAAATTAACATGAAATCTAATTTTTAAAATTATTTTAAGGATACAGTCTTGTGGGCAGTAGCTTAAGGAACATTTTGATGCATAAATCGTCCTTTTATGATGTATGGTATAGAAGTTATGGCTAAAAAATCAAAAAATCGCAAAAAACCACGTCAAAAACTATGATTCATGTAAAAAATTTTAACTAAGATTCTTGAAAAAAAATCAAATTCCAGAGAAACTTTTTTCTGAATATGCAGTCTTGTGTATATATGTATTAGAAACAATTTGGTGTATAAATCGTCCTTGTAAGATGTATGGTTTGGGAGTTATGATGGAAAAAGCACATGTTTTTGGCCAGCTTCCACTCCAAAAAGTGTTCTACAACTCCTAAACTACAAGAGATAAAGCAAACGGCATTTGGACAAAGGAGTATCCCTTCTTAAGGACGAGGACCTGGTGCTCATTTTAATGCATGAATCGTCCTTATCTGATATGTAGTTTTTATTTTAGAAAATAAATATAAAAAATAAAAATTGACAAAAAAGGGCACATGAAATTAACATGAAATCTAATTTTTAAAATTATTTTAAGGATACAGTCTTGTGGGCAGTAGCTTAAGGACCATTTTGATGCATAAATCGTCCTTTTATGATGTATGGTTTAGAAGTTATGGCTAAAAAATCAAAAAATCGCAAAAAACCACGTCAAAAACTATGATTCATGTAAAAAATTTTAACTAAGATTCTTGAAAAAAAATCAAATTCCAGAGAAACTTTTTTCTGAATATGCAGTCTTGTGTATATATGTATTAGAAACAATTTGGTGTATAAATCGTCCTTGTAGGATGTATGGTTTGGGAGTTATGATGGAAAAAGCACATGTTTTTGGCCAGCTTCCACTCCAAAAAGTGTTCTACAACTCCTAAACTACAAGAGATAAAGCAAACGGCATTTGGACAAAGGAGTATCCCTTCTTAAGAACGAGGACCTGGTGCTCATTTTAATGCATGAATCGTCCTTATCTGATATGTAGTTTTTATTTTAGAAAATAAATAAAAAAAATAAAAATTGACAAAAAAGGGCACATGAAATTAACATGAAATCTAATTTTTAAAATTATTTTAAGGATACAGTCTTGTGGGCAGTAGCTTGTGGAACATTTTGATGCATAAATCGTCCTTTTATGATGTATGGTTTAGAAGTTATGGCTAAAAAATCAAAAAAATCGCACAAAACCACGTCAAAAACTATGATTCATGTAAAAAATTTAAACTAAGATTCTTGAAAAAAAATCAAATTCCAGAGAAACTTTTTTCTGAATATGCAGTCTTGTGTATATATGTATTAGAAACAATTTGGTGTATAAATCGTCCTTGTAGGATGTATGGTTTGGGAGTTATGACGGAAAAAGCACATGTTTTTGGCCAGCTTCCACTCCAAAAAGTGTTCTACAACTCCTTAGCTACAAGAGAAAGAGCAAAATGCATTTGAACAAAGGAGTATCCCTTCTTAAGGACGAGGACCTGGTGCTCATTTTAATGCATGAATCGTCCTTATCTGATATGTAGTTTTTATTTTAGAAAATAAATATAAAAAATAAAAATTGACAAAAAAGGGCACATGAAATTAACATGAAATCTAATTTTTGAAATTATTTTAAGGATACAGTCTTGTGGGCAGTAGCTTAAGGAACATTTTGATGCATAAATCGTCCTTTTATGATGTATGGTTTAGAAGTTATAGCTAAAAAATCAAAAAAATCGCACAAAACCACGTCAAAAACTATGATTCATGTAAAAAATTTTAAATAAGATTCTTGAAAAAAAATCAAATTCCAGAAAACTTTTTTCTGAATATGCAGTCTTGTGTATATATGTATTAGAAACAATTTGGTGTATAAATCGTCCTTGTAGGATGTATGGTTTGGGAGTTATGACGGAAAAAGCACATGTTTTTGGCCAGCTTCCACTCCAAAAAGTGTTCTACAACTCCTAAGCTACAAGAGAAAGAGCAAAATGCATTTGGACAAAGGAGTATCCCTTCTTAAGGACGAGGACCTGGTGCTCATTTTAATGCATGAATCGTCCTTATCTGATATGTAGTTTTTATTTTAGAAAATAAATAAAAATTGACAAAAAAGGGCACATGAAATTAACATGAAATCTAATTTTTAAAATTATTTTAAGGATACAGTCTTGTGGGCAGTAGCTTAAGGAACATTTTGATGCATAAATCGTCCTTTTATGATGTATGGTTTAGAAGTTATGGCTAAAAAATCAAAAAAATCGCACAAAACCACGTCAAAAACTATGATTCATGTAAAAAATTTTAAATAAGATTCTTGAAAAAAAATCAAATTCCAGAAAACTTTTTTCTGAATATGCAGTCTTGTGTATATATGTATTAGAAACAATTTGGTGTATAAATCGTCCTTGTAGGATGTATGGTTTGGGAGTTATGACGGAAAAAGCACATGTTTTTGGCCAGCTTCCACTCCAAAAAGTGTTCTACTACTCCTAAGCTACAAGAGAAAGAGCAAAATGCATTTGGACAAAGGAGTATCCCTTCTTAAGGACGAGGACCTGGTGCTCATTTTAATGCATGCATCGTCCTTATCTGATATGTAGTTTTTATTTTAGAAAATAAATAAAAAAAATAAAAATTGACAAAAAAGGGCACATGAAATTAACATGAAATCTAATTTTTAAAATTATTTTAAGGATACATTCTTGTGGACAATAACTTAAGGAACATTCTGATGCATAAATCGTCCTTTTATGATGTATGGTTTAGAAGTTATGGCTAAAAAATCAAAAAAACGCACGAAACCACGTCAAAAACTATGATTCATGTAAAAAATTTTAACTAAGTTTCTTGAAAAAAAAAAATCAAATTCCAGAAAACTTTTTTCTGAATATGCAGTCTTGTGTATATATGTATTAGAAACAATTTGGTGTATAAATCGTCCTTGTAGGATGTATGGTTTGGGAGTTATGACGGAAAAAGCACATGTTTTTGGCCAGCTTCCACTCCAAAAAGTGTTCTACAACTCCTAAACTACAAGAGATAGAGCAAACGGCATTTGGACACAGGTCCTCGTCCTTAAGAAGGGATACTCCTTTGTCCAAATGCCGTTTGCTCTATCTCTTGTAGTTTAGGAGTTGTAGAACACTTTTTGGAGTGGAAGCTGGCCAAAAACATGTGCTTTTTCCGTCATAACTCCCAAACCATACATCCTACAAGGACGATTTATACACCAAATTGTTTCTAATACATATATACACAAGACTGCATTTTCAGAAAAAAGTTTTCTGGAATTTGATTTTTTTTTTTCAAGAAACTTAGTTAAAATTTTTTACATGAATCATAGTTTTTGACGTGGTTTCGTGCGATTTTTTGATTTTTTAGCCATAACTTCTAAACCATACATCATAAAAGGACGATTTATGCATCAGAATGTTCCTTAAGTTATTGTCCACAAGAATGTATCCTTAAAATAATTTTAAAAATTAGATTTCATGTTAATTTCATGTGCCCTTTTTTGTCAATTTTTATTTTTTTTATTTATTTTCTAAAATAAAAACTGCATATCAGATAAGGACGATTCATGCATTAAAATGAGCACCAGGTCCTCGTCCTTAAGAAGGGATACTCCTTTGTCCAAATGCATTTTGCTCTTTCTCTTGTAGCTTAGGAGTTGTAGAACACTTTTTGGAGTGGAAGCTGGCCAAAAACATGTGCTTTTTCCGTCATAACTCCCAAACCATACATCCTACAAGGACAATTTATACACCAAATTGTTTCTAATACATATATACACAAGACTGCATATTCAGAAAAAAGTTTTCTGGAATTTGATTTTTTTTCAAGAATCTTATTTAAAATTTTTTACATGAATCATAGTTTTTGACGTGGTTTTGTGCGATTTTTTTGATTTTTTAGCCATAACTTCTAAACCATACATCATAAAAGGACGATTTATGCATCAAAATGTTCCTTAAGCTACTGCCCACAAGACTGTATCCTTAAAATAATTTTAAAAATTAGATTTCATGTTAATTTCATGTGCCCTTTTTTGTCAATTTTTATTTATTTTCTAAAATAAAAACTACATATCAGATAAGGACGATTCATGCATTAAAATGAGCACCAGGTCCTCGTCCTTAAGAAGGGATACTCCTTTGTCCAAATGCATTTTGCTCTTTCTCTTGTAGCTTAGGAGTTGTAGAACACTTTTTGGAGTGGAAGCTGGCCAAAAACATGTGCTTTTTCCGTCATAACTCCCAAACCATACATCCTACAAGGACAATTTATACACCAAATTGTTTCTAATACATATATACACAAGACTGCATATTCAGAAAAAAGTTTTCTGGAATTTGATTTTTTTTCAAGAATCTTATTTAAAATTTTTTACATGAATCATAGTTTTTGACGTGGTTTTGTGCGATTTTTTTGATTTTTTAGCTATAACTTCTAAACCATACATCATAAAAGGACGATTTATGCATCAAAATGTTCCTTAAGCTACTGCCCACAAGACTGTATCCTTAAAATAATTTTAAAAATTAGATTTCATGTTAATTTCATGTGCCATTTTTTGTCAATTTTTATTTTTTTTTTTATTTTCTAAAATAAAAACTACATATCAGATAAGGACGATTAATGCATTAAAATGAGCACCAGGTCCTCGTCCTTAAGAAGGGATACTTCTTTGTCCAAATGCCGTTTGCTCTATCTCTTGTAGTTTAGGAGTTGTAGAACACTTTTTGGAGTGGTAGCTGGCCAAAAACATGTGCTTTTTCCGTCATAACTCCCAAACTGTACATCCTACAAGGACGATTTATACACCAAATTGTTTCTAATACATATATACACAAGACTGCATATTCAGAAAAAAGTTTTCTGGAATTTGATTTTTTTTCAAGAATCTTAGTTAAAATTTTTTACATGAATCATAGTTTTTGACGTGGTTTTTTGCAATTTTTTGATTTTTTAGCCATAACTTCTAAACCATACATCATAAAAGGACGATTTATGCAACAAGATGTTCCTTAAGCTACTGCCCACAAGACTGTATCCTTAAAATAATTTTAAAAATTAGATTTCATGTTAATTTCATGTGCCCTTTTTTGTCAATTTTTATTTTTTATATTTATTTTCTAAAATAAAATCTACATATCAGATAAGGACGATTCATGCATTAAAATGAGCACCAGGTCCTCGTCCTTAAGAAGGGATACTCCTTTGTCCAAATGCATTTTGCTCTTTCTCTTGTAGCTTAGGAGTTGTAGAACACTTTTTGGAGTGGAAGCTGGCCAAAAACATGTGCTTTTTCCGTCATAACTCCCAAACCATACATCCTACAAGGACGATTTATACACCAAATTGTTTCTAATACATATATACACAAGACTGCATATTCAGAAAAAAGTTTTCTGGAATTTGATTTTTTTTCAAGAATCTTAGTTAAAATTTTTTACATGAATCATAGTTTTTGACGTGGTTTGGGAGTTATGACGGAAAAAGCACGTGTTTTTGACCAGCTTCCACTCCAAAAAGTGTTCTACAACTCCTAAACTACAAGAGATAGAGCAAACGGCATTTGGACAAAGGAGTATCCCTTCTTAAGGACGAGGACCTGGTGCTCATTTAAATGCATGAATCGTCCTTATCTAATATGTAGTTTTTATTTTAGAAAATAAATAAAAAAAATAAAAATTGACAAAAAAGGGCACATGAAATTAACATGAAATCTAATTTTTAAAATTATTTTAAGGATACAGTCTTGTGGGCAGTAGCTTAAGGAACATTTTGATGCATAAATCGTCCTTTTATGATGTATGGTTTAGAAGTTATGGCTAAAAAATCAAAAAATCGCACGAAACCACGTCAAAAACTATGATTCATGTAAAAAATTTAAACTAAGATTCTTGAAAAAAAATCAAATTCCAGAAAACTTTTTTCTGAATATGCAGTCTTGTGTATATATGTATTAGAAACAATTTGGTGTATAAATCGTCCTTGTAGGATGTATGGTTTGGGAGTTATGACGGAAAAAGCACATGTTTTTGGCCAGCTTCCACTCCAAAAAGTGTTCTACAACTCCTAAGCTACAAGAGAAAGAGCAAAATGCATTTGGACAAAGGAGTATCCCTTCTTAAGGACGAGGACCTGGTGCTCATTTTAATGCATGAATCGTCCTTATCTGATATGTAGTTTTTATTTTAGAAAATAAATATAAAAAATAAAAATTGGCAAAAAAGGGCACATGAAATTAACATGAAATCTAATTTTTAAAATTATTTTAAGGATACAGTCTTGTGGGCAGTAGCTTAAGGAACATTTTGATGCATAAATCGTCCTTTTATGATGTATGGTTTAGAAGTTATGGCTAAAAAATCAAAAAAATCGCACAAAACCACGTCAAAAACTATGATTCATGTAAAAAATTTTAAATAAGATTCTTGAAAAAAAATCAAATTCCAGAAAACTTTTTTCTGAATATGCAGTCTTGTGTATATATGTATTAGAAACAATTTGGTGTATAAATCGTCCTTGTAGGATGTACAGTTTGGGAGTTATGACGGAAAAAGCACATGTTTTTGGCCAGCTACCACTCCAAAAAGTGTTCTACAACTCCTAAACTACAAGAGATAGAGCAAAATGCATTTGGACAAAGGAGTATCCATTCTTAAGGACGAGGACCTGGTGCTCATTTTAATGCATGAATCGTCCTTATCTGATATGTAGTTTTTATTTTAGAAAATAAATAAAAAAAATAAAAATTGACAAAAAAGGGCACATGAAATTAACATGAAATCTAATTTTTAAAATTATTTTAAGGATACAGTCTTGTGGGCAGTAGCTTAAGAAACATTTTGATGCATTAATCGTCCTTTTATGATGTATGGTTTAGAAGTTATGGCTAAAAAATCAAAAAAATCGCACAAAACCACGCCAAAAACTATGATTCATGTAAAAAATTTTAAATAAGATTCTTGAAAAAAAATCAAATTCCAAAAAAGTTTTTTCTGAATATGCAGTCTTGTGTATATATGTATTAGAAACAATTTGGTGTATAAATCGTCCTTGTAGGATGTATGGTTTGGGTGTAATGACGGAAAAAGCACATGTTTTTGGCCAGCTTCCACTCCAAAAAGTGTTCTACAACTCCTAAGCTACAAGAGATAGAGCAAACGGCATTTGGACAAAGGAGTATCCCTTCTTTAGGACGAGGACCTGGTGCTCATTTTAATGCATGAATCGTCCTTATCTGATATGTAGTTTTTATTTTAGAAAATAAATAAAAAAAATAAAAATTGACAAAAAAGGGCACATGAAATTAACATGAAATCTAATTTTTAAAATTATTTTAAGGAAACAGTCTTGTGGGCAGTAGCTTAAGGAACATTTTGATGCATAAATCGTCCTTTTATGATGTATGGTTTAGAAGTTATGGCTAAAAAATCAAAAAATCGCACGAAACCACGTCAAAAACTATGATTCATGTAAAAAATTTAAACTAAGATTCTTGAAAAAAAATCAAATTCCAGAAAACTTTTTTCTGAATATGCAGTCTTGTGGATATATGTATTAGAAACAATTTGGTGTATAAATCGTCCTTGTAGGATGTATGGTTTGGGTGTAATGACGGAAAAAGCACATGTTTTTGGCCAGCTTCCACTCCAAAAAGTGTTCTACAACTCCTAAGCTACAAGAGATAGAGCAAACGGCATTTGGACAAAGGAGTATCCCTTCTTTAGGACGAGGACCTGGTGCTCATTTTAATGCATGAATCGTCCTTATCTGATATGTAGTTTTTATTTTAGAAAATAAATAAAAAAAATAAAAATTGACAAAAAAGGGCACATGAAATTAACATGAAATCTAATTTTTAAAATTATTTTAAGGAAACAGTCTTGTGGGCAGTAGCTTAAGGAACATTTTGATGCATAAATCGTCCTTTTATGATGTATGGTTTAGAAGTTATGGCTAAAAAATCAAAAAATCGCACGAAACCACGTCAAAAACTATGATTCATGTAAAAAATTTAAACTAAGATTCTTGAAAAAAAATCAAATTCCAGAAAACTTTTTTCTGAATATGCAGTCTTGTGTATATATGTATTAGAAACAATTTGGTGTATAAATCGTCCTTGTAGGATGTATGGTTTGGGAGTTATGACGGAAAAAGCACATGTTTTTGGCCAGCTTCCACTCCAAAAAGTGTTCTACAACTCCTAAGCTACAAGAGAAAGAGCAAAATGCATTTGGACAAAGGAGTATCCCTTCTTAAGGACGAGGACCTGGTGCTCATTTTAATGCATGAATCGTCCTTATCTGATATGTAGTTTTTATTTTAGAAAATAAATATAAAAAATAAAAATTGACAAAAAAGGGCACATGAAATTAACATGAAATCTAATTTTTAAAATTATTTTAAGGATACAGTCTTGTGGGCAGTAGCTTAAGGAACATTTTGATGCATAAATCGTCCTTTTATGATGTATGGTTTAGAAGTTATGGCTAAAAAATCAAAAAAATCGCACAAAACCACGTCAAAAACTATGATTCATGTAAAAAATTTTAACTAAGATTCTTGAAAAAAAATCAAATTCCAGAAAACTTTTTTCTGAATATGCAGTCTTGTGTATATATGTATTAGAAACAATTTGGTGTATAAATCGTCCTTGTAGGATGTATGGTTTGGGAGTTATGACGGAAAAAGCACATGTTTTTGGCCAGCTTCCACTCCAAAAAGTGTTCTACAACTCCTAAGCTACAAGAGAAAGAGCAAAATGCATTTGGACAAAGGAGTATCCCTTCTTAAGGACGAGGACCTGGTGCTCATTTTAATGCATGAATCGTCCTTATCTGATATGTAGTTTTTATTTTAGAAAATAAATAAAAAAAATAAAAATTGACAAAAAAGGGCACATGAAATTAACATGAAATCTAATTTTTAAAATTATTTTATGGATACAGTCTTGTGGGCAGTAGCTTAAGGAACATTTTGATGCATAAATCGTCCTTTTATGATGTATGGTTTAGAAGTTATGGCTAAAAAATCAAAAAAATCGCACGAAACCACGTCAAAAACTATGATTCATGTAAAAAATTTAAACTAAGATTCTTGAAAAAAAATCAAATTCCAGAAAACTTTTTTCTGAATATGCAGTCTTGTGTATATATGTATTAGAAACAATTTGGTGTATAAATCGTCCTTTTATGATGTATGGTTTAGAAGTTATGGCTAAAAAATCAAAAAAATCGCACGAAACCACGTCAAAAACTATGATTCATGTAAAAAATTTTAACTAAGATTCTTGAAAAAAAATCAAATTCCAGAGAAACTTTTTTCTGAATATGCAGTCTTGTGTATATATGTATTAGAAACAATTTGGTGTATAAATCGTCCTTGTAGGATGTATGGTTTGCGAGTTATGACGGAAAAAGCACATGTTTTTGGCCAGCTTCCACTCCAAAAAGTGTTCTACAACTCCTAAGCTACAAGAGAAAGAGCAAAATGCATTTGGACAAAGGAGTATCCCTTCTTAAGGACGAGGACCTGGTGCTCATTTTAATGCATGAATCGTCCTTATCTGATATGTAGTTTTTATTTTAGAAAATAAATATAAAAAATAAAAATTGACAAAAAAGGGCACATGAAATTAACATGAAATCTAATTTTTAAAATTATTTTAAGGATACAGTCTTGTGGGCAGTAGCTTAAGGAACATTTTGATGCATAAATCGTCCTTTTATGATGTATGGTTTAGAAGTTATGGCTAAAAAATCAAAAAATCGCACAAAACCACGTCAAAAACTATGATTCATGTAAAAAATTTTAACTAAGATTCTTGAAAAAAAATCAAATTCCAGAAAACTTTTTTCTGAATATGCAGTCTTGTGTATATATGTATTAGAAACAATTTGGTGTATAAATCGTCCTTGTAGGATGTATGGTTTGGGAGTTATGACGGAAAAAGCACATGTTTTTGGCCAGCTTCCACTCCAAAAAGTGTTCTACAACTCCTAAGCTACAAGAGAAAGAGCAAAATGCATTTGGACAAAGGAGTATCCCTTCTTAAGGACGAGGACCTGGTGCTCATTTTAATGCATGAATCGTCCTTATCTGATATGTAGTTTTTATTTTAGAAAATAAATAAAAATTGACAAAAAAGGGCACATGAAATTAACATGAAATCTAATTTTTAAAATTATTTTAAGGATACAGTCTTGTGGGCAGTAGCTTAAGGAACATTTTGATGCATAAATCGTCCTTTTATGATGTATGGTTTAGAAGTTATGGCTAAAAAATCAAAAAAATTGCACAAAACCACGTCAAAAACTATGATTCATGTAAAAAATTTTAAATAAGATTCTTGAAAAAAAATCAAATTCCAGAAAACTTTTTTCTGAATATGCAGTCTTGTGTATATATGTATTAGAAACAATTTAGTGTATAAATCGTCCTTGTAGGATGTATGGTTTGGGAGTTATGACGGAAAAAGCACATGTTTTTGGCCAGCTTCCACTCCAAAAAGTGTTCTACAACTCCTAAACTACAAGAGATAGAGCAAACGGCATTTGGACAAAGGAGTATTCCTTCTTAAGGACGAGGACCTGGTGCTCATTTTAATGCATGAATCGTCCTTATCTGATATGTAGTTTTTATTTTAGAAAATAAATAAAAAAAAATAAAAATTGACAAAAAAGGGCACATGAAATTAACATGAAATCTAATTTTTAAAATTATTTTAAGGATACAGTCTTGTGGACAATAACTTAAGGAACATTCTGATGCATAAATCGTGCTTTTATGATGTATGGTTTAGAAGTTATGGCTAAAAAATCAAAAAATCGCACGAAACCACGTCAAAAACTATGATTCATGTAAAAAATTTTAACTAAGTTTCTTGAAAAAAAAAAATCAAATTCCAGAAAACTTTTTTCTGAATATGCAGTCTTGTGTATATATGTATTAGAAACAATTTGGTGTATAAATCGTCCTTGTAGGATGTATGGTTTGGGAGTTATGACGGAAAAAGCACATGTTTTTGGCCAGCTTGCACTCCAAAAAGTGTTCTACAACTCCTAAACTACAAGAGATAGAGCAAACGGCATTTGGAGAAAGGAGTATCCCTTCTTAAGGACGAGGACCTGGTGCTCATTTAAATGCATGAATCGTCCTTATCTAATATGTAGTTTTTATTTTAGAAAATAAATAAAAAAAATAAAAATTGACAAAAAAGGGCACATGAAATTAACATGAAATCTAATTTTTAAAATTATTTTAAGGATACAGTCTTGTGGGCAGTAGCTTAAGGAACATTTTGATGCATAAATCGTCCTTTTATGATGTATGGTTTAGAAGTTATGGCTAAAAAATCAAAAAAATCGCACAAAACCACGTCAAAAACTATGATTCATGTAAAAAATTTTAACTAAGATTCTTGAAAAAAAATCAAATTCCAGAGAAACTTTTTTCTGAATATGCAGTCTTGTGTATATATGTATTAGAAACAATTTGGTGTATAAATCGTCCTTGTAGGATGTATGGTTTGGGAGTTATGACGGAAAAAGCACATGTTTTTGGCCAGCTTCCACTCCAAAAAGTGTTCTACAACTCCTTAGCTACAAGAGAAAGAGCAAAATGCATTTGGACAAAGGAGTATCCCTTCTTAAGGACGAGGACCTGGTGCTCATTTTAATGCATGAATCGTCCTTATCTGATATGTAGTTTTTATTTTAGAAAATAAATATAAAAAATAAAAATTGACAAAAAAGGGCACATGAAATTAACATGAAATCTAATTTTTAAAATTATTTTAAGGATACAGTCTTGTGGGCAGTAGCTTTAGGAACATTTTGATGCATAAATCGTCCTTTTATGATGTATGGTTTAGAAGTTATGGCTAAAAAATCAAAAAATCGCACGAAACCACGTCAAAAACTATGATTCATGTAAAAAATTTAAGCTAAGATTCTTGAAAAAAAATCAAATTCCAGAAAACTATTTTCTGAATATGCAGTCTTGTGTATATATGTATTAGAAACAATTTGGTGTATAAATCGTCCTTGTAGGATGTATGGTTTGCGAGTTATGACGGAAAAAGCACATGTTTTTGGCCAGCTTCCACTCCAAAAAGTGTTCTACAACTCCTAAGCTACAAGAGAAAGAGCAAAATGCATTTGGACAAAGGAGTATCCCTTCTTAAGGACGAGGACCTGGTGCTCATTTTAATGCATGAATCGTCCTTATCTGATATGTAGTTTTTATTTTAGAAAATAAATATAAAAAATAAAAATTGACAAAAAAGGGCACATGAAATTAACATGAAATCTAATTTTTAAAATTATTTTAAGGATACAGTCTTGTGGGCAGTAGCTTAAGGAACATTTTGATGCATAAATCGTCCTTTTATGATGTATGGTTTAGAAGTTATGGCTAAAAAATCAAAAAAATCGCACAAAACCACGTCAAAAACTATGATTCATGTAAAAAATTTTAACTAAGATTCTTGAAAAAAAATCAAATTCCAGAAAACTTTTTTCTGAATATGCAGTCTTGTGTATATATGTATTAGAAACAATTTGGTGTATAAATCGTCCTTGTAGGATGTATGGTTTGGGAGTTATGACGGAAAAAGCACATGTTTCCACTCCAAAAAGTGTTCTACAACTCCTAAGCTACAAGAGAAAGAGCAAAATGCATTTGGACAAAGGAGTATCCCTTCTTAAGGACGAGGACCTGGTGCTCATTTTAATGCATGAATCGTCCTTATCTGATATGTAGTTTTTATTTTAGAAAATAAATATAAAAAATAAAAATTGACAAAAAAGGGCACATGAAATTAACATGAAATCTAATTTTTAAAATTATTTTAAGGATACAGTCTTGTGGACAGTAGCTTAAGAAACATTTTGATGCATAAATCGTCCTTTTATGATGTATGGTTTAGAAGTTATGGCTAAAAAATCAAAAAAATCGCACGAAACCACGTCAAAAACTATGATTCATGTAAAAAATTTAAACTAAGATTCTTGAAAAAAAATCAAATTCCAGAAAACTTTTTTCTGAATATGCAGTCTTGTGTATATATGTATTAGAAACAATTTGGTGTATAAATCGTCCTTGTAGGATGTATGGTTTGGGAGTTATGACGGAAAAAGCACATGTTTTTGGCCAGCTTCCACTCCAAAAAGTGTTCTACAACTCCTAAGCTACAAGAGAAAGAGCAAAATGCATTTGGACAAAGGAGTATCCCTTCTTAAGAACGAGGACCTGGTGCTCATTTTAATGCATGAATCGTCCTTATCTGATATGTAGTTTTTATTTTAGAAAATAAATAAAAAAAATAAAAATTGACAAAAAAGGGCACATGAAATTAACATGAAATCTAATTTTTAAAATTATTTTAAGGATACAGTCTTGTGGGCAGTAGCTTAAGGAACATTTTGATGCATAAATCGTCCTTTTATGATGTATGGTTTAGAAGTTATGGCTAAAAAATCAAAAAATCGCACAAAACCACGTCAAAAACTATGATTCATGTAAAAAATTTAAACTAAGATTCTTGAAAAAAAATCAAATTCCAGAAAACTTTTTTCTGAATATGCAGTCTTGTGTATATATGTATTAGAAACAATTTGGTGTATAAATCGTCCTTGTAGGATGTATGGTTTGGGAGTTATGACGGAAAAAGCACATGTTTCCACTCCAAAAAGTGTTCTACAACTCCTAAGCTACAAGAGAAAGAGCAAAATGCATTTGGACAAAGGAGTATCCCTTCTTAAGGACGAGGACCTGGTGCTCATTTTAATGCATGAATCGTCCTTATCTGATATGTAGTTTTTATTTTAGAAAATAAATATAAAAAATAAAAATTGACAAAAAAGGGCACATGAAATTAACATGAAATCTAATTTTTAAAATTATTTTAAGGATACAGTCTTGTGGACAGTAGCTTAAGGAACATTTTGATGCATAAATCGTCCTTTTATGATGTATGGTTTAGAAGTTATGGCTAAAAAATCAAAAAAATCGCACGAAACCACGTCAAAAACTATGATTCATGTAAAAAATTTAAACTAAGATTCTTGAAAAAAAATCAAATTCCAGAAAACTTTTTTCTGAATATGCAGTCTTGTGTATATATGTATTAGAAACAATTTGGTGTATAAATCGTCCTTGTAGGATGTATGGTTTGGGAGTTATGACGGAAAAAGCACATGTTTTTGGCCAGCTTCCACTCCAAAAAGTGTTCTACAACTCCTAAGCTACAAGAGAAAGAGCAAAATGCATTTGGACAAAGGAGTATCCCTTCTTAAGGACGAGGACCTGGTGCTCATTTTAATGCATGAATCGTCCTTATCTGATATGTAGTTTTTATTTTAGAAAATAAATAAAAATTGACAAAAAAGGGCACATAAAATTAACATGAAATCTAATTTTTAAAATTATTTTAAGGATACAGTCTTGTGGGCAGTAGCTTAAGGAACATTTTGATGCATAAATCGTCCTTTTATGATGTATGGTTTAGAAGTTATGGCTAAAAAATCAAAAAATCGCACAAAACCACGTCAAAAACTATGATTCATGTAAAAAATTTTAAATAAGATTCTTGAAAAAAAATCAAATTCCAGAAAACTTTTTTCTGAATATGCAGTCTTGTGTATATATGTATTAGAAACAATTTGGTGTATAAATCGTCCTTGTAGGATGTACAGTTTGGGAGTTATGACGGAAAAAGCACATGTTTTTGGCCAGCTACCACTCCAAAAAGTGTTCTACAACTCCTAAACTACAAGAGATAGAGCAAAATGCATTTGGACAAAGGAGTATCCATTCTTAAGGACGAGGACCTGGTGCTCATTTTAATGCATGAATCGTCCTTATCTGATATGTAGTTTTTATTTTAGAAAATAAATAAAAAAAAATAAAAATTGACAAAAAAGGGCACATGAAATTAACATTAAATCTAATTTTTAAAATTATTTTAAGGATACAGTCTTGTGGGCAGTAGCTTAAGAAACATTTTGATGCATTAATCGTCCTTTTATGATGTATGGTTTAGAAGTTATGGCTAAAAAATCAAAAAAATCGCACAAAACCACGCCAAAAACTATGATTCATGTAAAAAATTTTAAATAAGATTCTTGAAAAAAAATCAAATTCCAAAAAAGTTTTTTCTGAATATGCAGTCTTGTGTATATATGTATTAGAAACAATTTGGTGTATAAATCGTCCTTGTAGGATGTATGGTTTGGGTGTAATGACGGAAAAAGCACATGTTTTTGGCCAGCTTCCACTCCAAAAAGTGTTCTACAACTCCTAAGCTACAAGAGATAGAGCAAACGGCATTTGGACAAAGGAGTATCCCTTCTTTAGGACGAGGACCTGGTGCTCATTTTAATGCATGAATCGTCCTTATCTGATATGTAGTTTTTATTTTAGAAAATAAATAAAAAAAATAAAAATTGACAAAAAAGGGCACATGAAATTAACATGAAATCTAATTTTTAAAATTATTTTAAGGAAACAGTCTTGTGGGCAGTAGCTTAAGGAACATTTTGATGCATAAATCGTCCTTTTATGATGTATGGTTTAGAAGTTATGGCTAAAAAATCAAAAAATCGCACGAAACCACGTCAAAAACTATGATTCATGTAAAAAATTTAAACTAAGATTCTTGAAAAAAAATCAAATTCCAGAAAACTTTTTTCTGAATATGCAGTCTTGTGTATATATGTATTAGAAACAATTTGGTGTATAAATCGTCCTTGTAGGATGTATGGTTTGGGAGTTATGACGGAAAAAGCACATGTTTTTGGCCAGCTTCCACTCCAAAAAGTGTTCTACAACTCCTAAGCTACAAGAGAAAGAGCAAAATGCATTTGGACAAAGGAGTATCCCTTCTTAAGGACGAGGACCTGGTGCTCATTTTAATGCATGAATCGTCCTTATCTGATATGTAGTTTTTATTTTAGAAAATAAATATAAAAAATAAAAATTGACAAAAAAGGGCACATGAAATTAACATGAAATCTAATTTTTAAAATTATTTTAAGGATACAGTCTTGTGGGCAGTAGCTTAAGGAACATTTTGATGCATAAATCGTCCTTTTATGATGTATGGTTTAGAAGTTATGGCTAAAAAATCAAAAAAATCGCACAAAACCACGTCAAAAACTATGATTCATGTAAAAAATTTAAACTAAGATTCTTGAAAAAAAATCAAATTCCAGAAAACTTTTTTCTGAATATGCAGTCTTGTGTATATATGTATTAGAAACAATTTGGTGTATAAATCGTCCTTGTAGGATGTATGGTTTGGGAGTTATGACGGAAAAAGCACATGTTTTTGGCCAGCTTCCACTCCAAAAAGTGTTCTACAACTCCTAAGCTACAAGAGAAAGAGCAAAATGCATTTGGACAAAGGAGTATCCCTTCTTAAGGACGAGAACCTGGTGCTCATTTTAATGCATGAATCGTCCTTATCTGATATGTAGTTTTTATTTTAGAAAATAAATATAAAAAATAAAAATTGACAAAAAAGGGCACATGAAATTAACATGAAATCTAATTTTTAAAATTATTTTAAGGATACAGTCTTGTGGGCAGTAGCTTAAGGAACATTTTGATGCATAAATCGTCCTTTTATGATGTATGGTTTAGAAGTTATGGCTAAAAAATCAAAAAAATCGCACAAAACCACGTCAAAAACTATGATTCATGTAAAAAATTTTAACTAAGATTCTTGAAAAAAAATCAAATTCCAGAAAACTTTTTTCTGAATATGCAGTCTTGTGTATATATGTATTAGAAACAATTTGGTGTATAAATCGTCCTTGTAGGATGTATGGTTTGGGAGTTATGACGGAAAAAGCACATGTTTTTGGCCAGCTTCCACTCCAAAAAGTGTTCTACAACTCCTAAGCTACAAGAGAAAGAGCAAAATGCATTTGGACAAAGGAGTATCCCTTCTTAAGGACGAGGACCTGGTGCTCATTTTAATGCATGAATCGTCCTTATCTGATATGTAGTTTTTATTTTAGAAAATAAATATAAAAAATAAAAATTGACAAAAAAGGGCACATGAAATTAACATGAAATCTAATTTTTAAAATTATTTTATGGATACAGTCTTGTGGGCAGTAGCTTAAGGAACATTTTGATGCATAAATCGTCCTTTTATGATGTATGGTTTAGAAGTTATGGCTAAAAAATCAAAAAAATCGCACGAAACCACGTCAAAAACTATGATTCATGTAAAAAATTTAAACTAAGATTCTTGAAAAAAAATCAAATTCCAGAAAACTTTTTTCTGAATATGCAGTCTTGTGTATATATGTATTAGAAACAATTTGGTGTATAAATCGTCCTTTTATGATGTATGGTTTAGAAGTTATGGCTAAAAAATCAAAAAAATCGCACGAAACCACGTCAAAAACTATGATTCATGTAAAAAATTTTAACTAAGATTCTTGAAAAAAAATCAAATTCCAGAGAAACTTTTTTCTGAATATGCAGTCTTGTGTATATATGTATTAGAAACAATTTGGTGTATAAATCGTCCTTGTAGGATGTATGGTTTGCGAGTTATGACGGAAAAAGCACATGTTTTTGGCCAGCTTCCACTCCAAAAAGTGTTCTACAACTCCTAAGCTACAAGAGAAAGAGCAAAATGCATTTGGACAAAGGAGTATCCCTTCTTAAGGACGAGGACCTGGTGCTCATTTTAATGCATGAATCGTCCTTATCTGATATGTAGTTTTTATTTTAGAAAATAAATATAAAAAATAAAAATTGACAAAAAAGGGCACATGAAATTAACATAAAATCTAATTTTTAAAATTATTTTAAGGATACAGTCTTGTGGACAGTAGCTTAAGGAACATTTTGATGCATAAATCGTCCTTTTATGATGTATGGTTTAGAAGTTATGGCTAAAAAATCAAAAAATCGCACAAAACCACGTCAAAAACTATGATTCATGTAAAAAATTTTAACTAAGATTCTTGAAAAAAAATCAAATTCCAGAAAACTTTTTTCTGAATATGCAGTCTTGTGTATATATGTATTAGAAACAATTTGGTGTATAAATCGTCCTTGTAGGATGTATGGTTTGGGAGTTATGACGGAAAAAGCACATGTTTTTGGCCAGCTTCCACTCCAAAAAGTGTTCTACAACTCCTAAGCTACAAGAGAAAGAGCAAAATGCATTTGGACAAAGGAGTATCCCTTCTTAAGGACGAGGACCTGGTGCTCATTTTAATGCATGAATCGTCCTTATCTGATATGTAGTTTTTATTTTAGAAAATAAATAAAAATTGACAAAAAAGGGCACATGAAATTAACATGAAATCTAATTTTTAAAATTATTTTAAGGATACAGTCTTGTGGGCAGTAGCTTAAGGAACATTTTGATGCATAAATCGTCCTTTTATGATGTATGGTTTAGAAGTTATGGCTAAAAAATCAAAAAAATTGCACAAAACCACGTCAAAAACTATGATTCATGTAAAAAATTTTAAATAAGATTCTTGAAAAAAAATCAAATTCCAGAAAACTTTTTTCTGAATATGCAGTCTTGTGTATATATGTATTAGAAACAATTTAGTGTATAAATCGTCCTTGTAGGATGTATGGTTTGGGAGTTATGACGGAAAAAGCACATGTTTTTGGCCAGCTTCCACTCCAAAAAGTGTTCTACAACTCCTAAACTACAAGAGATAGAGCAAACGGCATTTGGACAAAGGAGTATTCCTTCTTAAGGACGAGGACCTGGTGCTCATTTTAATGCATGAATCGTCCTTATCTGATATGTAGTTTTTATTTTAGAAAATAAATAAAAAAAAATAAAAATTGACAAAAAAGGGCACATGAAATTAACATGAAATCTAATTTTTAAAATTATTTTAAGGATACAGTCTTGTGGACAATAACTTAAGGAACATTCTGATGCATAAATCGTGCTTTTATGATGTATGGTTTAGAAGTTATGGCTAAAAAATCAAAAAATCGCACGAAACCACGTCAAAAACTATGATTCATGTAAAAAATTTTAACTAAGTTTCTTGAAAAAAAAAAATCAAATTCCAGAAAACTTTTTTCTGAATATGCAGTCTTGTGTATATATGTATTAGAAACAATTTGGTGTATAAATCGTCCTTGTAGGATGTATGGTTTGGGAGTTATGACGGAAAAAGCACATGTTTTTGGCCAGCTTCCACTCCAAAAAGTGTTCTACAACTCCTAAACTACAAGAGATAGAGCAAACGGCATTTGGAGAAAGGAGTATCCCTTCTTAAGGACGAGGACCTGGTGCTCATTTAAATGCATGAATCGTCCTTATCTAATATGTAGTTTTTATTTTAGAAAATAAATAAAAAAAATAAAAATTGACAAAAAAGGGCACATGAAATTAACATGAAATCTAATTTTTAAAATTATTTTAAGGATACAGTCTTGTGGGCAGTAGCTTAAGGAACATTTTGATGCATAAATCGTCCTTTTATGATGTATGGTTTAGAAGTTATGGCTAAAAAATCAAAAAAATCGCACAAAACCACGTCAAAAACTATGATTCATGTAAAAAATTTTAACTAAGATTCTTGAAAAAAAATCAAATTCCAGAGAAACTTTTTTCTGAATATGCAGTCTTGTGTATATATGTATTAGAAACAATTTGGTGTATAAATCGTCCTTGTAGGATGTATGGTTTGGGAGTTATGACGGAAAAAGCACATGTTTTTGGCCAGCTTCCACTCCAAAAAGTGTTCTACAACTCCTTAGCTACAAGAGAAAGAGCAAAATGCATTTGGACAAAGGAGTATCCCTTCTTAAGGACGAGGACCTGGTGCTCATTTTAATGCATGAATCGTCCTTATCTGATATGTAGTTTTTATTTTAGAAAATAAATATAAAAAATAAAAATTGACAAAAAAGGGCACATGAAATTAACATGAAATCTAATTTTTAAAATTATTTTAAGGATACAGTCTTGTGGGCAGTAGCTTTAGGAACATTTTGATGCATAAATCGTCCTTTTATGATGTATGGTTTAGAAGTTATGGCTAAAAAATCAAAAAATCGCACGAAACCACGTCAAAAACTATGATTCATGTAAAAAATTTAAGCTAAGATTCTTGAAAAAAAATCAAATTCCAGAAAACTTTTTTCTGAATATGCAGTCTTGTGTATATATGTATTAGAAACAATTTGGTGTATAAATCGTCCTTGTAGGATGTATGGTTTGCGAGTTATGACGGAAAAAGCACATGTTTTTGGCCAGCTTCCACTCCAAAAAGTGTTTTACAACTCCTAAGCTACAAGAGAAAGAGCAAAATGCATTTGGACAAAGGAGTATCCCTTCTTAAGGACGAGGACCTGGTGCTCATTTTAATGCATGAATCGTCCTTATCTGATATGTAGTTTTTATTTTAGAAAATAAATATAAAAAATAAAAATTGACAAAAAAGGGCACATGAAATTAACATGAAATCTAATTTTTCGTCCTTTTATGATGTATGGTTTAGAAGTTATGGCTAAAAAATCAAAAAATCGCACGAAACCACGTCAAAAACTATGATTCATGTAAAAAATTTAAGCTAAGATTCTTGAAAAAAAATCAAATTCCAGAAAACTTTTTTCTGAATATGCAGTCTTGTGTATATATGTATTAGAAACAATTTGGTGTATAAATCGTCCTTGTAGGATGTATGGTTTGGGAGTTATGACGGAAAAAGCACATGTTTCCACTCCAAAAAGTGTTCTACAACTCCTAAGCTACAAGAGAAAGAGCAAAATGCATTTGGACAAAGGAGTATCCCTTCTTAAGGACGAGGACCTGGTGCTCATTTTAATGCATGAATCGTCCTTATCTGATATGTAGTTTTTATTTTAGAAAATAAATATAAAAAATAAAAATTGACAAAAAAGGGCACATGAAATTAACATGAAATCTAATTTTTAAAATTATTTTAAGGATACAGTCTTGTGGACAGTAGCTTAAGGAACATTTTGATGCATAAATCGTCCTTTTATGATGTATGGTTTAGAAGTTATGGCTAAAAAATCAAAAAAATCGCACGAAACCACGTCAAAAACTATGATTCATGTAAAAAATTTAAACTAAGATTCTTGAAAAAAAATCAAATTCCAGAAAACTTTTTTCTGAATATGCAGTCTTGTGTATATATGTATTAGAAACAATTTGGTGTATAAATCGTCCTTGTAGGATGTATGGTTTGGGAGTTATGACGGAAAAAGCACATGTTTCCACTCCAAAAAGTGTTCTACAACTCCTAAGCTACAAGAGAAAGAGCAAAATGCATTTGGACAAAGGAGTATCCCTTCTTAAGGACGAGGACCTGGTGCTCATTTTAATGCATGAATCGTCCTTATCTGATATGTAGTTTTTATTTTAGAAAATAAATATAAAAAATAAAAATTGACAAAAAAGGGCACATGAAATTAACATGAAATCTAATTTTTAAAATTATTTTAAGGATACAGTCTTGTGGGCAGTAGCTTAAGGAACATTTTGATGCATAAATCGTCCTTTTATGATGTATGGTTTAGAAGTTATGGCTAAAAAATCAAAAAAATCGCACGAAACCACGTCAAAAACTATGATTCATGTAAAAAATTTAAACTAAGATTCTTGAAAAAAAATCAAATTCCAGAAAACTTTTTTCTGAATATGCAGTCTTGTGTATATATGTATTAGAAACAATTTGGTGTATAAATCGTCCTTGTAGGATGTATGGTTTGGGAGTTATGACGGAAAAAGCACATGTTTTTGGCCAGCTTCCACTCCAAAAAGTGTTCTACAAAAGTGTTCAAAGAGAAAGAGCAAAATGCATTTGGACAAAGGAGTATCCCTTCTTAAGGACGAGGACCTGGTGCTCATTTTAATGCATGAATCGTCCTTATCTGATATGTAGTTTTTATTTTAGAAAATAAATAAAAATTGACAAAAAAGGGCACATAAAATTAACATGAAATCTAATTTTTAAAATTATTTTAAGGATACAGTCTTGTGGGCAGTAGCTTAAGGAACATTTTGATGCATAAATCGTCCTTTTATGATGTATGGTTTAGAAGTTATGGCTAAAAAATCAAAAAATCGCACAAAACCACGTCAAAAACTATGATTCATGTAAAAAATTTTAACTAAGATTCTTGAAAAAAAATCAAATTCCAGAAAACTTTTTTCTGAATATGCAGTCTTGTGTATATATGTATTAGAAACAATTTGGTGTATAAATCGTCTTTGTAGGATGTATGGTTTGGGAGTTATGACGGAAAAAGCACATGTTTTTGGCCAGCTTCCACTCCAAAAAGTGTTCTACAAAAAAATAAACTACAAGAGATAGAGCAAACGGCATTTAGACAAAGTATCCCTTCTTAAGGACGAGGACCTGGTGCTCATTTAAATGCATGAATCGTCCTTATCTAATATGTAGTTTTTATTTTAGAAAATAAATAAAAAAAATAAAAATTGACAAAAAAGGGCACATGAAATTAACATGAAATCTAATTTTTAAAATTATTTTAAGGATACAGTCTTGTGGGCAGTAGCTTAAGGAACATTTTGATGCATAAATCGTCCTTTTATGATGTATGGTTTAGAAGTTATGGCTAAAAAATCAAAAAAATCGCACGAAACCACGTCAAAAACTATGATTCATGTAAAAAATTTAAACTAAGATTCTTGAAAAAAAATCAAATTCCAGAAAACTTTTTTCTGAATATGCAGTCTTGTGTATATATGTATTAGAAACAATTTGGTGTATAAATCGTCCTTGTAGGATGTATGGTTTGGGAGTTATGACGGAAAAAGCACATGTTTCCACTCCAAAAAGTGTTCTACAACTCCTAAGCTACAAGAGAAAGAGCAAAATGCATTTGGACAAAGGAGTATTCCTTCTTAAGGACGAGGACCTGGTGCTCATTTTAATGCATGAATCGTCCTTATCTGATATGTAGTTTTTATTTTAGAAAATAAATATAAAAAATAAAAATTGACAAAAAAGGGCACATGAAATTAACATGAAATCTAATTTTTAAAATTATTTTAAGGATACAGTCTTGTGGGCAGTAGCTTAAGGAACATTTTGATGCATAAATCGTCCTTTTATGATGTATGGTTTAGAAGTTATGGCTAAAAAATCAAAAAAATCGCACGAAACCACGTCAAAAACTATGATTCATGTAAAAAATTTAAACTAAGATTCTTGAAAAAAAATCAAATTCCAGAAAACTTTTTTCTGAATATGCAGTCTTGTGTATATATGTATTAGAAACAATTTGGTGTATAAATCGTCCTTGTAGGATGTATGGTTTGGGAGTTATGACGGAAAAAGCACATGTTTTTGGCCAGCTTCCACTCCAAAAAGTGTTCTACAAAAAAATAAACTACAAGAAATAGAGCAAACGGCATTTGGACAAAGGAGTATCCCTTCTTAAGGACGAGGACCTGGTGCTCATTTTAATGCATGAATCGTCCTTATCTGATATGTAGTTTTTATTTTAGAAAATAAATATAAAAAATAAAAATTGACAAAAAAGGGCACATGAAATTAACATGAAATCTATGTTTTAAAATAATTTTAAGGATACAGTCTTGTGGGCAGTAGCTTAAGGAACATTTTGATGTATAAATCGTCCTTTTATGATGTATGGTTTAGAAGTTATGGCTAAAAAATCAAAAAAATCGCACGAAACCACGTCAAAAACTATGATTCATGTAAAAAATTTAAACTAAGATTCTTGAAAAAAAATCAAATTCCAGAAAACTTTTTTCTGAATATGCAGTCTTGTGTATATATGTATTAGAAACAATTTGGTGTATAAATCGTCCTTGTAGGATGTATGGTTTGGGAGTTATGACGGAAAAAGCACATGTTTTTGGCCAGCTTCCACTCCAAAAAGTGTTCTACAACTCCTAAACTACAAGAGATAGAGCAAACGGCATTTGGACAAAGGAGTATCCCTTCTTAAGGACGAGGACCTGGTGCTCATTTAAATGCATGAATCGTCCTTATCTGATATGTAGTTTTTATTTTAGAAAATAAATAAAAAAAATAAAAATTGACAAAAAAGGGCACATGAAATTAACATGAAATCTAATTTTTAAAATTATTTTAAGGATACAGTCTTGTGGGCAGTAGCTTAAGGAACATTTTGATGCATAAATCGTCCTTTTATGATGTATGGTTTAGAAGTTATGGCTAAAAAATCAAAAAATCGCACGAAACCACGTCAAAAACTATGATTCATGTAAAAAATTTAAACTAAGATTCTTGAAAAAAAATCAAATTCCAGAAAACTTTTTTCTGAATATGCTGTCTTGTGTATATATGTATTAGAAACAATTTGGTGTATAAATCGTCCTTGTAGGATGTATGGTTTGGGAGTTATGACGGAAAAAGCACATGTTTTTGGCCAGCTTCCACTCCAAAAAGTGTTCTACTACTCCTAAGCTACAAGAGAAAGAGCAAAATGCATTTGGACAAAGGAGTATCCCTTCTTAAGGACGAGGACCTGGTGCTCATTTTAATGCATGAATCGTCCTTATCTGATATGTAGTTTTTATTTTAGAAAATAAATATAAAAAATAAAAATTGACAAAAAAAGGGCACATGAAATTAACATAAAATCTAATTTTTAAAATTATTTTAAGGATACAGTCTTGTGGACAGTAGCTTAAGGAACATTTTGATGCATAAATCGTCCTTTTATGATGTATGGTTTAGAAGTTATGGCTAAAAAATCAAAAAATCGCACAAAACCACGTCAAAAACTATGATTCATGTAAAAAATTTTAACTAAGATTCTTGAAAAAAAATCAAATTCCAGAAAACTTTTTTCTGAATATGCAGTCTTGTGTATATATGTATTAGAAACAATTTGGTGTATAAATCGTCCTTGTAGGATGTATGGTTTGGGAGTTATGACGGAAAAAGCACATGTTTTTGGCCAGCTTCCACTCCAAAAAGTGTTCTACAACTCCTAAGCTACAAGAGAAAGAGCAAAATGCATTTGGACAAAGGAGTATCCCTTCTTAAGGACGAGGACCTGGTGCTCATTTTAATGCATGAATCGTCCTTATCTGATATGTAGTTTTTATTTTAGAAAATAAATAAAAATTGACAAAAAAGGGCACATGAAATTAACATGAAATCTAATTTTTAAAATTATTTTAAGGATACAGTCTTGTGGGCAGTAGCTTAAGGAACATTTTGATGCATAAATCGTCCTTTTATGATGTATGGTTTAGAAGTTATGGCTAAAAAATCAAAAAAATTGCACAAAACCACGTCAAAAACTATGATTCATGTAAAAAATTTTAAATAAGATTCTTGAAAAAAAATCAAATTCCAGAAAACTTTTTTCTGAATATGCAGTCTTGTGTATATATGTATTAGAAACAATTTAGTGTATAAATCGTCCTTGTAGGATGTATGGTTTGGGAGTTATGACGGAAAAAGCACATGTTTTTGGCCAGCTTCCACTCCAAAAAGTGTTCTACAACTCCTAAACTACAAGAGATAGAGCAAACGGCATTTGGACAAAGGAGTATTCCTTCTTAAGGACGAGGACCTGGTGCTCATTTTAATGCATGAATCGTCCTTATCTGATATGTAGTTTTTATTTTAGAAAATAAATAAAAAAAAATAAAAATTGACAAAAAAGGGCACATGAAATTAACATGAAATCTAATTTTTAAAATTATTTTAAGGATACAGTCTTGTGGACAATAACTTAAGGAACATTCTGATGCATAAATCGTGCTTTTATGATGTATGGTTTAGAAGTTATGGCTAAAAAATCAAAAAATCGCACGAAACCACGTCAAAAACTATGATTCATGTAAAAAATTTTAACTAAGTTTCTTGAAAAAAAAAAATCAAATTCCAGAAAACTTTTTTCTGAATATGCAGTCTTGTGTATATATGTATTAGAAACAATTTGGTGTATAAATCGTCCTTGTAGGATGTATGGTTTGGGAGTTATGACGGAAAAAGCACATGTTTTTGGCCAGCTTCCACTCCAAAAAGTGTTCTACAACTCCTAAACTACAAGAGATAGAGCAAACGGCATTTGGAGAAAGGAGTATCCCTTCTTAAGGACGAGGACCTGGTGCTCATTTAAATGCATGAATCGTCCTTATCTAATATGTAGTTTTTATTTTAGAAAATAAATAAAAAAAATAAAAATTGACAAAAAAGGGCACATGAAATTAACATGAAATCTAATTTTTAAAATTATTTTAAGGATACAGTCTTGTGGGCAGTAGCTTAAGGAACATTTTGATGCATAAATCGTCCTTTTATGATGTATGGTTTAGAAGTTATGGCTAAAAAATCAAAAAAATCGCACAAAACCACGTCAAAAACTATGATTCATGTAAAAAATTTTAACTAAGATTCTTGAAAAAAAATCAAATTCCAGAGAAACTTTTTTCTGAATATGCAGTCTTGTGTATATATGTATTAGAAACAATTTGGTGTATAAATCGTCCTTGTAGGATGTATGGTTTGGGAGTTATGACGGAAAAAGCACATGTTTTTGGCCAGCTTCCACTCCAAAAAGTGTTCTACAACTCCTTAGCTACAAGAGAAAGAGCAAAATGCATTTGGACAAAGGAGTATCCCTTCTTAAGGACGAGGACCTGGTGCTCATTTTAATGCATGAATCGTCCTTATCTGATATGTAGTTTTTATTTTAGAAAATAAATATAAAAAATAAAAATTGACAAAAAAGGGCACATGAAATTAACATGAAATCTAATTTTTAAAATTATTTTAAGGATACAGTCTTGTGGGCAGTAGCTTTAGGAACATTTTGATGCATAAATCGTCCTTTTATGATGTATGGTTTAGAAGTTATGGCTAAAAAATCAAAAAATCGCACGAAACCACGTCAAAAACTATGATTCATGTAAAAAATTTAAGCTAAGATTCTTGAAAAAAAATCAAATTCCAGAAAACTTTTTTCTGAATATGCAGTCTTGTGTATATATGTATTAGAAACAATTTGGTGTATAAATCGTCCTTGTAGGATGTATGGTTTGCGAGTTATGACGGAAAAAGCACATGTTTTTGGCCAGCTTCCACTCCAAAAAGTGTTTTACAACTCCTAAGCTACAAGAGAAAGAGCAAAATGCATTTGGACAAAGGAGTATCCCTTCTTAAGGACGAGGACCTGGTGCTCATTTTAATGCATGAATCGTCCTTATCTGATATGTAGTTTTTATTTTAGAAAATAAATATAAAAAATAAAAATTGACAAAAAAGGGCACATGAAATTAACATGAAATCTAATTTTTCGTCCTTTTATGATGTATGGTTTAGAAGTTATGGCTAAAAAATCAAAAAATCGCACGAAACCACGTCAAAAACTATGATTCATGTAAAAAATTTAAGCTAAGATTCTTGAAAAAAAATCAAATTCCAGAAAACTTTTTTCTGAATATGCAGTCTTGTGTATATATGTATTAGAAACAATTTGGTGTATAAATCGTCCTTGTAGGATGTATGGTTTGGGAGTTATGACGGAAAAAGCACATGTTTCCACTCCAAAAAGTGTTCTACAACTCCTAAGCTACAAGAGAAAGAGCAAAATGCATTTGGACAAAGGAGTATCCCTTCTTAAGGACGAGGACCTGGTGCTCATTTTAATGCATGAATCGTCCTTATCTGATATGTAGTTTTTATTTTAGAAAATAAATATAAAAAATAAAAATTGACAAAAAAGGGCACATGAAATTAACATGAAATCTAATTTTTAAAATTATTTTAAGGATACAGTCTTGTGGACAGTAGCTTAAGGAACATTTTGATGCATAAATCGTCCTTTTATGATGTATGGTTTAGAAGTTATGGCTAAAAAATCAAAAAAATCGCACGAAACCACGTCAAAAACTATGATTCATGTAAAAAATTTAAACTAAGATTCTTGAAAAAAAATCAAATTCCAGAAAACTTTTTTCTGAATATGCAGTCTTGTGTATATATGTATTAGAAACAATTTGGTGTATAAATCGTCCTTGTAGGATGTATGGTTTGGGAGTTATGACGGAAAAAGCACATGTTTTTGGCCAGCTTCCACTCCAAAAAGTGTTCTACAACTCCTAAGCTACAAGAGAAAGAGCAAAATGCATTTGGACAAAGGAGTATCCCTTCTTAAGGACGAGGACCTGGTGCTCATTTTAATGCATGAATCGTCCTTATCTGATATGTAGTTTTTATTTTAGAAAATAAATATAAAAAATAAAAATTGACAAAAAAGGGCACATGAAATTAACATGAAATCTAATTTTTAAAATTATTTTAAGGATACAGTCTTGTGGGCAGTAGCTTAAGGAACATTTTGATGCATAAATCGTCCCTTTATGATGTATGGTTTAGAAGTTATGGCTAAAAAATCAAAAAAATCGCACGAAACCACGTCAAAAACTATGATTCATGTAAAAAATTTAAACTAAGATTCTTGAAAAAAAATCAAATTCCAGAAAACTTTTTTCTGAATATGCAGTCTTGTGTATATATGTATTAGAAACAATTTGGTGTATAAATCGTCCTTGTAGGATGTATGGTTTGGGAGTTATGACGGAAAAAGCACATGTTTTTGGCCAGCTTCCACTCCAAAAAGTGTTCTACTACTCCTAAGCTACAAGAGAAAGAGCAAAATGCATTTGGACAAAGGAGTATCCCTTCTTAAGGACGAGGACTTGGTGCTCATTTTAATGCATGAATCGTCCTTATCTGATATGTAGTTTTTATTTTAGAAAATAAATAAAAAAAATAAAAATTGACAAAAAAGGGCACATGAAATTAACATGAAATCTAATTTTTAAAATTATTTTAAGGATACAGTCTTGTGGGCAGTAGCTTAAGGAACATTTTGATGCATAAATCGTCCTTTTATGATGTATGGTTTAGAAGTTATGGCTAAAAAATCAAAAAATCGCACAAAACCACGTCAAAAACTATGATTCATGTAAAAAATTTAAACTAAGATTCTTGAAAAAAAATCAAATTCCAGAAAACTTTTTTCTGAATATGCAGTCTTGTGTATATATGTATTAGAAACAATTTGGTGTATAAATCGTCCTTGTAGGATGTATGGTTTGGGAGTTATGACGGAAAAAGCACATGTTTCCACTCCAAAAAGTGTTCTACAACTCCTAAGCTACAAGAGAAAGAGCAAAATGCATTTGGACAAAGGAGTATCCCTTCTTAAGGACGAGGACCTGGTGCTCATTTTAATGCATGAATCGTCCTTATCTGATATGTAGTTTTTATTTTAGAAAATAAATATAAAAAATAAAAATTGACAAAAAAGGGCACATGAAATTAACATGAAATCTAATTTTTAAAATTATTTTAAGGATACAGTCTTGTGGGCAGTAGCTTAAGGAACATTTTGATGCATAAATCGTCCTTTTATGATGTATGGTTTAGAAGTTATGGCTAAAAAATCAAAAAAATCGCACGAAACCACGTCAAAAACTATGATTCATGTAAAAAATTTAAACTAAGATTCTTGAAAAAAAATCAAATTCCAGAAAACTTTTTTCTGAATATGCAGTCTTGTGTATATATGTATTAGAAACAATTTGGTGTATAAATCGTCCTTGTAGGATGTATGGTTTGGGAGTTATGACGGAAAAAGCACATGTTTTTGGCCAGCTTCCACTCCAAAAAGTGTTCTACAAAAGTGTTCAAAGAGAAAGAGCAAAATGCATTTGGACAAAGGAGTATCCCTTCTTAAGGACGAGGACCTGGTGCTCATTTTAATGCATGAATCGTCCTTATCTGATATGTAGTTTTTATTTTAGAAAATAAATAAAAATTGACAAAAAAGGGCACATAAAATTAACATGAAATCTAATTTTTAAAATTATTTTAAGGATACAGTCTTGTGGGCAGTAGCTTAAGGAACATTTTGATGCATAAATCGTCCTTTTATGATGTATGGTTTAGAAGTTATGGCTAAAAAATCAAAAAATCGCACAAAACCACGTCAAAAACTATGATTCATGTAAAAAATTTTAACTAAGATTCTTGAAAAAAAATCAAATTCCAGAAAACTTTTTTCTGAATATGCAGTCTTGTGTATATATGTATTAGAAACAATTTGGTGTATAAATCGTCTTTGTAGGATGTATGGTTTGGGAGTTATGACGGAAAAAGCACATGTTTTTGGCCAGCTTCCACTCCAAAAAGTGTTCTACAAAAAAATAAACTACAAGAGATAGAGCAAACGGCATTTAGACAAAGTATCCCTTCTTAAGGACGAGGACCTGGTGCTCATTTAAATGCATGAATCGTCCTTATCTAATATGTAGTTTTTATTTTAGAAAATAAATAAAAAAAATAAAAATTGACAAAAAAGGGCACATGAAATTAACATGAAATCTAATTTTTAAAATTATTTTAAGGATACAGTCTTGTGGGCAGTAGCTTAAGGAACATTTTGATGCATAAATCGTCCTTTTATGATGTATGGTTTAGAAGTTATGGCTAAAAAATCAAAAAAATCGCACGAAACCACGTCAAAAACTATGATTCATGTAAAAAATTTAAACTAAGATTCTTGAAAAAAAATCAAATTCCAGAAAACTTTTTTCTGAATATGCAGTCTTGTGTATATATGTATTAGAAACAATTTGGTGTATAAATCGTCCTTGTAGGATGTATGGTTTGGGAGTTATGACGGAAAAAGCACATGTTTCCACTCCAAAAAGTGTTCTACAACTCCTAAGCTACAAGAGAAAGAGCAAAATGCATTTGGACAAAGGAGTATTCCTTCTTAAGGACGAGGACCTGGTGCTCATTTTAATGCATGAATCGTCCTTATCTGATATGTAGTTTTTATTTTAGAAAATAAATATAAAAAATAAAAATTGACAAAAAAGGGCACATGAAATTAACATGAAATCTAATTTTTAAAATTATTTTAAGGATACAGTCTTGTGGGCAGTAGCTTAAGGAACATTTTGATGCATAAATCGTCCTTTTATGATGTATGGTTTAGAAGTTATGGCTAAAAAATCAAAAAAATCGCACGAAACCACGTCAAAAACTATGATTCATGTAAAAAATTTAAACTAAGATTCTTGAAAAAAAATCAAATTCCAGAAAACTTTTTTCTGAATATGCAGTCTTGTGTATATATGTATTAGAAACAATTTGGTGTATAAATCGTCCTTGTAGGATGTATGGTTTGGGAGTTATGACGGAAAAAGCACATGTTTTTGGCCAGCTTCCACTCCAAAAAGTGTTCTACAAAAAAATAAACTACAAGAAATAGAGCAAACGGCATTTGGACAAAGGAGTATCCCTTCTTAAGGACGAGGACCTGGTGCTCATTTTAATGCATGAATCGTCCTTATCTGATATGTAGTTTTTATTTTAGAAAATAAATATAAAAAATAAAAATTGACAAAAAAGGGCACATGAAATTAACATGAAATCTATGTTTTAAAATAATTTTAAGGATACAGTCTTGTGGGCAGTAGCTTAAGGAACATTTTGATGTATAAATCGTCCTTTTATGATGTATGGTTTAGAAGTTATGGCTAAAAAATCAAAAAAATCGCACGAAACCACGTCAAAAACTATGATTCATGTAAAAAATTTAAACTAAGATTCTTGAAAAAAAATCAAATTCCAGAAAACTTTTTTCTGAATATGCAGTCTTGTGTATATATGTATTAGAAACAATTTGGTGTATAAATCGTCCTTGTAGGATGTATGGTTTGGGAGTTATGACGGAAAAAGCACATGTTTTTGGCCAGCTTCCACTCCAAAAAGTGTTCTACAACTCCTAAACTACAAGAGATAGAGCAAACGGCATTTGGACAAAGGAGTATCCCTTCTTAAGGACGAGGACCTGGTGCTCATTTAAATGCATGAATCGTCCTTATCTGATATGTAGTTTTTATTTTAGAAAATAAATAAAAAAAATAAAAATTGACAAAAAAGGGCACATGAAATTAACATGAAATCTAATTTTTAAAATTATTTTAAGGATACAGTCTTGTGGGCAGTAGCTTAAGGAACATTTTGATGCATAAATCGTCCTTTTATGATGTATGGTTTAGAAGTTATGGCTAAAAAATCAAAAAATCGCACGAAACCACGTCAAAAACTATGATTCATGTAAAAAATTTAAACTAAGATTCTTGAAAAAAAATCAAATTCCAGAAAACTTTTTTCTGAATATGCTGTCTTGTGTATATATGTATTAGAAACAATTTGGTGTATAAATCGTCCTTGTAGGATGTATGGTTTGGGAGTTATGACGGAAAAAGCACATGTTTTTGGCCAGCTTCCACTCCAAAAAGTGTTCTACTACTCCTAAGCTACAAGAGAAAGAGCAAAATGCATTTGGACAAAGGAGTATCCCTTCTTAAGGACGAGGACTTGGTGCTCATTTTAATGCATGAATCGTCCTTATCTGATATGTAGTTTTTATTTTAGAAAATAAATAAAAAAAATAAAAATTGACAAAAAAGGGCACATGAAATTAACATGAAATCTAATTTTTAAAATTATTTTAAGGATACAGTCTTGTGGGCAGTAGCTTAAGGAACATTTTGATGCATAAATCGTCCTTTTATGATGTATGGTTTAGAAGTTATGGCTAAAAAATCAAAAAAAATCGCACAAAACCACGTCCAAAACTATGATTCATGTAAAAAATTTAAACTAAGATTCTTGAAAAAAAATCAAATTCCAGAAAACTTTTTTCTGAATATGCAGTCTTGTGTATATATGTATTAGAAACAATTTGGTGTATAAATCGTCCTTGTAGGATGTATGGTTTGGGAGTTATGACGGAAAAAGCACATGTTTTTGGCCAGCTTCCACTCCAAAAAGTGTTCTACAACTCCTAAGCTACAAGAGAAAGAGAAAAATGCATTTGGACAAAGGAGTATCCCTTCTTAAGGACGAGGACCTGGTGCTCATTTTAATGCATGAATCGTCCTTATCTGATATGTAGTTTTTATTTTAGAAAATAAATATAAAAAATAAAAATTGACAAAAAAGGGCACATGAAATTAACATGAAATCTAATTTTTAAAATTATTTTAAGGATACAGTCTTGTGAGCAGTAGCTTAAGGAACATTTTGATGCATAAATCGTCCTTTTATGATGTATGGTTTAGAAGTTATGGCTAAAAAATCAAAAAAATCGCACGAAACCACGTCAAAAACTATGATTCATGTAAAAAATTTAAACTAAGATTCTTGAAAAAAAATCAAATTCCAGAAAACTTTTTTCTGAATATGCAGTCTTGTGTATATATGTATTAGAAACAATTTGGTGTATAAATCGTCCTTGTAGGATGTATGGTTTGGGAGTTATGACGGAAAAAGCACATGTTTTTGGCCAGCTTCCACTCCAAAAAGTGTTCTACAAAAAATAAACTACAAGAGATAGAGCAAACGGCATTTAGACAAAGTATCCCTTCTTAAGGACGAGGACCTGGTGCTCATTTAAATGCATGAATCGTCCTTATCTAATATGTAGTTTTTATTTTAGAAAATAAATAAAAAAAATAAAAATTGACAAAAAAGGGCACATGAAATTAACATGAAATCTAAGCATCAGGAACATTTTGATGCATAAATCGTCCTTTTATGATGTATGGTTTAGAAGTTATGGCTAAAAAATCAAAAAAATCGCACGAAACCACGTCAAAAACTATGATTCATGTAAAAAATTTAAACTAAGATTCTTGAAAAAAAATCAAATTCCAGAAAACTTTTTTCTGAATATGCAGTCTTGTGTATATATGTATTAGAAACAATTTGGTGTATAAATCGTCCTTGTAGGATGTATGGTTTGGGAGTTATGACGGAAAAAGCACATGTTTCCACTCCAAAAAGTGTTCTACAACTCCTAAGCTACAAGAGAAAGAGCAAAATGCATTTGGACAAAGGAGTATCCCTTCTTAAGGACGAGGACCTGGTGCTCATTTTAATGCATGAATCGTCCTTATCTGATATGTAGTTTTTATTTTAGAAAATAAATATAAAAAATAAAAATTGACAAAAAAGGGCACATGAAATTAACATGAAATCTAATTTTTAAAATTATTTTAAGGATACAGTCTTGTGAGCAGTAGCTTAAGGAACATTTTGATGCATAAATCGTCCTTTTATGATGTATGGTTTAGAAGTTATGGCTAAAAAATCAAAAAAATCGCACGAAACCACGTCAAAAACTATGATTCATGTAAAAAATTTAAACTAAGATTCTTGAAAAAAAATCAAATTCCAGAAAACTTTTTTCTGAATATGCAGTCTTGTGTATATATGTATTAGAAACAATTTGGTGTATAAATCGTCCTTGTAGGATGTATGGTTTGGGAGTTATGACGGAAAAAGCACATGTTTTTGGCCAGCTTCCACTCCAAAAAGTGTTCTACAAAAAATAAACTACAAGAGATAGAGCAAACGGCATTTAGACAAAGTATCCCTTCTTAAGGACGAGGACCTGGTGCTCATTTAAATGCATGAATCGTCCTTATCTAATATGTAGTTTTTATTTTAGAAAATAAATAAAAAAAATAAAAATTGACAAAAAAGGGCACATGAAATTAACATGAAATCTAAGCATCAGGAACATTTTGATGCATAAATCGTCCTTTTATGATGTATGGTTTAGAAGTTATGGCTAAAAAATCAAAAAAATCGCACAAAACCACGTCCAAAACTATGATTCATGTAAAAAATTTAAACTAAGATTCTTGAAAAAAAATCAAATTCCAGAAAACTTTTTTCTGAATATGCAGTCTTGTGTATATATGTATTAGAAACAATTTGGTGTATAAATCGTCCTTGTAGGATGTATGGTTTGGGAGTTATGACGGAAAAAGCACATGTTTTTGGCCAGCTTCCACTCCAAAAAGTGTTCTACAACTCCTAAGCTACAAGAGAAAGAGCAAAATGCATTTGGACAAAGGAGTATCCCTTCTTAAGGACGAGGACCTGGTGCTCATTTTAATGCATGAATCGTCCTTATCTGATATGTAGTTTTTATTTTAGAAAATAAATATAAAAAATAAAAATTGACAAAAAAGGGCACATGAAATTAACATGAAATCTAATTTTTAAAATTATTTTAAGGATACAGTCTTGTGAGCAGTAGCTTAAGGAACATTTTGATGCATAAATCGTCCTTTTATGATGTATGGTTTAGAAGTTATGGCTAAAAAATCAAAAAAATCGCACGAAACCACGTCAAAAACTATGATTCATGTAAAAAATTTAAACTAAGATTCTTGAAAAAAAATCAAATTCCAGAAAACTTTTTTCTGAATATGCAGTCTTGTGTATATATGTATTAGAAACAATTTGGTGTATAAATCGTCCTTGTAGGATGTATGGTTTGGGAGTTATGACGGAAAAAGCACATGTTTCCACTCCAAAAAGTGTTCTACAACTCCTAAGCTACAAGAGAAAGAGCAAAATGCATTTGGACAAAGGAGTATCCCTTCTTAAGGACGAGGACCTGGTGCTCATTTTAATGCATGAATCGTCCTTATCTGATATGTAGTTTTTATTTTAGAAAATAAATATAAAAAATAAAAATTGACAAAAAAGGGCACATGAAATTAACATGAAATCTAATTTTTAAAATTATTTTAAGGATACAGTCTTGTGAGCAGTAGCTTAAGGAACATTTTGATGCATAAATCGTCCTTTTATGATGTATGGTTTAGAAGTTATGGCTAAAAAATCAAAAAAATCGCACGAAACCACGTCAAAAACTATGATTCATGTAAAAAATTTAAACTAAGATTCTTGAAAAAAAATCAAATTCCAGAAAACTTTTTTCTGAATATGCAGTCTTGTGTATATATGTATTAGAAACAATTTGGTGTATAAATCGTCCTTGTAGGATGTATGGTTTGGGAGTTATGACGGAAAAAGCACATGTTTTTGGCCAGCTTCCACTCCAAAAAGTGTTCTACTACTCCTAAGCTACAAGAGAAAGAGCAAAATGCATTTGGACAAAGGAGTATCCCTTCTTAAGGACGAGGACCTGGTGCTCATTTTAATGCATGAATCGTCCTTATCTGATATGTAGTTTTTATTTTAGAAAATAAATATAAAAAATAAAAATTGACAAAAAAGGGCACATGAAATTAACATGAAATCTAATTTTTAAAATTATTTTAAGGATACAGTCTTGTGAGCAGTAGCTTAAGGAACATTTTGATGCATAAATCGTCCTTTTATGATGTATGGTTTAGAAGTTATGGCTAAAAAATCAAAAAAATCGCACGAAACCACGTCAAAAACTATGATTCATGTAAAAAATTTAAACTAAGATTCTTGAAAAAAAATCAAATTCCAGAAAACTTTTTTCTGAATATGCAGTCTTGTGTATATATGTATTAGAAACAATTTGGTGTATAAATCGTCCTTGTAGGATGTATGGTTTGGGAGTTATGACGGAAAAAGCACATGTTTTTGGCCAGCTTCCACTCCAAAAAGTGTTCTACAAAAAATAAACTACAAGAGATAGAGCAAACGGCATTTAGACAAAGTATCCCTTCTTAAGGACGAGGACCTGGTGCTCATTTAAATGCATGAATCGTCCTTATCTAATATGTAGTTTTTATTTTAGAAAATAAATAAAAAAAATAAAAATTGACAAAAAAGGGCACATGAAATTAACATGAAATCTAAGCATCAGGAACATTTTGATGCATAAATCGTCCTTTTATGATGTATGGTTTAGAAGTTATGGCTAAAAAATCAAAAAAATCGCACAAAACCACGTCCAAAACTATGATTCATGTAAAAAATTTAAACTAAGATTCTTGAAAAAAAATCAAATTCCAGAAAACTTTTTTCTGAATATGCAGTCTTGTGTATATATGTATTAGAAACAATTTGGTGTATAAATCGTCCTTGTAGGATGTATGGTTTGGGAGTTATGACGGAAAAAGCACATGTTTTTGGCCAGCTTCCACTCCAAAAAGTGTTCTACAACTCCTAAGCTACAAGAGAAAGAGCAAAATGCATTTGGACAAAGGAGTATCCCTTCTTAAGGACGAGGACCTGGTGCTCATTTTAATGCATGAATCGTCCTTATCTGATATGTAGTTTTTATTTTAGAAAATAAATATAAAAAATAAAAATTGACAAAAAAGGGCACATGAAATTAACATGAAATCTAATTTTTAAAATTATTTTAAGGATACAGTCTTGTGAGCAGTAGCTTAAGGAACATTTTGATGCATAAATCGTCCTTTTATGATGTATGGTTTAGAAGTTATGGCTAAAAAATCAAAAAAATCGCACGAAACCACGTCAAAAACTATGATTCATGTAAAAAATTTAAACTAAGATTCTTGAAAAAAAATCAAATTCCAGAAAACTTTTTTCTGAATATGCAGTCTTGTGTATATATGTATTAGAAACAATTTGGTGTATAAATCGTCCTTGTAGGATGTATGGTTTGGGAGTTATGACGGAAAAAGCACATGTTTCCACTCCAAAAAGTGTTCTACAACTCCTAAGCTACAAGAGAAAGAGCAAAATGCATTTGGACAAAGGAGTATCCCTTCTTAAGGACGAGGACCTGGTGCTCATTTTAATGCATGAATCGTCCTTATCTGATATGTAGTTTTTATTTTAGAAAATAAATATAAAAAATAAAAATTGACAAAAAAGGGCACATGAAATTAACATGAAATCTAATTTTTAAAATTATTTTAAGGATACAGTCTTGTGAGCAGTAGCTTAAGGAACATTTTGATGCATAAATCGTCCTTTTATGATGTATGGTTTAGAAGTTATGGCTAAAAAATCAAAAAAATCGCACGAAACCACGTCAAAAACTATGATTCATGTAAAAAATTTAAACTAAGATTCTTGAAAAAAAATCAAATTCCAGAAAACTTTTTTCTGAATATGCAGTCTTGTGTATATATGTATTAGAAACAATTTGGTGTATAAATCGTCCTTGTAGGATGTATGGTTTGGGAGTTATGACGGAAAAAGCACATGTTTTTGGCCAGCTTCCACTCCAAAAAGTGTTCTACTACTCCTAAGCTACAAGAGAAAGAGCAAAATGCATTTGGACAAAGGAGTATCCCTTCTTAAGGACGAGGACCTGGTGCTCATTTTAATGCATGAATCGTCCTTATCTGATATGTAGTTTTTATTTTAGAAAATAAATATAAAAAATAAAAATTGACAAAAAGGGCACATGAAATTAACATGAAATCTAATTTTTAAAATTATTTTAAGGATACAGTCTTGTGGGCAGTAGCTTAAGGAACATTTTGATGCATAAATCGTCCTTTTATGATGTATGGTTTAGAAGTTATGGCTAAAAAATCAAAAAAATCGCACGAAACCACGTCAAAAACTATGATTTATGTAAAAAATTTAAACTAAGATTCTTGAAAAAAAATCAAATTCCAGAAAACTTTTTTCTGAATATGCAGTCTTGTGTATATATGTATTAGAAACAATTTGGTGTATAAATCGTCCTTGTAGGATGTATGGTTTGGGAGTTATGACGGAAAAAGCACATGTTTTTGGCCAGCTACCACTCCAAAAAGTGTTCTACTACTCCTAAGCTACAAGAGAAAGAGCAAAATGCATTTGGACAAAGGAGTATCCCTTCTTAAGGACGAGGACCTGGTGCTCATTTTAATGCATGAATCGTCCTTATCTGATATGTAGTTTTTATTTTAGAAAATAAATATAAAAAATAAAAATTGACAAAAAAGGGCACATGAAATTAACATGAAATCTAATTTTTAAAATTATTTTAAGGATACAGTCTTGTGGGCAGTAGCTTAAGGAACATTTTGATGCATAAATCGTCCTTTTATGATGTATGGTTTAGAAGTTATGGCTAAAAAATCAAAAAAATCGCACGAAACCACGTCAAAAACTATGATTCATGTAAAAAATTTAAACTAAGATTCTTGAAAAAAAATCAAATTCCAGAAAACTTTTTTCTGAATATGCAGTCTTGTGTATATATGTATTAGAAACAATTTGGTGTATAAATCGTCCTTTTAGGATGTATGGTTTGGGAGTTATGACGGAAAAAGCACATGTTTTTGGCCAGCTTCCACTCCAAAAAGTGTTCTACAAAAAAATAAACTACAAGAGATAGAGCAAACGGCATTTGGACAAAGGAGTATCCCTTCTTAAGGACGAGGACCTGGTGCTCATTTTAATGCATGAATCGTCCTTATCTGATATGTAGTTTTTATTTTAGAAAATAAATATAAAAAATAAAAATTGACAAAAAAGGGCACATGAAATTAACATGAAATCTATGTTTTAAAATAATTTTAAGGATACAGTCTTGTGGGCAGTAGCTTAAGGAACATTTTGATGTATAAATCGTCCTTTTATGATGTATGGTTTAGAAGTTATGGCTAAAAAATCAAAAAAATCGCACGAAACCACGTCAAAAACTATGATTCATGTAAAAAATTTAAACTAAGATTCTTGAAAAAAAATCAAATTCCAGAAAACTTTTTTCTGAATATGCAGTCTTGTGTATATATGTATTAGAAACAATTTGGTGTATAAATCGTCCTTGTAGGATGTATGGTTTGGGAGTTATGATGGAAAAAGCACATGTTTTTGGCCAGCTTCCACTCCAAAAAGTGTTCTACAACTCCTAAACTACAAGAGATAGAGCAAACGGCATTTGGACAAAGGAGTATCCCTTCTTAAGGACGAGGACCTGGTGCTCATTTAAATGCATGAATCGTCCTTATCTGATATGTAGTTTTTATTTTAGAAAATAAATAAAAAAAATAAAAATTGACAAAAAAGGGCACATGAAATTAACATGAAATCTAATTTTTAAAATTATTTTAAGGATACAGTCTTGTGGGCAGTAGCTTAAGGAACATTTTGATGCATAAATCGTCCTTTTATGATGTATGGTTTAGAAGTTATGGCTAAAAAATCAAAAAAATCGCACGAAACCACGTCAAAAACTATGATTCATGTAAAAAATTTAAACTAAGATTCTTGAAAAAAAATCAAATTCCAGAAAACTTTTTTCTGAATATGCAGTCTTGTGTATATATGTATTAGAAACAATTTGGTGTATAAATCGTCCTTGTAGGATGTATGGTTTGGGAGTTATGACGGAAAAAGCACATGTTTTTGGCCAGCTTCCACTCCAAAAAGTGTTCTACAAAAAAATAAACTACAAGAGATAGAGCAAACGGCATTTGGACAAAGGAGTATCCCTTCTTAAGGACGAGGACCTGGTGCTCATTTTAATGCATGAATCGTCCTTATCTGATATGTAGTTTTTATTTTAGAAAATAAATATAAAAAATAAAAATTGACAAAAAAGGGCACATGAAATTAACATGAAATCTATGTTTTAAAATAATTTTAAGGATACAGTCTTGTGGGCAGTAGCTTAAGGAACATTTTGATGTATAAATCGTCCTTTTATGATGTATGGTTTAGAAGTTATGGCTAAAAAATCAAAAAAATCGCACGAAACCACGTCAAAAACTATGATTCATGTAAAAAATTTAAACTAAGATTCTTGAAAAAAAATCAAATTCCAGAAAACTTTTTTCTGAATATGCAGTCTTGTGTATATATGTATTAGAAACAATTTGGTGTATAAATCGTCCTTGTAGGATGTATGGTTTGGGAGTTATGACGGAAAAAGCACATGTTTTTGGCCAGCTTCCACTCCAAAAAGTGTTCTACAACTCCTAAACTACAAGAGATAGAGCAAACGGCATTTGGACAAAGGAGTATCCCTTCTTAAGGACGAGGACCTGGTGCTCATTTAAATGCATGAATCGTCCTTATCTGATATGTAGTTTTTATTTTAGAAAATAAATAAAAAAAATAAAAATTGACAAAAAAGGGCACATGAAATTAACATGAAATCTAATTTTTAAAATTATTTTAAGGATACAGTCTTGTGGGCAGTAGCTTAAGGAACATTTTGATGCATAAATCGTCCTTTTATGATGTATGGTTTAGAAGTTATGGCTAAAAAATCAAAAAATCGCACGAAACCACGTCAAAAACTATGATTCATGTAAAAAATTTAAACTAAGATTCTTGAAAAAAAATCAAATTCCAGAAAACTTTTTTCTGAATATGCTGTCTTGTGTATATATGTATTAGAAACAATTTGGTGTATAAATCGTCCTTGTAGGATGTATGGTTTGGGAGTTATGACGGAAAAAGCACATGTTTTTGGCCAGCTTCCACTCCAAAAAGTGTTCTACTACTCCTAAGCTACAAGAGAAAGAGCAAAATGCATTTGGACAAAGGAGTATCCCTTCTTAAGGACGAGGACTTGGTGCTCATTTTAATGCATGAATCGTCCTTATCTGATATGTAGTTTTTATTTTAGAAAATAAATAAAAAAAATAAAAATTGACAAAAAAGGGCACATGAAATTAACATGAAATCTAATTTTTAAAATTATTTTAAGGATACAGTCTTGTGGGCAGTAGCTTAAGGAACATTTTGATGCATAAATCGTCCTTTTATGATGTATGGTTTAGAAGTTATGGCTAAAAAATCAAAAAAATCGCACAAAACCACGTCCAAAACTATGATTCATGTAAAAAATTTAAACTAAGATTCTTGAAAAAAAATCAAATTCCAGAAAACTTTTTTCTGAATATGCAGTCTTGTGTATATATGTATTAGAAACAATTTGGTGTATAAATCGTCCTTGTAGGATGTATGGTTTGGGAGTTATGACGGAAAAAGCACATGTTTTTGGCCAGCTTCCACTCCAAAAAGTGTTCTACAACTCCTAAGCTACAAGAGAAAGAGCAAAATGCATTTGGACAAAGGAGTATCCCTTCTTGAGGACGAGGACCTGGTGCTCATTTTAATGCATGAATCGTCCTTATCTGATATGTAGTTTTTATTTTAGAAAATAAATATAAAAAATAAAAATTGACAAAAAAGGGCACATGAAATTAACATGAAATCTAATTTTTAAAATTATTTTAAGGATACAGTCTTGTGAGCAGTAGCTTAAGGAACATTTTGATGCATAAATCGTCCTTTTATGATGTATGGTTTAGAAGTTATGGCTAAAAAATCAAAAAAATCGCACGAAACCACGTCAAAAACTATGATTCATGTAAAAAATTTAAACTAAGATTCTTGAAAAAAAATCAAATTCCAGAAAACTTTTTTCTGAATATGCAGTCTAGTGTATATATGTATTAGAAACAATTTGGTGTATAAATCGTCCTTGTAGGATGTATGGTTTGGGAGTTATGACGGAAAAAGCACATGTTTTTGGCCAGCTTCCACTCCAAAAAGTGTTCTACAAAAAATAAACTACAAGAGATAGAGCAAACGGCATTTAGACAAAGTATCCCTTCTTAAGGACGAGGACCTGGTGCTCATTTAAATGCATGAATCGTCCTTATCTAATATGTAGTTTTTATTTTAGAAAATAAATAAAAAAAATAAAAATTGACAAAAAAGGGCACATGAAATTAACATGAAATCTAAGCATCAGGAACATTTTGATGCATAAATCGTCCTTTTATGATGTATGGTTTAGAAGTTATGGCTAAAAAATCAAAAAAATCGCACAAAACCACGTCCAAAACTATGATTCATGTAAAAAATTTAAACTAAGATTCTTGAAAAAAAATCAAATTCCAGAAAACTTTTTTCTGAATATGCAGTCTTGTGTATATATGTATTAGAAACAATTTGGTGTATAAATCGTCCTTGTAGGATGTATGGTTTGGGAGTTATGACGGAAAAAGCACATGTTTTTGGCCAGCTTCCACTCCAAAAAGTGTTCTACAACTCCTAAGCTACAAGAGAAAGAGCAAAATGCATTTGGACAAAGGAGTATCCCTTCTTAAGGACGAGGACCTGGTGCTCATTTTAATGCATGAATCGTCCTTATCTGATATGTAGTTTTTATTTTAGAAAATAAATATAAAAAATAAAAATTGACAAAAAAGGGCACATGAAATTAACATGAAATCTAATTTTTAAAATTATTTTAAGGATACAGTCTTGTGAGCAGTAGCTTAAGGAACATTTTGATGCATAAATCGTCCTTTTATGATGTATGGTTTAGAAGTTATGGCTAAAAAATCAAAAAAATCGCACGAAACCACGTCAAAAACTATGATTCATGTAAAAAATTTAAACTAAGATTCTTGAAAAAAAATCAAATTCCAGAAAACTTTTTTCTGAATATGCAGTCTTGTGTATATATGTATTAGAAACAATTTGGTGTATAAATCGTCCTTGTAGGATGTATGGTTTGGGAGTTATGACGGAAAAAGCACATGTTTCCACTCCAAAAAGTGTTCTACAACTCCTAAGCTACAAGAGAAAGAGCAAAATGCATTTGGACAAAGGAGTATCCCTTCTTAAGGACGAGGACCTGGTGCTCATTTTAATGCATGAATCGTCCTTATCTGATATGTAGTTTTTATTTTAGAAAATAAATATAAAAAATAAAAATTGACAAAAAAGGGCACATGAAATTAACATGAAATCTAATTTTTAAAATTATTTTAAGGATACAGTCTTGTGAGCAGTAGCTAAAGGAACATTTTGATGCATAAATCGTCCTTTTATGATGTATGGTTTAGAAGTTATGGCTAAAAAATCAAAAAAATCGCACGAAACCACGTCAAAAACTATGATTCATGTAAAAAATTTAAACTAAGATTCTTGAAAAAAAATCAAATTCCAGAAAACTTTTTTCTGAATATGCAGTCTTGTGTTTATATGTATTAGAAACAATTTGGTGTATAAATCGTCCTTGTAGGATGTATGGTTTGGGAGTTATGACGGAAAAAGCACATGTTTTTGGCCAGCTTCCACTCCAAAAAGTGTTCTACTACTCCTAAGCTACAAGAGAAAGAGCAAAATGCATTTGGACAAAGGAGTATCCCTTCTTAAGGACGAGGACCTGGTGCTCATTTTAATGCATGAATCGTCCTTATCTGATATGTAGTTTTTATTTTAGAAAATAAATATAAAAAATAAAAATTGACAAAAAAGGGCACATGAAATTAACATGAAATCTAATTTTTAAAATTATTTTAAGGATACAGTCTTGTGGGCAGTAGCTTAAGGAACATTTTGATGCATAAATCGTCCTTTTATGATGTATGGTTTAGAAGTTATGGCTAAAAAATCAAAAAAATCGCACGAAACCACGTCAAAAACTATGATTCATGTAAAAAATTTAAACTAAGATTCTTGAAAAAAAATCAAATTCCAGAAAACTTTTTTCTGAATATGCAGTCTTGTGTATATATGTACTAGAAACAATTTGGTGTATAAATCGTCCTTGTAGGATGTATGGTTTGGGAGTTATGACGGAAAAAGCACATGTTTTTGGCCAGCTTCCACTCCAAAAAGTGTTCTACTACTCCTAAGCTACAAGAGAAAGAGCAAAATGCATTTGGACAAAGGAGTATCCCTTCTTAAGGACGAGGACCTGGTGCTCATTTTAATGCATGAATCGTCCTTATCTGATATGTAGTTTTTATTTTAGAAAATAAATATAAAAAATAAAAATTGACAAAAAAGGGCACATGAAATTAACATGAAATCTAATTTTTAAAATTATTTTAAGGATACAGTCTTGTGGGCAGTAGCTTAAGGAACATTTTGATGCATAAATCGTCCTTTTATGATGTATGGTTTAGAAGTTATGGCTAAAAAATCAAAAAAATCGCACGAAACCACGTCAAAAACTATGATTCATGTAAAAAATTTAAACTAAGATTCTTGAAAAAAAATCAAATTCCAGAAAACTTTTTTCTGAATATGCAGTCTTGTGTATATATGTATTAGAAACAATTTGGTGTATAAATCGTCCTTTTAGGATGTATGGTTTGGGAGTTATGACGGAAAAAGCACATGTTTTTGGCCAGCTTCCACTCCAAAAAGTGTTCTACAAAAAAATAAACTACAAGAGATAGAGCAAACGGCATTTGGACAAAGGAGTATCCCTTCTTAAGGACGAGGACCTGGTGCTCATTTTAATGCATGAATCGTCCTTATCTGATATGTAGTTTTTATTTTAGAAAATAAATATAAAAAATAAAAATTGACAAAAAAGGGCACATGAAATTAACATGAAATCTATGTGTTAAAATAATTTTAAGGATACAGTCTTGTGGGCAGTAGCTTAAGGAACATTTTGATGTATAAATCGTCCTTTTATGATGTATGGTTTAGAAGTTATGGCTAAAAAATCAAAAAAATCGCACGAAACCACGTCAAAAACTATGATTCATGTAAAAAATTTAAACTAAGATTCTTGAAAAAAAATCAAATTCCAGAAAACTTTTTTCTGAATATGCAGTCTTGTGTATATATGTATTAGAAACAATTTGGTGTATAAATCGTCCTTGTAGGATGTATGGTTTGGGAGTTATGATGGAAAAAGCACATGTTTTTGGCCAGCTTCCACTCCAAAAAGTGTTCTACAACTCCTAAACTACAAGAGATAGCAAACGGCATTTGGACAAAGGAGTATCCCTTCTTAAGGACGAGGACCTGGTGCTCATTTAAATGCATGAATCGTCCTTATCTGATATGTAGTTTTTATTTTAGAAAATAAATAAAAAAAATAAAAATTGACAAAAAAGGGCACATGAAATTAACATGAAATCTAATTTTTAAAATTATTTTAAGGATACAGTCTTGTGGGCAGTAGCTTAAGGAACATTTTGATGCATAAATCGTCCTTTTATGATGTATGGTTTAGAAGTTATGGCTAAAAAATCAAAAAAATCGCACGAAACCACGTCAAAAACTATGATTCATGTAAAAAATTTAAACTAAGATTCTTGAAAAAAAATCAAATTCCAGAAAACTTTTTTCTGAATATGCAGTCTTGTGTATATATGTATTAGAAACAATTTGGTGTATAAATCGTCCTTGTAGGATGTATGGTTTGGGAGTTATGACGGAAAAAGCACATGTTTTTGGCCAGCTTCCACTCCAAAAAGTGTTCTACAAAAAAATAAACTACAAGAGATAGAGCAAACGGCATTTGGACAAAGGAGTATCCCTTCTTAAGGACGAGGACCTGGTGCTCATTTTAATGCATGAATCGTCCTTATCTGATATGTAGTTTTTATTTTAGAAAATAAATATAAAAAATAAAAATTGACAAAAAAGGGCACATGAAATTAACATGAAATCTATGTTTTAAAATAATTTTAAGGATATAGTCTTGTGGGCAGTAGCTTAAGGAACATTTTGATGTATAAATCGTCCTTTTATGATGTATGGTTTAGAAGTTATGGCTAAAAAATCAAAAAAATCGCACGAAACCACGTCAAAAACTATGATTCATGTAAAAAATTTAAACTAAGATTCTTGAAAAAAAATCAAATTCCAGAAAACTTTTTTCTGAATATGCAGTCTTGTGTATATATGTATTAGAAACAATTTGGTGTATAAATCGTCCTTGTAGGATGTATGGTTTGGGAGTTATGACGGAAAAAGCACATGTTTTTGGCCAGCTTCCACTCCAAAAAGTGTTCTACAACTCCTAATCTACAAGAGAAAGAGCAAAATGCATTTGGACAAAGGAGTATCCCTTCTTAAGGACGAGGACCTGGTGCTCATTTTAATGCATGAATCGTCCTTATCTGATATGTAGTTTTTATTTTAGAAAATAAATATAAAAAATAAAAATTGACAAAAAAGGGCACATGAAATTAACATGAAATCTATGTTTTAAAATAATTTTAAGGATATAGTCTTGTGGGCAGTAGCTTAAGGAACATTTTGATGTATAAATCGTCCTTTTATGATGTATGGTTTAGAAGTTATGGCTAAAAAATCAAAAAAATCGCACGAAACCACGTCAAAAACTATGATTCATGTAAAAAATTTAAACTAAGATTCTTGAAAAAAAATCAAATTCCAGAAAACTTTTTTCTGAATATGCAGTCTTGTGTATATATGTATTAGAAACAATTTGGTGTATAAATCGTCCTTGTAGGATGTATGGTTTGGGAGTTATGACGGAAAAAGCACATGTTTTTGGCCAGCTTCCACTCCAAAAAGTGTTCTACAACTCCTAAACTACAAGAGATAGAGCAAACGGCATTTGGACAAAAGAGTATCCCTTCTTAAGGACGAGGAGCTGGTTCTCATTTAAATGCATGAATCGTCCTTATCTGATATGTAGTTTTTATTTTAGAAAATAAATAAAAAAAATAAAAATTGACAAAAAAGGGCACATGAAATTAACATGAAATCTAATTTTTAAAATTATTTTAAGGATACAGTCTTGTGGGCAGTAGCTTAAGGAACATTTTGATGCATAAATCGTCCTTTTATGATGTATGGTTTAGAAGTTATGGCTAAAAAATCAAAAAATCGCACGAAACCACGTCAAAAACTATGATTCATGTAAAAAATTTAAACTAAGATTCTTGAAAAAAAATCAAATTCCAGAAAACTTTTTTCTGAATATGCTGTCTTGTGTATATATGTATTAGAAACAATTTGGTGTATAAATCGTCCTTGTAGGATGTATGGTTTGGGAGTTATGACGGAAAAAGCACATGTTTTTGGCCAGCTTCCACTCCAAAAAGTGTTCTACTACTCCTAAGCTACAAGAGAAAGAGCAAAATGCATTTGGACAAAGGAGTATCCCTTCTTAAGGACGAGGACTTGGTGCTCATTTTAATGCATGAATCGTCCTTATCTGATATGTAGTTTTTATTTTAGAAAATAAATAAAAAAAATAAAAATTGACAAAAAAGGGCACATGAAATTAACATGAAGTCTAATTTTTAAAATTATTTTAAGGATACAGTCTTGTGGGCAGTAGCTTAAGGAACATTTTGATGCATAAATCGTCCTTTTATGATGTATGGTTTAGAAGTTATGGCTAAAAAATCAAAAAAATCGCACAAAATCACGTCCAAACTATGATTCATGTAAAAAATTTAAACTAAGATTCTTGAAAAAAAATCAAATTCCAGAAAACTTTTTTCTGAATATGCAGTCTTGTGTATATATGTATTAGAAACAATTTGGTGTATAAATCGTCCTTGTAGGATGTATGGTTTGGGAGTTATGACGGAAAAAGCACATGTTTTTGGCCAGCTTCCACTCCAAAAAGTGTTCTACAACTCCTAAGCTACAAGAGAAAGAGCAAAATGCATTTGGACAAAGGAGTATCCCTTCTTAAGGACGAGGACCTGGTGCTCATTTTAATGCATGAATCGTCCTTATCTGATATGTAGTTTTTATTTTAGAAAATAAATATAAAAAATAAAAATTGACAAAAAAGGGCACATGAAATTAACATGAAATCTAATTTTTAAAATTATTTTAAGGATACAGTCTTCTGAGCAGTAGCTTAAGGAACATTTTGATGCATAAATCGTCCTTTTATGATGTATGGTTTAGAAGTTATGGCTAAAAAATCAAAAAAATCGCACGAAACCACGTCAAAAACTATGATTCATGTAAAAAATTTAAACTAAGATTCTTGAAAAAAAATCAGATTCCAGAAAACTTTTTTCTGAATATGCAGTCTTGTGTATATATGTATTAGAAACAATTTGGTGTATAAATCGTCCTTGTGGGATGTATGGTTTGGGAGTTATGACGGAAAAAGCACATGTTTTTGGCCAGCTTCCACTCTTATCTGATATGTAGTTTTTATTTTAGAAAATAAATAAAAAAAATAAAAATTGACAAAAAAGGGCACATGAAATTAACATGAAATCTAATTTTTAAAATTATTTTAAGGATACAGTCTTGTGGGCAGTAGCTTAAGGAACATTTTGATGCATAAATCGTCCTTTTATGATGTATGGTTTAGAAGTTATGGCTAAAAAATCAAAAAAATCGCACAAAACCACGTCAAAAACTATGATTCATGTAAAAAATTTTAACTAAGATTCTTGAAAAAAAATCAAATTCCAGAAAACTTTTTTCTGAATATGCAGTCTTGTGTATATATGTATTAGAAACAATTTGGTGTATAAATCGTCCTTGTAGGATGTATAGTTTGGGAGTTATGACGGAAAAAGCACATGTTTTTGGCCAGCTTCCACTCCAAAAAGTGTTCTACAACAAAATAAACTACAAGAGATAGAGCAAACGGCATTTGGACAAAGGAGTATCCCTTCTTAAGGACGAGGACCTGGTGCTCATTTTAATGCATTAATCGTCCTTATCTAATATGTAGTTTTTTTTTTAGAAAATAAATAAAAAAAATAAAAATTGACAAAAAAGGGCACATGAAATTAACATGAAATCTAATTTTTAAAATTATTTTAAGGATACAGTCTTGTGGGCAGTAGCTTAAGGAACATTTTGATGCATAAATCGTCCTTTTATGATGTATGGTTTAGAAGTTATGGCTAAAAAATCAAAAAAATCGCACGAAACCACGTCAAAAACTATAATTCATGTAAAAAATTTAAACTAAGATTCTTGAAAAAAAATCAAATTCCAGAAAACTTTTTTCTGAATATGCAGTCTTGTGTATATATGTATTAGAAACAATTTGGTGTATAAATCGTCCTTGTAGGATGTATGGTTTGGGAGTTATGACGGAAAAAGCACATGTTTTTGGCCAGCTTCCACTCCAAAAAGTGTTCTACAAAAAATAAACTACAAGAGATAGAGCAAACGGCATTTAGACAAAGTATCCCTTCTTAAGGACGAGGACCTGGTGCTCATTTAAATGCATGAATCGTCCTTATCTAATATGTAGTTTTTATTTTAGAAAATAAATAAAAAAAATAAAAATTGACAAAAAAGGGCACATGAAATTAACATGAAATCTAAGCATCAGGAACATTTTGATGCATAAATCGTCCTTTTATGATGTATGGTTTAGAAGTTATGGCTAAAAAATCAAAAAAATCGCACAAAACCACGTCCAAAACTATGATTCATGTAAAAAATTTAAACTAAGATTCTTGAAAAAAAATCAAATTCCAGAAAACTTTTTTCTGAATATGCAGTCTTGTGTATATATGTATTAGAAACAATTTGGTGTATAAATCGTCCTTGTAGGATGTATGGTTTGGGAGTTATGACGGAAAAAGCACATGTTTTTGGCCAGCTTCCACTCCAAAAAGTGTTCTACAACTCCTAAGCTACAAGAGAAAGAGCAAAATGCATTTGGACAAAGGAGTATCCCTTCTTAAGGACGAGGACCTGGTGCTCATTTTAATGCATGAATCGTCCTTATCTGATATGTAGTTTTTATTTTAGAAAATAAATATAAAAAATAAAAATTGACAAAAAAGGGCACATGAAATTAACATGAAATCTAATTTTCAAAATTATTTTAAGGATACAGTCTTGTGAGCAGTAGCTTAAGGAACATTTTGATGCATAAATCGTCCTTTTATGATGTATGGTTTAGAAGTTATGGCTAAAAAATCAAAAAAATCGCACGAAACCACGTCAAAAACTATGATTCATGTAAAAAATTTAAACTAAGATTCTTGAAAAAAAATCAAATTCCAGAAAACTTTTTTCTGAATATGCAGTCTTGTGTATATATGTATTAGAAACAATTTGGTGTATAAATCGTCCTTGTAGGATGTATGGTTTGGGAGTTATGACGGAAAAAGCACATGTTTCCACTCCAAAAAGTGTTCTACAACTCCTAAGCTACAAGAGAAAGAGCAAAATGCATTTGGACAAAGGAGTATCCCTTCTTAAGGACGAGGACCTGGTGCTCATTTTAATGCATGAATCGTCCTTATCTGATATGTAGTTTTTATTTTAGAAAATAAATATAAAAAATAAAAATTGACAAAAAAGGGCACATGAAATTAACATGAAATCTAATTTTTAAAATTATTTTAAGGATACAGTCTTGTGAGCAGTAGCTTAAGGAACATTTTGATGCATAAATCGTCCTTTTATGATGTATGGTTTAGAAGTTATGGCTAAAAAATCAAAAAAATCGCACGAAACCACGTCAAAAACTATGATTCATGTAAAAAATTTAAACTAAGATTCTTGAAAAAAAATCAAATTCCAGAAAACTTTTTTCTGAATATGCAGTCTTGTGTATATATGTATTAGAAACAATTTGGTGTATAAATCGTCCTTGTAGGATGTATGGTTTGGGAGTTATGACGGAAAAAGCACATGTTTTTGGCCAGCTTCCACTCCAAAAAGTGTTCTACAACTCCTAAGCTACAAGAGAAAGAGCAAAATGCATTTGGACAAAGGAGTATCCCTTCTTAAGGACGAGGACCTGGTGCTCATTTTAATGCATGAATCGTCCTTATCTGATATGTAGTTTTTATTTTAGAAAATAAATATAAAAAATAAAAATTGACAAAAAAGGGCACATGAAATTAACATGAAATCTAATTTTTAAAATTATTTTAAGGATACAGTCTTGTGGGCAGTAGCTTAAGGAACATTTTGATGCATAAATCGTCCTTTTATGATGTATGGTTTAGAAGTTATGGCTAAAAAATCAAAAAAATCGCACGAAACCACGTCAAAAACTATGATTCATGTAAAAAATTTAAACTAAGATTCTTGAAAAAAAATCAAATTCCAGAAAACTTTTTTCTGAATATGCAGTCTTGTGTATATATGTATTAGAAACAATTTGGTGTATAAATCGTCCTTGTAGGATGTATGGTTTGGGAGTTATGACGGAAAAAGCACATGTTTTTGGCCAGCTTCCACTCCAAAAAGTGTTCTACTACTCCTAAGCTACAAGAGAAAGAGCAAAATGCATTTGGACAAAGGAGTATCCCTTCTTAAGGACGAGGACTTGGTGCTCATTTTAATGCATGAATCGTCCTTATCTGATATGTAGTTTTTATTTTAGAAAATAAATAAAAAAAATAAAAATTGACAAAAAAGGGCACATGAAATTAACATGAAATCTAATTTTTAAAATTATTTTAAGGATACAGTCTTGTGGGCAGTAGCTTAAGGAACATTTTGATGCATAAATCGTCCTTTTATGATGTATGGTTTAGAAGTTATGGCTCAAAAATCAAAAAATCGCACGAAACCACGTCAAAAACTACAATATGATTCATGTAAAAAATTTAAACTAAGATTCTTGAAAAAAAATCAAATTCCAGAAAACTTTTTTCTGAATATGCTGTCTTGTGTATATATGTATTAGAAACAATTTGGTGTATAAATCGTCCTTGTAGGATGTATGGTTTGGGAGTTATGACGGAAAAAGCACATGTTTTTGGCCAGCTTCCACTCCAAAAAGTGTTCTACTACTCCTAAGCTACAAGAGAAAGAGCAAAATGCATTTGGACAAAGGAGTATCCCTTCTTAAGGACGAGGACTTTGTGCTCATTTTAATGCATGAATCGTCCTTATCTGATATGTAGTTTTTATTTTAGAAAATAAATAAAAAAAATAAAAATTGACAAAAAAGGGCACATGAAATTAACATGAAATCTAATTTTTAAAATTATTTTAAGGATACAGTCTTGTGGGCAGTAGCTTAAGGAACATTTTGATGCATAAATCGTCCTTTTATGATGTATGGTTTAGAAGTTATGGCTAAAAAATCAAAAAAATCGCACAAAACCACGTCAAAAACTATGATTCATGTAAAAAATTTTAACTAAGATTCTTGAAAAAAAATCAAATTCCAGAAAACTTTTTTCTGAATATGCAGTCTTGTGTATATATGTATTAGAAACAATTTAAATCGTCCTTGTAGGATGTATAGTTTGGGAGTTATGACGGAAAAAGCACATGTTTTTGGCCAGCTTCCACTCCAAAAAGTGTTCTACAAAAAAATAAACTACAAGAGATAGAGCAAACGGCATTTGGACAAAGGAGTATCCCTTCTTAAGGACGAGGACCTGGTGCTCATTTTAATGCATGAATCGTCCTTATCTGATATGTAGTTTTTATTTTAGAAAATAAATAAAAGAAATAAAAATTGACAAAAAAGGGCACATGCAATTAACATGAAATCTAATTTTTAAAATTATTTTAAGGATACAGTCTTGTGGGCAGTAGCTTAAGGAACATTTTGATGTATAAATCGTCCTTTTATGATGTATGGTTTAGAAGTTATGGCTAAAAAATCAAAAAAATCGCACGAAACCACGTCAAAAACTATGATTCATGTAAAAAATTTAAACTAAGATTCTTGAAAAAAAATCAAATTCCAGAAAACTTTTTTCTGAATATGCAGTCTTGTGTATATATGTATTAGAAACAATTTGGTGTATAAATCGTCCTTGTAGGATGTATGGTTTGGGAGTTATGACGGAAAAAGCACATGTTTTTGGCCAGCTTCCACTCCAAAAAGTGTTCTACTACTCCTAAGCTACAAGAGAAAGAGCAAAATGCATTTGGACAAAGGAGTATCCCTTCTTAAGGACGAGGACCTGGTGCTCATTTTAATGCATGAATCGTCCTTATCTGATATGTAGTTTTTATTTTAGAAAATAAATAAAAAAAATAAAAATTGACAAAAAAGGGCACATGAAATTAACATGAAATCTAATTTTTAAAATTATTTTAAGGATACAGTCTTGTGGGCAGTAGCTTAAGGAACATTTTGATGCATAAATCGTCCTTTTATGATGTATGGTTTAGAAGTTATGGCTAAAAAATCAAAAAATCGCACGAAACCACGTCAAAAACTATGATTCATGTAAAAAATTTAAACTAAGATTCTTGAAAAAAAATCAAATTCCAGAAAACTTTTTTCTGAATATGCTGTCTTGTGTATATATGTATTAGAAACAATTTGGTGTATAAATCGTCCTTGTAGGATGTATGGTTTGGGAGTTATGACGGAAAAAGCACATGTTTTTGGCCAGCTTCCACTCCAAAAAGTGTTCTACTACTCCTAAGCTACAAGAGAAAGAGCAAAATGCATTTGGACAAAGGAGTATCCCTTCTTAAGGACGAGGACTTGGTGCTCATTTTAATGCATGAATCGTCCTTATCTGATATGTAGTTTTTATTTTAGAAAATAAATAAAAAAAATAAAAATTGACAAAAAAGGGCACATGAAATTAACATGAAATCTAATTTTTAAAATTATTTTAAGGATACAGTCTTGTGAACAGTAGCTTAAGGAACATTTTGATGCATAAATCGTCCTTTTGTGATGTATGGTTTAGAAGTTATGGCTAAAAAATCAAAAAAATCGCACAAAACCACGTCAAAAACTATGATTCATGTAAAAAATTTTAACTAAGATTCTTGAAAAAAAATCAAATTCCAGAAAACTTTTTTCTGAATATGCAGTCTTGTGTATATATGTATTAGAAACAATTTGGTGTATAAATCGTCCTTGTAGGATGTATGGTTTGGGAGTTATGACGGAAAAAGCACATGTTTTTGGCCAGCTTCCACTCCAAAAAGTGTTCTACAAAAAAATAAACTACAAGAGATAGAGCAAACGGCATTTGGACAAAGGAGTATCCCTTCTTAAGGACGAGGACCTGGTGCTCATTTTAATGCATTAATCGTCCTTATCTAATATGTAGTTTTTTTTTTAGAAAATAAATAAAAAAAATAAAAATTGACAAAAAAGGGCACATGAAATTAACATGAAATCTAATTTTTAAAATTATTTTAAGGATACAGTCTTGTGGGCAGTAGCTTAAGGAACATTTTGATGCATTAATCGTCCTTTTATGATGTATGGTTTAGAAGTTATGGCTAAAAAATCAAAAAAATCGCACAAAACCACGTCAAAAACTATGATTCATGTAAAAAATTTAAACTAAGATTCTTGAAAAAAAATCAAATTCCAGAAAACTTTTTCTGAATATGCAGTCTTGTGTATGTATGTATTAGAAACAATTTGGTGTATAAACCGTCCTTGTAGGATGTATGGTTTGGGAGTTATGACGGAAAAAGCACATGTTTTTGGCCAGCTTCCACTCCAAAAAGTGTTCTACAACTCCTAAGCTACAAGAGAAAGAGCAAAATGCATTTGGACAAAGGAGTATCCCTTCTTAAGGACGAGGACCTGGTGCTCATTTTAATGCATGAATCGTCCTTATCTGATATGTAGTTTTTATTTTAGAAAATAAATAAAAGAAATAAAAATTGACAAAAAAGGGCACATGAAATTAACATGAAATCTAATTTTTAAAATTATTTTAAGGATACAGTCTTGTGGGCAGTAGCTTAAGGAACATTTTGATGCATAAATCGTCCTTTTATGATGTATGGTTTAGAAGTTATGGCTAAAAAATCAAAAAAATCGCAAAAAACCACGTCAAAAACTATGATTCATGTAAAAAATTTTAACTAAGATTCTTGAAAAAAAATCAAAATCCAGAAAACTTTTTTCTGAATATGCAGTCTTGTGTATATATGTATTAGAAACAATTTGGTGTATAAATCGTCCTTGTAGGATGTATGGTTTGGGAGTTATGACGGAAAAAGCACATGTTTTTGGCCAGCTTCCACTCCAAAAAGTGTTCTACAACTCCTACCTACAAGAGATAGAGCAAACGGCATTATTTTAAGGATACAGTCTTGTGGGCAGTAGCTTAAGGAACATTTTGATGTATAAATCGTCCTTTTATGATGTATGGTTTAGAAGTTATGGCTAAAAAATCAAAAAAATCGCACGAAACCACGTCAAAAACTATGATTCATGTAAAAAATTTAAACTAAGATTCTTGAAAAAAAATCAAATTCCAGAAAACTTTTTTCTGAATATGCAGTCTTGTGTATATATGTATTAGAAACAATTTGGTGTATAAATCGTCCTTGTAGGATGTATGGTTTGGGAGTTATGACGGAAAAAGCACATGTTTTTGGCCAGCTTCCACTCCAAAAAGTGTTCTACTACTCCTAAGCTACAAGAGAAAGAGCAAAATGCATTTGGACAAAGGAGTATCCCTTCTTAAGGACGAGGACCTGGTGCTCATTTTAATGCATGAATCGTCCTTATCTGATATGTAGTTTTTATTTTAGAAAATAAATAAAAAAAATTAAAATTGACAAAAAAGGGCACATGAAATTAACATGAAATCTAATTTTTAAAATTATTTTAAGGATACAGTCTTGTGGGCAGTAGCTTAAGGAACATTTTGATGCATAAATCGTCCTTTTATGATGTATGGTTTAGAAGTTATGGCTAAAAAATCAAAAAATCGCACGAAACCACGTCAAAAACTATGATTCATGTAAAAAATTTAAACTAAGATTCTTGAAAAAAAATCAAATTCCAGAAAACTTTTTTCTGAATATGCTGTCTTGTGTATATATGTATTAGAAACAATTTGGTGTATAAATCGTCCTTGTAGGATGTATGGTTTGGGAGTTATGACGGAAAAAGCACATGTTTTTGGCCAGCTTCCACTCCAAAAAGTGTTCTACTACTCCTAAGCTACAAGAGAAAGAGCAAAATGCATTTGGACAAAGGAGTATCCCTTCTTAAGGACGAGGACTTGGTGCTCATTTTAATGCATGAATCGTCCTTATCTGATATGTAGTTTTTATTTTAGAAAATAAATAAAAAAAATAAAAATTGACAAAAAAGGGCACATGAAATTAACATGAAATCTAATTTTTAAAATTATTTTAAGGATACAGTCTTGTGAACAGTAGCTTAAGGAACATTTTGATGCATAAATCGTCCTTTTGTGATGTATGGTTTAGAAGTTATGGCTAAAAAATCAAAAAAATCGCACAAAACCACGTCAAAAACTATGATTCATGTAAAAAATTTTAACTAAGATTCTTGAAAAAAAATCAAATTCCAGAAAACTTTTTTCTGAATATGCAGTCTTGTGTATATATGTATTAGAAACAATTTGGTGTATAAATCGTCCTTGTAGGATGTATGGTTTGGGAGTTATGACGGAAAAAGCACATGTTTTTGGCCAGCTTCCACTCCAAAAAGTGTTCTACAAAAAAATAAACTACAAGAGATAGAGCAAACGGCATTTGGACAAAGGAGTATCCCTTCTTAAGGACGAGGACCTGGTGCTCATTTTAATGCATTAATCGTCCTTATCTAATATGTAGTTTTTTTTTTAGAAAATAAATAAAAAAAATAAAAATTGACAAAAAATGGCACATGAAATTAACATGAAATCTAATTTTTAAAATTATTTTAAGGATACAGTCTTGTGGGCAGTAGCTTAAGGAACATTTTGATGCATTAATCGTCCTTTTATGATGTATGGTTTAGAAGTTATGGCTAAAAAATCAAAAAAATCGCACAAAACCACGTCAAAAACTATGATTCATGTAAAAAATTTAAACTAAGATTCTTGAAAAAAAATCAAATTCCAGAAAACTTTTTCTGAATATGCAGTCTTGTGTATGTATGTATTAGAAACAATTTGGTGTATAAACCGTCCTTGTAGGATGTATGGTTTGGGAGTTATGACGGAAAAAGCACATGTTTTTGGCCAGCTTCCACTCCAAAAAGTGTTCTACAACTCCTAAGCTACAAGAGAAAGAGCAAAATGCATTTGGACAAAGGAGTATCCCTTCTTAAGGACGAGGACCTGGTGCTCATTTTAATGCATGAATCGTCCTTATCTGATATGTAGTTTTTATTTTAGAAAATAAATAAAAGAAATAAAAATTGACAAAAAAGGGCACATGAAATTAACATGAAATCTAATTTTTAAAATTATTTTAAGGATACAGTCTTGTGGGCAGTAGCTTAAGGAACATTTTGATGCATAAATCGTCCTTTTATGATGTATGGTTTAGAAGTTATGGCTAAAAAATCAAAAAAATCGCACGAAACCACGTCAAAAACTATGATTCATGTAAAAAATTTAAACTAAGATTCTTGAAAAAAAATCAAATTCCAGAAAACTTTTTTCTGAATATGCAGTCTTGTGTATATATGTATTAGAAACAATTTGGTGTATAAATCGTCCTTGTAGGATGTATGGTTTGGGAGTTATGACGGAAAAAGCACATGTTTTTGGCCAGCTTCCACTCCAAAAAGTGTTCTACAACTCCTAAACTACAAGAGATAGACCAAACGGCATTTGGACAAAGGAGTATCCCTTCTTAAGGACGAGGACCTGGTGCTCATTTAAATGCATGAATCGTCCTTATCTGATATGTAGTTTTTATTTTAGAAAATAAATAAAAAAAATAAAAATTGACAAAAAAGGGCACATGAAATTAACATGAAATCTAATTTTTAAAATTATTTTAAGGATACAGTCTTGTGGGCAGTAGCTTAAGGAACATTTTGATGCATAAATCGTCCTTTTATGATGTATGGTTTAGAAGTTATGGCTAAAAAATCAAAAAAATCGCACAAAACCACGTCAAAAACTATGATTCATGTAAAAAATTTAAACTAAGATTCTTGAAAAAAAATCAAATTCCAGAAAACTTTTTCTGAATATGCAGTCTTGTGTATATATGTATTAGAAACAATTTGGTGTATAAATCGTCCTTGTAGGATGTATGGTTTGGGAGTTATGACGGAAAAAGCACATGTTTTTGGCCAGCTTCCACTCCAAAAAGTGTTCTACAACTCCTAAGCTACAAGAGAAAGAGCAAAATGCATTTGGACAAAGGAGTATCCCTTCTTAAGGACGAGGACCTGGTGCTCATTTTAATGCATGAATCGTCCTTATCTGATATGTAGTTTTTATTTTAGAAAATAAATATAAAAAATAAAAATTGACAAAAAAGGGCACATGAAATTAACATGAAATCTAATTTTCAAAATTATTTTAAGGATACAGTCTTGTGGGCAGTAGCTTAAGAAACATTTTGATGCATAAATCGTCCTTTTATGATGTATGGTTTAGAAGTTATGGCTAAAAAATCAAAAAAATCGCACGAAACCACGTCAAAAACTATGATTCATGTAAAAAATTTAAACTAAGATTCTTGAAAAAAAATCAAATTCCAGAAAACTTTTTTCTGAATATGCAGTCTTGTGTATATATGTATTAGAAACAATTTGGTGTATAAATCGTCCTTGTAGGATGTATGGTTTGGGAGTTATGACGGAAAAAGCACATGCTTTTGGCCAGCTTCCACTCCAAAAAGTGTTCTACAACTCCTAAGCTACAAGAGAAAGAGCAAAATGCATTTGGACAAAGGAGTATCCCTTCTTAAGGACGAGGACCTGGTGCTCATTTTAATGCATGAATCGTCCTTATCTGATATGTAGTTTTTATTTTAGAAAATAAATATAAAAAATAAAAATTGACAAAAAAGGGCACATGAAATTAACATGAAATCTAATTTTTAAAATTATTTTAAGGATACAGTCTTGTGGGCAGTAGCATAAGGAACATTTTGATGCATAAATCGTCCTTTTATGATGTATGGTTTAGAAGTTATGGCTAAAAAATCAAAAAAATCGCACAAAACCACGTCTAAAACTATGATTCATGTAAAAAATTTTAACTAAGATTCTTGAAAAAAAATCAAATTCCAGAAAACTTTTTTCTGAATATGCAGTCTTGTGTATATATGTATTAGAAACAATTTGGTGTATAAATCGTCCTTGTAGGATGTATGGTTTGGGAGTTATGACGGAAAAAGCACATGTTTCCACTCCAAAAAGTGTTCTACAACTCCTAAGCTACAAGAGAAAGAGCAAAATGCATTTGGACAAAGGAGTAGCCCTTCTAAAGGACGAGGACCTGGTGCTCATTTTAATGCATGAATCGTCCTTATCTGATATGTAGTTTTTATTTTAGAAAATAAATATAAAAAATAAAAATTGACAAAAAAGGGCACATGAAATTAACATGAAATCTAATTTTTAAAATTATTTTAAGGATACAGTCTTGTGGGCAGTAGCTTAAGGAACATTTTGATGCATAAATCGTCCTTTTATGATGTATGGTTTAGAAGTTATGGCTAAAAAATCAAAAAAATCGCACGAAACCACGTCAAAAACTATGATTCATGTAAAAAATTTAAACTAAGATTCTTGAAAAAAAATCAAATTCCAGAAAACTTTTTTCTGAATATGCAGTCTTGTGTATATATGTATTAGAAACAATTTGGTGTATAAATCGTCCTTGTAGGATGTATGGTTTGGGAGTTATGACGGAAAAAGCACATGTTTTTGGCCAGCTTCCACTCCAAAAAGTGTTCTACAACTCCTAAGCTACAAGAGAAAGAGCAAAATGCATTTGGACAAAATGCCGTATAAATCGCCCTTCTTAAGGACGAGGACCTGGTGCTCATTTTAATGCATGAATCGTCCTTATCTGATATGTAGTTTTTATTTTAGAAAATAAATATAAAAAATAAAAATTGACAAAAAAGGGCACATGAAATTAACATGAAATCTAATTTTTAAAATTATTTTAAGGATACAGTCTTGTGAACAGTAGCTTAAGGAACATTTTGATGCATAAATCGTCCTTTTATGATGTGTGGTTTAGAAGTTATGGCTAAAAAATCAAAAAAATCGCACAAAACCACGTCAAAAACTATGATTCATGTAAAAAATTTTAACTAAGATTCTTGAAAAAAAATCAAATTCCAGAAAACTTTTTTCTGAATATGCAGTCTTGTGTATATATGTATTAGAAACAATTTGGTGTATAAATCGTCCTTGTAGGATGTATGGTTTGGGAGTTATGACGGAAAAAGCACATGTTTTTGGCCAGCTTCCACTCCAAAAAGTGTTCTACAAAAAAATAAACTACAAGAGATAGAGCAAACGGCATTTAGACAAAGTATCCCTTCTTAAGGACGAGGACCTGGTGCTCATTTAAATGCATGAATCGTTCTTATCTAATATGTAGTTTTTATTTTAGAAAATAAATAACAAAAATAAAAATTGACAAAAAAGGGCACATGAAATTAACATGAAATCTAATTTTTAAAATTATTTTAAGGATACAGTCTTGTGGGCAGTAGCTTCAGGAACATTTTTATGCATAAATCGTCCTTTTATGATGTATGGTTTAGAAGTTATGGCTAAAAAATCAAAAAAATCGCACAAAACCACGTCAAAAACTATGATTCATGTAAAAAATTTAAACTAAGATTCTTGAAAAAAAAATCAAATTCCAGAAAACTTTTTTCTGAATATGCAGTCTTGTGTATATATGTATTAGAAACAATTTGGTGTATAAATCGTCCTTGTAGGATGTATGGTTTGGGAGCTATGACGGAAAAAGCACATGTTTTTGGCCAGCTTCCACTCCAAAAAGTGTTCTACAACTCCTAAGCTACAAGAGAAAGAGCAAAATGCATTTGGACAAAGGAGTATCCCTTCTTAAGGACGAGGACCTGGTGCTCATTTTAATGCATGAATCGTCCTTATCTGATATGTAGTTTTTATTTTAGAAAATAAATATAAAAAATAAAAATTGACAAAAAAGGGCACATGAAATTAACATGAAATCTAATTTTTAAAATTATTTTAAGGATACAGTCTTGTGGGCAGTAGCTTAAGGAACATTTTGATGTATAAATCGTCCTTTTATGATGTATGGTTTAGAAGTTATGGCTAAAAAATCAAAAAAATCGCACGAAACCACGTCAAAAACTATGATTCATGTAAAAAATTTAAACTAAGATTCTTGAAAGAAAATCAAATTCCAGAAAACTTTTTTCTGAATATGCAGTCTTGTGTATATATGTATTAGAAACAATTTGGTGTATAAATCGTCCTTGTAGGATGTATGGTTTGGGAGTTATGACGGAAAAAGCACATGTTTTTGGCCAGCTTCCACTCCAAAAAGTGTTCTACTACTCCTAATCTACAAGAGAAAGAGCAAAATGCATTTGGACAAAGGAGTATCCCTTCTTAAGGACGAGGACCTGGTGCTCATTGTAATGCATGAATCGTCCTTATCTGATATGTAGTTTTTATTTTAGAAAATAAATATAAAAAATAAAAATTGACAAAAAATGGCACATGAAATTAACATGAAATCTAATTTTTAAAATTATTTTAAGGATACAGTCTTGTGGGCAGTAGCTTAAGGAACATTTTGATGCATAAATCGTCCTTTTATGATATATGGTTTAGAAGTTATGGCTAAAAAATAAAAAAAATCGCACAAAACCACGTCAAAAACTATGATTCATGTAAAAAATTTTAACTAAGATTCTTGAAAAAAAATCAAATTCCAGAAAACTTTTTTCTGAATATGCAGTCTTGTGTATATATGTATTAGAAACAATTTGGTGTATAAATCGTCCTTGTAGGATGTATGGTTTGGGAGTTATGACGGAAAAAGCACATGTTTCCACTCCAAAAAGTGTTCTACAACTCCTAAGCTACAAGAGAAAGAGCAAAATGCATTTGGACAAAGGAGTAGCCCTTCTAAAGGACGAGGACCTGGTGCTCATTTTAATGCATGAATCGTCCTTATCTGATATGTAGTTTTTCTTTTAGAAAATAAATATAAAAAATAAAAATTGACAAAAAAGGGCACATGAAATTAACATGAAATCTAATTTTTAAATTATTTTAAGGATACAGTCTTGTGGGCAGTAGCTTAAGGAACATTTTGATGCATAAATCGTCCTTTTATAATGTATGGTTTAGAAGTTATGGCTAAAAAATCAAAAAAATCGCACGAAACCACGTCAAAAACTATGATTCATGTAAAAAATTTAAACTAAGATTCTTGAAAAAAAATCAAATTCCAGAAAACTTTTTTCTGAATATGCAGTCTTGTGTATATATGTATTAGAAACAATTTGGTGTATAAATTGTCCTTGTAGGATGTATGGTTTGGGAGTTATGACGGAAAAAGCACATGTTTTTGGCCAGCTTCCACTCCAAAAAGTGTTCTACAACTCCTAAGCTACAAGAGAAAGAGCAAAATGCATTTGGACAAAATGCCGTATAAATCGCCCTTCTTAAGGACGAGGACCTGGTGCTCATTTTAATGCATGAATCGTCCTTATCTGATATGTAGTTTTTATTTTAGAAAATAAATAAAAGAAATAAAAATTGACAAAAAAGGGCACATGAAATTAACATGAAATCTAATTTTTAAAATTATTTTAAGGATACAGTCTTGTGGGCAGTAGCTTAAGGAACATTTTGATGCATAAATCGTCCTTTTATGATGTGTGGTTTAGAAGTTATGGCTAAAAAATCAAAAAAATCGCACAAAACCACGTCAAAAACTATGATTCATGTAAAAAATTTTAACTAAGATTCTTGAAAAAAAATCAAATTCCAGAAAACTTTTTTCTGAATATGCAGTCTTGTGTATATATGTATTAGAAACAATTTGGTGTATAAATCGTCCTTGTAGGATGTATGGTTTGGGAGTTATGACGGAAAAAGCACATGTTTTTGGCCAGCTTCCACTCCAAAAAGTGTTCTACAAAAAAATAAACTACAAGAGATAGAGCAAACGGCATTTAGACAAAGTATCCCTTCTTAAGGACGAGGACCTGGTGCTCATTTAAATGCATGAATCGTCCTTATCTAATATGTAGTTTTTATTTTAGAAAATAAATAAAAAAAAATAAAAATTGACAAAAAAGGGCACATGAAATTAACATGAAATCTAATTTTTAAAATTATTTTAAGGATACAGTCTTGTGGGCAGTAGCTTCAGGAACATTTTGATGCATAAATCGTCCTTTTATGATGTATGGTTTAGAAGTTATGGCTAAAAAATCAAAAAAATCGCACAAAACCACGTCAAAAACTATGATGCATGTAAAAAATTTAAACTAAGATTCTTGAAAAAAAATCAAATTCCAGAAAACTTTTTTCTGAATATGCAGTCTTGTGTATATATGTATTAGAAACAATTTGGTGTATAAATCGTCCTTGTAGGATGTATGGTTTGGGAGTTATGACGGAAAAAGCACATGTTTTTGGCCAGCTTCCACTCCAAAAAGTGTTCTACAACTCCTAAGCTACAAGAGAAAGAGCAAAATGCATTTGGACAAAGGAGTATCCCTTCTTAAGGACGAGGACCTGGTGCTCATTTTAATGCATGAATCGTCCTTATCTGATATGTAGTTTTTATTTTAGAAAATAAATATAAAAAATAAAAATTGACAAAAAATGGCACATGAAATTAACATGAAATCTAATTTTTAAAATTATTTTAAGGATACAGTCTTGTGGGCAGTAGCTTAAGGAACATTTTGATGCATAAATCGTCCTTTTATGATATATGGTTTAGAAGTTATGGCTAAAAAATAAAAAAAATCGCACAAAACCACGTCAAAAACTATGATTCATGTAAAAAATTTTAACTAAGATTCTTGAAAAAAAATCAAATTCCAGAAAACTTTTTTCTGAATATGCAGTCTTGTGTATATATGTATTAGAAACAATTTGGTGTATAAATCGTCCTTGTAGGATGTATGGTTTGGGAGTTATGACGGAAAAAGCACATGTTTTTGGCCAGCTTCCACTCCAAAAAGTGTTCTACAAAAAAATAAACTACAAGAGATAGAGCAAACGGCATTTGGACAAAGTATCCCTTCTTAAGGACGAGGACCTGGTGCTCATTTAAATGCATGAATCGTCCTTATCTAATATGTAGTTTTTATTTTAGAAAATAAATAAAAAAAATAAAAATTGACAAAAAAGGGCACATGAAATTAACATGAAATCTAATTTTTAAAATTATTTTAAGGATACAGTCTTGTGGGCAGTAGCTTAAGGAACATTTTGATGCATAAATCGTCCTTTTATGATGTATGGTTTAGAAGTTATGGCTAAAAAATCAAAAAAATCGCACAAAACCACGTCAAAAACTATGATGCATGTAAAAAATTTAAACTAAGATTCTTGAAAAAAAATCAAATTCCAGAAAACTTTTTTCTGAATATGCAGTCTTGTGTATATATGTATTAGAAACAATTTGGTGTATAAATCGTCCTTGTAGGATGTATGGTTTGGGAGTTATGACGGAAAAAGCACATGTTTCCACTCCAAAAAGTGTTCTACAACTCCTAAGCTACAAGAGAAAGAGCAAAATGCATTTGGACAAAGGAGTAGCCCTTCTAAAGGACGAGGACCTGGTGCTCATTTTAATGCATGAATCGTCCTTATCTGATATGTAGTTTTTATTTTAGAAAATAAATATAAAAAATAAAAATTGACAAAAAAGGGCACATGAAATTAACATGAAATCTAATTTTTAAAATTATTTTAAGGATACAGTCTTGTGGGCAGTAGCTTAAGGAACATTTTGATGCATAAATCGTCCTTTTATGATGTATGGTTTAGAAGTTATGGCTAAAAAATCAAAAAAATCGCACGAAACCACGTCAAAAACTATGATTCATGTAAAAAATTTAAACTAAGATTCTTGAAAAAAAATCAAATTCCAGAAAACTTTTTTCTGAATATGCAGTCTTGTGTATATATGTATTAGAAACAATTTGGTGTATAAATCGTCCTTGTAGGATGTATGGTTTGGGAGTTATGACGGAAAAAGCACATGTTTTTGGCCAGCTTCCACTCCAAAAAGTGTTCTACAACTCCTAAGCTACAAGAGAAAGAGCAAAATGCATTTGGACAAAGGAGTATCCCTTCTTAAGGACGAGGACCTGGTGCTCATTTTAATGCATGAATCGTCCTTATCTGATATGTAGTTTTTATTTTAGAAAATAAATATAAAAAATAAAAATTGACAAAAAAGGGCACATGAAATTAACATGAAATCTAATTTTCAAAATTATTTTAAGGATACAGTCTTGTGGGCAGTAGCTTAAGAAACATTTTGATGCATAAATCGTCCTTTTATGATGTATGGTTTAGAAGTTATGGCTAAAAAATCAAAAAAATCGCACGAAACCACGTCAAAAACTATGATTCATGTAAAAAATTTAAACTAAGATTCTTGAAAAAAAATCAAATTCCAGAAAACTTTTTTCTGAATATGCAGTCTTGTGTATATATGTATTAGAAACAATTTGGTGTATAAATCGTCCTTGTAGGATGTATGGTTTGGGAGTTATGACGGAAAAAGCACATGCTTTTGGCCAGCTTCCACTCCAAAAAGTGTTCTACAACTCCTAAGCTACAAGAGAAAGAGCAAAATGCATTTGGACAAAGGAGTATCCCTTCTTAAGGACGAGGACCTGGTGCTCATTTTAATGCATGAATCGTCCTTATCTGATATGTAGTTTTTATTTTAGAAAATAAATATAAAAAATAAAAATTGACAAAAAATGGCACATGAAATTAACATGAAATCTAATTTTTAAAATTATTTTAAGGATACAGTCTTGTGGGCAGTAGCTTAAGGAACATTTTGATGCATAAATCGTCCTTTTATGATGTATGGTTTAGAAGTTATGGCTAAAAAATCAAAAAAATCGCACAAAACCACGTCAAAAACTATGATTCATGTAAAAAATTTTAACTAAGATTCTTGAAAAAAAATCAAATTCCAGAAAACTTTTTTCTGAATATGCAGTCTTGTGTATATATGTATTAGAAACAATTTTGTGTATAAATCGTCCTTGTAGGATGTATGGTTTGGGAGTTATGACGGAAAAAGCACATGTTTCCACTCCAAAAAGTGTTCTACAACTCCTAAGCTACAAGAGAAAGAGCAAAATGCATTTGGACAAAGGAGTATCCCTTCTTAAGGACGAGGACCTGGTGCTCATTTTAATGCATGAATCGTCCTTATCTGATATGTAGTTTTTATTTTAGAAAATAAATATAAAAAATAAAAATTGACAAAAAAGGGCACATGAAATTAACATGAAATCTAATTTTTAAAATTATTTTAAGGATACAGTCTTGTGGGCAGTAGCTTAAGAAACATTTTGATGCATAAATCGTCCTTTTATGATGTATGGTTTAGAAGTTATGGCTAAAAAATCAAAAAAATCGCACGAAACCACGTCAAAAACTATGATTCATGTAAAAAATTTAAACTAAGATTCTTGAAAAAAAATCAAAATCCAGAAAACTTTTTTCTGAATATGCAGTCTTGTGTATATATGTATTAGAAACAATTTGGTGTATAAATCGTCCTTGTAGGATGTATGGTTTGGGAGTTATGACGGAAAAAGCACATGTTTTTGGCCAGCTTCCACTCCAAAAAGTGTTCTACAACTCCTACCTACAAGAGATAGAGCAAACGGCATTATTTTAAGGATACAGTCTTGTGGGCAGTAGCTTAAGGAACATTTTGATGTATAAATCGTCCTTTTATGATGTATGGTTTAGAAGTTATGGCTAAAAAATCAAAAAAATCGCACGAAACCACGTCAAAAACTATGATTCATGTAAAAAATTTAAACTAAGATTCTTGAAAAAAAATCAAATTCCAGAAAACTTTTTTCTGAATATGCAGTCTTGTGTATATATGTATTAGAAACAATTTGGTGTATAAATCGTCCTTGTAGGATGTATGGTTTGGGAGTTATGACGGAAAAAGCACATGTTTTTGGCCAGCTTCCACTCCAAAAAGTGTTCTACTACTCCTAAGCTACAAGAGAAAGAGCAAAATGCATTTGGACAAAGGAGTATCCCTTCTTAAGGACGAGGACCTGGTGCTCATTTTAATGCATGAATCGTCCTTATCTGATATGTAGTTTTTATTTTAGAAAATAAATAAAAAAAATAAAAATTGACAAAAAAGGGCACATGAAATTAACATGAAATCTAATTTTTAAAATTATTTTAAGGATACAGTCTTGTGGGCAGTAGCTTAAGGAACATTTTGATGCATAAATCGTCCTTTTATGATGTATGGTTTAGAAGTTATGGCTAAAAAATCAAAAAATCGCACGAAACCACGTCAAAAACTATGATTCATGTAAAAAATTTAAACTAAGATTCTTGAAAAAAAATCAAATTCCAGAAAACTTTTTTCTGAATATGCTGTCTTGTGTATATATGTATTAGAAACAATTTGGTGTATAAATCGTCCTTGTAGGATGTATGGTTTGGGAGTTATGACGGAAAAAGCACATGTTTTTGGCCAGCTTCCACTCCAAAAAGTGTTCTACTACTCCTAAGCTACAAGAGAAAGAGCAAAATGCATTTGGACAAAGGAGTATCCCTTCTTAAGGACGAGGACTTGGTGCTCATTTTAATGCATGAATCGTCCTTATCTGATATGTAGTTTTTATTTTAGAAAATAAATAAAAAAAATAAAAATTGACAAAAAAGGGCACATGAAATTAACATGAAATCTAATTTTTAAAATTATTTTAAGGATACAGTCTTGTGAACAGTAGCTTAAGGAACATTTTGATGCATAAATCGTCCTTTTGTGATGTATGGTTTAGAAGTTATGGCTAAAAAATCAAAAAAATCGCACAAAACCACGTGAAAAACTATGATTCATGTAAAAAATTTTAACTAAGATTCTTGAAAAAAAATCAAATTCCAGAAAACTTTTTTCTGAATATGCAGTCTTGTGTATATATGTATTAGAAACAATTTGGTGTATAAATCGTCCTTGTAGGATGTATGGTTTGCGAGTTATGACGGAAAAAGCACATGTTTTTGGCCAGCTTCCACTCCAAAAAGTGTTCTACAAAAAAATAAACTACAAGAGATAGAGCAAACGGCATTTGGACAAAGGAGTATCCCTTCTTAAGGACGAGGACCTGGTGCTCATTTTAATGCATTAATCGTCCTTATCTAATATGTAGTTTTTTTTTTAGAAAATAAATAAAAAAAATAAAAATTGACAAAAAAGGGCACATGAAATTAACATGAAATCTAATTTTTAAAATTATTTTAAGGATACAGTCTTGTGGGCAGTAGCTTAAGGAACATTTTGATGCATTAATCGTCCTTTTATGATGTATGGTTTAGAAGTTATGGCTAAAAAATCAAAAAAATCGCACAAAACCACGTCAAAAACTATGATTCATGTAAAAAATTTAAACTAAGATTCTTGAAAAAAAATCAAATTCCAGAAAACTTTTTCTGAATATGCAGTCTTGTGTATGTATGTATTAGAAACAATTTGGTGTATAAACCGTCCTTGTAGGATGTATGGTTTGGGAGTTATGACGGAAAAAGCACATGTTTTTGGCCAGCTTCCACTCCAAAAAGTGTTCTACAACTCCTAAGCTACAAGAGAAAGAGCAAAATGCATTTGGACAAAGGAGTATCCCTTCTTAAGGACGAGGACCTGGTGCTCATTTTAATGCATGAATCGTCCTTATCTGATATGTAGTTTTTATTTTAGAAAATAAATAAAAGAAATAAAAATTGACAAAAAAGGGCACATGAAATTAACATGAAATCTAATTTTTAAAATTATTTTAAGGATACAGTCTTGTGGGCAGTAGCTTAAGGAACATTTTGATGCATAAATCGTCCTTTTATGATGTATGGTTTAGAAGTTATGGCTAAAAAATCAAAAAAATCGCAAAAAACCACGTCAAAAACTATGATTCATGTAAAAAATTTTAACTAAGATTCTTGAAAAAAAATCAAAATCCAGAAAACTTTTTTCTGAATATGCAGTCTTGTGTATATATGTATTAGAAACAATTTGGTGTATAAATCGTCCTTGTAGGATGTATGGTTTGGGAGTTATGACGGAAAAAGCACATGTTTTTGGCCAGCTTCCACTCCAAAAAGTGTTCTACAACTCCTAAACTACAAGAGATAGACCAAACGGCATTTGGACAAAGGAGTATCCCTTCTTAAGGACGAGGACCTGGTGCTCATTTAAATGCATGAATCGTCCTTATCTGATATGTAGTTTTTATTTTAGAAAATAAATAAAAAAAATAAAAATTGACAAAAAAGGGCACATGAAATTAACATGAAATCTAATTTTTAAAATTATTTTAAGGATACAGTCTTGTGGGCAGTAGCTTAAGGAACATTTTGATGCATAAATCGTCCTTTTATGATGTATGGTTTAGAAGTTATGGCTAAAAAATCAAAAAAATCGCACAAAACCACGTCAAAAACTATGATTCATGTAAAAAATTTAAACTAAGATTCTTGAAAAAAAATCAAATTCCAGAAAACTTTTTCTGAATATGCAGTCTTGTGTATATATGTATTAGAAACAATTTGGTGTATAAATCGTCCTTGTAGGATGTATGGTTTGGGAGTTATGACGGAAAAAGCACATGTTTTTGGCCAGCTTCCACTCCAAAAAGTGTTCTACAACTCCTAAGCTACAAGAGAAAGAGCAAAATGCATTTGGACAAAGGAGTATCCCTTCTTAAGGACGAGGACCTGGTGCTCATTTTAATGCATGAATCGTCCTTATCTGATATGTAGTTTTTATTTTAGAAAATAAATATAAAAAATAAAAATTGACAAAAAAGGGCACATGAAATTAACATGAAATCTAATTTTCAAAATTATTTTAAGGATACAGTCTTGTGGGCAGTAGCTTAAGAAACATTTTGATGCATAAATCGTCCTTTTATGATGTATGGTTTAGAAGTTATGGCTAAAAAATCAAAAAAATCGCACGAAACCACGTCAAAAACTATGATTCATGTAAAAAATTTAAACTAAGATTCTTGAAAAAAAATCAAATTCCAGAAAACTTTTTTCTGAATATGCAGTCTTGTGTATATATGTATTAGAAACAATTTGGTGTATAAATCGTCCTTGTAGGATGTATGGTTTGGGAGTTATGACGGAAAAAGCACATGCTTTTGGCCAGCTTCCACTCCAAAAAGTGTTCTACAACTCCTAAGCTACAAGAGAAAGAGCAAAATGCATTTGGACAAAGGAGTATCCCTTCTTAAGGACGAGGACCTGGTGCTCATTTTAATGCATGAATCGTCCTTATCTGATATGTAGTTTTTATTTTAGAAAATAAATATAAAAAATAAAAATTGACAAAAAAGGGCACATGAAATTAACATGAAATCTAATTTTTAAAATTATTTTAAGGATACAGTCTTGTGGGCAGTAGCATAAGGAACATTTTGATGCATAAATCGTCCTTTAATGATGTATGGTTTAGAAGTTATGGCTAAAAAATCAAAAAAATCGCACAAAACCACGTCTAAAACTATGATTCATGTAAAAAATTTTAACTAAGATTCTTGAAAAAAAATCAAATTCCAGAAAACTTTTTTCTGAATATGCAGTCTTGTGTATATATGTATTAGAAACAATTTGGTGTATAAATCGTCCTTGTAGGATGTATGGTTTGGGAGTTATGACGGAAAAAGCACATGTTTCCACTCCAAAAAGTGTTCTACAACTCCTAAGCTACAAGAGAAAGAGCAAAATGCATTTGGACAAAGGAGTAGCCCTTCTAAAGGACGAGGACCTGGTGCTCATTTTAATGCATGAATCGTCCTTATCTGATATGTAGTTTTTATTTTAGAAAATAAATATAAAAAATAAAAATTGACAAAAAAGGGCACATGAAATTAACATGAAATCTAATTTTTAAAATTATTTTAAGGATACAGTCTTGTGGGCAGTAGCTTAAGGAACATTTTGATGCAAAAATCGTCCTTTTATGATGTATGGTTTAGAAGTTATGGCTAAAAAATCAAAAAAATCGCACGAAACCACGTCAAAAACTATGATTCATGTAAAAAATTTAAACTAAGATTCTTGAAAAAAAATCAAATTCCAGAAAACTTTTTTCTGAATATGCAGTCTTGTGTATATATGTATTAGAAACAATTTGGTGTATAAATCGTCCTTGTAGGATGTATGGTTTGGGAGTTATGACGGAAAAAGCACATGTTTTTGGCCAGCTTCCACTCCAAAAAGTGTTCTACAACTCCTAAGCTACAAGAGAAAGAGCAAAATGCATTTGGACAAAATGCCGTATAAATCGCCCTTCTTAAGGACGAGGACCTGGTGCTCATTTTAATGCATGAATCGTCCTTATCTGATATGTAGTTTTTATTTTAGAAAATAAATATAAAAAATAAAAATTGACAAAAAAGGGCACATGAAATTAACATGAAATCTAATTTTTAAAATTATTTTAAGGATACAGTCTTGTGAACAGTAGCTTAAGGAACATTTTGATGCATAAATCGTCCTTTTATGATGTGTGGTTTAGAAGTTATGGCTAAAAAATCAAAAAAATCGCACAAAACCACGTCAAAAACTATGATTCATGTAAAAAATTTTAACTAAGATTCTTGAAAAAAAATCAAATTCCAGAAAACTTTTTTCTGAATATGCAGTCTTGTGTATATATGTATTAGAAACAATTTGGTGTATAAATCGTCCTTGTAGGATGTATGGTTTGGGAGTTATGACGGAAAAAGCACATGTTTTTGGCCAGCTTCCACTCCAAAAAGTGTTCTACAAAAAAATAAACTACAAGAGATAGAGCAAACGGCATTTGGACAAAGGAGTATCCCTTCTTAAGGACGAGGACCTGGTGCTCATTTTAATGCATGAATCGTCCTTATCTGATATGTAGTTTTTATTTTAGAAAATAAATATAAAAAATAAAAATTGACAAAAAAGGGCACATGAAATTAACATGAAATCTAATTTTTAAAATTATTTTAAGGATACAGTCTTGTGGGCAGTAGCTTAAGGAACATTTTGATGTATAAATCGTTCTTTATGATGTATGGTTTAGAAGTTATGGCTAAAAAATCAAAAAAATCGCACGAAACCACGTCAAAAACTATGATTCATGTAAAAAATTTAAACTAAGATTCTTGAAAAAAAATCAAATTCCAGAAAACTTTTTTCTGAATATGCAGTCTTGTGTATATATGTATTAGAAACAATTTGGTGTATAAATCGTCCTTGTAGGATGTATGGTTTGGGAGTTATGACGGAAAAAGCACATGTTTTTGGCCAGCTTCCACTCCAAAAAGTGTTCTACTACTCCTAATCTACAAGAGAAAGAGCAAAATGCATTTGGACAAAGGAGTATCCCTTCTTAAGGACGAGGACCTGGTGCTCATTGTAATGCATGAATCGTCCTTATCTGATATGTAGTTTTTATTTTAGAAAATAAATATAAAAAATAAAAATTGACAAAAAATGGCACATGAAATTAACATGAAATCTAATTTTTAAAATTATTTTAAGGATACAGTCTTGTGGGCAGTAGCTTAAGGAACATTTTGATGCATAAATCGTCCTTTTATGATATATGGTTTAGAAGTTATGGCTAAAAAATAAAAAAAATCGCACAAAACCACGTCAAAAACTATGATTCATGTAAAAAATTTTAACTAAGATTCTTGAAAAAAAATCAAATTCCAGAAAACTTTTTTCTGAATATGCAGTCTTGTGTATATATGTATTAGAAACAATTTGGTGTATAAATCGTCCTTGTAGGATGTATGGTTTGGGAGTTATGACGGAAAAAGCACATGTTTCCACTCCAAAAAGTGTTCTACAACTCCTAAGCTACAAGAGAAAGAGCAAAATGCATTTGGACAAAGGAGTAGCCCTTCTAAAGGACGAGGACCTGGTGCTCATTTTAATGCATGAATCGTCCTTATCTGATATGTAGTTTTTATTTTAGAAAATAAATATAAAAAATAAAAATTGACAAAAAAGGGCACATGAAATTAACATGAAATCTAATTTTTAAAATTATTTTAAGGATACAGTCTTGTGGGCAGTAGCTTAAGGAACATTTTGATGCATAAATCGTCCTTTTATAATGTATGGTTTAGAAGTTATGGCTAAAAAATCAAAAAAATCGCACGAAACCACGTCAAAAACTATGATTCATGTAAAAAATTTAAACTAAGATTCTTGAAAAAAAATCAAATTCCAGAAAACTTTTTTCTGAATATGCAGTCTTGTGTATATATGTATTAGAAACAATTTGGTGTATAAATTGTCCTTGTAGGATGTATGGTTTGGGAGTTATGACGGAAAAAGCACATGTTTTTGGCCAGCTTCCACTCCAAAAAGTGTTCTACAACTCCTAAGCTACAAGAGAAAGAGCAAAATGCATTTGGACAAAATGCCGTATAAATCGCCCTTCTTAAGGACGAGGACCTGGTGCTCATTTTAATGCATGAATCGTCCTTATCTGATATGTAGTTTTTATTTTAGAAAATAAATAAAAGAAATAAAAATTGACAAAAAAGGGCACATGAAATTAACATGAAATCTAATTTTTAAAATTATTTTAAGGATACAGTCTTGTGGGCAGTAGCTTAAGGAACATTTTGATGCATAAATCGTCCTTTTATGATGTGTGGTTTAGAAGTTATGGCTAAAAAATCAAAAAAATCGCACAAAACCACGTCAAAAACTATGATTCATGTAAAAAATTTTAACTAAGATTCTTGAAAAAAAATCAAATTCCAGAAAACTTTTTTCTGAATATGCAGTCTTGTGTATATATGTATTAGAAACAATTTGGTGTATAAATCGTCCTTGTAGGATGTATGGTTTGGGAGTTATGACGGAAAAAGCACATGTTTTTGGCCAGCTTCCACTCCAAAAAGTGTTCTACAAAAAAATAAACTACAAGAGATAGAGCAAACGGCATTTAGACAAAGTATCCCTTCTTAAGGACGAGGACCTGGTGCTCATTTAAATGCATGAATCGTCCTTATCTAATATGTAGTTTTTATTTTAGAAAATAAATAAAAAAAATAAAAATTGACAAAAAAGGGCACATGAAATTAACATGAAATCTAATTTTTAAAATTATTTTAAGGATACAGTCTTGTGGGCAGTAGCTTAAGGAACATTTTGATGCATAAATCGTCCTTTTATGATGTGTGGTTTAGAAGTTATGGCTAAAAAATCAAAAAAATCGCACAAAACCACGTCAAAAACTATGATTCATGTAAAAAATTTTAACTAAGATTCTTGAAAAAAAATCAAATTCCAGAAAACTTTTTTCTGAATATGCAGTCTTGTGTATATATGTATTAGAAACAATTTGGTGTATAAATCGTCCTTGTAGGATGTATGGTTTGGGAGTTATGACGGAAAAAGCACATGTTTTTGGCCAGCTTCCACTCCAAAAAGTGTTCTACAAAAAAATAAACTACAAGAGATAGAGCAAACGGCATTTAGACAAAGTATCCCTTCTTAAGGACGAGGACCTGGTGCTCATTTAAATGCATGAATCGTCCTTATCTAATATGTAGTTTTTATTTTAGAAAATAAATAAAAAAAATAAAAATTGACAAAAAAGGGCACATGAAATTAACATGAAATCTAATTTTTAAAATTATTTTAAGGATACAGTCTTGTGGGCAGTAGCTTCAGGAACATTTTGATGCATAAATCGTCCTTTTATGATGTATGGTTTAGAAGTTATGGCTAAAAAATCAAAAAAATCGCACAAAACCACGTCAAAAACTATGATGCATGTAAAAAATTTAAACTAAGATTCTTGAAAAAAAATCAAATTCCAGAAATCTTTTTTCTGAATATGCAGTCTTGTGTATATATGTATTAGAAACAATTTGGTGTATAAATCGTCCTTGTAGGATGTATGGTTTGGGAGTTATGACGGAAAAAGCACATGTTTTTGGCCAGCTTCCACTCCAAAAAGTGTTCTACAACTCCTAAGCTACAAGAGAAAGAGCAAAATGCATTTGGACAAAGGAGTATCCCTTCTTAAGGACGAGGACCTGGTGCTCATTTTAATGCATGAATCGTCCTTATCTGATATGTAGTTTTTATTTTAGAAAATAAATATAAAAAATAAAAATTGACAAAAAATGGCACATGAAATTAACATGAAATCTAATTTTTAAAATTATTTTAAGGATACAGTCTTGTGGGCAGTAGCTTAAGGAACATTTTGATGCATAAATCGTCCTTTTATGATATATGGTTTAGAAGTTATGGCTAAAAAATAAAAAAAATCGCACAAAACCACGTCAAAAACTATGATTCATGTAAAAAATTTTAACTAAGATTCTTGAAAAAAAATCAAATTCCAGAAAACTTTTTTCTGAATATGCAGTCTTGTGTATATATGTATTAGAAACAATTTGGTGTATAAATCGTCCTTGTAGGATGTATGGTTTGGGAGTTATGACGGAAAAAGCACATGTTTTTGGCCAGCTTCCACTCCAAAAAGTGTTCTACAACTCCTAAACTACAAGAGATAGAGCAAACGGCATTTGGACAAAGGAGTATCCCTTCTTAAGGACGAGGACCTGGTGCTCATTTAAATGCATGAATCGTCCTTATCTGATATGTAGTTTTTATTTTAGAAAATAAATAAAAAAAATAAAAATTGACAAAAAAGGGCACATGAAATTAACATGAAATCTAATTTTTAAAATTATTTTAAGGATACAGTCTTGTGGGCAGTAGCTTAAGGAACATTTTGATGCATAAATCGTCCTTTTATGATGTATGGTTTAGAAGTTATGGCTAAAAAATCAAAAAAATCGCACGAAACCACGTCAAAAACTATGATTCATGTAAAAAATTTAAACTAAGATTCTTGAAAAAAAATCAAATTCCAGAAAACTTTTTTCTGAATATGCAGTCTTGTGTATATATGTATTAGAAACAATTTGGTGTATAAATCGTCCTTGTAGGATGTATGGTTTGGGAGTTATGACGGAAAAAGCACATGCTTTTGGCCAGCTTCCACTCCAAAAAGTGTTCTACAACTCCTAAGCTACAAGAGAAAGAGCAAAATGCATTTGGACAAAGGAGTATCCCTTCTTAAGGACGAGGACCTGGTGCTCATTTTAATGCATGAATCGTCCTTATCTGATATGTAGTTTTTATTTTAGAAAATAAATATAAAAAATAAAAATTGACAAAAAAGGGCACATGAAATTAACATGAAATCTAATTTTTAAAATTATTTTAAGGATACAGTCTTGTGGGCAGTAGCATAAGGAACATTTTGATGCATAAATCGTCCTTTTATGATGTATGGTTTAGAAGTTATGGCTAAAAAATCAAAAAAATCGCACAAAACCACGTCTAAAACTATGATTCATGTAAAAAATTTTAACTAAGATTCTTGAAAAAAAATCAAATTCCAGAAAACTTTTTTCTGAATATGCAGTCTTGTGTATATATGTATTAGAAACAATTTGGTGTATAAATCGTCCTTGTAGGATGTATGGTTTGGGAGTTATGACGGAAAAAGCACATGTTTCCACTCCAAAAAGTGTTCTACAACTCCTAAGCTACAAGAGAAAGAGCAAAATGCATTTGGACAAAGGAGTAGCCCTTCTAAAGGACGAGGACCTGGTGCTCATTTTAATGCATGAATCGTCCTTATCTGATATGTAGTTTTTATTTTAGAAAATAAATATAAAAAATAAAAATTGACAAAAAAGGGCACATGAAATTAACATGAAATCTAATTTTTAAAATTATTTTAAGGATACAGTCTTGTGGGCAGTAGCTTAAGGAACATTTTGATGCATAAATCGTCCTTTTATGATGTATGGTTTAGAAGTTATGGCTAAAAAATCAAAAAAATCGCACGAAACCACGTCAAAAACTATGATTCATGTAAAAAATTTAAACTAAGATTCTTGAAAAAAAATCAAATTCCAGAAAACTTTTTTCTGAATATGCAGTCTTGTGTATATATGTATTAGAAACAATTTGGTGTATAAATCGTCCTTGTAGGATGTATGGTTTGGGAGTTATGACGGAAAAAGCACATGTTTTTGGCCAGCTTCCACTCCAAAAAGTGTTCTACAAAAAAATAAACTACAAGAGATAGAGCAAACGGCATTTAGACAAAGTATCCCTTCTTAAGGACGAGGACCTGGTGCTCATTTAAATGCATGAATCGTCCTTATCTAATATGTCCTTATAAAAAAGGGCACATGAAATTAACATGAAATCTAATTTTTAAAATTATTTTAAGGATACAGTCTTGTGGGCAGTAGCTTAAGGAACATTTTGATGCATAAATCGTCCTTTTATGATGTATGGTTTAGAAGTTATGGCTAAAAAATCAAAAAAATCGCACAAAACCACGTCAAAAACTATGATTCATGTAAAAAATTTTAACTAAGATTCTTGAAAAAAAATCAAATTCCAGAAAACTTTTTTCTGAATATGCAGTCTTGTGTATATATGTATTAGAAACAATTTGGTGTATAAATCGTCCTTGTAGGATGTATGGTTTGGGAGTTATGACGGAAAAAGCACATGTTTTTGGCCAGCTTCCACTCCAAAAAGTGTTCTACAAAAAAATAAACTACAAGAGATAGAGCAAACGGCATTTAGACAAAGTATCCCTTCTTAAGGACGAGGACCTGGTGCTCATTTAAATGCATGAATCGTCCTTATCTAATATGTCCTTATAAAAAAGGGCACATGAAATTAACATGAAATCTAATTTTTAAAATTATTTTAAGGATACAGTCTTGTGGGCAGTAGCTTAAGGAACATTTTGATGCATAAATCGTCCTTTTATGATGTATGGTTTAGAAGTTATGGCTAAAAAATCAAAAAAATCGCACGAAACCACGTCAAAAACTATGATTCATGTAAAAAATTTAAACTAAGATTCTTGAAAAAAAATCAAATTCCAGAAAACTTTTTTCTGAATTGCAGTCTTGTGTATATATGTATTAGAAACAATTTGGTGTATAAATCGTCCTTGTAGGATGTATGGTTTGGGAGTTATGACGGAAAAAGCACATGTTTTTGGCCAGCTTCCACTCCAAAAAGTGTTCTACAACTCCTAAACTACAAGAGATAGAGCAAACGGCATTTGGACAAAGGAGTATCCCTTCTTAAGGACGAGGACCTGGTGCTCATTTAAATGCATGAATCGTCCTTATCTGATATGTAGTTTTTATTTTAGAAAATAAATAAAAAAAATAAAAATTGACAAAAAAGGGCACATGAAATTAACATGAAATCTAATTTTTAAAATTATTTTAAGGATACAGTCTTGTGGGCAGTAGCTTAAGGAACATTTTGATGCATAAATCGTCCTTTTATGATGTATGGTTTAGAAGTTATGGCTAAAAAATCAAAAAAATCGCACGAAACCACGTCAAAAACTATGATTCATGTAAATTTTTTTTAGGGATACAGTCTTGTGGGCAGTAGCTTAAGGAACATTTTGATGCATAAATCGTCCTTTTATGATGTATGGTTTAGAAGTTATGGCTAAAAAATCAAAAAAATCGCACGAAACCACGTCAAAAACTATGATTCATGTAAAAAATTTAAACTAAGATTCTTGAAAAAAAATCAAATTCCAGAAAACTTTTTTCTGAATATGCAGTCTTGTGTATATATGTATTAGAAACAATTTGGTGTATAAATCGTCCTTGTAGGATGTATGGTTTGGGAGTTATGACGGAAAAAGCACATGTTTCCACTCCAAAAAGTGTTCTACAACTCCTAAGCTACAAGAGAAAGAGCAAAATGCATTTGGACAAAGGAGTAGCCCTTCTAAAGGACGAGGACCTGGTGCTCATTTTAATGCATGAATCGTCCTTATCTGATATGTAGTTTTTATTTTAGAAAATAAATATAAAAAATAAAAATTGACAAAAAAGGGCACATGAAATTAACATGAAATCTAATTTTTAAAATTATTTTAAGGATACAGTCTTGTGGGCAGTAGCTTAAGGAACATTTTGATGCATAAATCGTCCTTTTATGATGTATGGTTTAGAAGTTATGGCTAAAAAATCAAAAAAATCGCACGAAACCACGTCAAAAACTATGATTCATGTAAAAAATTTAAACTAAGATTCTTGAAAAAAAATCAAATTCCAGAAAACTTTTTTCTGAATATGCAGTCTTGTGTATATATGTATTAGAAACAATTTGGTGTATAAATCGTCCTTGTAGGATGTATGGTTTGGGAGTTATGACGGAAAAAGCACATGTTTTTGGCCAGCTTCCACTCCAAAAAGTGTTCTACAACTCCTAAGCTACAAGAGAAAGAGCAAAATGCATTTGGACAAAATGCCGTATAAATCGCCCTTCTTAAGGACGAGGACCTGGTGCTCATTTTAATGCATGAATCGTCCTTATCTGATATGTAGTTTTTATTTTAGAAAATAAATAAAAGAAATAAAAATTGACAAAAAAGGGCACATGAAATTAACATGAAATCTAATTTTTAAAATTATTTTAAGGATACAGTCTTGTGGGCAGTAGCTTAAGGAACATTTTGATGCATAAATCGTCCTTTTATGATGTGTGGTTTAGAAGTTATGGCTAAAAAATCAAAAAAATCGCACAAAACCACGTCAAAAACTATGATTCATGTAAAAAATTTTAACTAAGATTCTTGAAAAAAAATCAAATTCCAGAAAACTTTTTTCTGAATATGCAGTCTTGTGTATATATGTATTAGAAACAATTTGGTGTATAAATCGTCCTTGTAGGATGTATGGTTTGGGAGTTATGACGGAAAAAGCACATGTTTTTGGCCAGCTTCCACTCCAAAAAGTGTTCTACAAAAAAATAAACTACAAGAGATAGAGCAAACGGCATTTAGACAAAGTATCCCTTCTTAAGGACGAGGACCTGGTGCTCATTTAAATGCATGAATCGTCCTTATCTAATATGTAGTTTTTATTTTAGAAAATAAATAAAAAAAATAAAAATTGACAAAAAAGGGCACATGAAATTAACATGAAATCTAATTTTTAAAATTATTTTAAGGATACAGTCTTGTGGGCAGTAGCTTAAGGAACATTTTGATGCATAAATCGTCCTTTTATGATGTATGGTTTAGAAGTTATGGCTAAAAAATCAAAAAAATCGCACAAAACCACGTCAAAAACTATGATTCATGTAAAAAATTTAAACTAAGATTCTTGAAAAAAAATCAAATTCCAGAAAACTTTTTTCTGAATATGCAGTCTTGTGTATATATGTATTAGAAACAATTTGGTGTATAAATCGTCCTTGTAGGATGTATGGTTTGGGAGTTATGACGGAAAAAGCACATGTTTTTGGCCAGCTTCCACTCCAAAAAGTGTTCTACAACTCCTAAGCTACAAGAGAAAGCGCAAAATGCATTTGGACAAAGGAGTATCCCTTCTTAAGGACGAGGACCTGGTGCTCATTTTAATGCATGAATCGTCCTTATCTGATATGTAGTTTTTATTTTAGAAAATAAATATAAAAAATAAAAATTGACAAAAAAGGGCACATGAAATTAACATGAAATCTAATTTTTAAAATTATTTTAAGGATACAGTCTTGTGGGCAGTAGCTTAAGGAACATTTTGATGTATAAATCGTTCTTTATGATGTATGGTTTAGAAGTTATGGCTAAAAAATCAAAAAAATCGCACGAAACCACGTCAAAAACTATGATTCATGTAAAAAATTTAAACTAAGATTCTTGAAAAAAAATCAAATTCCAGAAAACTTTTTTCTGAATATGCAGTCTTGTGTATATATGTATTAGAAACAATTTGGTGTATAAATCGTCCTTGTAGGATGTATGGTTTGGGAGTTATGACGGAAAAAGCACATGTTTTTGGCCAGCTTCCACTCCAAAAAGTGTTCTACTACTCCTAATCTACAAGAGAAAGAGCAAAATGCATTTGGACAAAGGAGTAGCCCTTCTAAAGGACGAGGACCTGGTGCTCATTTTAATGCATGAATCGTCCTTATCTGATATGTAGTTTTTATTTTAGAAAATAAATATAAAAAATAAAAATTGACAAAAAAGGGCACATGAAATTAACATGAAATCTAATTTTTAAAATTATTTTAAGGATACAGTCTTGTGGGCAGTAGCTTAAGGAACATTTTGATGCATAAATCGTCCTTTTATGATGTATGGTTTAGAAGTTATGGCTAAAAAATCAAAAAAATCGCACGAAACCACGTCAAAAACTATGATTCATGTAAAAAATTTAAACTAAGATTCTTGAAAAAAAATCAAATTCCAGAAAACTTTTTTCTGAATATGCAGTCTTGTGTATATATGTATTAGAAACAATTTGGTGTATAAATCGTCCTTGTAGGATGTATGGTTTGGGAGTTATGACGGAAAAAGCACATGTTTTTGGCCAGCTTCCACTCCAAAAAGTGTTCTACAACTCCTAAGCTACAAGAGAAAGAGCAAAATGCATTTGGACAAAATGCCGTATAAATCGCCCTTCTTAAGGACGAGGACCTGGTGCTCATTTTAATGCATGAATCGTCCTTATCTGATATGTAGTTTTTATTTTAGAAAATAAATAAAAGAAATAAAAATTGACAAAAAAGGGCACATGAAATTAACATGAAATCTAATTTTTAAAATTATTTTAAGGATACAGTCTTGTGGGCAGTAGCTTAAGGAACATTTTGATGCATAAATCGTCCTTTTATGATGTGTGGTTTAGAAGTTATGGCTAAAAAATCAAAAAAATCGCACAAAACCACGTCAAAAACTATGATTCATGTAAAAAATTTTAACTAAGATTCTTGAAAAAAAATCAAATTCCAGAAAACTTTTTTCTGAATATGCAGTCTTGTGTATATATGTATTAGAAACAATTTGGTGTATAAATCGTCCTTGTAGGATGTATGGTTTGGGAGTTATGACGGAAAAAGCACATGTTTTTGGCCAGCTTCCACTCCAAAAAGTGTTCTACAAAAAAATAAACTACAAGAGATAGAGCAAACGGCATTTAGACAAAGTATCCCTTCTTAAGGACGAGGACCTGGTGCTCATTTAAATGCATGAATCGTCCTTATCTAATATGTAGTTTTTATTTTAGAAAATAAATAAAAAAAATAAAAATTGACAAAAAAGGGCACATGAAATTAACATGAAATCTAATTTTTAAAATTATTTTAAGGATACAGTCTTGTGGGCAGTAGCTTCAGGAACATTTTGATGCATAAATCGTCCTTTTATGATGTATGGTTTAGAAGTTATGGCTAAAAAATCAAAAAAATCGCACAAAACCACGTCAAAAACTATGATTCATGTAAAAAATTTAAACTAAGATTCTTGAAAAAAAATCAAATTCCAGAAAACTTTTTTCTGAATATGCAGTCTTGTGTATATATGTATTAGAAACAATTTGGTGTATAAATCGTCCTTGTAGGATGTATGGTTTGGGAGTTATGACGGAAAAAGCACATGTTTTTGGCCAGCTTCCACTCCAAAAAGTGTTCTACAACTCCTAAGCTACAAGAGAAAGCGCAAAATGCATTTGGACAAAGGAGTATCCCTTCTTAAGGACGAGGACCTGGTGCTCATTTTAATGCATGAATCGTCCTTATCTGATATGTAGTTTTTATTTTAGAAAATAAATATAAAAAATAAAAATTGACAAAAAAGGGCACATGAAATTAACATGAAATCTAATTTTTAAAATTATTTTAAGGATACAGTCTTGTGGGCAGTAGCTTAAGGAACATTTTGATGTATAAATCGTTCTTTATGATGTATGGTTTAGAAGTTATGGCTAAAAAATCAAAAAAATCGCACGAAACCACGTCAAAAACTATGATTCATGTAAAAAATTTAAACTAAGATTCTTGAAAAAAAATCAAATTCCAGAAAACTTTTTTCTGAATATGCAGTCTTGTGTATATATGTATTAGAAACAATTTGGTGTATAAATCGTCCTTGTAGGATGTATGGTTTGGGAGTTATGACGGAAAAAGCACATGTTTTTGGCCAGCTTCCACTCCAAAAAGTGTTCTACTACTCCTAATCTACAAGAGAAAGAGCAAAATGCATTTGGACAAAGGAGTATCCCTTCTTAAGGACGAGGACCTGGTGCTCATTTTAATGCATGAATCGTCCTTATCTGATATGTAGTTTTTATTTTAGAAAATAAATATAAAAAATAAAAATTGACAAAAAATGGCACATGAAATTAACATGAAATCTAATTTTTAAAATTATTTTAAGGATACAGTCTTGTGGGCAGTAGCTTAAGGAACATTTTGATGCATAAATCGTCCTTTTATGATATATGGTTTAGAAGTTATGGCTAAAAAATAAAAAAAATCGCACAAAACCACGTCAAAAACTATGATTCATGTAAAAAATTTTAACTAAGATTCTTGAAAAAAAATCAAATTCCAGAAAACTTTTTTCTGAATATGCAGTCTTGTGTATATATGTATTAGAAACAATTTGGTGTATAAATCGTCCTTGTAGGATGTATGGTTTGGGAGTTATGACGGAAAAAGCACATGTTTTTGGCCAGCTTCCACTCCAAAAAGTGTTCTACAACTCCTAAACTACAAGAGATAGAGCAAACGGCATTTGGACAAAGGAGTATCCCTTCTTAAGGACGAGGACCTGGTGCTCATTTAAATGCATGAATCGTCCTTATCTGATATGTAGTTTTTATTTTAGAAAATAAATAAAAAAAATAAAAATTGACAAAAAAGGGCACATGAAATTAACATGAAATCTAATTTTTAAAATTATTTTAAGGATACAGTCTTGTGGGCAGTAGCTTAAGGAACATTTTGATGCATAAATCGTCCTTTTATGATGTATGGTTTAGAAGTTATGGCTAAAAAATCAAAAAAATCGCACGAAACCACGTCAAAAACTATGATTCATGTAAAAAATTTAAACTAAGATTCTTGAAAAAAAATCAAATTCCAGAAAACTTTTTTCTGAATATGCAGTCTTGTGTATATATGTATTAGAAACAATTTGGTGTATAAATCGTCCTTGTAGGATGTATGGTTTGGGAGTTATGACGGAAAAAGCACATGTTTTTGGCCAGCTTCCACTCCAAAAAGTGTTCTACAAAAAAATAAACTACAAGAGATAGAGCAAACGGCATTTAGACAAAGAATCCCTTCTTAAGGACGAGGACCTGGTGCTCATTTAAATGCATGAATCGTCCTTATCTAATATGTAGTTTTTATTTTAGAAAATAAATAAAAAAAATAAAAATTGACAAAAAAGGGCACATGAAATTAACATGAAATCTAATTTTTAAAATTATTTTAAGGATACAGTCTTGTGGGCAGTAGCTTCAGGAACATTTTGATGCATAAATCGTCCTTTTATGATATATGGTTTAGAAGTTATGGCTAAAAAATAAAAAAAATCGCACAAAACCACGTCAAAAACTATGATTCATGTAAAAAATTTTAACTAAGATTCTTGAAAAAAAATCAAATTCCAGAAAACTTTTTTCTGAATATGCAGTCTTGTGTATATATGTATTAGAAACAATTTGGTGTATAAATCGTCCTTGTAGGATGTATGGTTTGGGAGTTATGACGGAAAAAGCACATGTTTTTGGCCAGCTTCCACTCCAAAAAGTGTTCTACAACTCCTAAGCTACAAGAGAAAGCGCAAAATGCATTTGGACAAAGGAGTATCCCTTCTTAAGGACGAGGACCTGGTGCTCATTTTAATGCATGAATCGTCCTTATCTGATATGTAGTTTTTATTTTAGAAAATAAATATAAAAAATAAAAATTGACAAAAAATGGCACATGAAATTAACATGAAATCTAATTTTTAAAATTATTTTAAGGATACAGTCTTGTGGGCAGTAGCTTAAGGAACATTTTGATGCATAAATCGTCCTTTTATGATGTATGGTTTAGAAGTTATGGCTAAAAAATCAAAAAAATCGCACGAAACCACGTCAAAAACTATGATTCATGTAAAAAATTTAAACTAAGATTCTTGAAAAAAAATCAAATTCCAGAAAACTTTTTTCTGAATATGCAGTCTTGTGTATATATGTATTAGAAACAATTTGGTGTATAAATCGTCCTTGTAGGATGTATGGTTTGGGAGTTATGACGGAAAAAGCACATGTTTTTGGCCAGCTTCCACTCCAAAAAGTGTTCTACTACTCCTAATCTACAAGAGAAAGAGCAAAATGCATTTGGACAAAGGAGTATCCCTTCTTAAGGACGAGGACCTGGTGCTCATTTTAATGCATGAATCGTCCTTATCTGATATGTAGTTTTTATTTTAGAAAATAAATATAAAAAATAAAAATTGACAAAAAAGGGCACATGAAATTAACATGAAATCTAATTTTTAAAATTATTTTAAGGATACAGTCTTGTGGGCAGTAGCTTAAGGAACATTTTGATGCATAAATCGTCCTTTTATGATATATGGTTAAGAAGTTATGGCTAAAAAATAAAAAAAATCGCACAAAACCACGTCTAAAACTATGATTCATGTAAAAAATTTTAACTAAGATTCTTGAAAAAAAATCAAATTCCAGAAAACTTTTTTCTGAATATGCAGTCTTGTGTATATGTATATGTATTAGAAACAATTTGGTGTATAAATCGTCCTTGTAGGATGTATGGTTTGGGAGTTATGACGGAAAAAGCACATGTTTTTGGCCAGCTTCCACTCCAAAAAGTGTTCTACAACTCCTAAACTACAAGAGATAGAGCAAACGGCATTTGGACAAAGGAGTATCCCTTCTTAAGGACGAGGACCTGGTGCTCATTTAAATGCATGAATCGTCCTTATCTGATATGTAGTTTTTATTTTAGAAAATAAATAAAAAAAATAAAAATTGACAAAAAAGGGCACATGAAATTAACATGAAATCTAATTTTTAAAATTATTTTAAGGATACAGTCTTGTGGGCAGTAGCTTAAGGAACATTTTGATGCATAAATCGTCCTTTTATGATGTATGGTTTAGAAGTTATGGCTAAAAAATCAAAAAAATCGCACGAAACCACGTCAAAAACTATGATTCATGTAAAAAATTTAAACTAAGATTCTTGAAAAAAAATCAAATTCCAGAAAACTTTTTTCTGAATATGCAGTCTTGTGTATATATGTATTAGAAACAATTTGGTGTATAAATCGTCCTTGTAGGATGTATGGTTTGGGAGTTATGACGGAAAAAGCACATGCTTTTGGCCAGCTTCCACTCCAAAAAGTGTTCTACAACTCCTAAGCTACAAGAGAAAGAGCAAAATGCATTTGGACAAAGGAGTATCCCTTCTTAAGGACGAGGACCTGGTGCTCATTTTAATGCATGAATCGTCCTTATCTGATATGTAGTTTTTATTTTAGAAAATAAATATAAAAAATAAAAATTGACAAAAAAGGGCACATGAAATTAACATGAAATCTAATTTTTAAAATTATTTTAAGGATACAGTCTTGTGGGCAGTAGCATAAGGAACATTTTGATGCATAAATCGTCCTTTTATGATGTATGGTTTAGAAGTTATGGCTAAAAAATCAAAAAAATCGCACAAAACCACGTCTAAAACTATGATTCATGTAAAAAATTTTAACTAAGATTCTTGAAAAAAAATCAAATTCCAGAAAACTTTTTTCTGAATATGCAGTCTTGTGTATATATGTATTAGAAACAATTTGGTGTATAAATCGTCCTTGTAGGATGTATGGTTTGGGAGTTATGACGGAAAAAGCACATGTTTCCACTCCAAAAAGTGTTCTACAACTCCTAAGCTACAAGAGAAAGAGCAAAATGCATTTGGACAAAGGAGTAGCCCTTCTAAAGGACGAGGACCTGGTGCTCATTTTAATGCATGAATCGTCCTTATCTGATATGTAGTTTTTATTTTAGAAAATAAATATAAAAAATAAAAATTGACAAAAAAGGGCACATGAAATTAACATGAAATCTAATTTTTAAAATTATTTTAAGGATACAGTCTTGTGGGCAGTAGCTTAAGGAACATTTTGATGCATAAATCGTCCTTTTATGATGTATGGTTTAGAAGTTATGGCTAAAAAATCAAAAAAATCGCACGAAACCACGTCAAAAACTATGATTCATGTAAAAAATTTAAACTAAGATTCTTGAAAAAAAATCAAATTCCAGAAAACTTTTTTCTGAATATGCAGTCTTGTGTATATATGTATTAGAAACAATTTGGTGTATAAATCGTCCTTGTAGGATGTATGGTTTGGGAGTTATGACGGAAAAAGCACATGTTTTTGGCCAGCTTCCACTCCAAAAAGTGTTCTACAACTCCTAAGCTACAAGAGAAAGAGCAAAATGCATTTGGACAAAATGCCGCATAAATCGCCCTTCTTAAGGACGAGGACCTGGTGCTCATTTAAATGCATGAATCGTCCTTATCTGATATGTAGTTTTTATTTTAGAAAATAAATAAAAAAAATAAAAATTGACAAAAAAGGGCACATGAAATTAACATGAAATCTAATTTTTAAAATTATTTTAAGGATACAGTCTTGTGGGCAGTAGCTTAAGGAACATTTTGATGCATAAATCGTCCTTTTATGATGTGTGGTTTAGAAGTTATGGCTAAAAAATCAAAAAAATCGCACAAAACCACGTCAAAAACTATGATTCATGTAAAAAATTTAAACTAAGATTCTTGAAAAAAAATCAAATTCCAGAAAACTTTTTTCTGAATATGCAGTCTTGTGTATATATGTATTAGAAACAATTTGGTGTATAAATCGTCCTTGTAGGATGTATGGTTTGGAAGTTATGACGGAAAAAGTACATGTTTTTGGCCAGCTTCCACTCCAAAAAGTGTTCTACAACTCCTAAGCTACAAGAGAAAGAGCAAAATGCATTTGGACAAAGGAGTAGCCCTTCTAAAGGACGAGGACCTGGTGCTCATTTTAATGCATGAATCGTCCTTATCTGATATGTAGTTTTTATTTTAGAAAATAAATATAAAAAATAAAAATTGACAAAAAAGGGCACATGAAATTAACATGAAATCTAATTTTTAAAATTATTTTAAGGATACAGTCTTGTGGGCAGTAGCTTAAGGAACATTTTGATGCATAAATCGTCCTTTTATGATGTATGGTTTAGAAGTTATGGCTAAAAAATCAAAAAAATCGCACGAAACCACGTCAAAAACTATGATTCATGTAAAAAATTTAAACTAAGATTCTTGAAAAAAAATCAAATTCCAGAAAACTTTTTTCTGAATATGCAGTCTTGTGTATATATGTATTAGAAACAATTTGGTGTATAAATCGTCCTTGTAGGATGTATGGTTTGGGAGTTATGACGGAAAAAGCACATGTTTTTGGCCAGCTTCCACTCCAAAAAGTGTTCTACAAAAAAATAAACTACAAGAGATAGAGCAAACGGCATTTAGACAAAGAATCCCTTCTTAAGGACGAGGACCTGGTGCTCATTTAAATGCATGAATCGTCCTTATCTAATATGTAGTTTTTATTTTAGAAAATAAATAAAAAAAATAAAAATTGACAAAAAAGGGCACATGAAATTAACATGAAATCTAATTTTTAAAATTATTTTAAGGATACAGTCTTGTGGGCAGTAGCTTCAGGAACATTTTGATGCATAAATCGTCCTTTTATGATATATGGTTTAGAAGTTATGGCTAAAAAATAAAAAAAATCGCACAAAACCACGTCAAAAACTATGATTCATGTAAAAAATTTTAACTAAGATTCTTGAAAAAAAATCAAATTCCAGAAAACTTTTTTCTGAATATGCAGTCTTGTGTATATATGTATTAGAAACAATTTGGTGTATAAATCGTCCTTGTAGGATGTATGGTTTGGGAGTTATGACGGAAAAAGCACATGTTTTTGGCCAGCTTCCACTCCAAAAAGTGTTCTACAACTCCTAAGCTACAAGAGAAAGCGCAAAATGCATTTGGACAAAGGAGTATCCCTTCTTAAGGACGAGGACCTGGTGCTCATTTTAATGCATGAATCGTCCTTATCTGATATGTAGTTTTTATTTTAGAAAATAAATATAAAAAATAAAAATTGACAAAAAATGGCACATGAAATTAACATGAAATCTAATTTTTAAAATTATTTTAAGGATACAGTCTTGTGGGCAGTAGCTTAAGGAACATTTTGATGCATAAATCGTCCTTTTATGATGTATGGTTTAGAAGTTATGGCTAAAAAATCAAAAAAATCGCACGAAACCACGTCAAAAACTATGATTCATGTAAAAAATTTAAACTAAGATTCTTGAAAAAAAATCAAATTCCAGAAAACTTTTTTCTGAATATGCAGTCTTGTGTATATATGTATTAGAAACAATTTGGTGTATAAATCGTCCTTGTAGGATGTATGGTTTGGGAGTTATGACGGAAAAAGCACATGTTTTTGGCCAGCTTCCACTCCAAAAAGTGTTCTACTACTCCTAATCTACAAGAGAAAGAGCAAAATGCATTTGGACAAAGGAGTATCCCTTCTTAAGGACGAGGACCTGGTGCTCATTTTAATGCATGAATCGTCCTTATCTGATATGTAGTTTTTATTTTAGAAAATAAATATAAAAAATAAAAATTGACAAAAAAGGGCACATGAAATTAACATGAAATCTAATTTTTAAAATTATTTTAAGGATACAGTCTTGTGGGCAGTAGCTTAAGGAACATTTTGATGCATAAATCGTCCTTTTATGATATATGGTTAAGAAGTTATGGCTAAAAAATAAAAAAAATCGCACAAAACCACGTCTAAAACTATGATTCATGTAAAAAATTTTAACTAAGATTCTTGAAAAAAAATCAAATTCCAGAAAACTTTTTTCTGAATATGCAGTCTTGTGTATATATGTATTAGAAACAATTTGGTGTATAAATCGTCCTTGTAGGATGTATGGTTTGGGAGTTATGACGGAAAAAGCACATGTTTTTGGCCAGCTTCCACTCCAAAAAGTGTTCTACAACTCCTAAACTACAAGAGATAGAGCAAACGGCATTTGGACAAAGGAGTATCCCTTCTTAAGGACGAGGACCTGGTGCTCATTTAAATGCATGAATCGTCCTTATCTGATATGTAGTTTTTATTTTAGAAAATAAATAAAAAAAATAAAAATTGACAAAAAAGGGCACATGAAATTAACATGAAATCTAATTTTTAAAATTATTTTAAGGATACAGTCTTGTGGGCAGTAGCTTAAGGAACATTTTGATGCATAAATCGTCCTTTTATGATGTATGGTTTAGAAGTTATGGCTAAAAAATCAAAAAAATCGCACGAAACCACGTCAAAAACTATGATTCATGTAAAAAATTTAAACTAAGATTCTTGAAAAAAAATCAAATTCCAGAAAACTTTTTTCTGAATATGCAGTCTTGTGTATATATGTATTAGAAACAATTTGGTGTATAAATCGTCCTTGTAGGATGTATGGTTTGGGAGTTATGACGGAAAAAGCACATGCTTTTGGCCAGCTTCCACTCCAAAAAGTGTTCTACAACTCCTAAGCTACAAGAGAAAGAGCAAAATGCATTTGGACAAAGGAGTATCCCTTCTTAAGGACGAGGACCTGGTGCTCATTTTAATGCATGAATCGTCCTTATCTGATATGTAGTTTTTATTTTAGAAAATAAATATAAAAAATAAAAATTGACAAAAAAGGGCACATGAAATTAACATGAAATCTAATTTTTAAAATTATTTTAAGGATACAGTCTTGTGGGCAGTAGCATAAGGAACATTTTGATGCATAAATCGTCCTTTTATGATGTATGGTTTAGAAGTTATGGCTAAAAAATCAAAAAAATCGCACAAAACCACGTCTAAAACTATGATTCATGTAAAAAATTTTAACTAAGATTCTTGAAAAAAAATCAAATTCCAGAAAACTTTTTTCTGAATATGCAGTCTTGTGTATATATGTATTAGAAACAATTTGGTGTATAAATCGTCCTTGTAGGATGTATGGTTTGGGAGTTATGACGGAAAAAGCACATGTTTCCACTCCAAAAAGTGTTCTACAACTCCTAAGCTACAAGAGAAAGAGCAAAATGCATTTGGACAAAGGAGTAGCCCTTCTAAAGGACGAGGACCTGGTGCTCATTTTAATGCATGAATCGTCCTTATCTGATATGTAGTTTTTATTTTAGAAAATAAATATAAAAAATAAAAATTGACAAAAAAGGGCACATGAAATTAACATGAAATCTAATTTTTAAAATTATTTTAAGGATACAGTCTTGTGGGCAGTAGCTTAAGGAACATTTTGATGCATAAATCGTCCTTTTATGATGTATGGTTTAGAAGTTATGGCTAAAAAATCAAAAAAATCGCACGAAACCACGTCAAAAACTATGATTCATGTAAAAAATTTAAACTAAGATTCTTGAAAAAAAATCAAATTCCAGAAAACTTTTTTCTGAATATGCAGTCTTGTGTATATATGTATTAGAAACAATTTGGTGTATAAATCGTCCTTGTAGGATGTATGGTTTGGGAGTTATGACGGAAAAAGCACATGTTTTTGGCCAGCTTCCACTCCAAAAAGTGTTCTACAACTCCTAAGCTACAAGAGAAAGAGCAAAATGCATTTGGACAAAATGCCGCATAAATCGCCCTTCTTAAGGACGAGGACCTGGTGCTCATTTAAATGCATGAATCGTCCTTATCTGATATGTAGTTTTTATTTTAGAAAATAAATAAAAAAAATAAAAATTGACAAAAAAGGGCACATGAAATTAACATGAAATCTAATTTTTAAAATTATTTTAAGGATACAGTCTTGTGGGCAGTAGCTTAAGGAACATTTTGATGCATAAATCGTCCTTTTATGATGTGTGGTTTAGAAGTTATGGCTAAAAAATCAAAAAAATCGCACAAAACCACGTCAAAAACTATGATTCATGTAAAAAATTTAAACTAAGATTCTTGAAAAAAAATCAAATTCCAGAAAACTTTTTTCTGAATATGCAGTCTTGTGTATATATGTATTAGAAACAATTTGGTGTATAAATCGTCCTTGTAGGATGTATGGTTTGGGAGTTATGACGGAAAAAGTACATGTTTTTGGCCAGCTTCCACTCCAAAAAGTGTTCTACAACTCCTAAGCTACAAGAGAAAGAGCAAAATGCATTTGGACAAAGGAGTAGCCCTTCTAAAGGACGAGGACCTGGTGCTCATTTTAATGCATGAATCGTCCTTATCTGATATGTAGTTTTTATTTTAGAAAATAAATATAAAAAATAAAAATTGACAAAAAAGGGCACATGAAATTAACATGAAATCTAATTTTTAAAATTATTTTAAGGATACAGTCTTGTGGGCAGTAGCTTAAGGAACATTTTGATGCATAAATCGTCCTTTTATGATGTATGGTTTAGAAGTTATGGCTAAAAAATCAAAAAAATCGCACGAAACCACGTCAAAAACTATGATTCATGTAAAAAATTTAAACTAAGATTCTTGAAAAAAAATCAAATTCCAGAAAACTTTTTTCTGAATATGCAGTCTTGTGTATATATGTATTAGAAACAATTTGGTGTATAAATCGTCCTTGTAGGATGTATGGTTTGGGAGTTATGACGGAAAAAGCACATGTTTTTGGCCAGCTTCCACTCCAAAAAGTGTTCTACAACTCCTAAGCTACAAGAGAAAGAGCAAAATGCATTTGGACAAAATGCCGTATAAATCGCCCTTCTTAAGGACGAGGACCTGGTGCTCATTTTAATGCATGAATCGTCCTTATCTGATATGTAGTTTTTATTTTAGAAAATAAATAAAAGAAATAAAAATTGACAAAAAAGGGCACATGAAATTAACATGAAATCTAATTTTTAAAATTATTTTAAGGATACAGTCTTGTGGGCAGTAGCTTAAGGAACATTTTGATGCATAAATCGTCCTTTTATGATGTGTGGTTTAGAAGTTATGGCTAAAAAATCAAAAAAATCGCACAAAACCACGTCAAAAACTATGATTCATGTAAAAAATTTAAACTAAGATTCTTGAAAAAAAATCAAATTCCAGAAAACTTTTTTCTGAATATGCAGTCTTGTGTATATATGTATTAGAAACAATTTGGTGTATAAATCGTCCTTGTAGGATGTATGGTTTGGGAGTTATGACGGAAAAAGCACATGTTTTTGGCCAGCTTCCACTCCAAAAAGTGTTCTACAACTCCTAAACTACAAGAGATAGAGCAAACGGCATTTAGACAAAGTATCCCTTCTTAAGGACGAGGACCTGGTGCTCATTTAAATGCATGAATCGTCCTTATCTAATATGTAGTTTTTATTTTAGAAAATAAATAAAAAAAATAAAAATTGACAAAAAAGGGCACATGAAATTAACATGAAATCTAATTTTTAAAATTATTTTAAGGATACAGTCTTGTGGGCAGTAGCTTAAGGAACATTTTGATGCATAAATCGTCCTTTTATGATGTATGGTTTAGAAGTTATGGCTAAAAAATCAAAAAAATCGCACAAAACCACGTCAAAAACTATGATTCATGTAAAAAATTTAAACTAAGATTCTTGAAAAAAAATCAAATTCCAGAAAACTTTTTTCTGAATATGCAGTCTTGTGTATATATGTATTAGAAACAATTTGGTGTATAAATCGTCCTTGTAGGATGTATGGTTTGGGAGTTATGACGGAAAAAGCACATGTTTTTGGCCAGCTTCCACTCCAAAAAGTGTTCTACAACTCCTAAGCTACAAGAGAAAGAGCAAAATGCATTTGGACAAAGGAGTATCCCTTCTTAAGGACGAGGACCTGGTGCTCATTTTAATGCATGAATCGTCCTTATCTGATATGTAGTTTTTATTTTAGAAAATAAATATAAAAAATAAAAATTGACAAAAAAGGGCACATGAAATTAACATGAAATCTAATTTTTAAAATTATTTTAAGGATACAGTCTTGTGGGCAGTAGCTTAAGGAACATTTTGATGTATAAATCGTTCTTTATGATGTATGGTTTAGAAGTTATGGCTAAAAAATCAAAAAAATCGCACGAAACCACGTCAAAAACTATGATTCATGTAAAAAATTTAAACTAAGATTCTTGAAAAAAAATCAAATTCCAGAAAACTTTTTTCTGAATATGCAGTCTTGTGTATATATGTATTAGAAACAATTTGGTGTATAAATCGTCCTTGTAGGATGTATGGTTTGGGAGTTATGACGGAAAAAGCACATGTTTTTGGCCAGCTTCCACTCCAAAAAGTGTTCTACTACTCCTAATCTACAAGAGAAAGAGCAAAATGCATTTGGACAAAGGAGTATCCCTTCTTAAGGACGAGGACCTGGTGCTCATTTTAATGCATGAATCGTCCTTATCTGATATGTAGTTTTTATTTTAGAAAATAAATATAAAAAATAAAAATTGACAAAAAATGGCACATGAAATTAACATGAAATCTAATTTTTAAAATTATTTTAAGGATACAGTCTTGTGGGCAGTAGCTTAAGGAACATTTTGATGCATAAATCGTCCTTTTATGATATATGGTTTAGAAGTTATGGCTAAAAAATAAAAAAAATCGCACAAAACCACGTCAAAAACTATGATTCATGTAAAAAATTTTAACTAAGATTCTTGAAAAAAAATCAAATTCCAGAAAACTTTTTTCTGAATATGCAGTCTTGTGTATATATGTATTAGAAACAATTTGGTGTATAAATCGTCCTTGTAGGATGTATGGTTTGGGAGTTATGACGGAAAAAGCACATGTTTTTGGCCAGCTTCCACTCCAAAAAGTGTTCTACAACTCCTAAACTACAAGAGATAGAGCAAACGGCATTTGGACAAAGGAGTATCCCTTCTTAAGGACGAGGACCTGGTGCTCATTTAAATGCATGAATCGTCCTTATCTGATATGTAGTTTTTATTTTAGAAAATAAATAAAAAAAATAAAAATTGACAAAAAAGGGCACATGAAATTAACATGAAATCTAATTTTTAAAATTATTTTAAGGATACAGTCTTGTGGGCAGTAGCTTAAGGAACATTTTGATGCATAAATCGTCCTTTTATGATGTATGGTTTAGAAGTTATGGCTAAAAAATCAAAAAAATCGCACGAAACCACGTCAAAAACTATGATTCATGTAAAAAATTTAAACTAAGATTCTTGAAAAAAAATCAAATTCCAGAAAACTTTTTTCTGAATATGCAGTCTTGTGTATATATGTATTAGAAACAATTTGGTGTATAAATCGTCCTTGTAGGATGTATGGTTTGGGAGTTATGACGGAAAAAGCACATGTTTCCACTCCAAAAAGTGTTCTACAACTCCTAAGCTACAAGAGAAAGAGCAAAATGCATTTGGACAAAATGCCGTATAAATCGCCCTTCTTAAGGACGAGGACCTGGTGCTCATTTTAATGCATGAATCGTCCTTATCTGATATGTAGTTTTTATTTTAGAAAATAAATATAAAAAATAAAAATTGACAAAAAAGGGCACATGAAATTAACATGAAATCTAATTTTTAAAATTATTTTAAGGATACAGTCTTGTGGGCAGTAGCTTAAGGAACATTTTGATGTATAAATCGTTCTTTATGATGTATGGTTTAGAAGTTATGGCTAAAAAATCAAAAAAATCGCACGAAACCACGTCAAAAACTATGATTCATGTAAAAAATTTAAACTAAGATTCTTGAAAAAAAATCAAATTCCAGAAAACTTTTTTCTGAATATGCAGTCTTGTGTATATATGTATTAGAAACAATTTGGTGTATAAATCGTCCTTGTAGGATGTATGGTTTGGGAGTTATGACGGAAAAAGCACATGTTTTTGGCCAGCTTCCACTCCAAAAAGTGTTCTACAACTCCTAAACTACAAGAGATAGAGCAAACGGCATTTGGACAAAGGAGTATCCCTTCTTAAGGACGAGGACCTGGTGCTCATTTAAATGCATGAATCGTCCTTATCTGATATGTAGTTTTTATTTTAGAAAATAAATAAAAAAAATAAAAATTGACAAAAAAGGGCACATGAAATTAACATGAAATCTAATTTTTAAAATTATTTTAAGGATACAGTCTTGTGGACAGTAGCTTAAGGAACATTTTGATGCATAAATCGTCCTTTTATGATGTATGGTTTAGAAGTTATGGCTAAAAAATCAAAAAAATCGCACGAAACCACGTCAAAAACTATGATTCATGTAAAAAATTTAAACTAAGATTCTTGAAAAAAAATCAAATTCCAGAAAACTTTTTTCTGAATATGCAGTCTTGTGTATATATGTATTAGAAACAATTTGGTGTATAAATCGTCCTTGTAGGATGTATGGTTTGGGAGTTATGACGGAAAAAGCACATGTTTTTGGCCAGCTTCCACTCCAAAAAGTGTTCTACTACTCCTAATCTACAAGAGAAAGAGCAAAATGCATTTGGACAAAGGAGTATCCCTTCTTAAGGACGAGGACCTGGTGCTCATTTTAATGCATGAATCGTCCTTATCTGATATGTAGTTTTTATTTTAGAAAATAAATATAAAAAATAAAAATTGACAAAAAATGGCACATGAAATTAACATGAAATCTAATTTTTAAAATTATTTTAAGGATACAGTCTTGTGGGCAGTAGCTTAAGGAACATTTTGATGCATAAATCGTCCTTTTATGATGTATGGTTTAGAAGTTATGGCTAAAAAATCAAAAAAATCGCAAAAAACCACGTCAAAAACTATGATTCATGTAAAAAATTTTAACTAAGATTCTTGAAAAAAAATCAAAATCCAGAAAACTTTTTTCTGAATATGCAGTCTTGTGTATATATGTATTAGAAACAATTTGGTGTATAAATCGTCTTTGTAGGATGTATGGTTTGGGAGTTATGACGGAAAAAGCACATGTTTTTGGCCAGCTTCCACTCCAAAAAGTGTTCTACAACTCCTAAACTACAAGAGATAGAGCAAACGGCATTTGGGGAGGAGTATCCCTTCTTAAGGACGAGGACCTGGTGCTCATTTAAATGCATGAATCGTCCTTATCTGATATGTAGTTTTTATTTTAGAAAATAAATAAAAAAAATAAAAATTGACAAAAAAGGGCACATGAAATTAACATGAAATCTAATTTTTAAAATTATTTTAAGGATACAGTCTTGTGGGCAGTAGCTTAAGGAACATTTTGATGTATAAATCGTTCTTTATGATGTATGGTTTAGAAGTTATGGCTAAAAAATCAAAAAAATCGCACGAAACCACGTCAAAAACTATGATTCATGTAAAAAATTTAAACTAAGATTCTTGAAAAAAAATCAAATTCCAGAAAACTTTTTTCTGAATATGCAGTCTTGTGTATATATGTATTAGAAACAATTTGGTGTATAAATCGTCCTTGTAGGATGTATGGTTTGGGAGTTATGACGGAAAAAGCACATGCTTTTGGCCAGCTTCCACTCCAAAAAGTGTTCTACAACTCCTAAGCTACAAGAGAAAGAGCAAAATGCATTTGGACAAAGGAGTATCCCTTCTTAAGGACGAGGACCTGGTGCTCATTTAAATGCATGAATCGTCCTTATCTGATATGTAGTTTTTATTTTAGAAAATAAATAAAAAAAATAAAAATTGACAAAAAAGGGCACATGAAATTAACATGAAATCTAATTTTTAAAATTATTTTAAGGATACAGTCTTGTGGGCAGTAGCTTAAGGAACATTTTGATGCATAAATCGTCCTTTTATGATGTATGGTTTAGAAGTTATGGCTAAAAAATCAAAAAAATCGCACGAAACCACGTCAAAAACTATGATTCATGTAAAAAATTTAAACTAAGATTCTTGAAAAAAAATCAAATTCCAGAAAACTTTTTCTGAATATGCAGTCTTGTGTATATATGTATTAGAAACAATTTGGTGTATAAATCGTCCTTGTAGGATGTATGGTTTGGGAGTTATGACGGAAAAAGCACATGTTTTTGGCCAGCTTCCACTCCAAAAAGTGTTCTACAACTCCTAAGCTCCAAGAGAAAGAGCAAAATGCATTTGGACAAAGGAGTATCCCTTCTTAAGGACGAGGACCTGGTGCTCATTTTAATGCATGAATCGTCCTTATCTGATATGTAGTTTTTATTTTAGAAAATAAATATAAAAAATAAAAATTGACAAAAAAGGGCACATGAAATTAACATGAAATCTAATTTTTAAAATTATTTTAAGGATACAGTCTTGTGGGCAGTAGCTTAAGGAACATTTTGATGCATAAGTCGTCCTTTTGTGATGTATGGTTTAGAAGTTATGGCTAAAAAATCAAAAAAATCGCACAAAACCACGTCAAAAACTATGATTCATGTAAAAAATTTTAACTAAGATTCTTGAAAAAAAATCAAATTCCAGAAAACTTTTTTCTGAATATGCAGTCTTGTGTATATATGTATTAGAAACAATTTGGTGTATAAATCGTCCTTGTAGGATGTATGGTTTTATTTATTTTATTTATTTATTGGCCAAACAAGGCAATGCAATTTACTTATTCTAACTTATTCTAACAGGTTTTGTTTACTTATTACTAAGTTTTTTGTTTTTCTTCTCCCCTTTCCTTGTTTTTATTTTATTTTTTATTTGGTGCTCTTAGTGGGCATACTCCGCCCACCGGATTGACATGATTTCAAAAACCATGTCAAAACTAAGAGAAGAGGAGGAAAACAAGAAAGACTATATACACACTTAAGATACGATGTATATATATTATTCTTAAAGACTATAAGGACAAAAGGATGTAAATGGGAGATTTGGAGAGGGATGTTAAAGAATTTTGATTTATTAAACTAAATGCTTATACATATAAATCCATACATGTATGTAGTTTATCTGAGGCCTGTGTTAATTCTGATTTCTGAGTGATTTATATAGGGTTTGCTTGAAAGAGGATTTGGACATAGAAGGTAAGTAGTATATAGAGATATTATTAAATTCTCTGCAACAACGATTGATGGGTTCATTATTTGCATATGTAGTTTGGTGCTGATATTCAGTTAACAATCGAGTATGCCTAGTGCGCCTAATTGGATCGTTAAAGGAAATCATATTAGAAATATATTCGCTGTGAATAGCACCATTAATTACATCAAATGTGAAGCATGAGCCCAATAACGATCTTCTTGTTGATAGTGGCATCAAATTTAAAAGGCTGAGTCTATGTTCATATGATGGAAGGCTACAATAATCATGGGGGTTGTACATATCTCTAAGCGCGTATAGTAAGAACTGCTTTTGAATAGACTCAATTCTTTCTCTATGGGAATCGAAAGATGGATTCCAAATTATGCATGCATATTCAAGTATTGGGCGCACTAATGCACGGTACAAGGATGTAGTGACCCATATATTCTTGAATTCATTTGCACGTCTTTTTATAAAACCGAGCTGTTTGCTGGCCCTGGACACAATTTTATCATAGTGCAGATTAAAGCGCATCTTGCAATCTAAGACAACTCCAAGATCCACTATATGGTTGACCCTTTTTAGTTCGATACTATTGAGGTGGTAGGTATGTAATGTTACGTTGTTTTTACGAGAAAAGCTAATAACATTGCATTTATTGACATTAAGATGTAGTTTATTTTGAAAACACCATTGCTCAAGAGACAACAATTTTGATTGCAAAAAATTTACATCTACATCTGATTGAATTGAATAGTACATTTTTAAATCATCTGCATACATAAGATGTGGGATATCGTTTAGAACTTCTGACAGATCGGATATGAATATGTTGAAAAGAAGAGGACCAAGATGACTACCTTGCGGAACTCCCGAGGAGACTGCAATTTTTTTCGATAGAACTCCCTGGAATTTAACAAACTGGGATCTGCCGTTTAAATATGATTTTAGCCAACTTAGTATGGACCCTGCAACACCAAACTTTTCTAACTTATATATAAGAATGTTGTGATCAACTCGATCAAAAGCTTTACTGAAATCAGTATAAACAGCATCTATTTGGTGCCCTTTTTCCATTTTGACTAAAACATCTGATACCATAATCATGAGATTAGTGGTGGTAGATCGCCCTTTTCGGAACCCGTGTTGCTGCTCATTTAGACGTGGGTTAATGAAACTTGTTAGCTTTTCACAAATAAGTTTTTCAAAAAGTTTTGGAATGGCTGACAAGATTGCTATGCCTCTATAATTTTCAACTGATCTTTTATCACCATTCTTGTAAATTGGCGTAAGATGGGATGATTTCCAATATGAAGGAAATGTCCCACAAACCAGTGATTCGTTAAAGATTATGTGTAATGGCAATAGCAGTTGGTCTAAACATCGCACCAAAAAGCTTGTAGGTATTAAGTCTGGTCCTGGTCCCTTTAATATATCCAGTTCTTTTATTGCATTAGAAATCTCTTCCTGGGTTAAATATAAACTATCAACTATAATAGTTGAGCTAGGAGAAGTTTCAGATAAGGTGGTAGGAAGACAAAAGACCTCCTTAAAGTGATCGGCATACAAGTTGCTTATTTCAAGAGAATTGGACGAAGTGACATTACCTTTAAACATAGACGATGGATAGCCGCTAGATTTGCGCTTCATGTTAACAAAGTCAAAGAATTTTCTCGGCTCTTGGACAATTTTTTCTCTGATGATGTTCGTGTACAACTTGTACGCTTCTTCTGACTTGATAGAGAACTCTCTTGATAGCTCGTCATATTTGAATAGAAGAGAAGAAGAAGAAGAGAAGAAGAGAAGTTTGTAGATTTTATTTCTTTGATTCCTCAAAAATCTGAGATTGTTGTCTAGCCATGGTTCTGTGAGCTTATTCTTTTTCTTTATTATTGGCACATAACTTTCGATAGCGGTAAAAATGTGCTGATAAAATATAGAGACAGCACTGTCTAAATCTAAATTGAATAGAATATGATTCCAATTTAGAGAACTAAGATAACATTTTATTCTTTCATAATCGGCGTTGAGGTAATCGTACGCAATGGTGTTATTATAAGACTGGGTAAAGTTGATGTTATTAGCAGAGAAAACAACTTTTAAGGCTGTATGATGAACAGTGTTGGTTAATAAATTTTCTGCTCCCATGCATGGACTAACCTTCACTTCTTCATACGAGTTAGTAAAAATTAGGTCCAACCATCTGCCATTCTGATTTTGTACAGAAGAGACTTGCTGCAAGTCACTGCCATAAAAGGTGCTAAGTAAATTGAAGTCTATGGCATTAGAAAGATTTACAGGAAGAAGAAAGTTGTCGTTTTCGTCGGTGACAAAAGATATATTTGGGCGATTGAAATAACCAAGAATAACAACTTTATCTTCCTCTTTTAGAGAGGAGGTAAAGGTGGTCAGTGTTTCACATAGCTCGTTGTATGTTGTTTCACTTGATCCGGGAGGAATGTAAACGACGCCTATGTACACATTGAGACTTTTACCTGAACAAACTCTAATAATTCGGTGATCGAACAGTTTATGGTTAGGTGTGTCTATTAGCTCACTTGAAAGGGAATTGTGAGATGCTACAAGGACACCACCTCCTCGAGAAAGACCTGTTGAGGAGTAGTCCCGATCCTTCCTGAAGACAGTCCAATTGCTATCAAGAATTTCCTCATTATTAAAGGTTTCGTTTAGCCATGTCTCAGTGAATACTAGGACATTGAAGTGGCATGATTTAGCGTCAACATAAAGTTTGTTTAATTTGCTTCTCATGCCGCCACAGTTATGGTAGAATATATTTAAGAAAGAAGAGTTAGGAACGATAATATTGCTGTTGCTCTTTACGAGATTTTTGAAGAAGAGAAACACGTTTAGCTCTGACATGAGCGCCATAGGTTTCCAGATCCACCTTGACTTGATCAACCGTTACACCGAGGTGCTCGTGAAAGCGGACAAATAAATTACGCAAGTCTTCAACACCGGTAGGAAGACCTTCTTGCTGAATTAGTACTCTAAGATTAGTTTTGGTCTTGCCTTCAATGCATGTTGAATCAGGGGCTTTATACATATAAGCGAGATACAGGCGAACATTGTTATAAACGTTGTTCTCCCTGAGGCGAGAAAGGGCATATCTGCTCTCAGTGCCTTCGCAAGAGTTTAGTGTCAATTTCACTTTTGGAGGAAGTAGGGGGTCTAAAAATGACGTAGGACTACCAGGTTGATTGCAAAGCTCATTTGAAACAGAAGATGGTTTTGGTAAACCACTTCCGGTTGGTGGTGAAGGATTAAGAGTATGAGAATGGATAAAATTTGGATATTTCTCACAATTGGTTTCATTATTGTTAAGATTAAATGAAACCCGTTTACGTGTTTGATGAGTTGGCGGTTTAGGTGCTAGATTGCTTCCAGTAATCATCTTATTATAAGATGAAGCCGTATTCTGGTTAATTATGGGAGAAAATATGGGGAAAATGCTAGTTTTCAGATTCCAATTAGAATCTGAATTATGGTGGGACTTAGGTTGCACAAACTTGTTTGATGAATAAGGTTTGGATTCAAGAACAGGTAGGTTTACATTTCTTTTATATAGAGGATTCTTAGAATTATGATTAGAATTAGAATAAGAATTTAACTTAGATTTAGAATTAGGACGGGAATTTATATATGTAAAAGAGTTAGAGCAAGAACTATAATTACTTTTAGATAATGGATTCTTGTTAATGTTAGGATTCCTTTCAGAAGATTCGATTCTTGAACTGCCAGAACTTTGTAAAGATCTTGATGTTTTAGACTTTTTCCCAGGCTTATTCGTCCATTCGGTTATTAACCATTCGCCGTGTCTCTCACCGCTGTTGTTCAAGAACATCCACGCATATTGACTTGGGATGTTTAGTTTGAAACTGCAGAATTTTTTTGCTTTATTGGATATCTTTGAACAGTTTGTAATAGATATGCCAAATTTATTACGAAAGTAAGTGCTCATCCAGGATATAGTTGTTTTAACTGATGGGCCCTTAATGAACAGAGTGGTCTTGTCAATTTCATTAGAATCATGGAGTTTCTTTATTCTATTCTGCCATTGACTTGAAGTCCATGACGTTCCAAAGTTATGGATTAAGTTGTTACGAGGGGCTGCAATTGGTGGTGAGTCACGAGGTGAAGTGGCAGAGGGAGATCCAGGTTGTGAGTTATTGGTATTTTTGTTTTGTTTTGGAGAAATTGTTGATGAACGAATAGAATGAGCTATTGTGGGTACTGTTGATGGTGGAGATCCGATTTGGGGTGGATTCATTGCAATATTTTGAGGAGTAGCAATCGGTGTTATATGTTCCGTAGTGTCATAGGCAGTTAAAGAATTCAGATTAGCTGGTAAAGAGGTGACCTGTGGCAAACGAATAGATGCTTCCATTATTTCCTCGAAAATAGAGGAAGAGTTATGATGAGAGGCTTGTGGATAACTTATTTCAGCTCTATTGGATGCAGATCTTATTTCATCCAATACATCTGCAAGCGTCACTCGAAACACTTCAAGATCATCACTGATATCACTTATTTTTTGATGTAATATTTCCAGCATTGGATCTGATTGCGGAGGTGATGGTTGGGGTTTGCCTGACTGAAGTGCGATATCCACATCATAGCGCAAAGATGTTAGCATGCTCAGTATATTTTTGGCTGTATTATCGTTTTTTAAAACGTCGAGGCTTTTTTTTACTTCTATATTAAGCTCGCTTATGGCCGTTTTCCAAATAAAATTTTTTTCGCTATCTTTGACTAAATCTGTTAGAATTCTCAAGTTTTTAGAAACATTTGAGATATCCGAGATATTTGCTTTGCAGATGGACTCTACCCTTGCAAGATCATCGGATACGTGAGTCATTATTTCAAAATTTGGTATTTTACTGATGACTTGCTTATTAGCCGAATGCATCACGTTCAAGGAGTCACTAAGACATTTTATGGCGAGCATAACATGGGATAGTGATAGATCCATGCACTCATCACAGAAGAATTTAAAATGTGATGTGTATTCTTGAAAGTAGTTTAAACTTCTTTTAGTCATTCCCACACAAGTGCCGTGGTAAGATTTTCCGCAAAGACCATTGCAACTTAGCTTAATTGCACCTTTGTCCTCAACAGAGCAGTTAATTTTGGCACAAGCAGGTTCCATTGTTTATTGTTTACTTTATTTGGTTGTTTATAAAAAGTTTTTTTTTTTACTTTTGATATTTGCACTTATTTCAGGTGCACTTAAAAGTTGGAGTGGGCTGTTTCTCTTATTGTTATTGTTTTTGCTTAATTGCAATATTCACACTTTTTCTTATTGTTAATGTTGTTGCTTTATTGCGATATTCACACTTTTTCGCGGCACACTTATATGCAACTGCACATATATATAGGTCAGAGAACAAATAGAATAGCACAATGAACTATTGATCCAGTGAAATGTGTGTGTGTTTTTTTTTACTTTATTTAATTTTTTACAAAGGTCTGTTGGATAATTTTTATTGTTTTTTTTTTTTATTGAATTTTAGGTGATTAAAATTGCAAGCCGAAAGAAACAAGCACAAATTCTTGAAAGTTAAATGTAAGAGCGGGTTAAAAACGACTGAACTGTTTGCGGTTACAATTGCAACTATGTTTGGGAGTTATGACGGAAAAAGCACATGTTTTTGGCCAGCTTCCACTCCAAAAAGTGTTCTACAACTCCTAAGCTACAAGAGAAAGAGCAAAATGCATTTGGACAAAGGAGTATCCCTTCTTAAGGACGAGGACCTGGTGCTCATTTTAATGCATGAATCGTCCTTATCTGATATGTAGTTTTTATTTTAGAAAATAAATATAAAAAATAAAAATTGACAAAAAAGGGCACATGAAATTAACATGAAATCTAATTTTTAAAATTATTTTAAGGATACAGTCTTGTGGGCAGTAGCTTAAGGAACATTTTGATGCATAAATCGTCCTTTTATGATGTATGGTTTAGAAGTTATGGCTAAAAAATCAAAAAAATCGCACAAAACCACGTCAAAAACTATGATTCATGTAAAAAATTTTAACTAAGATTCTTGAAAAAAAATCAAATTCCAGAAAACTTTTTTCTGAATATGCAGTCTTGTGTATATATGTATTAGAAACAATTTGGTGTATAAATCGTCCTTGTAGGATGTATGGTTTGGGAGTTATGACGGAAAAAGCACATGTTTTTGGCCAGCTTCCACTCCAAAAAGTGTTCTACAACTCCTAAACGACAAGAGATAGAGCAAACGGCATTTGGACAAAGGAGTATCCCTTCTTAAGGACGAGGACCTGGTGCTCATTTAAATGCATGAAACGTCCTTATCTGATATGTAGTTTTTATTTTAGAAAATAAATAAAAAAAAATAAAAATTGACAAAAAAGGGCACATGAAATTAACATGAAATCTAATTTTTAAAATTATTTTAAGGATACAGTCTTGTGGGCAGTAGCTTAAGGAACATTTTGATGCATAAATCGTCCTTTTATGATGTATGGTTTAGAAGTTATGGCTAAAAAATCAAAAAAATCGCACAAAACCACGTCAAAAACTATGATTCATGTAAAAAATTTAAACTAAGATTCTTGAAAAAAAATCAAATTCCAGAAAACTTTTTTCTGAATATGCAGTCTTGTGTATATATGTATTAGAAACAATTTGGTGTATAAATCGTCCTTGTAGGATGTATGGTTTGGGAGTTATGACGGAAAAAGCACATGTTTTTGGCCAGCTTCCACTCCAAAAAGTGTTCTACAACTCCTAAGCTACAAGAGAAAGAGCAAAATGCATTTGGACAAAGGAGTATCCCTTCTTAAGGACGAGGACCAGGTGCTCATTTTAATGCATGAATCGTCCTTATCTGATATGTAGTTTTTATTTTAGAAAATAAATATAAAAAATAAAAATTGACAAAAAAGGGCACATGAAATTAACATGAAATCTAATTTTTAAAATTATTTTAAGGATACAGTCTTGTGGGCAGTAGCTTAAGGAACATTTTGATGCATAAATCGTCCTTTTATGATGTATGGTTTAGAAGTTATGGCTAAAAAATAAAAAAATCGCAAAAAACCACGTCAAAAGCTATGATTCATGTAAAAACTTTTAACTAAGATTCTTGAAAAAAAATCAAATTCCAGAAAACTTTTTTCTGAATATGCAGTCTTGTGTATATATGTATTAGAAACAATTTGGTGTATAAATCGTCCTTGTAGGATGTATGTTTTGGGAGTTATGACGGAAAAAGCACATGTTTTTGGCCAGCTTCCACTCCAAAAAGTGTTCTACAACTCCTAAACTACAAGAGATAGAGCAAACGGCATTTGGACAAAGGAGTATCCCTTCTTAAGGACGAGGACCTGGTGCTCATTTAAATGCATGAATCGTCCTTATCTAATATGTAGTTTTTATTTTAGAAAATAAATAAAAAAAAATAAAAATTGACAAAAAAGGGCACATGAAATTAACATGAAATCTAATTTTTAAAATTATTTTAAGGATACAGTCTTGTGGGCAGTAGCTTAAGGAACATTTTGATGCATAAATCGTCCTTTTATGATGTATGGTTTAGAAGTTATGGCTAAAAAATCAAAAAATCGCAAAAAACCACGTCAAAAACTATGATTCATGTAAAAAATTTAAACTAAGATTCTTGAAAAAAAATCAAATTCCAGAAAACTTTTTTCTGAATATGCAGTCTTGTGTATATATGTATTAGAAACAATTTGGTGTATAAATCGTCCTTGTAGGATGTATGGTTTGGGAGTTATGACGGAAAAAGCACATGTTTTTGGCCAGCTTCCACTCCAAAAAGTGTTCTACAACTCCTAAACTACAAGAGATAGAGCAAACGGCATTTGGACAAAGGAGTATCCCTTCTTAAGGACGAGGACCTGGTGCTCATTTTAATGCATGAATCGTCCTTATCTGATATGTAGTTTTTATTTTAGAAAATAAATATAAAAAATAAAAATTGACAAAAAAGGGCACATGAAATTAACATGAAATCTAATTTTTAAAATTATTTTAAGGATACAGTCTTGTGGGCAGTAGCTTAAGGAACATTTTGATGCATAAATCGTCCTTTTATGATGTATGGTTTAGAAGTTATGGCTAAAAAATCAAAAAAATCGCACAAAACCACGTCAAAAACTATGATTCATGTAAAAAATTTAAACTAAGATTCTTGAAAAAAAATCAAATTCCAGAAAACTTTTTTCTGAATATGCAGTCTTGTGTATATATGTATTAGAAACAATTTGGTGTATAAATCGTCCTTGTAGGATGTATGGTTTGGGAGTTATGACGGAAAAAGCACATGTTTTTGGCCAGCTTCCACTCCAAAAAGTGTTCTACTACTCCTAAGCTACAAGAGAAAGAGCAAAATGCATTTGGACAAAGGAGTATCCCTTCTTAAGGACGAGGACCTGGTGCTCATTTTAATGCATGAATCGTCCTTATCTGATATGTAGTTTTTATTTTAGAAAATAAATATAAAAAATAAAAATTGACAAAAAAGGGCACATGAAATTAACATGAAATCTAATTTTTAAAATTATTTTAAGGATACAGTCTTGTGGGCAGTAGCTTAAGGATTATTTTGATGCATAAATCGTCCTTTTATGATGTATGGTTTAGAATTTATGGCTAAAAAATCAAAAAAATCGCAAAAAACCACGTCAAAAACTATGATTCATGTAAAAAATTTTAACTAAGATTCTTGAAAAAAAATCAAATTCCAGAAAACTTTTTTCTGAATATGCAGTCTTGTGTATATATGTATTAGAAACAATTTGGTGTATAAATCGTCCTTGTAGGATGTATGGTTTGGGAGTTATGACGGAAAAAGCACATGTTTTTGGCCAGCTTCCACTCCAAAAAGTGTTCTACAACTCCTAAACGACAAGAGATAGAGCAAACGGCATTTGGACAAAGGAGTATCCCTTCTTAAGGACGAGGACCTGGTGCTCATTTAAATGCATGAATCGTCCTTATCTGATATGTAGTTTTTATTTTAGAAAATAAATAAAAAAAATAAAAATTGACAAAAAAGGGCACATGAAATTAACATGAAATCTAATTTTTAAAATTATTTTAAGGATACAGTCTTGTGGGCAGTAGCTTAAGGAACATTTTGATGCATAAATCGTCCTTTTATGATGTATGGTTTAGAAGTTATGGCTAAAAAATCAAAAAATCGCAAAAAACCACGTCAAAAACTATGATTCATGTAAAAAATTTTAACTAAGATTCTTGAAAAAAAATCAAATTCCAGAAAACTTTTTTCTGAATATGCAGTCTTGTGTATATATGTATTAGAAACAATTTGGTGTATAAATCGTCCTTGTAGGATGTATGGTTTGGGAGTTATGACGGAAAAAGCACATGTTTTTGGCCAGCTTCCACTCCAAAAAGTGTTCTACAACTCCTAAACTACAAGAGATAGAGCAAACGGCATTTGGACAAAGGAGTATCCCTTCTTAAGGACGAGGACCTGGTGCTCATTTAAATGCATGAATCGTCCTTATCTAATATGTAGTTTTTATTTTAGAAAATAAATAAAAAAAAATAAAAATTGACAAAAAAGGGCACATGAAATTAACATGAAATCTAATTTTTAAAATTATTTTAAGGATACAGTCTTGTGGGCAGTAGCTTAAGGAACATTTTGATGCATAAATCGTCCTTTTATGATGTATGGTTTAGAAGTTATGGCTAAAAAATCAAAAAAATCGCACAAAACCACGTCAAAAACTATGATTCATGTAAAAAATTTAAACTAAGATTCTTGAAAAAAAATCAAATTCCAGAAAACTTTTTTCTGAATATGCAGTCTTGTGTATATATGTATTAGAAACAATTTGGTGTATAAATCGTCCTTGTAGGATGTATGGTTTGGGAGTTATGACGGAAAAAGCACATGTTTTTGGCCAGCTTCCACTCCAAAAAGTGTTCTACAACTCCTAAACTACAAGAGATAGAGCAAACGGCATTTGGACAAAGGAGTATCCCTTCTTAAGGACGAGGACCTGGTGCTCATTTTAATGCATGAATCGTCCTTATCTGATATGTAGTTTTTATTTTAGAAAATAAATATAAAAAATAAAAATTGACAAAAAAGGGCACATGAAATTAACATGAAATCTAATTTTTAAAATTATTTTAAGGATACAGTCTTGTGGGCAGTAGCTTAAGGAACATTTTGATGCATAAATCGTCCTTTTATGATGTATGGTTTAGAAGTTATGGCTAAAAAATCAAAAAAATCGCACAAAACCACGTCAAAAACTATGATTCATGTAAAAAATTTTAACTAAGATTCTTGAAAAAAAATCAAATTCCAGAAAACTTTTTTCTGAATATGCAGTCTTGTGTATATATGTATTAGAAACAATTTGGTGTATAAATCGTCCTTGTAGGATGTATGGTTTGGGAGTTATGACGGAAAAAGCACATGTTTTTGGCCAGCTTCCACTCCAAAAAGTGTTCTACAACTCCTAAACTACAAGAGATAGAGCAAACGGCATTTGGACAAAGGAGTATCCCTTCTTAAGGACGAGGACCTGGTGCTCATTTAAATGCATGAATCGTCCTTATCTAATATGTAGTTTTTATTTTAGAAAATAAATAAAAAAAAATAAAAATTGACAAAAAAGGGCACATGAAATTAACATGAAATCTAATTTTTAAAATTATTTTAAGGATACAGTCTTGTGGGCAGTAGCTTAAGGAACATTTTGATGCATAAATCGTCCTTTTATGATGTATGGTTTAGAAGTTATGGCTAAAAAATCAAAAAAATCGCACAAAACCACGTCAAAAACTATGATTCATGTAAAAAATTTAAACTAAGATTCTTGAAAAAAAATCAAATTCCAGAAAACTTTTTCTGAATATGCAGTCTTGTGTATATATGTATTAGAAACAATTTGGTGTATAAATCGTCCTTGTAGGATGTATGGTTTGGGAGTTATGACGGAAAAAGCACATGTTTTTGGCCAGCTTCCACTCCAAAAAGTGTTCTACAACTCCTAAACGACAAGAGATAGAGCAAACGGCATTTGGACAAAGGAGTATCCCTTCTTAAGGACGAGGACCTGGTGCTCATTTAAATGCATGAATCGTCCTTATCTGATATGTAGTTTTTATTTTAGAAAATAAATAAAAAAAAATAAAAATTGACAAAAAAGGGCACATGAAATTAACATGAAATCTAATTTTTAAAATTATTTTAAGGATACAGTCTTGTGGGCAGTAGCTTAAGGAACATTTTGATGCATAAATCGTCCTTTTATGATGTATGGTTTAGAAGTTATGGCTAAAAAATCAAAAAAATCGCAAAAAACCACGTCAAAAACTATGATTCATGTAAAAAATTTTAACTAAGATTCTTGAAAAAAAATCAAATTCCAGAAAACTTTTTTCTGAATATGCAGTCTTGTGTATATATGTATTAGAAACAATTTGGTGTATAAATCGTCCTTGTAGGATGTATGGTTTGGGAGTTATGACGGAAAAAGCACATGTTTTTGGCCAGCTTCCACTCCAAAAAGTGTTCTACAACTCCTAAACTACAAGAGATAGAGCAAACGGCATTTGGACAAAGGAGTATCCCTTCTTAAGGACGAGGACCTGGTGCTCATTTAAATGCATGAATCGTCCTTATCTAATATGTAGTTTTTATTTTAGAAAATAAATAAAAAAAAATAAAAATTGACAAAAAAGGGCACATGAAATTAACATGAAATCTAATTTTTAAAATTATTTTAAGGATACAGTCTTGTGAACAGTAGCTTAAGGAACATTTTGATGCATAAATCGTCCTTTTATGATGTATGGTTTAGAAGTTATGGCTAAAAAATCAAAAAAATCGCACAAAACCACGTCAAAAACTATGATTCATGTAAAAAATTTAAACTAAGATTCTTGAAAAAAAATCAAATTCCAGAAAACTTTTTTCTGAATATGCAGTCTTGTGTATATATGTATTAGAAACAATTTGGTGTATAAATCGTCCTTGTAGGATGTATGGTTTGGGAGTTATGACGGAAAAAGCACATGTTTTTGGCCAGCTTCCACTCCAAAAAGTGTTCTACAACTCCTAAGCTACAAGAGAAAGAGCAAAATGCATTTGGACAAAGGAGTATCCCTTCTTAAGGACGAGGACCTGGTGCTCATTTTAATGCATGAATCGTCCTTATCTGATATGTAGATTTTATTTTAGAAAATAAATAAAAAAAAATAAAAATTGACAAAAAAGGGCACATGAAATTAACATGAAATCTAATTTTTAAAATTATTTTAAGGATACAGTCTTGTGGGCAGTAGCTTAAGGAACATTTTGATGCATAAATCGTCCTTTTATGATGTATGGTTTAGAAGTTATGGCTAAAAAATCAAAAAAATCGCACAAAACCACGTCAAAAACTATGATTCATGTAAAAAATTTAAACTAAGATTCTTGAAAAAAAATCAAATTCCAGAAAACTTTTTTCTGAATATGCAGTCTTGTGTATATATGTATTAAAAACAATTTGGTGTATAAATCGTCCTTGTAGGATGTATGGTTTGGGAGTTATGACGGAAAAAGCACATGTTTTTGGCCAGCTTCCACTCCAAAAAGTGTTCTACAACTCCTAAGCTACAAGAGAAAGAGCAAAATGCATTTGGACAAAGGAGTATCCCTTCTTAAGGACGAGGACCTGGTGCTCATTTTAATGCATGAATCGTCCTTATCTGATATGTAGTTTTTATTTTAGAAAATAAATATAAAAAATAAAAATTGACAAAAAAGGGCACATGAAATTAACATGAAATCTAATTTTTAAAATTATTTTAAGGATACAGTCTTGTGGGCAGTAGCTTAAGGAACATTTTGATGCATAAATCGTCCTTTTATGATGTATGGTTTAGAAGTTATGGCTAAAAAATCAAAAAAATCGCACAAAACCACGTCAAAAACTATGATTCATGTAAAAAATTTTAACTAAGATTCTTGAAAAAAAATCAAATTCCAGAAAACTTTTTTCTGAATATGCAGTCTTGTGTATATATGTATTAGAAACAATTTGGTGTATAAATCGTCCTTGTAGGATGTATGGTTTGGGAGTTATGACGGAAAAAGCACATGTTTTTGGCCAGCTTCCACTCCAAAAAGTGTTCTACAACTCCTAAACGACAAGAGATAGAGCAAACGGCATTTGGACAAAGGAGTATCCCTTCTTAAGGACGAGGACCTGGTGCTCATTTAAATGCATGAAACGTCCTTATCTGATATGTAGTTTTTATTTTAGAAAATAAATAAAAAAAAATAAAAATTGACAAAAAAGGGCACATGAAATTAACATGAAATCTAATTTTTAAAATTATTTTAAGGATACAGTCTTGTGGGCAGTAGCTTAAGGAACATTTTGATGCATAAATCGTCCTTTTATGATGTATGGTTTAGAAGTTATGGCTAAAAAATCAAAAAAATCGCACAAAACCACGTCAAAAACTATGATTCATGTAAAAAATTTAAACTAAGATTCTTGAAAAAAAATCAAATTCCAGAAAACTTTTTTCTGAATATGCAGTCTTGTGTATATATGTATTAGAAACAATTTGGTGTATAAATCGTCCTTGTAGGATGTATGGTTTGGGAGTTATGACGGAAAAAGCACATGTTTTTGGCCAGCTTCCACTCCAAAAAGTGTTCTACAACTCCTAAACTACAAGAGATAGAGCAAACGGCATTTGGACAAAGGAGTATCCCTTCTTAAGGACGAGGACCTGGTGCTCATTTAAATGCATGAATCGTCCTTATCTAATATGTAGTTTTTATTTTAGAAAATAAATAAAAAAAAATAAAAATTGACAAAAAAGGGCACATGAAATTAACATGAAATCTAATTTTTAAAATTATTTTAAGGATACAGTCTTGTGGGCAGTAGCTTAAGGAACATTTTGATGCATAAATCGTCCTTTTATGATGTATGGTTTAGAAGTTATGGCTAAAAAATCAAAAAAATCGCACAAAACCACGTCAAAAACTATGATTCATGTAAAAAATTTAAACTAAGATTCTTGAAAAAAAATCAAATTCCAGAAAACTTTTTCTGAATATGCAGTCTTGTGTATATATGTATTAGAAACAATTTGGTGTATAAATCGTCCTTGTAGGATGTATGGTTTGGGAGTTATGACGGAAAAAGCACATGTTTTTGGCCAGCTTCCACTCCAAAAAGTGTTCTACAACTCCTAAACTACAAGAGATAGAGCAAACGGCATTTGGACAAAGGAGTATCCCTTCTTAAGGACGAGGACCTGGTGCTCATTTTAATGCATGAATCGTCCTTATCTGATATGTAGTTTTTATTTTAGAAAATAAATATAAAAAATAAAAATTGACAAAAAAGGGCACATGAAATTAACATGAAATCTAATTTTTAAAATTATTTTAAGGATACAGTCTTGTGGGCAGTAGCTTAAGGAACATTTTGATGCATAAATCGTCCTTTTATGATGTATGGTTTAGAAGTTATGGCTAAAAAATCAAAAAAATCGCACAAAACCACGTCAAAAACTATGATTCATGTAAAAAATTTAAACTAAGATTCTTGAAAAAAAATCAAATTCCAGAAAACTTTTTTCTGAATATGCAGTCTTGTGTATATATGTATTAGAAACAATTTGGTGTATAAATCGTCCTTGTAGGATGTATGGTTTGGGAGTTATGACGGAAAAAGCACATGTTTTTGGCCAGCTTCCACTCCAAAAAGTGTTCTAAAACTCCTAAACGACAAGAGATAGAGCAAACGGCATTTGGACAAAGGAGTATCCCTTCTTAAGGACGAGGACCTGGTGCTCATTTTAATGCATGAATCGTCCTTATCTGATATGTAGTTTTTATTTTAGAAAATAAATATAAAAAATAAAAATTGACAAAAAAGGGCACATGAAATTAGCATGAAATCTAATTTTTAAAATTATTTTAAGGATACAGTCTTGTGGGCAGTAGCTTAAGGAACATTTTGATGCATAAATCGTCCTTTTATGATGTATGGTTTAGAAGTTATGGCTAAAAAATCAAAAAAATCGCACAAAACCACGTCAAAAACTATGATTCATGTAAAAAATTTTAACTAAGATTCTTGAAAAAAATCAAATTCCAGAAAACTTTTTTCTGAATATGCAGTCTTGTGTATATATGTATTAGAAACAATTTGGTGCATAAATCGTCCTTGTAGGATGTATGGTTTGGGAGTTATGACGGAAAAAGCACATGTTTTTGGCCAGCTTCCACTCCAAAAAGTGTTCTACAACTCCTAAACGACAAGAGATAGAGCAAACGGCATTTGGACAAAGGAGTATCCCTTCTTAAGGACGAGGACCTGGTGCTCATTTAAATGCATGAAACGTCCTTATCTGATATGTAGTTTTTATTTTAGAAAATAAATAAAAAAAAATAAAAATTGACAAAAAAGGGCACATGAAATTAACATGAAATCTAATTTTTAAAATTATTTTAAGGATACAGTCTTGTGGGCAGTAGCTTAAGGAACATTTTGATGCATAAATCGTCCTTTTATGATGTATGGTTTAGAAGTTATGGCTAAAAAATCAAAAAATCGCAAAAAACCACGTCAAAAACTATGATTCATGTAAAAAATTTTAACTAAGATTCTTGAAAAAAAATCAAATTCCAGAAAACTTTTTTCTGAATATGCAGTCTTGTGTATATATGTATTAGAAACAATTTGGTGTATAAATCGTCCTTGTAGGATGTATGGTTTGGGAGTTATGACGGAAAAAGCACATGTTTTTGGCCAGCTTCCACTCCAAAAAGTGTTCTACAACTCCTAAACTACAAGAGATAGAGCAAACGGCATTTGGACAAAGGAGTATCCCTTCTTAAGGACGAGGACCTGGTGCTCATTTAAATGCATGAATCGTCCTTATCTAATATGTAGTTTTTATTTTAGAAAATAAATAAAAAAAAATAAAAATTGACAAAAAAGGGCACATGAAATTAACATGAAATCTAATTTTTAAAATTATTTTAAGGATACAGTCTTGTGGGCAGTAGCTTAAGGAACATTTTGATGCATAAATCGTCCTTTTATGATGTATGGTTTAGAAGTTATGGCTAAAAAATCAAAAAAATCGCACAAAACCACGTCAAAAACTATGATTCATGTAAAAAATTTAAACTAAGATTCTTGAAAAAAAATCAAATTCCAGAAAACTTTTTCTGAATATGCAGTCTTGTGTATATATGTATTAGAAACAATTTGGTGTATAAATCGTCCTTGTAGGATGTATGGTTTGGGAGTTATGACGGAAAAAGCACATGTTTTTGGCCAGCTTCCACTCCAAAAAGTGTTCTACAACTCCTAAACGACAAGAGATAGAGCAAACGGCATTTGGACAAAGGAGTATCCCTTCTTAAGGACGAGGACCTGGTGCTCATTTAAATGCATGAATCGTCCTTATCTGATATGTAGTTTTTATTTTAGAAAATAAATAAAAAAAAATAAAAATTGACAAAAAAGGGCACATGAAATTAACATGAAATCTAATTTTTAAAATTATTTTAAGGATACAGTCTTGTGGGCAGTAGCTTAAGGAACATTTTGATGCATAAATCGTCCTTTTATGATGTATGGTTTAGAAGTTATGGCTAAAAAATCAAAAAAATCGCAAAAAACCACGTCAAAAACTATGATTCATGTAAAAAATTTTAACTAAGATTCTTGAAAAAAAATCAAATTCCAGAAAACTTTTTTCTGAATATGCAGTCTTGTGTATATATGTATTAGAAACAATTTGGTGTATAAATCGTCCTTGTAGGATGTATGGTTTGGGAGTTATGACGGAAAAAGCACATGTTTTTGGCCAGCTTCCACTCCAAAAAGTGTTCTACAACTCCTAAACTACAAGAGATAGAGCAAACGGCATTTGGACAAAGGAGTATCCCTTCTTAAGGACGAGGACCTGGTGCTCATTTAAATGCATGAATCGTCCTTATCTAATATGTAGTTTTTATTTTAGAAAATAAATAAAAAAAAATAAAAATTGACAAAAAAGGGCACATGAAATTAACATGAAATCTAATTTTTAAAATTATTTTAAGGATACAGTCTTGTGAACAGTAGCTTAAGGAACATTTTGATGCATAAATCGTCCTTTTATGATGTATGGTTTAGAAGTTATGGCTAAAAAATCAAAAAAATCGCACAAAACCACGTCAAAAACTATGATTCATGTAAAAAATTTAAACTAAGATTCTTGAAAAAAAATCAAATTCCAGAAAACTTTTTTCTGAATATGCAGTCTTGTGTATATATGTATTAGAAACAATTTGGTGTATAAATCGTCCTTGTAGGATGTATGGTTTGGGAGTTATGACGGAAAAAGCACATGTTTTTGGCCAGCTTCCACTCCAAAAAGTGTTCTACAACTCCTAAGCTACAAGAGAAAGAGCAAAATGCATTTGGACAAAGGAGTATCCCTTCTTAAGGACGAGGACCTGGTGCTCATTTTAATGCATGAATCGTCCTTATCTGATATGTAGATTTTATTTTAGAAAATAAATAAAAAAAAATAAAAATTGACAAAAAAGGGCACATGAAATTAACATGAAATCTAATTTTTAAAATTATTTTAAGGATACAGTCTTGTGGGCAGTAGCTTAAGGAACATTTTGATGCATAAATCGTCCTTTTATGATGTATGGTTTAGAAGTTATGGCTAAAAAATCAAAAAAATCGCACAAAACCACGTCAAAAACTATGATTCATGTAAAAAATTTAAACTAAGATTCTTGAAAAAAAATCAAATTCCAGAAAACTTTTTTCTGAATATGCAGTCTTGTGTATATATGTATTAAAAACAATTTGGTGTATAAATCGTCCTTGTAGGATGTATGGTTTGGGAGTTATGACGGAAAAAGCACATGTTTTTGGCCAGCTTCCACTCCAAAAAGTGTTCTACAACTCCTAAGCTACAAGAGAAAGAGCAAAATGCATTTGGACAAAGGAGTATCCCTTCTTAAGGACGAGGACCTGGTGCTCATTTTAATGCATGAATCGTCCTTATCTGATATGTAGTTTTTATTTTAGAAAATAAATATAAAAAATAAAAATTGACAAAAAAGGGCACATGAAATTAACATGAAATCTAATTTTTAAAATTATTTTAAGGATACAGTCTTGTGGGCAGTAGCTTAAGGAACATTTTGATGCATAAATCGTCCTTTTATGATGTATGGTTTAGAAGTTATGGCTAAAAAATCAAAAAAATCGCACAAAACCACGTCAAAAACTATGATTCATGTAAAAAATTTTAACTAAGATTCTTGAAAAAAAATCAAATTCCAGAAAACTTTTTTCTGAATATGCAGTCTTGTGTATATATGTATTAGAAACAATTTGGTGTATAAATCGTCCTTGTAGGATGTATGGTTTGGGAGTTATGACGGAAAAAGCACATGTTTTTGGCCAGCTTCCACTCCAAAAAGTGTTCTACAACTCCTAAACGACAAGAGATAGAGCAAACGGCATTTGGACAAAGGAGTATCCCTTCTTAAGGACGAGGACCTGGTGCTCATTTAAATGCATGAAACGTCCTTATCTGATATGTAGTTTTTATTTTAGAAAATAAATAAAAAAAAATAAAAATTGACAAAAAAGGGCACATGAAATTAACATGAAATCTAATTTTTAAAATTATTTTAAGGATACAGTCTTGTGGGCAGTAGCTTAAGGAACATTTTGATGCATAAATCGTCCTTTTATGATGTATGGTTTAGAAGTTATGGCTAAAAAATCAAAAAAATCGCACAAAACCACGTCAAAAACTATGATTCATGTAAAAAATTTAAACTAAGATTCTTGAAAAAAAATCAAATTCCAGAAAACTTTTTTCTGAATATGCAGTCTTGTGTATATATGTATTAGAAACAATTTGGTGTATAAATCGTCCTTGTAGGATGTATGGTTTGGGAGTTATGACGGAAAAAGCACATGTTTTTGGCCAGCTTCCACTCCAAAAAGTGTTCTACAACTCCTAAACTACAAGAGATAGAGCAAACGGCATTTGGACAAAGGAGTATCCCTTCTTAAGGACGAGGACCTGGTGCTCATTTAAATGCATGAATCGTCCTTATCTAATATGTAGTTTTTATTTTAGAAAATAAATAAAAAAAAATAAAAATTGACAAAAAAGGGCACATGAAATTAACATGAAATCTAATTTTTAAAATTATTTTAAGGATACAGTCTTGTGGGCAGTAGCTTAAGGAACATTTTGATGCATAAATCGTCCTTTTATGATGTATGGTTTAGAAGTTATGGCTAAAAAATCAAAAAAATCGCACAAAACCACGTCAAAAACTATGATTCATGTAAAAAATTTAAACTAAGATTCTTGAAAAAAAATCAAATTCCAGAAAACTTTTTCTGAATATGCAGTCTTGTGTATATATGTATTAGAAACAATTTGGTGTATAAATCGTCCTTGTAGGATGTATGGTTTGGGAGTTATGACGGAAAAAGCACATGTTTTTGGCCAGCTTCCACTCCAAAAAGTGTTCTACAACTCCTAAACTACAAGAGATAGAGCAAACGGCATTTGGACAAAGGAGTATCCCTTCTTAAGGACGAGGACCTGGTGCTCATTTTAATGCATGAATCGTCCTTATCTGATATGTAGTTTTTATTTTAGAAAATAAATATAAAAAATAAAAATTGACAAAAAAGGGCACATGAAATTAACATGAAATCTAATTTTTAAAATTATTTTAAGGATACAGTCTTGTGGGCAGTAGCTTAAGGAACATTTTGATGCATAAATCGTCCTTTTATGATGTATGGTTTAGAAGTTATGGCTAAAAAATCAAAAAAATCGCACAAAACCACGTCAAAAACTATGATTCATGTAAAAAATTTAAACTAAGATTCTTGAAAAAAAATCAAATTCCAGAAAACTTTTTTCTGAATATGCAGTCTTGTGTATATATGTATTAGAAACAATTTGGTGTATAAATCGTCCTTGTAGGATGTATGGTTTGGGAGTTATGACGGAAAAAGCACATGTTTTTGGCCAGCTTCCACTCCAAAAAGTGTTCTAAAACTCCTAAACGACAAGAGATAGAGCAAACGGCATTTGGACAAAGGAGTATCCCTTCTTAAGGACGAGGACCTGGTGCTCATTTTAATGCATGAATCGTCCTTATCTGATATGTAGTTTTTATTTTAGAAAATAAATATAAAAAATAAAAATTGACAAAAAAGGGCACATGAAATTAGCATGAAATCTAATTTTTAAAATTATTTTAAGGATACAGTCTTGTGGGCAGTAGCTTAAGGAACATTTTGATGCATAAATCGTCCTTTTATGATGTATGGTTTAGAAGTTATGGCTAAAAAATCAAAAAAATCGCACAAAACCACGTCAAAAACTATGATTCATGTAAAAAATTTTAACTAAGATTCTTGAAAAAAATCAAATTCCAGAAAACTTTTTTCTGAATATGCAGTCTTGTGTATATATGTATTAGAAACAATTTGGTGCATAAATCGTCCTTGTAGGATGTATGGTTTGGGAGTTATGACGGAAAAAGCACATGTTTTTGGCCAGCTTCCACTCCAAAAAGTGTTCTACAACTCCTAAACGACAAGAGATAGAGCAAACGGCATTTGGACAAAGGAGTATCCCTTCTTAAGGACGAGGACCTGGTGCTCATTTAAATGCATGAAACGTCCTTATCTGATATGTAGTTTTTATTTTAGAAAATAAATAAAAAAAAATAAAAATTGACAAAAAAGGGCACATGAAATTAACATGAAATCTAATTTTTAAAATTATTTTAAGGATACAGTCTTGTGGGCAGTAGCTTAAGGAACATTTTGATGCATAAATCGTCCTTTTATGATGTATGGTTTAGAAGTTATGGCTAAAAAATCAAAAAATCGCAAAAAACCACGTCAAAAACTATGATTCATGTAAAAAATTTTAACTAAGATTCTTGAAAAAAAATCAAATTCCAGAAAACTTTTTTCTGAATATGCAGTCTTGTGTATATATGTATTAGAAACAATTTGGTGTATAAATCGTCCTTGTAGGATGTATGGTTTGGGAGTTATGACGGAAAAAGCACATGTTTTTGGCCAGCTTCCACTCCAAAAAGTGTTCTACAACTCCTAAACTACAAGAGATAGAGCAAACGGCATTTGGACAAAGGAGTATCCCTTCTTAAGGACGAGGACCTGGTGCTCATTTAAATGCATGAATCGTCCTTATCTAATATGTAGTTTTTATTTTAGAAAATAAATAAAAAAAAATAAAAATTGACAAAAAAGGGCACATGAAATTAACATGAAATCTAATTTTTAAAATTATTTTAAGGATACAGTCTTGTGGGCAGTAGCTTAAGGAACATTTTGATGCATAAATCGTCCTTTTATGATGTATGGTTTAGAAGTTATGGCTAAAAAATCAAAAAAATCGCACAAAACCACGTCAAAAACTATGATTCATGTAAAAAATTTAAACTAAGATTCTTGAAAAAAAATCAAATTCCAGAAAACTTTTTTCTGAATATGCAGTCTTGTGTATATATGTATTAGAAACAATTTGGTGTATAAATCGTCCTTGTAGGATGTATGGTTTGGGAGTTATGACGGAAAAAGCACATGTTTTTGGCCAGCTTCCACTCCAAAAAGTGTTCTACAACTCCTAAACGACAAGAGATAGAGCAAACGGCATTTGGACAAAGGAGTATCCCTTCTTAAGGACGAGGACCTGGTGCTCATTTTAATGCATGAATCGTCCTTATCTGATATGTAGTTTTTATTTTAGAAAATAAATATAAAAAATAAAAATTGACAAAAAAGGGCACATGAAATTAGCATGAAATCTAATTTTTAAAATTATTTTAAGGATACAGTCTTGTGGGCAGTAGCTTAAGGAACATTTTGATGCATAAATCGTCCTTTTATGATGTATGGTTTAGAAGTTATGGCTAAAAAATCAAAAAAATCGCACAAAACCACGTCAAAAACTATGATTCATGTAAAAAATTTAAACTAAGATTCTTGAAAAAAAATCAAATTCCAGAAAACTTTTTTCTGAATATGCAGTCTTGTGTATATATGTATTAGAAACAATTTGGTGTATAAATCGTCCTTGTAGGATGTATGGTTTGGGAGTTATGACGGAAAAAGCACATGTTTTTGGCCAGCTTCCACTCCAAAAAGTGTTCTACAACTCCTAAACTACAAGAGATAGAGCAAACGGCATTTGGACAAAGGAGTATCCCTTCTTAAGGACGAGGACCTGGTGCTCATTTTAATGCATGAATCGTCCTTATCTGATATGTAGTTTTTATTTTAGAAAATAAATATAAAAAATAAAAATTGACAAAAAAGGGCACATGAAATTAACATGAAATCTAATTTTTAAAATTATTTTAAGGATACAGTCTTGTGGGCAGTAGCTTAAGGAACATTTTGATGCATAAATCGTCCTTTTATGATGTATGGTTTAGAAGTTATGGCTAAAAAATCAAAAAAATCGTACAAAACCACGTCAAAAACTATGATTCATGTAAAAAATTTAAACTAAGATTCTTGAAAAAAAATCAAATTCCAGAAAACTTTTTTCTGAATATGCAGTCTTGTGTATATATGTATTAGAAACAATTTGGTGTATAAATCGTCCTTGTAGGATGTATGGTTTGGGAGTTATGACGGAAAAAGCACATGTTTTTGGCCAGCTTCCACTCCAAAAAGTGTTCTACTACTCCTAAGCTACAAGAGAAAGAGCAAAATGCATTTGGACAAAGGAGTATCCCTTCTTAAGGACGAGGACCTGGTGCTCATTTTAATGCATGAATCGTCCTTATCTGATATGTAGTTTTTATTTTAGAAAATAAATATAAAAAATAAAAATTGACAAAAAAGGGCACATGAAATTAAAATGAAATCTAATTTTTAAAATTATTTTAAGGATACAGTCTTGTGGGCAGTAGCTTAAGGAATATTTTGATGCATAAATCGTCCTTTTATGATGTATGGTTTAGAAGTAATGGCTAAAAAATCAAAAAAATCGCAAAAAACCACGTCAAAAACTATGATTCATGTAAAAAATTTTAACTAAGATTCTTGAAAAAAAATCAAATTCCAGAAAACTTTTTTCTGAATATGCAGTCTTGTGTATATATGTATTAGAAACAATTTGGTGTATAAATCGTCCTTGTAGGATGTATGGTTTGGGAGTTATGACGGAAAAAGCACATGTTTTTGGCCAGCTTCCACTCCAAAAAGTGTTCTACAACTCCTAAACGACAAGAGATAGAGCAAACGGCATTTGGACAAAGGAGTATCCCTTCTTAAGGACGAGGACCTGGTGCTCATTTAAATGCATGAATCGTCCTTATCTGATATGTAGTTTTTATTTTAGAAAATAAATAAAAAAAATAAAAATTGACAAAAAAGGGCACATGAAATTAACATGAAATCTAATTTTTAAAATTATTTTAAGGATACAGTCTTGTGGGCAGTAGCTTAAGGAACATTTTGATGCATAAATCGTCCCTTTATGATGTATGGTTTAGAAGTTATGGCTAAAAAATAAAAAAATCGCAAAAAACCACGTCAAAAACTATGATTCATGTAAAAAATTTTAACTAAGATTCTTGAAAAAAAATCAAATTCCAGAAAACTTTTTTCTGAATATGCAGTCTTGTGTATATATGTATTAGAAACAATTTGGTGTATAAATCGTCCTTGTAGGATGTATGGTTTGGGAGTTATGACGGAAAAAGCACATGTTTTTGGCCAGCTTCCACTCCAAAAAGTGTTCTACAACTCCTAAACTACAAGAGATAGAGCAAACGGCATTTGGACAAAGGAGTATCCCTTCTTAAGGACGAGGACCTGGTGCTCATTTAAATGCATGAATCGTCCTTATCTAATATGTAGTTTTTATTTTAGAAAATAAATAAAAAAAAATAAAAATTGACAAAAAAGGGCACATGAAATTAACATGAAATCTAATTTTTAAAATTATTTTAAGGATACAGTCTTGTGGGCAGTAGCTTAAGGAACATTTTGATGCATAAATCGTCCTTTTATGATGTATGGTTTAGAAGTTATGGCTAAAAAATCAAAAAAATCGCACAAAACCACGTCAAAAACTATGATTCATGTAAAAAATTTAAACTAAGATTCTTGAAAAAAAATCAAATTCCAGAAAACTTTTTTCTGAATATGCAGTCTTGTGTATATATGTATTAGAAACAATTTGGTGTATAAATCGTCCTTCTAGGATGTATGGTTTGGGAGTTATGACGGAAAAAGCACATGTTTTTGGCCAGCTTCCACTCCAAAAAGTGTTCTACAACTCCTAAACTACAAGAGATAGAGCAAACGGCATTTGGACAAAGGAGTATCCCTTCTTAAGGACGAGGACCTGGTGCTCATTTTAATGCATGAATCGTCCTTATCTGATATGTAGTTTTTATTTTAGAAAATAAATATAAAAAATAAAAATTGACAAAAAAGGGCACATGAAATTAACATGAAATCTAATCTTTAAAATTATTTTAAGGATACAGTCTTGTGGGCAGTAGCTTAAGGAACATTTTGATGCATAAATCGTCCTTTTATGATGTATGGTTTAGAAGTTATGGCTAAAAAATCAAAAAAATCGCACAAAACCACGTCAAAAACTATGATTCATGTAAAAAATTTAAACTAAGATTCTTGAAAAAAAATCAAATTCCAGAAAACTTTTTTCTGAATATGCAGTCTTGTGTATATATGTATTAGAAACAATTTGGTGTATAAATCGTCCTTGTAGGATGTATGGTTTGGGAGTTATGACGGAAAAAGCACATGTTTTTGGCCAGCTTCCACTCCAAAAAGTGTTCTACAACTCCTAAACGACAAGAGATAGAGCAAACGGCATTTGGACAAAGGAGTATCCCTTCTTAAGGACGAGGACCTGGTGCTCATTTTAATGCATGAATCGTCCTTATCTGATATGTAGTTTTTATTTTAGAAAATAAATATAAAAAATAAAAATTGACAAAAAAGGGCACATGAAATTAACATGAAATCTAATTTTTAAAATTATTTTAAGGATACAGTCTTGTGGGCAGTAGCTTAAGGAACATTTTGATGCATAAATCGTCCTTTTATGATGTATGGTTTAGAAGTTATGGCTAAAAAATCAAAAAAATCGCACAAAACCACGTCAAAAACTATGATGCATGTAAAAAATTTAAACTAAGATTCTTGAAAAAAAATCAAATTCCAGAAAACTTTTTTCTGAATATGCAGTCTTGTGTATATATGTATTAGAAACAATTTGGTGTATAAATCGTCCTTGTAGGATGTATGGTTTGGGAGTTATGACGGAAAAAGCACATGTTTTTGGCCAGCTTCCACTCCAAAAAGTGTTCTACAACTCCTAAACTACAAGAGATAGAGCAAACGGCATTTGGACAAAGGAGTATCCCTTCTTAAGGACGAGGACCTGGTGCTCATTTTAATGCATGAATCGTCCTTATCTGATATGTAGTTTTTATTTTAGAAAATAAATATAAAAAATAAAAATTGACAAAAAAGGGCACATGAAATTAACATGAAATCTAATTTTTAAAATTATTTTAAGGATACAGTCTTGTGGGCAGTAGCTTAAGGAACATTTTGATGCATAAATCGTCCTTTTATGATGTATGGTTTAGAAGTTATGGCTAAAAAATCAAAAAAATCGCACAAAACCACGTCAAAAACTATGATTCATGTAAAAAATTTAAACTAAGATTCTTGAAAAAAAATCAAATTCCAGAAAACTGAATATGCAGTCTTGTGTATATATGTATTAGAAACAATTTGGTGTATAAATCGTCCTTGTAGGATGTATGGTTTGGGAGTTATGACGGAAAAAGCACATGTTTTTGGCCAGCTTCCACTCCAAAAAGTGTTCTACAACTCCTAAACTACAAGAGATAGAGCAAACGGCATTTGGACAAAGGAGTATCCCTTCTTAAGGACGAGGACCTGGTGCTCATTTTAATGCATGAATCGTCCTTATCTGATATGTAGTTTTTATTTTAGAAAATAAATAAAAAAAATAAAAATTGACAAAAAAGGGCACATGAAATTAACATGAAATCTAATTTTTAAAATTATTTTAAGGATACAGTCTTGTGGGCAGTAGCTTAAGGAACATTTTGATGCATAAATCGTCCTTTTATGATGTATGGTTTAGAAGTTATAGCTAAAAAATCAAAAAATCGCAAAAAACCACGTCAAAAACTATGATTCATGTAAAAAATTTTAACTAAGATTCTTGAAAAAAAATCAAATTCCAGAAAACTTTTTTCTGAATATGCAGTCTTGTGTATATATGTATTAGAAACAATTTGGTGTATAAATCGTCCTTGTAGGATGTATGGTTTGGGAGTTATGACGGAAAAAGCACATGTTTTTGGCCAGCTACCACTCCAAAAAGTGTTCTACAACTCCTAAACTACAAGAGATAGAGCAAACGGCATTTGGACAAAGGAGTATCCCTTCTTAAGGACGAGGACCTGGTGCTCATTTTAATGCATTAATCGTCCTTATCTGATATGTAGTTTTTATTTTAGAAAATAAATAAAAAAAAATAAAAATTGACAAAAAATGGCACATGAAATTTACATGAAATCTAATTTTTAAAATTATTTTAAGGATACAGTCTTGTGGGCAGTAGCTTAAGGAACATTTTGATGCATAAATCGTCCTTTTATGATGTATGGTTAAGAAGGGCACATGAAATTAACATGAAATCTAATTTTTAAAATTATTTTAAGGATACAGTCTTGTGGGCAGTAGCTTAAGGAACATTTTGATGCATAAATCGTCCTTTTATGATGTATGGTTAAGAAGTTATGGCTAAAAAATCAAAAAATCGCACGAAACCACGTCAAAAACTATGATTCATGTAAAAAATTTAAACTAAGATTCTTGAAAAAAAATCAAATTCCAGAAAACTTTTTTTTGAATATGCAGTCTTGTGTATATATGTATTAGAAACAATTTGGTGTATAAATCGTCCTTGTAGGATGTATGGTTTGGGAGTTATGACGGAAAAAGCACATGTTTTTGGCCAGCTTCCACTCCAAAAAGTGTTCTACTACTCCTAAGCTACAAGAAAAAGAGCAAAATGCATTTGGACAAAGGAGTATCCCTTCTTAAGGACGAGGACCTGGTGCTCATTTAAATGCATGAATCGTCCTTATCTAATATGTAGTTTTTATTTTAGAAAATAAATAAAAAAAATAAAAATTGACAAAAAAGGGCACATGAAATTAACATGAAATCTAATTTTTAAAATTATTTTAAGGATACAGTCTTGTGGGCAGTAGCTTAAGGAACATTTTGATGCATAAATCGTCCTTTTATGATGTATGGTTTAGAAGTTATGGCTAAAAAATCAAAAAAATCGCACAAAACCACGTCAAAAACTATGATTCATGTAAAAAATTTTAACTAAGATTCTTGAAAAAAAATCAAATTCCAGAAAACTTTTTTCTGAATATGCAGTCTTGTGTATATATGTATTAGAAACAATTTGGTGTATAAATCGTTCTTGTAGGATGTATGGTTTGGGAGTTATGACGGAAAAAGCACATGTTTTTGGCCAGCTACCACTCCAAAAAGTGTTCTACAACTCCTAAACTACAAGAGATAGAGCAAACGGCATTTGGACAAAGGAGTATCCCTTCTTAAGGACGAGGACCTGGTGCTCATTTAAATGCATGAATCGTCCTTATCTGATATGTAGTTTTTATTTTAGAAAATAAATAAAAAAAATAAAAATTGACAAAAAAGGGCACATGAAATTAACATGAAATCTAATTTTTAAAATTATTTTAAGGATACAGTCTTGTGGGCAGTAGATTAAGGAACATTTTGATGCATAAATCGTCCTTTTATGATGTATGGTTTAGAAGTTATGGCTAAAAAATCAAAAAATCGCAAAAAACCACGTCAAAAACTATGATTCATGTAAAAAATTTTAACTAAGATTCTTGAAAAAAAATCAAATTCCAGAAAACTTTTTTCTGAATATGCAGTCTTGTGTATATATGTATTAGAAACAATTTGGTATATAAATCGTCCTTGTAGGATGTATGGTTTGGGAGTTATGACGGAAAAAGCACATGCTTTTGGCCAGCTTCCACTCCAAAAAGTGTTCTACAACTCCTAAACTACAAGAGATAAAGCAAACGGCATTTGGACAAAGGAGTATCCCTTTCTAAGAACGAGGACCTGGTGCTCATTTAAATGCATGAATCGTCCTTATCTGATATGTAGTTTTTATTTTAGAAAATAAATAAAAAAAATAAAAATTGACAAAAAAGGGCACATGAAATTAACATGAAATCTAATTTTTAAAATTATTTTAAGGATACAGTCTTGTGGGCAGTAGCTTAAGGAACATTTTGATGCATAAATCGTCCTTTTATGATGTATGGTTTAGAAGTTATGGCTAAAAAATCAAAAAAATCGCACAAAACCACGTCAAAAACTATGATTCATGTAAAAAATTTAAACTAAGATTCTTGAAAAAAAATCAAATTCCAGAAAACTTTTTTCTGAATATGCAGTCTTGTGTATATATGTATTAGAAACAATTTGGTGTATATCTCGTCCTTGTAGGATGTATGGTTTGGGAGTTATGACGGAAAAAGCACATGTTTTTGGCCAGCTTCCACTCCAAAAAGTGTTCTACAAAAAAATAAACTACAAGAGAAAGAGCAAACGGCATTTGGACAAAGGAGTATCCCTTCTTAAGGACGAGGACCTGGTGCTCATTTAAATGCATGAATCGTCCTTATCTGATATGTAGTTTTTATTTTAGAAAATAAATAAAAAAAATAAAAATTGACAAAAAAGGGCACATGAAATTAACATGAAATCATGAAATTTTAAGGATACAGTCTTGTGGGCAGTAGCTTAAGGAACATTTTGATGCATAAATCGTCCTTTTATGATGTATGGTTTAGAAGTTATAGCTAAAAAATCAAAAAATCGCAAAAAACCACGTCAAAAACTATGATTCATGTAAAAAATTTTAACTAAGATTCTTGAAAAAAAATCAAATTCCAGAAAACTTTTTTCTGAATATGCAGTCTTGTGTATATATGTATTAGAAACAATTTGGTGTATAAATCGTCCTTGTAGGATGTATGGTTTGGGAGTTATGACGGAAAAAGCACATGTTTTTGGCCAGCTACCACTCCAAAAAGTGTTCTACAACTCCTAAACTACAAGAGATAGAGCAAACGGCATTTGGACAAAGGAGTATCCCTTCTTAAGGACGAGGACCTGGTGCTCATTTTAATGCATTAATCGTCCTTATCTGATATGTAGTTTTTATTTTAGAAAATAAATAAAAAAAAATAAAAATTGACAAAAAATGGCACATGAAATTTACATGAAATCTAATTTTTAAAATTATTTTAAGGATACAGTCTTGTGGGCAGTAGCTTAAGGAACATTTTGATGCATAAATCGTCCTTTTATGATGTATGGTTAAGAAGGGCACATGAAATTAACATGAAATCTAATTTTTAAAATTATTTTAAGGATACAGTCTTGTGGGCAGTAGCTTAAGGAACATTTTGATGCATAAATCGTCCTTTTATGATGTATGGTTAAGAAGTTATGGCTAAAAAATCAAAAAATCGCACGAAACCACGTCAAAAACTATGATTCATGTAAAAAATTTAAACTAAGATTCTTGAAAAAAAATCAAATTCCAGAAAACTTTTTTTTGAATATGCAGTCTTGTGTATATATGTATTAGAAACAATTTGGTGTATAAATCGTCCTTGTAGGATGTATGGTTTGGGAGTAATGACGGAAAAAGCACATGTTTTTGGCCAGCTTCCACTCCAAAAAGTGTTCTACTACTCCTAAGCTACAAGAAAAAGAGCAAAATGCATTTGGACAAAGGAGTATCCCTTCTTAAGGACGAGGACCTGGTGCTCATTTAAATGCATGAATCGTCCTTATCTAATATGTAGTTTTTATTTTAGAAAATAAATAAAAAAAATAAAAATTGACAAAAAAGGGCACATGAAATTAACATGAAATCTAATTTTTAAAATTATTTTAAGGATACAGTCTTGTGGGCAGTAGATTAAGGAACATTTTGATGCATAAATCGTCCTTTTATGATGTATGGTTTAGAAGTTATGGCTAAAAAATCAAAAAATCGCAAAAAACCACGTCAAAAACTATGATTCATGTAAAAAATTTTAACTAAGATTCTTGAAAAAAAATCAAATTCCAGAAAACTTTTTTCTGAATATGCAGTCTTGTGTATATATGTATTAGAAACAATTTGGTATATAAATCGTCCTTGTAGGATGTATGGTTTGGGAGTTATGACGGAAAAAGCACATGCTTTTGGCCAGCTTCCACTCCAAAAAGTGTTCTACAACTCCTAAACTACAAGAGATAAAGCAAACGGCATTTGGACAAAGGAGTATCCCTTTCTAAGAACGAGGACCTGGTGCTCATTTAAATGCATGAATCGTCCTTATCTGATATGTAGTTTTTATTTTAGAAAATAAATAAAAAAAATAAAAATTGACAAAAAAGGGCACATGAAATTAACATGAAATCTAATTTTTAAAATTATTTTAAGGATACAGTCTTGTGGGCAGTAGCTTAAGGAACATTTTGATGCATAAATCGTCCTTTTATGATGTATGGTTTAGAAGTTATGGCTAAAAAATCAAAAAAATCGCACAAAACCACGTCAAAAACTATGATTCATGTAAAAAATTTAAACTAAGATTCTTGAAAAAAAATCAAATTCCAGAAAACTTTTTTCTGAATATGCAGTCTTGTGTATATATGTATTAGAAACAATTTGGTGTATATCTCGTCCTTGTAGGATGTATGGTTTGGGAGTTATGACGGAAAAAGCACATGTTTTTGGCCAGCTTCCACTCCAAAAAGTGTTCTACAAAAAAATAAACTACAAGAGAAAGAGCAAACGGCATTTGGACAAAGGAGTATCCCTTCTTAAGGACGAGGACCTGGTGCTCATTTAAATGCATGAATCGTCCTTATCTGATATGTAGTTTTTATTTTAGAAAATAAATAAAAAAAATAAAAATTGACAAAAAAGGGCACATGAAATTAACATGAAATCATGAAATTTTAAGGATACAGTCTTGTGGGCAGTAGCTTAAGGAACATTTTGATGCATAAATCGTCCTTTTATGATGTATGGTTTAGAAGTTATGGCTAAAAAATCAAAAAAATCGCACAAAACCACGTCAAAAACTATGATTCATGTAAAAAATTTTAACTAAGATTCTTGAAAAAAAATCAAATTCCAGAAAACTTTTTTCTGAATATGCAGTCTTGTGTATATATGTATTAGAAACAATTTGGTGTATAAATCGTCCTTGTAGGATGTATGGTTTGGGAGTTATGATGGAAAAAGCACATGTTTTTGGCCAGCTTCCACTCCAAAAAGTGTTCTACAACTCCTAAACTACAAGAGATAGAGCAAACGGCATTTGGACAAAGGAGTATCCCTTCTTAAGGACGAGGACCTGGTGCTCATTTTAATGCATGAATCGTCCTTATCTGATATGTAGTTTTTATTTTAGAAAATAAATATAAAAAATAAAAATTGACAAAAAAGGGCACATGAAATTAACATGAAATCTAATTTTTAAAATTATTTTAAGGATACAGTCTTGTGGGCAGTAGCTTAAGGAACATTTTGATGCATAAATCGTCCTTTTATGATGTATGGTTTAGAAGTTATGGCTAAAAAATCAAAAAATCGCAAAAAACCACGTCAAAAACTATGATTCATGTAAAAAATTTTAACTAAGATTCTTGAAAAAAAATCAAATTCCAGAAAACTTTTTTCTGAATATGCAGTCTTGTGTATATATGTATTAGAAACAATTTGGTATATAAATCGTCCTTGTAGGATGTATGGTTTGGGAGTTATGACGGAAAAAGCACATGCTTTTGGCCAGCTTCCACTCCAAAAAGTGTTCTACAACTCCTAAACTACAAGAGATAAAGCAAACGGCATTTGGACAAAGGAGTATCCCTTCTTAAGAACGAGGACCTGGTGCTCATTTTAATGCATGAATCGTCCTTATCTGATATGTAGTTTTTATTTTAGAAAATAAATAAAAATAAATAAAAATTGACAAAAAATGGCACATGAAATTAACATGAAATCTAATTTTTAAAATTATTTTAAGGATACAGTCTTGTGGGCAGTAGCTTAAGGAACATTTTGATGCATAAATCGTCCTTTTATGATGTATGGTTTAGAAGTTATGGCTAAAAAATCAAAAAAATCGCACAAAACCACGTCAAAAACTATGATTCATGTAAAAAATTTAAACTAAGATTCTTGAAAAAAAATCAAATTCCAGAAAACTTTTTTCTGAATATGCAGTCTTGTGTATATATGTATTAGAAACAATTTGGTGTATAAATCGTCCTTGTAGGATGTATGGTTTGGGAGTTATGACGGAAAAAGCACATGTTTTTGGCCAGCTTCCACTCCAAAAAGTGTTCTACAACTCCTAAGCTACAAGAGAAAGAGCAAAATGCATTTGGACAAAGGAGTATCGCTTCTTAAGGACGAGGACCTGGTGCTCATTTTAATGCATGAATCGTCCTTATCTGATATGTAGTTCTTATTTTAGAAAATAAATAAAAAAAATAAAAATTGACAAAAAAGGGCACATGAAATTAACATGAAATCTAATTTTTAAAATTATTTTAAGGATACAGTCTTGTGGGCAGTAGCTTAAGGAACATTTTGATGCATAAATCGTCCTTTTATGATGTATGGTTAAGAAGTTATGGCTAAAAAATCAAAAAAATCGCACGAAACCACGTCAAAAACTATGATTCATGTAAAAAATTTAAACTAAGATTCTTGAAAAAAAAATCAAATTCCAGAAAACTTTTTTCTGAATATGCAGTCTTGTGTATATATGTATTAGAAACAATTTGGTGTATAAATCGTCCTTGTAGGATGTATGGTTTGGGAGTTATGACGGAAAAAGCACATGTTTTTGGCCAGCTTCCACTCCAAAAAGTGTTCTACTACTCCTAAGCTACAAGAGAAAGAGCAAAATGCATTTGGACAAAGGAGTATCCCTTCTTAAGGACGAGGACCTGGTGCTCATTTTAATGCATGAATCGTCCTTATCTGATATGTAGTTTTTATTTTAGAAAATAAATAAAAATAAATAAAAATTGACAAAAAATGGCACATGAAATTAACATGAAATCTAATTTTTAAAATTATTTTAAGGATACAGTCTTGTGGGCAGTAGCTTATTTTAGTTCTGATATTCTGACATTCTGATATGTAGTTTTTATTTTAGAAAATAAATATAAAAAATAAAAATTGACAAAAAATGGCACATGAAATTAACATGAAATCTAATTTTTAAAATTATTTTAAGGATACAGTCTTGTGGGCAGTAGCTTAAGGAACATTTTGATGCATAAATCGTCCTTTTATGATGTATGGTTTAGAAGTTATGGCTAAAAAATCAAAAAAATCGCACAAAACCACGTCAAAAACTATGATTCATGTAAAAAATTTTAACTAAGATTCTTGAAAAAAAATCAAATTCCAGAAAACTTTTTTCTGAATATGCAGTCTTGTGTATATATGTATTAGAAACAATTTGGTGTATAAATCGTCCTTGTAGGATGTATGGTTTGGGAGTTATGACGGAAAAAGCACATGTTTTTGGCCAGCTTCCACTCCAAAAAGTGTTCTACAACTCCTAAACTACAAGAGATAGAGCAAACGGCATTTGGACAAAGGAGTATCCCTTCTTAAGGACGAGGACCTGGTGCTCATTTAAATGCATGAATCGTCCTTATCTGATATGTAGTTTTTATTTTAGAAAATAAATAAAAAAAATAAAAATTGACAAAAAAGGGCACATGAAATTAACATGAAATCTAATTTTTAAAATTATTTTAAGGATACAGTCTTGTGGGCAGTAGCTTAAGGAACATTTTGATGCATAAATCGTCCTTTTATGATGTATGGTTTAGAAGTTATGGCTAAAAAATCAAAAAAATCGCACAAAACCACGTCAAAAACTATGATTCATGTAAAAAATTTTAACTAAGATTCTTGAAAAAAAATCAAATTCCAGAAAACTTTTTTCTGAATATGCAGTCTTGTGTATATATGTATTAGAAACAATTTGGTGTATAAATCGTCCTTGTAGGATGTATGGTTTGGGAGTTATGACGGAAAAAGCACATGTTTTTGGCCAGCTTCCACTCCAAAAAGTGTTCTACAACTCCTAAACTACAAGAGATAGAGCAAACGGCATTTGGACAAAGGAGTATCCCTTCTTAAGGACGAGGACCTGGTGCTCATTTAAATGCATGAATCGTCCTTATCTGATGTGTAGTTTTTATTTTAGAAAATAAATATAAAAAATAAAAATTGACAAAAAAGGGCACATGAAATTAACATGAAATCTAATTTTTAAAATTATTTTAAGGATACAGTCTTGTGGGCAGTAGCTTAAGGAACATTTTGATGCATAAATCGTCCTTTTATGATGTATGGTTTAGAAGTTATGGCTAAAAAATCAAAAAAATCGCACAAAACCACGTCAAAAACTATGATTCATGTAAAAAATTTAAACTAAGATTCTTGAAAAAAAATCAAATTCCAGAAAACTTTTTTCTGAATATGCAGTCTTGTGTATATATGTATTAGAAACAATTTGGTGTATAAATCGTCCTTGTAGGATGTATGGTTTGCGAGTTATGACGGAAAAAGCACATGTTTTTGGCCAGCTACCACTCCAAAAAGTGTTCTACAACTCCTAAACTACAAGAGATAGAGCAAACGGCATTTGGACAAAGGAGTATCCCTTCTTAAGGACGAGGACCTGGTGCTCATTTTAATGCATTAATCGTCCTTATCTGATATGTAGTTTTTATTTTAGAAAATAAATAAAAAAAAATAAAAATTGACAAAAAATGGCACATGAAATTTACATGAAATCTAATTTTTAAAATTATTTTAAGGATACAGTCTTGTGGGCAGTAGCTTAAGGAACATTTTGATGCATAAATCGTCCTTTTATGATGTATGGTTTAGAAGTTATGGCTAAAAAATCAAAAAAATCGCACAAAACCACGTCAAAAACTATGATTCATGTAAAAAATTTTAACTAAGATTCTTGAAAAAAAATCAAATTCCAGAAAACTTTTTTCCGAATATGCAATCTTGTGTATATATGTATTAGAAACAATTTGGTGTATAAATCGTCCTTGTAGGATGTATGGTTTGGGAGTTATGACGGAAAAAGCACATGTTTTTGGCCAGCTTCCACTCCAAAAAGTGTTCTACAACTCCTAAACTACAAGAGATAGAGCAAACGGCATTTGGACAAAGGAGTATCCCATCTTAAGGACGAGGACCTGGTGCTCATTTAAATGCATGAATCGTCCTTATCTGATATGTAGTTTTTATTTTAGAAAATAAATAAAAAAAATAAAAATTGACAAAAAAGGGCACATGAAATTAACATGAAATCTAATTTTTAAAATTATTTTAAGGATACAGTCTTGTGGGCAGTAGCTTAGGGAACATTTTGATGCATAAATCGTCCTTTTATGATGTATGGTTTAGAAGTTATGGCTAAAAAATCAAAAAAATCGCAAAAAACCACGTCAAAAACTATGATTCATGTAAAAAATTTAAACTAAGATTCTTGAAAAAAAATCAAATTCCAGAAAACTTTTTTCTGAATATGCAGTCTTGTGTATATATGTATTAGAAACAATTTGGTGTATAAATCGTCCTTGTAGGATGTATGGTTTGGGAGTTATGACGGAAAAAGCACATGTTTTTGGCCAGCTTCCACTCCAAAAAGTGTTCTACAACTCCTAAGCTACAAGAGAAAGAGCAAAATGCATTTGGACAAGGGAGTATCCCTTCTTAAGGACGAGGACCTGGTGCTCATTTTAATGCATGAATCGTCCTTATCTGATATGTAGTTTTTATTTTAGAAAATAAATATAAAAAATAAAAATTGACAAAAAATGGCACATGAAATTAACATGAAATCTAATTTTTAAAATTATTTTAAGGATACAGTCTTGTGGGCAGTAGCTTAAGGAACATTTTGATGCATAAATCGTCCTTTTATGATGTATGGTTTAGAAGTTATGGCTAAAAAATCAAAAAAATCGCACAAAACCACGTCAAAAACTATGATTCATGTAAAAAATTTTAACTAAGATTCTTGAAAAAAAATCAAATTCCAGAAAACTTTTTTCTGAATATGCAGTCTTGTGTATATATGTATTAGAAACAATTTGGTGTATAAATCGTCCTTGTAGGATGTATGGTTTGGGAGTTATGACGGAAAAAGCACATGTTTTTGGCCAGCTTCCACTCCAAAAAGTGTTCTACAACTCCTAAACTACAAGAGATAGAGCAAACTGCATTTGGACAAAGGAGTATCCCTTCTTAAGGACGAGGACCTGGTGCTCATTTTAATGCATTAATCGTCCTTATCTAATATGTAGTTTTTATTTTAGAAAATAAATAAAAAAAAATAAAAATTGACAAAAAATGGCACATGAAATTTACATGAAATCTAATTTTTAAAATTATTTTAAGGATACAGTCTTGTGGGCAGTAGCTTAAGGAACATTTTGATGCATAAATCGTCCTTTTATGATGTATGGTTTAGAAGTTATGGCTAAAAAAATCTAAAAAATCGCACAAAACCACGTCAAAAACTATGATTCATGTAAAAAATTTTAAATAAGATTCTTGAAAAAAAATCAAATTCCAGAAAACTTTTTTCTGAATATGCAGTCTTGTGTATATATGTATTAGAAACAATTTGGTGTATAAATCGTCCTTGTAGGATGTATGGTTTGGGAGTTATGACGGAAAAAGCACATGTTTTTGGCCAGCTTCCACTCCAAAAAGTGTTCTACAACTCCTAAGCTACAAGAGAAAGAGCAAAATGCATTTGGACAAAGGAGTATCCCATCTTAAGGACGAGGACCTGGTGCTCATTTTATTGCGTGAATCGTCCTTATCTGATATGTAGTTTTTATTTTAGAAAATAAATATAAAAAATAAAAATTGACAAAAAAGGGCACATGAAATTAACATGAAATCTAATTTTTAAATTTATTTTAAGGATACAGTCTTGTGGGCAGTAGCTTAAGGAACATTTTGATGCATAAATCGTCCTTTTATGATGTATGGTTTAGAAGTTATGGCTAAAAAATCAAAAAAATCGCACAAAACCACGTCAAAAACTATGATTCATGTAAAAAATTTAAACTAAGATTCTTGAAAAAAAATCAAATTCCAGAAAACTTTTTTCTGAATATGCAGTCTTGTGTATATATGTATTAGAAACAATTTGGTGTATAAATCGTCCTTGTAGGATGTATGGTTTGGGAGTTATGACGGAAAAAGCACATGTTTTTGGCCAGCTTCCACTCCAAAAAGTGTTCTACAACTCCTAAACTACAAGAGATAGAGCAAACGGCATTTGGACAAAGGAGTATCCCTTCTTAAGGACGAGGACCTGGTTCTCATTTTAATGCATGAATCGTCCTTATCTGATATGTAGTTTTTATTTTAGAAAAGAAATATAAAAAATAAAAATTGACAAAAAAGGGCACATGAAATTAACATGAAATCTAATTTTTAAAATTATTTTAAGGATACAGTCTTGTGGGCAGTAGCTTAAGGAACATTTTGATGCATAAATCGTCCTTTTATGATGTATGGTTAAGAAGTTATGGCTAAAAAATCAAAAAAATCGCACAAAACCACGTCAAAAACTATGATTCATGTAAAAAATTTAAACTAAGATTCTTGAAAAAAAATCAAATTCCAGAAAACTTTTTTCTGAATATGCAGTCTTGTGTATATATGTATTAGAAACAATTTGGTGTATAAATCGTCCTTGTAGGATGTATGGTTTGGGAGTTATGACGGAAAAAGCACATGTTTTTGGCCAGCTTCCACTCCAAAAAGTGTTCTACAACTCCTAAACTACAAGAGATAGAGCAAACGGCATTTGGACAAAGGAGTATCCCTTCTTAAGGACGAGGACCTGGTGCTCATTTAAATGCATGAATCGTCCTTATCTGATATGTAGTTTTTATTTTAGAAAATAAATAAAAAAAATAAAAATTGACAAAAAAGGGCACATGAAATTAACATGAAATCATGAAATTTTAAGGATACAGTCTTGTGGGCAGTAGCTTAAGGAACATTTTGATGCATAAATCGTCCTTTTATGATGTATGGTTTAGAAGTTATGGCTAAAAAATCAAAAAAATCGCACAAAACCACGTCAAAAACTATGATTCATGTAAAAAATTTAAACTAAGATTCTTGAAAAAAAATCAAATTCCAGAAAACTTTTTTCTGAATATGCAGTCTTGTGTATATATGTATTAGAAACAATTTGGTGTATAAATCGTCCTTGTAGGATGTATGGTTTGGGAGTTATGACGGAAAAAGCACATGTTTTTGGCCAGCTTCCACTCCAAAAAGTGTTCTACAACTCCTAAACTACAAGAGAAAGAGCAAAATGCATTTGGACAAAGGAGTATCCCTTCTTAAGGACGAGGACCTGGTGCTCATTTTAATGCATGAATCGGCCTTATCTGATATGTAGTTTTTATTTTAGAAAATATATATAAAAAATAAAAATTGACAAAAAAGGGCACATGAAATTAACATGAAATCTAATTTTTAAAATTATTTTAAGGATACAGTCTTGTGGGCAGTAGCTTAAGGAACATTTTGATGCATAAATCGTCCTTTTATGATGTATGGTTTAGAAGTTATGGCTAAAAAATCAAAAAAATCGCACAAAACCACGTCAAAAACTATGATTCATGTAAAAAATTTTAACTAAGATTCTTGAAAAAAAATCAAATTCCAGAAAACTTTTTTCTGAATATGCAGTCTTGTGTATATATGTATTAGAAACAATTTGGTGTATAAATCGTCCTTGTAGGATGTATGGTTTGGGAGTTATGACGGAAAAAGCACATGTTTTTGGCCAGCTTCCACTCCAAAAAGTGTTCTACAACTCCTAAACTACAAGAGATAGAGCAAACGGCATTTGGACAAAGGAGTATCCTTTCTTAAGGACGAGGACCTGGTGCTCATTTAAATGCATGAATCGTCCTTATCTGATATGTAGTTTTTATTTTAGAAAATAAATAAAAAAAATAAAAATTGACAAAAAAGGGCACATGAAATTAACATGAAATCTAATTTTTAAAATTATTTTAAGGAAACAGTCTTGTGGGCAGTAGCTTAAGGAACATTTTGATGCATAAATCGTCCTTTTATGATGTATGGTTTAGAAGTTATGGCTAAAAAATCAAAAAAATCGCACAAAACCACGTCAAAAACTATGATTCATGTAAAAAATTTAAACTAAGATTCTTGAAAAAAAATCAAATTCCAGAAAACTTTTTTCTGAATATGCAGTCTTGTGTATATATGTATTAGAAACAATTTGGTGTATAAATCGTCCTTGTAGGATGTACAGTTTGGGAGTTATGACGGAAAAAGCACATGTTTTTGGCCAGCTACCACTCCAAAAAGTGTTCTACAACTCCTAAACTACAAGAGATAGAGCAAACGGCATTTGGACAAAGGAGTATCCCTTCTTAAGGACGAGGACCTGGTGCTCATTTTAATGCATTAATCGTCCTTATCTGATATGTAGTTTTTATTTTAGAAAATAAATAAAAAAAATAAAAATTGACAAAAAATGGCACATGAAATTAACATGAAATCTAATTTTTAAAATTATTTTAAGGATACAGTCTTGTGGGCAGTAGCTTAAGGAACATTTTGATGCATAAATCGTCCTTTTATGATGTATGGTTAAGAAGTTATGGCTAAAAAATCAAAAAAATCGCACAAAACCACGTCAAAAACTATGATTCATGTAAAAAATTTAAACTAAGATTCTTGAAAAAAAATCAAATTCCAGAAAACTTTTTTCTGAATATGCAGTCTTGTGTATATATGTATTAGAAACAATTTGGTGTATAAATCGTCCTTGTAGGATGTATGGTTTGGGAGTTATGACGGAAAAAGCACATGTTTTTGGCCAGCTTCCACTCCAAAAAGTGTTCTACAACTCCTAAACTACAAGAGATAGAGCAAACGGCATTTGGACAAAGGAGTATCCCTTCTTAAGGACGAGGACCTGGTGCTCATTTAAATGCATGAATCGTCCTTATCTGATATGTAGTTTTTATTTTAGAAAATAAATAAAAAAAATAAAAATTGACAAAAAAGGGCACATGAAATTAACATGAAATCATGAAATTTTAAGGATACAGTCTTGTGGGCAGTAGCTTAAGGAACATTTTGATGCATAAATCGTCCTTTTATGATGTATGGTTTAGAAGTTATGGCTAAAAAATCAAAAAAATCGCACAAAACCACGTCAAAAACTATGATTCATGTAAAAAATTTAAACTAAGATTCTTGAAAAAAAATCAAATTCCAGAAAACTTTTTTCTGAATATGCAGTCTTGTGTATATATGTATTAGAAACAATTTGGTGTATAAATCGTCCTTGTAGGATGTATGGTTTGGGAGTTATGACGGAAAAAGCACATGTTTTTGGCCAGCTTCCACTCCAAAAAGTGTTCTACAACTCCTAAACTACAAGAGAAAGAGCAAAATGCATTTGGACAAAGGAGTATCCCTTCTTAAGGACGAGGACCTGGTGCTCATTTTAATGCATGAATCGGCCTTATCTGATATGTAGTTTTTATTTTAGAAAATATATATAAAAAATAAAAATTGACAAAAAAGGGCACATGAAATTAACATGAAATCTAATTTTTAAAATTATTTTAAGGATACAGTCTTGTGGGCAGTAGCTTAAGGAACATTTTGATGCATAAATCGTCCTTTTATGATGTATGGTTTAGAAGTTATGGCTAAAAAATCAAAAAAATCGCACAAAACCACGTCAAAAACTATGATTCATGTAAAAAATTTTAACTAAGATTCTTGAAAAAAAATCAAATTCCAGAAAACTTTTTTCTGAATATGCAGTCTTGTGTATATATGTATTAGAAACAATTTGGTGTATAAATCGTCCTTGTAGGATGTATGGTTTGGGAGTTATGACGGAAAAAGCACATGTTTTTGGCCAGCTTCCACTCCAAAAAGTGTTCTACAACTCCTAAACTACAAGAGATAGAGCAAACGGCATTTGGACAAAGGAGTATCCTTTCTTAAGGACGAGGACCTGGTGCTCATTTAAATGCATGAATCGTCCTTATCTGATATGTAGTTTTTATTTTAGAAAATAAATAAAAAAAATAAAAATTGACAAAAAAGGGCACATGAAATTAACATGAAATCTAATTTTTAAAATTATTTTAAGGAAACAGTCTTGTGGGCAGTAGCTTAAGGAACATTTTGATGCATAAATCGTCCTTTTATGATGTATGGTTTAGAAGTTATGGCTAAAAAATCAAAAAAATCGCACAAAACCACGTCAAAAACTATGATTCATGTAAAAAATTTAAACTAAGATTCTTGAAAAAAAATCAAATTCCAGAAAACTTTTTTCTGAATATGCAGTCTTGTGTATATATGTATTAGAAACAATTTGGTGTATAAATCGTCCTTGTAGGATGTACAGTTTGGGAGTTATGACGGAAAAAGCACATGTTTTTGGCCAGCTACCACTCCAAAAAGTGTTCTACAACTCCTAAACTACAAGAGATAGAGCAAACGGCATTTGGACAAAGGAGTATCCCTTCTTAAGGACGAGGACCTGGTGCTCATTTTAATGCATTAATCGTCCTTATCTGATATGTAGTTTTTATTTTAGAAAATAAATAAAAAAAATAAAAATTGACAAAAAATGGCACATGAAATTAACATGAAATCTAATTTTTAAAATTATTTTAAGGATACAGTCTTGTGGGCAGTAGCTTAAGGAACATTTTGATGCATAAATCGTCCTTTTATGATGTATGGTTTAGAAGTTATGGCTAAAAAATCAAAAAAATCGCAAAAAACCACGTCAAAAACTATGATTCATGTAAAAAATTTAAACTAAGATTCTTGAAAAAAAATCAAATTCCAGAAAACTTTTTTCTGAATATGCAGTCTTGTGTATATATGTATTAGAAACAATTTGGTGTATAAATCGTCCTTGTAGGATGTATGGTTTGGGAGTTATGACGGAAAAAGCACATGTTTTTGGCCAGCTTCCACTCCAAAAAGTGTTCTACAACTCCTAAGCTACAAGAGAAAGAGCAAAATGCATTTGGACAAAGGAGTATCCCTTCTTAAGGACGAGGACCTGGTGCTCATTTTAATGCATGAATCGTCCTTATCTGATATGTAGTTTTTATTTTAGAAAATAAATAAAAAAAAATAAAAATTGACAAAAAATGGCACATGAAATTTACATGAAATCTAATTTTTAAAATTATTTTAAGGATACAGTCTTGTGGGCAGTAGCTTAAGGAACATTTTGATGCATAAATCGTCCTTTTATGATGTATGGTTTAGAAGTTATGGCTAAAAAAATCTAAAAAATCGCACAAAACCACGTCAAAAACTATGATTCATGTAAAAAATTTTAAATAAGATTCTTGAAAAAAAATCAAATTCCAGAAAACTTTTTTCTGAATATGCAGTCTTGTGTATATATGTATTAGAAACAATTTGGTGTATAAATCGTCCTTGTAGGATGTATGGTTTGGGAGTTATGACGGAAAAAGCACATGTTTTTGGCCAGCTTCCACTCCAAAAAGTGTTCTACAACTCCTAAGCTACAAGAGAAAGAGCAAAATGCATTTGGACAAAGGAGTATCCCATCTTAAGGACGAGGACCTGGTGCTCATTTTATTGCGTGAATCGTCCTTATCTGATATGTAGTTTTTATTTTAGAAAATAAATATAAAAAATAAAAATTGACAAAAAAGGGCACATGAAATTAACATGAAATCTAATTTTTAAATTTATTTTAAGGATACAGTCTTGTGGGCAGTAGCTTAAGGAACATTTTGATGCATAAATCGTCCTTTTATGATGTATGGTTTAGAAGTTATGGCTAAAAAATCAAAAAAATCGCACAAAACCACGTCAAAAACTATGATTCATGTAAAAAATTTAAACTAAGATTCTTGAAAAAAAATCAAATTCCAGAAAACTTTTTTCTGAATATGCAGTCTTGTGTATATATGTATTAGAAACAATTTGGTGTATAAATCGTCCTTGTAGGATGTATGGTTTGGGAGTTATGACGGAAAAAGCACATGTTTTTGGCCAGCTTCCACTCCAAAAAGTGTTCTACAACTCCTAAACTACAAGAGATAGAGCAAACGGCATTTGGACAAAGGAGTATCCCTTCTTAAGGACGAGGACCTGGTTCTCATTTTAATGCATGAATCGTCCTTATCTGATATGTAGTTTTTATTTTAGAAAAGAAATATAAAAAATAAAAATTGACAAAAAAGGGCACATGAAATTAACATGAAATCTAATTTTTAAAATTATTTTAAGGATACAGTCTTGTGGGCAGTAGCTTAAGGAACATTTTGATGCATAAATCGTCCTTTTATGATGTATGGTTAAGAAGTTATGGCTAAAAAATCAAAAAAATCGCACAAAACCACGTCAAAAACTATGATTCATGTAAAAAATTTAAACTAAGATTCTTGAAAAAAAATCAAATTCCAGAAAACTTTTTTCTGAATATGCAGTCTTGTGTATATATGTATTAGAAACAATTTGGTGTATAAATCGTCCTTGTAGGATGTATGGTTTGGGAGTTATGACGGAAAAAGCACATGTTTTTGGCCAGCTTCCACTCCAAAAAGTGTTCTACAACTCCTAAACTACAAGAGATAGAGCAAACGGCATTTGGACAAAGGAGTATCCCTTCTTAAGGACGAGGACCTGGTGCTCATTTAAATGCATGAATCGTCCTTATCTGATATGTAGTTTTTATTTTAGAAAATAAATAAAAAAAATAAAAATTGACAAAAAAGGGCACATGAAATTAACATGAAATCATGAAATTTTAAGGATACAGTCTTGTGGGCAGTAGCTTAAGGAACATTTTGATGCATAAATCGTCCTTTTATGATGTATGGTTTAGAAGTTATGGCTAAAAAATCAAAAAAATCGCACAAAACCACGTCAAAAACTATGATTCATGTAAAAAATTTAAACTAAGATTCTTGAAAAAAAATCAAATTCCAGAAAACTTTTTTCTGAATATGCAGTCTTGTGTATATATGTATTAGAAACAATTTGGTGTATAAATCGTCCTTGTAGGATGTATGGTTTGGGAGTTATGACGGAAAAAGCACATGTTTTTGGCCAGCTTCCACTCCAAAAAGTGTTCTACAACTCCTAAACTACAAGAGAAAGAGCAAAATGCATTTGGACAAAGGAGTATCCCTTCTTAAGGACGAGGACCTGGTGCTCATTTTAATGCATGAATCGGCCTTATCTGATATGTAGTTTTTATTTTAGAAAATATATATAAAAAATAAAAATTGACAAAAAAGGGCACATGAAATTAACATGAAATCTAATTTTTAAAATTATTTTAAGGATACAGTCTTGTGGGCAGTAGCTTAAGGAACATTTTGATGCATAAATCGTCCTTTTATGATGTATGGTTTAGAAGTTATGGCTAAAAAATCAAAAAAATCGCACAAAACCACGTCAAAAACTATGATTCATGTAAAAAATTTTAACTAAGATTCTTGAAAAAAAATCAAATTCCAGAAAACTTTTTTCTGAATATGCAGTCTTGTGTATATATGTATTAGAAACAATTTGGTGTATAAATCGTCCTTGTAGGATGTATGGTTTGGGAGTTATGACGGAAAAAGCACATGTTTTTGGCCAGCTTCCACTCCAAAAAGTGTTCTACAACTCCTAAACTACAAGAGATAGAGCAAACGGCATTTGGACAAAGGAGTATCCTTTCTTAAGGACGAGGACCTGGTGCTCATTTAAATGCATGAATCGTCCTTATCTGATATGTAGTTTTTATTTTAGAAAATAAATAAAAAAAATAAAAATTGACAAAAAAGGGCACATGAAATTAACATGAAATCTAATTTTTAAAATTATTTTAAGGAAACAGTCTTGTGGGCAGTAGCTTAAGGAACATTTTGATGCATAAATCGTCCTTTTATGATGTATGGTTTAGAAGTTATGGCTAAAAAATCAAAAAAATCGCACAAAACCACGTCAAAAACTATGATTCATGTAAAAAATTTAAACTAAGATTCTTGAAAAAAAATCAAATTCCAGAAAACTTTTTTCTGAATATGCAGTCTTGTGTATATATGTATTAGAAACAATTTGGTGTATAAATCGTCCTTGTAGGATGTACAGTTTGGGAGTTATGACGGAAAAAGCACATGTTTTTGGCCAGCTACCACTCCAAAAAGTGTTCTACAACTCCTAAACTACAAGAGATAGAGCAAACGGCATTTGGACAAAGGAGTATCCCTTCTTAAGGACGAGGACCTGGTGCTCATTTTAATGCATTAATCGTCCTTATCTGATATGTAGTTTTTATTTTAGAAAATAAATAAAAAAAATAAAAATTGACAAAAAATGGCACATGAAATTAACATGAAATCTAATTTTTAAAATTATTTTAAGGATACAGTCTTGTGGGCAGTAGCTTAAGGAACATTTTGATGCATAAATCGTCCTTTTATGATGTATGGTTAAGAAGTTATGGCTAAAAAATCAAAAAAATCGCACAAAACCACGTCAAAAACTATGATTCATGTAAAAAATTTAAACTAAGATTCTTGAAAAAAAATCAAATTCCAGAAAACTTTTTTCTGAATATGCAGTCTTGTGTATATATGTATTAGAAACAATTTGGTGTATAAATCGTCCTTGTAGGATGTATGGTTTGGGAGTTATGACGGAAAAAGCACATGTTTTTGGCCAGCTTCCACTCCAAAAAGTGTTCTACAACTCCTAAACTACAAGAGATAGAGCAAACGGCATTTGGACAAAGGAGTATCCCTTCTTAAGGACGAGGACCTGGTGCTCATTTAAATGCATGAATCGTCCTTATCTGATATGTAGTTTTTATTTTAGAAAATAAATAAAAAAAATAAAAATTGACAAAAAAGGGCACATGAAATTAACATGAAATCATGAAATTTTAAGGATACAGTCTTGTGGGCAGTAGCTTAAGGAACATTTTGATGCATAAATCGTCCTTTTATGATGTATGGTTTAGAAGTTATGGCTAAAAAATCAAAAAAATCGCACAAAACCACGTCAAAAACTATGATTCATGTAAAAAATTTAAACTAAGATTCTTGAAAAAAAATCAAATTCCAGAAAACTTTTTTCTGAATATGCAGTCTTGTGTATATATGTATTAGAAACAATTTGGTGTATAAATCGTCCTTGTAGGATGTATGGTTTGGGAGTTATGACGGAAAAAGCACATGTTTTTGGCCAGCTTCCACTCCAAAAAGTGTTCTACAACTCCTAAACTACAAGAGAAAGAGCAAAATGCATTTGGACAAAGGAGTATCCCTTCTTAAGGACGAGGACCTGGTGCTCATTTTAATGCATGAATCGGCCTTATCTGATATGTAGTTTTTATTTTAGAAAATATATATAAAAAATAAAAATTGACAAAAAAGGGCACATGAAATTAACATGAAATCTAATTTTTAAAATTATTTTAAGGATACAGTCTTGTGGGCAGTAGCTTAAGGAACATTTTGATGCATAAATCGTCCTTTTATGATGTATGGTTTAGAAGTTATGGCTAAAAAATCAAAAAAATCGCACAAAACCACGTCAAAAACTATGATTCATGTAAAAAATTTTAACTAAGATTCTTGAAAAAAAATCAAATTCCAGAAAACTTTTTTCTGAATATGCAGTCTTGTGTATATATGTATTAGAAACAATTTGGTGTATAAATCGTCCTTGTAGGATGTATGGTTTGGGAGTTATGACGGAAAAAGCACATGTTTTTGGCCAGCTTCCACTCCAAAAAGTGTTCTACAACTCCTAAACTACAAGAGATAGAGCAAACGGCATTTGGACAAAGGAGTATCCTTTCTTAAGGACGAGGACCTGGTGCTCATTTAAATGCATGAATCGTCCTTATCTGATATGTAGTTTTTATTTTAGAAAATAAATAAAAAAAATAAAAATTGACAAAAAAGGGCACATGAAATTAACATGAAATCTAATTTTTAAAATTATTTTAAGGAAACAGTCTTGTGGGCAGTAGCTTAAGGAACATTTTGATGCATAAATCGTCCTTTTATGATGTATGGTTTAGAAGTTATGGCTAAAAAATCAAAAAAATCGCACAAAACCACGTCAAAAACTATGATTCATGTAAAAAATTTAAACTAAGATTCTTGAAAAAAAATCAAATTCCAGAAAACTTTTTTCTGAATATGCAGTCTTGTGTATATATGTATTAGAAACAATTTGGTGTATAAATCGTCCTTGTAGGATGTACAGTTTGGGAGTTATGACGGAAAAAGCACATGTTTTTGGCCAGCTACCACTCCAAAAAGTGTTCTACAACTCCTAAACTACAAGAGATAGAGCAAACGGCATTTGGACAAAGGAGTATCCCTTCTTAAGGACGAGGACCTGGTGCTCATTTTAATGCATTAATCGTCCTTATCTGATATGTAGTTTTTATTTTAGAAAATAAATAAAAAAAATAAAAATTGACAAAAAATGGCACATGAAATTAACATGAAATCTAATTTTTAAAATTATTTTAAGGATACAGTCTTGTGGGCAGTAGCTTAAGGAACATTTTGATGCATAAATCGTCCTTTTATGATGTATGGTTTAGAAGTTATGGCTAAAAAATCAAAAAAATCGCAAAAAACCACGTCAAAAACTATGATTCATGTAAAAAATTTAAACTAAGATTCTTGAAAAAAAATCAAATTCCAGAAAACTTTTTTCTGAATATGCAGTCTTGTGTATATATGTATTAGAAACAATTTGGTGTATAAATCGTCCTTGTAGGATGTATGGTTTGGGAGTTATGACGGAAAAAGCACATGTTTTTGGCCAGCTTCCACTCCAAAAAGTGTTCTACAACTCCTAAGCTACAAGAGAAAGAGCAAAATGCATTTGGACAAAGGAGTATCCCTTCTTAAGGACGAGGACCTGGTGCTCATTTTAATGCATGAATCGTCCTTATCTGATATGTAGTTTTTATTTTAGAAAATAAATATAAAAAATAAAAATTGACAAAAAATGGCACATGAAATTAACATGAAATCTAATTTTTAAAATTATTTTAAGGATACAGTCTTGTGGGCAGTAGCTTAAGGAACATTTTGATGCATAAATCGTCCTTTTATGATGTATGGTTTAGAAGTTATGGCTAAAAAATCAAAAAAATCGCACAAAACCACGTCAAAAACTATGATTCATGTAAAAAATTTTAACTAAGATTCTTGAAAAAAAATCAAATTCCAGAAAACTTTTTTCTGAATATGCAGTCTTGTGTATATATGTATTAGAAACAATTTGGTGTATAAATCGTCCTTGTAGGATGTATGGTTTGGGAGTTATGACGGAAAAAGCACATGTTTTTGGCCAGCTTCCACTCCAAAAAGTGTTCTACAACTCCTAAACTACAAGAGATAGAGCAAACTGCATTTGGACAAAGGAGTATCCCTTCTTAAGGACGAGGACCTGGTGCTCATTTTAATGCATTAATCGTCCTTATCTAATATGTAGTTTTTATTTTAGAAAATAAATAAAAAAAAATAAAAATTGACAAAAAATGGCACATGAAATTTACATGAAATCTAATTTTTAAAATTATTTTAAGGATACAGTCTTGTGGGCAGTAGCTTAAGGAACATTTTGATGCATAAATCGTCCTTTTATGATGTATGGTTTAGAAGTTATGGCTAAAAAAATCTAAAAAATCGCACAAAACCACGTCAAAAACTATGATTCATGTAAAAAATTTTAAATAAGATTCTTGAAAAAAAATCAAATTCCAGAAAACTTTTTTCTGAATATGCAGTCTTGTGTATATATGTATTAGAAACAATTTGGTGTATAAATCGTCCTTGTAGGATGTATGGTTTGGGAGTTATGACGGAAAAAGCACATGTTTTTGGCCAGCTTCCACTCCAAAAAGTGTTCTACAACTCCTAAGCTACAAGAGAAAGAGCAAAATGCATTTGGACAAAGGAGTATCCCATCTTAAGGACGAGGACCTGGTGCTCATTTTATTGCGTGAATCGTCCTTATCTGATATGTAGTTTTTATTTTAGAAAATAAATATAAAAAATAAAAATTGACAAAAAAGGGCACATGAAATTAACATGAAATCTAATTTTTAAATTTATTTTAAGGATACAGTCTTGTGGGCAGTAGCTTAAGGAACATTTTGATGCATAAATCGTCCTTTTATGATGTATGGTTTAGAAGTTATGGCTAAAAAATCAAAAAAATCGCACAAAACCACGTCAAAAACTATGATTCATGTAAAAAATTTAAACTAAGATTCTTGAAAAAATCAAATTCCAGAAAACTTTTTTCTGAATATGCAGTCTTGTGTATATATGTATTAGAAACAATTTGGTGTATAAATCGTCCTTGTAGGATGTATGGTTTGGGAGTTATGACGGAAAAAGCACATGTTTTTGGCCAGCTTCCACTCCAAAAAGTGTTCTACAACTCCTAAACTACAAGAGATAGAGCAAACGGCATTTGGACAAAGGAGTATCCCTTCTTAAGGACGAGGACCTGGTTCTCATTTTAATGCATGAATCGTCCTTATCTGATATGTAGTTTTTATTTTAGAAAATAAATATAAAAAATAAAAATTGACAAAAAAGGGCACATGAAATTAACATGAAATCTAATTTTTAAAATTATTTTAAGGATACAGTCTTGTGGGCAGTAGCTTAAGGAACATTTTGATGCATAAATCGTCCTTTTATGATGTATGGTTAAGAAGTTATGGCTAAAAAATCAAAAAAATCGCACAAAACCACGTCAAAAACTATGATTCATGTAAAAAATTTAAACTAAGATTCTTGAAAAAAAATCAAATTCCAGAAAACTTTTTTCTGAATATGCAGTCTTGTGTATATATGTATTAGAAACAATTTGGTGTATAAATCGTCCTTGTAGGATGTATGGTTTGGGAGTTATGACGGAAAAAGCACATGTTTTTGGCCAGCTTCCACTCCAAAAAGTGTTCTACAACTCCTAAACTACAAGAGATAGAGCAAACGGCATTTGGACAAAGGAGTATCCCTTCTTAAGGACGAGGACCTGGTGCTCATTTAAATGCATGAATCGTCCTTATCTGATATGTAGTTTTTATTTTAGAAAATAAATAAAAAAAATAAAAATTGACAAAAAAGGGCACATGAAATTAACATGAAATCATGAAATTTTAAGGATACAGTCTTGTGGGCAGTAGCTTAAGGAACATTTTGATGCATAAATCGTCCTTTTATGATGTATGGTTTAGAAGTTATGGCTAAAAAATCAAAAAAATCGCACAAAACCACGTCAAAAACTATGATTCATGTAAAAAATTTAAACTAAGATTCTTGAAAAAAAATCAAATTCCAGAAAACTTTTTTCTGAATATGCAGTCTTGTGTATATATGTATTAGAAACAATTTGGTGTATAAATCGTCCTTGTAGGATGTATGGTTTGGGAGTTATGACGGAAAAAGCACATGTTTTTGGCCAGCTTCCACTCCAAAAAGTGTTCTACAACTCCTAAACTACAAGAGAAAGAGCAAAATGCATTTGGACAAAGGAGTATCCCTTCTTAAGGACGAGGACCTGGTGCTCATTTTAATGCATGAATCGGCCTTATCTGATATGTAGTTTTTATTTTAGAAAATATATATAAAAAATAAAAATTGACAAAAAAGGGCACATGAAATTAACATGAAATCTAATTTTTAAAATTATTTTAAGGATACAGTCTTGTGGGCAGTAGCTTAAGGAACATTTTGATGCATAAATCGTCCTTTTATGATGTATGGTTTAGAAGTTATGGCTAAAAAATCAAAAAAATCGCACAAAACCACGTCAAAAACTATGATTCATGTAAAAAATTTTAACTAAGATTCTTGAAAAAAAATCAAATTCCAGAAAACTTTTTTCTGAATATGCAGTCTTGTGTATATATGTATTAGAAACAATTTGGTGTATAAATCGTCCTTGTAGGATGTATGGTTTGGGAGTTATGACGGAAAAAGCACATGTTTTTGGCCAGCTTCCACTCCAAAAAGTGTTCTACAACTCCTAAACTACAAGAGATAGAGCAAACGGCATTTGGACAAAGGAGTATCCTTTCTTAAGGACGAGGACCTGGTGCTCATTTAAATGCATGAATCGTCCTTATCTGATATGTAGTTTTTATTTTAGAAAATAAATAAAAAAAATAAAAATTGACAAAAAAGGGCACATGAAATTAACATGAAATCTAATTTTTAAAATTATTTTAAGGAAACAGTCTTGTGGGCAGTAGCTTAAGGAACATTTTGATGCATAAATCGTCCTTTTATGATGTATGGTTTAGAAGTTATGGCTAAAAAATCAAAAAAATCGCACAAAACCACGTCAAAAACTATGATTCATGTAAAAAATTTAAACTAAGATTCTTGAAAAAAAATCAAATTCCAGAAAACTTTTTCTGAATATGCAGTCTTGTGTATATATGTATTAGAAACAATTTGGTGTATAAATCGTCCTTGTAGGATGTACAGTTTGGGAGTTATGACGGAAAAAGCACATGTTTTTGGCCAGCTTCCACTCCAAAAAGTGTTCTACAACTCCTAAACTGCAAGAGATAGAGCAAACGGCATTTGGACAAAGGAGTATCCTTTCTTAAGGACGAGGACCTGGTGCTCATTTTAATGCATGAATCGTCCTTATCTGATATGTAGTTTTATCATTATTAAATTAATTATTATTAAATTATCATTATTAAATTAAATTCATTGATCAACCTTACAGAACTGTGAAAATTGGCATTTATCGCAACAATTAAATCCATTGATCAACCATACGGAACTTTGAAACTTACAATTTAATTCTCCCGATGATGCAAAAGTATCGTATTCTTCAACTTTTAAAAAAATGGCAATAATCATATACGAGGTTAATACGTCTGCATTTACATATAACTGACCTCTAAACATAGTAATAAAATACAGAAGTGTTCACTTTTTACATTGAACAAAAACATAAGAATATGTAAACCTCTTGTGCTTTAATAATGCTTTAAAAACCAAAAAAAGGTCATCAAAATTTACCCAATGAAAGCATGTACAGAAGACAATAGTCATATATTGTATTAAATAAATACCTTAAACTTCATAAAATAAACTAATAACTTGTAAATATTTAATAAAAAAAAATAACATCGTTTCAATATATGCTATTATACAATTATATAAATTATACTCACATGAAATTTTACTCAAAAGCAATATACAATATATGAAATAATTCATATATATTATGAATGTTTAAAACTGTATATATATATTATGTTTAAAACTGTTTATTTTTAAAATGTTTAAAATGCTTAAAACCAACCAATTAAGAAATGCATGATAAAAATGCTCACAACAAATTTCGTCACAATATTACATTTGTACAAAATTATTCTAATAAATGTTAAAAATTTTATCATTGCATTTTAATTACGTGATAAACAAAGAATATAAAAATATATAAAAAAATAAAATGTTCTAAATGAAATTGTTTTACTCGGATTAGTTATATACATTTCAACATAAAATCTATCTGAAATAAATATCTTAATATAACGAAATGGAATTCTTAAATATTTTCCAATTGAATCAAAATATAATTTTGATTATGCTTGCAGGGTTTTCTGATTGGGCAGATAGGTATTTTTTTGTTGGTGGTTTAAGATAACCTAATAAGAATACTAATAAAATTAAAAGTATATGTGTATATAATAATAAATATAATATTAATATATATCTATACTATTCTATACTATATATATATATATATATACATGCATCTACGATCAATGGTTTTGTCGTGAAATTGACATTTTAATAAAAAATAAAATCATTTTCTTAAATAAATTTCTTAAAATAAAATCATGACTGCTTGTAACTTTGGTATCTTTTAATAAAATACCTACATAAAAACCATTTCAACAACATTAAAGCAAATGGGTAACAAGCAATTTTCTTCTCTTCATGAAAAAAAACATATTTGCAACTCCTTATTAAAGAATAATTATTTCTTTAGCCGAATCTGAATTCCGTGTTTTTATTCGGCTAATGAAAACATTATTATTTGCAGATGCAACCAAAATCTAGCTAGAATAAAATCGTAACAACAATGTCCAGCTAGAAACAACATCAATTCGTCAAACACAAGAAGATCCCAAAAATTAACACAAAAAAATAAGCTGTAAAAGTTGTGGCAAATAGAAGTTACATTTTCATTCACATACATACTTATAATATTGTTTTCTTCTCCTTTCGTTACTTGTCGTATTCATTTTCATGTTTACTTCTTCTTACTCCCAGCAATGCGTCAATAACGAGTACAAAAACTCGTTGGTTGTCATTGTTTTGGTTTTTCTGTCGGTGGATGGCTGATAGTCTGGAAAGAAGTTGGAACGCTGGATGAAGCAATCTCTTGGTATAATTTATACTCGTTGCTTTTTATGCCTCCACTTTAGATCTTGCTAGCAGGCTAACAGAAAAAAAAGCAAGCAAAGTGCTATTTATTTTTCGGCGCCAATTCGCTTCATCCCCTCTAACACTGCGCAATCGCTGTGATCATGTCATTCTCTCTGCGTTTTTGTTGTAGATTTGCTTGGTAATTGTTATTGTGCAGTTAGCTTTAATTTTTTTGTAGATGTTATTTCGTAGCTACAGTCGAAATATGACAATCGAAGTATTTTTATAACGCTTTATATATATGTGCATAAAAACACTTACACAAAAAACCTGCAAAATAAATATATATTTACAGTTGTAATTGAATTACTACAGTCTGCTTATCATGAGCGTTCTATTTCTTACCGCCTAATGTTGTAAATTGAAAACGCAAACAAACGACAAGTAAGACACGAGAAGCAACACCTTTTTTTATACAAAATTCTATTGCTTCTCGTGTCTTGCTTGTCGTTGGTTTGCGTTTTCAATTTACAACACTAGGCGGTTAATCTGTCTACGTACATTTATTATATTAAATTATATATAATTTATACACTATATCTAATTCTTATATATTCTTATTTAAATACACAACACAAACTATATATAGCGTGCATGTATATTGTGTTATTATATAAAAAGATATAAAAAAGATTTAAATTTATTCAATAATGAAATAATTGAAAAAAATTATATGAATTTAATGTATATATTTTTGATATGGTAATACATTTAGTTAAAAGAAATAGTTTCTGCCATTTATACAAAATTTCAAAAATTGATTTAAACTCTTATCTAAAATAAATCAGTTGTCATATGCCGACTGTAGCTAAAAAAGTCTAAGAAAAATTCCAGCTAACTGTACAACAACAATTACATTTCAAATTTACATCAACAACGCAGTGAGAATGGAAATGTTCACAGCGGTTGCGCAACTTTAGAGGGGATAAACGAATCGGCGTCAGAAAATAAACCGCATTTTGCTTGCTATGCTTTCTGTTTGCCTGGTAGCAAAATCTCAAGTGGTGGAATGGCAAAATTAGACAAGGTACTGTTAAAGTGGAAAGCCGGTGACCGAAACTGTCAAAACGAAGTTGACATTTCATATAAAATATGCAACCAATGAGAATGCAATATGAAAGCAAAAATTGGCCAAAATACCAAAATGGCTGAGTTTGACAGTTATGGTCACTAATAAAGAGAACACATTCAGCCCTAACACTACTTTGTCTAGTTGTACTATGAGTGGTGGCATCAAAAGAGACTTCACGGCCAATCAAACAAAAACCAAATATCAAAAATTTTAAATTTATTTTATTTTAGCCTACAGCAGCTCTACATATACATTGAAAAAGCTATATTATTCAATGTTTCGCAGCGGAGCAAAGGGAGGGAAAAAAACGATGCGTCAGCAGAGGAACTTATTGATGGTTGCTTGCTACATTTGCTGAGCGCCTTGTAGTCTAGATCCAAGAGCGTCATTTAAAAACCTACTCGCTGTCTGTATTGATGACGAGAGTTACTCGCAAAATGACGATGAGGATGACGCAAACCAAAGATTTACCCTCTACCAAAATCGTTCAACGAGCCTAAAGAAGTTTTCACTTCAAAAAAATAACGAAAGTGCTTCAGTTTATGTGTGCGTGGGCCAACGATATCACCATTAGTGGCTCTTGGGGGACGTTCGCCAGCAAAGAAAGCCACTTTAACTTTGCTGCACTTGCTGATGCACCGGGAGATCGTTGACCCACACACACGCACACACAAACGCAAGCACTTTCGTTATTTTTTTTTGAACGATTTTGGTAGAGGGTAAGTCTTTGGTTTGCGTCATCGTATTTTTCCGAGGAACTCTCGTCATCAATACAGACAGCAAAGAAAACAAGATAGGAAAATTAGAAAACATAACCTCAAAAAACACAATTGATCAATAGAAGCTAGGTCAAAGTCCTTCCAAGGGCTGAAATGGCCAGTTTATTTATTATTAACCTCAAAAAATGTTTGCATGAATTTGTGCATAAAAATATCAACAGTTATCGTCACTCTTGTTCTTAATCGGCCGCAAGCTCACAAAGAAATCACTTGGCAACTCCTGAAATTAATGCATATAATCTGTTTGTTAGTATATAAATACTTAAGTTAGGTTGCAATAAGATGTTTGCAACCAAAACTTATTATTAATTCGCTTTATATTGGTCTATACATGCTTTTAAGGTTTGGTAGTTTCTTCAGTTGTTGTATTTGTCAACATTTTTGAAAAATTGGCTTTTACTCAAACAGCTGCTATTCATGGAAAGATTTAAAAATGGATCGATCTTCTTTTTCTGCTTTTTTCTGCTGGAACTTCGTTTGCAAACAAGAAAAATAATGTATGGATTGAGTGCTTCAACATTTTAATCTTTAAGTTGTGATAAAGAAATATGTTGAACATTCAAATAATTACATGCATGCTCTTATTTTATTACATATCGTCAAACAAATTTTGACAATTTTCACACTTGTTGTATTTATCAGTGGCTTTTTATTTTCACGACTGCGCCATTTTATTTTCAGAGTTGCCAACTATCATTGTTTTATTAATAAATTTTTTCATAAGGGTGTGTGCCAAAAGGAAACTTTTCAGTCCTGTGTCTGTGTTGAAATAAATTTGTCTCTTTTGCAGTGTCAAATGGACGATGAAATTTTGACAATTGCAAATTTTGACGTTTCACATTTCGGTCGTGTTTTACTGCAAATATTTTATTTTATTTGCATTTTATCAATTTGCGACATATTTAATTCGAGAGCTTGTACTTGCAACATATTTCGTAAACATGTAATATTGTAAACTTAAAAAATAACAATTTAATAAAAAAAATTAACGAAAGTGCTTGAGTTTGTGTGTGCGTGTGTGTGGGCCAACGGTCTCCAACATACAAATAAGAATAAAAAACGAAACTGCTTGAGTTTGTGTGTTCGTGTGTGTGAGCCAACGATCTCCCGGTGCATCAGCAAGTGCAGCAAAGTTAAATTGGCTTTCTTTGCTGGTGGGCGTCCTCCGAGTGCCACCACCAGCAGCATAAGCAAGAGCAGAGCAAAATTTCTTGCTAGCCAACATCCTCCAAGTGTCATCACCAGCAGCACAGGCAAATGAAGCGCAAATTCTCCGCTTTCAATTTATTTAATTCACGCCGGAGTATAATGGCAGAAATTTGCCTCTGCGCGTAAGATATGCTGAAATTATGCTTCTGAAATATTGGAGAGTTGACCAGTCAATTGAACTGTGCTGCACTTGCTGGTGCTGCTCGTGGTGGCTCTGTGAGAACGTTGGAAAGCAAAAGAAGCAGGAAATTTGCGTTGCACTTGCTTGTGCTGCTAGTTATGGCACTTGGAGGATGTTGGCAAGCAACAAATTTTGCACTGCACTTGCTGGTGGTGGCACTTGGAGGATGTTCACCAGCAAAGAAAGCCAATTTAACTTTGCTGCACTTGCTGATGCACCGGGAGATCGTTGGCTCACACACACGCACACACAAACTCAAGCAGTTTCGTTTTTTATTCTTATTTGTTATTTTTTAAGTTTACAATATTACAAGTTTATGAAATAAGTTGCAAGTACAATCACTCGAATTAAATATGTCGCAAATTGAATAGAATGCAAATTAAATAAAATATTTGCGCTAAAACACGACCGAAATGTGAAACGTCAAAATTTGTAATTGCCAAAATTTCATCGTCCATTTGACACAGCAAATAAGACAAATTTATTTCAACACACACAAATTGTATTCAACTTGATATTTTCTATCCAACCACGACTGAAAAGTTTCCTTTTGACATACTGCCTATTTATAAAAATGAAACTTTTATAAAGGTAGCATGTTTGTGGTCGCCGGTAAACTCAAGAACCGCTGAACGGTTTTATGTAAAATTTTCACTATTCTATTCAGAATTGATCATAGATTGTTCATGTATACTCAAAATTTTGATATATATAACAGCGAACAAGCAGTTGACTAAAAAACTGGCTTAAATCTCAATTTTTGGTAAAATTCGGCACATTTTCCCATTTCCTGCCTAAACAGTAAAATATATCTGAAAATTATGTATGAACATATAAAAAAGTCTAAGGTGACATGCATCTACGATCAATGGTTTTGTCATAAAATTAACATTTTAATAAAAAATTCAATCATGTTATTTTTGAATACAAGCAGGTTGTCTGTTGATTGACTTTAATGCTGTTACTGCTTGTAGCTTTGGTTTCGTTGTTGTTGCATGCTTCTTTGTAACTACAACAACAGCTGTGCGTTGGGATGAAAAGAGAACAACGTGTGCAGTTTTAATTACAATTACTTAGCAAACCACGAAATAAAGCAATTATTAGCAAAATAATTAGTGACACATTTTCATTATAATATTTTGTTTGGCAAATACAATTTTAAGACTTATTGAGGATTCGAAAATTTTAAATAGAGTTTTTGCAATTCATTAATGTGGTTTAATGATTTCATATTGTTGGAATGTAATTCTTTTAAAATAAAATTTGTTAGTATTTAAATATGTTCCAAAATACGTTTGTTAAAGCATATATTGATTGTTGCTTTCGCTTTATGATTGTTTGAACAAATATTTAATAAGCCCAACGTCAGTATATATACCAATTCTAACACCAAAAAGTTGTAAATAGGAACCTTCTTTGGCAATCCTCTCATATTCTCTTTGTGCATTGTGAGTACAAAATTTCAATTTCCATACAAATTTCATATTCAAATTTTAAAATATTTTTAACTTATTTGAATATTGAACCTATTACACTCATTTTCTTACATAAAGCAAAAGTGGGTGAATTTGCATAAAGCTGGATGTTTAAATGGAATTTGGGACAACAACAACACATTTGTTTTTGAATAATTTTTATTTAGAAGATGAAATACTTTAAAAGAGTTTTAAAGAATAGACATAAAAAAACCAGAATTTTTTTCTATTACTGTATAAAAAGGAATTCTAAGTCTATACTTACGATACTATCGAAACTGTCTTATTTTCCATATACTGGAAAAATTAAAAAGTTTTGAATTCGAGTCAACGCGAAACTGTCATCAACCATTTTCCCAATCGTTGTGAACCGAAGGACTTAAACTCTACGAGTTACTTATGTTTGATTTACATTCATTTTGTGATATTCATTGTGTTCTACATTAATTATAGGCCCGAGTTATGGTCTTGCCTAAGCCAATTCAAGTTGATTAAAATCATCACAAATTCCTACAATACAACTAATATGTTTTAATTTTACCTTCTTTTAATTTTTTTAAGTGAAAACTTCTTTAGGCGCGTTGAACTATTTTGGTAGAGGGTAAATCTTTGGTTTGCATCATCGTCTTTTTCCGAGTAACTCTCGTCATCAATACAGACAGCAAAGATAACAAGATAGGAAACTTAGAAAACATAACCTCAAAAAATGTTTGCATGCTTTTGTGCATAAAAAAAATCAACAATGATCGTCACTCTTGTTCTTAAGCGGCCACAAGCTCACAAAGAAATCACTTGGCAACTCCTGAAGTTAATGCATATAATCTGCTTGTTAGTAAATAAATACTTAAGTTAGGTTGCAATAAGATGTTTGCAACCAAAACTTATAATTAATTCGCTTTATATTGGTCTATATATGCTTTTAAAGTTTGGCAATTTCTTAAGATGTTGTATTTGTCAACATTTTTGAAAAATTTGCTGTAGGTGGATTTTTGTTTTGTTTTCAGTTTTTCAACCAGTTTTCCAATCAGATTTCAGCAGAAAATCAAAAAGTTTCGATTTTTTCGGCTGAAGCTCGACGAATTGATCAACTAGTTGTCGTGTTTTTAGCAAACCTGCAACCAAACGGAAAAATTCATTTTAAAAATAATTATTTTTATGCCCCGTTGCTTTGGTTTTTGTTGAAGTTATGCAATGCTGAAGTTAAACACCTGCCATCAATTGAAATTTGTGTCTGTAACAAAAAACATCAACCAGTTTATCAACCAGTTGTTCGATTAGTTGCTCGTCTATAGGGGTCTTAAAGAGTGTGTGTCAAAAGGAAACTTTTGAGTCGTGGTAGGATAGAAAATATCAGGTTGAATAAAATTTGTGGATGTTGAAATAAATTTGTCTTTTTTACAATATATTTTCTTATATAGCAGTATTCCAGGGAATACTAATATTTCATATATAGGTTGCTTCAGTCGCTTCAGTCGGCAGTCCCATCACTGCTATACTTTTTTTGAAGTGAAAACTTCTTTAGGCGCGTTGAACGATTTTGGTAGAGGGTAAATCATTCGTTTGCATCATCGTATTTTTCCAAGGAATTCGTCATTCTGCCGCAAGCTCACAAAGAAATCACTTGGCAACTCCTGAAATTAATGCATATAATCTGTTTTTTAGTATATAAATACTTAAGTTAGGTTGCAATAAGATGTTTGCAACCAAAACTTATTATTAATTCGGTTTATATTTATATATATGTGGTGACTTAATAACTTTAAGTTGCATCACCACATTAGTTGAATTCCTAACTTTAATTTTACTTACCTTCTGTTACATTGATTTTCAACTTACATTTTACTTACCTTCTCGTTGATTCTTAACTTACATTGTACTTACCTATTGTTGATTATTAATTTACATCTCACTTACCTCAACTTAACATTTATATTATGCTTATGTTAATTTATTTACACTTTGTTATAAATACTTGTTATTATAAAAAACATTTGTATAAATATTCATATTTGTATCAATCAGAAATTTTCATTTGAAAATTTCAGTTGAATAAAATATTTTCAAATAAACAGTTTCAAAAAAAAAAATATATATTAAAAAATAAAAATTATAAATCAAAATTTAAAAGTTTGTTGTGCACCAAATACTGGCGATCCTGCCAGGAGGCGAACTACAAAAACCAACAACTACAAGTATCGGCATTGTGCGTCCAAAATAGCAAAAACAACAGCCGCAGTTACAACAGCATCAAACTTCATTGCCAGCACCGTCGCTCTGGCAAACGCCAGTGAGTCCGCCAACATCTCCGGCCTCGCTACCATCGCCAACGCCTGTAGCACCTGCTCTCCCTAATATATCAACAACCTTGCTGTCCTCGAATTTCCATCATACTACTTTTGCACAACATTTGCAAAAAGTTGGCTGCATACGGAAGTCGCCTCCTACGCATACGTCCAAGGAACGCATTAGTCTAAACTCTCATGTCATGTCAGAAAGCAGCCAGACTTACAACAACAAATGCAAGTGCACCAATAAGAACTCGTGAGGATCCGTATGTTTTCACAGATACAGTGTCAACCACGCCGTCAATATTATTCAATATACAGAAATAAAGAGGAAAATTACCAGAATCGCTTAATACAACTAAATTTATACATCAAAAAATACCCGTCAACGCCACCCCTCCACTTCAAGTTCCTCATCAGTCGTCGCTTCCACTAGCCAAAGCCACAACAACAACAACAACAACAACAACAAAACAACAACAACAAAACGACTACAGTAGCAGTAATAACAACAACATCTACAACAACAGCAGCAATAAAAGCAACAACAACAACATTTGCAGCAGCAACAACAAAAACATTAACAGCAACAACAACAACAACATTAGCAGCAACAATAATTTTCTTTCTACATAAAAAAATATTTTTGTATACTGTGTTAAATTTTTTTTTGACAATTTATGTAAATCCTTTTTGTTTGTTACATTTTATAAAATTTTTTTTTTCAGGTTGCCTTGTTATTCTAGTTTCTCACGAGGTACACACTTAGCTTCTTTTAACGAATATTATACAATCGGGACGTAAGAAACCAATTGTATCATATTCGTAGGCACTCCACTGCACTAGGGCAACACAAGTTAGGAAATACACTAATAGGCATACATTTTAGGAAATTATGAGTCTGTCACACACACCACCACCCGTTCCTAGGCAAACACCTATACCTTCACAAACTTCTGACCCTCTCGCTCATTTTGGCGAAGGCGACCATCGTCCCCTTATACATTTACAGACTGATTTCGTCAATCCATTTGACACTCCAATGCGGTCAGAAATTCAAGCGACATCAGTTAAATTGCCACAATTTTGGACAACTTGTCCAGACGCATGGTTCGTCCATGCAGAAATTCAATTTCAATCAAAAGGAATTTCCACTGACAAAACAAAGTACGAATACCTGGTTACAGCTCTACCTCAAGAGGTAATCATAACGGTGCTCGACTTTATTCAAAAACCTCCGTCTTCAAATTTATATGAAGGTTTAAAAAGAACATTAATCGATAGACACTCTGAGCGAGACTAAGAGGTTCGACAAAATTCTGTCTGGCACTGAGATGGGTGACCAAAAACCATCTCAATTCTATAGAGCACTACTCATGTTGGCCGGTACCACAGTTGATAGTGAATTAATCTCTAAAATTTGGCTACGCAAGCTCCCCAAAAGTCTCAATATAGCATTGACCGGATCTAATCACAAAGACTTAGATGAATTATTGAGATTAGCTGACAAACTGTGGGAAGTTATGTCAGAAACAGAAGTAGCTTCAGTTGGTAATGATACCCGACGCATCCCTAAATCTACTGAACTCACGATGATTACGCAATCGTTTGCCGAAACGACCTCAAAGATTCTAACAAGTTTCAACAAACTGGCAATTGAGGTCCAAGAACTAAAAAACGATCGATATCGTAATAATTCACGAGAAACAAATTACCAAAGATACCCAAAACGTAGATCCCCTTCAAGAAGCATATCACGACCTGTCAACTGGGTATGCAGATACCACTTTAGATTTGGTAGGGCAGCTAGACGATGTGAACAACCATGTTCATTCAGACAAAACGGTGATAAAAACTATTTAATATAAAAAAGTAAAAAAATGAGTAAAAGGAATTACAAAAGACTGGTTAAAAGACAAAAAATTTTATATAAAACGAGAAGTTTGCAATGTGAGCAGGAAATTAGTGCAATTGAGATTGTGGAAGATAGTGCAGATTTTGTGGAGCAAATGCAAGAATTTGCTGCTCCGAAGTTGACGTTGCGGGATAAGCTGAAAAAGTGGTATATAGAAACAGTTCCTTCCAGAAAATGATTGGAGAAGCTTTTGGCAATATTAAAGGAAGAAGGCCTAGATGTTCCACTCTCTAGAGAAACTTTGTTGGGCAAAAGAACGCAAGTTTTAGTTAGAAACGTCTCCCCAGGAAGCTACTGCCACATTGGTATTGAAACGCAGCTAAGAAGATTAGAACAAGTCTTGGAAAAGTACGACGAAGTCGTTTTGGATGTGAACATTGATGGAATTCCACTTTTCAAAAGTTCGCGGATCCAGTTGTGGCCAATTCTTTGCAAAATCGTCAACGTTAAGGAGAAAATACAACCTTTTGCTGTGGGAATTTACTTGGGGACCACTAAACCGAGATGCGTCAAAGATTACTTAAAAGATTTAATTGAAGAAGTTATTTATTTAAAAGGTGAACTTGTGCTAAAAGAAAAACAAATTAAATTGAAATTTCGTTGCTTAACGTCCGATACACCTGCCAAAGCCTTCATATGTGGCGTTCCTGGGCATACATCAATGAATGGATGCACGAAGTGCACTCAAATTGCTAAAAAGGTTAACAATGTACTCACATATAGAAGCGTTACTGGCTCTTTAATTTCCGACCTGGATTTCACTTTAAGAAAGTATCCCAACCATCATTGCGAAAGGTTCAAAAATGAGAAAACTCCCCTCGAAGAAATAGGGTTTGGTATGGTATCACAAACTCCGTTAGATAGCATGCACCTTATCGACCTGGGAGTCATGAAAAAAATGCTCATTCGAATAGTTCAAAATAAAACAGAAGAAAAGACACCAAAAAAAAATATTTCCAAAATATCTTCTGACCTGGTTAATTTAAAAAAATTCATTCCAATGGAGTTCCCAAGAAGACCTAGGTCTTTAGATGATTTGCATCATTGGAAAGCGACTGAGTTTCACCAGTTCCTTGCTTATACAGGCATAATTGCCCTTAATAAAAACGTACACGAAGATATTTTTTACGAATTTTTAACTTTGCATTGTGCTTATCGTCTGCTAAATAATCCACGACACGTGCATCAAAATATTAATCAAGCTAATGATTTGCTTAAATTATTTGTCGAGAATTTCTCTGCTGTATTCGGATCAAACAGCGTTTCTTTTAATGTTCATAATCTGCTGCATTTGGCTTCTTGCGCAGAAATATATGGCCCCCTGATTTCGTTTTCTGCATACGACTTTGAAAACAAACTGCAGATTTTGAAAAAACATGTTCGAAAACCATCATCGATCCTTCAACAGATTGTACAAAAGGAAAAACACACAGACTATGTAGAAACTAAAAGTGAAGAGATAAAATACGAAAGAGATATCATTGTTGGAGTTTCTGCAAATGATTGTTTTATTTCTTGGAAGGAACCCAACAATATTTGTTCCGTGAAATCATTTATTCCAATAAAAATTGAAAATATAAAAAAAGAAGAGGAAATTTATATTGAAGGACGACGATTGTTGGTTTTAGAGAGTTTTTACGAAGAACCCATAAATTCTTCTGAGCTAGGTGTTTTTAAAACAAATCTATCTTTAGGCAAAAAAGAGAAATTTTCTGTAAGAGACGTACAGTTCAAATTTGTTTGCTTGCCATTTCACTCTGATTTCGTAATAATACCAATTTTACACTCGTGTCTTCCACAACAAATCCAAGCAAACATTGAAAATTCTTCAAAACAATAATCCTAATAAATAATTCTTCTCCAATTATCATTATAATAACCCGTCTTCATAATACGCATTTTACAGAAAAATGTCGAGCAAACAACCAACTTCCTCAAAAGGAAAATTGAAATATTTTTCTCCTCAAGGTAAATTTTAATTTTTTTAATCTTGCGTTTCTTTAATATGACACATTGTGTCGGTTTTTATAATTTTTCAGCTAATCCAAAGTGTTCTTGCTGCCAGGAACTGTCAAAAAAACTCGACACGGTGCTTGAGATTTTGGCTGAACATAAAGTTTTGCTAGATCGGGTTGCATCCCAAAATGTTGTCGTAGATAACATAATGTCCATTTTCCCAATAAGCTCAGAGGAAAAACTAAAAGAATTGGACGGTCTCTTAGCAACGCATTCAGATCCGTATGTAAGTATTTTCGTTTCGGCAAACAGAGTTTGTTATTAATTATTTTAACTTGCATTTATTTTTGCAGATTCGACAAATAAAAAATCTAGTCGGTGGTAACGTCGAACGCAATTTGCATTTAATATTAAGTCATAATATTATAATGAATTTTAATATTGAAGGGACTTTTGGTAAAAAAAGACTAAGAGACTTTGGCAATGTGCTTGCAGCTATTATAGGTAGAACTTTTTAACAAAAAATCTTTTCGAAAGAACTATTAATAAAATAAACTTTTTTCCATTAGTTTCAACGATGAACCTGATAAAACTTTAAGAGCAGCCTTTCAGCGACAAAAGAAAAAATACTTCAAACAAAACAGTCGCAACAACTCTAACTTCAAGGCGCAAAATACCGAAAATGTTCCAGAAACATAAAAAATATTTTATTTAAATATAATTAAAACTTTTTTGTGTATGTACATACACATCTATAAAGGTTTAGCCAGCCTCGAATGAAATGTGCCCACAATTTCCCAAAAAAAGACTGTTATAGTTGTAAATAAATATAATTTTATTTTTATTAAAAATAATGTTAGGTTTAGGCAGCCTCGAACAAAATCAGCCCTAAAATACCAAAAAAAAAAAACTGTTATAAAATAAACATATATGTGCAAGTTGTTTTGATTATTTACATATGTACAATTTTTTGTAAATTAAAAATAATTAAAGGTTTAGCCAGCCTCGAAGAAAATGAGCCTTAAAGTACAAAAAAAGACTAAATCATTTAGTTGTAATGATCTTTTAAATAAATTTTAGTTTGTGTTCATTAAAATAGTTAAAGGTTTAGCCAGCCTCGAAGAAAATGAGCATTCAGTATAGGACAAAGCATTTGCAACTAGCATAAAAATTGCATATTTTGTCATAATAAAACATGGCGTAATATTACTCAAGTTTAATTTTTATTTATGTAATACTGTATATGTCAGTGGGCATTAAAATAAAGTTGTAGACTAGAGTCAATAAAATGTATTGGTGAGTATTTACTTCAAATGTCTCTATATTACCGCAAAAGAGCTTCCTTGTCAATAGTGCTAAAATCTACTGGTGGATTTTCAATGACAAGCCTATGTTAAATGTCAATAGGCGATTACATTGGCTGGGGTATACTTGGTCAGTACTACTACTGACAATGTCACTAGGAAAGCACTACGATTTCACTATTGGCATCGACCGAGAAAACATCAATATTGTAGACAAGAACCCCTTAAATTTACTATTCAATCATTGGTTCCAATGTCTCCATGTGGAGTCAATATAACTACCTAGTCAGTAGTACTACAGTCTACTGGTGGATTTTCAATGACAAGCCTATGTTAAATGTCAATAGGCGATTACATTGGCTGGTGTACACTTGGTCAGTACTACTACTGACAATGTCACTAGAAAATCACTACAATTTCTCTATAGGCATTTCCTGCAGGGTACAGCAACAAAAACAAAGGACAAACACTTAACATGGACAGAAAACACAACACAAGCATTCACAGAGATAAAAGAAAGTTTCGCTAAGGAAACACTACTTAAACATTTCAATAGTAAAGCAAAACTTTCTATCGCGGTGGATGCATCAAACACTGCTATAGGCGCAGTCTTACAACAAGAACATAATCAAGAAACAGAACCACTGGCATTCTTTTCAAAAAAATTATCTACTACAGAAATAAAATACAGCACGTTCGATCGCGAACTACTAGCCATTTACCTCACAATTAAACACTTTAGACACTATTTAGAAGGACGCACATTTACCATATACACGGATCACAAACCACTAACTTCAGCATTACATTCAAAAACTGAGAGAAGTCCAAGACAAATACGACATTTAGAATACATCGCAAAGTTTTCCAACGACATCAGACACATTAAAGGTACAGATAACACCGTAGCAGACGCACTTTCAAGAGCTGAGATAGAGGCTTTCACAACCTCAGAGATTAATCTCAAAACTCTACTCAAAGAACAAAATATAGATTCAGAACTACAAGAAATACAAAACAAACATATTTACAAACTAGAACAAGTACACATACCAATACTTAACATTAAAATTTGGTGCGAACAAACTAATTCAGAAACACGTCCATATATCCCACAAACATTACGCAAACAAATTTTCGAACAAATACATAACATTTCACACACAGGTACACGAGCTACTCGAAAACTCATTACACAAAGATATTTTTGGCCTAAAATGAACGCACAAATCAATAAATGGTCACAAGAATGCATTAGATGCCAACGAGCAAAGATACACAAACATACGAAGACAATCCCACAAAAGATAGACATCCCACACGGACGTTTTGAACACGTTAACGTCGATATAGTTGGTCCCTTACCAATATCACAAGGTTACAGATATTTGCTTACCCTAGTTGACAGAAACACACGTTGGCCCGAAGCGTATCCAATTAAAGATACTAACGCTAACACTGTCGTGGATACACTCCAAAAAGCACTGATCGAGGACCTCAATTCACGTCCACAACTTTTAGAAACTTCGTTAAGAATCTAGGAAGCAAACACATTACCACTTCTGCTTATCATCCACAAGCTAACGGGATTGTAGAAAGGTTTCATCGTCAACTGAAGACGTCTATAATAGCAAGCAACAATCAGACAAATTGGTACACAGAGTTGCCACTAATTCTTCTAGGACTCAGGTCCACGGTCAAAGAAGACATTAAAGCTTCACCCGCTGAGATGGTATTTGGGCAAACACTCAGGCTACCACAGCAACTAGTAATACATAGCAGTCAGAATTTTAATCCATCGGACACCTTAGCCAAACTTAAAGAGGTAGTAGAAAACAAAAAGTCAAACATTACGCATCATAACACTAACTTCCAATCGTATATACCTCGAGCCCTCAGTACTTGTACCTTTGTTTTCGTACGCAACGACACGATTCACAAAACACTACAAGAACCGTACGATGGCCCCTTCGAAGTGGTTGAGAGAACACCAAAATATTTCACAATTCGTAGACATAACACTAACACAAGAGTCAACATCGATAGAATAAAACCAGCCTCCCTAGACACTGAGACAGCACAGACACAGTTAACCAAACATAAAGATACTAAAAAAGTACACTTTAACCTGTTAGCGAATACTATCAAGATTTTTTTTAAAAAGGAGGGGGAATAATGTGGTGACTCAATAACTTTAAGTTGCATCACCACATTAGTTGAATTCCTAACTTCCATTTTACTTACCTTCTGTTACATTGATTTTCAACTTACATTTTACTTACCTTCTCGTTGATTCTTAACTTACATTGTACTTACCTATTGTTGATTATTAATTTACATCTTACTTACCTCAACTTAACATTTATATTATGCTTATGTTAATTTATTTACACTTTGTTATAAATACTTGTTATTATAAAAAACATTTGTATAAATATTCATATTTGTATCAATCAGAAATTTTCATTTGAAAATTACAGTTGAATAAAATATTTTCAAATAAACAGTTTCAAAAAAAAAATATATATTAAAAAATAAAAATTATAAATCAAAATTTAAAAGTTTGTTGTGCACCAAATATATATGCCTTTAAGGTTTGGCAATTTCTTCAGTTGTTGTATATGTCAACATTTTTGAAAAATTTGCTTTTACTCAAACAGCTGCTATTCATGGTGAGATTTAAAAATGGATCCATTTTCTTCTTTGTCTTCTTTTTTCTGCTGGAACTTCGTTTGCAAACAAGAAAAATAATGTATGGATTGAGTGTTTTAACATTTTAATCTTTAAGTTGTGATAAAGGCATATGTTGAACATTTAAATAATTACATGCATGCTCTTATTTTATTACATATCGTCAAACAAAGTTTGACATTTTTCACACTTGTTGTATTTGTCAGTGGCTTTTTATTTTCACCACTGCGGCATTTTATATTCAGAGTTGTCAACTATGGCTGTGTGTCAATCAGTCGTGGTAGGATAGAAAATATCAAGTTGAAAAAAATTTGTGTGTGTTGAAATAAATTTGTCTTTTTTGCTGTGTCAAATGGACGATGAAATTTTGACAATTACAAATTTTGACATTTCGGTCGTTTTTTAGCGCAAATATTTTATTTTATTTGCATTTTATCAATTTGCAACATATTTAATTCGAGAGCTTGTACTTGCAACATATTTCGTAAACTTGTAATATTGTAAACTTAAAAAACTGTTAAAAAATTAAAAAAAAATTAACGAAACAGCAGGCAAACAGAAAATATAGCATGCAAAGTGCGTATATTTTACGCCGCCAATTCGGTTCATCCCCTCTAACGCTGCGCAACCGCTGGGATCTTGTAATTCTCTTTGCGTTGTTGTTGTAAATTTGCTAATTAGTTATTGTTGTACGGTAAGCTTTAATTTTTTGTGGATGTTTATTTGTAGCTACAGTCAACATATGACATGGAACTAATTTAATAAACAGTTTATACATATGAATTAAAGAGTATATATAATGTTGGTAAATCTATTTGTTTTTATTAAAAGTGTTACCGTATCGGAAATACATATATATATATATATATGTATGTATTTACGTATTTACATATATATAGTTCATATATACATATGAACAATTTAGCTCATTGAGGAAATTTAAAGAATATTTATGTATATTTATATATTAACGATTACGTATTAAACCTGCAAAATAATTAATATTTTCAGTAGTAATTGAATAACTAAGGTCTGCTTATCCTAAGCATTCTATTTTTTAAAACTGTTTAGCTTAATTTCCTATATGGATTATATATAATTTATAAGCTATAAATATTTCTTAATTTTAGAATATTCTATTTTTAATACACAACGCAATATAGATATGCTGAACATGTATATTGTGTTAGTGTTATGATATAAATTGATATAAATAAGCTTTAATTTTTTATATTAATCAATAATGAAATAATTTAAATAAATTACTTTAATTATATGTATTTTTGATATGGTAACACTTTTGCTTAAAAGAAATAGTTTCAGTAATATATAAAAAATTTATTAAATTGTTATAAGCTCTTAACAAAAATATTTCTAATTTCATATGCCAACTGTAGCTACACGATTAGAATTCACAACACCTACAAAAAATTTCCGGCTAACTGCGCCAACAACAATTACCAAGGAAATCTACAAACAAGGACGCACAGAGAAGAACAAGATCAGAGCGGAACTTTTAAAATTTTTTGATTTCATCCTACATGTAGGACAGGCTGCAGTATGAGCTTTCGCACATCCTACATGTCCGTCCGACCTGTCAAATCCATCCTACATGTAGCATAGTCCGAAACCCCCTATTAGCATGAAAATTCTTATATAGCAGTAAGGCGGTCCGTGGCAGGACAACGTCTTCCATTTATATTTTATATATAGGTTTTCGCTTCAGTCGGCAGTCCTCTCACTGCTATACTTTTTTTATAATCGTTGTATTCTTTATTAATAGGCCAGTGCTATGGTCTTGCCTTAACCAATTCAAGTTTATTTAAATCTTCTTCACAAATTCCCACAATATTATTAATTGTCGGTTATTTTAAATGGATAGTCAGAATCCTAGGAGGTAGAAATGACGAAAGTTTTTTTTTGTGTCATAACTTTGGCTTAATTCATGCTAGAAGCTCCAGATTGTGTTTGTTTATAGTTCTTTATGTGTGGAATACAGCTACTCAGTTCTGTCTTAAGTTGACTTAAGAGACTATTGATTATCGACACAAATATAATGTTTAATCTAGGATGGGCTGATATTTTGACACATCCTTCGTGGCATGTTGTTTATAGTTTTGGTTGTTGCATCTACCATTTCATTAATATTTTAATGAGAATGCAATCGCAACAATGTCTGAAATTTTTCAAAAACATTTGAAGCTGTTATTTGCGTTACTCACTGTTACAACAAAAATAAAATTGTTTCCGTATCGCGAACAAAGCCACGGAGGGTTGCTAGTTACTGTATAAAAAGGAATTCTACGTCTATACTTACGATACTATCGAAACTGTTTTTTATACTTGATTTTATGTGGAAGGTACATACAAAGTTTGACCGATCTTAAAAAAAAGTCGTCAGAAGTGAAGCTAAATAGAGTAACAGATTTGTACTGAAATTAGTCGAAATCGGTTAGACGCTAAGGGTACCTCCTTTAGACCTATATTAATTTTTTACTTGATTTTGTATGGGAGGTTGACAAAGGTTGACAAAGGTTGACTGATCTGAACAAAAATTCATCAAAATAGTAGGCAAATAGAGCAATAGATGTGCACTGAAATTGGTCGAAATCGGTCAGACTCTAGGGGTTAATTCCTTGGACCTACATTAATCTTTTACTTGATTTTGCCTGTACATTTTTCATTTTGAGCATTAAAAAAATATATATATGTTTGTACGACGAAGTAGGAAAAGCTTTTTGCAGTTCCTGGTTATATAGAACCTATACTAGTAGATTAAAAAAAATTGCATTTAATTTTATAGGATTTGTTTTTGTTTTCATCGAAATTTGTCAATTTCTGAAATTTTTCATTTGATAATATCATATATTAAAATCAGTAATATATATGTAAAATTTTATATTTTCTAAGATTTCCTAATTTATTTTATTTACAGAAATATTTTTTATAATAAAAAAAATTTACTTGACTTAGTTGAATCAAAACAAATTGTTTGTTTAAGAGAACCCAAAACGAATTGTTTTTGTCTTATCTATTCAATTACCTGTCGATTGATACCAATATTGTTAGGTGTCGAGTCGTAAAAAATTTTGATTTTTTGTGAATGGGACAACGCACTGTGCCAGGGCCGTATTTTAGTTTATTCGAAGTCTTGAATGTTGTATTATTTTGGTGACGTCACTTTAATAGAGCGTGGTTTTTATCCAAGTATATCACATTAGATACCCAGGGCCCTTTTTATTTATTAAAGCTTATGTGCACACTATCAAGTTAAAACAATAATTTTTTTGGAATTTATAAAGGTTTTACTATTATGATGACGTCACTTTGTATGGGAGGTAGGCGGAATTTTCAGTTTTTTTTAAACAAAATTCAAAACATCGAGTGCATAGCTAAGTTTTAGGCTAATTTGCAAAATTTGAAGCCATTGGGTCATGTGAATAAAAATCAGCAAATGCTTTTACTGAATTTTTCTAGTAAAAAGTATGGATTTAGTGAATAAAAAAAGCTATATCTATACAGCTTTTTTTATATCTATATCTATATAGCTTTAAGCTTTTTAAGCTATATCTATATAGCTTTTTATATTCACTAAATCCATACTTTTTACTAGAAAAATTCAGTAAAAGCATTTGCTGATTTTTTATTCACATGACCCATTGTTCTAATTTTTGTTGAGTTTATGGCGATTGTGCTGATTTCATAAAGTCACTTTGTAAGGGAGGTAGCCGTAGTTTTAATAAGATTTTTACAAATTTTATACTTAAAGTGCATATTAATGGAAGTCATTACATTAATTTTGAGGAATTTTTTTTTTACCGTTTTGGTACAGTGACTTTGTAATGGAGGTGGGCGTTGTTTTCATCCGAGTTGTCTCATTTTCGAACATGATCTGTATTTTTGAATATAAAGCTTATATATTAAATTTCGTTACGGTAGCTCTAAAATTACGACTGTTATCGTGACCACAGACAGACATGGCTAAATCGACTTAGGAGATGATGCTCATCAAGAATATATATGCTTTTCTATATCTGCAACGCTTACTTCTGTGCGCTAAACTTTTTTTTAGTCACGGAAAAGCTTAAAAGTGGATATTAGCACAAAGTAAAAAAGCTCAAGAAGCATGCTTTCGAACAAAAACAAATCGAAAGCAACAACAACAAAAAAAAAATAAAACGTATATAGGACATATGCGCGGTAAATGAATAGGTACTAAATTAAAGAATAAAAATGTAACAGGTGAGTATATTAGAAGAGAACTAATGGAATTCATCGGTGCAGGATGAGAATAAAATTTTGCAGTCTGAGTTAACGTGGAACAAAGTTTTAACACTCTTACAAAAATGTTTTTATGCCCTAAAGAAGAGCATAAAGTTAAAGACTGTTTTAAGAGAGAAAAACGTGAGCCCACTGAGGTTGCCAGAGGTTAAGGTTTTTTTTTCAAAAATTCCGATAAAAATTGCACTAATAGAAAAATAATTTACCTATATGATCAATCCACAAATTCATTAATATACCATAATGCTTAATCTTCCGCTGCTAATAGGAATTTCATAACACGGTTACTACATCGGTCTATCAGACCGAAGTGCAGAAAATGTAAATTTCTTTACAATAAACCTGTGATGCTCAAAATGAGTTCTCGAGCTAGGAGCTTTTTTAGCCATTTATACGTATATAAATTCTGGCGTCGCGAAAAAGCTTTCAGTCTGCAGAAAAATTCTAGTCGCTTTGCTTGCTAGATTTAATTATAATTACGTAGTTATTGTATACCCAAAAGAATTACATTACATTTTATTATATACAAACGTTGCGCTTTTTTATAGAAAAAGAAATCATTATTTCCACAAATGACAGATAAAAATATGTATGTTGACAGCTAATCAAACGATTTGAACATACACAGCACTATCGAATTGAAAGACTTGCCAAGAAACTTGGAAAAATCAAAATCTTTTGATTTTTCATCAACCAACTCGACAACTGCCAAACTGATCAATTGATTTGAGCAACAACCGACTCAGTTGACGATTGGATTGTTTTGCGTATAGCTAGCCTAAGAAACAAAAAAAAAAAACTTAAAGAAACCTTTTTTATGACGAAAACGTATTTAAACAAAAGTCCCAAACTTTAACAAGTGCCTCTGATTTTCAAACATTAAAATGAATGAATCTAAATTGATTTAAATTAACAAAAATTTAAAACACGCTTTGATTTGAGCAACAACCGACTCAGTTGACGATTGGATTGTTTTGCGTATAGCTAGCCTAAGAAAAAAAAAAAAAAAACTTAAAGAAACCTTTTTTATGACGAAAACGTATTTAAACAAAAGTCCCAAACTTTAACAAGTTCCTCTGATTTTCAAACATTAAAATGAATGAATCTAAATTGATTTAAATTAACAAAAATTTACACAGAACATTGTATTTTGCGGGTTATTAAATGTTTGAACACGAATGATTTAGAAGTGGACTTACGAGTTTAATGCCAACGGCTCATGTTCTCAAAAGGCTTATATGGTAGTTTTTAATCTCTGAGGTTTGCCTTCCGAGGCTGATTTTGTTTTTATTATGCGAAAATAATATGGTGGGACCCAAATCCTACGCACATTGCAAGTTTAAGGTCTAGAAGCGTCTACAAGCTTACTGTCTTGAAAAGTTCTGAACCTGTTGCTTCGAGAGATGTATTTCATACTCTTCCTACCACCAAGATTTTTTAATTAATTTGGGTAGCTAGGGGAATATTTACCGCCTTCGGATGAGCCTTCTCTGGGATTACAGGCATCCCCAACAAAATCTTCGGTCCAAAATTTGAGTTGGCGATGAATGTCGCATCCGAGTAAACCACAATCTGTATGAGCTATACGACAACGTTGACGTAATTCAACGTAAAATTGAGCTTGGTGTACTGCCATCATAACGAAGATTGCGGCATCTAGCATGAAAATCAAAATTACTGTTTTTTCGTACTCATCTTTCTTTCATCTTCAAGAAAATAAAATAATTATTGAGAATTTTTTGATCACTTGCTAAATATTTTAACCTGAAATGCCATATCTACACAAATTAAAGCAATCATTCAAGCAAAAAAAGCAGTATCTACATAAGCAGAGATAAAAAAAGCTGTATCTACAGGCAGATACTGCGTCTTCCATTTGTAGTAAATGCTTTTTAAAATGTGTTTACTTCTTTATTTTTTGCCCCAAAAAACTTTTAAATACTGATTTTTTTATACATAACATATTGAGTTTTTATTAAATATCCTTGTGCATGATATGATGGTTTTAAAAATATCAGAAATATATAAACAAAAAAGCTTTTTACTACATAAAACGTACAGTTGATATAGATACGGCTTTTTGAACTGTTTGTGATAATTTAAAATTATAGAACAAACAATCAAAATAGCGGCAACTACAGTGTTTGTTTCACAGTTTTTAAATCTTGTAGCAGACCATTATTTATTTATTTATATTATTCACTATTTTTGTTTAATTATATTAAGTACCGAATTCATGAATACCCTTTTAAATTATACAGTGCAGAGTGTGCACAAGCCATTATACATTAAAAGTGTGAAGCTGCCTTAACTTGAAAAAGCTTTTCATCGTTCGTTTACTGCATAGTGCATATTGCATTTATTTTTGTTCCTTTTTACGCTTAACGCATTTAGAGCTCAATGTTGTGAGCATACATAATTTCTCTTTCACACTCATTGCTGCGCTTCACGCAGTCAACGCTCAGCAGCCCTATAAAAGGCGAACGCTCACCATATTTTCTTCACTCAGTGTGGAACGATCATTGGCGATAGGTAAAGTATTTCTCCTTATTCTTAAGAAGTTTTGTAACTCGTGGTCCGTTTGCTGGCCGTGTTGCAAACTTCATTTTGTTGTAGTTTAAATTACTTTTAAACACATCAAAGCTTCCTTAGCTTGTTGGAAACCGAAAAGGCCGCAAGCGACTGTTGCTAAGATGTTGTTGTTTTTATGCCTTATGCTTACACACATGTATAATGACTTGTTCTTTTCTAGAAATCTACGCAACTGTTAAAAGCTTTAAATACTTTAATAATAATTTTTCTTTGTAATTGAATTATTTCAATAAAACAAAACGTAATTGAATAATTCTACAATTGGCGCCCAACTTAGTGGCAAGTACGAAGCACAGCGTTTTAATTTTTGAATAAAAGCTGTATATGTACGGCAAGTAAGGCAATTTTCGCAGTTAGAGCCCAAGATCGAGAAATTTCTATATTCTGCGGCTAAAGCAAACATTGTGGCCTGTACTTGAGTGTATAACTAAAGCAAGCTGTGGGAGGTACTTGAAACTCTATTTTTACCCAACGCTGTGGCAAACATTTGCGATTCTATTACCATATCTCGTCGGAGTCAACGAATAGCTGAAAAAGCTCAAAAATCAACGATGGTGACGCTTTCTAGTGATCAGTTTGAACGTTTAATGCAAGCAATGACCACAGGTAATTTAAAAAGTGGTTCGTTTAGCAGTTGTTCTGCGCGTTTTAATGGTGAACGGAGCGCCCTTAAGGTGGAAGAATTTATTTCATCCATTTCAACTTTTAAATCTGTTGAGAAAATCACAGATGATGATGCGGTTCTTGGTATGCCTATGCTTCTGGAGGGTGATGCTGCGGAGTGGTGGCGTGGTGTGAAGTTGAGCGTTAAAACTTTTGCAGATGTTATAAAAATGCTACGTGAAGCTTTTGCGCCACCGAAGCCTGCATGGCGTATATATGCAGAAATTTTTGATGGAAAGCAGCAGAAAAATGAACCGACTGACAATTTCATTCGGAAGAAGCGAGCATTATTTTCGCAATTGCCGAAAGCTCCTGCTGAAAACGATCAAATTGACATTTTGTTTGGCATGCTGCATGCCCAGGTTCGTGAACGTGTGCTACGTCATAAAATAAAAACTTTTGATGAACTGTTGACCGATGCCCGTGAAGCAGAACTTTTTGTTTTGGAGCGCGCTAAACCTGTGAGCGCTGAAGAAAATGTAGGTGCTACAGTTCGTTGTATGTTCTGTCGGAAAAAGGGTCATACAGAGGAAAAATGTTTTAGGAAGCGAGAAGCCGAAGCAAAAGTCGCTGCTCAAGCACCGATAGTCTCTGTTGTGAAGCCAAAGTTCGCATGTTATGGATGTGGTACGCCAGGCTACACTCGTGCTAGCTGTCCAACATGTAGCAAGAAAACTGGAGCAGCAAAAGCAGGCTGTGTTAATTTTAATAATATTTCAACAAACATTATTGGTCGTGATATACCTATTGTCAACATTCAGTTGTTTGGAGTGACTGGCCAGGCGTACTTTGATTCAGGTGCGCGCACGAGTGTTGCAGGTGCTGCACTGAAGAAGATTATGGACTTGAAAGGCTGCCAATATCAGAGGGTAAAGTGTGAAATAAGTTTAGCTGATGGAAGTACGAAAATACAGGAATGTTTGTCCACAATCTGCAAAATAGTAATTGGAGGTAGGTGCCTCAATATTCAATTTATCATTCTTCCCAACGCTCAAGGCAACCGCACTCTAATTGGTGCGGACTTCATGGAGCAAGCCGGAATTGTGCTCAACATGGGCCAAAAATATTGGTATTTTGAGAATACCCCCTCTCAGCAATTCGATTTTAATGACGCATTACCACTTGGATTGAATTCATTGGAAACCATCAAAGCTGCAAACACAAAACTCCAAAGTGATGTATCCATGCAGCATCCTACAAAAGTCGAGCTCGCAGAATCAAAACGCAAACCTTTTGGAGCTATAGCAAATGAACCCAAATTTTTAAAAGTCAGCCATGTTGAATATAAAAGGCATCAAACACATATATCCGATTTTGAGAATTACGGCCCTGATTATGTGAAATCTAGCGATTATTCACCGCAGTCGATCCAAGCAATCTTTCGAGATGCTTTGCCTTTACATGTTATAACCCCAAATCGTGAGAAATTGAATAGTACAGCTCATCTTTTCGAGGGCGTTTATTTTACCGAAGTAGATGAACGAGAACCAATTTTTACAAAACTTTATTCTTTTAATTTTAAAATTATCAAAGAAAATGATGGACCACAGCTTAGTATAGAACAGAAGGCTCAGCTGGATGACGTATTGCAAAGACATGAAGTGGTTTTTGGTGAAATTGGAGAACCAACCCCATACGCGGTGCATAAAATAAACACCGGCAATCATGATCCATTTTCATTGCCACCATACCGACTTTCTTTTGCTAAGTGTCGTGAGCTCAAAGATGAAATTTCTAAAATGCTTGAGAGCGATGTTATTGAGGAGTGCGAATCAGCATGGACATCTCCTGTGGTTATGGTGCCAAAGAAAGGTGGTGGCATCCGTGTTTGTGTTGATTACCGCAAATTGAATTCGATAACCATACCCGACCGGTACCCTTTGCCCCGTATGGATGATTTATTGCATGCAGCAAAAAGCACAAACTACATGACAACACTCGATCTGCAAAGTGGTTACTATCAAGTTGGAGTCGCCGAGGAGGATCGCGAGAAAACATGCTTGATTTCACCATTTGGTACCTTTTGTTTTAAACGCATGCCATTTGGTCTGCGGAATGCGCCCGCGACATTTCAACGACTTATCGACAGATTCAAGTCAGGAATTTCTAATGTAAGGCTGCTAGCGTATTTAGACGATTTGATTGTTTGCTCTTCTTCATTTTTGGAGCATCTTAAAGATCTTGATACAGTTTTTGAGAGATTGGAAAAGTTCAAATTACGCGTGAATAATTCAAAGTGCAATTTTTGCTGCACGCAGGTGAAATATCTTGGCCATATCTTAACATCTGATGGAATCAGCGTTGATCCAGAGAAGACTGCAGCTATTTTTCATCGAAGAGAGCCTAAAAACGTCAAAGAACTAATTTCGTTCATCCAGACATGCTCTTGGTACAGAAGATTTATTGACCATTATGCTGAAATATGCAAGCCATTGACCGATTTAACAAAAAAGAATAAAGAATGGACCTGGGAAGAGCCGCAGAGCAAGGCATTTAGCAAGCTAAAAATGTTGCTGACGACATCTCCTATTTTGAAACAAGCACAGGATAAGATGCCATATTACATTAAAACCGACGCAAGTGCTTATGCTGTCGGAGCAGTTTTAATCCAGGGGGAGGGGAAGGACGAGCACCCTATAGAATACGCCAGTCGTCTTCTCTCGAGCGCCGAAAGAAATTATTCTACAACAGAGCGCGAGGCTCTAGCCATTGTATGGGCTTGCACCAAATTTCGCGGCTACATTGAAGGCGAAAGTGTTATTTTGATGACGGATCATCAGCCCTTGAAATGGTTGTTTGCTGTTAAGTCGCCATCAGGTCGTATTGCCAGATGGGCGCTTCTAATCCAACAATATGATATAAAAATCGAGTATACGCCTGGAAGAACAAATTCAATTGCAGATATGTTGTCGCGCCCACCATGTCCTGATGACAAGCACATTGAATCAGAATTGTGTATATGTGCTTTTCATATTGATTTACCAAGGAAAAGTTCATCAGATATCCGCAATGCACAGCTGGAAGATGATTACATAAAAGACATTATCCAATCTTTGGAATCACAAGATGAAAATATTATCCGCTGGACCAATAGAGGCTACGTACTTAATGATGGCATCCTGTATTGTTACGCTAATGAAGACATTGAGGATGCGCAGCTGGTTGTACCTGTTTCTGAGCGCAAAGAAATTTTAAAAGCTTATCACGATGACAGCACCGCTGGTCACTATGGAGCCGAGAGAACTATAGCACGAATCATGAATAGGTATTTTTGGCCTGGGATACGTGCGGAAATTTCAAGATATGTCAAAAGCTGCATCGAGTGTCAACGGTTCAAAGCATCGAACATGAAGCCATTGGGTTTACTGCAAACCACAAGTAGCAAGCAGCGATTTGAAATATTATCAGTGGATCTTTTTGGACCTTTGCCACCGACAGAAGAGGGATATCAGTGGATCCTTATTGCTGAAGATGTTGCAAGCAGGTGGACAGAAATCTTCGCCTTGAAAGAAGCAACTGCAGAAGCTTGCGCTAAAACGCTCATTGAAGAAGTTTTCCTTAGATATGGAATTCCACGACGCCTAAAAACCGATAATGGTGTACAGTTTATCTCCGCCATAATGCAAAAAGTAGCATATTGTTTTGATATACAACAACAATTTACACCCGTATATCACCCCGAGGCGAATCCCGTAGAACGCAAAAACCGCGATATGAAGGCACAATTAGCGATCCTTGTGCAAAGCCAACACAACAAATGGCACTCCGACCTAGCAGCAATTAGATTCGCTATGAATACTGCTAAGTGTCAGAGTACTGGTTTCACATCCGCATACCTCACGTTTGGGAGAGAACTTCGCACTCTTAATGATATCGTAAACGACGTAAGAGCTATAGTCGAGAGCGAAACTTTTATTCCAACGATTTCACCGTACCTTCAAAATCTTGCGAATGTTTTTAAAGACGCCAGAGAAACTGAAGAAAAGCTTCAAGACAAAAATAAGTTATACGTAGATCAACATAGAAGCTCCCAGTCATTTGATGTCGGCACTCAAGTTCTCGTTTCAACACATGTCCTGAGTCAAGCAGCGAAAGGTATTACTTCAAAATTTATACCAAAGCGAGATGGACCTTATGTTGTAACAAAGAAGGTTGGAACTACAGCTTACGAAATTTCATCGCCGGACAATTTAAACATTCCTCTAGGAACTTACCATGCATCTGCTCTAACTCAATATAAGGGCACCAACACTACAGAAGAACCTACTCCAGTTCATCCAATACGGAAGAGAGGTCGTCCTAAGAAGCAGTAGTCATGTGTTGACGTACTCTCGGGTCGAGTCCAGTCCGTCAAAGGGGGAGATTGTAGCAGACCATTATTTATTTATTTATATTATTCACTATTTTTGTTTAATTATATTAAGTACCTAATTCATGAATACCCTTTTAAATTATACAGTGCAGAGTGTGCACAAGCCATTATACATTAAAAGTGTGAAGCTGCCTTAACTTGAAAAAGCTTTTCATCGTTCGTTTACTGCATAGTGCATATTGCATTTATTTTTGTTCCTTTTTACGCTTAACGCATTTAGAGCTCAATGTTGTGAGCATACATAATTTCTCTTTCACACTCATTGCTGCGCTTCACGCAGTCAACGCTCAGCAGCCCTATAAAAGGCGAACGCTCACCATATTTTCTTCACTCAGTGTGGAACGATCATTGGCGATAGGTAAAGTATTTCTCCTTATTCTTAAGAAGTTTTGTAACTCGTGGTCCGTTTGCTGGCCGTGTTGCAAACTTCATTTTGTTGTAGTTTAAATTACTTTTAAACACATCAAAGCTTCCTTAGCTTGTTGGAAACCGAAAAGGCCGCAAGCGACTGTTGCTAAGATGTTGTTGTTTTTATGCCTTATGCTTACACACATGTATAATGACTTGTTCTTTTCTAGAAATCTACGCAACTGTTAAAAGCTTTAAATACTTTAATAATAATTTTTCTTTGTAATTGAATTATTTCAATAAAACAAAACGTAATTGAATAATTCTACAATCTATATATATAAAAGAAAGTGTCCGAATGCGATGTAATCCCATAACTCGAGATCGGCCGAACCGATTTGGATAATTTTTTTTTTTAAATGTTCGTTTTAGTCCAAGTTAGGTTTTTAAGGAAAGAAAAATTGACCACGCCCACTTTTGCGCCCACTTTTTTTGATTTATCTAAAATCGGAAAACGGCTGGACCGATTTGGATAATTTTTTTCAAATGTTCGTAGTAATCCAATTTAAGTTTTGTCGGAAAGAAAAATTGACCACGCCCACTTTTGCGCCCACTTTTTTCGATTTATCTAAAATCGGAAAACGGCTGGACCGATTTGGATAATTTTTTTTTAAATGTTCGTAGTAATCCAATTTAAGTGTTTACTGAAAGAAAAATTGACCACGCCCACTTTTGCGCCACCTGTTTTGAAATCTATATATATAAAATTAAGTGGCAAATCTTCCTGTTCGCATACTCCTCCTAGACGGCTTGCCCGATTTCAATGAAATTTTCAGGGGTGATTGGGGTCTGTGTGGAGGGTGCACATAAGAAATTGCATGTGTGTATCTTTGCACGTTTTGTGCCACACTCCTTTTTGTCGCCCACAAATCAATAAAAATGCTGTATTTAAGACGGTTTTGGTCATATTAAATTAAAATTTGGTAAATAAGTTCGTATGATAACTATAATTAACTTTGAAAAAAATGGGCGTGGTCACACTTCATCTACGCCTACTTTTAAGAAAATATCAAAATACTTGGAAACCATTGGTCCGATTGAGCTCAAATTTTGTAAGTACGCTTTGCTTTGAGTACGAGGTGGTTTAAGGGGCAATGCCACACCCCCTTTTACCTCCCACATATAAGTAAAAAATTGTTGTTATCGAATAGCTTTAGAGTTATGGGTCGCACAGCTTAGAAATTCGGTATTCGACCACAATTTAGACGTACCGTTTCTGTGATGAAATTTTATGGGAGTGGACAAGGGGGAGGGGCACCTCCGATACAACCCAAATTTGTGATATCGAATAGCTTTGAAGTTATAGGAATTCATCTTTAGAATTCAGTTTTTGACCTCAATTTACACATGCAGTTTCAATGGTTTTATTTTATGGGCGTTGGACAGGGAGGCGTGACATCTCCCTTACAACCCAAATTTGCGATATCGTATTGCTTTGAAGTTATAGGTTGACAGCGTAAGAATTCGGTATTCGACCTAAATTTATACATGCATTTTCAATACTTACATTTTGTCGTCGTAGGGCAAAGGGGAGTGGCACTTCCCATACAACCCAACTTTGTGCTATCAAATAGTTTTAGAGTTATAAGTCGTACAATGCTGAAATTCAGTATTCGACCTCAATATACACATGCAGTTTCATTGATTCAATGTATGTTCATTGGTAAGAGGGGCGTGGCACCTCCCATTTAACGTAAATTTGCGATATTGAATATCAGCGTCAGAATTCAGTATTCGGCCCCAATTTATACATGCAGTTTCATTAATTACATTTTATGGGCGTACGACAAGGGGGCGTGAAACCTCCTATTTAACCCAAATTAGATATATCAAATAGCATTGGGGTTATAGGTCTCACAGCTTTGGAATTCAGTATTGGACCTCAATGTACACATGCAGTTTCATTGATTACATTTTATGAGCGTTGATCAAGGGGGAGTGGCACCTCCCATACAACGAAAATTTGTGATATCGAATAGCTTTGGAGTTCAAGGTCGCACACCAAAATTTACGCTTGCAGATTTACTGATAAAATTTTTTAGAGTTTGTCGGGGGGGCGTGACACCTCCAATTTAACCCAAATTTGCGATATCGAATAGATTTGGAGTTATAGGTAACTCGGCCTCAAAATTCAGTATTCGACCTCAATGTACTCATGCAGTTTCATTGCTAAAATTTTATGGGCGTAGGGAAAAGGAGAGTGGCACCTCCCATACAATCAAAATTTGTGCTATCGAATAGTTTTGGAGTTATATGTCGCACAGTTTGGAATTCGGTATTCGACCTCCATGTAGACATCCAGTTTAATTGATTACATTCTATTAGCGGTGATGAAGAGGGAGTGGCACTTCCTATACAACCCAAATTTGTTATATCGAATAGCTTTGTGGATATAGGTCGCACAGTCTCAGAATTCAGTATTTGACCTCAATTTAGACAGGCTGTTTAACTGATAACATTATATGGGCGTTTGAATAGGGAGAGTGGCAGCAACGCGCCGGGTTTCAGCTAGTTTTTAATAAAATCGGAAAAAATATCATTAATATTGAGTGCAAACTGAACTTCACTATCCTGAAGAACCAAATATTTATAACCATCCAATCTCAGAATATTGAAATATGTAGATGCCGTACTCTTCCTTATGACGGCAGTGTAGCCAATTGGAGAAGGAGCGCGCTCAGGCGGCTGTTACCCAACCAAGGTTTGATATGGCCAAAAATTTAAGCAATTGAAAAGGTTTGTCATTGTCTGAGAGACAGTAAATTAATCAGTTTATGTACAACTTTTACAAAACAGCAACCTTGTAGCCGACGTGCTTTGGAGCAACAGTTTTTTCAGAGAAACACCCATGGTATAATTATTGAGAAGGTAGTAGCGTAAATTGGCTTTTTTCTCACAAGTGGCGATCGAAAGTTTTCAAAATTAGCTGTTCATGCAATGACTCAAAGAAAAGTGAAAAAATAAGCAACGACTTAAACATAGCTAGTCAACCGCAGCCCACTAAAATCATTTCAATAAACTTCGCGAATAAATTTAACTAGTAGGCCTGTGTGGCGGCCGTAGCCTAGTAGGTAGAGTGCGAGGCCCCTAAGCTAAAGAACCGCGGTAGCCCGGGTTCAATTCTAGCTCAGACAGAAAGTTTTTTCAATTGACTTAATTTTTCTGTTCGGTCGACACCTCTCTGCAGACAATGGCAAGCCTCAGAGAGTAAAAACTGCCATGTGAAGCTTCTTGAGAACATAAGCCGTTCGGAGTTGGCATAAAAAACACGTAGGTCCAGTTCTCGATCATTTGTGATCAAACATTTAATAACACGCACAACACAATTGATCAATAGAAGCTAGGTTAAAGTTCTTCCATACCTCACATATTTTTAGGCATATGCTGAAATTAAGAAGAGAAAAAGCAACATAACAACAACAATTGTATGCAAACTTTAACTCGCTATAACTTTAAAAATATAAATTTTTAAGAAATAAAAAGTTCAGTTTGCACATCTACAGGTCTAAACCTACCAAACCATAATAAATTTATTAAAATTGGACTTGTACTTACAAAGCCTTACGCCGTACAAAATTTGTGTTTGCGTTGTATATATACGAAGAGAAGATGAATCAAAGAAAAGTTAAAAAATAAACAACGACTTAAACATAGCTAGTCAACAGCAACAAACTACAACTCCCATGGCTGTTTTTGACAACTCCTGATCGCCAAAAAACTGTCACTACTACCTTGTCAAATAATTATACCATGGGAACGCCATGCTTTACAGTGGCTGGTGTTGTATTAATAACCTTTAGTTTAGCGTTGCCAGACGTTTTTTTAAAAATGTAAATTAAAAAAAACAACTGTATTTTCAACCAAAAAACTGTAACCCTAAATAAAACCAAGATTAATTTTATTGGTATTTATTTAATTATTAAAATCAAAATAATAAAAAAGCAACTACAATTTAATTTAAGAATAACATAAGCAGTTAACAAAAAACCTTGAATAGCATATGTACTTTTGAATAGATCACATTTTGTTTTTGAAATTTATTTAATTTATTTTTCGTAAATTGACGTGTTAATTTTTTTGTACATTTGGTTTGACTTATAAAATTTAATACAATTTGATGCATTCTTTGTTAAGAGATCTTTTTTTTTTAGAATACCACAAAGTGCGGGAATTTCAATCTTATTTCTAAGATTTGTTTTATTAATATTAATAACTGAAAATATTTTTTTTACATTTGCAGTGGATATTTAAATGCATAGAGCAGCAGAAACCATTTTCCCTAAAAAAAAGAAGTGCTTCACTACTATCGCTTCTTTTTATTTCTAAAATAGATACTAAAAAAATTTAATATTACTGTCAGCATTGAAATTTAAATTGCTAAAATTACTTTGGCGTAATTCGCGCCCTTCATCATCAACTTCTTGCAATTCGTTAATGTTTATAACATTTGTCAAGTGTTGACTCAATTGCGATATAAATGGTTGATAAGTTTTTAAAACTTTAATTAAAGACAGAAGTTCTATATCTTTTTAAAAATAGTTTTAAAATTTAAATTTCAGTTTCAGTTTATTACATAGCTCAACATAAAACTTTACGCAATGTTCTCTGAAGTCCATTTCCTCGGATTGTAGTAAATTAGGAGCTTACATCATTGCTATATATATTTCACTACCTAAATAAATATCTTTCAGGGGTTTAAGATTGTTAATAATAATTTTCTTAAATTCAGTTACGTTAACAAATCCATCTTCCAGTTTTTTTAAAAACCACATGTAAATAAATCAATGACAACCAAATTGACATATCGAAGCAAATTCTATTTGAAGTCTTCCAAGTTATTACAGGGATGGTATATATATTTGAAAAAATTTTTTAATTATCAAAAATAAAAATAAAAAACCAAAAATATTTCAATTTATATTTTCACATCTAAAATTTAAAAAAACTTTAATTTGCACTATGAGTCATTTAAAAAAACTGTAAGCCTGTTCAAAAAACTGTAATTTACAGTTAAAACTGTGCATATGGCAACGCTGCTTCCGTTACTAACATGCTGTTGCACAGACCGAACACATACTTAAAGCTTTCTGTAGGCCAGAGTTGAGCTTATTTTGGTATGTTTTATTTAATTAAATTATGTTATTTTGTTTTGTTATGCTTATTTTACTATTGAATACTATAACAACTAATAAGAATAAAATATATACTCCAAATATATGTGTTTATTGCTGCGATGGCCAAACGCACACACAACTTAAACTGCTTGCATGTATGTGCAACGTTTAAAGCTTTTCACTGAAAGAAATCAAACTTTAAAGCATAAAAAAGTGGTACGTTTGTAAATTATGAAATGTAAGCAAATACGTGCAAAGAATCACGCATCGTTTCTTCATATTATTCTTTTGGGAATACGATAACTACGTAATTATAATTAAATCTTGCAAACGAAAATAAAGATTGCTTATATAAAAAAGCGCAACGTTTGTATATTATAAAAGGTAAGCAAATATTTATAAAAGAACTACGCATCGCTTCCTCATATAATTCTTTTGGGTATTGGATAACTACGTAGTTATAAATAAATCTAGCAAACAAAACGACATAATATTCACTGTTTCGAGTCTGCCTGCAGACTGAAAGCTTTTTAGCGACGCCAGAATTTATATATGTATACATGGCTGAAAAAGCTCTTAGCTCGAGAGCTAATGTTGAGCATCACTGGTTTATTGTGAAGAAATATACATTTTCTGCACTTCGGTCTGATAGACCGGTGTAAGTAACCGTGTTATGAAATTCATGTTAGTAACAGAAGGTTAATCAACGGTTTCAGATAGGGGGAAAAAAATGAGCTTAAGAGAGCATCTCACCATAGAAGCACAACAGCAAAGTTTATTATTTATAAAGTGCTTGGAAGTGGTTGGAAGCAATGACGACAGGAGGTCTTACTTAGTCAAAATGGTGTTGTGCTGGCGTGTTAGTGTTGCTGGTGGTGGTGGTTATGCTCGTCACGGGTGCTTTAGTCGAGACGAATAGAGCGAGCCAGCAAACATCCAGGCAATCGTTCTCGGTGTGTGGACTTTCGTTCGACTGTTTTAATGTTGATTTCAGTGCCTGGATTGTTGTCGTTTAGTTAAGATCTTTGTCGGAACTTGATTCCGGAGAGCATTTTGATAAAAAATTAATAAAATTTTATTTTGTTAAAAAAAACTAACTTTGCGCTGTAAGTTTTTTGAGTGAAATTTTTACTAATGGAGGAAATTATTCGAGTTTTTGCTTAAAAGTGAAGTTTGTGAACAACGTGTTTAGAAAAATACATATATGTATATATAAAGATACTTAATACTGCAAGGTTTTAGATTGATATAAGTGCAAAAAGCTCTAAATACTTATTGAATAAATTTGTTAAAAGTTGAAAACAAAAAGATATGCATAAAACCTTAATGCACTAAGTGCTGCCACTTGTTTCCATTACCTTGTTGCACGCACTTGAGCTGCAGCATCCTTTAAAACTTTTTTAAATAATGAAAAAAATGGCCTTTCCCTCATGAGGACCCCTAACACCCCCGCCACAACGCCTTCCAGCTCGAGTACAACAAGTAACCATATTGTAATACACAAACACTCAGGCACATGCATAAAAGTAATTTTGTGAGTGTGTAGGATATGTGTGTTTATAAGCTTAAGCCCGCATAATGGAGACAGCAAAAAAACAAGACCCAATAATATCCTTTAAATATCGTTTTCATATCCTTTGCTCAGTGAGTGAGCGTGTTTGCATGTGCGAATATGTCTAAAATTCATTGTTTTGCTTTAATCGGCAGTAGATACAACGTGCCAAAGAGACTGTAATTTTTTGTTGAATCATTTGCCGTACCGTAAAAATCTGGTTACAAGCCACCTACATCTACATTGAGCAGCAGCACGCAGCAACGCAACTAGAAGACGTGGTCGTCCTCAACAACGGTAGCAGCAGGAAAAAAGTTCTAAAAAATCCCTAAAATAGAATAAAAAAAAAAACAATCAAATAATATGTTGTTACTTCTATCGAAGCTGTTGCTCCGGTTCTCATATACAACACCCACACCGCCTGCTGTGCACCTCACCACCCACATTTGTTGACAGCAAAGCCGAGAAACCTTTTTTCTCGCGTTCTTTCGTGCTCTTTCTTCAAACCAATACAAACACAAAAACCGTCTCCACTACTATGTCTACTACTATTTTTTGGCATTACTGTTACGAGCTACAAGTTGCGTTCTGATTGCATGTGTGTGTATGCTATTTATTTCCTTTTATTAAAGTTATGTGTTCTGGCTCTATTCCAACCAGCCAAGGAAAAGAGCAACAGTTGCCTCAATTCAATGAATGTTATCGCATTACAATGCATCCTTGTCAGAGTCAACGTATTAGATAAGACGGAAGTTTGAGGGGGGGGGGGGGGGGGAGTTTCACCAAAAACACAGATATTACAAAATATATAAGTTTGTCATAACATGAAGATAAATTGAAAAATGTATATTCTGTATAGTTGTTTTGGTTAGAAGATAGCACGGTGTGATAGTCGTCCGGCACTTTTGAAGTGACCTTGTGCAGACCTTGTAAAGATCTGGTCGAGCACAACAAGTAATGGCGCATTAAAGTTGTCAAACACCCTCTAAATTTTGACTTACTGTAAAAAAAGAGTGTGCGTGTCAGCTCCGACGTGCGAATGAAGTTTACTTCTTACAGGGGGAAACCTAAGTAACTCTTTAGGAATAGGCGTATTTTCAGGAATTTTTTGGCTCAATGAAAATGTCAATCAAAAATCTGTAAAGTACGTTTTATAATATAAGTATTGAAATAAAAAATGTAATTTTCTTAAAAAATTTCAATAAAAAATGTCGGCTGGGCAGCATTTGTTTGAAGGCGTCTATGGAAAATTCGGGCATTATATTTCTTGGTATATTATTTTAAACATCCTAAAGCATCTGTTAAGCGAACATTTTTTTTTTTTCAAAATTTTACTTAGGTTTGAAATTTTTTACATTAGAATTTAAAATATATAAACACAAACATAATAGCAAAGGATAATATTATGTTTAAAAACTAGTTTTAAGCTAATTTTTACAAGAAATGTATTAGTGATTTATATTTTATTAATTTAATTTTTGCCAATGTCTGCGGCCTAACAGAAATATTAATTCAATTGAAAAAAAACTCTGAAAAACTTTCTGTCAGAGCTGGGTTTGAACCGCGGCTCTTTCACTTACGAGCCACGCACATTACCAGCAGGCTACGGCCAACACCAACGGGCACTTGACTTTCGATTAATACGCCCACCCTTCATATAACTGAAATCGTTAAGGTGGTATATTTCCCCAAAAAAGTATCCCAGGACAATAAAATTTTGTAAACCTAGTTCCTTAATACAATTCGTTACACCTTGTTTTATTATAACAATAACTATTTTGTGTTAAAATTAACCAAATGAGCCGACTAAGACGTCCAGCCCTCATATAACCTAAGTCGGTGAGGTGGCATATTTTCCCAAAAGAGCATCCCAGAGCAAGAAGCCTAGATAGAGAATTTTTTGATAATTCTATATTTTTTAAATTTATAATGTAAGTGTGTTTACTTTAATAACACTACTCCACAAAATGGAAAAAAATGTTTGCACTGTTAAATTTGAAATGTTTTTTAATCTATCTAATCTAATCTATTCTAATGCATTTTGGGCTGCTAATTCGAAAAATTTAATTCATTTTAAAATCTGCGGAGCCGTTTTTGAGATAATTACAGATAAAACTATTTCGCTTTTCACGAAAAGATGATCCAGCCTTAGTGACCTTAGCAGGTGTCCTTTTAATCCGATTTGAGAGCTAGTTTCAATAAATTAACTGTGGGCTTAGACCGCCTGAACGAACGAAATAAACTTCGTTCGTTTGCTCGATTTAAACACTTAATGATCGAACAACCTTCGATATTTTTGGGCGAATCCGGTGTTGTGCTCTGTTTAAAAACAGAAAAGTAGCAAAGAGGAGTAGCTTCAAAGACTAAATTATGAAAAGTACTAAAATATGTAGTAATTTATGTTTTATGTTTTTTTAAAGTGTTTTGTTAATTTTCGCTGCAATATAATTATGTTGTGTAAAGGGCCAATTAAAGTTTTTTAAGCGAAAAACCCTATATTTAAAATTTCATTTTAAAGCGACTGTTTATTTGAGGCTACTTTTTTTTTAATAACACAGTACGACAGTGGTTGGTACACATGAGAAATGTTAACAGAATATGAAAAAAGGCTTAAAATAAAGAAATACGTGTCTCGGCGTTTTGCTGTAGCACGTCAGAATTTTGAGAAAATCAATTTTTAAGCTTCGAAGGACCGTGGAGGTTCACTTGTAATGTAAAACTATTATAAAAAGTTCTATAAAAACAGAATGGGTGAACCGATTTTAATGCTTGAGCCAGTTTTGAAAAGGGAATTAAATTTGAATTTTTTTTATTAAAAAAACAATTTTTTCTCCCTTAGATGGCGCTAAAATTTTCATGTAAAGCTAAAAAATCACCAAAACTGTACGAAATTCATTAAAAATACAATGTTGTCAATTTGAAATGCAATAACTAAAGTAGAATGTGCTTCGCTAGCTGGGAACCGCTTGGTTCAGCGATATTTTTAATGAATTTCGTACATTTTTGGTTATTTTTTAAATTTACATTAAAATTAAAGCACCATCTAGTAGAGAAAAATCTGATTTTTTAATAAAAAAAAATTCAAATTTAATTCTATTTTCAAAACTGGCTCAAGCATTAAAATCGGTTCAGCCATTCTGTTTTTATAGAACTTTTTATAATAGTATTACATTACAAGTGAACCTCCAAGGTCCTTCGAAGCTTAAAAATCGATTTTCTCAAAATTCTGACGTGATACAGCAAAACGCTGAGACACGTACTTCTTTATTTTAAGCATATTTTCATATTATGTTAACATTTCTCATGTGTACTCAAAAAAATTTGATTTTGTCGTACTGTGTAATAATATAACTTTTAATGATTATTTTTGAGTTTATGGATAGCAAATATTATTTAATAAGGCAGGAATCCGCAATAGTTCAACTAAAACAAAAAAATATTTTAGGTTCTAAAGTTTTCTATATGACCTTGTTATTTATTATGGTGATTTTCTATGATTTGAATATAAATTCTAAGTGTTGGATAGTTTGAATAATTCTTGATTTTAAATACAAATTCTAGGTTTTTGGTAGTTTAAAATCGGATTTTATTGCAATTTCGGCCCTGCTAAAGGCTTCGTCAGAAATCTTTGTGAGGCCGGCGGGAATCGATCCCAGGCCATGCTTGCCTCGTGCAAGCGCATCTTAGCGCAACGTAACAACAGAGGCGGTGAGATTTCAGTTTCAATTTCTCAATTTTTCTCCCTATTCTTGTTGTTATTTTTTAATTGCTTTACTTCAGTTTATGTTTATGTTATTACATCCAACATTTTGCTTGAATTCACCACTAACAAAGCATGGTTACCGAAGTTGTTTTTAGATTTGCTAACAAATCTTCAAGGCTGTTTCAGTGTGTTTTTTGGTCGGGCTCTGAAGTTTGATTAAAGTTTTTGAGTTTTTGATCGAAGATTTTAGAAAAATGTGGTTGTTAACTTAAATGGTAGTTGAAAATTCGATTTATGACTAAAAGCAATTCTTTAAAGTTATAACATAAAAAGTATTTCTCTAAAATAAAAATCGAACGACTAAAAGTACCAATTGTATTTGCCTAACAAATGCATATAATTTGGTAGCAATTTTTATTTAATTGACTTCAAATTTACGAAATTAATTGACATACGAAAAATGTGAAACAATTTGATTTTTGTTCGTTTAAAAACTTTAATGGGCCCACGTTAAGCACACGTCTTTTTTATAATAACTAATACGAGTAATGTATTGCTATGGAGTGGCAAACCATTTGTTGTTGAGAAACGGAGTATAAGTTTTAGTACTAATATAAAAATAAGGAGTTATCAACCCTACATTTATTGATGTTCGGCCAAATGCAAAATTGCTGTTTACACCGCCTGAACGTACAAGATGGCGGCCAATGTTTGTTCGGTATTGATGTTCGTGCGGTCTAAACAGTACTCCGAACGAAGAATTTATTGCAATAAATTATTCGTCATGAACTTTTCGTTCGTTCAGGCGGTCTAAACCCACAGTAAGAAGAAAAGTTATGCGCATCTTTCTTTCATATAAAAAAATAAAATTGGACAGGTAGCTTTGGCGCAGTTAAAAAAAACGTAGCATGCAACTCTGTAATTTATGCGGAAAAAGTAAAGAAAATCTCGAATTACCTGTGCATTATGTATGTTCCAAAAGTATTTTTTAAGGTTTTGTATTGTATTGGGATAATCAGGACCATGGCGCTCAATTTAGCTTAAGCCTGGCGCGCTTTTTTTAACTTCACGAAAAGTGGGAGTAACTAAAGTGGGACATGCCTATTTTTAGTACACTTGGTGAGAGTAACCATATGAACCCAACCGTTGAAATAAAACATTTCCATTTGTGGGCGGTAAAAGGGGGCGTGGAAAGCCATTTTAAGTACAATCTCCGACAGTAACCTTACAAACTATATTACTAAATTTTAGTCTTATACGGCCCATACCGTGTTAAATATAGCATTTTAATTGATTTGGGGGCGGTGAAAGAGGTGTGGAAAAATTTTTTCTTAAACCATCTCCTATCTGAAACAAAATCGACTGTCTAAATTTTATATCAATCGGTCCAGTAGTTTTGGAGTCACACAGACACACATACATGCTTCACACACAGACAGACAGACAGTGCTTTGCTTTCTATATATATAGACTAGCGGGCCCGACAGACGTTGTACTGCCCCAATTCAACTAATTTCTTTGTGATAGTTTTCACTTTGTGAATTTTTGAAAAGTGCGGAAGTGTCTAAACAACGTGCCATTAGAGCCAAGCATGCCACACATGCCACACGTTTCTTTTTGAAGCTTCAATTCGTGACTATCAAAACCGTCTTAAATAAAGAATTTTTATTTAATTGTGGGTGGTAAAAAGGGGTGTGACTATTTTTTATTAACCGAGATAATAACCTTAATAATATCTGTTGTATATTTGGTGGCCCAAGGTGTTTTCATTCGTGAGATGTTAAGAGAAACAGCATGAATGATTGTGTATACATAGAAGGGTGGTAAAAGTAGGTGTGACAACATTTATATATAGTGACCACTACTAGGTCTCATAGCACATATACACCAAATTTTCATTATAAAACATGCAAAACTCGGTAATTATAATGCTTTCTGAAAAGTGGGCATAGTTATAGTTCGACTACGCCCATTTTTAGCTGAGTTGCCGAGAGAAACCATACGAATTAAATACGAATTAAATTACGAATTAAATCCATACAGCAAAAATCGTCTGAAATATAGCATTTCAATTAATTTTTGGGCGGTTATAGGGTATGTGACAACTTCCGTTTTTTTATTACTTTAGATATAAACTTTGCTAACAGATGTTGTAAATTAAGTGGCCTAAGGTGTTACCGTTCCTGAGATCTTAAAAGATACTGCACAAACGATTTTGTGTGTAAAGTGTGGGGCGGTAAAAGTAGGCGTGGCAATATTTATGTATAAAGTGACCACCACTTGGTCTCATAGCACATATACACCAAGTTTCAATATAAAAACATGCACAACTCTGGACTTATCTTTCGTACCTGAAACACACAAAAATTTTTTAGCACTAATTTTATTTTTTGGTGAAATAGAAAAAAAAATAAATCAAAAATGAAAGTGCTGACTTTGAAAGCGAATAACTCGTTCATTTTACAAAGGATTGGATTTCTTTTCTTTTTTTTAAATTTTGATTAATTATCCGTCTAATTGCGTTTTAATTCTTTTTCATTTTCGTTTCCCTTTTAATTTTTATAATTTTTCAAAAATAACCTTAACGAATTTCTTTATTTCGCAAAAAACTTTGGTAAAAATATTTCTTGTTGAAAAAATATTCAAAACCAAAAATTTTTTAATGTTCTTTCATATGCATACCATAGAGGTTTTCATATGCATAAATGTAGGGTTTATTTAAAGTTTCTATTGTAAAAATTTAAAAACTTTTTATACGATCGAAAAATCGAGCAGAACTATCTATCATAACAATTTAAGATTTTTTTTTGTTCATGTTTATTTATTTTGTATTTTTGTAATTTTGTTTGCATAAAAAGTAATGGTGTAGTGAAAGAATCGTGACAATTTCTCAACTCGTTTATGAGTTATATTTTCAAATACTGTTTAGGAGGAGTTTAGTGACAAAGCCATGTACAGAAGATTTTTATGTATAAAGATAATCCCTGGCAGACGTTTTCATTCCACCGCCTTACTACCATATAAATTTCATGCTAATCGGAGAAAAACATTTTATATTTTCACCAATTTTTAGTATAGTTGTCGAACTTAACTATATAAACTAAATTACCAAATCTTAGTCTAATACAACCAAAACCGTCCAAAATTTTTGTTGATGTGTAGGCGGTAAAAGAGGGTGTGGCAAAATATTTTTCCCTTTGACCATCTAGAACTCAAAACAAATCGAGTGCCAAAATTGGAGCTCAATTGAGTTTGTACCTATCGAACTTTGCTTCACTTCATGCTTATCCCCTGAAAAAGGGTCGTAAACATAGTGCGACCACGCCCATTTTTAGTACAGTTGCTGAAAGTAACCATACGAACTATTTAACCAAATTCTAATCTTAAACAATCAAAACCGTCTGAAATATAGCATTTTAAATTAATTGTGGGCGGTAAAAGGGGGCGTGGAAACCCATTTTAAGCACAATTGCAGACAGTAAGCCTACAAACTAAATTATTAAAATTTAACCTTACACAACCAAAACTATCTGAAATATAGCATTTAAATTGATTTGTGTATTTCCGTACAATTGAATTTTGTACGGAAACAAATTCAAATCAACACGTAAAATGCGTTGTAAAGTGGATCGGGGAATGCCGAGCTGCTGAGAACGGCGATTTTGGGATGTTGTTGGTGACTGCTCAATACTGGCTCGTACGGCTGCAATATTCTCATCCGATCGCCTTGGTCGCTTTTTATTTGGCCTCTTTGGGTTACCAAGAGTATTACCAGTTGTAAATCTTTCATACAAACGATAAATTGTTTTCTTGGAAGGCGCACTTTTCACTTTATTTATTTTTTTGAAAGCACGTTGAGTTTTCACTATTGACTTGTTTTGTTGAATGTAAATTTCAACAATTTTAGAGCGTTCGCGTGGCGTGTACTGTTCCATTGTAAACATTTGCTTGGAATGACGCTTCAAACGTGGTATGTCATTAGTCGATTTGGCATCACTGCGGAAAGTTACAGTGTTGCCAGATGGGCGCTTCGAATAAGGGCTACCCTGTACATCGATTTCGGTAAATCGACACTTTGACTCCAGGTCTTACAAAGTTTAACTATTTCCTTCGAGTTGCATGCAGTTCCGCATCTGCTATGGCCAATTTCAAATTACGGTTCCAATCGCTCAGTTGGGCCTGTGATAAAAAACGTGGCATATTCGTTGGGTTGAATTCTTCTCCACTTGATTGTGCCAACGCGGTCGATTCTTCTGAAACACGCCGTCGCTTTCCGCTTTCTAGAACGAAACATTTCGACACTGGTATTCCGTCAGAGTTTGGAATCAGTTTTGTCACCAACGGCACATAGGCATTGATCACAGTTAATTTACGCTGATAACTAACCCAATACCTGAATCAAACAGAAATAACACTCAGTTTCATGATTTGATTGCTCTCTCCAGGGCATTGGCACTCCAAATGAAAATTTTCGTTTTGCTCGTGAAACCCACGCTTGAAAAGTTATTCGGCAATTTGTGCAAAAACGTGCGGCATCCACTTTTTATCTTGATGCAAAATGGCAAATCCAAAGTAATTCAGATAAGCTGTTTTTAATTGTTTTTAATGCATCTGCTATACTTTGTGACCTTGTGGACTGAAAATATATACCACAAATATAGTAAAACCTGCCAGGATTATTCTTGCACACAATTTTCGGCATTTCACACAAATGACATGAACTGTTAACTTTTTTTGTTAAAACAGAAAGCACTAAAAAAATCACCGAAACGATAACGATTTTAACGCTTTTTCAAAAGGTCATTGCAGCTTGGATCAGTAGACTGTGTTTACCAACAAGGTAAGCAATTCGGGTAGTTCAAAAAATGATTAAAATCTTGATGTTGTTTTAAAAAATTGGAAAGTGTTAGGCGCTGACGACCGCTGAAATGATTGACAAATTAACCATTCGGGTGGCTTAGTACATCATCGTACTCCTTTAATAATGCAGCGATGGGAAAATTACTGTGATATCTATGGAAACTCAAATGGACTCATATCGACGCATTATTTAACTTTACTTAAATGCCTGCTAAAAATTACGTGTTCGTCAGATTTATTTGAAACTCATCATAAAATGTGCTTAAAGGTTAAACTCATACAAGTAAAAAGTAAAATTTAAAAATATATTAATGGAACATACCGTCACGCACCGTTGTTGCAATCGTAGTCACAATTTATTCATAGGGTGTAAAGATTTTAAAATGTCGAAATTTTCTTTTGAAAATTTGTTTTACCGAAATGAAATAAATATCGTTAAATAAAACACATGTCTATAATAAAGTAAATATATTTTTTAGTACTGTTTTTGAAAGAAATTTCATATTTTGTAGGGGTGTTTTCTCTCCTTTTTATCCCTTTACACAAAAAGCAGCTACGTTGTTTGACGTGTTTGACAGAATTTTGACTGTTTTTTATTTTCATTGGCTATCTTCGTCTCCTTTGTTGTTTAATTTTCTCTTTTTGACATTTTCTTTTGTATGTGGTTCATCAAGTGTCATTTGACGAGCACCAATGACGAGGTGCTCAGTAAATTTTTTACTGCAATTATCATTACTATAGTTCAATACATTATCTTTATCGGGAATACATTATCTATAGTTCTTTGTATCATGGTCACGCACATTAAAATCGAAACTTTCTTGATTTTTTTCGCATAAAATCCAAGTGTAGAAGCTAAATTTTTGCGAATTGCGCCTATGTTATCGATCAAATTTTCATTATAAGATAGTTAAAATATGCGGACAACATTCCTCTTTAGTATGATTAATGACATATTTAAATCGATCAATTAGCTCAGACGTTATAGTAGCTCAGGTAACATAATCTTTAAATGAAAATGGCAAAAATTTTAAATGCAATTATCTCAAAAACGGATATTTCTTAAATGTGTTATACTCAATTTTGTTTTAGTCTATCACTATCACAGAAATTAAAACTTTTTTGACATACGCAACTCTGATAAAGTTTAAGGCTTGACCAAAAATAAAATCCACTTGTTCTGAATAACGATTCAGCGTCATATGAGCTCAGATGTGTTTACTCTCACATGTGTTGAATCATATGCAAGCTAACGGGTTGGTCACAGCTGAATCACTCAAGACTACTGCAGAGGAAATGTAGCTATTTTTGAAACTTTTGAAACAAGCTATCTAGTCTGCTATCTGATTGACTTTTTACAAAGTTGTTCTTGTTGCTGTTGCCTTCTTTTCATAAATTACGTTACCTTAAGCTCCAAATTTTAATTTTGTAAAACCATTAAAAAAAGGTCACTATTAGTTGTATAAATCTACAACTTTTTTGTTTTAAATATTAATAATACAATAAATAAGTTTAATAATTATTACACTTGAGCTTAGCACTCAAAATCACTGGTGAATTTTTGAAACTTGAATATATAAGTAGATATAACTCTAAGTTTTGCTTACTAAAAGGCGCGAAATTCAAAAAGTGAAATCGGGGGCAAAAAGCTTGTAAATGAAACATACGTTAAAATTTTATAATTATTTTAAATGGCAGAAAATGCAGACAGTAAACGTAAAATTTTGACCTTGTCATCTAGAACATGTAGAAGTAAAAGTTTCGGAAGCTACACTCTTTGAAATGTTCTAATTTTGATCGAGAATAAGTTACAGAAATGTAATTTTAGGCCTATTTTGGGCATTTCCACCTTCAAAATTAATTATTTAATGTCCTGTTACGACATAAACTTCAAGAAAAAAAACTTTAACAGAAAGCTGGAGTATTTTAAAGTACCTATAAAAATTTTTTTTAAAATTGTGAGTCTTTAGATGGCCACTTTTGGCGGAATTGCCAATTTAATGATTTCACAAATCAAATCATTGCCCATATAATGGTTCAAAAGTCTATACAGCACAAAAGTGATAAGCTTTTAAAGACACGATAGCTCTAAAAAGAAACGATTTAAATTTGGTTTGCTTTTTTTTTCGGATTCGCCCGGAGGTATGAAATCTTCCAAAGATACGTATACCCGTCCTATACGCATGCACGATTCACGTTCTAAAATCTGCCCGAATCAGTCGGGACAGACAGAATGCACCTACGTACATACCCCCTATTGGCAATTAGGATTTTCCACTAAGCACATTAATTGGCTTTTCAGCGGAATTTAAAAATTGAATATATATAAACGCGTATTTAAGTATACTTGATTCTATATAAATAAGCAACATCGAAAAAAAATAATAGTAATTATCAATTTAAGGTACCCGAAAAACAATCAAAAACACTAAACTCATTTTAACTGGTTTGCGGCCATTGTCCAACCCAAGGACCTACGTGGCAATGAGATAAATCTCATATCCGCCAAATCAAAATCCCAATTAGTTGGATATGCATTTGGGCCAACGCAGGCATAAACTTGTATGGAAAAGAGATATACTCTGGCACACCAATCCAGGTGATAGTGTGAGTTCAGTCCAATTTCAAATCAGGAAACCACGTGAGCACGTAAATCCCGATTCGATTAAAAATTAAATTATTGAATAATTAAAAAGTAAGTTTTAAAAATGATTCATATTTGATGGTGCTTACTTTATAAAACAAAATATCGAGACAAAAAGAGAAACAGAACAATCTCAATTACCAATATTATATTGTTATAAAACTGCGTTAGGTATAATAGGATGAAGTTAAATTGATTTAATTATTTAAATGTAATATAATTTTCCGTTTTAAGACGTCTACCGAATCAGAAAAATTAATCATGTTGAAGTTATCATTGAAATCACTGCACATACATCGTAAAGGTTAAAGAAGAGCTTAATTAGAACTGCACTGACTCAACTTGAAAAACAGAAAATGTCTAGTTCCTCTCCTTGGGATGCTAAAATTTAGAGCTGAGATGAAATATTCCGAATTAATCTCGCAACGAAGTAATTTATACAGAAACATGACATAAAGCATCATTCTTCTGCTTCTTAGGGAAGTTAGTAAAATAATTTTAAGGCGTATTTCATAAGATGGAAGCATAATATTGGGGTTCCAACGACTATGACGTAAAGCAAAAAGTAAAAACTGTTTTTGAACGGATTCTATGACGTCGATGTAGACATTATATTGTGGGTTCCATACAACTGATGCATATTCAAGAATTGGCCTTACGAGAGAGGTATATAATAATTTAGTTGTAAAGGGATCACTGAATTCTTTAGCCCATCTTTTAATGAAACCAAGGACTCCTCTCGCCTTATTTATCACCATATTAACGTGGAGATTGAAGCGAAGTTTTGAATCCATAATAACACCAAGATCGAGAAAACTGGAAACTATTTCTAAGTTAGTGTTATTTATAGTGTAATTTATGTTACTAGCAGATCTTCGCGACAATGTCATTTGCTTACATTTTTTTAAGTTGAGATTTAATATATTTAAGCTACAGCAGTCCACAAGTCTATTTAGATCAGATTGTAAAAGATGTCGTTCTTCGGGTGATTTGTAACAAAGAAAAAGTTTCACGTCGTCAGCGTACATTAAGACGTTACAGTGTTTTATTACCGAAGGAAGATCATTAATGAATAGTGAAAACAAAACCGGTCCAAGATGACTGCCTTGAGGAACGCCAGAAGTGACCGAAATACTTTTTGAAAGAGAATTCTTATATAAAACCTTTTGAGTACGTCTAGATAAATACGAATTTATCCAATTTAATAATGTGACAGGAAACCCAATAAGGTGGAGTTTTTTCAAAAGAAGATTATGATTAACACTGTCGAAAGCTTTGCTAAAGTCCGTATTAATAACATCAGTCTGCAGTCCCAAAGTAAAACCATTTATAACACGCGTAGTAAACTCTAAGAGGTTTGTTGTAGTGGACTTACCCTTCAGAAAACCATGTTGAAATTAGAATTTGGATTAGAATTTTTGCAAAATCGCATTGATCCTACAAGGTTACTAATTGAAGTAATTTTCACAAATTATTCTCAATTTAATACAGTTTTGTTATAATGTAATTAAGCTAGAAAAACGAGTGTTCAACATTGAATTATTTATATCAACAACACTGAATCTATCAAGTTACACAAACGCACTCACATATGCTCAAACTATAAGCACACATATGCATTTGTCTTTGAATGTATTGAATTTCAGGCTAAAAGGTAATAACGTCACGATTGAAATGATTCTGACTTTTAAACATAATAGCGCTGAGGATTTGGTTAAGCTGAGCATAACGGAAATTAAAGGAATATTAAAGCTACACAAATAATTAAATCGATATCCTGTCTGACAGGTGCAGGTACAAAGTCAACAAGTATCCTGTTTGTGTGGTTATTTTATTTGGATATTGTCATATTTATTATGTGCTCAGGCATCCATCCATCTTTTTTTATATTTCAATATAACCGGAAGCCATCAATAAGTTGAGTTATGAGTTAAATCTGTGTTGATTTTTTTTTATTCCTGATGTTTTTTGAGTACATATCGCTCATACGCTCGAATAACGCCATAGCTCAAAAAACGATTGTTGTGTTAATAATGCAGAATTGTTCTGTATATCATGTTTCATATTGTGTAAAAATTTCATGTTATTATTTTGAATATTCTCCGCGTGAGAAAAGAAAATGCCTCTATCTCTTCATACAAGGTGTGAGTCAATTGAAAACTTTAAATGCGTTTTATGCAAAATGCCTTTTTTGAGTTATGATGTCATTCGAGCAAAATATTGATATGTTGCATATCTCGATTGGACTTATTTTGGACTAAGCAAACGGTAATATTTTTTAAAATTCATTTAAAGTCTGCAAACATATTTGATACTTTTTTTTTATATTAATAATACAGTAAAAAAAACGAGACAAGCAGAGATTTTTTGTTTTTAATATAATAATTTAAAAATTCAAACATTTACAAAAACAAAATGTAAATTAAAAAACACACGTTATTTTCACACCAGTAAATTTTATTACATTTCATTATTATTTTACATTAATTAATTTACAAATAAATACATTAATTTTGAACTATTTTTGTAAATATTTTTAATTATTATAATGGAATTTTATAAATGAAATTATGGGTTTGTAATAACTAAAATAGCAAACGCATATTAGAGATGTAATGTCATCAATAATGTTCATTTCCAAACTGGCGTTACGGACGATTTGTACGAATAAATATTAAAAAAGGAATGAAAAAGTTTAACTCTTAAAAAGTTTTTTTTTATATTTGCGTAGTAATTAAGTAGCACTATATTAAGTAAAAACAATGACAACAATGAACCCTAAAGGCCCATTTCCAATAACGCGTGAGATGCGTTGCGTTTTACGCTGCGGAAGCTGCGGAAAAAAATCAATTTCCAAGAGAACGTGTGCGTGAACATATGATATGCCGTACTTCTGCTTAGCAAAGCATAATTTTGAACAGTACCCGGATCAGTACATTTTGTAAGTACAGTCCGTACCAAAAAATAGCATAACATAAAAAGATTTTTAGAAGTGGTTAAAAATTTGCTCCAATTGGCTTTTGTACTAAAAATTTTAATAAGGATGTGTTTCTTGACATCTTCTTTCCAATCGTGCTAAAAATGTTCATTTAAGTAAAATTCATTTAAAAAAAAATGATATATACTTATATTTTTAACAAGGTTTTTTAATTAATAAATGTCAAGAAAGTTGTCTAAACAAAAAAATTCGTATATTTTTTAATGCATAATTTTCTTACCCTCAAGCAATACTAAAGTATAGTCTTTATTAAAAAATGGCGTCCTATTTTTGATATAACCGCAGTTTTAAGTTATCGAAATATAAACAAATTTTTTCACTAAGTCGCGAACCTTTTTTAACTTTTTGAATGTTACCCAATATTTCTTGATGGGAACTTAAAGATATACTAAAAAGTTAGTCATTTAAACCGGAATTTGAGCCCAAATTAAACAAAAAAGTTTAAAAGCTGTGTGAGTAAAACCAATTTCTTGGTAAATATAAGGATAATATGGAGGTTTTTTCTTTGTATTAATCACCAATAAAATCACCAATATACTAATTTTGTGGTTGGAGTTCCGTTTAATACTTTTAAAAAAAAATGCATTTTGTAGCAGAGGAATCTTAAAACTAAGAAGTTAAATGGTTTAAAAATGAAAATTATGTACCTAGAAATCAGAGTCATATTAAGGCAACTCTTTTGAATTTTACCTTTGTTTTTTTTCTTTTGCTATCACAGAATCATACAGATATGGTTCAAAACTTTCATTCTTGATCTTGATTAATTTTTGATATGAATTATTTACAGTAGAATTCATGGTTTTTGTTTTATAGTCTTTATTCTCAAAAGTCTGCCATGTTTCCATGGTACCTAATATATATAAGTTTTAATCCGACGGAACATGGCTCATGTCCCTCAATTAGTAACTCCTTTTAATTAGTCTTGAGCCCAAAACGCGATATTTCTTATACAACAATGAAAATCTTACGTTGTTTTTTTATAATTTCTTTCTGATTTATGACTAAAAATAAAAGTAATCCTCCAAATTTTGTGGTTACACTTTATCTTCTCATCATCGGTGATTGGTAAAAACGGATTAAAAAGTCATCAAAATATAACAATGTTTGCGAATTTTTGCAAAATAGTATAAAAAATTAAATTTCATAAAGAAGTGATACTATTTTAAACGGACTGCCATTATTTTTTAAAACCAAACTTTCGGTAGATTTTGTTTATGTTAAAAAAATATTCGAAAATGTTGTTTTCATAATTCTTTTCATATTGGTTGATATTTTTTGTGAACATGCTAATTTTGGGTGATTTTTGGGTGAGGGATGTGAGTTTTTGTTTGTGATGATTTGATAGAATTTTTACAATTAGTACAAATTACTCAACACTCATAATTGAAAAAAAAACTTGAGGATTTTTTGTCAATTTTGTGTGAAAAGAATTCGCACCAGTACCAAATACCTTGTAGTATGGTACCAATAGTTCGTACAGTATTATTTGGAGTTGCTCTAAAGTGAACAGCTGTTTCGATGTCAATAGCTGTCAAATCTTCACGCACGTGAATTATTAAATTTTTCGAATATTTTACGCTGCGTGCACACGCACTTTGTTTATTGGAACCAATTAGGTATGTTTTCGTGCATTGATTCTTTGCGTAAATTTACGAAACGCATCTCACGCGTTATTGGAAATGGGTCTTGATGGTTTGTTTTTAAAATAAGTAGATATCCACAAATCTAATAAATCTTCATTAATTATTACCTTAGACTTTCTTTTCCACTGAAAGTTGCACTTTTACTTTTGGTTTTCACACGATTTGTTGAAAACAATGTATACAAAATTAACCCGTTAATGAATATTTTTGATATTAATTATTTATCTAACAGCCAAAAACGATTCAAACGTAATATTAAAAGAATTTTTAACAAAGAATTTTTTACAAACTAAAACAAACTCACTGAACAAAAATTTACTAACTTCAAAATTACATTTAGACTTAATTAATATTTTTACAATATTTTACACGCCCTGCAATAAAGGGTTAATCTTGTTCAGTTATTTTTATGTAACGGTTTCGCTTAAGTGTTGACAAAGAAAGTGTAAACAATTAGAATCTTAGACGCAATTGCAATTAGGATTTTAGCCGTTTAGAAAAAAGTATTTTATAAAAAGGCTAAATGCTTTTCAATTTTTTTCTTTAGAAATTTACCATTTTATAGATTATTTCATAAAAAGACCCTACTTTAAAGTAAAACAAAAACAACCTAAACTGAATTAAATATAAACTTTACAACAATAGCTGCGTTTTATTCGTTCTGGTTTAACCAGTGAACGAATAGATCGCATTAGTTAAAGCTTTGTAAGTTTTGCCTTAGACCGTTTGGGGCATTGTCGCCAAATGATATGACCAAATGGCTGATTGCAAAACAATACCATTACTGCTTCTGACCGCTTGGGGCATTGTCGACGATGATATGACTAAACAGCACAGATGTTTCTTTTACCAGCATTGGGTGACTAAGAAGGGTTGTAAACCAAACTCTTACTTGCGAGTGCTGCCACAAACTAAAACAAATAGCGACATATATAGAGCCGTAGCGAAAAAAAAAATAGTTCAACGAGATGAACTAGCTACTGAGCAAGTTCATCTTTTTGTTAGTGTTCTGCATGTTATTTAGAACCTATTTGGTTTAAACAGAACGAATAAAACACGCCTAATATTACATTTTTTATTTTTTTATTTTACAATTGTATTTTTACCATTTTTGTGAAGCGAAGCTTTTCACGCCTCGTTTTGTGATTTGCTTGAGTGAAATCTGAAAAACGACACTTTTTCCATACACCTTTCTCTTAGAATTTTTGTTGCTTTCTGTGTCGCTTGCAACAAGAGAATATAAAATTAATAAAAATATTTCTGTGTTAGCATGAGAATCGAACTCGTTCGTACCCTTTCGATTGACAGTCCTATACACTAACAACTGATCCAAAAACCTCCGTTGACTATGAGAGTTTATTTAATATTAAGTATTAACTGAAGCTATGTTGCATAGATGACAAGAATCTATTAGCTATCCTACATTTGAATGCGTGAAGCTATGGTGCAGATCACATTAATCTATTATATAAAAGGATTGTGTATTGGCTATCTAAACAAAAAAATCAGCAAAAAATATAACAAAACAAATGTTGCTTCTACTTACTACCATTGTCATTAACATCGCTAAGTACGTGTTTTCTTTTGTTGATAAGAACAGTCTGTTCCCAGTCTGTTCCCGAACTAACTTCAAGAACTGCTGGAACTTAAATTTTATGAAATGACACAAGTTAGAGCCTGAACAAAATCAAAAATCGTTGCGACCGACGATTGAAATATAATAGATTCTAAGTCTGCGATTTATCGTTGCGGAAAACGAGCTGCGGTTTTTTCTACATTTTGCATGTATTTTCCAACAACAAAGATAATCGGCCGCAACGATTTTTGATTTTGTTCAGGCTCTTATGCGGCAAAGTAATAAACAGTTTTCGCCATTGCTAATAAAGATTGGTGATGGTAAAAAACTGGAGCAAAACGAGTTGCATTTAATAGAGACGCGATTTTTTACAAAGAAAAATACCAGCCGCCTGTGTCCAAATGGAATAAGATTATTTTTTAGTAATACTTCTGTAGATTTATTTAATAATTCTATCTTACGCGCAATATAACGCAATAAAAATAATGAACAATAACAAGCACACGCAGAGAAAAGACATGGTTGAGACATGATTACTGCAATAATAATTTGTTTACAGAAATTATTGTATTGTACCTGCAGACATAAATTTTTGCCTTAATAAAGTCATTATATACTAATTGTGGTACCAAAAATAACATCACGGTTCAAATCATACTATCGTCAACATATAAGGGGTATTCACGGGTTGTTGCAAATTGCAAGAGTGTAAACATGCAAAATATTTTACGCGTGAATATCAATATTGCAACATAATTATGCAATAAAATTAAATGTCGAATGAACACTAAATATATTGCCACCTCATTTCAAAATCATAAAAAGTTATTAAAATCAACGTACAAACTTAACTTTTTTACAGTTTTACCCAGGTGGCAACTATGTTTGAAAACAACCAAAACATGAATCATCTGTTTAGTATCACTGCTTGTGCGTTCTCGCGATTGGTTTGAGCAGTGCGTAATTCAAGAAGAGCTGCAAAATTGCTTCCAATGTGATTGTTTTTTGAAATGATGCAAAAGTTCGCAATCATGCATTTTCGCATCGTCGCAACTGCGTTTCGCATCAACCCGTGAATACCTGAATAATTGGCTCAACTATTAGTTGCAACAAAAATGTTGTGGTTCTGTCAATCATGATAAATGTGAATAGTATGATAGAGACAAACATACTAGAATTTTGAATGTTTGTCTGAACTACTTTTTGATCGTGGTTAAACGAAGCAGCACATAGTCATAAATCGAAAGAACTTATTGTGTCTGAACAGTTTGCGGGAAACCTTTGCCTTTGTTCAGACAATAAGTTTTATCGATTCCTTGTTATGTGTTTTTTCGTGTGTCAACTCTTCAATTACTTTGTTATAAATCGCCTTATCCTAAAGACTGATATTTCTATTCGGCAGCAGTCAATGGCAAACCTCTAGGGATATCTTAATTAATAGCTGTGGAAATTTGGTGTGCTTTAAAATAAAAAAATACTGTTTCAATAATATTCTGGTTCCTAAAAAAAAATCATAATAAAGTTGTTGCAATCATTTCATTTTCGTCCTAATAAGAAAATAATGGTCGTTTCAATAATATTTTGGTTCCTACGGAAAAATTCCTTTTCTAAATTTAGTTGTTGTAATCACTTTACCATGATCAAGAACATGGTGTCAACAATCATAATCCGAATCATACTATGATCCTCTAAAACATGGTTGTTGCAACTATGTTATTTCTATGCGTGCATTTAAACAAAAATTGCATAATTTGAAAGTCATCGATACAAGTGGTTTACCTTTTGAAATTGTTTTTGACATCAATAAACATTATCTAATAACAACAAATATTAATGCTAGCGATAGCTTGGCAAATGGGGCTATTGGTAAACTACTGCACATTAATATTGACCAGAATGAAAAGGTTAAAAAAGTTTGGCTGGAATTCGATGAGTCAAAAATTGGTCAGAAAACAAGAATGAAAGCTTCTGCTGATCGATTCAAGTTGGAAGAAGAGCTGTGCCAATACTACGAAGAAACAGTAGCATACCTCTAAATAAAAATAAAACGATCACAGTTATAAGAAATCATTTTTCATTAATTCCTGCAATGGCTATAACTACACGCTCAGAAATCTTGGATTAAATTCTAATACAAACTGTATTGTATATATGACCACACCAGAATTGTATTACAATCTAATACACTACATATATTACAATTGATTTTTATTCTCTCATGGGACTTAATTTTAATACATGCTTGTATTAAAATTTTTTGACAAAAAAAAATTAACGAAACATGTGGGATTCGAACCCAGTACGTTTAGGTTATAAGTTCTTGGCTCTACCAACTGCTCTATGAAGCCACATGTATAAATAAATGATAAACATGCATAAGAGCCGAACCAAGACGAACGCTGTTTTTAAAGACTAATCCAAACTGTATTAAAAAGTATTCCAGGTTTTATTAAAAAATGTCTGATATTTTGAAGAGTTTTAATTCTAATAGAAAAAGTATTAAAAAATGCATGATTCCAACGATTGGATTAAAATTAATTCCAAGATTTCTGAGCGTGTATTCATAAGTCACAGGGAGGATCATTCGCAGATTGTTTACGAATATGACAAAAAGCTTTTCTTGCAATTACTCTACGTCGCTTTGTCTCGTGTTACTAGTATTGACGGACTTTTTATTACAACCTCTGATAACAACCCTCAACAATTTATATTTCATCATGGAAGGCGAAATGATTTTTCTAATGTTGAGTTAATTCGAGAGTTTTAAAGATTATCTCTTAACAAATTAGAAACTAAATATATTACTATAAAAATTTTGATAGAGAGCAAACAGTTCTTTTCTGTAATGACTTTAAATTGTCAGAGTCTCCATGAGCATTCTCAAGATCTTACCGACTCTATAACTCAAATCTGTGATATTATATTGCTATCAGAAACAAAAATGCAAAATGATGAAAGTATCGATTTCACTAATTTCGCTTGTATATCGCAATTTCAGAGAAATAGTTGTCGTTCTGGAGAAGTTGCAATTTATCGAATTTATAATAAAGATAAGTACATTACAGTCACTTGCAATATGTCACTATATTTAAACAGACTTCAGTTACAAAATTTTTCCGCTGATATTTCAAAAATTGGTGAAGTATGTTCTGCAGAAATGATAGGTCCTAATGGACAACATATTTTGATGATTTCGATCTACATTTCACCGCAGACTACGACCGAAAAAAACAAAATCGATAACATAATAAAATTTATGCACAGATCTCTTTTATGTTATTCACGAGCAGGTTCCATTGAACTGGGTGAAAATTGTCACACAATGCCAATTGTTTTTGGTGGAGATTTTAATTGCGATTTCAGACATGAATCCTCAAAGGCTAAGTGCAATTCCTTTTTGATAAATTTCATTTACAAATAATAAGCGATCCAAATATTAGTACAAGACGATTAGGAACAACTATTGATGCAGTTTTTTCTAGATATATTGCCGACATAACAGCCATACCATACGTCTGCTATTTCAGTTATCATAAACCCCTAAATTTCATTAATAAAATTTGATAATAATAATTGAAAACATTTACAAAAATAATTCAAAATGGATGTAATATGTAATGAAATAAAATAATAATATGTAATAAAATCTACTGGTGTGATTATAACTTGTGTTTTAAAAATTGGATGTTATTTTAAATTTTTGCATTTAAAAACTATTTTATTATAAACAACTTAAAAATAAAAAAAATCTATGAAACTGTGAAAAAGCTTCGCTTCTCTCGTGTGTCCAACGTCGCCTCTATTTTTTTTCTTACCCCTTTGCCATGACGCGAAAATACATAAAATCCATAAAAAACTTTCAAGTTTTAAAAGCTGCAGCGGTACAAATCTCTATATTTTTCAAAAATTTATACTGAACTATTTTAGTGCATGCTTTATCTTTAAAATGATACTAATGTTTTCCTATTTGCAATAAAAATTTTTTGTTTTTTGTCTATGGGACGATTCGCTGTGCGGCGCCTAAACGAAAAATAACGATAGAGTTTTCGAAGCGAACATGCTTTGCTTATTTAAATATGGAAACGAAGTTTCGGGAAAGATGCTGTTAAAGATGAGTGTCTGATTACTCACTAAACAAGGTTTTCCACAACGAACGGCGATAAAATTTCTTTAGTAAAATTTTCCGTAGAATCCGAATATCGTTATGATTTTTTCCATTAGCCCGAAATTTTCCATATAAATGACAAAATTCAAAAAATCCACTGTTGAGAGCAATATTTTACATAAACGCTTGTAAAAACTTTTATTTTCTTCCAATGAACATAGTTCTAAGTGTACTAATGTATAGCTTTAATAATAAATAATAAATAAATAAAATAAATAGTCAGACAGAAATACCAAAAAGTGCCAATAGTGTTAGTGGTATGGTTGTTATGATCGAATGTGGTTAAAAAAGAATTTTTTTGACTATTGTTTTGTTCTTTTTTTAAACAAAATTAAAGTTTCAAGCCCTATATCTCAAAATAATTTTATGGGTGATTAAAAGTTAGCACCTATCTGATAGAAAATTTAACTACACAAATATATGTCTATAGAAAAGTCGTAATTTATAAAATTATAGCATTTTGTAACATTAAAGCAAAAACCATTTTCTGTTAAAAAATCATTTTATTGTACACTAATTCCAAAAGATTTCGGCAAGGGTGGCCGCCACTGACAGAAAAAATTGGCAAAAATATATGTGAATGCCCCATGATTGGAGGCAACAAAAAACTTTTTTAAAATTTTTTTTCTTTTACCGCTAGCCCGTTTTGTCACTTGAAACGCTTCAGGGTTTAAGGGCTTAAGGTTTCAAAAAATTATTTAAAGTTTTGGAAAACTATCAATTTTTTTTTTTGATTTTAACCAACCTTTTTGGAAGTTAGAGTTTTCCGAAATTAATTATTTTTATTTAATTCTTATTTAAATACACATTAAATAAAGTAACAAAATGCATAAAAACAATTAATAGTTTCGTGCTATAATATCATACTTTAAAAAATGACTTTACAAAAAATGTGTTAACTATCGGACACTGATCTAAAATTCTATGATGATCTAAATCTAAATTTTTGATGTTTTTTTATGTATCAGAAATTTTCAATACATTGGTAAAATTTTGAATGTCTTTTGCCTTGTTTGTGAAAAAACTCGTTTTTGAAAATTATTCACCAACAAATTTTTTCCATAAATTTTTCGGTTTTGCATGATTAAAAAATAAATGATCGGTTTATGCCCCACGTGTGTGCTACTGACTTGAAAATTTTGCCTACCACTGGTTTACGTTTACATGTTTCGGTAAACACCCGATTTCTAGTCTTTTTAACGTTGTACTTTTTTCTTTTGTGTTTTTAATAAAAATTAATTGTTTATGTTGAATATAATTGTATGTTATATTAAAATCATTACTTATTTTTTCTTTTGGTATTTTTAATAAAAATTAATTATTTATGTTAAATATAATTGTAGGTTATATTAAAATCATTACTTTTATGCAGGGTTTTGTAGGCAAAAATTTAAAAGTTTTCCAGTTTACACGATTCTTCAAAGTTTTGGAACACATTCCTAAATTTATTATTAGTCGTTGGTATCTTTTTACACGAATTTTTTTTAGAGAATTTACTTAGGAACGTATCCATGGCAGAGTTATCCAGGTAGCATTGACAACTGCTTATTTTCTCTACTAAAAGAAAATATAGCCTCTCAAAAACAGCTGTTATTGAAACGAAGCGAAAATTAAAGCAAATGTCGAAAACTAAGATTATAAAGAAAGTTTTCCATTCTGAAAACGCCATAAGGTCCATGGACATTATGTCATCCCACCGTCAATGCTACCTGGGTAACATGGTAGTGTTAAGGCTGAAGAAGCTCTCTTTCTAAGTGACCATAACTGTCAAACTCAGCCATTTTACTATTTTCCCTATTTTTGCTTTCTCATTGCATTCTCAATGGTTGTAGATTTTGTATGAGCTGTTAACTTCGTTTTGACAGTTTCGATCACCGGCTCTCCACCCTAACACTACCTTGTCTAGTTTCACCATGATTCTACCATGATTTCACGCCAGTGGTGCCAACCAGGGGTGTCCTAAGACATTTTGAAAGTACAGGCAATATATAGTTTTTGGCGCCCTTACCAAATTATCGAAAAAAATCTAGTGAATGTCATCTAGTACGAAGTGTGTATGGTCTTTTATGTTTTCTTCTCTTTTTTTTCTTTATTTCTTTCTTTCTTTGTTTCTTGCATTTTGCCCTTAAGCGCAGTTTAATTTTGCCCCCAAGCGGGATGTATGTGAAAATATGTAATAAAAAATAAAATAAAAAATGATCTCATTTATTATTATAGTAAACTTCAATTTATTATTATAAACTACAATATACAAATAGTCCATTTTTATGTGTATGTAAGTACTTTTGTTTCCTCTTAATAAAAAAAATTATTTGTAAAAACTTAAATTTTCAAACCAGTTTCGGTTTCGGCCGAATATTATAAGTTGGCCGAATATTGGAATCGAGCTTAAGCACACCAACTTCAGCGCCATCTTTTTATATAAAAACTATATGTTACAAAAAACAATTTTTTTTATTCAAACTGATGATGCGAAATTAACATGCAAATAAAAATTTCTGTCTATATTATATACTTTTATAGAAAACATCTTCTCTAATATGCCCTAATTTCAATAGCTTTTGCCTAAAAGCACCCCTAAGCTGTGACCGTCTACTGTTTAAGTTTTATATAATTTGACATTTGCTCGAATAAACCCTTCCAAATCATATGACGTTAAAGCATATGTTTTTTTTAGGCCAAGCGCAGCGTTGCCATATTCACAGTTTTAACTGTAAATTACAGTTTTTTGAACAGGCTTATTGTTGTTTAAATGACTCGTAGTGAAAATTACAGTTTTTTCAGATGCGAAATAATAAATTGAAATGTTTTTGGTTTTTATCTTTATTTTTGATAGTTGAAAAATTTTAAAAATAAACGCCATGTGACAACATTACAGCCCTGCAATTATATTCTATCATTGCAATTATACCATCCCTCCCCTTTGTATAATAACGCCAACTTTTTTTACCAGTATTTTATCATAATTGTGACTACTCCTGTACTAAATTTCTGTACCCTAGAGTATATATTATTCGAGATACAGTGCTTTCCTAATACTGCCACTGCCGTTTTCCAATAACCGCCCACCAGAGCTGTAAAAGAATGCATTCAATTTGATTTTATTCACAAAAAAGTGAATCAGTAAATAACAAAATAAGAATGCATTCAATCAACGCGAAATTGATTTATAAATAAAATGTTTAATTCACATTCATTTTTTAAAAAAAATATTAATTATTCATTTTTGTTATTCAGAATAATGAATAATTTTTTTATTCATTTGAATGCTTGAAATAGTAGTAATAAAAAAGTTCATCCAATCTGCATAAAACATATTCAATTTTTTCAGTGGGACAAAATATAATGCGGATTTTTATGATTTTTGAACCGAAGCTTTTTACGCCTTGTTTTGTGACTTGCTTGAGTGAATTTTGAAAAACGACACTTTTTTCCACACACCTTTTTCCTAGAATAGTTCTCGTTGTTTTTTTACTAGCGTCTATTACAACAAGAGGATATAAAATTAAAAATATTTCTTTGCAAGCGTGAGGATCGAACCCACGCCTTCCTGTCGAGAGATCTACATACTGATCAAACCTTTGCAATGAGTTGTGATTCATTAGGGCTATTCCCAGTTACGGGCAAATAGCTTTGCAAATGTATGCCCTACCAAATATTTGCCATCAACTGTGAGCACACGTTTTAGAACACTGTTGCAACTCACAGCTGTTTTGGAGGAAAAAAACAACACGAACAGTATTTGTGGTGTTTTTCATTATTATTTATCAAAATGTATTATTTATCAAAGTGAGTTCCATGTGAACAGAGTCTGTTAATTGTGTTTTATAAGCGGCGTTTGGTTAAAATGTGACAGCTGATTGATTGGCATATAAGAGTTGCCCATGCTCGACTGTATGCAATGGGATTTTAGTGTTGCAAATTTGACACAGTCGGGCAAATGCAAATATGTACATTTTGTTGTTGTGTTGAAAATATTTGCCATCATATTTTGCAAATGCCACGATGCCACGCTATTTGCCCGTAATCGGGAATAGCCCTATTGAATATCTCCTGAAACTATGTTGCAGTAGATGGCAGGAATTTATTAAAGGGATTGTTCATTAGCTGCCCTACATACTCTATTGTGAATGCGTGAATGCAACAGATCACAATTATCGATCAAATACTACTTTTCTGTGGCGAGTTAAGTCGGTGTTGACTCGGGATTAACTTACCATGGAAACGCGAGTTGAGTTGAATTTCGTCAAATCCACAAAACTCCACGAAACTTCTTAGATTTAACTGAGTTAGATTGGATGCTTTAAGAATATGAAACAGTCGCTCAACTGTTAAACGAGGATTTATTGATTATTGATTATTTGTTATGTTATTTTATTTCTGTCACTGCGCTGATATAAAATGTAACAAACCGTTCAGCAGGCACACAATGTAGCGCAAACTAATACTGATCAAAGACTCAGTATGTTTAGTGAATTCTGCACCTTCTGAACGCACACATTAATAGAAAAAAAGGCGAAGAGAATGGCAGAGGTCCAACTTGACTCAATGTTGTGCATGGAAACACTTTCGAGTTAGAAGCGCCATTATGTCAACTTGAAGAAAACCCAACCTAGGATCAACTCGCCATGAAAACGTAGTAAAAAGCATTTTGCATTAGCTATCCATATAACAAAAGTAGCAAGGTTCCATTGAACAGGTAGATTTTAATTGAGAATTCAGACATGAATGTTCATAGGCATTTAAGGCAAGGATGGTGGTCTAGCGCTCGAAAAATTAAGGTATTCTTAGGATTTTTTTTAAAAAGTTAAAATATTGAACAACGATATTTAAACTTTTAAGGTGTATTGCAACTCTCATTCATCATAAAAAAATATTTTTTTTTAATTTAAAAAATTGTTCATCTTGTTCAAAACGGCGTTCAATGAGACGCTCTCAAGGAAAAGGGGCACAAAAACCTAGAATATTATTAATCACTATGAATGCAGCTATGGCTGGCACTAGAAAAAAAGATAGGAAAAATTGACGCGCTTTTGAAAATTAAGTTCTTAAAACAGCTTGTTTTCTACCGGTTATTAAGTGTAAAATATACGATATTATCACATTATGTTACTTCTATTATAATTGGACATTAAAGTCAGAAAGACTATACTCTTGAAATATAAAAAAATCAGTTTCATAAAAATTCTAAGCCGAATGACAAGCGAATGACAAGCGATCCAAATATTTGCACAACAAGATTAGGACAACTATTGATGTAATATTTGCTAGAAATATCGATGACATTACATCTATATAATATACGTTTGATATTTTAGATATTGAAACCCAATAATTTCATTAACATTTACAAAAATAATTCAAAATTAATATAAAATCATAATGTAAGGTAATAAAATTTACTTGTGGGAAATTATTTTTTTAGTTAACATTAGGTATTTAAAATTTTTCAATTTAAAAATTGTTTTATTAAAAAAACCATTAAATTATGAAACGTATAAAACTGCGAAAAAGCTTCGCTTCGCTCGTGTGTCCAGCGACGCACCTCTTTTTTACTTTTTTTATATTAATTTCACTAAAATTCAAATAACTTAATTTTTTCTTTATGCGGTTTTGGTTTTTGAGATACCGTTGCAAAGGTGTTGGCTGTTTCTATTGTAGAATTGCTAAAATTGATTACCATTAATACTAACTAATTAATAAAACTAATATTTTAAAAAAAAATATATACCGCAACAAACATATGAGTGAAATCAGGAAATGACGATTATAACTACACGGATAACGTTAGAGATGTGAAATTTGGTACATACTATTTTTATATCAATAGGGTGTTTGGGATTTAAAATGGGCGGGATCGGTCAATGACCACGCCTACCTCCCATATAACATAATTACATAGAATGCCGGAACTTGCAACCATTACCTTATATTTCGATAATATTTATTAAGTCAGTATTAATACTAAGTGTCATAGAATATTGATAAATTACAAAAAAAAAGTTTTGCTTAAAGTGGGATTTGAACGGACGGCCCCCGTTTCAAAGTCTGACGCTCTACCCCCTGAGCTATACAGGCTACAAGTAAATTGTTGCTTCACTTCTACGAGTGAAGTTTTCTTTACTCCCAATTGAATAAAAAGTAACTAATATTTTAAGAAACGAGCTTATAAAAATATTTTTTATATTTTTATTTTTAAATTTTAAAATTTAATTTTACATATTATTAACCAAATTAACCACATTCATTTTTAATTAGATACAGAACGAATACAGACACGACATCATGGACTCAACAAATTTTTCCAATGGGAATAATGGATTGGATTTCAAATGGCAAGGTCCTAATGCGAAAAAAAGAAAGTGGAAAACCCTTTGCAATAAATTCATTTGAGGATCTTAATAAAATAAAGCTCAAGTCATTATAAATTTAATATATTAAATTCGAATTTTAAAATATGAATAACGAAGTTAGTGACCCTTAAATAAATTTATTCAATCATTCGCTTGTCAATTGTAGTATTGTTGATTTTAATAATATTGCAATAAATCCAAACAAATAAAACAGTTTTTATCTAATTCAAGAAAATATAAGAAAAATGCGTATAAATTTTGATAATTTAATTCTAAGTCTAGAGTCGTTTAAAAACAAACCTGCGTTTATCTTTTTATCAGAAACATGGATTTATGATGCTGAAGCGTCTCTATATAGTGTTACAGGAAACAGATTTTTCGCAATTTGTAATAATAAGTATGCGGCAGGTGGTGTGGCGGTGTTTGCTTTGGCAGAGCTTTACTGTGAGTTTTCTGCATTAAGCTTTGTAAGCTCTGATGCAGTAAATGGAATACCTTAATAACTTTATATAGACTTCACGAATATAATGCGAATGATGTATTCCTAAATAATCTCAATGAAATGCTTATCACAAATAAATCTGAAAATTTAGTTATTTTGGGTGATATAAATCTAAATATTTTAGAGGATTCAAATATAGTGGACAAATATAGCACGTTACTGTCATCTCATGGTTTAGAGTGTTGCATTAATCAGCCAACACGTATTACAAACTTGTCAGCAACTTGTATCGATCATATATTTGTAAGATTAAAAAAAACATATGATCTTTGTTTGAGCAGCTCCGTACATGATCTTCAAATCTCTGACCATTGTCTAACATGTTTATGCCTTGAAAATATAGAACTATCTAGGACTATGAAAATTACCGATGGAAAGGAAAGAAAAAAAAATTGATTTTACTGCTTTAAATAATGGTTTAAAATTTGAATTTTGGCATGAAGTATATAGAGAAGAAAATCCATCACTAGCGTACAATCTTTTCTTTAAAAAGTTACCTGAACATGTCAATAGATGCAAAAGAAAGGTCCGAAAAAAAGATTTAGGTTGTAAAATGTTAAAGCCCTGGGTGACTCCTGAACTGCTTTAAAAGATAAATCGCAAAAATAACCTGCACAAAAAAATTGTAAGAAATGCAAATAATGAAATCGTAAAATCTTAATATAAAATTTTGTATAAAGAAATACAGGAGCAAATCACCACTGCTAAAAACAATTTTTATATAAATAAGTTGTGTGTGATCGGAGGAGACAATAAAAAAGAATGGAATTTGGTTAACGATATTTTAGGAAGAAAAGACAAAAAGGAGGACATTCCAGACTTGAATTTTAACAATAACATTTTAAGTGATTAAGTTGAAAAAGCAAATGCGATGAATGATTTCTTTATAAAAATAGTGAAAAATGTAGTAAGAAAAGATAATCAAAATTCTTCAAAATGCAATTGCTTAGAAAAAGATTCTTTTCAGATTTCTAGTATTTTCATTGAACCTCTGACTTCCTCTGAAGTCTACAAAATTATATTGTCACTAAAAACATCAAACGCAAATTATTCAAAAAAGTTTATTAAAAAGATTGTATACAATATTGTTGACGTTCTATGCCATTTGATTAATACAAGTACTGAAAAAGTAATCTTCCTGGAAGACTTAAAAAAAGCAAAGGTGAACCCCCTTCTACAAAAAAGGTAGTAAACAAATAATAACTAATTATAGGCGATATCTATTTTACCAGTCTTTGCAAAAGTGTATGAAAAGGCAATGAAGCACAGATTAGTCGGTTTTTTAGATAAAAACAAATTCTTTAGTAATTGTCAGTATGGTTTTAGGATGGGTTTTTCTACCGAGGATGCTCTTTTAACTTTTTGTGATAGTATCTACAAAGGCCTAAATAGTAAAAAACAGTCTGCAGCACTTTTGTTGGTATAACAAAAGCGTTCGACACCGTTGATCACAAAATTCTTTTAGACAAATTTTATAAGTGTGGAATTCAAGGATCAGCATATAATTGGTTTTGTTCCTATCTAAAAAACAGATCGTAAATGGTAAAAATTGCAGATAAATTTAGTTCTTATGTTGAAATGCGGTGTGCTGCAAGGTTATGTGTTAGGTCCTGTACTCTTTCTTATTTATGTTAACTCAATATTTTCACAAAAATTTCAAATTATTCAAAAAAGTTTATTAAAAAGATTGTATACAATATTGTTGACGTTCTATGCCATTTGATTAATACAAGTACTGAAAAAGTAATCTTCCTGGAAGACTTAAAAAAAGCAAAGGTGAACCCCCTTCTACAAAAAAGGTAGTAAACAAATAATAACTAATTATAGGCGATATCTATTTTACCAGTCTTTGCAAAAGTGTATGAAAAGGCAATGAAGCACAGATTAGTCGGTTTTTTAGATAAAAACAAATTCTTTAGTAATTGTCAGTATGGTTTTAGGATGGGTTTTTCTACCGAGGATGCTCTTTTAACTTTTTGTGATAGTATCTACAAAGGCCTAAATAGTAAAAAACAGTCTGCAGCACTTTTGTTGGTATAACAAAAGCGTTCGACACCGTTGATCACAAAATTCTTTTAGACAAATTTTATAAGTGTGGAATTCAAGGATCAGCATATAATTGGTTTTGTTCCTATCTAAAAAACAGATCGTAAAGAGTAAAAATTGCAGATAAATTTAGTTCTTATGTTGAAATGCGGTGTGCCGCAAGGTTATGTGTTAGGTCCTGTTCTCTTTCTTATTTATGTTAACTCAATATTTTCACAAAAATTTCAAATTATTCAAAAAAGTTTATTAAAAAGATTGTATACAATATTGTTGATGTTCTATGCCATTTGATTAATACAAGTACTGAAAAAGTAATCTTCCTGGAAGACTTAAAAAAAGCAAAGGTGAACCCCCTTCTACAAAAAAGGTAGTAAACAAATAATAACTAATTACAGGCGATATCTATTTTACCAGTCTTTGCAAAAGTGTATGAAAAGGCAATGAAGCACAGATTAGTCGGTTTTTTAGATAAAAACAAATTCTTTAGTAATTGTCAGTATGGTTTTAGGATGGGTTTTTCTACCGAGGATGCTCTTTTAACTTTTTGTGATAGTATCTACAAAGGCCTAAATAGTAAAAAACAGTCTGCAGCACTTTTGTTGGTATAACAAAAGCGTTCGACACCGTTGATCACAAAATTCTTTTAGACAAATTTTATAAGTGTGGAATTCAAGGATCAGCATATAATTGGTTTTGTTCCTATCTAAAAAACAGATCGTAAATGGTAAAAATTGCAGATAAATTTAGTTCTTATGTTGAAATGCGGTGAGCTGCAAGGTTATGTGTTAGGTCCTGTACTCTTTCTTATTTATGTTAACTCAATATTTTCACAAAAATTTTAAAGTAAAACAGTAGCCTTTGCTGACGATATGGCATGCATCTATGCAACTAACTCAGTGCTTGATCTAACAGCTATGATTATCCATGACCTTAGCGTACTAGGTCATTGGTTTGCCATGCACAAGTTAGTTTTGAGTGACAAGACGAAAAATAATGTTCTTTAATATTTCAGGGAAGGAAATCAGTTGTGACCAATTTATGTTTCATGGCACAAGTTCTGGAAAATTTTTGTTTAACAATTATATATGTAGCTAATCGAGACACTTAAATACGTTTAACCATCTTGTATCATGTTCATCTAAATGTTTTAATGTTGAATGTGTAAAATCGTTTAAATATCTGGATGTTATTTTAGATTATAAATTCTCTTGGACGGAGTACATAAGTGCGTTAAAAAAATATGCGATGACTATTTTAAGACAGTTTTATATGTTAAAAGATTTTTGTTCTATTGATTTGTTAAAATGTATTTATTATGGTATATATCACTCAAAATAACAGTATGGACTAACATGTTGGGGTGGTACACATACTGTTAAAACCAACCCGCTCCTTATTATTCAAAAACACTTAATTCGTCTAATATGCAGAAAGAAACGATTAAAAAATAGCTTTTTAGTCTTCAAAAATTTAAGAATTCTGCCACTTAAGCATTTGTATTTTTATAAAGTCTTAAAAGCTTTTTTTAATAGTGGTTATTAAACTAAAACAAACTACTTAAATTATAATCTAAGAATAAATGCACTTCAAAAAGCATCAGTTCCACCGCATACTACTCAACACTTCCTACAATCATTTGCAAACGTAGCACCTAGGTTGTACAACAATTTGTCAATTAAATTACGTATCCTCCAAAACAAGAACGTTTTTCTGAAAGAAGTGAAGCAATGGCTCTTTGAAATTAATTATGTTGAATTAGAAAAACTAATTTTTATTTTAAAATAGCAAACATCAAAAATAATCATTATAATAAAAAAAAAACAAACTAATAAATAAATGTTTTCCTTACATCTGAATATCATATTTAATTTAAATTAATTTCAATATTTTTAAGATATTATTGTCCTTAAAAAATAAGCATCACTATAATAATTGTATTAATGACCCCTTAACTACTGAGTCTTTAAAATTAAGAACGTGCATTCGCCTCTAGTTCATTGAACTATAGAATACAGATTATTTAACAATGTAAAAAAAATTATATATTAGGTGTATCGAATAATGTAATTAATTTGTACTTTTTATTGTTTAATAATTAAAAATTTATCTATCTATTTATATATAACATACTGTAGATAACACTTTTAATTAAACTTTAAAAATTATAATAAAACATAACAAGTTAAATTCAAATTACATAACAGTAATAGTAATCAAATTAAGGAACAAACCAGTAAGAGTATTACCGTCGCGTCGCACAGTGGGGTATTGAACCCTGATAATTGTGATCAAATCACCTAGAAGACGGAGGGAATTTTTGACTTTGTTTTTTAGTTAGAATGGGTCCAAAGATGAAAAAAATTTCTGTCCGTCTGTCTATCGACACAATTAAAGCCGTAATTTTGAAGCTATTGTAATGAAATTTGGTAAATAAGCGTGTCTAAAATATAAAGATAAGAATCGAAAATGAACCAAATCGGATGAAAACCACGCCTAACTCCCATACAAAGTGACTTTATTCAAAACGGTAATATCTCTTTAAATTCCACAAAACTTCATATATCGACTTTTTTTTTGTATATAAGCTTTGACATTTAATATCCGCTTCAAGTATGAAATTCAACCAAATCGGATGAAAACCACGCCTACCTTCCATATAAAGTGGCTTTATGAAAACCGTAAAATCTCTTAAAATTACTTACTTTTAGTTTTTTTTTGGTAACATATCACTTATATTTGTTGTTTCAAAAAAAAAAAAAAAATAGACTTCCACTGAATTCACAACTTTATGCTTACATAGAGTATGTACCTAAAAACACACATTTTATAAGCCTAGACGGGAAAAAACATTAAAAATACGAACTGGGGTAATTGATAGCAAAAAGTGTGATTACTAATACTAAGAGTCAAGCCTCTTAGTAACGAAATTTATATTTTTTAGTTAACAAACAGAAAGTATAAAAAGAAAGTATTTTTGTGATGCATTAGAAAGTATAAAAAGCATCACAAAACCATTTACTTTATGGAACTTTATTTTCTTTCCTTAATATTAATGAAATACATATGCAATACAAAAATATTGCTATTCTATTACTATTCTACGGAATAGTGATATAAACCAAAATATTTCGTACTTTTACCCCTCTAATAAACAAACTGAAGCTACATCACTAACTGTTGACGTTAATTATATTATTAAAAAAAAAAACAAAACATAAAAAAGCTTTAACAAAAGCAACATGAACACAGCAACGTACACACAGCACAGAGTACCTTTACCCCTCCAATAAACAAATAGTTGCTTCGTCACTTGTTGTTAACCTTTATTAATTTATAAAAACAAAGAAAACAAAACAAATAAAAAATAACAGCAACAACAACAATAGTAACACTAACTTCATGTACACATTTAAAGTTTTCGACTATTACTTGCATATATGTATTTCAATTGCATGGGCATGAAAAAAAGTTTTTCTTAAAAACCGCAGAAAACTTGCAAACTTTTTTTTTTAACTTATCACTTATATTTGTTGTAACAAAAAAAAAAAAAAAAAGAGTTTCACTGAATTGAGTGGTATTCACAACTATATGCTTACATATGTACCTAAAAACACACATTTTATAAGCCAGCACGAGAAAAAACATTAAAAATACGAACAGACACTTTTTGTGCTAATATATTTCATTTGACGTTCCAAAAATACCTGAAGTAGAAGGTTCATCATATAATTTTTCAAGAAAAATCACTTGGAAATATAAAAATTTTTGTGTTTTTTCTATGCGCACACCAAAAGTAAAGAAAACGTCAAATTTGCAATCGCAGTGCACGGATACCGTTGACTTTTTTTCAATTTTTCTTTCACATAGTGATGTAGAATTCTATTCTCTTTCGAACGATACCAATCATGGTAGGGTAGCTTCGATTTGATTTTTTTAATTAATCACACAAATTGGTATGAAATACCCCAATGTGCGTCGGCCTGACCGAAGCCCCATGAAGGGAACTTTTGTAAAAGTGGGGGATCACGCCCATTTTTGGCATTTTGTTTTATAATACTTTTAGTTAGCGAAATGTTGAGTTACATCAAAATATATTGTACGAGTGAAATGTTATAGTGTTTTGTATGCATTCTAAAGGAGCGGTTCCGTAGGCGGATCATGCCCATTTTTGGAACTATGAATGACACTTATATTTAATACTGACTTACTAAATTTTATGTAATTTCATGTTTCCGGCATTTTATGTAATTATGTTATATGGGAGGTAGGCGTGGTCATTGACCGATCCTGCCCATTTTAAATCCCAAACACCCTCTTGATATAAAAATAGTATGTACGAGTACTAAAGTTCATGTCCCTAACGTTATCCGTGCAGTTAAAATCGTGATTTCCTGATTTCACTCATATGTTTGTTGCAATATATAATTTTTTTTAAAATATTAGTTTTAGAGGTAATCAATTTTAGCAATTCTGCAATAGAACCAGCCAACACCTTTGCAACGGTATCTCGAAAACGAAAATCGCATAAAAAAAATTAAGTTTGAATTTTAGTGAAATTAATATAAAAAAAGGAAGAAAATAAATTTTGTCCCACGGAAAAAATTTAATATTTTTTGATGCAGATTGGATGAACTTTTTTATTACTACTATTGCTGATGGTTTTATTATTTTTAGTTACTCTAACAGCCAATATTTTAACAAAAAACTCGATTTTTAGAGGTTCAGTCAAACCATTCCAGCTCGCGGATGGCTAACGCTAGAGTCGAAATATTTGGGGAAACATAATAATATAAGCCAAGGATTATTTTGAATATTATTGCCTAACAACTTTTTTCGTGAGGATCCTTAATGTACATATATCTAATATATAAAATTCTTCTGTCACGGGGTGCGTAATCGAACTCCTCCGAAACGGCTCGACCGATTTTCATGAAATTTTGTATGTATATTTTGTAGGTATGAGAATAGGTCGTAAAGTATATTTCAACCTCCTACTAACAGTGGGCGTGGCACCTCCCATACAACCCAAATTTGCGATATCGAATATCTTTGGAGTTATAAGCCGCTTAGCCTCGGAATTCGGTATTCGACAATTTACACGTGCCGCTTCGCTGATAAAATTTTGTGAGAGTTGGACAAGGGGGCGTGGCACCTCCCATACAACCCAAATTTGCGATATCGAATAGCTTTGGAGTTATAGGCCGCACATCCTTGGAATTCGAAATTCGACCACAATTTACACGTGGCGTTTTACTGATAAAATTTTATGGGAGTTGGACAAAGGGGCGTGGCACCTCTTATACAACCCCAATTTGCGATATCGAATAGCTTTTGAGTCAATCAAACAAAGCAAACAAAGCCTCGGAATTCAGCATTCGAACTCAATTTACACATGCAGTTTTACTGATAACTTTGTATGGCGTTGGACAAGGGGGCGTGTCACCTCCCATGCAACCAAAATTTGAGAAATTCTACAGCTTTTGAGTTATAGGTCGCACAGCCATGGAATTGAGTATTCGACCTCAATTTACATATACAGTTTCACTGATAACATTTTATTCGCGTTTGGCAACGGGGCCGCGGCAGCAACGCGCCGGGTTTAAGCTAGTAACGTATACTAATAACATAATACGAACACAAATATATACATAATAACTACAGTGATGTGAAAATAAATAGGAACAAATGTTGAGATCTTTAAACTTATTAGACAATCTCGGAAAGGTTTTTTGGAGGTGACTAAGGATCTAAAGGTAGCACAAGATAGACTGAGTGAATACGAAGGTTTGTTTTAAAAGTTTAAAATTATGGATGAAGCTTACAATTCTCCAAAATGAAAACGTTCAAACAAAAATCTTCGTAGTTCAGCTAAAACTACTGATATAGCCATGCCATCGCCCAATAATACTATTCTACCTTCTACTATGACTGTTTTCCCTAATGTGAACATACAGCTCGAAGATCAATCAATTGGAGCTGTCAATATTGATCAAATGACTGATAATATCGCACCAACTAAGGTCGCTGCGTCAGCTGATCAGATTTCTCCTTCTGTTGAAGCAATAACAATCATAGAGGATAATGCTGATTCTCCTTGCGTTTCTGGCACAAAAAAAAACTTACGCTGATACGTGTATTGCTTCAAATGTGGTCCCTGCACCTTCTTAAATTATTTCGGTTTCTACAGGAGCGATACCGAAACATATATCGAACAGCAGTATCAAAGCCCCTGTTCATAAAGAACTTGTGGTTAGTGAGCCTGCAAAATCTATATTTGTTCCTCGTTTTGCAGTTGATACATCCGGTGAAGAAGTGTTATCTATAGTAATAAAACTAATTTTCTGTTTGTTTGTTTGTTTGGCCTTTATACAAATCTAAACGGCTCAACGGATTTTGCTCAAACTAGGTACACATATTAAGTTTATTCCAACTTAAAATGTTACATACTTAGTTTTTGCCACGCCCCCTCTGAAATTTTTCAACTAACGGTAATTTTGTTATTATAAAACTTTTTACCATCGGAGATTTTTGTATATATAATTTTAAAAATGTTTTGTTATTTTGACATCAAAAACACTCACATATCTTCAAAATTGGAGAAATTTTCAGTACAACAACTTTTTCATAAAACATCGTTACTTAAGAATGAGAAAAAAACGACATGAAAATCAAAGTTTGGTATTTCAATGCAAATATCTCCGCATGTCCATTAATATATTTCATTCAAATTTTTTTAGTTCAAAAGTTCAATAAAATCACTTCACAAAAAAAGGTTGAACTCTACCGTTAAGGCAGTGTATATATGTTTTATGAGTATGCCAAAAAAGGTCCAAAATATTGACTTTTTACTCAAAAAATGACTCAAAAATTGTTGTTGTTGTAAAAATGAAATCAATTAAAAACAGCAAATCGGACTACCTTTCATATGACAGCATTTATTTGCAAAAATTCTTCCAGCTAAGCGCAAAAATTATTTTACTGTTTTTGTCATCAAAACAACAAGGGTATCCCCTTTGATTTTTTTTCGCGAAATTTATTTTTTCCAAAATGTTGTTTTTATATTTTTTACAAAAGAGTCAAGTCTCAAAAATAATTTATTTGAAAAAATTACCCCAATATCTCTTTCCAATCAAAAGTTATGGCTAAAAATCTATTTTTTCATACCAGACTTTTAATAAATCTTAGTTTTGTGTTAGAATTCTCTATACAGTTTGAACGTCCCCATTTATCTCTAAGAATGCAGTTGTGTGTCTGAAGTATTTACGATTATTTTGGATTATATAAAATCTTCTTTATAGTGGATCTACTTATTTTTTGCCTCCCCACCCCCGCCCCCCTCCTGTTAAATTTGTTTTGTTGTGTTGGCTCTATTTTTTCTCACTATTGTGTCACCGTTGTCACTTAGTTCTTTATCAATGGTACTTTAACCCTCAATCCAGTAAGCCGGCCTTAAAGCCGGCATCCTGTTTTTCTCAATAAAAATTATATAGAGCGTCGTTCGTATCTCAAGCTAGCAAGTCAGCCACAACCGAAGAATAACGAACTTGAGAATACAAGCATGAACACGATATATTTAGAAGTTCAGGAGTTAAAAGTTATTTTGTGTCAAGCGGCAGCGTGTAAGGTACAAAAAATTATTGCTCGTATAGCAAAAAAGTTAAATATTTAAAAACAGTGTTTATTGCCTTTCAATACGATTTGGAATTTTTTGGTAAGTAAATAATTATGATTTAGTCAGTAAAAAATATAATTTGTGTCGAATTAGCAATCGGTTTTTGTGTTGTGATCCTAAATATAATGCCGGCATGAAGGCCGCCTTACCGGTTTACCGTGGATTTTGTTTTGTGTTTTAGCTTGTAAATATGCGTTTTTGTGATTTCAGAAATGGCTGAAAAACGTGTTACCAGAGGTCAAAGTAAGCCGAATAGAAGGTTTAATTTAAATAAAATGAGTGACGAAGAGCTTCAGGAACTGATGGATTCCGTTTCTATTGAAAGTGATGATAGTGATGAAAGTTCAAGTGGTGGTGACTTCGATGATGATGACGACTTCCATGATCCTGACTATGTTGAAGCAGCACTAGAAAAGGAGGAAATCATCGACAACTGTGTCCTACAAATGGGAATTGCAGACACAACAGATGAATTTATTCAAGCAGTAAATCTATCCGTAAATTTAAGTGCAATTGACAACGACCAACAAAAAGGCCAAGGTCACCATTACCAACTATTGAGTCTACTGGTCCTCAAATTTTACCAGGTGTAGGTGGCTTTACTGGCGATTCTATAACTGATATCGATATAAAATCAAAAGAGTTTGCAAAGATAACGTGGAAGACTACACCAATGCAGTTGCATGTAAATGAGGTTGCTTTTAGAGGAAATTCTGCACTACCTAATGCAATTAAAAACTTCAGTACACCATTGCAATATTTCCAGTAATTTTTTACACCTGAAATAATGGAATTGGTGCGTAGTGAAACATGTAATGCAGCTCATACCGAAGATATAGCGACCAACTTTACCGTGAAAGTTGAAGATGTATACAACTACATAGGCATACTGCTGTACATGTCAGTTTACAAATATCCAAACCTCGAAAGCTATTGGCGGAAAAATGCATTTCCTACAGTGCAAAATACAATGCCTCTGAAAAAATTCGAAAGCATAAAAAGATATTTGTGCTTCCAAAATGAGGCTGATAGAGTTAAAAAAGGTCTACCTGGCTATGATGCTTTGTTTCGAGTAAGAAAACTACAAAATTTGCTCAATGATCGGTTTGATTCAGTACCAAAAACAGCCAGGTTATGTGTTGACGAGCAGATGTGTAGCACAAAGATAAAACATCATCTTCGGCAATACATGCCAAATAAACCACATAAATGGGGTGTGAAATTATTTGTGCTTTGCGACAGCCATGGATATTCGTATAAATTCGAAATTTATCACGGTGCTGGAGATGATGTCATTCTTCCAGGAACACCAAACCTTGGATCATTGCCCAACGTTGTAGTGCGATTATCTCAAACCATTCCAAATTTTCAACACTACATTTTATACTTTGATAATTTATATACGTCATTACCATTGCTAGTTTATCTACGTGCTCGTGGTATATATTCACTGGGAACTATTCGACATAACAGAATTCCGAATACTAAAATACCGTCTGATAAAGACACAGAATTAAAAAAAAAGAAAGAGGATCTATGATGGAGTATACTGGAAGAGCATATGGTGTTGATATTTCCACGATTCTGTGGAAAGATACGAAAAACGTGCGCCTAGCTTCCACTTACGTTGGAGTCAAACCCTTTTTAACAGCTTATCCATCTACTCAACCATCGAAAGCAGCACGGTATGATAGAAAAAACAAGCAATATTTTGAAGTTGATTGCCCACACATCATTCGTGAGTACAATTTGCACATGGGTGGAGTAGATTTGTTAGACGGTTTGATTGGTCGCTATCATATTCGATTGAAGACACGTGATGTTATGACTCGTTTATTTTATCACTTTATTGACATGGCTGTGGTTAATGCACACATTTTGTATAAACGAACCAATTTAGAACTGCAACAAGAAGGCAGTAAACAGCCTAACATAAAATTGCTTACTTTACCTAAATTTCGTGAAGAAATAGCTGCTTCTCTTTGCATCATCAAAGAAAAGCGACCAGTTGGAAGACCAACTACAAATACTGTACATACAAATTCTGCTGTTGGCAAGAAAACCAAACATCCAGTTGATGATATTCGGCTAGATAAATATGATCATTTTCCATTATGGATAACAGACAAGAGGAAACAAACATGCAAGTATTGTGTAAAGTTTGGTTTAACATCAGAAACAAAATGTAAATGCACAAAATGTGACATACATTTATGCTGCTCCACGACAAGAAATTGCTTTTGTGATTATCATAATAAACAATAAATCAGTATGTTTAAAATACGCCCATGTAATTTACATATTGTACTTTCTTATCTGCTCTAAGTTTACTTCAGTTTCACCTTTGTTACATATAAAATACCTTTTTTTATGAATAAAAACTAACATTATTTTGAACTTAAAAAAAACCAAGTCTTTTTATCTCTTCTCGGTAATCCGGTAAGCCGGCTTTGAGGCCGCCTTTTTTTAAACGCTCCTGGCGAATCAGGTAAGTGAAATTTTGTCAGAATGGCATCAAATTCATGTTACTCGACCCAAAAATAATCCATGGCGCCACCTTTGTAAGATGTGAGGGTACAGACTATACTTACACCTTGCGGTGAAAAGCTGAATACTGTTTTTTCAAAAATTTCTTCAAATTTAACCCCACACGTTTGGGATTACAGACAGGTGGCGCTATTTTCTGCTTACAGAAGAATATCTGATGTTCTTATACAGCCAGCAGATAAGTTTTGCGAAATATTTTGCGAAAATGCTATTGCTACCAAGCTTTTAAAAAGTAAAATAATGCAGTACTGCCAGTTTTTTCAGTCGCAGCGGCATCTAGCGTCATTAACACTTAAAAACATAGAATTGTATTAATTTAAATGTCTAGCTCACTTGCTGGACTTTTTGTTGTTTTTGATTTGCTTGCAAATGCGATTATATGATCCTGATCTCCAATGAAAAAACTCAGCTAATAGAAATTTTAGTAGATACAATCATTTTTAGCACAACGAATTTTCATAAAACATTGATAGCTAATAATGAGAAAAAAATTCTATGAAAATCAAAGTTTTTACTTTTAATGCCAATAACTCCGCTGTTTTTAATATATTTCATTAAAATTTTTTTTGTTAAAAAGTTCAATATGTTTTTTAATATTAATCTTTGTTTAGACGTTAAAATGTCCATATCTCAAGGACGCATTGAGTCCCACCATAATTTTTATTTTGTTGAAAAGGTAATTGTGCTTGCTTTAAGATTAAGTAAATATAAAAATTCTTTTTAATTTTTAAAATATGTTTTTCGTACCCCTTTGAATTCAATTAGCTCACCGCAAGAGATGGAACCACCAACAACAAAAATTTCCCTAAACTTTTTTGGATTAATGTTCGTTCAATTACCTTTCTAACGGTAGATAAATAAAATTTAATAAAATAAAATTCAAATAAAATTCAACATGTTTTTCAAAATTCCCGATTTTAAAAAACATTTAATCGAGAAGTGTATGTTAAAATGTTTATATAAGTGACTCCCGGGTAACACCGGGTATATCAGCTAGTGCTATATAAACTCTAAGCTGAATGTTGTAAATAAAATTATCTCTGTTTACAAATTCAATTTTTCATACGAGCGTGTTAAGTCCTTTTTTAAAATATCTTTGCCTGGTGATCTTTTTAACAGGGTATTGGATCAAAATTTCTGGCCTGACAATACGATGGTGCATGAGTTTATTTCTAGACCTCGGCCTACAAGTTCCTTGGCTACTGTTGAATGCACACGACTTATGGTCACTCTAATTTTGTTTGTAATAAGCGGTCACTCTAAACATTCTTGTAATAAGCGTTATGAATTTCGTGTGCAGAGCAAAAGCAACATTGATCTGTATTGCAACTGAAGAAGTTAAAGAGAGACAGTTAATGTCTAAATTGTTTGTAGACATAACTGTTGTTATTTTGCTGTGTACACACGTTCTTCTTTTTGAGTTGACTTTTTGTATTGTTTTCTGGAAATTAGCCGCGACAAGTTGTGCTGAAAATATTGAATAATAAATTGATTTAAATTAATATAAAAGTTATTTCTGTTTGTTTTTCTTTCGTGGCCTCAAATTCTAACAGCTACTTTACCGGTTCTTAACAAGAATCAAAAAACTAGATTGTTGCTTTCAGTTCCTTATCCTTTACCAAAACGTTCGTGGCATTAACACAAAACTAAATAATATATTAATTTTGAGTCACAACCTTCACTTTAATATAATTGTCTTTAGTGAGACTTGGCTGAAACTTAACACTCTAAATACTGAAATTCTGTGCAACAAATTTAACATATACCGCAAAGATTGAAACTCCATTCCTGGTTCTTGTTTTAAAGGCGGGGGTGTGTTGATTGCAGTCAAAGCGACACATTTCTCTGAAGAGTTATAAATTCCAGAATCCTTGGACATTGAATTCTGTTGTGTTCATGCTTAGTTTGGTTCCTTGGGCCTTTTTATTACATGCTCATATATTCCTCCCCTTTCTACCTTAGAAGTTTATAGCAAACATTTGGCTTCTATTAGCAAAGTTTGCTCAAAGCTACAATCTAATGATAATTGTTTAATAAGTTTTGATTTTAACCTGCCAAACGTTTCTTAGAACTGCTGTTCTAAAATTCCTGGAATATTTTTACCTTCGTCTGAAAGTTCCTCCGATAATTATTTTTTAAACGAGCTCTCAATCCAAGGCCTGTTCCAACTTAACTGCATCTTTAACAAAAATAATCATTTGCTTGATCTGGTGTTTTTTGATGACAGCAATATCGCTTCTGTGTCTAAATCAGATCCTCTGGTTACACCCGAAGATTCTCATCATCCAACATTAGAAATTATTTTTAATTTTCCAAAACCATCTGTGCAGTACTATGATTCACAACCGCCTATTGAGTTTAACTTTAAAAAACAAACTAATTGATTTTGAAGAATAACTTGTCCAATATAAACTGGAATTCTATTCTCAATATTAATACAAAAAGTTTATCTTCTCAGAGTCTTGATGATGCGGTATATGCGTTTAATGGAACGCTCAATGGAAAAATATCAAAAAACACATAACATAAACGATTTTGGATGCTGTACCTCGATTAAATGAGTTACTATTAAATAATTAACAAAAGTAAAATTAATATAAAAACTGATGCTAAGTCCTTCTGGAACTTTGTTAACACAAAACGTAATATTGATTCCTATCCTTCTGTTATGAAGTATAATTCTGTTGAGCGATAATGATGATAGTATTTGCAATCTTTTCGCTGACTTTTACAAGACCACTTATTCATCATCGTCGTATGATTATTTAAGTTATCCCTTCTATATTCAATCTGTGGATATTTATTTCCCAATAATTGATACAAACACAGTCTTATCATATTTAAAAAATATTAAAACATCATATTAAAGTGGTCCTGATAACATACCTTCATGTATATTAAAATACTGCTGAAAATAATTAGTAACTCCAATCTCTTTACTATTTACTTCATCATAAAATTGCTGCTATTTTCCTGCAGCCTGGAAGCACTCATTTATTATTCCGCTGCATAAATCCGGAAATAGGTCTTTAATTGATAACTTTCGTGGCATCGCAAAATTAAGCGCTTTGCCTAAACTTTTCGAAGCAATTGTTACATCACGGCTATCGCATAGCGTTAAATCTTTAATGTCTCCTTTCCAGCATGGATTTCTTTCTGGAAAATCCTCTGTTACTAATCTTCTCGAATTTACATCAAAAACTTTAGAAAATTTTGGAAAAGGCATGCAGACTGATGTTATTTACACGGATTTTAGCAAAGCTTTTGACGTTGTAAATCACAAACTTTTGATCTTATAATAACATCTTGTTGGATTTCCTATACCGTTGGTAAAGTGGATTGAATCTTACTTAAGCAATAGAACACAATCTGTTCTTTTTAAACTCAAGAAATCGCACGAGTTTCCTGTTACTTCAGGAGTACCTCAAGGAAGTCATCTTGGGCCCCTTCTGTTTCTACTTTTTATAAACGATTTGCCATCTGTCATAATGCATTCTAGCATCTTAATGTTTGCTGACGACGTCAAACTCTTCCTTTCTTTTAAAAATGATAATGACCCTGTATTTTTGCAAGCCGACATTGATCATTTTCATAACTTGTGCAAAACGAACCGTATGAACCTCAACATGAAGAAATGCAAGCATATGTCTTTCTCGCGCAAACCACCAATTAAATGTACCTTCAAAATTTGTGGTTATCCATTAGAGTCCTTAGATATTTTCAATGATCTTGGAGTTACAATGGATCCTAAACAATGCTTTAATATTCATGTAAATAAAATAACAAATAGAGCAAATAGTACTTTAGGATTTATTAAACGTTGGGCAAAAGAGTTTAATGATCCATTCATAACGAAAACCTTATTCACTTCCCTAGTGCGACCTATCTTAGAATACGCTTCAGTTGTTTGGTGCCCACGATACGGTTGTTACATAGACGACGTTGAATCAGTGCAGAAACAATTTCTTTTGTTTTGCTTAAGCTATCTTTATTGTAATACTGATTTTCACTTACCACCTTATGAATATCGGTTACAACTCTTAAATATTCCTTCTTTAAAAAATAGGAGAATTATGATAAATGCTTGTTGGATTATAAAACTTTTACATGGATATGTCAACAGTCCATATTTATTGAGTAAAATATATTTCAATATTCCTCTTCGTCCTAGAATATCTTTTGAGTTCCTCCACATGAACTTTCGTAGAACTAATTATTTGCAAAATGAACCTCTTAGAATCGCTTGCGGTGATTTTAATTTTGTATCTGATGTTATATCCTTAAGTGAATCCATGGACTCAATCAAACATAAAATTATAGATTACCTTCAGTACCGACGTTGCTTATGTAAAGTTCTTTCAAACATATATCTGATGCATCTGGTGATTTGTAAACACATTATCATTAATATAACAATCTAAATGGATAAATGAACCTAAGCGTAAAATGGAAAATTTTGGTGTATAAACATCTAAATAATCTAAATGGAATCTTCAATTGCCTCTTATCTTCATGATGATTTTGACTACATTTGTCGACAGTACCGTGGTGTCTTGGTTTTTACCTCTTGAAACACTACGTTAGATCGATTTGTAATATATTAATATGAGTGGCCGATAAGACCTAGTTTGTCTTGATGCCTGCGTTCGCAACTGGTTTTCTTTGTTTTATGAAAATTGGTTTGGTGAAGTTGACCTAGTTTGTCGTGTAACCACCCTGTCAAGCCAGGATACCACCGGCTTCAGGAAGACAGAACGATATATATTAGATATATGTATACTTATTGGAGTGGTGTTTTATTGGGTATGAGAGACCTTGTTTTGTCACACGACTCTGCCGATGTCCGGATACAAAAATTGTTGCCAACTTGACCTTGTTTGTCTTGAAAACGCAACCCTGCTATGCTGTCTGATATTATTGATTTGACTTAACTTTTATACTTTAATAAAATTATGTACTTTAAGCAATTTATTAAAACTTTTTAGTTTGTTAATAATACATGATTTCAATCAAAATCATACTTTATATTTTTTAATTGTATTAAATATCTTATTTTATAATTTTAAATTTGCTTTAAAACCTGTTAAGGTTTAGCAATCGAATAAATAAATATATAAATAAATAAATAAATTTGTATTTTTATATATTAAGCTGCATGAATTTTATACAAGGTGCCGCAGATATAGATTTAACTCCCTCGGGTGGTGATTCTAGTTGATGAGGCGAGTAAAAATATGCAAAGATGAGGTTCACTAGAGAGGAAACACTTGATAATATGTGTCATTACGTCTTAAACAAATCTATACTTTTATATAAAAGGAGACTCACGAATTTGATCCAGAATAAGCTCGGTAACCGCTGAACCGATTTTGATAATTCTTTTTTTATTCGATTCCTATGATAATATAGATTGTTATAGCTTACGAAGGTTTTCGAAAAATGTATTCTTTAATTATTGCAAAATCACGCATTTTATTTGATGCCTACATTCAACCAGCAGCACAATATAACAGCAAACAAAGCTTTTCTCTCTTTGTCGAGAGAGCTTCTCTTAATATAACACGACAGCCATGTTGTGTAGTTAAGCCGAATTCACTGATAACCTTCAGCATGTTTTTGTGGGATTTAAAATAATGTTAATAAAGTTGAGAGCGTGCAGAGATGTTTCTCTCTGAGCGAAAACTTCATATGAAAAAACTTTCAAAACATTCTGAAGGTGATCAGTGAATCCAGCTTTACTTTCAGGGAGATTCTTGCTTTCATACAGTGTTAATTAATTTTATTTGTTGATGTTTTGAGGGGAGTTTCCAGAATTTAGTTATCTGCATTAATTATGTTTTGCAGCCTTGCAAGCCAGCTTTTTCCCACTTGAGATTGTGTTAGTCTATCTATACGAATATATAAAAGCGTTGTGACACTGCACGGATGTTTGACAATCACGCAAGAGCCACTGAACCGATTAACACGATATAGGTATCAAACGATTTGTTATTCCAACTTTATCGTAATATGCTATGTTAGATTTGCCACGTCTACTTTCCATGCCCATTTCTTGCAAAAAATGCTATAGTTCAGACGGTTTTGGTCGTATGAGAGACTATAATTTGGTAATCTGCGTTGTATGGTTACTTTCGCTAACTTTACTAAAAATGGGCATGACCCACTTAAGTTAAGTCCAGTTTTCGGGGGATAAGCTTGGAGTAAAGCAAAGCGCACTAGGTTTAAGCTCAATTGAGCTGAAATTCCGGTATTCTATTGTTTCGAGTATGAGATGGTTTAAGTGAAAAAATTTAGCCACACCCCCATTACCGCCCAAAATTAATCAAAAATGTTATACTTCGAACGGTTTTGGTTGTATTAGGCTAAAATTTGTTAATTTAGTTCATACGGCTACTTTCGGCAACTGTACTAAATATGGCGAATATATAAATTTTTTTTTTCGAATAGCATGAAAATTCGTATATAGCAGTAAGGTGGTCTGCGGCAGGGCAACGTCTGCCGGGCAATACTATACATTAATAAGTATACATTAATAAGTATACATTAATAAGTATATATCAGAAAATTCTGATCGTCATGCATTGATGTTTCAATGCATGTGTTTTGTTCGATCACAAAACGATCATAAAAAATTCATTAAATTGGGTCAGGACAAATTCTACTATAACTATAACGTTAACTATGAATATATAGATAACAAAATAGATTAAAACATAGATTTATGTATATAACTGTGGAATAGTTTGAAATATTTGAAATATTTTTTACAGAATTATTTTTGAAGCTATATTTGAATATGTTTTTCACATGAATTAGTTTTTAAGCTGTAACACATTGCAAAAAATATAACAACATTTTAAGCAAATTAGTTTTCATCAAAAAATCATAGGGGGTAGGTGGCGCATGCTTTTTATTGATAGAAACTGTTTGTGTCAAAAAAAAACAATTTTTTCAGGTAAATTATGTTATATGAAAGAATAAGGAAAATTAAAATTTAAAAAAAATTAAAATTTAAAAAAAATATGTACAACAAAAGCAACTCTTGGCCTATTGTTTAGTACAAGTTGGATATTTTAGAGGTTTTTTGAAACAATATAAAACATTGCATTGGTGAGGAAACGGTAAACCTTTTCTCATTTTCCCAATTTATTTTATTGAACTTTCAAACGAAGAAAATTGGATGAAAATCGATTTGTAAATTGCGGAAATGTTTGCTTGCTAAGCCAAAAATGAAAGTTCGAACGTTTTTTTCTCATTCTGAGGCTTATGAGTTATACTGAGAAAATCTATAGTTTTATAATAACAGGTTTTTTTAAAACATACCTAATATCCGTACAAAATATTTCCGAAAAGAAAAGAAAATTACCGTTAATTTTATTAATCAATGATTCCATACTTGATTCCATACAAAAATGCATTGTTATGCATTGAGAAAGTCTATAGTTTTTGAGATATCGCCAAAAGTTTGATGTCATTATATCGGTTTTTTTTAAATTTAAGAAGAAGCAGGACTTTTTCAAAAGTGAAAAAAAAGAAAGCCAGGTAAATTTATGTCATCATAACAATTACCGTTAAAATAAGTTATTCAAATTAAATAAAGTAATTTCTTAATATATATACCATTTTTTCATAATTAAACGAAACGAACACAATAATTTTTATATTTTGAATTTGTTTTAATACAACTAAATACTTTCATTTTAAGATTTAAAATTTTTACATGGTATTTAATATTTTTATCGCAGGTGAAGCAGCGGGTATTTGCTAGTAAATAAATAAATTTGTATTTTTATATATAAATCTGCATGAATTATATACAAGGTGCCGCAGATATAGATTTAACTCCCTCGGGTGTTGATTTTAATTGATGAGGCGAGTAAAAATATGCAAAGATGAGGTTCACTAGTTAGGAAACACTTGATAATATGTGTCATTACGTCTTACTCTATATTTTAACCGATCTCCAAAGTCAATAGCATCTTGAAAAAGAGACTACATAACCTTCAAACCAATGATAAAAAACCGTTTTCTAATCGTACCACACTAAAAGCTAACTGTTTTACGTGTGGTCATTTAAAATGAAATAGTAATGTTTGTATTGAGAACTGAAGTATATGGCAAGATCAAAAACCAAGTCAATAGAAAACTTTATCATAAAAATTGTCAAAAAATTTATATAATAATCGATATATTTATTGTCAGAGTTGAATTAAAAATTTTTTTAGAATTTAGTTGCTCATAACTTTCTCAATTGTGACCTTATGCAAAATGTTTTATAAACGACTTAATGTAAATTTGATTTTCTTCTCAACAAAGTATAAACTTTGGAAATCGGCTAAGAGATACATTAAATATGGAGTAAAATGTAATGACACATAGTATTTTCAAGTTTTTCATATCTTGCTCCTAAATAGGGGAGGGGGTGAACCTAATCCTTGCATATTTTTACTCGCCAAATCAAGGAGAATCACCACCCGAGGAGCTAAATCTATATATGCGGCACCTTGTATATAATTTATGCAGCTTTAAATATAAAAATACAGGTGTCCCTATTTATTTTCACATCACACTATATACTAGTAGGCCCGACAGACGTTGTCCTGCCTTAATTTAACTAATTTCTTTGTGATCATTTAAGTTTGGGAATTTTTAAAAAGTGTGGAAGTATCCAAACAACGTGCCATTCGAGCCACACGTTTCCTTTTGAAACTTCAACTCGTGACTATCAAAACCGTCTTAAATGAAGCATTTTTATTTAATTGTGGTTGGCAAAAGGGGGTAAGGCTATTTTTTTATTAACCGAGATATTAGCCTTTGTTACCGTTCCTGAGATTTTAAAATACACAGCATGAACGTTTGTGTATATATAGAAGGGTGGTAAAAGTCGGCGTAGCAATATTTATATATATATATATACATATATATATATAGTGACCACAACTTCGTCTCATAGCACATATACACCAAGTTTCATTATAAAACATGCAAAAATCGGTAATTATAATGCTTTCTGAAAAGTGGGCAGTTATTTATTTTGCTGTATTGAAATAAAATTTTGTAATTTAGTTCGTATGATTACTTTCGGCAACTCAGATAAAAATGAGCGTGGTGCACCACTAAACTAAATTACAAAATTTTTTTCAATACAGCAAAATAAAACATTTAAATTAATGCGTGTGGCAGTAATAGGGGGTGTGGCAACTTTCGTTTTTTTCTTATTTGAAATATAAACCTTGACAACAGATGTTGTAAATGTGGTGTCCTAGGTAAGGTGTCCTAGGGTTAGGTTAAGGTGGCGGCAGGTCTTTAGACCAGCCCACTTAGACTATATTTTTGGTCCGTTGTGATACCACAGAATGGAAAAAGGGAGTAATCAAGTGAAACTTTTGTGTAGGATGTTCTTAAAGTGGCAGAAGCTGTAGGAGCATGTGATATTAAATCTGAAGCAAGTGTTATGCCTTGACCTCAGTCAAAACAATTTACTAAGCGTTCCTCTCCACAAACTTTTCCTAACACTACGCTGTAAAATATACAAAAATATGCTCAATAAATATGCAAAAAGAGGCATTTTTTGTAAAGTATGTAAAAATATGCACTTACGATTGAACGCCATTTTAACGGAAATTTCATGATTCGTAAAGATAACTTAACCATTTCTATTTTAAGATGCCCAGTAAAAACATGCATTTGCATGAGATTCCTAGCCCTTCTTATAACTTACCTGCACATTAAAGCTCACACCAATTCTCTTTATATAATCACTTTTACTTATTTTTTTTTGCAAAATAACCATTTTGCAATTTTTAATAACTTTTTGTTAAAAGCGTATGCTTAAAACAAAATTTTCACGATTATGACATGTCTTTGAAATTTTTTTGAAAAATAGCATCAAATTTCTGGAAGATTAAGTTTACTGGTCAGAAAATGCAAAAGTCGCTTAAAGAAGTAATCACTTCAAAAAAATTACAGTATAGCATATATGCAGTACAGAAATGAACTTATAAAAAATTACAAATAAGAGAGATTTTTGTGAAAGAGACAGAGGTAAAAGAGAAAGAGAGAGAGTATCTCAAAAGAAATACGATAAAAAATATTTTGTTTCTTTAATATTTACGCTGTCATTGTTTAGTTCTTCTATTGGTAATGTGAGATATATGTCCGTGTTTTACTCAACGTGAAAAATCTCATCTATGGTGAGGGTCCCCATACGAAAAAATACAAAATATAAAAAAAATATATGTCAAAGCTCATACCAAAATATCTATGACCTCTAGGTGAGGGGGGTCAAATGTAAGAGTTGGCTTATTAATTTTTCTTATCAACATTTCTTTTCAGCATACCTACACTCTATCTACCACACTTTTGGGGGTCTCCATTAAAAAAACCCAACAATTGAAAAATATGTCCGATATAGTTTATATAAAAAAAAAAAAAAATCGATGACCCCTAGGGGGTCAAGTGTATGAGCTGTTGTATCCCCTCTGAGAGGATACGCGTTGGTCCTAACAGTCGCCGAGCGACGTCCTACCTATGGGTTGTTTGCCGGCGCTTAAGAGCGCCACTGGCAAGCTACTCAAAAAAAATACCTCTGTCGCCGTCACCCTTAGGTGCATTCAGGCGTGGAGGTTTTTGTTTATACTTACTTGTAGGGGTGTCCTGCGTATCGAAAATCCGGCCTTCTTCAGTAAAAGAAACGACTGCAGGTCTTTTTGTTTTTCATATCAATCTCCTTTATTTTAGCGGGGACCAGATATTTATAACATATCTGGCCACGCTTCTTCTTCTTCATTTTTACAAACTTAATTCTACTTATTGATTAATCAGCGGTTTATCTTCCGCCTTTGGCTTAAATTAACTTCATTATTAAGTTCTTATTAAACATATTCTTACATATTTATTTAATGGTGCCAACTTTGGCTAAGCAAACATACAAACATGTATAACATGTGTAATTGGGTCATATTCCAACGTTAAATTCTTATTTAAATTATACTTGTTTTGCCAAACTGTGTGTATGTTAAATACAACAATAAAATATTAAAATTAATTTACCTCTGGTTTTTGCCTAGCTAGCATTTTACGCTGGCCGCACAGAAGTAAATTGTTGGCTTTATTTTATTGTCTTTAAATAAAATGAAAACTGATCGCCCAGTTGTTGTAGCGGTAGATCAGTGTTCATTTTATTGTCTTACTTTTGGTTTGTTTACTTTACTGGCCTTGGCATTGAATTCATATAAAAGTGCCGCAATGCAATGAATGTTGATCGCTCGCTTAGTTGTTGTGGTGGATCAACTTTTATTGCCAGCACTTGGCCACTAGTAAAAAGACAATATTTTGGGGAATACCTCGTTGTGAGTCACAACATTCCTCCCCCCTTACACAAAGAAAATTTTCTCCTTGAAGAGGTTAAAATTTTCGTCCATTTATTCTTTATTATCTTGTTTGTATGTTTGTTTTGATTTTCTTATGGTATACTTCGTTTTGTTATTATATAGCATTTTCTTTTAAGTAGTTTCTTTGTTTTACTAGCTTTTTTTCTTAATGTTTATTAATGTTAATTCTTCTTTTATTTCTATATATAATATTGTTCAATAACTTAGTACATGCTCTTTCATTTAGCTATTAACAGTTTAAAATTTTTAATTCATTTATTCATATTCTTTTAATGGTCTAAATGTCTTGCATCCATCTGGTGTAATCGGTTCCTCTGTGTTTTACACCCGCTTTGATGCTACAGTGTTATGGGTCTCTTTTCCTGCTTCAGTTTTATTTTTATCCCGCGTAGTCCATCGGTGCGCCGGAAAAACTGTCACGGCGTTTATTTGCTTTATGTACTGGTTGTCTTTGATTTGTTGTAAATTACACCCTTGCCATTTCTGCTTCTCCAAATTTATTGTGTTAAGGCGTTATTTCGAATTATTGTTGTATTCAGCCAAATGTTATAATGTTACGCCAAGAGCTTTACTCAGGTACTAAGCGACCGAGTGTGGCAACTACCAGGTACAAAATACTATTTTTAACATATTTTGCTTCTCCATTTGCCCTGCCCTGACTCTCCATCTTCGCACTATGCTCCACAGAAAAAACTGCCAGCATATATTTGAAAAATGTAAAAGGAAATAATTTCAAATTTGTGCGATAAGTTTAACATCTTTAGTGGATTGTCGCATTGTTGAAATGAATATACTGCAAACCTGCAATTCTATTTCAATTTACTATGTCTTTATATAGTTGATCTGTATAAAGTGCACTGTATCATCTTCCTGCTGCATATCGGATTTCCGATTAAATCTGTATTATAATTGTTTGTTGAATTAATTTGTTCATAAATGTTGTGCTTCTTTTAATACTTCTGTTGTTCCTTTGAGCTGTCTTAACTCTGCTCTTTGCCTTCCTGTTATTTGATGCATACAAGACTATTGGTAACCTTCATATTTATTTTTAATACTTATGCCTTATTTTAATATTTTTATTTCAAAATAACTTAATTTACAACTATTTTTAAATTTAAATCTGGCGCCAAATTGGTTTTTTTTTCCTTTTTTTTATATTACAACTTTAACAATTTTTGCATGCTGTATAATGAATCTATTTAACATTTCCATAAAATTTATATATTTTAATATTTCTTTATTATTTCTTCAATATTCTTATGCGAACTCGCACGCTATTTTATTGTTCTTTTATCTGACTTTAAAGAAAAATTTACTTATAAGTAAGTACATAGTATTTATTAAAAATTTTTTTTTTTCGATATATATTACAATTTCTTTAATTTTCAACTTCGTGATTTTCAATTTTCTTTTAATTTGTAAAATAATATTTTTCTTAAAGTAAAAATTATACTTTTTTTTCATTATTTTTCCTTTACTTTCTATATCATATTACTTATTATATTTTACTGTGTTCATTTGACGCTATCAAATTTCTTTATTTTCCATTAAAAAGTTTTTTTTTCTCATTTCAATCAAATCTTTTAATTTTTTTTTTTTATATATTTCAATCCAAAACAAAACTTACAGTATTAAAATAAATTGGCACTATTTTGGGATCTACAAGTAGAATGTGTTGTACTAGAATTTAATCCTTGCGAGGGATTTCTGTAACAACGTCATTCACTTTGAAGATGCCAACACATTTGCCTTTAACTTCAGATTTTCTCCATTTTCGTATTTTTTTTTTTGACATATCTTGACTCTCAATTATTTCATTTAATTTATTCATTACTACTTTTTTCCTCTTCTTTTATAGTCATTCTATCTATATCTTCTTTTAATTATAAACTCACTAATAACTTCCATTGGCTGACATTTATTTATTTCTACTGTTTTTTTTTATCATCTTTTTATTTACTTCTTTACTAAATTAATATATATATATATTTTTTTTCTCATAATTTTACTCCTATATATACCTATTATGTATATCTACTATTTTTCCCTTTCCCATTCATTTTTTATTTTATATTTTATTAGATTTTCCCTACTAGTAGTCAGCGCCATTTTTTCGTGTTACTATTATTTGTTTAATATTATTTTTTTTTTTCTTTTCGTCTTATATATCTTGTAGCTTTCTCTGATGTCTACTAGAGGTTCCTCCAAATAACCACCTGGTGCAATCTCTTGCTTATGAATCACTACTGTGGGAATTTCTGTTTCATTTATCTCCACTTTTTCACTGAAAATAACGGCCGCTTCGGAATCTACAAGTAGAATGAGTTTTCCGTTTTTTGCTTTTTCGCAAGGAACTCCTACGAACCCATCATTCACTTTGCTAATATCCGAACGCGCCTTCGGTTTTATCTCATATCTATACGCTAAGTTCGCACATCGTAGCCAATCTTGCTCACTTCTGGTTCTAGTATGTGCGCATAGTAATTTAGCTATTGCCAGTGTCGCCTCTAAATGAAGCACGACTGGTCTAAAAAAAAATTTGGCATCCGTTGCGAAGGATGTTTTACCCAAAACTTTTGCTAACCTACTGCCTGCACTTCTAACTATAAAACACAAAATTTCGAAAACATAGAATTTATAGTTTGTTTTATCAAATTTTCTGGGTCTCGAACCCATTGGTTCATTGTCATTAAAACTCTCTGTTACTAACTCAAATTTTTCTTCTATCATATTTTCATTTCTTCTCGAGATCTTTCGAATACAACATCGAATATTCCTTTTGTTACCTTTCCATTTAATTTTCCTACTATCACATTGAATTTTCCTCTTATTCCTCCTAGTGCTCTCATAATATTTTCCAATTGTATTTTTCCTTCTTTTATTAATTCTTTTATGTTCCTCCGAGCTCTTCTCATGTCACTCATGGCCGTATTTGATGTTGCCCGTAGCAACTTAATTACTTCTTCTGTCATATTTTCATTTAATTTCTTGAATACCGCATCTGATTTTTCTTTTATCATATTTCCATTTAATTTTTCCAATAGCACCTTGCATTTTTCTTTTATCATATTTCCATTTAATTTTTCGAATACCACATCGAATTTTTCTTTTATTATATTTTTATTTAATGATCTTATTACCCCTTTGAAGTTTCCTTGTATCCTTTTCTCTACAGCTCTCATAATATTTTCGAAAAGTATTCTTCTTTCATTTATTTCCCTTTTTATATTCCTATGGGCTCTTTTCATGCTACCCATGGCCATATTCACCTCATATATAATTATTTGTATTATTATTAAACTGCTATAAAAAAAATTGTTTGAAGTTGCCCGTAGCAACTTAATTACTTCTTCTGAATTCGGACCTACATTCGCTACATTTTCTTCTGATTGGGACGAACAGACATTCACAATCTTTTCAGATGTCGAATGATCTGTTACTGAACTTTCCACTGGCTTGGATGTACAGATATTCACAATCTTTTCAGATGTCGAATTATCTGTTACTGAACTCTCTCCTGGCTTGGATGTACTTATATTCACAATCTCTTCAGACGTAGAATTATCTGTTACTATCCTTTCTATTGACTTAGATGTACAGATATTCACAATCTTTTCAGATGTCGAATGATCTGTTACTATCTTGGTCGGCCTAAGTGTTCTTTTATTTCGGGGGTCCCAGCTTATTGGCCTTTGCGGGGCCCCTGAAAGTTTCCCTGCCTATTCTCCCAGTTTCTCTTAGCTTAGCAGTCTTTCTCTACGTGGCCTAACTTGTTACACCATCTACATTCATATCTTTTTCCCTCCATTTTATCACTTCTGGGTTTAAATTCTTGGGCACATTTCCACCCCTTTTCGTGCCCATATTCCTGGCATTTTTCACAATATGGTGTGTTTCTCCTGGTTATACAAACGTCCCTGGTATGCCCTCTCTCCTGGCAAAATGAGCACCTTATAACTAATCTGTTATTTGTCAATTGTTTTGCATCCTCTTCCTGTATGCTATACTGTCCTCTTTGTTCCTGATTTCTTTCCCGGGGAAATCTAATTCCCTGTTTGCCCTGGTACTCTTGCCCATAGTTATTATGGCCTTGTGTGGTTCTCCCTAGCTCACCTCCTTTTAACATTATCTCCATTTCTAACGCTTTTTTTCTAATGCTGCGAGACCCAAACCGGTTGTCGTTAATAAAATCGTTCGTAGGTTCGGGTCGGAGACGCCCACCTTAAACGCACTAACGACTGAACTATTTAGCTGTTCCCACAGGATTCCGTCATCACCTACTAGGTCTCTACCCCGAGACTCTATGTCGCTTATTCTGTTTGCAAACGAACTTAACTTCTCTCTCGGCCTTTGGACGCAATGCGATAGTTCCATTATCAACGTGTTATACGTTGTTTCCTTAAGGTACTTCGCTTTGATTGCCCCATAGAGTTCCTCAACCCTGCCGAATCTCTTATTCCTGCAAAACTCAAATGCTTCCCCATGTAACCTTAATTTCACACAATCTGTGAAGTCCTGTGCCTCTACTGGTTTCACCGCTTTGAATGCCAACTCGCATCCTTGTATAAACCTATAAACTTCTGCCGGTGACTCAGTACCTGAAAATAGTGGTACTAAGTTACTCACCGTTTTGGCTATTTCACTTATATTCATTTTAACGGTTGTTGGTACTACTATTGTTTCTCGGTCTCTTCTTACCAACTTTAAACTTTCTATTTTTCGTTGAGCTTCCTGCAATTTCTTCTCACACTCTGTGTGTTCGTTCTCGACTAATTGTTTTACTAACTCCTCGGATATATTCTTATTTCCCACTATTTTTCTCAATTTTAAGTTTTCGTCTTCAATTTCCCTTATTCCTTCTTCTGTCTCTTCGAGTTGTATCCTTATTGCGTGATATTTCTTTTCGATATCCCTGAATCGCTCGTTCAGGTCCTCCTTTTCCTCAACAGATGCCCTCGACTCACTATGTACCAGCTGCGTAAAAATTTGCAGGACAACCTCTGCCTCCTCTGCCTTACCTAATTCTTTTGAATCATACACCCCTTTTTTTCACTGCTTCAAAATCTTTTCTTGAATTACAGAAGTGTTCTATTTCACTCCACAATTGTTCTATGAAACTGTCAAATTCTGCCTGCGCCATGTGAAAATATGGAATTTAATGAAAGACATGCTATTTAGTTTGTTTTATTTATATAAATCTTTATTCTTTTTCTTTTCAGTAATTAGCTTTCATATAAACATATCGAAGCAACAATTGATACATAGGCTATAAAAGCTTGTTTCAAATTCATGTATAAATAAATATTTTGTTTGTATTTCGCCAAATAAGTGACGAAAAACCCCGACACAATTTAAGTTTGTATGTTCAAAATTTGCCATGATATCTCTTGCCGTTAACTGGTTCTCTTTGTAGTCGCGTCCTCTTCCGCGGTGATTTAGTTCTTTAAAAAAAAATCCTTGCTGTTTGTTGACCAACTGCATCTGCTTCGTAAAATTCCAGCATCGCCTTGAAGTGGATCCAAAAAAAAATTCTGGTGAATTAAACAAAAAAAAATAAGGTTTTAAACGAAACTTAAACCTTGAACAAAGAAACTTTTATTCCTGCCAGCCTCTTTCCGAGAGGTGGTGGAAGATTTTGAATTGCAAACTTAGAAAGGTTCAACCGAAACTTAAACCAGTATATAAAAGAAAATAGGATCTATTATCCTCAATGTTCCCGTGAACAAAAAAAAAACCCACCAAAAATTTTTATTTACAGAGAAAAAATTTTAGTTTCAAAATGGCCTATCAAAAAAAATTTCATTCGTTTACAATTTTACAAAAACTTAAAAAAAAAATATTCCTATTGTTCCTGTAACGATAAGGATCCAATCAAAAATTTAAATTCCATAAAAAAATGTTTTATTCCAAAATATCCTTGTTGTTCCTGTAACAACAAAGTACCACCGATCACTTTGAATCCCTACGAAAGAGAAAATGTCCTTACTGTTCTTATAACAGAAGGATCATAGATATTACTTTTTTTATGGCCATTATTTTCTTTCTTTTTATAAATATCTTATAAAAAATATTTCCATTCTTTAAAAATTTTACAAAGCTAATAATAAAAAAAAATCATCCTTATTGTTCCTGTAACAATAAGGATCCTAAAATCCTTGCTGTCCTTGCGAACAGAAGGATCCTACCGGCTGCGCCATTTTGTTGTATCCCCTCTGAGAGGATACGCGTTGGTCCTAACAGTCGCCGAGCGACGTCCTACCTATGGGTTGTTTGCCGGCGCTTAAGAGCGCCACTGGCAAGCTACTCAAAAAAAATACCTCTGTCGCCGTCACCCTTAGGTGCATTCAGGCGTGGAGGTTTTTGTTTATACTTACTTGTAGGGGTGTCCTGCGTATCGAAAATCCGGCCTTCTTCAGTAAAAGAAACGACTGCAGGTCTTTTTGTTTTTCATATCAATCTCCTTTATTTTAGCGGGGACCAGATATTTATAACATATCTGGCCACGCTTCTTCTTCTTCATTTTTACAAACTTAATTCTACTCATTGATTAATCAGCGGTTTATCTTCCGCCTTTGGCTTAAATTAACTTCATTATTAAGTTCTTATTAAACATATTCTTACATATTTATTTAATGGTGCCAACTTTGGCTAAGCAAACATACAAACATGTATAACATGTGTAATTGGGTCATATTCCAACGTTAAATTCTTATTTAAATTATACTTGTTTTGCCAAACTGTGTGTATGTTAAATACAACAATAAAATATTAAAATTAATTTACCTCTGGTTTTTGCCTAGCTAGCATTTTACGCTGGCCGCACAGAAGTAAATTGTTGGCTTTATTTTATTGTCTTTAAATAAAATGAAAACTGATCGCCCAGTTGTTGTTGCGGTAGATCAGTGTTCATTTTATTGTCTTACTTTTGGTTTGTTTACTTTACTGGCCTTGGCATTGAATTCATATAAAAGTGCCGCAATGCAATGAATGTTGATCGCTCGCTTAGTTGTTGTGGTGGATCAACTTTTATTGCCAGCACTTGGCCACTAGTAAAAAGACAATATTTTGGGGAATACCTCGTTGTGAGTCACAACAGAGCTGGTCCTATTAGTTTTTCCCCTTTAACATTTCTTTTGTATACACTTATACTCTATCTGTTACCCTTCTGCGGGTCCCCATACAAAAGACACTAAAATAGAAAATATCATTGATCGTGTACACAAAAACGTGACAAGACTCGAAGAATTTTACCGTCGCCGATTCATTTAAAAAATTTCAATATACACAATTATTATTGTAATCGTTCATCGAAATCAGTTTACGTGAATATGATTACTGTAATTTCATTATTAATTTTTTCGAAATAAATATTAACGCAATCGTAATCTTTTACGATGAAAAATTACAGCAATCCTGATATAAAAAATTTTAAAATTGCTATTAAAAAAAACCTAATCCTAGCAACAATTTACAACACCTATAATCCATATCGCTAGCTCTTATTTGTAGATGCTTTTTTCTGAGTGCAGTTTTATGTTTCTGTATGAATGTAACAAAAACATGTCCCAAACATATTCAAAAAGCAAGCAATGTAGCACCACTCACAGGACCAGTAAATAACAAATTAATTCCAGGTGAAGTAGTGGCGCGCCACAAAATTTATTCATACCCTTTATAATTTGAAAATATTCTTTACAAAATTTTAACTCAACGATTTTGACGTGATGTGATGTGAGATAGATTACATATTCCCAAAAGCCAAACTTTATGTTTTAAGAAAAAAATTGAGAAAAAAAAAACAAGTAATTGGTTTTCACACAAACGAGACAAAAAGGTTCATTCATTCCTTTAATGCGGTTGCTTTTGTATCTCTGATACTCTGATAAACAGAATTTATTTTCTTTGAGAGGTATCTTTCATTAGGTCACTTTTTTATGTTTAAATTTTGGTCCCGTGATTTAGTAGATAATAATATATGTATGCATATACATTTCTTAGACATATTTTGTATCTAAATATCTGAAAATTTTTTAAGTCAATCTTTCGTTTTCTCTAAAGAACTTATCAATCGACCTGTCTCGATCGTGACATAGGAAACCTTTATGTGTTTGACCTCTTTGAACGTAACAAACATTGTAAACGTATTTGTGACCAAAAAAATTACGATAAGCAGAATTTGAAAATGTATTAATTTTAAATTAATGATTATACCGATTATGATCATGATTAAAAACGATTGGATAATCGAGCAATGTGCCCAATAATACGCGAAATGTAATACACCATTTTTGCGAGGAATTTAAAATAGTAATAAAAATTGTGACATAATTTCTTATCATAAAAAAGCTTTTAGTAAATGCAAAATTTATTTTAATTTTCACTCTTGAAATAAACATTTTTGCAAGAAGACATAGCCATTTATAATTTTTATTTAAAAAATCTTTCTATTTTTAATAATTTAAGGAAAGGTTCTCGTCTAGAGACCCAAAAACACGGTGATGTTTTTTATTTTATTTTTATAGAAGGAAGTATACATGGAACAACTTGAGTTTTTTTAGCAGTTATTTATTGATTCTTAAAGTATAGGAAAATATTTTTTTGTGCAAAAAAGTGTAATATGAAAGGCCAATACACCGTTAAACGTCACTTTGAAAAAAGGTATCATCTGATATAAAAAACCACAATATTTTATAAATCTAGTATATAAAAATCTCGTGTCACAGTGTTTGTTACAGAACTCCTCCGAAACGGCTAGACCGATTTTCGTGAAATTTTGTATGTATATTTGGTAGATATGACAATAGATTGTAAAGTATATTTCACCCTCCTACCTTTAGTGGGCGTGGCACCATACAACCCAAATTTATGTCTTTGGAGTTATAAGCCACTTAGCCTCAGAATTCGGTATTCGACCACAATTTACACGTGCCGCTTCGCTGATAACATTTTATGGGAGCTATTAAAGGGGGCGTGGCACCTCCCATACACCGAAATTTGCGATATTGAATAGTTTTGGAGTTATAGGCCGCACAGCCTCGGAATTCGGCATTCGACCACAATTTACACTTTCCGTTTCACTGATAACATTTTATTGGAGTTATAGGCCGCACAGCCTCGGAATTCAGTATTCGAACTCAATTTGCACATGCAGTTTAATTGATAACTTTGTATGGCGTTGGACAAGGGGGCGTGGCACCTACCATACAACCTCAATTTGAGAAATTCAACAGCTTTTGAGTTATAGGTCGCACAGCCATGGAATTTAGTATTTGACCACAATTTACATATACAGCTTCACTGATAACATTTTATTCGCGCTTGGCAACGGGGCTGCGGCAGCAACGCGGCGGGCTTAAGCTAGTTATATTTTATTTATTGGATCTTGAACCTGGTTATGGATAGTAACTAGTTGAAAACTACAAAAATGGTGGACATGTGAATTTTTAGTAGTATTTTTATGCACATTTATTTATGCACAAAAAAACAGCCAATATTATCTGCATTTAGGTTTTAAATCCAATAACTTTTATCTACTTTAAAAAAAAAATCCAAGTCAATCAATAGAGTTTTCTTGAGATATCGTGGTTAGTTCCCCAAGCATGTCAGTTTCCGGCATTTTCATCTGAAGATGACTCAATAAATATCGTTAAACTTAAAAATATGAGTTTCGAATAATAACAGCAATTGAAATTGATATTCAAGATACTGTTGAAATAACTTATAAGAACTATTTTTTGAACTGATTTGATCTGTAAAATATAAAACAAAATTATGGAGAGCTTCTTATGTGCGAAAAATTTACTTACTTAGTTGGCGATACAACCGTATGGTGGTCTTGGCCTCATCTAAGAATTTGCGCCAGCCATTTCTGTCTTTCGCTTGCTGGCGCCAGTTGGAAATTCCAAGCTTCGTTAGGTTGTCCTCCACTTGGTCTTTCCAACGAAGATGCGGTCATCTTCTTCTGCGTTGACCGCCGCTGGGTACCGAATCGAATGTTTTCTTCACTGGAGCATCGTCTTTCATGCGCTGAACATGACCAAGCCAGCGAAGCCGCTCGATTTTAATGCGCTTGACTCTGTCGATGTCAGCGTACAGCTCATACAGTTTATCATTCCACCTGTATTCGGTACTCGCCGTTGACGCAGATTGGTCCGTAGATCTTACGAATAATCTTTCCCTCGAATGCTCCTAAAGTCTTTTCATCTAAGCTGCTCAACGTCTAGGTTTGTGAAGTAGGACGGGCATGATGAGCGATTTATAGAGCGTGATTTTCGTTCGTCGAGAGAGGGCTCTGCTCCTCAATTGGCTATTGAGCCCAAAGTAACACCTGTTGGCAAGAGTTATTCTTCGTTAGATCTCAATGCTGATGTCGTTGGTTGAGTTTATGCTGGATCCCAGATAAACGAAGTCCTTTAAAACCTCGAAGGAAGTATTGTTAACTGTAACGTGGGTTAAAAGACGCTGGGGCTGTTTGTTTGTTGACTCCAAATACTTCGTCTTATCTGCATTCACTGTCAGACCCATTCGACTTGACTCTTTTTCTAATCTGGAAAACGCTGCACTGACTTCGCGCGAATTATGACCAATGATATCGATGTCATCAGCATACGCAAGCAGCATAACAATATTCTTGTAGAATATTGTGCCACTACGTCTCAGATCAGCAGCTCGGATGATCTTTTCCATCATTAGGTTGAAAAAGTCGCACGATAAGGAATCACCTTGTCTGAAACCTCGTTTGGTAACAAATGGTGGGGAGAGGTCCTTCCCGATTTTAACTGCGCTGCTGGTGCTGCTCTGTGTCATCCTGCAAAGTCGTATTAGTTTTGCAGGAATACCAAATTCAGACATGGTGGAGTACAGGTGCTTCCTTATTGGGCTGTCGAAGGCGGCTTTGTAGTCGACAAAAAGATGGTGGGTGTCGACTTGTTTTTCTTGAGTCTTCTCCAAGATTTGTCGTAGCATGAAAATCTGGTCGATGGTGGACTTTTCCGGTCTGAGGCCACACTGATAAGGTCCGATCAGTTCGTTTACAATGGGCTTCAATCTTTCACATAAAACACTCGGCAGGACCTTATATGCGATATTAAGAAGGCTTATCCCACGGTAATTGGTACAGATAGTGGGATCGCCTTTCTTGTGGATTGGGCAGAGCACACTGAGATTCCAATCGTTCGGAATGCATTCTTCCGACAATATTCTGCATAGAAGCTCGTGAATGCATTTAAGTAGAGCTTCGCCTCCTTTCTTAAACAGCTCAGCAGGTAAGCCATCTGCTCCCGCGGCTTTGTTATTTTTAAGCGGAGCTATAGCTGTCAGAACTTCATCATAGTCGGGCAGCGGAACCTCAACTCCGCTCCGTCATCCGAAATTGGGGTTTCCGGAATATCTTATCTATTGGCGGTATTGTTGTCAGCGTCGCCATTTAGAAGCTTAGAGAAGTGTTCCCTCCATAACGTCAGTGTACTCTGGACATCTGTCACTAAATTCCCGTTTTCATCCTTGCAGGAAGAGGCCCCGGTTTTAAAACCATCGGCAAGGCGTGTTATTTTTTCGAAAAATTTTTGGGCCTCAATTCTGTCACCATACATCCCAATCTTCTCCTGCTCGCGCTTTTCTGCCTCTCTTTTTTTCCGCCTGAAAATACGTCTCTCTTTCCTCCTCTTTTCTTTGTATCGCTCCTTAGCAGCTCGCGTTACAACCGACTGCAGGTGGCTTTGTAGGCGGCGTCTTTTTTTTTTTTTTTTTTTTTTTAAGACTGAACCAACGCTCAGGGGATGCCCCCTATAAATGCGTAAGCATTGTGTTGATTCGGAAGATGGGTGATAGTTAGTTGGAGGGTGGATAAATGGAGTAGTATCGGTGAATATTTGTTTTAAATTTGCACAGCTCAAAACTGCCAGGAAACACGCTCGCAGGAAGACAATTCCACAACTTAACCGTGCGACTAAAGAACGAATTATCACGGTAATGCGATGTTCTATTGGGCATCGATGCAATGGTAAAAGGGTGGGCTTGGACAGCTGCCCGAGTGGACCTGGGAAACACACGAGCTGGTGGCGTCAGGCCATGTATCTCCCTTGAACACTTCCCATGGTAATACCTATACAGTAGGCTTAGGCAACCAACATTGCGTCGATGCTCAAGAGAGTTGAGCGAGGATGAAATACTTTCATCCCCTATCAAATGTATCGCACGACGTTGAATTCGATCCAGAAGCTCCAAATAAGATCTTGAAGCCCCTGCCCAAATTTGCGAATTGTACTCCATTTTCGGCCTTATATATGAGGTGTAGATCATGCGAAGATCAGCTGAAGTGAAATATTTTTTGCACCGTTTTAGAAAACCTAGGCACTTGCCCGCTTCTTTCGACACATCGAAAATGTGATCATTCCAACGAAGATCAAATCTGATCGATATGCCCAGAACGTCAAGAGCGGCTGATTCCACAAGATCCACACCATTCATATTGAGGGGTGCTAAGGGGCAATCCATCCGCTTGTGGGTTAACAGGCAGCACTGAGTCTTGCTTGCATTGAACTCTACTCTATTAGCAAGACCCCACTCGGAGATTTTTTGTAGATCATTTAGGAGTGTGTCATTCATATTTTGCCTTTTTCTCTCAATCTCCATAGAGCTTGGGCGTTTACTAAATGAATACGAATGACAAATTCTGCTGTCATCCGCAAACGAATGTATTGGGTTATGCGTCAACGACAGAAGGTCGTTGATAAAAACCAGAAACAAGGTTGGCGATAGAACTGAACCCTGCGGTACTCCTGCGTTAATGGCGTGCTCCTCGGACGAAATACCGTCAACTACGACTCAAATCGTTCTGTCCTTGAGGAAACACGTGATCTATCGAACAAAGTTACTACCAAAACCATATGCAACAAGTTTTGACACGAGCGCTTTTTGCCACACTCGGTCGAACGCTTTAGAAATATCAAGAGCAACAACCCTGCTCTCGCCGAAAAAGTGAACGCATTTATTCCATTCTTCGGTTAAGAACGCCATAAGATCACCAGAAGAGCGAGCCCTACGGAAACCATATTGACGGTCACTGAGCAGTTGGTTGCGCTCCAGATAGTCCACAACGTTGAAGTTTATTACGCTCTCCATAACTTTGGAAAGCGTAGAGCATATCGCAATGGGTCGGTAGTTTGCAGGATTCGTGGCATCACCCTTTTTAGGCACCGGCTGGACATTTGCCACCTTCCAACAAGATGGAAATACTCCTGTTCTGTAGGAGATGTTGAAAAGGTTAAGCAAAGGCCGAGCCAGCGAAGAAGCACACATTTTAAGCACAATTGGCGGTATGCCGTCTTTCTCTGCAGTGGCGTCGCAACGCTCCTGGTCGTACCACTGGTTTTGGCGAGGGCGGCCACCTCTTTAGCAGCCGCACGCATGGAGTTATAAATGTGTGTGCACTGCGCGCATATATCATTGATTGGAGGAGTGCTTTGAAGCAGGAGTGAGAGTCGAGTGGCGAAAGCATCGGCTGTCTGTTTCGATTGCAGCGTGTCGACCTCTAGCTTTCTCTGTTAAGGGTTGCATGTATTCTTGGCTGTACACAGACGTGTACGGATTTTGGCTGCAACAAGATAGTGATCCAAGTCAATGTTTGCACCACGGATCGTGCGTACGTCCAATACACTGGAAGAGTGCCTTCCGTCGATCAAAACGTGATCAATTTGATTTTTGGTTTTTTGATCAGGGGACATCCAGGTGGCTTTATGAATATTGAGATGCTTGAATCTAGTGCTACTTACGACCATGTTTCGTGCTGCAGCGAAGTCAATCAGCCTCATTCCGTTATCGGAGGTGTTGTCGTGGAGGCTGAACTTTCCGACTGTTGGACAAAAAATATATTCCTTGCCCACCTTAGCCTTGAAGTCACCAAGCACGATTTTACGTCGTGACGGGGCATCGCTCGTAGAAAATTTCCTTGATCTCATCGTCCTTGTCTTCTGTCGGAGCGTGCGCACATATATCTATATTTATATAAGCCTATATATAAGCCTAATTATATTAAAAAATTTAACCTTGATGCGGATTATGGCAAGTCGTTCGTTCACAGGTGTGAATCGCAGGACGTGGGGACGTAGTTTCTTGCCAACTACAAATCCGCATCCAAACTCGTGCTTTTCCGCATGGCCGCTGTAGTAGATATCACAGGGTGCATGCCAAATGCAACCCTGTCCCTTCCATCGCATTTCTTGGATAGCAGTGATATCAGCTTTGTATCTTTCCAAGACATCAGTCAGTTGGATAGAGGCACCTTCCCAATTAAGGATTCGGACATTCCAGGTGCATATCCGTAAATCATTATCAGTTTTTCGTTTGCGGAAGTCGTCATCAGATTTGGGGATCAGTTTTCTTCTTTTCTTAATTGTTTTCATTGAAATGGGTTTTTACGGGTGGGCTTCAAACCCGACGCACAACCTATTTTAAGCCTAGGGAGGCCCGCCGCTCAGATTAGCCGCCAAACTAATGGTTGTCAGTTTTGACGTTGCCCAGGAAACACCACGTGGAGGTTTGAGTCGACTTGAGGCGATTTCACAAAGATTATGCTGGCCTAGCCAGGTTGAGACAGTCCGACATGTTACATTGTAAAGGTTCGCCCCCAGAGTGCGAAATATTTAAATCTATTTTAAGCGACTTCAAAAAGGAGGAGGTTGCACATCTGCAATAATTTTGACGCAGAAGTACGTCTTACAGCGCGGTTTGTATAGGGGTCATTTTCACAAATTTTTTCAAAGTGATATTTTACACTTTGGAGTATACCTACAGCCTTTAATATTCATCGTACAAAGAAAAATAAATGCCAAAATATCAGTTTTAGTGGGAATAAAACGAATCTATAGTAATAAAACTCATTTTCTGTTTGTTTGTTTGTTTGTTTGTTTGACCTTTATACAAATCTAAACGGCTCAACGGATTTTGCACAAACTAGGTATATAAAATGTTACATACTTAGTTTTTGCCACGCCCCCTCTAAAATTTTTCAACTAACGGTAATTTTTTTATTATAAAACTTTTTAGTATCGGAGATTTTGTGTATTTAATTTGAAAAAATTTCTCTTATTTTGACATCAAAAACATTTACATATCTTCAAAATTGGAGAAATTTTCAGTATAACGACTTTTTCATAAAACATCGTTGCCTAAGAATGAGAAAAAAACGACATGAAAATCAAAGTTTGGTCTTTCAATGCAAATATCTCCGCTGTCCATTAATATATTTCATTCAAATTTTTTTTTGTTCAAAAGTTCAATAAAATCACTTCACAAAAATAGGTTGAACTGTACCGTTAAGTCAGTGTATATATATGTTTTATGATAATGTCAAAAAAGGTCCAAAATATTGACTTTTTACTCAAAAAATGACTCCAAAATTGTTGTTGTTGTAAAAACGAAATCAATTAAAAATTGCACGTCTGGCTACCTTTCATATGACATAGCATTTATTTGCAAAAATTTTTCCAGCTAAGCGCAAAAATTATTTTACTGTTTTTGTCATCAAAACAACAAGGGTACAAACTAGGTATACATATTAAGTGCATCCCAACTTAAAATGCTACGTACTTAGTTTTTGCCACGCCCCCTCTGAAATTTTTCAACTAACGGTAATTTTTTTATTATAAAACTTTTTAGTATCGGAGATTTTTTTGTATTTAATTTTAAAAAATTTCTGTTATTTTGACATCAAAAACATTTACATATCTTCAAAATTGGAGAAATTTTCAGTACAACGACTTTTTCATAAAATGAGAATGAGAAAAAAACGACATGAAAATCATAGTTTGGTCTTTCGATGCAAATATCTCCGCTGTCCATTAATATATTTCATTCAATTTTTTTTTTGTTCAAAAGTTCAATAAAATCACTTTACAAAATAGGTTGAACTGTACCGTTATGTCAGTGTATATATGTTGTATGATTGTGTCAAAAAAGGTCCAAAATATTGACTTTTTACTCAAAAAATGACTCAAAAATTGTTGTTGTTGTAAAAATGAAATCAATTATACCTTTCATATGACATAGCATTTATTTGCAAAAATTCTTCCAGCTAAGCGCAAAAATTATTTTACTGTTTTTGTCATCAAAACAACAAGGGTATCCCCTTTGATTTTTTTCGCGAAATTTATTTTTTCCAAAATGTTGTTTTTATATTTTTTACAAAAAAGTCAAGTCTCAAAAATAATTTATGTGAAAAAATTACCCCAATATCTCTTTCCAATCAAAAGTTATGGCTAAAAATCTATTTTTTCATACCAGACTCTTAATAAAACTTAGTTTTGTGTTAGAATTCTCTATACAGTTTGAACGTCCCCATTTATCTCTAAGAATGCAGTTGTGTGTCTGAAGTAATTACGATTATTTTGGATTATATAAAATCTTCTTTATAGTGGATCTATTTATTTTTTGCCAATCATTTAAGTAGGTACAATCATTTTTAGCACAACGAATTTTCATAAAACATTGATAGCTAATAATGAGAAAAAATTATATGAAAATCAAAGTTTCTACTTTTAATGCCAATAACTCTGGTGTTTTTAACATATTTCATCAACATTTTTTTTTTGTTAAAAAGTTCAATATGTTTTTTAATATTAATCTTTGTTAAGACGTTAAAATGTCCATATCTCAAGGACGCATTGAGTCCCACCATAATTTTTATTTTGTTGAAAAGGTAATTGTGCTTGCTTTAAGATTGAGTAAATATAAAAATTCTTTTTAATTTTTAAAATCTGTTTTTCGTACCGCTTCTTTGAATTCCATTAGCTCACCGCAAGAGATGGAACCACCAACAACAAAAATTTCCCTAAACTTTTTTGGATCAATGTTCGTTCAATTACCTAGCAAACGGTGGATAAATAAAATTAAATAAAATAAAATTCAAATAAAATTCAACATGTTTTTCATTATTCCCGATTTTAAAAAACATTTAATCGAGAAGTGTATGTTAAAATGTTTATATAAATGACTCTCGAGTAACACCGGGTATATCAGCTAGTATCTAATAAAATAGCAAAATCTAAGAAGAAAAAAAATTCATTGTTTATTCGTATGAGAAGTGTACAAGCTGCTTCAGTAGCTGCTTATGTTGTTTTTATGGATGTTGTTGTTGTTGTGTGTGTTCGTTTGGTTCGTAATCATGTCGTTCCTTGTTGTGCTGCTTTTGTTCTTTTTGTTGTTGTTTTTATTAACATGTATGTAAAATATACATATATAAATCCACATCAGTTGCTTTTTTTTCCAGATAGCCAATCGGCTCGGTTGAAAACGGTGTGCACTTTTAAAAGCACTGAAGCGGACCGTTGCGTTGTCAGCAAACTATGCATTGTGTGTTTCATATAAGCGTACCATTTATTAAGTTGTATGTTAATGTTGATTTTCTATGATTTAAATACAAATTCTAAATGTTTAATAGTTTAAATCATTCTTGATTTTAAATACAAATGCTAGTTGTTTGATACTTTAAAATCGTTTATTGAGCTTTAGGTCAGGTTAAAAAAATTAATTGCTCTAACGAATTTTTTCCAAAGAAACAACAACAACAACATTTTAAATATAGAAAGGAAAACATCACTAGCTGATTAATTAGTTATCTGTTAGATAAGTTAGATAAGTTAATTGTTCTTACCTGACCTAAAGCTCATTAAACGATTTTAAACTATAAAACAACTAGAATTTGAAATTAAAATCCAGAATGATTTAAACTATCAAACATTTAGAATTTGTATTTAAATCAAAGAAAATCAACATAATAAATAACAAGGTCATATAGAAAACTTTAAGTTGCATATTAATTTTATTTGTTGTTAAACAATTGTAACCTTTCCTTAAAATGGTTTTTATTAAGTTGCAATAATAAACTAAACAATAAACGGCAACACAACTGCACTACCTTGATTTCAATACAAGATTCAATGCATATTTCAGATTTTTTTGTTGAACGGGTGAAAAAGAGAGGGGAAAAAGACAAGAACAAACGACGCATCAAGCGAATATGACATAAATTTCAATTCGATTCTTTATAAATATAAAAAAGGACTTTACAATTATATAGAGAACGGTTTAAAGGTACAAAAACATTTCGTTGTCATACCAACAAATCAGACGCTGCCGTTTTAAGTACCGTTTAGCTGGAATAGTGACATTCATGGCTTGTTGGGTTGTAATACAATAGAGAATACAGATGCATGCAGCTAGGAGAGCCAGTATGTGGCTACAAAGAAAATGTACTACTACTAGTTAAGGTTGCCAGTTAAGATTTAAAAAAATTCTGACAAAAAGTTACTTTTTTCACAGTTACATAAATTGAATACAACAAAATTTACTATGGTAAAGATAAAACAAAAATGTTTCTACCGCAATAAAACAATATAAAAAAAAATCTTACGATCATTAAAAATTACCACAAAAATACCACGCGTTTTAAAAATACCACCACAAATTCCATATCATTTAAAATTGCCACAAGAATCTCATTCGCATTAAAATATTCCACAATAAGTCCCATATGCACAAATAATTTAAAAAACATTTAGAAATACCACAAAGAAATTTTGCTTACTAAAAAGAAAAAAAAAATTTAAGAAGAATATTACCAAACTCCCACGGAAATTCAATTCCCACGCCAATTAAAAAATACCACGCTGAATTAAAAAATTTAATAGGAATTCCCAAAAACAAAAATTCCTAAGTGCAATTAAAAGTTACCACGAAAGGGATTTTTCCAACATTACTGGCAACGTTGCTACTAGCTGAGTAGTTTGTTGACTACTCGGGCTTAAAGGGGACTTTCGTAAACCTCCTCATGCGGGCGAATAATCGACAAACTGCTTACGGCAAAGGCAGTTATTGCTGAGTTAAAAGCGGGACAAAGAGATCTTGCTACCAGAGCAAGAGAATTATTTCTCTCGGAGCAATAATTGCTTTTGCCGCAAGCTCGAGAATTTTCGTGTGTGACGAGTGAAAAGCGGGACATAGTAAGCAAAGTTATGTTTATTTTCTGTGGACGATTCGGTTTATCCCCTCTAACGATTATTCCTCTTCTTTACGTAAAATCCCTTCGATTACATTGTTAATGTACTGTTCCTGCATATATATTGTTTCATCGATTGAAACTCATAAAAATTGGTTTTTTAGAACGGCTTTGATTTCACGTAATTGTGAATTATAAATTTTATTAAGGAAATTTTTGCGTAGTGTGGAATCATTGGGTATATTTCGTTTGTATACTTTTCATAAAATTTCCTCAGTTTTGGATTACTTAATTTTTGCAGCCCAATATCGGCTGCCACCAGACATTTACACAAAAAAATAATACGAGACTGCGAAACACTACAACTTTTAGCATTCTTGAGAAGATAATGCGACTCTTTTTTAGCACCACATGCATGTAATTAATATAAATAAGAAGCCTTGTGCTTATGGATTTGTATGTGTTGATCACCATGAAATTTTCTTTCAAAACTAACATCTTTGTTACAAATTTTAAAAAATTGAGCTATCTGTTTTGAACTTAAATCTGCATGTATGTCTTAAAAACGTGTCCTTGTTAAAAGGCGGTGGTTTTTTTCCCCTTGAAGTTAAAAGCATCGAGTTGAGAGCCTGAGTGAAAACTTTAATCCGTTAAAAACACTTCCCTAACGTAACTCCTCCCGGGACTACCGTTAAGCATAGCATGGGAAGGTGGACAGAGCATCTATCGCTTACGAGTCATAGGTCATTAGTATGGCCACGAAACTAATCTCAAAATTCTGTATTCTGTATTCTCTAATACAGAAACTCCTATAGTCTACACCAACGCCGTAGATAGGTATTTCATAAGGGGGGCTTTAATGAAGCAACAAAATTTTTGTTGAAGCAAAGCTTTTTACATAAGGAAAAGCAAGTGAGAATCGAACTCGGGCTCTTTCGAACGACAGTTATACACACTAGCCACTGATCCAAAACCCTTTGCTACATTCGGCGTGTTATATTCGTTCTGGTTAAACCAAAAAAGTTCTTGCTCAGTAGCTGTTCATCTCGTTGAACTATTTTTTTCGCTACTGCTCTATAGATGTCGCTATTTGTTTTAGTTTGTGGCAGCACTCGCAAGTAAGAGTTTGGTTTGCAACCCTGCCTAGTCACCCAGTGCTGGCAAAAGAAACATCTGTGCTGTTAGTCATATCATAGTCGATAATGCCCCAAGCGGTCAGAAGCAGTAACTGTATTGTTTTGCAATCAGCCGTTTGGTCATATCATTTATCGACAAGGACCCAAATGATCAGAGGCAAAACTTCCAAAGTTTAACTAATGCGATCTATTCGTTCACTGGTTAAACCAGAATGAATAAAACGCGGCTAATAATGTAATAGAATTTACTGGTAGGAATATTAACGTGTATATTTTAAGTTAACTGTATGATATTACAAATTTTTTAATTTAAAAGTTTTTTAAGAAAAAAAACTATTAAATTATCAAATTTATGAAACTGCGAAAAAGCTTCGCTTCTCTCGTGTGCTCAACGACGCATCTGTTTTTTTCCTATAAGATTTTTATAAAGATTTGCATTACAAAAAATATAATTTTTATTTAAGAATTTGTAAAACAAATAATTCCCTCACACACGCCTATGGGGAAACTAGATTTTTTTAAAAAATGGGCTTTTGCAATCGCTAATTACTTAAAGATACTATAAAGATTATAAAACTAAATTTCTAACTGTTTACATTTGAAGACAATGCAAACAAATTTAACGAATTTGTCAATCAAATTAATAATTTCATAAAGCTCATAGTCATAAAAAAAGGCATAATAATTTTTATTACTTACTTACTTACTTAGTTGGCGCTACAACCGTATGTCGGTCTTGGCCTCATCTAAGAATTTGCGCCAGCCATTTCTGTCTTTTGCTTGCTGGCGCCAGTTGGAAATTCCAAGCTTCGTCAGGTTGTCCTCTACTTGGTCTTTCCAACGAAGATGCGGTCGTCCTCTTCTGCGTTGACCGCCGCTGGGTACCGAATCGAATGTTTTCTTCACTGGAGCATCGTCTTTCATGCGCTGAACATGACCAAGCCAGCGAAGCCGCTCGATTTTAATGCGCTTGACTATGTCGATGTCAGCGTACAGCTCATACAGTTCATCATTCCACCGTATTCGGTACTCGCCATTGACGCAGATTGGTCCGTAGATCTTACGAAGAATCTTTCTCTCGAATGCTCCTAAAGTCTTTTCATCTAAACTGCTCAGCGTCCAGGTTTGTGATGCGTAAAGTAGGACGGGCATGATGAGCGATTTATAGAGCGTGATTTTCGTTCGTCGAGAGAGGGCTCTGCTTCTCAATTGCCTACTGAGCCCAAAGTAACACCTGTTGGCAAGAGTTATTCTTCGTTTGATCTCAATGCTGATGTCGTTGGTTGAATTAATGCTGGATCCCAGATAGACGAAGTTCTTCACAACCTCGAAGGAGGTATTGTCAACGGTAACGTGGGTTCCAAGACGCTGGGACTGTTTGTTTGTTGACACTAAGTATTTCGTCTTATCTGCATTCACTGACAGACCCATTCGACTTGACTCTCTTTCTAATCTGGAAAATGCTGCACTGACTTCGCGCGTATTATGGCCAATGATATCTATGTCATCAGCATACGCAAGCAGCATAACACTCTTGTAGAATATTGTGCCACTACGTCTCAGATCAGCAGCTCGGATGATCTTTTCCATCATTAGGTTGAAAAAGTCGCACGATAAGGAATCACCTTGTCTGAAACCTCGTTTGGTAATAAATGGTGGGGAGAGGTCCTTCCCGATTTTAACTGCGCTGCTGGTGTTGCTCAGTGTCATCCTGCAAAGTCGTATTAGTTTTGCAGGAATACCAAATTCAGACATGGTGGAGTACAGGTGCTTCCTTATTGGGCTGTCGAAGGCGGCTTTGTAGTCAACAAAAAGATGGTGGGTGTCGACTTGTTTTTCTTGAGTCTTCTCCAAGATTTGTCGTAGCGTGAAAATCTGGTCGATGGTGGACTTTCCAGGTCTGAAGCCACACTGATAAGGTCCGATCAGTTCGTTTACAATGGGCTTCAATCTTTCACATAAAACGCTCGACAGGACCTTATATGCGATATTAAGAAGGCTTATCCCACGGTAATTGGCACAGATAGTGGGATCGCCTTTCTTGTGGATTGGGCAGAGCACACTGAGATTCCAATCGTTCGGAATGCATTCTTCCGACCATATTCTGCATAGAAGCTCGTGAATGCATTTAAGTAGAGCTTCGCCTCCGTTCTTAAACAGCTCAGCAGGTAAGCCATCAGCTCCCGCGGCTTTGTTATTTTTAAGCGGAGCTATAGCTGTCAGAACTTCATCATAGTCGGGCAGCGGAACCTCGACGCTGTCATCCGCAATTGGGGTTTCCGGAATATCATCTCTATTGGCGGGATTGTTGTCAGCGTCGCCATTTAGAAGCTTAGAGAAGTGTTCCCTCCATAACGTCAGTGTACTCTGGACATCTGTCACTAGATTCCCGTTTTCATCCTTGCAGGAAGAGGCCCCGGTTTTAAAACCATCGGCAAGGCGTCTTATTTTTTCGAAAAATTTTCGGGCCTCATTCCTGTCACCATACATCTCAATCTTCTCCTGCTCGCGCTTTTCTGCCTCTCTTTTTTTCCGCCTGAAAATATGTCTCTCTTCCCTCCTCTTTTCTTTGTATCGCTCCTTAGCAGCACGCGTTACAACCGACTGCAGGGTGGCTTTGTAGGCGGCGTCTTTCTCTGCAGTGGCGTCGCGACACTCCTGGTCGTACCACTGGTTTCGGCGAGGGCGTTGGTAGCCAATCACCTCTTCAGCAGCCGAACGCATGGAGTTGGAAATGTGTGTCCACTGCGCGCATATATCATCGATTGGAGGAGTGCTTTGAAGCAGGAGTGAGAGTCGAGTGGCGAAAGCATCGGCTGTCTGTTTCGATTGCAGCTTGTCGACGTCTAGCTTTCTCTGTGTAGGGTTGCGTGTATTCTTAGCTGCGCACAGACGTGTACGGATCTTGGCTGCAACAAGATAGTGATCCGAGTCAATGTTTGCACCACGGATCGTGCGTACATCCAATACACTGGAAGAGTGCCTTCCGTCGACCAAAACGTGATCAATTTGATTTTTTGTTTTTTGATCAGGGGACATCCAGGTGGCTTTTTTATTATCTATTTTTAGCTATTTTTATTATCAATCTTAAAAAAAAGATTATCCTCGCCAGTAATCGATCGCGTACCTCTCCGGTTGTAAGTCGGCCGTTTAGCTCGCTATGCTATCAAAGGAACTTTTAAACATTAGTTCATTGTTCTACCGGCTTATGCTTCAGAGATTCGTTTAACTTGTGTTCAACATTCGTTGAATATAAGTTCCACATTTGTTGAATATGCGTTCAACATTCGTTAAAAATTTAATAGAAAAGAAAAATTACCTAGCGTTTGATTATCTGTCGCGAATCGAGATGATTAATTACGTTCTTCGGGTGAGACTTTTGGTTTATTAAATAGTATGTCGCACGTGCTTGCTTTAAGCGCTTCATTGTTTAAAACTTTTAAAATATCGATGTGGAATTGATTAATTTCACTTGATTTTTTGACAGAATTATTTGCAGCCAGCAAAATGGATTTTTACGTAACGTTAATAACTTAACGAACAATAAAGCTTTTCATTACCATTTGAATTTCACAGCCAGATTCAGAATAATTTTTTTCAATTTACATACATTCGTTCTACAAACTTAAGTGTTTTAGTAATACTTAGGTAAAAATTAAAGCAAACATTTTTATTGTATTATATTTAACTTAATAACTGCAAACCAGACTAAGCATATACAATTTTCTATTTATCTTCATATGATGACAGTATTAAATAATTTGGAATACTATGTTTTTATTTAATATATAAAAAAATCTGGATTACTAAGGCGAGGGTTTGAACCCCCTAAACCCCCCTAATCTACGGCGTTGGTCTACACTAATCTATCATCTATTCTAGTCTGTCTAGATCTACTACCCTCTCAGTTACTGTTGCTGCTTATCATCAGGCGTTTTGGCAGGGGTTAGTATTCTTTACTCCTTTACGCATCTTGCCTAAAAATAAATAGTAAACAAAGTACTTTTACATCAAAACAACGATTTGCAAGTCAGACATGTTTATATTTCAAAACAATGAGTTGCAGTATCAAATCGACGATGTCCATATTTCAGAGCAATGATTTCTACATTTTACGTGTCTTGGTATCAGCCTAGAACGGTAGAATCGACCACACAAGACTCAAGCAGGGTTCTGGGCCTTCCGGTATACATACAATATATGTCGTTGTGGTTTGCTAAGACCAATAAGGTCCTGTCTAAGCAAGGTGATGGTATGGACATGTAGTCGTCTACATCGCCACGCCAATTACACTCAACTCTTTTTAACACGGTAGATACATTCCTAAGAAAAAAATTCGTGTAAAAAAACACAAGCGACATATGGTAAATTTAGGGATGTGTTCCAAAACTTTCAAAAATTGTGTAAGTTGAAAAACTTTTAAATTTTTGCCCACAAAACCGGGCAAAAAAGGATTGATTTCAATAAAACATACAATTATATTAAACAAAAACAATTCATTCTTATTAAAAAAACCAAAAGAAAAAAGAAGTAAAAGTACAATGTAAAAAAAGACTATAGAAATCGGGAGTTCTCCGAAACTTCTAGACGTAAATCAGTGGTCGGCAAAAAATTAGAGTTAGTTACACACTCGTGTGGGCATAAACTGATCATATTTGAATGCAGCATGAAAACTGTTGGTGTATTAAATTTTTTTAATCGTGCAAAACCGAAAAATTCGTGTAAATTTTTTTTTGGTGAACCGTGTTATTTCAAAATCGTACAAAAAAAAAGACCGTGTAAAAGAAGAGTGGAGTGTTTAATTACGGAAAGGGAGCAGTTGCTATCGCGGGCACTAAGACAAACTAGGTCTCATAAGCAACACATATTAACACATAAACGTTGTTCTCCTGCAATGGTTCAAGGAAAAAAAGTCACAAACCAGCACAGTGCGACCTAATAACTAACTATGTTTACAGGAAACTAAGCCCCGACTAGAATAACATCCAGAATAGGAAGATGATCAGCGCAGTCAGCGGAAGATGATCTACGCGGTGCAATTCTTTCATTACGGTACATGCCATACTGCGTACTGAGATCCAGTGTTCTTCTGAAGAAAGCATGATGTCCACCAAGCATGATTTCCACTGTTGGTGACCTCCCAACTTCATTGCTTAGGTTTAGACAGACAAATAACGCATGTTCTGCATCTTCAATAACGTTCCGTGTACAAAAACTGCGCAAAACGGACTTTCGTCATGCTGGAATCTATATAAGTACGATTTAAAACATCCATGTCCCGTTAGCATTTGCGTGGGATAATAGTCGCCTGTCCAGCCATTGTTCCAACTTTGGAATAAAGCGGTGCATCCATCGCTCGATTAGTGATGCGTCCCAGGGCATCTGCCACACCGCTACAATGCCACACCGCCGTATTTAGCCACTGCTACAGCGCCATCACTGCTTGGTTGCACTTATCTCGGCTTCATGCAGATGCTTTGCTACAACTATAAGAGCAATGTTATCTGCTAACCCGATTATGTGGGTCCTATCTGGCAGCTGTAGGCGCGGGACTCTGTCATACATTATGTTCCATAGGACTGAGCCCAAAACTTATCCTTGTAGGACTCCACCAGTGACTTTATAGCTTTCTGTACCCACTTCTGTTTCGTAGTAGGGAAATATAACCTCGAAGTTGTCTCGGATAGTTCTACGAAGGTAGAAGGGAACATTGAGGCTGCCAAGAGATTCAAGTATTTTGGTTCAGTTGCCGCGTTCCTTAGATTGCTTCAAGTGCAATTTGTTTTACCGTTCCAATTACATCGGTTGTTGACCGAGCTTTGCGGAATCCGTACTGGTCTCCAGCATCTTTAATTAAAGCCTCCAGTCTTGGTCTTATCAGCCGCTCAAGTATTTTGCCGGCCGGATTGAGCATGCAAAGTGGACGATAAGTCGATGGATCTTCTGGAGATTTGTGTTTTTTGGGATCGACACAACTCTTTGGCGCTTCCACATTAATTTGACGACACCATATTTTATGCACGTATTGTATTATTTGCTCTATCTGTCTTTTGCTCTATCGCAATCTTGAGTACCTTATTTGGGACTTCGTCAGGTCTGGAGGCTTTTTTATCTTCAACTTTTTTGGTTTTTTTTAAGAGCTCTTCTCAATTTATTATTGCTGGGATTTGCGGTGTTTTCAGCTTTCCTAAGTTCTTACGGCTTTGAAAAGCAACTGGCTTGGTAGAAATTCATCTGTGCCTCTCGAGCAGTAGTGTGATTAAAGGGCGGTGTGTGTTGATGTGTTTGCGTGTGTGAGTTTTTTATTTTTCTTCAGTTATACAAGGGGGAAAGCGTTGAAAGCCGAAGTGTGTGTGTATGTGTGTGTCAGCGTCATGGTTGCTGCCTTACACAACAACCAAATAGCGCCACTTAGAACCTCAAGAACAGATTAACATTTGTACAAAACAACACGCTCTCAGGCTTAGAAAGATCCAAATCTTTTCCATGGAAAAAAAATTTTATCCATTTTTATGTCCTTGCATTGATAGTTTGGTTCATCGTTGTTACTGTGTTATTGTGCCTATTTACTGCTGTCAAAGTTACTGTTGTTATTTTGTTGGTGAAATTTGCTTTTCCGTATCAACGAGCTTTTGTTGAAAAAGTCTCTCATACAACATCCGTTCTAGCTACGATACACAGCGGAATTCCTTCCACAAGCACCATCACAATATTCACAATGGCCGCATTCAGCGCAGAAAACAGTTGGCAACTGTTGTGTGAAAATTCGCTGAATGGTCGAAATTTGGGAGCGCTAACTAAAACTGATTAGGCAGCGAATGCCTTTTAATCGAGCGAACAAATTCTATGCTACATGAACACAACTGTTTGGGTAGCTGTCAGATGCTGCTACTGACGCTGTTAAGTTAATAAACACAGAAAGGACGCAGCAAATTTAAGTGAGAAACCTTTGCAATTGAATTAAATTTACATAAAAATTATATATAATTAAATTGAAACTAACTTCTGACGTGTAGAGAAGCAACACATTCAGAGAAAAACATCGCGCACTAAGGTAGCGCTACCATTACAGTTCACAACAGTTGTCTGCGCTGAATGCGACCAATCATTCATCCATCCACCAACCACGCTCTCTCTCTATCATTGCTTTCTTGCAGCTTTACTGAAGACTATTTTTAAAATTGACTTTCATCTCTTCACGTAGTTGAGCGGTTTCATGTAGGAAATGTTGTAAACTGTTTAAAATTGTTAAACAGTTAAAATTTTTTTAGTTGGTTTTTTTTCTTTGTCGAAAAACTTGTTGTTGACATACTTAAGCAACTTTGGACAACTTGGTCCTTGTGTTTGATTGTTAAATATTTTCGAGATATGTGAAATTTCGACATTTCAAGCTTACAAAAGTGACTCAAACTTTGACCTTCAAATAATTGAAGTGTGAGTCACTCCTTATAAACAGAAGCTTTAATGCAGCCATGAGCAGGAAAATAAATTTAGTGAACCAGTCAGTCCCTTTTTAAATTTTTAAAATTTTTTACGGGTACTTTATCCCATTGTAAGAATTACGGGATTGTTAAAAAAGAAATGTAACAGATGGTCGTTAGACCTCCCATACAATCGAAATTTATATAATGGCATATTTATTAAACACTTAGAAAAAATGACGAAATTTTAATTTTGCGTCATATCATTTATTAAAATAAGCAAGGTAGGTTTGACAATGATTGAACACTAAGGCGTGGCACCTCCCATACACTAGAAATTTATCCCATACAAAGAGAATGACAAGATCCCAGCGGTTGCGCAGCTTCAGATGAACCGAATTGGCGGCGTAAAATATACAGTACTTTGCATGTTATATTTTCTGTTTGCCTGCTAGCAAGATCTCAAATGGAAAGAGGCATTAAAAGATACTTCAGAGCTAACTGCTGAAATAAAATGAAATTTCAATTTTTCATATTTGTATTTTGTTTGACTGTCGTGAAGTCTCTTTTAATGCCTCCACTTTAGATCTTGCTAGCAGGCTAACAGAAAAAAAAGCAAGCAAAGTGCTATTTATTTTTCGTGCGCCAATTCGCTTCATCCCCTCTAACACTGCGCAATCGCTGTGATCATGTCATTAGGGCTGTTCACATTTCAAACCGCTCATCAAATCGTTTGTCAAATCCAATAGAACAACGTGGGATTTCCATGAAAATTTCACGTTGTTCTATTGTAATTGACAAACGATTTGATGAGCGATTTGAAATGTGAACAGCCCTATTCTCTCTGCGTTTTTGTTGTAGATTTGCTTGGTAATTGTTGTAGTGCAGTTAGCTTTAATTTTTTTGTAGATGTTATTTCGTAGCTACAGTCGGCATATGACAATCGAAGTATTTTTATAACGCTATATATATATGTGCATAAAAACACTTACTCAAAAAACCTGCAAAATAAATATATATTTACAGTTGTATTTGAATAACTACAGTCTGCTTATCATGAGCGTTCTATTTCTTACCGCCTAATGTTGTAAATCAAAAACACAAACAAACGACAAGTAATACACGAGAAGCAGCACCTTTTTTTATACAAAATTCTATTGCTTCTCGTGTCTTGCTTGTCGTTGGTTTGCGTTTTCAATTTACAACACTAGGCGGTTAATCTGTCTACGTACATTTATTATATTAAATTATATATAATTTATATACTATATCTAATTCTTATATATTCTTATTTAAATACACAACACAAACTATATATAGCGTGCATGTATATTGTGTTATTATATAAAAAGATATAAAAAAGATTTAAATTTATTCAATAATGAAATAATTTAAAAAAAATTTATGAATTTAATGTATATATTTTTGATATGGTAATACATTTAGTTAAAAGAAATAGTTTCTGCCATTTATACAAAATTTCAAAAATTGATTTAAACTCTTATCTAAAATAAATCAGTTGTCATATGCCGACTGTAGCTAAAAAAGTCTAAGAAAAATTCCAGCTAACTGTACAACAACAATTACATTTCAAATTTACATCAACAACGCAGTGAGAATGGAAATGTTCACAGCGGTTGCGCAACTTTAGAGGGGATGAACGAATCGGCGTCAGAAAATGAACCGCATTTTGCTTGCTATGCTTTCTGTTTGCCTGGTAGCAAAATCTCAAGTGGTGGAATGGCAAAATTAGACAAGGTACTGTTAAAGTGGAAAGCCGGTGACCGAAACTGTCAAAACGAAGTTGACATTTCATATAAAATATGCAACCAATGAGAATGCAATATGAAAGCAAAAATTGGCCAAAATACCAAAATGGCTGAGTTTGACAGTTATGGTCACTAATAAAGAGAACACATTCAGCCCTAACACTACTTTGTCTAGTTGTACTATGAGTGGTGGCATCAAAAGAGACTTCACGGCCAATCAAACAAAAACCAAATATCAAAAATTTTAAATTTATTTTATTTTAGCCTACAGCAGCTCTACATATACATTGAAAAAGCTATATTATTCAATGTTTCGCAGCGGAGCAAAGGGAGGGAAAAAAACGATGCGTCAGCAGAGGAACTTATTGATGGTTGCTTGCTACATTTGCTGAGCGCCTTGTAGTCTAGATCCAAGAGCGTCATTTAAAAACCTACTCGCTGTCTGTATTGATGACGAGAGTTACTCGCAAAATGACGATGAGAATGACGCAAACCAAAGATTTACCCTCTACCGAAATCATTCAACGAGCCTAAATAAGTTTTCACTTCAAAAAAATAACGAAAGTGCTTGGGTTTGTGTGTGCGTGTGTGTGGGCCAACGATATCCCGGTGCATCACCAAGTGTAGCAAAGTTAAATTGGCTTTCTTTGCTGGTGAACGTCCTCCAAGTACCACCAACAACAGCACAAGTAAGTGCAGCGCAAATTTCTTGCTAGCCAACATGTGCCAACAAGTGCCACCAGCAACAGCACAAGCAAATGAAGCGCAAATTCTCCGCTTTCAATTTATTTACTTCACGCCGGATTATAATGGCAGAAATTAGCCTCTGCGCTTGAGACATGCTGAAATGGTGCTTCTGAAATATTGGAGAGTTGCAGCACAATTGAATTGTGCTGCACTTGCTGGTGCTGCTGGTGATGGCACTTGGAGGATGTTGGCTGGCAACAAATTTTGCACTGCACTAGCTGGTGGTGGTACTTGGAGGACGTTCGCCAGCAAAGAAAGCCAATTTAACTTTGCTGCACTTGCTGATGCACCGGAGATCGTTGGCCCACACACACGCACACACGAACTCAAGCACTTTCGTTATTTTTTTTTATTTTGTTATTTTTTAAGTTTTTTAAGTTTATAATATTACAAGTTTACGAAATAAGTTGCAAGTACAAGAACTCGAATGAAATATGTCGCAAATTGAATAAAATGCAAATTAAATAAAATATTTGCGCTAAGACACGATCGAAATGTGAAACGTCAAAATTTGCAATTGTCAAAATTTGCAATTGTCAAAATTTTATCGTCCATTTTTCACAGCAAAAAAGTCAAATTTATTTCAATTTGCAATACTTTGTACTCTTTTACTCTGTACTCTTTTTCACAGACACAAAGTTTGACAATTAAAACGTATTTTTCACTGTCTTAACTGTACTGTCTCGTGTAACCCCCGTGTTATGAAAAAATTTATTAATAAAACAATGATAATTGACAACTCTGAAAATAAATTGCCGCGGTGAAAATAAAAAGCCACTGACAAATACAACAAGTGTGAAAATTTGCAAACTTTGTTTGATGATATATAATAAAATAAGAGCATGCATGTAATTATTTGAATGTTCAACATATTCCTTTATCACAACTTAAAGATTAAAATGTTAAAACACTCAATACATCCATTATTTTTTCTTGTTTGCAAACGAAGTTCCAGCAGAAAAAAGCAGAAAAAGAATAAGATCGTTCCATTTTTAAATCTCACCATGCATAGCAGCTGTTTAAGTAAAAGCAAATTTTTCAATAATGTTGACAAATACAACAACTGAAGAAATTGCCAAACTTTAAAAGCATGTATAGACCAATATAAAGTGAATTAATAATAAGTTTTGGTTGCAAACATCTTATTGCAACCTAACTTAAGTATTTATATACTAACAAACAGATTATATGCATTAATTTCATGGGTTGCCAAGTGATTTCTTTGTGAGCTTGCGGCCGATTAAGAACAAGAGTGACGATATCTGTTGATATTTTTATGCACAAATACATGCAAACATTTTTTGAGGTTATGTTTTCTAATTTTCCTATCTTGTTTTCTTTGCTGTCTGTATTGATGACGAGAGTTCCTCGGAAAAATACGATGACGCAAACCAAAGACTTACCCTCTACCAAAATCGTTCAACGCGCCTAAAGAAGTTTTCACTTCAAAAAAAAAATAACGAAAGTGCTTGCGTTTGTGTGTGCGTGTGTGTGGGCCAACGATCTCCCGGTGCATCAGCAAGTTCAGCAAAGTTAAAGTGGCTTTCTTTGCTGGCGAACGTCCCCCAAGAGCCACTAATGGTGATATCGTTGGCCCACGCACACACAAACTGAAGCACTTTCGTTATTTTTTTGAAGTGAAAACTTCTTTAGGCTCGTTGAACGATTTTGGTAGAGGGTAAATCTTTGGTTTGCGTCATCCTCATCGTCATTTTGCGAATAACTCTCGTCATCAATACAGACAGCGAGTAGGTTTTTAAATGACGCTCTTGGATCTAGACTACAAGGCGCTCAGCAAATGTAGCAAGCAACCATCAATAAGTTCCTCTGCTGACGCATCGTTTTTTTCCCTCCCTTTGCTCCGCTGCGAAACATTGAATAATATAGCTTTTTCAATGTATATGTAGAGCTGCTGTAGGCTAAAATAAAATAAATTTAAAATTTTTGATATTTGGTTTTTGTTTGATTGGCCGTGAAGTCTCTTTTGATGCCACCACTCATAGTACAACTAGACAAAGTAGTGTTAGGGCTGAATGTGTTCTCTTTATTAGTGACCATAACTGTCAAACTCAGCCATTTTGGTATTTTGGCCAATTTTTGCTTTCATATTGCATTCTCATTGGTTGCATATTTTATATGAAATGTCAACTTCGTTTTGACAGTTTCGGTCACCGGCTTTCCACTTTAACAGTACCTTGTCTAATTTTGCCATTCCACCACTTGAGATTTTGCTACCAGGCAAACAGAAAGCATAGCAAGCAAAATGCGGTTTATTTTCTGACGCCGATTCGTTCATCCCCTCTAACGTTGCACAACCGCTGTGAACATTTCCATTCTCACTGCGTTGTTGATGTAAATTTGAAATGTAATTGTTGTTGTACAGTTAGCTGGAATTTTTTTAGACTTTTTTAGCTACTGTCGGCATATGACAACTGATTTACTTTAGATAAGAGTTTAAATCAATTTTTGAAATTTTGTGTAAATGGCTGAAACTATTTCTTTTAACGAAATGTACTACCATATCAAAAATTTATACATTAAATTCATATAATTTTTTTAAATTATTTCATTATTGAATTAATTTAAATCTTTTTTATATCTTTTTATATAATAACACAATATACATGCACGCTATATATAGTTTGTGTTGTGTATTTAAATAAGAATATATAAGAATTAGATATAGTATATAAATTATATATAATTTAATATAATAAATGTACGTAGACAGATTAACCGCCTAGTGTTGTAAATTGAAAACGCAAACCAACGACAAGCAAGACACGAGAAGCAATAGAATTTTGTATAAAAAAAGGTGTTGCTTCTCGTGTCTAACTTGTCGTTTGTTTGCGTTTTCAATTAACAACATTAGGCGGTAAGAAATAGAACGCTCATGATAAGCAGACTTGTAGTAATTCAATTACAACTGTAAATATATATTTATTTTGCAGGTTTTTTGTGTAAGTGTTATTATGCACATATATATAAAGCGTTATAAAAATACTTCGATTGTCATATGCTGACTGTAGCTACGAAATAACATCTACAAAAAAATTAAAGCTAACTGCACAACAACAATTACCAAGCAAATCTACAACAAAAACGCAGAGAGAATGACATGATCACAGCGATTGCGCAGTGGGATGAAGCGAATTGGCGCACGAAAAATAAATAGCACTTTGCTTGCTTTTTTTTCTGTTAGCCTGCTAGCAAGATCTAAAGTGGAGGCATAAAAAGAGACTTCACGACAGTCAAACAAAATACAAATATGAAAAATTGAAATTTCATTTTATTTCAGCAGTTAGCTCTGAAGTCTCTTTTAATGCCTCTTTCCATTTGAGATCTTGCTAGCAGGCAAACAGAAAATATAGCATGCAAAGTACTGTATATTTTACGCCGCCAACTCGGTTCATCCCCTCTAAAGATGCGCAACCGCTGGGATCTTGTCATTCTCTTTGCATTGTTGTTGTTAATTTGCTAAGTAGTTATTGTTGTACAGTAAGCTTTAATTTTTTGTAGATGTTTATTTGTAGCTACAGTCAGCATATGACATCGAACCAATTTAGAAAACAGTTTATACATATGAATTTAAGAGCATATATAATATTGGTAAATCTATTTGTTTTTAGTAAAAGTGTTACAGTATCGGAAATACATACATGAACAATTTAACTCATTGAGGAAATTTAAAGAGTATTTATGTATATTTATATAAAAACAATTACGTAATAAACCTGCAAAATAATTAATATTTTCAGTATTAATTGGATAACTAAAGTCTGCTTATCCTTTGTATAAATTATATGCTATAGATATTTCTTAATTTTATAATATAATATTTTTAATACACAACGCAATATAGATATGCTGAACATGTATATTGTGTTAGTGTTATGCTATAAATTGATATAAATAAGCTTTAATTTTTTATATTAATCAATAATGAAATAATTTAAATAAATTACTTAAATTATATGTATTTTTGATATGGTAATACTTTTGCTTAAAAGAAATAGTTTCAGTAATATATAGAAAATTTAAAATATTGCTATAAGCTCTTAACTAAAATAATTCTAATTTCATTTGCCGACTGTAGCTACACAATTAGAATTCACATCGTCTACAAAAAATTTCCAGCTAAGTGCGCCAACAACAATTACCAAGGAAATCTAACTTTTAGAACTTTTTGATTTTCATCCTACATGTAGTATGAGCTGCAGTTTGAGCTTTCTCACATTCCTACATGTCCATCCGACCTGTCAGATCCATCCTACATGTAGGATAGTCCGAAATCCTATATTAGCATGAAAATTCTTATATAGCAGTAAGGCGGTCGTGGCAGGACAACGTCTTCCAGGGAATATTAATATATTATATATAGGTTTTCGCTTCGGTCGGCAGTCCCCTCACTGCTATACTTTTTTTTTGTCATTGGCCTGTATGCAAAAAAAAAGAGTGAACGCTGCAAAGCACTATTGCCAACTTGGTGCTTTTTCCACCAGATTTGAAAATGTTGGCGCAAGAAAATTGAGGTTTTGTGCCTGCTGCATTTTTTGGATAATTTTATTTAATTTTGGAGGCACCAAATGTGCCTTAGTCTGTGCCTTAATATTTAATGGAAATCTATCTCATGATGTGATTTAATGGTACAAGAATATGAAAACATTAGTAATTTTTTGTGTTAAATTCGTTAAATTAGATTAATTGAAGTATTTTAATTTTGTATAAACCTGCGAAGTAAAGTCTTTTTAAAAATATCTGACAATTTAGAATATAATTGAATTTTTGAATTCAATTTGGAGTTTTATTTTTTAAAAACCTAATTAATCTGGTGCATTTTTCGGTTTTTTTGGTGGATTTTAGAATTGAAAAGTTAGCAGCACTGCTGCGAAGTAGTGTTTGCTACTAAGTAGTGAAAGGTCAGAAGTGTACACTACTTTTGGTATAGTACAACTTTTAAGTAAGCTCTATTTTCGAATTTCGAACTTAAGTGTTCACTTTTTTTTATTTGTGATAAAATAAAACTTTTGAGGATCGATTACGATTTCTTGAGCGCCACAATTTAAAAATGATTTCTGGAAGAGAAAAAAAAATTATACCGAACAAAAAATTGATAACTCAACTACTTATCGAGTTATTGATTTTTTAAATTTTTGACGTAGAATTCGTCTTACAGCGCGATTTGTATGGGGGTCATTTTCACATATTTTTCAAGCACATTTAAGGATTTTACTTGACACTTTAGGGTATAACTAGAGCCTATAATATTCATCGTACAAGAAAAAAATATATGCCAACAAATCAGTTGAAGTACGAATAAAATGAATATCTACTTTTGGGTTTTTTCACTTCTGTAATAAAGTCACATAATAGCAAAATCTAAGAGAAAAAAATTCATATATTCGTACGAGAAATACACAAGCTGCTTCAGTAGCTGCTTACGCTGTTGTTGTTGTTGTTATTAATATGGATGTATGTAAAATGTATATACATAAATACAAATTAATTGCTTTAGTTTTTGTTGTTTGTTATTGGTTTTTTTTATTTTAAGCGTGCAGCTACAGAGCCAGTGTGTAGCTACCTTTGAAAAATCTATTTTTGAGATAATGCTGTTTATAAAGATAATGCTGTTTATAATCTGGCTTATAATTTCTGACAGTTTATTTCCTTACAAATACACCAGCCAATATATTTACGAAAAATATGATTTTTGGAGGTTATTTAAAAATGGAATAGCTCAATGGCGGCTATCATTCATTACAGCCACAATATTTTGGGAATCGCCATAAAATAGTTCAAGGTTAATTTTTTGTTGGTGGCATTGATAAATTTTTTTCTATGGAGGTCGAGGCACCTTAATATGCATATATGCTCTTTACTACAGGAAAAATAAATAATTCATATTTTTCCGAAATATATATTTCCATTTACTAAACAAACTTTTGAGTGACTTTTAGTTTTAACCAATATAAACAAGAACAACAAATTAATCACTAAAAATATTAAACGAAAAATCATTATACAAAACAAATTTGTTTTTGAATAAATTTTATTTAGAAGATGAAATGCTTTAAAATACAATAGTTTTGAAAAAATATAAATGAAAAAAAAGCATATTTTCTATTACCGTCTAAAAAGAAATTCTACGTCTATACTTACGATAAAAAAATGAAAAAGTACCGTATTTTTTATCTTTCAAACGTTCTAAAAAACCTAGTTTTTAATTTTTAGGTATGATTGTAGATTACCTTATAGTTTTACTATAATAAATATAATACAAAAAGTTGCAGCTCAATCTGACTATAATCCAAATTGCGTTTAAAGTTTTAATCGGACATGAAATTTTTTTCTGATAGTATACAGATGTTAATATTTAGTTATTAGCTAATTTTAAAGATATCGATCAGAAATTTAAAACACGATTCCACGATTCCAAATGTGTAAAAAACATTTTTCAAATGAAAATAACCCCTTTAGTCCCCTGGAATAAGCGTTCTAATTATGCAGCAGCCACGCTCGCATGATTCGCATGATACAAAATAATCGCTGTAACATAAGCTGAACAGAGCAAGTTTTACTCCTCGCTCCTTTTTCAAGCAACCGGAGAAGAAAAGGTGTGCGGTTCGTTTTAGTGTGAGTGGTTGGGAGTTGTATACGCATACAAACTTGCGAGAATGTGTGGATTTTTTTCAAGGTATGCAAACACAAACAAGAACACAAACTTTGTTGCAATATTTCTGCAACATTCAAATTGTCAGCATTATTTCAGAAACGCCTGCAATGTCATGATGTGGTTGTTGCTGTCAGGTCCTGCAGTCAAAGATAACAAGATAGGAAACTTCTGTGGGGAACCCGAAAAGTGGTGAAGTAAAACACACGTACGAGAAAAATTCGTTCACCACGAATTTCTTAGCCCTTATCTGAATATGTTTTAGCTCAACTGTCAATTTGCTAAAATAGTGAGGTGAATAAGTCAGTTGCTAATTATGTTACTTAGCTTTTCCAACACGTTTGTTTGTGATTGGCTTCAAAACGAAAATAAAAATATGTAAAAAGCTTTACTTCATGTTAAATACAGTTCTATACATAAAAAAACACGTTATTTTCTTCCGAAAAGTGCAAAATTATTGCATAGAATGATAGGGTTAACAATGGCAGCTGTGTTAATTTATGAATGAAATAAATCGTAGTGCTGCCAACTTTTCTTTTTTAGGCTAACTTTTAAATAGGAAAAAACAACATGAGATATCGATTAAGTAATGTCGCGGTCAGTTTAGCCACCAAATAAAAATGTTTATATATATTCACCTTTATTTTGTTATGCTATATTTTTCTCTTTGCTGTAAACTTTTTTTTTAATTTTAGTTGCCCAACATTTGTATGTAACACTTCAATAAATCGTTTCTATTTGATATCAGCACGGTTTGGTCGAACTTTTTGTTGACCTATTTAAAAAAGAATGTCCCACATAATATTATATATAAGTATACTGTGTAAACGAAAATTGAAATTGAATCGAAATTGTTTACATTAAGTTACTTTATGGCCCACTCTAATTTCTTATTCTTTTTTTCTTATGTATTATGGTCTCAATGTCTGAGTTCACACAAGAAACAAATGCTTGAATGAATCCAACTTTGTTTTTGTTTTTCCAGCTAAAAAAATTAACTCTCTGTAAGATCGAAAATTAACTTCGAACGTAATCAAAAGTTTGATAATGCTAATACCCTGGTTATGCTAGGCAAACATGTTTGCTATTTAATTTTGTTCATTTTCTTCTTTTATCAAATATTCGTTTCCTGGTTATGCTATGTTTGTTGAAAGAATATAAAATTCAGTTACAAAAAAAAAATGTTTGGCATGTTTGCTGTTTCAAACAGCAAACAAAAATGTTTGGCGTGAGAGCGAAAAAATGAGCAGGAGAAAAAGTTAATTTCTCATTTTATTCCTAAAACACTAACAAAAAAATCAGTTCACCAAACATTTTTGCCTAGCATAACCAGGGCATAAGACCTGAATCATTCAGTCAAAGGCAGTAAAAGATAACAAGACAAAGTGATGATCACTTGCTTCTCTTGTGAACTCAGCCAATGATGCCAAAAAATCAACCGCTGCTGCAACGTTGAAAATGTATTTCCAAATGAGTTTGTATACATGCTTAGCGGTGGTTCCAGAGAGTATAAATTATATAGACGTCCCAGTTGGACTTCGAATTCTATTTCACTCAAGTCTCGTTATAAAGCGTCCTGAGAATAGAAAAACAAAACAAAAATAATTATGCTTTGCCTCAGCGTTCGTTTTGACGCTGCCTATACTTTTTTATAGGTGAGCATTTTTGTTTTGTTTTTCTATTTTCCGAACGCTTGTACAACGAAACTTGAGTGCACCTCGAACTGACATCTCTATATAATTTATACTCTCTGGTGGTTCCTTTATCTGGCAGACTAAATGCCATAGATGTATATGTTTGTCTCTTTTTACCTTCGCTTAGCATTTTATTCGAATTCCCGCAAATCGGGAAAATCCTGGTTGGCATACCTGGTGCTAAAAAAGTTTATCTTAAAACATATTTATGCTTGGGATGCAAAGTAAAATTATGCCTTAATTTTTAAACACATTTTAAACACTTATGTTGTAAAACATTTGATAACATTAAGCATAACTTAAATAATATATAATTTTAAGTTGCATGACTGCCAACTTAATATTTTACGCAAATAATTTATCAATAATGGTTGCGTGATCAAAATATTAAAACTTATTAAAAACTTATTATTTTATAATATTATCTTAGAGAAACATTTTGATTTTATTAATTAAAGCAATCACTGTTTCAGAAATGTACATAGATTTTCTTCTTCGTAAATGTTTAGTAAATTTTTCGTTAACTTTTTTTCACATGAAGCGCAGACATTTTGACATTTCATGATTACAGCTCCACTAAAACAAGACAAGTTCGCAGCTGTAGATTTTATTTTTCGTAAAGGTTTATTAAATTTTTCTTTAACTTTTTTGTATTAGTAAGAATGGAAGGTATTGGCTAAATATATTCTTAAAATGGTTGAGGCAAGGAAGAAAAAATATATAAAATTTATTTTTAACTACCTAATTACACAATTACTGAACTACCTAATTACTTAATTGACCAATTAAACTACAATAGAAAAATGTGTAAGTTCCGAACATATAAAACTGTTAACAGTGACTTTAAAACTACGATATTAAAGATGATGTTGGAATATTTTTAAACTTATTTAATAGGTATGCAATATTTTGTTCCTTTTAGCAACGAACTAAGAACTTCCTTTTTTAGCAACGTCCGAATGAACGACAAAAATGACAAATTTTAGGTATACTGCGCTATGATAAAGGATGTTATAATTATTATAAATTATACTCATGAAGAGCTATTTAACCAGATACATCTTAATTGAAAAACTGTTAGCAAAATTTGCGAAATTTATGAGAAAATTTATTAATAAAACAATGATAGTTGACAACTCTGAAAGTAAAATGCCGTAGTGGTGAAAATAAAAAGCCACTGACAAATACAACAAGTGTGAAAATTTGCAAACTTTGTTTGACGATATATAATAAAATAAGAGCATGCATGTAATTATTTGAATGTTCAACGTATTCCTTTATCACAACTTAAAGATTAAAATGTCAAAACACTCAATCCATACATTATTTTTCTTGTTTGCAAACGAAGTTCCTGCAGAAAAAAGCAGAAAAAGAAGAAGATCGTTCCATTTTTAAATCTCACCACGAATAGCGGGGGTTTGTGTAGAATAGCGGGGGTTTGAGTAAAAGCAAATTTTTCAAAAATGTTGACAAATACAACAACTGAAGAAATTGCCAAACTTTAAAAGCGTATATAGACCAAAATAAAGGGACTTAATAATCAGTTTTGGTTGCAAACATCTTATTGCAACCTAACTTAAGTATTTATATACTAACAAACGGATTATATGCATTAATATCAGGGGTTGGCAATTGATTTCTTTGTAAGCTTGCGGCCAATTAAGAACAGGAGTGACGATCAGGGTAGATTTTTTTTATGCACAAATACATGCAAACATTTTTTGAGGTTTTGTTTTCTAAGTTTCTTGTTATCTTGTTATCTTGTTATCTTTGCCTGCAGTAGAGCATATCGTTCTCTTTATTTGCTGTTCATTCGATTTAAAGTTTGTGTTGACCGAATTAAATTTAAACTAGATTCATTCCCTTTCTTTCAATTTCATTCTATTCAATAATCAATAATTTTTTGTTGTTGCCCTAGTTTTATGTTTTTTCCCGCTGATATCTAAAAGGCATCAGTCGCTGTCAGAGTCGTGTGTGTTTGTGTTAAATACATGTCTTTGAGAGGTAGTTGAAAGTTAACGTGTGTATGTGTGTGTGTGTGTGTGTGTGTGTTTGAGTGTCACTTGTCAGCTTTCGAGTGCGACAGCTACAATTTCAATTAAATGGAATAAAAAAAAATGAATTAAACTATACAATAAAATTTATTAATGTGCTCTTGTATTGCATATGCGATATTCTTCAATAGCTTACGTCATAAGAAGCTTTTTTTGTTGCTACAAGAACATTTTAACCCTTGACTGCATCATGACTGCCAATTTCGGACACAATTTAGAGTCAATAGACAAACATACGAAAATTTAATTAAAAATTTTGGGGTTTTTAATGTACCTACACATATTTGAAAAAGTTATATTGAAAAAAAGACTTTTTTCTGTTTTAATTGTTGATTATTTCAAATCTGAAACTTGAAAAATTTAAATTATTTCTTCTGAAAAAATAGCAAAAAATATAAAGAAAAATTTATTAACCTTCAAACGCTCGCAAAAAGAAAACCTTATATCTTTCTTATTTCTGCTCAAATCAACTTGGGATTTTTGCTCAGTATAAAAATCATGCCTGAATTTATATATTACTAAGGAAAAAATTCCAATAGATGTCGTGGTTAAGCTGAACAATTTGAAAAAAAATGAAAAAAAAAAGATTAAAACTATCATGGCAAATTTTTTGTCCGTATATATCAAGTGCAAACTTCCAAAGAGCGCGATTGTAACTGGACATATTTATCCAATTCATCTTTTTACCCTATGTAAAAAATGCGCCCAAACTTAGTGTAGTTGGTGAAAAACCATCAAATTTTTATTATAGCATTCCCAAATTTATTTAACCCAAATGCAAATTAGTTTAACCAAAACGCAAATCAGAATAATCAAAACGCAAATTAAATTACTTAGCTCGGCTTCCCGCCAAAACCAATGTATGTTTTTGAATTTTTTTCTTTTTGATTGTATATTTATAAAACAATTAATTTCCTTACAACAACATTTTTACTTCACAGTTTAAAAGTACGTATAGCGCCATTAAATGTACGAAAATCCGCAAAAAAAATTATTAGTCTGTAATATAATAGAAACTTTTTACCGAATAAAATAATTTTGGACCCAATGTGCGCTGCAAAAATTTTTTTTACAGTGTTGAATAGTATTGAAGATGTTCCAAATGTCTTTCAGGGTTAAAATCAAATAACAGACTTCAATAAAAACTATTTACCAAATAAAATAATTTTGGCAGCCTAAATTGGTCAAATACCCCAATGTGCCCTGCAAAATCTTTTTTTTACAATGTTGAATAGTATTGAAGATGTTCCAAAGGTCTTTCCCCGTTAAATACCCCAATGTGCGCTGCTATACAAATCTTTTTTTGCAATGTTGAATAGTGTTGAATATGTTGCAATGGTCTTACAGGAATAAAATCAAATAACAGACTTCAATAGAAACTATGTTCCGAATAAAATAATTTTGGCTTCATAAATCGGTCAAATATCCAATGCGCACTGCTAAACGAATTTTCTCAGAAACGAAACTTAGTTAAATCGATTTTTTGCCTCCGAAAACCCCTATACTGAAAATTTCATCGAATTCGCTTGAGCTGTTTTCGAGAACTCATTTACAATCAAACAAAAAAAAAAAAAACAACAAATATTGCTCGTTTAATAGTATATGATATGTTCCAATGGTGTTAAAATCCAATAATATACTTGAATAGAAACTATTTACCGAATAAATTAATTTTGGGTGAATAAATCGGTCAAATACCCCAATGTGCGCTGCTAAACGAATTTTCTCAGAAATGAGACCTAGTTAGATCGATTTATCACCCCTTATACATTTTTCATCGAAATCTGTTGGGCCGTTTTCGAGAACTCATTCACAAACAAACAAATAAAGAACTCATTCACAAACAAACAAATATTCCTCGTTTAATAGTATTAGAGAAACGCAAATTAAATTAACCTGATCGCAAATTAATTTAAACTAAAGGCAAATAAATTTAACCTAAGTGCAAATCAAATTAACCCAAACGCGAATCAAATTACTTATTTAATGAATTGTTATTCGGCTTATAAGAAATAATTATTAAGTATTAAGTTAAAATTTGTGAAGAGGCAGCTTAGCGTAATTGGAACAATCTGTGGCTTTAATACGACGTACACTAATTTCAATAATGGTTTTGCAGATTTTGATCCTGGTTCATTTCGACTAACATTTGTCGAGCATGAGTTTTAACCATTGGCTCAATTCCCACGAGAAGCAAAAGCTTGAATGAATCCAAATTTGTTGTTGTTTTTCCAGCTAGAAAAATGAAGGCTGCGAGAGCAAAAATTAACTTCGAACGTTATCAAAATTTTATGACGCTCAATACCCAATTATTTAGTCAAAGAGAGTAAAAGAGCACAAAAAATAATTATCTTAATCATTTGCTTCTCGACTGAACTCAGCCATTAGGGCCCCTTAAACGATACTAGATGTCGGATGTACATGTAGTTCGATAAAAAACGGGACTTTTTCGTTGCCCCTACGCACCAGAGATCTACAACGAAAAGCTTTTTTGCGACTCTGAGCATATCCGAAACAAATAAGTACAAAAACCTACTAGTGCACGCAACTCGACTCATATTCTCTTCTACGAAGCTAGAATGCGGCGGCTCAAATAAATATGAGTATTCTAAGTCATGAGTCGGATCGGGAAAGATCGGGTTTTTCGGTTTATAAATAGTTATGGTTGTTGTCGTCTTGGTCAAGGCTCATTTATATGAACCTTGGTCTTGCTGATACTTATCCTTCTTGCCGAAGTACTCATAATCGACACAAGCAAGGTTAATTTATAAGGTTGTGGCACTTGAGGGAAATGCACTCTTTTTTCCGCATTTGCTCGAACTGTCACTGTGCTTTTCCTTGTTCTAAGCATTCATTTTCTTCATTTCTTTTCATCCATTCTAACAGTTCGACCGAGCTCGCTCTCAAGTGCCACAACCTTATAAATGAGCCTTGGACACAAGCAGCCGAATCACTCGGCTCATCTGCCACAGATATGAAACAGAGCGCAGTTCAGCGCAGCAGTAAAAAGTGAGCGTGTTTTTTGTATTTGTGTTGTGCTTTTTTTATCCTGAGCATTTACATAGGTGCATGTCACACCTAGCGGACACGGACAAATTTGTTGTTGTTTTTGCGGCTAAAAAAAAAATGGAAATTGAGAGAGCTTCTCAGTCATCCAAAAATTTCCAGGTAACCGACAAAAAATGTTCACGGCCCAAAGCTGAAAACGGTTGCATTTTCTTGATGTTTTACGTTTAGTAGTAATAAAACTGCACTGCAGTAGGAAATGTACTATTTGAATTCATCAGTAATGCGATGTTTGTTGTTTAGTATTGGTTTGTACGCTGCTAGTGCTATACATGGCTTGAATTAGAGTTGGGTCGTTCCGGACCTGCATAGTTCATGGAACTATGTTCACTCTCGGACATAGTTCCAATCATTCCATCTGTACGATTTAAGCATGTCCAAGCAGTTCCGATTGCAATAAAATTTTTAAATTGATCAACATAAGCTGACATCTCTTTGGCACTTACATAACTTAATCGAGTTTTTTGAGCTACGAAAAATAAGCCAATTATGCATGTGAAAGAGAGTGAAAGAAATAATAGATAAAATTATAATGATATATCATCATTTCAGTTGTGTGCATTGTTCAGCATTGCTGTTTATTTTTTCTTTTAACATATGAAACAGAACAATCACGAAATGACATTGAACATACTTTTGTTACTTTCATTCTTATAAAGAGAACTGCTGAAACTATATAGTTCCGCGAACATGCTTAAAGCTGATGAACTATAAGATGCAACTGAGTTTTGAGCTTATGAGGAATTGATTGGAAATTATTTTTGCTCGCTATTCAGCGACTTTATAAATTTATTTCATGAACTTTATTTACTAAATGAAAATATTTACTAGATGTAGAAGTTCCTTTTTTTATATAAACTAAAGAAATGTTTTTCTTTAATTTAAAAATATATAAATAAAAGGATAAAAAAGCAAAAAATTCTGTTCAATTGATTTAAGACTAGTCAGAGATATGTGTTGAAAATCTACATGGATCTTTAGACATTTTCTCCGCAGTTCAACAAGCACACAATTCAAATAAATGCTTCAAATAGTTCTTCAGTTCAAATAAACAAAGGAACTAGATAGTTCCACGGACATGCTTAAAATTCCCTCTGTGATTCAACAAGCAGACAGTCCAAATAGTCTGTACAGTTCAAATAAGCAAAGGAACTAGATAGTTCCGCGGACATGTTTCCGTGAACTAGTTCCTTTCTTCAAAAGAATCGTTCCATGTCCGTTCCGTCTCTGGAACTGTTAAGCACAAGCCTAGCTTGAATGGTATTTATTTATAAAAAGAAGAAGAATACTTGACGAACATGCAAAATGATGTGAAGAGAATTCTTACCATACATATCTATGCAGCAAATGGATTCAACTGAACAGCTTAATATTATTAATTATTATTGTGAATGTAATATTAATGATTTAATACATTGTTTTTTGTATTTTTTATAATTAAAAATGTGAACGTAAAATGTGTATCTGATTTTATTTATAATAATGTATGCATTTATTTAACTATATTTCCCATTTATAAACTTTTCTAATGTATATATGAAAGTAACACGTCATTGTATACAGTATTTTTAGTGCTTGTATGTGCAGCTGTCGTTGTCTCTTTCACCCTTGTATTTTAGGAAAATTGTCAAGAGGAAATGTGAGCAGTAGTAAATTATTCTGTAATAATATTGAGCCAAGTGGCAGTCGATTTATTAATTTATAGTATAACAAATCAAGCTAGTTATACATTACAGCCGCGTAGTTAACAAATAAACTGTTTATATATACATATATCTTGTAATATCGCTTAAATAGTTAGAATTTACAATATTCTTAGAGATAAGGTTATGGCTATTAATTGGAGTAGAAATATTGTTGAAATGTTCATAAATGAATTTCAAAGCCAACCGGCTTTATGAGATATTCTTAAAAAAATTTTAAATGCTTTATCATCAGTGAATCTTAGCTCCTTTGATAAATTTATCATTCCTTTTTTAAGTCTACCAATTCTCCATGGCTTAATCCAGCAGGATCTTTTTTCACTTTTTTTTTCCTCCATCCAGAGTTTCATCAACTCAACAATTGTGTTTATTGTAATCATATCGTTGTCATCTAAATATGTGGATACACTTCCTGATTACATATTGGCCAATGTAATTAATTTTACCCCAGGAGATCAGAATTTAACCCATCCATTTTAAATGCAAATAAAACCGCTTATAAACAACCTATAGAGGGTAGCCGTTTTATTGAATCGATTGCATAAAGCAACATTGCCTGCACGAAATGGTAGCAAAAACGTAGTAAACTTAGCTTCTGCCATTATCGAACAGAAAACTACTATGTGTAGCATGCCGTAGGCAAAACAATGAGAGAGGTGAAAAAAATGGCAACTGTTGTGTGAAAATTCGCTGAATGGACTAATTTTGGGAGCGCTAACTAAAACTGATCAGGCAGCGGGCGCCATTTAATCGAGCGAACAAATTATATGCTACATGAACACAACTGTTTGGTTAACTGTCAGATGCTGCTAGTGACGCTGTTAAATTAATAAACACAGAAAGAACGCAACAAATTTAAGTGAGAAACCTTTGCAGTTGAATTAAATTTACATAAAAATTAAATATAATTAAATTTAATCTAACTTCTGACGTCGAGAGTAGCAACACATTCAGATAAAAACATCGTGAACTAAGGTAGCGCTACCATTACAGTTCACAACAGTTGTCTGCGGCCATTGGTTGCTGATTTTGTATGAGTTGTCAACTTCGTTTTGACAATTTCGGTCACCGGCTCTCCGCCCTAACACTACCTTGGCAACAGATGTGTTCTTCTTGTGCTGCTTTATAAGAGCACAAGAAAGTTATGTTTCAGTGTTTCGTTGTGAATTTTTTTAAAAAAGTAGTTGTTCTATATATTTCTATACTCTATATTACAATAACTGAGGCACCACGATTTAAAAATGGTTTTTTGTTCAGAATAAAAGAAAATATGTTTGGTTAAACAAAAAACGATACCTTAACTAGTTATCGATTTTTAAAATTTTTTGCTTGGAACAATATCTTAAAACCACTTATAAACAACCTATAGAAAGTAGCCGTTGTATTGAATCGATTGCATAAAGCAACATTGCCTGCACGAAATGGTAGCAAAAACGTAGTAAACTTAGCTTCCGCCATTATCGAACAGAAAAATACTATGTGTAGCATGCCGTAGACAAAACAATGAGAGAGGTGAAAAAAATGGCGAAAATTCCAATGTTTGACAGACAAGCAGACAAAGTGTGACATGCCCCATAGCAACAGACATAGTAGAACTAGACAAGGTAGTGTTAAGGCTGAATGTGCTCTCTTTCTTAGTAACCATAACTGTCAAACTCAGCCATTTTGGTATTTTTGCCAATTGTTGCTTTCATATTGCATTCTTATTGGCCGCATTCAGCGCAGACAACAGTTGGCAACTGTTGTGTGAAAATTCGCTGAATGGACGAATTTTGGGAGCTCTAACTAAAACTGATCAGGCAGCGGGCGCCATTTAATCGAGCGAACAAATTATATGCTACATGAACACAACTGTTTGGTTAACTGTCAGATGCTGCTACTGACGCTGTTAAATTAATGAACACAGAAAGAACGCAACAAATTTAGGTGAGAAACCTTTGCAGTTGAATTAAATTTACATAAAAATTAAATATAATTAAATTTAATCTAACTTCTGACGTCGAGAGTAGCAAGACATTCAGATAAAAACATCGTGAACTAAGGTAGCGCTACCATTACAGTTCACAACAGTTGTCTGCGGCCATTGGTTGCTGATTTTGTATGAGTTGTCAACTTCGTTTTGACAATTTCGGTCACCGGCTCTCCGCCCTAACACTACCTTGGCAACAGATGTGTTCTTCTTGTGCTGTTATAAAGCAGCACAAGAAAGTTATGTTTCAGTGTTTCGTTGTGAATTTTTTTAAAAAAGTAGTTATTCTATATATTTCTATACTCTATATTACAATAACTGAGGCACCACGATTTAAAAATGGTTTTTTGTTCAGAATAAAAGAAAATATGTTTGGTTAAACAAAAAACGATACCTTAACTAGTTATCGATTTTAAAAATTTTTTGCTTGGAACAATATCTGTTCAGTAAAATATCTATATTTTAACCATATAACCATAATAGATCCAAAATATTGACATGTCATTTGAAAGATAATTAAATTATCTATTAGACACAAAACAAATACAATAAATTAAGGCAATAATTTTAATTTTGCGAGCAGTTTTATATTACTTTGCTTTTAATAAGTGATAAAACCGTTATTTTGTCAAAAATTTGCAGCATTAAGGTGTCAAAAATATATATTATATTTAAAGCCTACAGTTTTATTTTTAATTTAATATATAGAAATCCGTATTAGTTTTTTTGAATTGACTCTAATGTTAATATATATGATGATCAACTATTTAATTTAATAAAATGGAAGCTGCTGACCAAAACTGATCAGCTGAAAGTTTAAAATTTTTTCCATTGCGCAAATTGAAGCATCAAGTTTAAAAGGCTTGACGAGTGGAAACAAAGATAAAGTTGTCATTTATGTAACCAACTGTGTACTTAGTTAGTGATAGACTAAAAAGAAATTTAGTATATCACTTTCAAGTAGTTATCATATATATGATAAACACGTGCGGAAAAGTGTTTTAGTTATCTCTTATACCTGCGATTTCCAAATAAAGACGATTATGTCATTTCTGTAACAACTAAAATAATGGTAGAAGAACAGAGGTAGTCGCACTGCTGAAAGCAAACTACCATAACGGTCAAAAGGCAACTGACAGCTCATATAAAATCTGAAACCGATGAGAATGCGATGAGAAAGGAAAAATTAAAAAGAATCTGTCATGGCTTTTTGAAAGCTGACACTATTTTGCTTTTTTAATCTTTTATTGATCAATCAATTAAAATAGATTTTGTGCAGCTGTTGAAGTAATTTATATGAGGTTCCAAAAAATCATTTTGGAAGTGCGTGCGTGGAAGTGCCTATAGCAAACACGAGCATCTTTTTTAACATTTTTGGCACATGCCATGTTGTCTTCTCGTTAGCTGGAACATGAAAACTCGGCCCATTTTCCTTGCCCAAATGTTTTTGGCACAACACGCACTTCATTTTAATTAAAAAAAAATAAGTAATTCACTATTATTCAAATTTTTAAACACACCACAAAAATATACAATTGGAGTAATTTAATTTTTCTCTGTTCTCTTTGTTTTCTTTAAGAAAATACTGATTTTTACAATCAGAGATCACGTATAGCCACGAGACTATCTGTATTATTCTACCATGGCTTTCAGATTGCAGGCTTACTTATTGGAGCTTCAGTTTTATTTTAACATTTAAGCAAAATGCTGCGAAAACATTCAATTTATATTTAAAAACATGTTTTCAATGAAATTTATTTCAAAACTGACTCTTCTTTTACTAATTATAAATTCAAAGATAAAAAATATATAAATTCAAAGATAAAAAATAATAAAAATATTTATAAAATTTAAAAATTTTTTGTGCTGTGTGCTGTATACATTTTTTTATTATTTCTTTATTGATTTACAATACAAAACATTGTCATAACTTTTTTAAAAACTCAATTTTTCAATCAAAACAAACAAGGAGTGGAAAACGTAGTAGAAAAAGCAGTAGTGCAAAGTATCTTTTGGTATTAAGTACTACGAGAAAGTATGATATTTAGGCAACTGAGCTATACTTTGTAATTAAAAAATTACTCTTTTGCTCTCCTCTTCAATTTTACGGGTGTATATCTTCCTTCTTGTGAGAAAACGTCAAATGAATGGACAACCTATAGTAATTGAATCATGACCAAAATCACAAGCATTGTTGTTGTTTTCTTCTTCCTAGAGTGCAACAATAAAAAACCAAGAACGAGTTTTTTAAAAAAAAAAAAAAAAATTAATTAACTAATACTTCTACCTTCTACTAATTAACGCTAAGATACGTTGGCTAAGAACAAACAGTACTCAGAGTACACTCAAAATACATTCGGGTCGGGAGCCTTTGTTATAAACTTACTCAACGCACTCATTGAAAACGGCTCGAAGTGGTTCGGGTCACGCCGCTTTCGGATATGAGAATTAACTTATACCCGAAAAAATGCTAATGAGCCAAATGCCTATAAGTATTTTAAACATTTTATTGAGTGTGGATAGAGTTGAGAACAGCACGGATCATGGTATAATTATTTGACAAGGTAGCCGTGACAGTTTTTTGGCGACTGGTAGTTGTCAAAAACAGCTAAAGGAGTTGTAGTTTGCTGCTGTTGACTAGCTATGTGCTTATTTTTAACTTTTCTTTGATTCATTTGATTTGTTCGCGAAGTTTATTGAAATGTTTTTAGTTTGCTGCGATTGACTAGCTATGTTTAAGTCATTACTTATTTTTTCACATTTCTTTGATTAATTGCATGAACAGCTAATTTTGATAACTACTCATTGCCGCTTATGAGAAAAAAGCCAGTCTACGCTACTACCTTGTCAAATAGTTATACCATGTGTCGGATACTCATTGCAGTTCTCTGCTACGCACATCACACATGTCGGATGTACTTAATTATTTTTAAGCTATCCATTGTTTTTAACATTTATTTTCATATTTTTCAGTTAATATATTCCAAGCCATCACGATTTTAGGTAAAAATAAAAAAAATTCGCGTCAAAATATAACATTTGTTACGTACGGCAGTTTTGCAGCGAGATGTGCTCTTCTGAAAAATTTTCATCAAATGAAAAAATACACTAAGTTGGATTTCCACGTACACAAATGGAACTACATGTCAAATGGACTTAGCAAAAAGTCAAAAATTTTTGTCTTCCATGGGGCGTATTTGCTATCGTAGCATGAACTTTTCCCGTTTTGTGGATCCTTGCATTGTCCAAAATCAAAAACCCTTCTCGATATGGTGTTTCTTGAAGCTTTTCATAATTTGTCAGAGCTGCATGTACAATAGACCGGATCGAAATTTAGATTCCGCAGTTGGTCGGAATTGGCCGTTGGCTCCTGAAGGTCCTTTTTGGTAAAAAACATGTTTTTTGCTTGTAACTTTCTATTTTTCACAGAATGCATACATTCATCTGCTAAAATGTTAAATTTCTTACTCATACCAACATAAAAAGCTTTTAAAATATTGTTTCATTATAACTCTTATTGTTCACCAAAAATTAAATTTTTTGCTATTTTTAAAAACAAATTTTTTTATAACCGCTGTAAAAGACACATTTTTCATTAGATTTACGTGGAATTATTATTGTTGTAAAGGTATTAAGATCTTCTCTCTTTCTGTATATCGCTTTAATCAAAGCTGTGTGCGCAATCTGACAGAACGTCAGAAATTGAATTTTGAAATCTGATAAAATTATACTTTTCTTACTCATACAAATATATAATTATAATAAATTTTGACGTGATTCCAACTTTGTGTACGTTTCACGAGATTGTAAAGAACACAGCTTTGATTAAAGCGATATACAGAAAGAAAGAAGAACTTAATACCATTCCAAAAAAAAAAACAATTCCACGTAAATCTAATGAGAAATATGTCTTTTACAGCGGTTTAAAAAACAGGTGTTTTTAAAAATGGCATTTTTGGTGGTCAATAAGAGTTACAATGAATCATAATTTTAAAATTTTTTTATGTCAAAATGTTGGTATGAGTAAGAAATTTAACATTTTAGCAGATGTGGCTATGCGTTCTGAGAAAAATAAAAGCAAACAAGCAAAAACATGTTTTTTTACCAAAAAGGACCTTCAGAAGAATCAAAATTGCTTCGGTGGTTTTTCTCCAATTTAAAAAAAGACAGTTTTGATAGTATCGTAAGTATAGACGTAGAATTCCTTTTTATACAGTAATAGAGAAAAATTCGGGTTTTTTCATTTATATTTTTGAAAACTATTTTAGAGCATTTCATCTTCTAAATAAAAGTTATTCAAAAACAAATTTGTTTTTGTTGTCCTTCTTCAAACTTACTTGATCTATAAAGCTCACAATTAAATTCATGTAAAAATTTGTTTTGTTTTATAAAAAGTTTTCGTTTGATATTTTTGGTGATGAATTTGCTGTTTTTGTTCATTTGTTTTGTTGGTTAAAACTAAACGTAATTCAAAGTTATGTTTAATTAATGGAAATAAATTTATTTTACCTGTAGTAAAGAGCATATATATTGCGTATTAGTATACATACATACTGCCTCCGTAGCTACACGCACCTGTATTCTCTATTGTATTTATCTTGCTGAAAATAAACATTCGTTTTATTCGTACTCCAACTCATGGCAGAACAGCCAGGTAAGGCCGACTAGGTCAAAATCAGCTGTTCATGTCGAGTTAAAATTGAGAACATCCAAAAAAATTTCAGCTAACTGAACCAACAACAATTACCAAGCAAATATAAAACAATGACGCGCAGAGAAGAGCAAGATCACAGCGGTTGACCAGAATAAGAGGGGATGAACCGAATCGGCCACAGAAAATAAATACATCTTTGCTTACTATGTCCCGCTTTTCACTCGTCACACGCGAAAATTCTCGAGCTTGCGGCGAAAGCAATTATTACTCCGAGAGCAATAATTCTCTTGCTCTGGTAGCAAGATCTCTTTATCCCGCTTTTCACTCTGCAATAATTGCCTTTGCCGCAAGCAGTTTGTCGATTATTCGCCTATACGAGGTGGTTTACGAAAGTCACCTTTACACCCGAGTAGTCAACAAACTACTTGTGGCGAAAGCAATTATTGCTTATAGAATTGTCGAGTGAAGAACCGGCCATTTGTAGCGCATGCAGAACCAAAACAACAATATCAGCAGCAAGTAGCAACGTTGTCAGTTATGTTGGAAAAATCCCATTTGTGGTAATTCTTAACTGCCCTTAGGAATTTTTGTTTTTGGGAATTTCTATTTAATTTTTTTAATTCAGCGTGGTATTTTATAATTGACGTGGGAATTCAGCGGGGTATTTTTTAATTTCCGTGGGAGTTTGATAATATTCTTCTTAAAATTTTTATCTTTTTTAGTAAGCAAAGCTTCTTTGTGGTATTTCTAAATTTTTTTAAATTGTTTTTGCATATGGGAATTATTGTGGTATTTTTTTAGCGAATGAGATTTTTGTGGCAATTTTAAATTCAGTGGCGGTAATTTTTAATGATCGCGGGATTTTTTTTGATATTGTTTTATTGCGATAGAATCTTTTTTGTTTATCTTTACCGTGGTAATTTTTATTGTATTCAATTTATGTTACTGTGAAAAAATAAATTGTTTGTCGGAATTGTTTTAAATTTTAACTGGCAACCTTAACTAGTAGTAGTACATTTTTTTGTAGCCACGTACTGGCTCTGTAGCTACATGCAACTATATTCGCTATTTTATTACATCCCAACAAGCCATGAATGTCACTGTTCCAGCTAAACGGTACTTAAAATGGCAGAGTCTGATTTGCTGGTATGAAAAAGACATGTTTTTGTACCTTTAAACCCTTCTCTATATAATTGTAAAGTCCTTTTTTTAATTTATAAAGAATCCAATTGAAAGTTACTTCATATACGCTTGATGCGCTAGCGTCGTTTGTTCTTGTATTTTTCCCTCTCTTTTTCACCCGTTCGCCAAAAAACTCTAAAATATGCATTGAATCTTGTGTTGAAATCAAGGTAGTGCAGTTGTGTTGCCGTTTATTGTTAAGTTTATTGTTGCAACTTAATAAAAACCATTTCAAGAAAAGGTTACAATTGTTTAACAACAAATAAAATTAATATAAAACTTAAAGTTTTCTATATGACCTTGTTATGTATTATGTTGATTTTCTTTGATTTAAATACAAATTCTAAATGTTTGATAGTTTAAATCATTCTGGATTTTAAATACAAATTCTAGTTGTTTGATAGTTTAAAATCGTTTATTGAGCTTTAGGTCAGGTAAGAATAATTAACTGCTCTAACTATTTAATCAAACAGATAACTAATTAATCAGCTAGTGATGTTTTCCTTTTCATATTGAAAATGTTGTTGTTGTTGTTTCTTTGGAAAAAATTCGTTAGAGCAATTAATTGGTCTAACCTGACCTAAAGTTTAATTTTATTTGCTATTTCAACGATTTTAAAGTATCAAACAACTAGCATTTGTATCTAAAATCAAGAATGATTTAAACTATTAAACATTTAAAAATTGTATTAAATCATAGAAAATCAACATTAATATACAACTTAATAAATGGTACGCTTATATGAAACACACATTGCATAGTTTGCTGACAACGAAACGGTCTGCTTCAGTGCTTTTAAAAGTGCACACCGTTTTCGACCGAGCCGACTGGCTATCTGGGTAACAAAAAAAAAATGAAAGCAACTGATGAGTATTAATATATGTATGTTTTACATACATATTAATAAAAAACAACAACAACAACAAAAGCAGCACAACAACCAATGACGTGATTACGAACCAAATAAGCAAACACAACAACAACAACAACCTTAAAAACAGCATAAGCAGCTACGCAGCTAAGCAGCTTGTGCATTTCTCATACGAATATATGAATTTTTCATCTTCTTAGATTTTGCTATTTTATTAGATATTCGTTTTATTCCCACTAAAACTGATATTTTGGCATTTTTTGTTTGTTTCTAAGATGAATATTAAAGGCTGTAGGTATACCACAAAGTGTCAAATATCAGTTTGAAAAAATTCGTGAAAATGACCCCCATACAAACCGCGCTGTAAGACGTAATTCTACGTCAAAAAGGTATGCAGAAATCATTTTATTGAGTTCCTCTAACTTTTGAGACCCCGAACGGCTGAAATTTTTTTCTCCATACAAGAACGATCCGGCCTAATGTACAATTTGAAATTATCTTATAATAAACTATGCCATTTCTAGTATTACGTTATAAAGTATCGATAATTGTACTCGTTCAAACTTCAAGCAAAGTATCGATAGTTGTATTGGCATTTTTTGGTTTAATTTAATTAGCGTTTGGGTTAATTTGATTTAACTAAGGCTATGTTGAAATTAATTTTGCGTTCAGGTTAATTTGATTTGCGTCTGGGTTAATTTTAATTCAGGTTAATTTGATTTGCGTTTGGGTTAAACTGATTTGCGCTTGGGTTAAATAAATGTACGAATGCTATATAACATGTTGTGAATTATTTTAATTTTATATTTTTTGTGTTTCACACAAATCTAAAACAATCCTTTTTGAGTTTCTTTAAAAAAATATTTAAATATAACTCGAATTTAAGCCCAAAAAATTGGATTTTCAGTGGCAGTGCACTTAAATCTTTGGTTGTAATGCATAGTGTCAAATTAACACTAAACTTCTTTTACGTTACAAAAAATCAAATGCGTTTGAAGGCTAAACTATTTTTGGCCCAAATAGCTCGTTTTTGGAGTTTTAAAAAATCGTGGGTAGGACGCGAGAGCACGAGTGCTAGTACAAAATTGAGATATTAGGTGAAAAAAATGTGTATAGTATGTAAGAACCACTATCAAAACCACTGCTAAGCGACATATGTATATGGCCGTGCTTCGTAACTCCCCACTGTCCCCTACTTGTGCTTGTAATGCATAGTGTCAAACACTAAACGACTTAAACGTTACAAAAAATCAAATGCGTTTGAAGGTTAAACATTTTTTTTAGCCCAAAAAGCTGGAGTTTTAAAAATTGTTAGTAGTTGTGAAGCACGAATAAAAATCGCAGGAAATTGAATTTTTTGGTGAAAATTCCTTATTTGGATCGGAGAGGAATACAAATTATTAGAATAATTATGTATACGATTTTAGAATATAGAAAAAAAATGAAAATTTTTAAGTTTTCTCATAGTTTTCATATAGTTTTCATACAGTTTTCTCATAGTTTTCATAGTTTCCGCATAGTTTTTAAAGTTTTTAAAGTTCATTGTTTTCATATTGTTTTCAGAGTTTCCTACACGCAGAGAAAAGACATGGTTGAGACATGATTACTGCAATAATAATTTTTCTACTAAAATTATTGTACTATTTCTGCAAACACACATTTTTGCCTTAATAATGCCATTATTTACTAATGGTGGTACCAAAAATAACATTATAGTTGAAATCACAACATCATTGACATCGTCAACTTATTATGATTGCCTCAACTATTAGTTGCAACAAAAATGTTTTAGTTCTGTCAATCATGATAAATGTTAATATTATTATAGAAACAAACATATTAGAATTTTGAATGTTTGTCTGAACTATTCTTTGATTGTTGGCAAACGGAGCAGAACATAACCAAAAATCGAAAGAATTTATTGTGCCTGAACAGTTTGCAGGAAAAACTTTTACTTCATTCAGACACAATAAGTTTTATCGATTCCTGGCTATGTGCCGTTTCGTTTTAAATCGCCTTATCCTAAAAACAGCAAGCAGAAAAGTGACATTTTCGACTTTAGTTGTAGCAAACATATTTTTATTTACCGTAAATATATTTCGCAATTCTGACCACACTTTGTTTATCACAAATATTGCTATTTTTACGACAATGCACTTAATGTACCACGTTTATGAATGGCATAGTCAGGCGAGCGATAGTAGCGGCTGTGGATTACTAGTAGTATTACTATTGGATTACTAGCGAAAAAGCCGCGGTTCAAACCTCAGCTCGGACAGAAAATTTTTTCAAAAAGATTTTTCAATTGAATTAATATTTCTGTTCAGCCCAGACAATGGCAAACCTCTGGAGATATCTTAATTAATAACTGTGGAAATTGGAGTGCATGAAAATAAAAAAAACATTAAATGATTGTTTCAATATTCTGGATCCTAAAAATGAATTCATAATATAGTTGTTGCAATCATTCTATTTTTGACCCAATAAGAGAATAATGATTGTTTCAATAATATTTTGGTTCCTACAAAAAAGTTCCTTTCCTAAATATAGTTGTTGTAATCATTTTATCATGATCAAAGAAAATATTATATGTTTAAGAACATGTTAGCAAAAATCATAATCCGAATCATACTATGATCCTCTTAAAACATGGTTTTTGCAACTATGTTTTTTCTCTGCATGTAATAGTATTCTAAATATCTTATATTTTTAATATTTGTCATCTCCTCGTGTTGAAACTATATCTTTCGTAAGAGAAAATACAGAAAAAAAATTAATTGACAAAATCCTAGAAATTGTACTATACATTAGAATTTTTTACAAATAATGAGTAAAACGCATGTAAAATACGATTTCAGGTTGTCATGACATATCTCATGTCAATGTGGTTTGCCGTGCTTCACATCTCCCCACTTGACGTGCTTCATTTCTCCCCATTCGCTACTATATTAAAATTGCCACCGCGTCAGTAACACATGTAATGTTTTGCATAAATCCTTTTGAAGGTCGAAAGCCTACTCATTGTTGATTATTTTGTGTGTACTCACCTTTTCGATTCGATTGAAAATGTCAAAAAAAAATTTTAGAACAAAATGTTGAACACACTGTCTTGAGAAATACGAAAAAAGTGTGCTATCAGGACGAGTGCTAGTACAAAATTGAGATATAAGGTGAACAAATGTGTACAGTAGGTAAGAGCCACTATGAAAACCACTGCTAAGCGACATATATGGCCGTGCTTCGCAACTCTCAACTGTCCCCTACTTGTGCTTGCTACCCAGATTGGTTGCCTATATATAATGGCTAACATAACTTTTGGCTAACTTTTTTGCGGCTTAGTTCTTTTGACAGTTAATAAATTTAATGACAATTGAATAAAAATTGTAAGCAAAAGGTGTTAAAAAAACTATCATTTTGCGTATTATAAATAAACACCTAACAGGGTACAAAACAAACATCCACCTGATCTTTATTTTTTACACCGATCGGTGTGAAAAAATTTGCTCTTTCGGTCGAGTTTTCTGAAAATTTGGATTTAGGTTTTATTTTTTTGGATTCGCCCGGAGGTATAAATATTACAAAGATACGTATACCCGACCTATACGCATGCACGATTTACATTCTAGATCCTGCCCGGATCAGCCGGGACAGACAGAATGCACCGTAGTACTAAAACATACCTCCTATTGGCAATTAGGATTTTCCACTAAGCACATTTATTGGCTTTTCAGCGGAATTTAATATATATCAAACGCGTATTTAAGTATATTAAGTATATAAATAAGCAACATGGCATTAAATTATGGTGATTGTCAATTTAAGGTACTCGAAAAACAATCCTGATTTCAAATACAATCCAAAACACTATACTCATTTTAACTGGTTTGCGGCCATTGTCCAATCCAAGGACCTACGTGAGTTCAGTCTAATTTCCAATCAGGAAACCACGTGAGCACGTAAATCACAATTCGATTTAAAATTAAAATATTGAATAATTAAAAAGCAAGTTTTAAAAACGATTCATATTTTATGGTGCTTACTTTATAAAATATAATATCGAGACAAAAAGGAGAAACAGAACAATCTCAATTACCGATATTACATTGTTATAAAACTGCGTTAGGTATAAAAGGATGAAGTTAAATTGATTTAATTATTTAAATTTAATATAATTTTCCGTTTTAAGACGCTACCGAATCAGAAAAATTAATCATGTTGAAGTTATTATTGAAATCACTGCACATACATCGTAAAGATTCATGAAGAGCGTAATTAGAATTGCACTGAATCAACTTGAAAAACAGAAAATGTATAGTTCCTCTCCTGGGGATGTTAAAATTTAGAGCTGAGATGATATATTCCGAATTAATTCCGCCACGAATTAATTTATACAGAAATATGTCATTAAGCATCATTTTTAGGGAAGCATCATTTTACGAAAGCAAAAAGTAAAACTGTTTTTGAACGGATTCTATGGCGTCGATGTAGACATTATATTGTGGGTTCCATATAACTGATGCATATTCAAGAATTGGTCTTACGAGAGAGGTGTATAATAATTTAGTTGTAAAGGGGTCACTGAATTCTTTAGTCCATCTTTTAATGAAACCAAGGACTCCTCTTGCCTTATTTTTCACCATATTAACGTGGAGATTGAAGCGAAGTTTTGAATCCATAATAACAACAAGATCGAGAAAACTTTCAACTATTTCTAAATTAGTGTTATTTATAGTGTAAGTTATGTTATTAGCAGATCTACGCGAGAATATCATTTGCTAACATTTTTTTAAGTTAAGATTTAATATATTGAAGCTACACCAGTCCACAAGTCTATTTAGATCAGATTGTAAAAGATGTCGTTCTTCCAGTGATTTGTAACAAAGAAAAAGTTTCACATCGTCAGCGTACATTAAGACGTTACAGTAAGGGTATTCAGAGGTGGTCTTGTTACGGTGTTAGATTGTTGAAATTTTGATGTACGTGTGAACACCCTCAATTAATTATTTTGCTGCACTTACACTTTTGTCAAAATTAGATTGTTAACTGACAACAAAATATTCAACACCGTACCAACACTCATAACAATAGGGTCGAGGTATTGTTAGAGTGTTGAGTTCTTGAAATAAGACAAGACGTGCATTTTGTTCTTGTGTTGTTGAAATAATCAACACTTCAGCAATGTAACACCGTAACAAGACTACCTCTGAATACCCTTAGTGTTTTATTACCGAAGGAAGATCATTAATGAATAGTAAAAACAAAATAGGTCCAAGATGACTGGTCTGAGGAACGCCAGAAGTGACCAAAATACTTTTTGAAAGAAAATTCTTACATAAAAAACTTTGAGTACGTCTAGATAAATACGAATTTATCCAATTTAATAATGTGACAGGAAACCCAATAAGATGGAGTTTTTTCAACAGAAGATTATGATTAACACTGTCGAAGGCTTTGCTAAAGTCCGTATAAATAACATCAGTCTGCAAGCCCAAAGTAAAACCATTTATAACACGCGTAGTAAACTTTAAGAGGTTTGTTGTAGTGGACCTACCCTTCAGAAAACCATGTTAAGAGACAGAAATGGTGGAAGACACGGAGTGTGTTAATTGATCAGTTATGATTTTCTCAAATAACTTAGAGATTGCACTTAATTTTGCAATACCTCGATAGTTAGAAACATCTATCTCGGAGCCAGATTTATGAAGGGGTATAATATAAGAATCCTTCCATATAATAGGAAAATAACCACTATGGAAGGAAATATTAAAAATGTTTGCTAGAGGAGTAAACAGATTTTTAGCACATTGCTTTAAAATACAGCTTGGAATTTCATCAGGGCCGGTCGTAAAAGAGGATTTTACTTGTCGAAGATAACACAAAACAATATTTGGGTCTATTAAAGGAGTTTCAAAAGAGTTAACTGGCGGGAGAAAAGGATACACCGCGCTAGTATTAAATGATATATTGGAGTAAGTTGATTTAAAGAAGTTTGCAAACATGTTAGAAATTACATTGTCACAAAATGATTCTTCCTGATTGAATTCATAAGGGGTGGAAAGCTGGAGGCTTTACGTTTTGAGTTAACAAAAGTATAGAAAAGTTTTGGATTATCTTTAAATTGAGGTTTTATGTTAATTATATAAGCAGAATAGCATTGTTTATTTAAAAGTTGATATCTATAACGACAAAAAGAATAGGAAGCAAAGTCTAAACTAGAACCAGTTATTTTATATTTTTTAAATAAACGATTTTTTTAATTTTTTTGTGCCTTTAGATCATTTGTTAGCCAGGGAGGATTTAGATTAGAGCAACAACTTTTTTTGGGACGGACAATAAGAAACACCTTTGCAGAGTATCATTGAAAAACTGTACCGAAGATTCGACGTCATAATATGAATATGATGTTCCGCTAGTTAAAATTGGAGACCAATCAGTAAGTAAGTAAGTAATGAATTAAGTTTTACATAGTCCGTTTTTTTTAAATTATAAATTTTTTATTTCGTGCATCAGCAGTTACTTTATCTTCTTTTTCGTGGGAGAGTAAAACTGTTATTTCAAGAGTTGGATGATGTACATCTTCTGAAAGAGATGCGGGATTCGAACAATGGAGATTAACAGTAGTGCATCTATCTACAAATACAAGGTCTAGGGTTCTGTGGCTTATATTTAAAATATCATTGACTTGTTGAAGACACAGATCAGATAGCTTATCTAGGAAATCATTTATCCAATCATTTGGCTCATTGTAGTACCCTTCACGAAAGGATTTTGCGATGTGTTAACCCTTAAGCTTGCTGAAATTTTTGAAAAGAAGTGACTTTTTTTATAAAAAAAACACTTTTTGTATTGGCAAGGTTTTTGTTTCTTTGAATTGTCAAAAAAAAAAAATAAATAAATAAATAAAAATAATTACTACCTGTATAAAAAAATTTCAGAAATCTTCTTGTTTGGGATTTGTTTTTAGTGTTTTTGGTTACATTTCGATGCGATTTTGACTTCAATTACCATAGCTACAGCATTTATAGTCCAATTGTCGTCGTTTAACCACTGTTGGAAAGGTAATAAACTTGTACTTGCTAGCCCATTGAAGACGGGTACTCCTTTGATCGACTTCAAAGGGATTTTACAGCCCAACTGTGGAAAAGTAACAATTGTTACCCAGTATTTTTAATATTTCTATGTGTTTTTTGTAAATTTTTGATTTAAAAATAATTTGAAACTCAAAAATAATAAATTTTGATAAAAATTGCTATTTTTGTAAAGTGATTTTATTGAACTTTTGAACAAAAAAAAAAAAATTGAATGAAATATATTAAAGGAGAGCGGGGATATTTGCATCGAAAGACCAAACTTTGATTTTCATGTCGTTTTTTTCTCATTCTTAGGTAACGATGTTTTATGAAAAAGTCGTTGTACTGAAAATTTCTCCAATTTTAAAGATATTTGAGTGTTTTTGATGTCAAAATAACAAAAAATTAAATACACAAAAATCTCCGATACTAAAAAGTTTTATAATAACAAAATTACCGTTAGTTGAAAAATTTCAGAGGAGGCGTGGCAAAAACTAAGTATGTAACATTTTAAGTTGCGACAAACTTAATATGTGTACCTAGTTTGAGCGAAATCCGTTGAGCCGTTTAGATTTGTATAAAGGCCAAACAAACAAACAAACAAACAGAAAATGAGTTTTATTGCTATAGAGTATCGAATGGTTTTTTAACTGAACTAAATATTTATTGAAATAAGATATTTGCTTTCTTCTCAAATATGCATTTAATGAAAAATCAAAATGAATAAATCAATCTTAAATTATCAAAATGAAAATTAAATTAATTTTGGCCTTTTTGCACTATACGCGGTATTACAAGTGGCGAATACGCGGTATTGCAGGCGCAACGATGAATTATTTTGTTGATTTTGGTTCATATGACTGCCATGTTGAGAAAGATAGTCCGATTTTGATAACATTTTTTTTGAGAGATTCGTATGCACTATTAATATTTGAGCTGCTCAGAGCACAAGTGGCGTAAGTCCATTTTTGGTAGTTTTGAGAAAATCGAACACTTAGAAAAATTCTTATGATAAATTTCAAGTATGCAGAACTCAGTTTTGCTTATAAGCTAGGTCAAGAGCATACATGAAACTATTCATATCGTAAAAAATAAACTAAATAATACCCAAAAATTATGCAGAATATTGCATATTATTAAAAAAATTTGGACTTGCGCCACTGGTTCACTGAAAATTTTTTTATATTTCTCGTTTTCGCTGCAGGAATCTAAAGGGAGATATTTTTTAGGAATGTTTTTATGAGGAAAGACAGTATTTTCACTTTAAAGTTGGACAACACTACCTTTAAGCGATTATCTTCATTATTAAGGAAGATATAAAATGAATGGACTTACGCCACTTGCCCTCTGAAAATTTTTCCTTTCCGCTTTAAAAATGTAATGGAAAATATTTTTAAGAATTTTTTGATGAGGAATGGCAGCATTTTTACTTAGAAGTTGGACAAAACCACTTCTTAGCAATTATCTCCATTATTAAGGGAGATATAAACGAATGGAAATGGTTTTTTATGTTTTGTCATTTCCGCTGTAAAAATGAAATGGAAAATATCAGCAATAACGTCTTGTTGTTAATTAGGTCAACGATGAAAACTTATGTTTGCAAAGATTTTTGATTCAATTTTTTAATATATTAATAAATATTACATATTATTACATTCCTACTAATTAAAAACAACTGTGTTTTATTTCAACTGTGAAACTTTTATAAGAATAAATGCATTCTGGCCTCCTCAATTATTCAGAAAATCACAAACGCATGTTTTAACCGTACTTCTGAAACTAAATTCAGTCAATCCTTACCAAAAAATTCTTAAAAAAATATTTCCCATTAGATTTTTACAGCGGAAAGGAGAAGTTTGAAAAAGTGTTCAGAGCACAAGTGAAGGAAGTCCATTCATTTTATAGCTCCTTTAATAATGAAGACAATCGCTAAGTGGTGAATTTGTCTAACTTTTTGTCGAAAATACTGTCATTTCTTATCAAAAAATTCTTAAAAATATCTTCCATTAGATACCTACAGCGGAAACGAGAAATTGAAAAAAATGTTTAGTGGACCAGTGGCGCAAGTCCAAATTTGTTTACTAATATGCAATATTTTGTGTCATTTTTGTGTATTATTTAGTTTATTTTTTACGATATGAATAGCTCCATTTATGCTCTTGACCTCGCTTATAAGCAAAACTGAGTTCTTTATACTTGGAACTTATTATAAGAATTTTTCTAAATGTTCGATATTCTCAAAACTACCAAAAATGGACGTGGCGTAAGTCCATTGTGCTTCGAAAAAATAACGTAATTTGTCAGAGCAATAACAAAGTATTGCATTTTGTTCATAGATCACGTAAGCTAGGAGTTTCAAGGCCGTACTCATAAATAGGTTACATTTTCCTCTTTACTTCTACGTACTTAACTCAATTTCCCTAAAAAATGGACTTACGCCACTTGTGCTCTGAACAGTTCATTTCATAGTTTTAATAATAATTATAAATAAAAAACAGTAACGGTACTAATTTAAACCTTTCAAGACGAAATTTCATCTGTCAGTCCCCAATGGGTTAACTTTGTTCCAAAACGTACAGACCTTGTGTAGGGAATTTTGTTATCTTTCCAACAGAAGTTAAATACGAAAATCAGACAATAAATGGCGTAGTTATGGCGATTGAAGTTGAAATTGCATCGATATGTATTTAAAAGCAGTAAAAAAACCACAAACGAGTAAATTTTTTATCCTGATACTAACCATTTTTAGAGATTTATTTTTGGGATTTTTTGTTTTTGACAATCCATTGAAATAAAAAACTTGAATACACAAAAAGTGTTTTTTGCCCAAAAAAGTACTTTTTAAAAAAAATTCCAGCAAGCCTAAGGGTTAACACACATCGCGAAATCCTTTCGGAAAGGATATAAAAATGATCCAAGAAATATTTTAGACCGAGTTTATTTCACATTTAAAACACATTTTTTTTGACCCAGCCTAATAAATATATAAACAAATGTGATCAATGCCGGCTTTAGGGGGGTGTGACTGGAGGGCGCCGGGGTCAACACGGCGCTGTACGTGCACCCTTAACTTAATCACATAATTTGAACAACTATCTCTAAAGATATGAATACAAACTAAATTCAGCGTATTATCTTTTATGAACTTATCTTGTAGGAGTGAGAATAAGTTTTTAGCGTTTATCTACCACGCCCTAAAATTTTGTTGCTTGTCTTGTCGTATCCCTTACTGACTTATGTAAAGCGAAAAGAGATGCACTCAGCGACAGGCAAGAAGTATCAACTTGTACTAGGCTCACCGTATACTTTCCCGTATTTGCTCTATTTTACTCGTAAGTTCGTAAGCAAAAAAACTTTTTTAGAAAAGTAGCCGATTTACAGCGTGAATCAAAGTAACTGTCGCACTTGTTTTATGCCATAACTCAATAGCACTGTGTAAACTTTATAAAACATAAATTAAGATGTTTTATTTTAAGCATTCTTTATAACATCATTAAATTCAAATCTATCACCATTAATTATTTTTAAAAATTTAAAAGCCACTAACTATCAAATTTATTGCACAATCTGCGCTCGTTGAACTGGAGATCGTAGATTTAGTGGGCTTGTCGTATAGGTACGTAGTGGTTCGTCTTTTGTCTCATTGTATAATAAATTTCGTCATTGTTATTTGTTCGTCGAAGTGATAACATCGCTCGCCAAAAAATTGCCTTCGAATGAAAAATGTATAAGTTTTATAGAATTTTATATTAATATTAACTAATTAATATTTTTATAAAACTTTTATATACTAATTAATTTTTTTATAATATTCCTTTTGCTCTTTTCATCATTTTCTTCAAGAATTTCGCTAAGGACCGTGTCTATCGCGTACGTCTTTACTATTCAAAGGTTGCACAAAAATGATGTTTGATATGGCGCCCGGGGCGCCTAGATGGGTAAGGCCTGCCCTGAATGTGATAATTCTTCACTTTTCATATAGCACTTTGTACTTTTTTATTTCAGCTGTAGCTCAAAAACCATCCATAATCGTAGCTAGAGCCAATAGAGACATTTGATTAGAATAAATTGGAGAACCTAAATCCAAATTTTCAGAAAATCCGACCGAAATGCAAGTTTCATGCAAACTGTGCGAGGTCCTTTCTAGCTATTATGAATATTTAAGTAAACAAAACATTGAAAAATGATTTTAATTGTGAGCTACTTATATCAAGTAAGTTTGAAGGAGGCAACAACAAATCTGTATAGAGTAATTATACAGCACACTAGGCAGAACTGTTTCGGAGGCTGCCAAACTTACTCGATCTAAATAGCTTACAATTAAAATCATGTAAAAATTAAAAGAAAAAATCACAAATAATTATCAAAAAACATAGAATCGTTTTTCATCTCCATCACTAAATTGACATATTTAAGAACTGTTATTCAACTATTTTCTTTTATTCTGTTGTCCTTTGCAGGTGAATAAATATAACGCAATAAATTGCTCATCCACTTGTTGTTGTTGTTGTTGGTGCTGTTACCAAATCGACGTTGTCAACTGCGGCTGAACTTATCCTCATCGTCATCACTATCATTACTTTCATCATCCCAAAGTTTAAATTTGTTGCTTTTCTTGAAGATATGCATAAAGACAGACGGCAACACTGTACGCCAAACTTGCCAGCATCAACCCGACATCATTGACGCAAATCAGGTGTCGTCGTCATCATCGTTGCCATTTTTTCTATTATGTCAAGTGGACGTAGTGCTCGTCTGCCCCCCACTCCGACCGCAAACAAGAACCGTGTATCGAGCAAATTCAATACCAACAACGCACTCGCTGAACAGAACAGCAACAATGTACTTCTGTACAACAACATAATGTCAGGCAACAATGCAACAACAGCAACAACAACAACTTACACTTCATCAATATCAACAGCTGAACCTGCGGCGATACAACAATCAGCAACAGCAACCCAAGTCCCAGCGACCACAACAACAAATACGACAACCGCGTGCATCACCGGCGATACAATGGATACACTGGGACCCGAGTTGGCGGTGGCAACATCTCAAGTGCTGGAAAGTCTCTCGGAGAACGAACGCCGAATGATAATCGAAGTATTGAATAGGGACGAGAATGTACGACAGCGGGATGCGGCCAGAATAATGTAAGTACCATTAGAAAGTAATTATGCCAGAATCCACAAAACCTTAACCAAACCCACATCAACCCACAACCATATCTATTGGTGGGAAAACTATCAATAGCTATCGGCACTATCGCAAGAAGAGATGGCAGCAAAAATCTATTGATAGTGCCTCGGAATGATTTGAACAATCGTCGATAAATTTGAGTTCTATGTAAAAAAACATGATTTTAAAAGTACAATATTAACAAAAAACATGATGAGCTACCACTTCCTTTTAATCGAAATATTTGTATGAAATATTAATAATGGTATATTTTAATTACTTTATTATTTTAATAATTAAAAATATATAATTTTTTAGTATTATTATATTTAAGCTTAATGCCAAATAAGTTCATGAAGCAATAGGTAGCAACAACAACAAGTTGTTTGCAGAACAAACCACCAAGCATACTAGACAGACTCTATCGTTGATCGCTACATCAACTCTTCAGAAGTCTTCCGCGGTTTCTGCAGTCCATCCAATTTGATAAGCTTATACGAACACTTTCTGTTTAATCAAAACAGAATTATTTGTGCTGTGTGCTGCCTCTCAAAGCAATGTTTTTCTACTGTTTTGCAAAAAGCAAAGGTTCGAAAAAGCGACTGCATTGATTCTGCAAGTATTTGGTTATTGTACTCTCTGTTTACTTATTTATCACGAATCAATCTAGGCTACAGCAGTTTGCTGGTATAAAACCATAGAAGGCGTACATAAGGTTTTTATGAAAGAAGTTGTTATTGTAAACATTTACTAGCGAAAATTTGTAAAGTGTGGTAGGAAAGGATTATAACAATTAAATTTCTTTATTCTGCTAGTAAAGGGTGTTTTTTATAGAGTAATACAAGTTTAAATCATAATAAAGCATAGTAATATATTTTTAATATTAATGAAACGGGCTTTATTGCATAGAAAATTTAATGACATTAATGCTTACATATAATTTTGGCCATGTGGCCACCACGGCTGGCGCGTACAAGGCGCAATCTGGAACACCAATTTTCACAAATTTTCGCAGCATTTGCGGCCGTATCTCGCCGATAACTCTTCGAATGTTGATTTCCAAGTGTTCAATTGCTTGTGGTTTATAGACGTAGACAAGTGATTTTACATAACCCCAAAGAAAATAATCCAATTCTAACTATCTACAAATTGTATGATGCGAAAACATTTATATAAAAAATCCTTAGTCTTTATTTATATTTTTGTATTAAGAAATTTTTAAACAAAATTATAAAAAAAAACAGATGCGTCGTTGCACACACGAGAGAAGCGAAGCTTTTTCGCAGTTTCATAAATTTGATAATTTAATGGTTTTTTCAATAAAAAATTTATAAATTATAAAATTTAAATACTATAGCGTTAACTAATAAAATACACGTTCATATTTCCACTAATAAATTTTATTATATTTAATTATTATTTTATTTGATTACATGTTACAATAATTTACAATTATGTTTGTAAATGTTTTCAATTATTATTGTGGACATTTATGAAAAAATTATTGGTTTTTGATATCTAAAAAAGCAAACGTTTATTACAGATCGATATATCATGCAAATACTCCACCAATAGTTGTTCTTAATTCTGTTGTTCAAATATTGCTTATCATTCGTAAATTATATTTATCAAAAAGTCATTGTTTAAGTGCCTGTGAGTATTCATGTCTGAATTCGCAATTAAAACCTACACCTAAAGCAATTGACATCTTGTAATCACTTTCACCCAGTTCAATGGAACCTTGCAACTTTTGTTGTTCCGATAGCCAACACACAAAAATTTTAATAAATTATTGTGATCTGCTGTAACATAGCTTCACGCATTCACATGTAGGATGTCTAGTGCACAATCCTTTCAGTACATTATTGTGATCCGATCCATCATAGCTTCACGCATTCACATGTAGCATTGCTAATGCACAATCCTTTTAACACATTCTTGTCATCTACTGCAACGTAGCTGCAGTTAATACTTAATTTTGAATGAATCACATCAACGGGTGTTGGATTAGCGTGTAGAACTGACGATCGAAAAAGTACGAATTCGATTCTCACAACCCACAAAGAAATATTTTTAATTTTATCTCCTCTCGTAATAGAAACAAGCAAAATTTATTTATTTATTTATTCGATTGCTAAACCTTAACAGGTTTTATAGCAAATTTAAAATTATAAAACAAGGTATTTAATACAATTCAAAAATATAAAGTATGATTTTGATTGAAATCATGTATTATTAAAAAACTAAAAAGTTTTAATAAAGAGCTTAAAGTATATAATTTTATTAAAGTATAAAAGTTAAGCTGGGTTGCGTTTTCAAGACAAACAAGGTCAAGTTAGCAACAATTTTTGTATCCGGACATCGGCGGAGTCGTGTGACAAACAAGGTCTCATACCCAATAAAACACCACACCAATTAGTATATATATAATATATACTTATCCATATCCAGAACTGTTTCTTGCTTTGTGGATATTCCGCCTTTATTGATAGGAGCTGATCAGTTGGAGGTTGTGAATAAAGTGAAAAACCTTGGCTTTTTTCTCAATTCAAATCTTTCTTGTATTGACCACATCAACTACACTCTAAATAAAATTTATGGGACATTGCGTTACCTGCGCGCTTCTTCTGACTTTACCCCCCTTGAAACTCGGCGAAGGCTTGTAGTTCAATTAATTTTGCCAGATATAACTTTTTCAGATGTAGTGTACAGTAAGCTTGACTCACATTCACAGCATAAGCTCCTTGTTGCATTTAACAATGCTGCTAGGTATGTTTTTAAAATCCAACGTTGGGATCATATCACTGCGAAATGCAAGGAAATTCTTGGTTGTAATTTAATTCAATATTTAAATATGCGTAATATAATTTTTTACACGGACTTATCAATACTAAACATCCGAGATATCTCTATGAAAAATTACAGTTTTTCCAATCTAATCGTTCGACCAACTTTATTGTTCCGAGACACAGCTACCTCAACAGTAGCAGATTCTTTTTTATTAGCACCATAAGACTTTGGAATTCATTGCCCAATTATTTGAAACAAATAAATATTATAACCAGCTTTAAACGGGAAATTTTTAGATACTTTTCAGAAATAGAATAATTATTCATTAAATTAAGTTTCTATGTTATTCTCTTTTCTTTTATCTATTCATTATTTTCTTTGCCTTAAAACTTTCTTTTCTTTCTACTTTTTTTAAATAGACTGTTTAAACTGATAACTTAATAACTTTGAAATTATATGTATTATATTTATTTTAATATTTTAATTTAATAATTTATTTACATATTTTAAGATAAATGTTAGTATATAAGTAAATATCTATCAACTTGATTTTCCTCCTTTGATGTACTATAAAAGATAAGTCTTAATGTACAATAATGAAAATGAATAATAATAATAAAAAAAAAATATATATCGTTCTGTCTTCCTGAAGCCGGTGGTATCCTGGCTTGACAGGGTGGTTACACGACAAACTAGGTCAACTTCACCAAACCAATTTTCATAAAACAAAGAAAACCAGTTGCGAACGCAGGCATCAAGACAAACTAGGTCTTATCGGCCACTCATATTAATATATTACAAATCGATCTAACGTAGTGTTTCAAGAGGTAAAAACCAAGACACCACGGTACTGTCGACAAATGTAGTCACATTCATCATGAAGATATAAGGCAATTGAAGATTCCAGGTTTAGGTCCATTCAAATTATTTAGATGTACATACACCAAAATTATCCATTTTAGGCTTAGGTCCATTTATCCATTTAGATTGTTATATTAATGTGTTTACAAATATCACCAGATGCATCAGATATATGTTTGAAAGTACTTTACATAAGCAACGTCGGTACTGAAGGTAATCTATAATTTTATGTTTGATTGAGTCCATGGATTCACTTAAGGATATAACATCAGATACAAAATTAAAATCACCGCAAGCGATTCTAAGAGGTTCGTTTTGCAAATAATTAGTTTTACAAAAGTTCATGTGGAGGAACTCAAAAGATCTTCTAGGACGAAGAGGAATATTAAAATATATTTTACTCAATAAATATGGACTGTTGACATATCCATGTAAAAGTTTTATAATCCAACAAGCATTTATCATAATTCTCCTATTTTTTAAAGAAGGAATATTTAAGAGTTGTAACCGATATTCATAAGGTGGTAAGTGAAAATCAGTATTACAATAAAGATAGCTTAAGCAAAACAAAAGAAATTGTTTCTGCACTGATTCAACGTCGTCTATGTAACAACCGTATCGTGGGCACCAAACAACTGAAGCGTATTCTAAGATAGGCCGCACTAGGGAAGTGAATAAGGTTTTCGTTATGAATGGATCATTAAACTCTTTTGCCCAACGTTTAATAAATCCTAAAGTACTATTTGCTCTATTTGTTATTTTATTTACATGAATATTAAAGCATTGTTTAGGATCCATTGTAACTCCAAGATCATTGAAAATATCTAAGGACTCTAATGGATAACCACAAATTTTGAAGGTACATTTAATTGGTGGTTTGCGCGAGAAAGACATATGCTTGCATTTCTTCATGTTGAGGTTCATACGGTTCGTTTTGCACAAGTTATGAAAATGATCAATGTCGGCTTGCAAAAATACAGCGTCATTATCATTTTTAAAAGAAAGGAAGAGTTTGACGTCGTCAGCAAACATTAAGATGCTAGAATGCATTATGACAGATGGCAAATCGTTTATAAAAAGTAGAAACAGAAGGGGCCCAAGATGACTTCCTTGAGGTACTCCTGAAGTAACAGGAAACTCGTGCGATTTCTTGAGTTTAAAAAGAACAGATTGTGTTCTATTGCTTAAGTAAGATTCAATCCACTTTACCAACGGTATAGGAAATCCAACAAGATGTTATTATAAGATCAAAAGTTTGTGATTTACAACGTCAAAAGCTTTGCTAAAATCCGTGTAAATAACATCAGTCTGCATGCCTTTTCCAAAATTTTCTAAAGTTTTTGATGTAAATTCGAGAAGATTAGTAACAGAGGATTTTCCAGAAAGAAATCCATGCTGGAAAGGAGACATTAAAGATTTAACGCTATGCGATAGCCGTGATGTAACAATTGCCTCGAAAAGTTTAGGCAAAGCGCTTAATTTTGCGATGCCACGAAAGTTATCAATTAAAGACCTATTTCCGGATTTATGCAGCGGAATAATAAATGAGTGCTTCCAGGCTGCAGGAAAATAGCAGCAATTTTATGATGAAGTAAATAGTAAAGAGATTGGAGTTACTAATTATTTTCAGCAGTATTTTAATATACATGAAGGTATGTTATCAGGACCACTTTAATATGATGTTTTAATATTTTTTAAATATGATAAGACTGTGTTTGTATCAATTATTGGGAAATAAATATCCCCAGATTGAATATTGAAGGGATAACTTAAATAATCATAGGGCGATGATGAATAAGTGGTCTTGTAAAAGTCAGCGAAAAGATTGCAAATACTATTATCATTATCGGACTGAACAGAATTATACTTCATAAAAGAAGAATAGGAATCAATCTTACGTTTTGTGTTAACAAAGTTCCATAAGGATTTAGCATCAGATTTGATGTTTAATTTTACTTTTGTTAAGTAGATATTATAGGATTGTTTGCATAACTGGTGGTAACTGTATTTAATCGAGGTATAGCATCCAAAATCGTTTATGTTATGTGTTATTTGATATTTTTGTAGTATTTAGATTTCAAGTTCCTCATTTTTCTTAATTCATTTGTATACCATACCGGACCCGATGTCAAAGAGGCTTTCCTTTGAGGAACAGCGTTTAGAAAACAACCATTGAGCGTTCCATTAAACGCATATACCGCATCATCAAGACTCTGAGAAGATAAACTTTGTGTATTAATATTTAGAATAGAATTCCAGTTTATATTAGACAAGTTATTCTTCAAAATCAAGTAGTTTGTTTTTTTAAAGTTAAACTTAATAGGCGGTTGAGAATCATAGTACTGCATAGATGGTTTTGGAAAATTTAAAATAATTTCTCATGTTAGATGATGAGAATCATCGCGTGTAACCAGAGAACCTGATTTAGAAGACATAAGCGATATTGCTGTCAGCAAAAAACACCAGTCAAGCAAACGATTATTTCTGTTAAAGATGCAGTTAAGTTGGAACAGGCCTTGGATTGATAGCTCGTTTAAAAAATAATTATCGGATGAACTTTCAGACGAAGGTAAAAATATTCCAGGAATTTTAGAACAGCAGCTCTAAGAAACGTTTGGCAGGTTAAAATCAACACTTATTAAACAATTATCATTAGATTGTAGCTTTGAGCAAACTTTGCTAATAGAAGCCAAATGTTTGCTATAAACTTCTAAGGTAGAAATGGGAGGAATATATGAGCATGTAAAAAAAAGGCTCAAGGAACCAAACTTAACATGAACACAACAGAATTCAATGTCCAAGGATTCTGGAATTTATAACTCTTCAGAGAAATGTGTCGCTTTGTCTGCAATCAACACACCCCAGCCTTTAAAGCAAAAACCAGGAATGGAGTTTCAATCTTTGCGGTATATGTTAAATTTGTTGCACAGAATTTCAGTATTTAGAGTGTTAAGTTTCAGCCAAGTCTCACTAAAAACAATTATATTAAAGTGAAGGTTGTGACTCAAAATTAATATATTATTTAGTTTTGTGTTTATGCCACGAACGTTTTGGTAAAGGATAAGGAACTGAAAGCAACAATCTAGTTTTGACGTAGAATTACGTCTTACAGCGCGGATTGTATGGGGGTCATTTTCACGAATTTTTTCAAAGTGATATTTGACACTTTGGGTATACCTACAGCCTTTAATATTCATCGTACAAAAAAAAAAAAAATGCAAAATATCAGTTTTAGTGGTAATAAAACGAATATCTAATAAAATAGCAAAATCTAAGAAGATGAAAAATTCATTGTTTATTCGTATGAGAAATGTACAAGCTGCTTCAGTAGCTGCTTATGTTGTTTTTATTGATGTTGTTGTTGTTGTGTGTGTTCGTTGGGTTCGTAATCATGTCGTTCCTTGTTGTGCTGCTTTTGTTCTTGTTGTTGTTGTTTTTATTAACATGTATGTAAAATATACATATATAAATCCACATCAGTTGCTTTCTTTTTTTTTTGTTTTCCAGATAGTTAATCGGCTCGGTTGAAAACGGTGTGAACTTTTAAAAGCACTGAAGCGGACCGTTTCGTTGTCAGCAAACTATGCATTGTGTGTTTCATATAAGCGTACCATTTATTAAGTTGTATATTAATGTTGATTTTCTATGATTTAATACACATTCTAAATGTTTATTAGTTTAAATCATTCTTGATTTTAGATACAAATGCTAGTTGTTTGATACTTTAAAATCGTTGAAATTGCAAATAAAATTGAGCTTTAGGTCAGGTTAGAACAATTAATTGCTCTAACGAATTTTTCCAAAGAAACAACAACATCATTTTCACTATGAAAAGGAAAACATCACTAGCTGATTAATTAGTTATCTGTTTAATTAAATAGTTAGAGCAGTTCATTGTTCTTACCTGACCTAAAGCTCAATAAACGATTTTAAACTATAAAACCACTAGAATTTGTAATTAAAATCAAGAATGATTTAAACTATCAAACATTTAGAATTTGTATTTAAATTAGAGAAGATCAACATAATAAATAACAAGATCATATAGAAAACTTTAAGTTGTATATTAATTTTATTTGTTGTTAAACAATTGTAACCTTTTTAAAATAGTTTTTATTAAGTTGCAACAATAAACTAAACAATAAACGGCAACTCAACTGATTCAATGCATATTTCAGAGTTTTTTGGCGAACGGGTGAAAAAGAGAGGAAAAAAAAGATAAGAACAAACGACGCATCAAGCGAAAATGACATAAATTTAAATTCGAATCTTGATATATTTAAAAAAGGACTTTACAATTATATAGAGAAAGATTTAAAGGTACAAAAACATGTCGTTTTCATACCACCAAATCAGACGCTGCCGTTTTAAGTACCGTTTAGCTGGAACAGTCACATTCATGGCTTGTTGGGTTGTAATACAATAGAGAATACAGATGCATGTAGCTAGAGAGCCAGTATGTGGTTACAAAAAAAAGACACAGTTTCGATAGTATCGTAAGTACAGACGTAGAACTCCTTTTTACACAGTAATAGAGAAAAATTTTGGTTTTTTTATCTATATTTTTCAGAACTACTTTAAAACATTTCATCTTCTAAATAAAATAAAAACAAATGAAATTATTCAAAAACGAATTTGTTGTTGTTGTTGCCTTCTTCAAACTTACCTGATCTAAAAAGCTCACAATTAAATTCACGTTAAAATTTATTTTGTTTTATAAAAACTTTTCGTTTGATATATATATTATATATGTTAATGCTCTTTACTACAGGAAAAATAAATAATTCAAATTTTTCTGATATTTATTTCCATTTATTAAACGTAACTTTGAATTAAATTTAGTTGTAACCAACATAAAAAATTAACAACAAATTCATCACTGAAAATATCAAACGAAAACTTTTTATAAAACAAAACAAAATTTTACATGAATTAATTGTGAGCTTTTTAGATCAAGTAAGCTTAAAGAAGGCAACAACAACAACAAATTTGTTTTTGAATAATTTTTATTTAGAAGATGAAATGTTTTGAAAAAGTTTTGAAAAATATAAATGAAAAAAAAAAACAGAATTTTTCTCTATTACTATATAAAATGGAATTCTACGTCATTACTTACGATACTATCGAAACTGTGCCTTTTTTTGATTCTTGTTAAGAACCGGTAAAGTAGCCAAGGAACTTGTAGGCCGAGGTAAAGGAATAAACTCATGCACCATCGTATTGTCAGGCCAGAACTTTTGATCCAATACCTTGTTAAAAAGATCACCAGGCAAAGATATTTTAAAAGAGGACGTAATACGCTCGTTTACATACGAATTTGTAAACAGAGATATTTTTATTTGCAACATTCAGCTTAGAGTTTATATAGAATAACACGTCTCACCGGATGTATCAACTGCAAAACGAGAAATAAATATAGATTTTGCAGGCTCAATAACCACAAGTTCTTTATGAACAGGGGCTTTGATTCTGCTGTTCGATATTTGTTTCGGTATCGCTCCTGTAGAAACCGAAATAATTTAAGAAGGTGCATGGACCACATTTGAGGCAATACACGTTTCAGCGTAAGTTTTTTTTGTGCCAGAAACGCGAGGAGAATCAGCATTATCCTCTATGATTGTTATTGCTTCAACAGAAGGAGAAATCTGATCAGCTGACGCAGCGACTTAGTTGGTGCGATATTATCAGTCATTTGATCAATATTGACAGCTCCAATTGATTGATCTTCAAGCTGTATGTTCACATTAGGGAAAACAGTTACAGTTAAAATACAACAACAATTCTAAGAAAAAGCTGTATGGAAAAAAAGTGTCGTTTTTGAGATTTTAAATTTTAAATGAACGGAAAAATTTATAAAAAAACTAGACTAAACCCGGCGCGTTGCTGCCGCGGTCCCGTTGCCAAACGCGAATAAAATGTTTTCAGTGAAACTGCACGTATATGTAAATTGTGGTCGAATATTGAATTCCATGACTGTGCGACCTATAATTCAAAAACTGTTGAATATCTCAAATTTAGGTTGTATGGGAGGTGCCACGTCTCCTTGTCCAACGCTATACAAAGTTATCAGTAAAACTGCATGTGTAAATTGAGTTTGAATACTGAATTCCGAGGCTGTGTGGCCTATAGCTCAAAAGCTATTAGATATCGCATATTTAGGTTGTATGGGAGGTGCCAAGCCCCCTTCTTCAACTCCCATAAAATGTTATCAGCGAAGCGGCACGTGTAAATTGTGGTCGAATACCGAATACTAAGGCTGTGCGGCCTATAACTCTAAACCTATTCGATATCGCAAACTTGGGTTGTATGGGAGGTGCCACTCCCCCATGATTAACGCCCATAAAATGTCATAAGTGAAATGGAACGCATAAATTGTGGTCGAATACCGAAATTCGAGACTGTGCGGCCTATAAATCCAAAGTTATTCGATATCGCAAATTTCGGTTGTATGGGAGGTTCCACGCCCCCTTGTCCAACTCCCATAAAATGTTATTAGCGAAGCGGAACGCGTAAATTGTGGTCGAATACCGAATTCCGAGGCTTAGTGGCTTATAACTCCATAGATATAAATTTGAGTTTGTATGGGAGGTGCCACGCCCACTGGGGTAGGAGGGTGAAATATATTTTGCGACCTATTGTCATACCTACCAAATATACATACAAAATTTCATGAAAATCGGTCCAGCCGTTTCGAAGCAGTTCTGTAACAAACACCGTGATACGAGATTTTTATATATTAGAATTAAATTTTTAAAATTTTCATGTGAAATTCCACTCAAATCAGCATACAAAAAATGACAGCTGCGAAACAAGCGTGGACATTTCCACAACATGTTCGTCAGAGTAGTACTCTGTTCCGCTGCGTGAAATTATCGCAACATGTTTCTGAGCAACATTTTTTCACGACAATTTAATTGTGCTGCCTATTTATTTTGAAGTGAAAAGAGAGAGAGAGTTCATATGAAATCTCCCAACTTATTCTCTGAGTCTCTCTGAGAACAGAGTACTATCAAACGAACAGAGTACTAGGCTTAACAAAATAAAATTATTTTTTGTCTTAGCTTGCTCTTGAACCTGTATTCCCGAAAGCCTACATGCATTTTAATGATGCAAAATAAGTGAGACTTTGTAAGCGACTGCGATAGACCAGTAGATAAGGTGTTGGACCAGCACATCAGAGAACGTGTGTTAAAAAAGTTGATATTTATATTGGTTTTTTTTTGTTAATATGCATTCTCAAAAAGCGCTTCTAGTAGGCCTCTTCAGAGTGCAGAAGGGCTATAAAATCTATATGATGGCCTGCTAGAAGCACTGCTTTTGTCTTCTTATTTCCTCATACATTTACAGATGCGACAAGCAACTAAACTTTACACTTTGTCCAGAAACAATGTGTGTCGAAAATTCATTGATTCTGAGGCAGCCAAGTGCTGTGTAGAGTAATGGAATGTTGTATTAGAACTTGAAGCGCTTCTTGCTTCATAGTCAGCGTTGCCATATTCACAGTTTTAACTGTAAATTATAGTTTTTTGAACAGGCTTACGATTTTTTTAATTGACTCGTAGTGCAAATTGCGATTTTTTAAAAATTTTAAATGTGAAATAATAAATTCAAATATTTTTGGTTTTTATTTTTATTTTTGATAGTTAAAAAATTTGTCTTGTGACAACATTGTAGCTCTGCAATTAATTATATTCCATCATTGCAATTATACCATTGCTGTAATAATATGGAAGGCTTCGAATACAGTTTGCTTTGATACGTCAGTTTGGTTGCCATTGATTTTTTACATGTGGTTTTTAAAAAACTTTAAGATGAGTTTGTTATCGTAACTGAATTTAAAAAAAATTATATTAACAATATTGGCAATCTAAAGTCTCTGAAAGATATTTATTTAGGTAGTAAATCTATAGCATTGATGTCAACTCATAAATTACTACAATCGGAGGAAATTGATTTCAGAGAACATTGCGTAAAATTTTAGGTTGAGCTATGTAAAAAACTGTTAATGAAATTTGAATTTGAAAATTAATTTTTAAAGATGTGGAACTTCTGTCTCCAAGTAAAGTTTTAAATATATCTATTTCGAAATTGAGTCGACGTTTGACCAATTTTATAAAAATTGAAGAATTTCAAGAAGTTGATTATGAATGGCGCGAGTTACGTCATAGTGATTTTAATTTAGAAATAAAAAAAAGCGATTGTAGTGAAGCATTTCTTCTCTTGGGAAAAAAGGTTCCTGTGTTCTATGCATTCCAATAGCCACTGTAAATGCTGAAAGGATATTTTCAGTAATTAATTTTAATAAAACAAAACTTAGAAATAAGTTAGAGATTCCCGCACTTTGTGGAATTCTAAGAACAAAAGATCTTTTGAAAAAATACATCAAACAGTACTCAATTTGATAAATCAAACCAAATGTACAAAAAAATTGACAAGTAAATTTACGAAAAATAATTAAATCTAATTTTAAAAACAAAATGTGATCTATTCAAAAGTACAAATGCTATTTAAAGTTGTTTTTTTAACTGTGTTGAACTATAACAATGTAACTACACCTTTATTATTTGGATTTTTTTATATTGATGGCAACTCTATGTATATACTAATATATATAAGCTTTTTTTATTACTGAAATATATCATTCACATATTCTTGTCTGAGCCTTCAGCAATAGAGATTGTTAAAATAAAACCTTTTTTTAAACCTAATAAAACTGGAACTATTTGTTTAAATTTATCAGGTTATGGGCCCAGACACATAACTCTGTAAAAATATTACAAAAGTGCTTCAGTAAGTTTGTCTGCAAAAAGGAAAGAATTTTTTTTCTTTTCTTTCTTCGTTTTGGCAATCGACGGTGCAGCTGTCATAAAAAATAAGGTTAGGTGATCACAACCTCGTGGAGTCTTTTTGCCAAAGAAAATTATTGTTCGAGATTGTATATGACCAAGGCACGGAAATGGAGTTAAATCTAAACGGAAATCACAGCGCGATGAAGCTGGAAGGATCGAGTAATTGGAATATCTGGAAGTTTCAGACCACAGTATTGTTACGAGGTCAAAATTGGCTAGATATTGTCGAGGGCAGAGCACCAAAACCTGAAGATGCTGCAGAAAAAGCCGCTTGGGAATCCAAAGATGCGAAGGCTCAGACACTTTTGGTTACGAGAATGATGGATAGTGTCATGCTGCATATTATTTCATGTTCGACCTCAGCTGAAATGTGGAGAAAATTGCAAAGTGTATATGAGCAGAAGACGGAGACAAGTATTCATATAGTTCAGCAGCGTTTCTTTCAGTATAAGTATGAACAAAGTACTGAAATGTCATTGTTCTTATCCAAAATTCAGGAAATGCAAAACCACCTTAGACAAATGGGTGAAGAGATCTCGGATAGGTTTGTTATAACAAAGGTGTTAATGTCGCTTCCTGAGGAATACAAACATTTTGTGTCGGCTTGGGAGTCAGCCCCAGATGATAAGCAAACTATTGAAAATTTGGTGGCAAGATTGTTAGTAGAAGAAGAAAGGGTAAATGGAAAGAATGAAGCTAGCCCACAAACACCGTCCTCATCTGCATTTGTTGTAAAGGATAAAAAGAATATAAAGTGCTTTAAATGCAATAAGCTCGGACATTTCCAAAGTGAATGTAAAGGCAACAAAAACAAGAGTGAAAGATATAATTACAGAAATGACAACAAATGTTTTTATTGCGGCAAGGCTGGCCATTCGAAAGCGCAGTGTTATTTTAAGAGGAACAAGGAAAAGAAGCAGAGCAATGCGTTCGTGGTGTCGAATTCATTTAAGCAGTTTCAACAGTCTAACTGGTTAGTAGACTCTGGAGCCAGTGAGCATATGTGCTGTGATCGAGAGTTGTTTTCATCAATAACTAGCACTTCGCAAGAATCTGTAGTTGTCGGTAATGGCGCAACGATTAGTGTGTTAGGTTTCGGACAAATTCTGGTTCAAGTTCATAACGGAAGTGAATGGATTGACACTACTATAGACAGAGTTTTATTCGTGCCAGAATTAAAAACAAATCTTTTCTCTGTGAATTGTGCGTCTGACAAAGGTTATGTTATGTTTACCGATGACAGTTCATGTAAATTCTTTAAAAACAATAAGGTCTGTGCTGTTGCGAAACGTGTCGGCGCTTCATATTATCTGGATCTTCGTTATAAAAACAAAGTGGCAAGTGTAGCTAAAACTGTAAAAAATGAACTAAACGAATGGCATGAAAAATTAGCGCATCAGAGCTTCGATTACGTGAAGAAAGTACTCTCTAAAAATAACATTAATGTGAAACAAACTTTGGTTTCTGAGTGTGAAAGCTGTTTAGAAGGAAAGATACATCGCTTGCCATTTAAAAACAGTGATAGTGCTACCACAAAGACATGTGAGTTAATTCATGCGGATACATGCGGTCCCATGGAAGAAATATCAGTAGGTGGCTCAAAATATTTTGTCGTACTGAAAGACGACTTCTCCAACTTTAGATCTGTTTACTTTGTTAAAAGCAAGCACGAAGTCAAGAACTGTATTGATGATTTTTTAAACAAGGCAGAAAATATAACTGGAAATAAAGTCAAAGCATTTAGGAGTGACAATGGTCTAGAATTTATTAATAAAGACGTTAAGGAAATATTCTCGAAGCGTGGGATAACACATCAAACAAGTGTGCCATATACCCCCCAACAAAATGGGAAAGCTGAAAGAGAAAATAGAACACTTGTTGAAGCTGCGAGGACGATGTTAAGCGCAAGAAACCTACCAAAGAAATTGTGGGCGGAGGCAGTAAATACAGCAACATTTGTTTTGAATAGAACTGGAAAAAGTAAACATGAATTAAAATCACCCTATGAAGTATGGACAAACAAAAATTTCGACATTCAGAAGTTAAAAGCCTTTGGCACACCAGTGTACGTGCACATTCCGAAAGAGAAAAGAAGAAAATGGGATCGCAAGGGTGAAAAAGGGTTAATGGTTGAATATGGAGAAACAGTGAAAGGCTATAGAATATATTTTTCAGCGAAGAACTGTGTAGAAATCAAAAGAGATGTTGTTTTCTTACAGCAACAAGAAAATCAGCAAGAACAAACAGCAAAACTCAATCTCACTTTGGAAGATGAAAAACAAGGTTATATAACTAATGAGTCCTACAAAGAACCAGAAGTGAATCCAGCCAGTCCCAATGAAAGCAGTGTACTTAATACCGCCGAGTTCGAAGAGTCTGAAAGTGAATACGAACCATGCAGTAATGAAGGTGATAGTTCATTGGAGTTGGTTAACACATCAGTGCTACATCAAAGTGATCGCGACAAGCGCGTGAGGAAACCACCTGATTTTTATCAATGCCATAATGTCTACAGCGAAGAAAGTGAACCCATCACATACAAAGAAGCCATGAAGAGAAAGGACGCTAGTAAATGGAGGGAAGCTATTAATAGAGAGCTGCATACTTTAAAAGAGAATAACACTTGGGAGTTATGTGATGTTCCTCTGAAAGAGAAAGTCATAAGTAGTAAGTGGGTATTTAAAATTAAAAGAAGTAATAATTTATTACAATATAAAGCCAGGTTAGTCGCTAGAGGGTTTGAACAAGAAGATATATTAGATTTAAATGACATTTATGCTCCAGTTGCTAAGTTATCAACTTTTAGGCTTTTTGTAGTGATTGCAACTAAATTAAAATTACCAATATATCAAATGGATGTGACAGGAGCTTTTCTGTATGGAGATATAAATGAAAGAATATTTGTTAGTTTGCCAGAAGGGGCTTATACAGGTAATAATAATGTTGTCAAGTTAAAAAAATCACTTTATGGTTTGAAAAATTCACCAAAATGTTGGAATACTAAATTTAATAATGTAATGTTGAAAGAAAGTTTTGTTAGGTCAAGCTGCGACTCTTGTTTGTACATAAAGTGTACTGGTATTGATAGAATATATGTGCTGTTATATGTCGATGACTTATTAATTTTTGGATCAAATGAAGATTTGACAATACACCTAAAAAATGTATTAAATAGAGAGTTTAAAATGAAAGACCTAGGATTGGCAACAGATTTTTTAGGCATAGATGTAAGGCAAAATAATGAAACAGGTGTTACTGAACTGTCCCAAACAAATTATTTAGAAAATGTTCTCAAAAGGTTTAAGATGGAAGACTGTAAGCCTATGTTCACGCCTTTAGATCCAAATTTTAATGGAAAAATATTTGAAAATGATAAAAATGTTTGGGATAAAAATACAGAAAAATTGTGTCGTCAAATTATAGGTTGTCTCATGTATGCGGTGTCTGGTACTAGACCTGACTTATGTTTTGCTGTCTCTTTGTTAAGTAGATATCAAACATATGCAAATGACATGTTGTTGGCTGCTTTAAAAAGAGTGTTACGCTATGTGAAACATACTTTGGATTACAAATTAGTTTTCAAGTGTGAGGGTGTTGTTTTGGAGGGATATTGTGATGCAGACTGGGGAGGTGATCTCAAGGATAGAAAGTCAACCACAGGCTATTTGTTTAAATTTGCAAACTGCTTAATTTCGTGGAGTTCAAAGAAACAAGTGTCTGTTAGTTTGTCCTCAACAGAGTCAGAATATGTTGCAATTAGCATGACAGCTAGTGAAGCCTGTTGGTTAATTAATTTATTAAATGACTTTGAAATAAAAAATATATGCCCAGTTAATGTTTATTGCGATAATCAGTCTGCCATCTCAGTCGCTTGTACAGATAGTGTCAAGCGTTTAAAACACATTGATATCAGATTTCACTTTATAAAAGATTTAATAAAGAACAACAAAGTGTGTTTAAAATATGTTAAAACTAGTGAACAACCAGCAGACATGTTTACGAAGGCCTTAAGTAAGGAATTAATTACAAGATTTTTAAAAAAATGTGGTATAGGTAATTTGAAGTATTAACTTTTTATTTTGTGTAGAACATAAGAAAAATAAATATATTTGAAGTATTAACTTTTTATTTTGTGTAGAACATAAGAAAAATAAATATATTTGAAGTATTAACTTTTTATTTTGTGTAGAACATAAAAAAGGCAAAAAAACATAAAAAAAGCAAATAATTTTTAATATTTTTTCATTTTGTATAAAGCATAAGAAAACATATAATTCTTTGAAGAATATTTTTTATTTTTGTATAAAGCCATAATAATATAAATTAGTAAATATGAAAACCAATGTCATCTTGTATAATAAAACTATTTTTTTGGATTGTTAAGAACTTAAAAAGACTTATATAAGTCTATACGAAAGTTTATATTATTTTTAAAAACACTTAACTTTGTATCTATTATAAAAGTTTAAAGTGTAATTACATTGAGAGGGGGTGTTGAACTATAACAATGTAACTACACCTTTATTATTTGGATTTTTTTATATTGATGGCAACTCTATGTATATACTAATATATATAAGCTTTTTTTATTACTGAAATATATCATTCACATATTCTTGTCTGAGCCTTCAGCAATAGAGATTGTTAAAATAAAACCTTTTTTTAAACCTAATAAAACTGGAACTATTTGTTTAAATTTATCAAACTGCTTATGTTATTGTTTATGTTTTTGTAAATGAACTGTTTTTTATTAATTTTATTTTAGTAAATACCAGCAAAATTAAACTTGCCGTTTTTTAGGATTACAGTTTTTTTGTTGAAAATACAGTTTTTTTAGGGTTACAGTTTTTTCGTTGAAAATACAGTTTTTTTTGGAACTTACAGTTTTTTAAAAAAAGTCTGGCAACGCTGTTCATAGTGCTTAATACAGCAGTGATTTTGTAAGCAGCAAATTTCTTTCTAGGATATCTTTCACTCTTGCCTTCTTCGCTTATAAAAAATCGCTAGAAATGCGTGAAGTCTCTCACACGCTTCTCTTGTGAGCTCTCTATTTCAAGGAATGCAGTTTGAAGGCAACAACAACAACAATGTATAAAGTCAATCAAACAGTAAACTAAACAGACTTTCTCGGAGGCACTACCCTTTCCATATTCAGCAGTCTTGAGTGATTAAGCTGCAACAAACCCACTGTTTAAGTTTTATATGATCTGACACTTGTTCGAATAAACTCTTCGACATTATATGACGTTAAAGCAAAGGTTCTTATTTTAGGTCAAGCCTGAGAGAGCATAACTCCCGCTACAATAGCGTAAAATATCGCTGCTGGAGCAGTTTTAGCACTCCCTGAGCGAGAACAACCTAAAATAGCATATAAAATAGGAAAAATATGACTATTTTGAAACAAATGCTGAATTTTTGTCATAATTGGAAAAACCCAATGCATAGTGTGCTATTTTAAAAAATTGTAATTTTTCAATCAGTTTTAACCAGGGGTTGAAAATAAACTGTACGAAAAAACAAACTCTTCATCTGCTAAATCTGCGAAAGCAAACAGTTTCACTATCTGCTTAGGTTTGGATCTTTGCTACAAACAGAAATGCGTACCAAAGCGAACAGAAAATTAAGAGAGAAAGAAAACTATTGTTTTGTGTTCTAAGAAAACAACAAGTATTTCGTTTTTTAGATTTTGTTGTCACGATCACAACCACAACAAGTAACAAATGTTGTGTTCGCTTTGCTACGGAAATTCAAAAAGAATTTCGTCATGTTTTAAGCAGCATTTTTTTTTTTTGGAAGCTAAGATTTTTTAAGTCTCGTTCTGTTGATTTGCTTGCATGAAAATTTCAATAACCGATAGATTTGTACGACATGGTTTTAGTGACATGATTGTTTGTATGCGGACACCCAGAAGGGTGGCAGGTGGAATGTAGCTGTTTTCAGAAGAATTTTTGAGGGTGAAAAATTAATATGACCAGCTCATACATTTCACGCTCCTAGTTATCGAATTTTTTATATCTTTCTTATACTTTTAAACGAGCAATATTTATTTGTTTGTTTATTTGTTTATATGTTTGTTTGTAAACGGCCCAAACGATTTTTATGAAACTTTCAGTATAGGGATTTACAGGGGCGAAAAAGCGAAAATTCGTTTAGCACTGCACGTAGGGGTATATGACCGATTTAGGCAGCCAAAATTAATTTATTCGGTAAGAATTTTCTATTCAAGTCTGTTATTTGATTTTAACCCTGCACGACCATTGGGACATATGCAACACTATTCAACATTGCAAACAAATTTGTTAAGCAGTGCACATTGGGGTATTTGACCGATTTAGGTAGCCAAAATTAATTTATACGGTTAATAGTTTCAATTCAAGTCTACTTTTTGATTTTAACCCTGTACGACCATTGGGATATGTTAAAGCAAATGTTCCCTTAGGCGGGAGACAGCTAAAAATTAAATTTTTTTTACAATAACGCTAAGAAATGAAGCAGAACATTGATTTTGTGCTGTTGACATACATAATCTCTTAAGCGAATAGGCAGCTAAGCGATTATACTGAATATATGTACATTTATTAGACGATGTGTTTGTTAGAAAAACAATGTTCGAAGTGAGAAATTAACAAACATACATTAAAATTCTGCTAATAAACTACTATTAATTAAATTTAAAAAAATTTGCTAATAGTAAGAAATCTATACTTTGCAGTGTTTAGCCATAATCAGTCTCATAGCGTAAAAACTGTGGCTTTTACGATTAAACTGTTAATGGTCTTTTTGAAGATAACTATCTGATTTGCAATTTTGTTGCAAGCATATTTTACCTCTGACATAAAGGAGCGGAGATATTGGCGAATGACTTCGGTGAACTTTGAGCACAAATATCTTTAAGTGCGTATATGGTATCAAAGGGAAGTAATTATGTAGTAAGAGGTTTTCATTCACAAAAACCCTCGGGCAAAGTCAAAAGTTTCGTCACAGAAAAATACCAAGGATGCAGAAGAATTGGTTTTGACGAGTAGTTTTCAAAAATATATTAAGCCGGTGAGGTTAAAAATTCGTTCCACTATAATGCACTTATTAAAATCATACTTTTTTATTCAAATAAAATAAGTTGAACAATTTTGTCTTTATTCGTTTTCAATAAAGAACTAGGTATGTGACGGATGTCATTTTGCGGATGCGGATCTGTAAAGGGCCTTCTTTGAGGATGCGGATGCAGACAATTGAATCCGTGGCGTATGCGGATGCTCTCAGTTAAATTATAACTATTGATTTTTACATCATTTAAAAACAAATTCTAAATGTTTGATAGTTTAAATCATACTTTAGTAAATATTTTTTTTTTATTGCTAATATTTATTTTTTTATGTAAACCTTTTTAAGGAATAAAATAACAAACTCATTTATTACAAAAAAAAGTATAAATATTAAATTTAAAGGACTTTTATAGTTATTTAGTTCAACTAGACAAACTTAAAGCAGAACTTTAATTATTAAAATTATTTTAAAAATTATGTTAATACAGTACCTCAGAAGTTAGAAGCTGTTTTTAAATCGGGATTTTCTAATTTCTGAAATCTTATCATTTCGGAGTTAAAATTTGTAAAGTTGAATTTATAAAATATTGCTCAAGCAATAATTTAAAGATATAGTTACTGGATAAAAATAACACACTTATAATGTGTAGAAAATTATACACATTTTTATGTAAATGGCCTTATTTTGTAAAACGTTCTTTTGTCTGGTAAATTTCGTTTTCATATGAAGCAAAACAAAGTCTTTTTCTCTCACTGAAATTTTCTCAAATAATTTTTTTTTTAAAAAGAAAAAAAAAGAACAAAAGAAAAAATTTAATACAAAATAAAGTATTACTTGAATATTACAGTATATAATAAATAATTGAAGTTTACTAAAATAATAAATGAGTCATTTTTTTAAATTTATTTTTTATTACTAAAGTATTGCCTACTTTATAGCTTCCGTACACACTCAAAATAGTATGCACCTACAATGTACATTTTTATAGAACTACAAAGCAGTCTTTTTGTTTTTTTTTTAAGGTTTAGTATTATAAAAATTGAAATATTTGGTTTTTTTTTCCTTTATTCCACACACACAAAATTCGTTCGTAAGTTTAATTAACAATTTTGGCTTCAGTACCTATGAAACTTTAATATTAATTACAATAGGTATGATAAAATCGAAAACGATAATATCGAATGCATTAAATTAACCAAAATATTTTGCGTTGACACGATAAATCAAATAATAGACTAATTCATAATTTTTGATTAGTACAAAGCGTTGTAAATATTTTTATTAAACCAAACATATGTATTTGAATTAAATAACTGATGCAAGAAATTTTTACCAAAAATACCTCAATATGGCCTCAATATAGCACAATAGCCAAAACAAACAAAAAGGGCCGAGACTGGCCGTAACCGAAACCGAAACCGAATATTCTACACTATAATAAGGTCACAAGCTTTATTTTAAACTTTTCGTAGAAAACGCTGCACTGTTAAATATAAATTGCACAAACAATTACCTCGGAAATTAAAATACAATCTTCTAATTTCAGAAGCTTTAATGTTTTCAAAATTCAACTTCTAATTTCTAGATGATTATAATTTTATTAGCTTCTTATTTCTGAGGTTTTACTGTATTTAATTATAAAAAGGGTAAATTGTATTTTATAAAAAGTAAAGTATATACTTGATGGCTTCTTAGTTTTTTAACTTCTTCTTTTTTTGTTGATAATAAAATACAGATCTTAGATGCGGATGCGGAGGCGGATATCAAAAAATTAATAATGCAAAAAGTGCATATTATTCATAAATATAATAATAATTTCGTTTTAAAACACTCCTTACTCGCAAAAAATTAGGATAGAAATTAAAAATGTCATTTCTAATATCTAAACCATTCCTTAAATTTGAAATAACCTATCTTCCCCGCTGTGCACTGTCCAATCGCCGAGACATTGTATTTTTCACGAACAAAACGTTACCTCATATTCATATGCACAAAAGCACAATGCATCTATATAAAACAACAAATTCAATAAAAGCAACAAAACAAAGAAAAATTCCAACGTAATTACTTTTTCAACACAAAAAAAAGTCGCATCATAAATGAAACGAACAAACATTGCAGACCTCTCTTCGTATTTTGGTGCTTCCATCAACCTACAAGAGATCGCTAAAGATACTTTACTTTGATTGTTTTTGTGCCCACGATTCAAAAGCATAACATCGAGAGGAAGTTTTTTCTATTCGAAAAAAGAAACATTTCATTTTGCTTTTCTCTCTCATCTCTGCTTGCTTCGGTTTGTGCTACTTTTTGAATCGGAGAGAGAAAACTAAACAAACCAAAATACTTGTTGTGATCTTAAGAAGAAACAAACAGAACAGAAAAATACTTTTCTTTAGAGTTTGTTTGCGAGCCCTGGTTTTAACTCTAAAGAGTGCATGTCACAACTTTCAAATAACTGATTTTTCAGGAGAAGTCTTTTTAATCTTTTAACAGACATTGGAAATGACTTCTTTGTTTCCAAATTATTGCTTAAACACAAAAAGTACTAATATTGTTGTCCTTAGCTCCTTACTAGTGTCCGACCGACTCGGAATTGTCTTCTGCATTCGGCATAATCACTCGATTTTTTAACCTTCGGGTTTAGCCGAAAATTCACATTCGGTCAAACTTCTTACACAATGGCACTGCAAAAAGAACCTCAGGTATACCCATTTTTTATTATGAGTAAAAAACAAAAAATCACGAATTGGTCATTTTAGCCCTTGAAAGGATAGAAAGTACTGAGTTTCTATTGATCAGTTGTGTTCTACGTGTTATTAAATGTTTGCACACAAATGATCCAGAACTGGACCTACGAGTTTTATGCCGACTTTAAATGGCTTATATTTTTAATCCTCCCTGTCTCCATAATATTTTTGTGTACGTTATATGTCCAAAAAGCGTCATATTTTGTCAAAGCTATTTTTTCACCCCTTGAGAGACATCTTTAGGTTTTTGGTTAACTCACTTAGTTGGCGCTACAACCGTATGCCGGTCTTGATCTCATCTTAAAATATGCGCCAGCCTTTCAATCTATCGCATGCTGGCGCTAGCTGGAAATTCCAAGTTTCATCAGGTTGTCCTCTACTTGGTCTTTCTAACGAAGATGCGGTCGTTCTCTTATGCATTGAGCGCCATTAGAATAGAACTATATAGGTACTATATAGGTACCGAATAGAATATTTTCTTCACTGGAGTATTATCTTTCATGCGCTAAACATGACCTAGCCAGCGTAGCCGCTCGATATGAATGCGCTTGACTATGTCGATGTCAGCGTTGGGCGCGTGCAGTTCATCATTCCACCGTATTCGGTACGCACCATTGACGCAGATTGGTCCGTAGATCTTGCGAAGAATCTTTCTCTCGAAGGCTCCTAAAGTCTTTTAGTCTAAACTGCTCAGGGTCCAGGTTTGTGATGCATAAAGTAGGACGGGTATGATAAACGATTTATCGAGCGTTATTTTCGTTCGTCGTCGTGAAGGCTTTGCTTCTCGATTGCCTACTGAGTCCAAAGTAACACCTGTTGGCAAGAGTTATTCTTCCTTTGATCTCAATGCTGATTTCTTTGGTTAAGTTAGTGCTGGATCCCAGATAGACGAATTCCTACACAACATAAAAGGAGGTATTGTAAACTGTAACGTAGGTTCCAAGACGCTGGGACTGTTTGTTTGTTGACACCAAGTATTTTGTTCTATCTGCATTTACTGCTAGACCCACTTGACTAGACTCTCTTTCTAATCTGGAGAATGATCACTAAGTTCGCGCGTACTGTGATCGATGTCATCTGTATACGCAAGAAGCATAACACTCTTGTAAAATATTAGGAAGCGGCTGAAAAGATATATCAATTAAATTAAATGAAAGTTCTGTCAGAGCTGGAAATTTAACTGGGGCTACTGCGGCTTCTTAGCTTATAGGCCTCGCATTCTACCAAGTAGGCTACGGGCTCTACAGTATAGAGTAAGGTAGAACATGTTTATGTATAGTTCATTAGAGTTTTAAGTTTTTTGGATCGTGATGCTATTACGAGTGCTGCCTTTTAAGTCTTATGTCTTACTATAAAAAACGGGCTAATCAGTGAAAATGGTATTATTGCTTTTGCAAATATTCTCCAAGATGATCGATACACTTTTGAATTGAATCAATATTTTTACACAGTTTTGCCACCCTGAAGTTGGTACCTCCGAAACCAGGTTTTTGAAGGTTTTTTCAAGGTTTTGAAGGTTCGAGTGTAGAAAACGACTTTTTTCTTAATGTGGGGATTCCCTCGGCGGTAAAACTTTTTGAACCAGCGTTTTCCAGTCGCGGGGTGTTGTTCTTCATTATCTAATTTTGAATTATGTTACGCACAAAATCATCGCACGAAAATTTTCATTGTAAAATTAAATTTTTTGCAGAGATACAATTTTAAAACCGCTGTAAGGAACACATTTATCACATGTGCATAAAACTTTGTGAAAAAGTTGGTGGTAAAAATGTTAATTTGAATGGAACTGTCAAAGGTTATCTGGCAATGTTTAGTGCTGCCTACGTAAAGAATTCGAGTATAGCACTAGTCAAATTATCAGAAAAAGAGCCGTTTTTCACATTTTTGCTTATAACTCTTAAACTGGAACTGATGCTGGAAAAGGAAGTCGTCTCCAAAATTAATTTTGATTTGATTTTCGTATGTTTTGCAACTTCTAAGAAGTGTAATTTTGTTCCCCTGTGTTATTTATAAAAAATTTTGAGACTATCGTAAAATCATCGATATTTTTTCACGACTATCGACGTTATCGATAGTTTTCCACTACTTCCCATAACCATAATCATTCCTAGAATAGCTTTCTCCCTAGAAACTCGCATAAGCTCCTTGTAACATTGCGTTTCACCACAAAATCCACATCCGCATCCGTTGGCATAAACTTTGCCTTGCTCAATCATGCTGTCCTGGTGAGCACAGCCATAATCAAACAAAATGAAAAAAATATAAACAAACGCCAAGTCAAACGGAATCTATTATGATGAAAAAAAGACTGTGGCAACGAAGCATCAACATATCGCATATAACCACATCTACAGTCACAAAGATATGGCATCAAATTGAACTACATTCTCAAGGAAATTGTTTTTAGTACCATTTTTATTTTTTGCCAACTCAATACCACCATTATTTTTACATCCTTTTATTTGGTTTGTTTTTTCCACCTTTAATTTTGTATTGTGCGAATTGGCACTGGAATTTGTTGATCCAGGTGTTTGAAAGGTTAAGCGTTGTTTTTTTTTGTTTTGCTTTTGGAATTTTTCCAATATTACAAGGTAAACGATAAATTCAGCTCAATGTTTTTGAAGGTGGAGTTGTTTAAGGTTAGGGAATATGTGTCTATAAGCCAAACATAATCATAAGAAAAGTAAATTCGAGTAAAGGGTCAATATGATATAGCTTATTTCTTTACTATTTTTAGCAATATATTGATTCTTCGACATATTAGTTTTGTAAAAAAGCATATTAATGCAGGCTGACGCCCTGGATTAGTCAATATCTGCATAAAAAAATAAGCTTAAAGACATATTTCGACAATAATGCTATAAACACCAACAAAACAATAGCTTGAAGATTCGTTTTTTTCAATTATGTAAATGGCTCAATTAAACTATGAGCCACTGTTTTTGTGCACGACATCCGACTATATTTTAACCGACTTCTTTTGTATAGACTTGGGGTCTCAGGACGAAAATCTCAAAAATATATTTTTCTATGTATGGGTTTTTTAAATTTTTAATTTTTTTTTCTTTTTTTTCCAATATAGTTGCATATATTTAAACATATCTCGGATGCCACTTACCCAATGTTTATATTTAAACCTATCAATTTTAGCCTCATAATATTTTCTACATGGTTGTTCAACAAATTTTTTCATTTTGATGAGTAGTTTTCGCGCTATTAAAAGAAATATTTTAAAAAATTATTTTTTCACTTAAAAATGCAAGTCAAAACTTTCTTCAAAAATTCATAAAGAATCAAAAACTGCAAAAAGTGGGAAATTATTTCTTTTGATCTTCAAAATAATAGAGAAAAGCGTTTTTAATAGAGCCAAAAACCTATAGTTGAAAGAAATTCGTGCAAAAATAAGGGCAGGAGATGCATTTAAGTGAAGATACGAAAATTCGACATTTTACTGTATTTTACATTTTTGGTCATATCATACTTAGAAAGGTCGATCCAAAAATATCTATGGTTTGAGACAAGTGTTATCTCTGAGAGAAGGCCTGTATTTAAGATTGTGTTCGTTTGAAGAATGTTTGCACAAGATGTCGGTATGAAGGAAACTTATGAGACAATGCCAAAATTGCTTAAAAACCTTAGCCCATTTCTGGCAGCTACCAGTACCAGTTGAGCTAGAGACTTAAAACTTCACCTTTCATTTGCTGGTGGGCTTATTAGAGTAAATAAAAAAATTTTCGTAAAGTTCCTAGTTTTTAAAAAAAAATCCAAAAAATTTTAAAATTAAAAAAGGTCTCCTCATATTCAACATAAATTAATGTTTTTAAATATTTTCAAAAGTTATACTTATGATAACATTTTTTTAATTTAGAAAATTATTACTGTTACAAACCTTATTATATGAATAAAAACGCTTTCTTAAAACTTTCAAAATTTTGGATTTGTAAACATTCCAAAATTAGGTGGTTCAGATATTTTCATTGGCTTTCAGAATCAATGTTTAGCTAATTAAATTTTTGCATTAGGGAAGCTTCACGTGCCAAATAGTTAAAAGTTGCGTTTTCGCAACGTCCCACAGAGGGCGAAACGGCTGGAAATATTAAATTGTGGCTAATTTTATTTACCAATCGTTTGCTAATACCCTAATAAGCTTATTGATCCGTTTTGTTTCTGTTAAAAAGCTTTTTGTGAAAAGCTGTGAGCTTTCAAACTAGACATATGTTTTGGCAGCTGCAACACAATAGGGCAGTTCACGATCTTGTTGTATCGTTGCAAATGCAAAATAAACAGCTTTTACAAAAACAAAAAGCATTCAAAAGCTTTTGCAACATATGCTTTTTGTTTTTGTAAAAGCTGTTTATTTTGCATACGCAACGATGCAACAAGATCGTGAACTGCCCTAATATTTCCCCGCTTTTTTGAGCAGTTTTGAGCATTGTCTTATTAATTATTTTATTGTTCTTTTATATTATTTATTTAAAAGTAAGAATAAAATAAAATTAATGTCTGTGGTCTGTGCTTACATGTTAGTTATTAAGAAATCGTAGTAGAAGTGAATCATTGTGATGACTCATCTCTAGTAGTCTACATTAGTCTTCTGTGGAGTGCAACTGTTCGTATTCCATCATTTCAGTGCTAGTTTTATAATTTTTTGTTAATATGTGTCCTTGTGATTGTGAATATAAAAACGGCTTTGTAGGTTCCTGCAGGTTTTTAATTTATTCCACTTTTAAGGTTTAAAGATGTACCTAGGAAGAAACTTTCAGCGGTAGAGACTTATATATTTGATAATGTCATTGAAACTTCGCGACAGCATGGAGAACATGGAGAACTTGATGCTTGCAATCCTGATTTCATCAGATCCTTTAATATCAAAATCATCGTAGACTACTTCCATATGTAAAAAAATAAGTATTTTACTGGATAGAGAGGTAATAAATCTTCAGACACTGATTTATAGCCTTCAGTGTCCGAAAGTGACATCTCAGATTATGAATAGTTTTGTTTAAATAATATGTAATATATGTTTACCATGAGAAGTAATAAATGAAAAAAAAAAAAAATAATAAAATAAAAAAATTAAAGTTTTTTTCTTAAATGACCTCTATATTTATTATGTTGACTTTATATGATTTAAATACAAATTCTAAATGTTTGATAGTTTAAATCATACTTGATTTTTAGTTTAAATCATACTTGATTCATACTGGATTTGATAACAAAAACCAATTCTTTTTAGCTCTATAGAGCCATTTAATAGTCATTTTATGGTTTTTACTGAAGTGGGCTTACCCTTTTTTCACAGAAAGTTTCCTCGCCAGCAAGTCTGCGGCACAGGCAAGTCCGTACCGGCAAGTTTTTTTTGTGCTGTTTTTTCTTTGATGCTGTGCTCTTCTTTCCTCTGTATTGTTGACTTGATGGCAAGAAAACTTGCCGCGTGGAAAAGGGGTATTAGCATACTGCGTTGTTGTTGTTGATGTCAAAATGCAACAAAAATGTAGTGTGTGAACTTTAATGTTTTCTTGGTTTCTTGCTTTTTGCAGCCAAATGTATTTTATATGAATTATATTGCTGCTCAAAAAAAATTATTCTATTCTGCAGTTTATACTGAAGAATGAAACGCTATTTTTTTAAATTTTGATATACCAGTACCTTGAGGTGAAATAGTACCTTGAAATTAAATTCTAGTCAGAGTCTTGTATGAATTTCAAACTCTACTGGCATTCTTTCTCTGTAGCGAAGAATTCCAAGCGTTCTTATCTTCTGAAGTAAAATCTGCCTGAAATTCGTTTCTGTTGGTTGTTTCTGGCTTCTTGGGAAACAATAATTGTCCGGAATACTCAGAAAGCAATTGTGATATGCTTATAAATTGCTTTTATATATGCTTATATATTGCAAAAATTTATATAAAAGACTCTTATTTCATTACATTTTAGCACTTCATTAAAAAATTGTATACACCAGGTGCAAATATATAGTTAAAAATTCATTTCTTGAGGTCACATTTCTTTCCCCAAGTCTTAGCGAAGTAAAAAATGAACATTTTGAACGTTTTCATCTGCAAATGAAAAACATGGAGCAAAGCCATAAAGGAACCCGAAATGAGAACATGATAGAGGATTATATTTGGTTTCTCGTAAGAAAAACAAATCCGGAAAACTATAGGAAACAAAAGAGAACTAAGAACTATTTTTAAGACTATTCAAAAACCATTAAAATGTCTAATTTTAGTATCTTCACTCAAATGCATTTCCTGCCCTTATTTTTGCACGCATTTCTTTTACCGTTAACTTATTTTCTCTATTAAATACGTATTTTTAAGATCAAAAGAAATAATTTCCCACTTTTCGTAGTTTTCGATTTTTAATGCATTTTTGAAGAAATTTTTGATTTACCGGTCATTCTAAGGTAACGATCGAGACATTTGGACTAGTTTTTGAGTACTCTTTCACTATACATTTGGTTACTAGCAATAATTGTCAAAAATGTGACATGCAGTTTTATGAAAAATTATATGTTTTTAAATATGGCAACCAAAAAATTTGAGTTTAAGTCGCGGCTGTGTAAAATTCATTTCCGAGTCAGTGTGATGGTCAGGACACTCACAAACTCACTTGGCCTTCATAAAAAGATAAAACATTGATATTCAGTCAAATCATATGTCTCAAACTCAAACTTTTTTGTATAAAAGATCTGAGAAGTGCTGCAATAGTTTATTGTAAGAAGAAACTCTTAAAGAATTGCCATATTTTTACATGAATTTGCAAAGCTTGTGATGGTCGGGACAAGGAGTTTTGACGGTAGGGACAAGTAAGAAAACCATACAAATAAGCGCTAACCAACTTGAAGTTTTATGCAAAATTATTGTCCATGATCAATTTTTTATGTAGTAAAAATCATTAAAAACTAAACATTAAGCCTTTGTGGCCACAGGGGTGCAAATCGGGCAGGCCAAAAATTGCAAATGTCTCTGTTTCTTTGTTTGTGTATCAATTGCATATACCATTTTAAATAATTTATTTACAAATAATTATTTATATTACAAGTTAATAATAATTTTTGTAGGTTAGGTTAAGGTGGCAGTCGGTCAAAAACCGGCCCACATAGACCAAATATTTGGTCCGTTGTGATACCACAGGGGATCCATTCCTCCCCTCCTGCTCTCCTGAGCACTGCTGTGGAGCCAACTGTACTATTAATAAAAAGTAATAGACGCCTAACGTTTACCTCCTCAGATCCCTGAGATCATCAAAAAAGAGGCTACTTAGATACTTATGTCTTCAGAGGAGATGCGATACCGTCTTCTAATCTTCCTCATCCCTGGAACACCTGCAGAAGTCATTCGCATAAGCCCTCATTCTTAAGGCATGCCTTCCTATAAGGCAGTGCCATGTTATAACGCCTATTAGAATGGAGAGATCTTTCCTAGCCATTTGAGTGAGCTTCGTTGTTCGTTTTCAGTAAAACTAGGCCACATCTGTCTAGCAATGTTAGAGGTGGTGCTATGCTTTCACCTGAAATTACCCATTTCTGTGGCATGTTGTCTTAGAGCCAGCGTACAAGACGAAAGTTGCATGCCTAATGCTTCTATGTCAGGCAGCAGTGTTACCGTTTTACCTTCCCTAGCAAGGCATCCGCTCTACAATTTCCAGGAATGTCCCGATGACCTGGTATCCAGACCAGATGAATGTCGAACTTATCGGCCATCTCATTAAGAGACGAGCGACATTTAAGGGCTGTCGGTGATGTTAGGAGCACACCTCCAAGGAATTTGATTGCTGCTTGGCTGTCCGTAAAGTTGTAGATATCTCTAGTTAATATCTCACTATACCTCAGCCATTCCACAGCTCTAAAAATGGCCATTATTTCAGACTGGAAGGCAGTCTTAATGAGTTTCTGATGTCCAGATCCATAGAAAAGACGCCTTCCCCGACTTTGCTGTCAAGTTTTGAGCCGTCAGTCAAAATATGCGCACCAACTTGGTTTAGCTACAGTAACTCATCCTATTCTACTTTGGTTGTAATTACTGTGTTAAAGCCGTTCTCAAATGAGGGCTCATTTATGTAAGTATTATAAAAGAAAATTGTTAAATAAACTCTATTTTTTGTACTTTACAAGATTTTTTACCTTTTTATAATCATACTGTTTCCAAGCACCTGTTAAAGATATATAAAATATAATTTGTTGTGTAAACAAGTTTTTTATCGTAGTAAAAGTATTTATATACATTTTCATGGGCGTATCCAGGATTTTACTCAGGGGGCCCGTATTTTTCATGTAGCTGATAAATAAAATTAATTGTTTTGAATATTGCCTTTATTGAGAAAAATATAATATTAAATTGGAAACGAAATTGAATTTAACAAAAGCGGAAATCAACGTATTCATCGGCGCGAATCTTCAGTAAAGCAATTTAAAAAATCACCATTCAGCTTTTCTTTTTTCTTTTGCATCAAATTTCTGTGCAATCTTTAAAGGAATACAAACGTCGTTGTAAGGATGATTTTTGTAAGTCGAGATATGGTATGAACAGCAACACTTTCCAATATTCGAAAGGTAATGTTGCTGGATGGATTGTATGCTGATTTTAATTTTTGCGTGAAGCAGTATTTACTAAACTGGATGATTGGAGGATTGGTCTTTTCCACGAACTGGCAAGTCGTGAGATTCACAAAAAACTGTAACCGAAATAATCAAGACAAAACCTTTCGATTTTGTTCCAGTAATTTCTTGTGACCAGACAGCATCATTACATCCACAAGCAGGTCGGTAATTAATGCGAGAGCTGCTTCTGCTGATCCTATAAGCCATTGACTTGGCTTCTACAATACTCATGAACATTTTTATATTTTGTGAAAGGCTTTATAACGATTGATCCTAAAACGGCTTGAACGTTTTAAAGTGGAAAGAGGGAACAGTACAAGCAAAATGCACCTTTTAATTTTTTTGAGTATATTAACTACGGCGTATACGTTTGTATTATAAAATTATTATAAAATTATTTAATTATATAATTAAATTATTATATTATTATAAAATTGTGACAAAATTTCAGTTTGGGTCCAACCGTGCCCTCCTTAAAACAGTAGATTTGAGGAGGAACCCAAGGGTATTTAGGCATTTGCAATTTCTGAGATGTACTCATAAGGGAACATCGGCCAACCCAAGTCGTTTTCATAGAAACTGTGACTATGGCATGTGGTAGAAGAAGGAGACGTAGATAGATTCTTTTGCAATTAAAAGCTCGCAAGTGGGTGCAAGTAACTCATCATTCTCTTCCATTCTGCTCTCATTTCCACTCAATTTTATTTTCTTGACTGTAAAGCAAATTGATTAGAAAATAAACATAGACTTGATAATTTTCAATAACTTAATATAAACTAACCACCAAAAAACATTCTTATAATTCCATCTATAAAAAAAAATATAATGTAAAAAATGCACAAGTAAATCCAATTAGAAATTTCATTTTTAATAGCTGATTTGGCTTCGTTAGTTATAACAACGAACGTAAGTGTTGGTGAAAAATCGACTAACGAATTGTGCAGCTTAGATTGCAATATACATATATGCCAGAGTTACCAATCAATTTCAATTAAAGCTTTTCATAAAATTTTTTTACCAAATAATAAATGTGTCAGACCTATGTTTGTAATAAAAGATAAACTAAGCTTTAATAGATATTTAAAACTTCAATATTATTTTAACTATAAGAAAAACTGTTTTGAATTTCTAACTTTAACACTTAAAAATTATTTTTATTAAGTTTAGGTCGTGGTCCCCCCACGCTACGCCCATTTACATTTTACAGAATTTTTATTGCCAATTCGATATTTGAAAAAACACAGTATTTTTCGTCAAAAGGAGTTTTTAAAAAAGTTCCTGTGATTCTGTTATTCTTATTAAACTTCTGACATAAACTCATACAATAGCTTTTCAACTTTAGAGAAAAATTCAATCACATCGTAGTTCAGTTTTAAATTAAAAAAAAAAAAACTGTAGTAATTGTTATTTTTTGTGTTTTTAAGATAATATTAAGCTATAATAGAATTGTATTATTGGAAAAAAAAGTTGACTTATGCGTTTCTCATTACCGTGGAAATTGCCTTGCATTTTTACGTGAAAAATATTTTTTTCAAAATATTTATTTTGATAGCGCAAAAACTACTCATCCAAATGAAAAAAATTGTTGAACAAACATGTAGAAAATTTTGTTTGGCATAAATTAATAGGCTTTGCTATAAAAATTGGATAAATGGTATTCAAGATATGTTCAAATATATGCAACTATATTAAAATAAATCAAAAAATTTTAAATTTAAAAAAAAAAACTATCCATAGAAAATTTTTTTTACGCTTTTCATCGTTAGAGATCACAAATCTATAAGAAAAGTATAGTATAGCCAAGTAAAGAAATTTTGACTGATTTTAGCGTATAGTATTATGAGAATTTTTATTATAATGTATAAGAGAATCTCTAAGAAATTAAAAAATGAGTGGACAGTCATAAATAGCATAATTGATAGAAAAATCAGCAACCATGATAATTCCATTATTTTGCGAAAAGAAGGTGTGTGCATTACTAATCTCAATGAATTAGCTAATAGTTTCAACCAATATTTTGGTTTCATTGGGTTTTCAATTTTTCCACCTGAATTAACTTTACCCTGTAACTGCTGCAATGATTTTGGGCTTGTTGGAAATACTTTTAACAGCAGTGGAACTCCCAGATGCGTTAACGACGTTTTACGGAATCGTTAGTTAGCGAAAACTGTTATTTTCTATGCACATGGAACGCACAATGACAGATAACTACAATGATTACTATCGTTAAATTTTTAGGAATTCCACAACAGGAACTACTTTGATCCTATCTCTGGACTGGAAATTGTAAATGTGATAATAGTCCTTAAAGAACTCTATTCCTGCAGCAGTGATGGTGCTTCTAATATATTAATAAAAGAATTGCCCTCAACATTGTTGACATTTTGAAGCATATCTTCTATTTAAGTATGCTATTGTATTACCACTGTTTAAAAAAGGAAGCCAATTTACCTTTTGTCTTCATTTTCAAAAAAATTTCGAAAAATAATGGAAAGAAGGCTACTACGGTACTTCAATAAAATTAAATTTTTTGATCCACAACAGATTGGTTTAAGAGAGGGTCGTTTTACTGAGAATACTCTCTTGGACTTTTGTTCTTTGTTACATAAAGAATTAGATTGGTCGTATATACAACTGGTTCGAGTCTTATATACGTCTGTGGCGATAAACTTAGGTTTACGCCAGGGTTCACTTCTTTACCTTTTAAAGGAAAAGTTATAGATCTCGCATATGACCTTGTAATTTTTATTGATTCAACTAGCCCTCTAAACTTACTTATTAATATAAGCCACTATGTCCACCGACTGCGAAGATGGTTTGCTGTCCATACATAAGTTGTCAGTAAGATAATCAATATTATATTTTCTCATCTAAGCTCCAAGAGTCACCTGACCCTGAGGCGTCGAAGACGAGACAAGATGAATAAATGTAAATAAAAAGGAGCTGATTGATTACGACTCTGCAATAAACATAGCTTTCAGTGTTGTAATGTTAAGTACATTTTTATATGGAAGGCAACAACAACGGTCTTGAACTAGTGTAACATTTTCGGACAATATGATAAAATAACATAATAGAATACCTTGTGAATACCCTATATCAATTTCTAGAGTGTAATGGCTAGTCGGATTTCGCTTCATCTAATAGCTTGCACCTAATAACTTGCATCTAATAACTCGTGCGTTTGCTGATGCCACACTCAGGGGCAAATTGAATGGGAAGCTTTACCAAAAGTCATTTAAAAGAAAGAAATATTACACATTTTTCAATGAGTTATAACGCTATATATTCTTAGTACTAGAAAAATAATATCTTGTGAATTTTATGCATGAGTAAGAGCCGTCAGTCTTTTTACCTGGTTCAAGTTTCTATGGTAGCTCTGCTCGCTTTTTTTTTTCTTATGTAAAACTTACCTTTAAGACAATCTTTGAAAAACTATTGAGGCAGAATAAGATTTCCTCTAAAAAGTTCTGAGAGGTTCCTTGTTAAATTACTGAAGATGTTCTTGAAGCTTGAACTTACCTTCACAAGTACTTTAAAAAAATAAAGTGAGATTTGAAAGAAAACGCCGGGTAGAGGTAAACACATCTAACAATCACCTATATGGGATCAGTTAAGCAAGCCTTCAATTGTTAGTTGGGTGTCGTAATCTAAAAAATTTTTTTAAACATCTAAAAAGAGGCATGCAGTGCTCTTTTATTTTTGCTTTTCCTTATTTTTGTTTATATGGGTTTTCTTTACGAAACACAAATTTATATATATATACCACAAGTAACGGGGGAGAAGATTTTATTAAAATAAATAAATGTGGCTTTAAAGGGATAGAGTTGTACACGCCACGTACATGAAAATGTAAAAAACAAGTGACTGTAGTACTTGGAATTTTTATTTTAATTACAGTATTAATTAATTAATTAATTTTTAGGTACATATCTGAACTTTCAAAAAATCAAATTTTTTTTATGATTGATGGTTGTTCAAAAGACCTCAAAGAATCTATTTTTAATGATAATAAACTAGAAATTTATTTCTATGTTAAATGGAGAAGGTGCTAAACGCAGAGCGTCAAGGCCGTATAATCGGTATTAAAAACTTTAAAGCGCTTTTTCTAGAAATCACATTTTTTGAGTTGGCGGACATGATAAAAAAAAACTACTACACTGATCGTTCTGAAATTTTAATATGTTATTGTACACATATAAGTCTATAGATTGAACTACGGATAGAAAGATCGGTAAAGTTTTTTGGTTTTCATTGGATATTTTGCTCCAAAAAATCGGCTAATTTCGAAAAAACGCCGCCATTTTGTCAATTTTTGCCAAAAAATTCTTTTGATTCATTCTATAGCGGCTTTGATGCTGATTAAACCCCCGTTTTTATTTTTTCTCAGACGTTGCAGTGAGCCAAAATGTGATATAAAAATAAATATGCAAAGTTTTAATAAGATATCTTGTTCCTTTCTTAAAAAATATTCATTCTTGAAAAATCCAGAGGTGTACTGTTCCCTTAAAGAGCTCACACTGCGTAATCTGTATGTCTATGTTAGCAGCTATTACTGTAGTGTATAAAAGTCTGGGTAAACAGACAACTAGGTAGGTTTTCTGTCTTTTAAATCATTCCAAGTCATCCCCGGAAGTCACCAAACAGAAACTTGTCCTTTCAAAGCTTGACTCAAGGAAATCACCAGGGAAGCGCCTTCTATCCATGCTCGTGCAGCTTGGCTCTGGCTTTGTCAGGATCAAAATCAGGAAGTTGCACATTTCTTCTAGAGATTGGCACTTTAACAGCTTGCAACAACGCCAAAAAGTTCCTGTTCTGTTGCTCTAAAAGTAATCTCCATTTTCTTTCAGTATCGTCCTTCTGCTGTTGTGAGCCAGGGCACAAGGATCCCACTTCTGATAACTAAGCGTCGACGTTTTGCGAAGCTTCTAGATTATATGAATCTAGAATATTTTCTAATTGAAATAATGTCCATTTTAATTCTTAAAATTATTAATTTCTGGAGCGCGATGTAGTTATAGGTTGCACGTTCTATTCGTATCTGATTTTCATTCTCATTTCTAAAAATTATCTCTGCTTCAAATATCATTCAATATTTTTTTAATTTGATTTAAATCAACGTGCAACCTATGATCACATCCAGACACTCTACGAATGCTTGACGTTCCGTAGTTAAATGTACACTCTGCGACAAGCTTTTATTTAAAAAAGACGTGAAATAAAAAGAAAAAATAAATTTAAGTAACATTTGTCATATATGTATATAGTAGGTATATTCTAGGTGCAGAAGAACCCCTCTCTTGGTAAGTTCCAAGAACTTATATAAATTTATAATTTTTAAAATACATTTATAAGTAAGCTTTTAGTAAGCTTACCTGTATATAAACTGCGATCCATTATACAGGCTTACTACACAATATCAGTGCCTTGAACTTTAAATATAATGTATTTATATAAATGTATTTGAAAAATTCTAAATTTATGTAAGTCCTTAGAACTTTCCAATTTACGTACGCTTATATTATGATGATGAGTAACCAAGAGAGAGGTTTTTCTGCACCTAGAATATACCTACTATATACATATATGGAAAATGCCACTTAAATTTATTTTTTTAGTTCACGTCTTTTTTAAATAAAAGCTTATTTTTAAACAATTTTTTTTACTTTTTATTTATTTTTGACTTTTTAGTCTTAATCAGTTTAAAATCAACCCCGTAGTTTTGAAGATATAGGATTTTTATTTATTTGTGGGCGGTAAAAGTGGGTGTGGCACCATTTTTTCCTGAACCATCCTCTACTTGAAGGAAATTAACTGCCAACATTTTAGCTGAATCAGCCCCGTAGTTTTGGAGATATAGCATTTTTATTGATTTGTGGGCGGTAAAAGGGGGTGTGGCCAAATGTTTTTCATAAACCCCACGCTTTATTTGATGTAACTTTACTGTTTAAATTTCAGATGAATCAGCCCCATAGTTTTAAAGATTTAGCATTTTTATGGATTTTTGAGCGGTAAAAGGGGAAGTGGCAAAAAGTTTTCTTTGATATTCCTCTGTTCGAAAGAAATTTACGAACATACATGCATACGAACGAAGCAAGTTAAATAAAAGCCTATAAAAAGGGTGTTTTTTTTGCTATTTGTTTTTTCAGTGTACATTTTTTGACACCTCACGCGTGATTCGTTACATATGGCAATACCAAAACTGCTCAATAAGGTTTGCCACTTTACCATGAATAGACTAACAAACGAACAGAGCTTGCATATCATAATACTTTGTTCTCAAAATTCGTGCTCAAAAAAGTTGGATCCACTTTTTTATCGAAAAATTGTCTTCACCGACGAAGATAATTTTTGGCTAAACGGTTAGAAATTTTGGAATGTTACAAAGATTTTTAATTCAAAAAGTATTAAAACACTTTTATGTAAAAAAATAAAGAATACTCCTCAATTTATTAAATTTTTTAATATATTTTGTTTTACATTTCAATATAGTTCAAATATTACAACGATATTTTATACCCTTGGAATTAATTCGATACTATTGTGAGATTATATTCAATTTTTAAAACATGTTGTACTATATTTCAATATAATTTTGTATTAAATGTTAATACATTTAAAATATTACAACGATATTTTTTTGAACACAAAATCAGTATTAAAAATTAATAAAAACTGAGCATTAAATTTCAATACCTTTTTTTTAAACGAAATTTTAATATATGCCTAGTATTTAATTTTAATACAATTTTATTACAAATTTTTTTGTATTTTGGCGAATTCTTGTAATTTTGAAATTCTGACAACGGATTCCGCGTTAGCGACTCATTTTTACCTAGTGCTCGCGCCAGCACCGAGTTCGTAAAAATAAAAAATTAGGTGGCAACCCTATCCACCATATTGAATTTTAAAATTCTGAATTTTACAATTTTACAACTCTTAAAAATACATTTTACTAGGTAGCAATACTGTGGTAAAAAGTTAGGTGGCAACCCTAACCTCCATCTTAAATTTTAAAACTGTGACATTAGATTCGAAATTAAATCCGTTGTCAGAATTTCAAAATAACAAGAATTCACAGAAAAAAAAACCGAGGTGGCAACTATATCCGCCAACTTCAATTTGAAATTTTGTCATCAATTCCGAAATCAGCTACTCCTTAAAACTGTCAACCACGGAGTCCACAGAACCCTTAAAAGTCCTATTATGCTTAAGGTTTTTCTACACCAGCTCATTGAAGTTTTTGGATACTTGCCTTCAATTTCAAGCTTTTCAAGCTTTTTGCCGAAGACATCAAGTTTTCCTTTACTTGGGACTTCGTGCCGTTCGCTTGTAAGCTAGCATACTTGCAGGTCGCATGCTGTCGTGGGCTTATTTATATTCAAGTTCAAGTTAGATATACTTGATTGAAAATTATCAAGCTAAAGCAAGCTTCAACCTGTATTTTAAGCAAGTACTTGAAATAGACTTCAAGTTGGCTTGTGCAGTTCTTTGTTACACATAATATATCTTATTGTATTAAATACTCATTAATAGTCAGTTCAGAAAAACGTGGTTAGTTAGTTTGTTGTGGGCAAATGAGCACTGCAACCAATACTATGTGTTCGGTTAGGTAGCGAACGAATGTAGATGAATTGGCGGAAAAAAGAGAAATGAAATTTGGTTAGAGTGGGCAGGTTGTTTTACAATAAATTTATTTATTTTATGCCTTTAGATAAAACTATATGGTGTTGTACAAAACTGTGTGAACTTGTGTGTTGGTTTAATTAGATGAATGGTTACTGTAGTTATGTTGTTGTTCTGTTGAATTTGTTGATTGTTGTGACTCGTTGCAATACTTGTTGGTTTGTCACTTTGATGTCTCAGTCTGGTGGGTGGGTGAATCTATGCCTGTCTAAGTGACGTATTCTGAAACGAATGGTTGCTGTTGCCAAACAAAAACGTACGCAGCCGAGGCACTTGTAGCGAGTAGGTCGAGCAGATGTGTTTAATACACATTAGGGCCATTCCCAGTTATGGGCAAATAGCTTTGCAAATTTATGCCCTATCAAATATTTGCCATCAACTGTGAACACGCATTTAAGAACACTGTTGCAAACAAATTCACAGCTATTTTGGAGAAAAAAAAAACAGCACGAACAGTATTTGTGGCGTTTTTCATTATTATTTATCAAGGTGCATTATATATCAGAGTGAGTTCCATTTCAAATTCAGTTAATTTTGTTTTATTAGCGAATGTTTGGTTAAAATGTAACAGCTGATTGATTGACAAATAAGTGTTGCCCATGCTCGACTGTATGCAATGCGATTTTAGTGTTGCAAATTTGACACAGTCTGGCAAACGCATATCTGTACATTTTGTTGTGTTGAAAATATTTGCTATCATATTTTGCAAATGCCACGATGTCACGCTATTTGCTCAAAATCGGGAATAGCCCTACTCTGTTTACGTTTGGCATAAATACTATGTAGAAGTTGTTTATTTAATAGACAAAAAATATTGAATAGTTTGAGCATAACAATTTCAGATGAGAATATTTTTTGTATCATACTATTTATAGCGTGCTTTTAAGTTGTCGGGTTGAAGTTTTCTGAACTAATTTTCTATTTAAATTATTTTGGGGATATAATTTTTTATATTGGAAAGTAATAACTACTAATCAATTGTTTGATGATGAAATAATAAACAAAGATGTTTATTATGCCACTAAATTCTTTTTTTAATTTATGACTTCATTCTCTAGAGGGAGCCATATTAAATTTAATGTGACCTCACATAGCCTATAACCAGCGAATGATGAAAACGCCTCTAACGATACCTCATTTGTCCAATTATGATAAGTAGTTTTGAAGTGAGAGTGGAGCAGATGAACATCCATACATTTATATCAGTCAAACACCGCTACTTTTGCTTCACATTAGTCGGGTAAAAAGCTGTCAATCCTGTAACCAACTGTGTACTCAGTTAGTGATAGACTGAAACGAAATTGAGTTTTCTCTGATGCTTGCAATCTCTAAATAAAGATGATTTTGTCATTCCTGTAACCGTCATTCCAATAACTAGGTTTTTCAATATTTAAAAATATTCTAATAAAAATTGTGCGTAAGTTCCAAAAACTTATAAAACCTATGCATTAGGAAGATCTGTTAACTCTATTGAATTTTGATGAATTCATTAATATTCATACTGGCGTTGAAGTTACCAAAAACGAAATACTATCACCATGTAAAATTGGTACCGTAATCTGATTCCGTACTCAGAATTGACATCAAATTAAGTTTGCGGTCACCAGTTTTTATTTTCATTATCCCCATTTGGTCGATTATGATGCTCTTTTCAAAATTAAACATTTTAGTTGTAAGGCCTGCTATATTATATTATTACTAGCTTAAACCCGGCGCGTTGCTGCCACGGCCCCATTGTTAAACGCGAATAACATGTTATCAGTGAAACTGTACTTGTAAATTGTGATCAAATACTGAATTCCATGGCTGTGCGACCTATAACTCAAAAGCTGTTGAATTTATCAAATTTAGGTTGTATGGGAGGTGTCACGCTCCCTTGTCCAACGCCATACAAAGTTATCAGTAAAACTGCATGTTGAAAGCACTTTTGCCGAAAGCACTTTTTCTCTTGTTAAAGCTTGATTTTTTATTTAATTGATTTTTGAAAAATACAAATGTACCATTTTAAATAACATTTTACGTATTGAAGCAGTGTTGAAAAATTAGTTCAAGTGTAAAAGTGCAAAAAGTCGAGTTTGGTAACAAACATATTAATACACAACTTAACAAACTGGCCTTGCAACCATCATATACGTAGCAACTCAGGTGTCGTTTCGCGAATGATGCAATTATATTTTTTGGTACAATCGACTCAAATCGAATCAAAAGAATTTCATTAAACTCGTCATACATTTTTTATAAAAGGATGCTCCTGGTGACAGCTGACTTAATTTGATGTCAAACCTGAGTATGGAATCGGATTCAGCGACCAATTTTACATTGTGACAGAATTTAATTGTATATTTTGGGTAAATTTAATGCCAGTATGATAATTAATAAATTCACATTATCTACGAGGGCCCGAAAAACACGTTTTTGACTGAAACTCATCCAGTTCATGAAAAGTGTCTTTCTATGAAAGTATCTTTTATATGAGTGGGGGCACGAAGAATCAAAAGCAAAATAGGATTTTAATGTATTTAACATACATAGAATTGAGCTATTTCTAAAGTAATTTATTAATTGTTTAAATTCTTTTAATTTTTTTCTTCAAATTAGTGTTCAAAATTTTGTAATAAAGGGTCCGCCATGTAACTTTTTTTTTCAACTAGTGCTTATTTCGTGAATGGTAACACTTAGCTCATGTCTGATTTGACAGATAATTAGTTTTATCTTTCCGCTAAACGAATATAGTTGTGTGTACGCTTGAACAACGCTGGGAAATATTGCGACATTACTTTGAAAATCATGGTAATGTTGCAGAATGTCAAATTGTCGATTTTGCCAAAAAAAAATCATCTTTTCGGATGAAGCTCATTTTGATCTTGGCGGGTATGTAAACAAGCAAAATTGTCGCATTTGGGGCACAGAAAACTCGCACGCATACATTGAAAAGCCGCTGCACCCAAAACGAGTCACTGTTTGGTGCGGATTTTGGTCCAGAGGCATAATTGGGCCATTTTTCTTCGAAAATGAGCAAGGAGTGGCCGTTACAGTCAATGGCGATCGTTATCGGGCCATGTTGAACGAATTTTTGTTCACAAAAATTGAAGAAAAGAATATTGGCAACATTTGGTTTCAACAGTACGGCGCTACGTGCCACACAGCCGAAGCTACACTCGATGTTTTGCGCCCTGTTTTTGAAGACCGCATTATCAGCCGCAGAGCTGATGTCGTTTGGCCGCCTCGGAGCTGCGATTTGACACCGTTGGACTATTATTTGTGGGGTGCCCTCAAAGATAAGTGTTACGCCGATAAGCCAGAGACAATTGACGCTTGAAAGGACAATATTCGTGAAGCCATTGGTGAAATACAGCTGCACACAATCGATAATGTGCTTAAAAATTGGACCGATCGTGTAGGCTACTGCATGGCCAGCCGAGGCAGTCATTTGAATGAAATTATTTTCCATTATTAACCGGAAGGATTGTACTTTCAAATAAAAAAAGAAATTTGAGAAAATATTTAGTAGTTTTTTTTTATAGAATTTTCAAAAAAAAAAATTTATTTGGCGGACCCTTTAGCTCTACATACACAAAAGGATAAACATATTACCTGCGAAAAAATATATGGGTACTCCATCAATGAAGAGAAACGCAATTTAAAAATAAATAAAAAAAACAAAAAAATTAGAAAAATCCCGAAATCTAAAACAGCTAAGCATAAAAAAATATAGAGTAGAAAAAACACAAAAAAAGTCAGGAAATGTTTACAATAAAAACGTGTACATTTCCGTAATTCACATGATTTTGAAAAAGTGGGCGTAGGTAAAGTGAGATCACTCCTATTTTTTGTACAGTTGCCGACAGTAACCATCTAAACAAAATTACAAAATTTTACTTTTATACGATCAAAACCGCTTAATATATATATTTTTAGTGGGTGGTAGCGCATATTTGAAGCGCAAACTTTACTCTCAAGAAGTTGTTTTAGTTTCCCTGAAAATTTAAAAAATATCGGTTCGTATACGTGATATATAGACATACCCACATAGTACATACATCCAGTTTTATATATACAAATATATTGTAGTGATTGGCTTAACAATGAAATCAATAAAAACTACGATCGAATTCGTTGCGTAGAACTCGAGACATCTTGAGCCTTCTTAAAACCAGTTTTCTTTTTTAGATACCACCTAGCGGGAAAAAAGGAATTAAAAATTAATGAAAAAAATCTTAGAATATTGTTTTTGGTGCTGTATGAGTAAAACTTGTTTCAAGTTTTTATCTGTTTAAGCTTTTTGAGAATATATATAAAGTAAGGTCTACTTTTTATTGTAACAAAATTCCAACGCTACATGCAGAAATCAAAAATTCGATGATGTATGAATACTTTTGTCAGTCATTGTACGATAGTAATGAGCTACGGCTATTAGCAGTAAAGCGGTAGTTTTTACCAAAATTTGTTGATAGTCAATAAATATTGTTAGACGGGTGCTAACCCAATATATTTATTCAACGAAACAAAACTCTTTTTTTCAGTGTGCTTCCTCTCAGTCAGAAAGTACTCTTGCTCTTCAAACTCAAGAATATACAGCATAAAAAATATTAGATTTCTTTTCATATAGTTTGAGGCACCACGCAGATGAACGGATAACGTGATTTTGGTGATTACTTTTTCGTTAGTAGCTATTGTGCTTTTTTCTTTACTTAAATCTTCTGTATTTATACCCATTGTTCAATTTATTTTTCACCAACTGATAGACACAGCACGCACACAATTGTATTCACACTTAAACACACGCAACCACACACCCACCCACTGATATGTAATGTACTCTTAAAAATTCATACCATTCTCTTCCAATTTATTTTCCTACTCAATGCTTTATTTACACTCCGACCATTCAATGTCCTTTATCTACCTTTTTCAAACTTGTTCTAACGCAACGGTATTGAGTTTCTCATGCCGAGTAGTTCGATAGCATACAAATGATTTAAAGGGAAAAAGCAAAGTAAAATTGAATATCCGGTTTCACTTCTAAGCGTTTCTTTTAATTGGCATAAATTATTTCAGAAAAACTTTATCCGAGTCAGACAACGTAAATGTCGTTCATCGCCACTTCGTGCCATATCGTCTTAATGTGCATTACCGAGTTGTTTGTGTGCGTACCCAATTGGAAAAGCAGCCCTGCTTTATGTCTGCCGGCAACATGCCTTGAAAGTTTAGGAGACACGCTCGGCTCCATACCCGCTTATCTTTTTGACGTAGAATTACGTCTTACAGCGTAGTTTGTATGGGGATCATTTTCACACATTTTTCCCCAGCACATTTAAGAATTTTAGTTGACACTTTGGGGTAATGATACCAACTCTTGCTGATGGAAAATCAGTATATTTTTTCTCTCGAAAATCAGTATGAAATCAGTAGAAATAAATAGTTCAATGAATGTTAATTTTTTATTGATTCAAAATGAAACAGAAAAACATGAGCCAAGGAGCCAGGAAAACAAAGAATGAACTCGATATTTGAAGCGTTTAGTGGCAAAGCCATGTACAGAAGAATTTTATGAATAAAGATATTCCCCGGCAGACGTTGTCTTTCCACCGCCTTACTACCATATACAAATTTTCATGCTAATCGCAGAAAAACATTTTATTTTTTCACCATTTTGCCGAAAGTAAATATATAAACTAAATTACTAAATTTTAGTCTAATGCAACCAAAACCGTCTAAAATATAGCATTTTTGTTGATTTGTAGGCGGGAAAAGAGACAAAATATTTTTCCCGTAAACCATCTAGAACTCAAAATAAATCGAGTGCCAACATTTGAGCTTAATTTAGTTTATACCTATCGAACTTTGCTTCACTTCATGCTTATCCCCTGAAAAAGGGGCGAAAACATAGTTCGACAATGCCCATTTTAGTACAGTTGCTGAAAGTAACCATACGAACTATTTAACCAAATTTTACTGTTAAACAACCAATACCGTCTGAAATATAGCATTTTCATTGAATTTTGGGCGGTAAAAGGGGGCGTGGAAACCCATTTTAAACACAATTGCCGACAGTAAGCCTATAAACTAATTTACCAAATTTTAACCTTATACGACCAAAACCGTCTGAAATATAGCATTTTAATTGATTTGTGAGCAGTAAAAAGGGCCGTGAAAACCCATTTTAAGTCAAGTTGCCGAAAATAAAATAAAAAAAGAAATTACTACGTTTTAGTTTTTTACGGCCAAAACTGTCTCAAATATATAGTTGTTATTGATATGTGGGTGGTGAAAGGGGGTGTGGAAAAAATGTTGCCTGTCACAAACCTTGTCGTTTAAATTACAAACACAATAAAAAAATACCGAAGCAAATTGGGAGCTTCGTTCTTGAGTTATGGAATTTCAAACACATTTTACGACTTTGTTTTATATATGAGCTGCTCAGAGCACAATGGCGTAAGTCCATTTTTAGTAGTTTTGAAAATTTAACATTTAGAAAAATTCTTATAATAAATTCCAAGTATACAGAACTCAGTTTTGCTTATAAGCTAGGTCAAGAATATAAATAAAGCTATCCATATCGTAAAAAATAAATTAAAGAATACGCAAAAATGATTCCGATATTAGTAAAAACATTTGTACTTGCGCCACTGAAAATTTTTTAAATTTCTCGTTTCCGCTGTAGGAATCTAATCGGATATATTTTTCAATAATTTTTGATGAGGAATGGCAGCATTTTTACATAGAAGTTGGAGAAAACAACCCTTTAGCGATTATCTCCATTATTATGGGAGAGATATAAAACAAATGGACTTACGCCACTTGTCCTCTGAAAATCTTTTATTATTTGTTATTTCCGCTGTAAAAATGTAATGGAAAATATTTTTAAAAACGTTTTGATGAGGAATGGTAGCATTTTTACGTAGTAGTAGGATAAAACCACTCCGTAGCAATTATGTCTATTATTAAGGAAGATATAAAATGAAATGACTTACGCCACTTGTCCTCTGAAAATCTTTTATAATTTGTTATTTCCGCTGTAAAAATATAATGGCAAATATTTTTAAGAATTTTTTAATGAGGAATGACAGCAATTTTACATAGAAGTTGGAGAAGTTAAAGTGAGTTCTGATATATACCTTTTCCAAAATTTACCTTTGCTCCAAATAACGATAACGATAAAAAAGATAACGGTAACGATAAAAATTTAAATTTGTAAAGATTTTTTATTACATTTTTTTATATATTAATAAATATTACATTTTATTACATTCCTACTAAAAACAACTGTGTTTAATTTCAATTGTGAAACTTTTATAAGAATAAATGCATTCTGGCCTCCTCAATTATTCCTTACCAAAAAATTCTTAAAAAAATAATTTTCCATTACATTTTTACAGCAGAAAGGAGGAATTTTAAAAAGTTTTCAGAGGACAAGTGGCGTAAGTCCATTCATTTTATATATACTTAATAATGAAGATAATCGCTAAGGGGTGGTTTTGTCCAACTTCTATGTAAAAATGCTGTCATTCCTTATCAAAAAATTCTTAAAATATTTTCCATTACATTTTTACAGCGGAAATAACAAATTATAAAAGATTTTCAGAGAAAAAGTGGCGTAAGTCCATTCATTTTATATCTCCCTTAATAATGAAGATAATTGCTAATGGGTAGTTTTGTCCAACTTGTATGTGAAAATGCTGTCATTCCTCATCAAAAAATGCTTACAAATATTTTCCATTACATTTTTACAGCGAAGAGGAGGAATTATAATGTTCAGATGACAAGTGGCTTAAGTTCATTCATTTTATATCTCAATTAATAATGAAGATAATCGCTAAGGGGTTGTTTTATCCAACTTCTAGGTAAAAATGCTGCCATTCGTCATCAAAAAATTCTTGAAAAATATCTCCTATTAGATTCCTACAGCGGAAACGAGAAATTTAAAACAATTTTCAGAGGCGCAATTCCAAATGTTTTTACTAATATGCAATATTCTGTAAAATTTTTGTGTATTATTTCGTTTATTTTTTACGATATGGATAGCTCCAATTATGCTCTTGACTAAGCTTATAAGTAAAACTGAGTTCTTCTTACTTGGAATTTATCTTAAGAATTTTTGTAAATGTTCGATTTTCTCAAAACTACCAAAAATGGACTTACGCCACTTGTGCTCTGAGCAACTCATATATTGATTAGTTCAAAAAAATACACAGTTTTGATAGTATCGTAAGTATAGACGCAGAATTCCTTTTTATACAGCAATAGTGAAAAAGTATGGTTTTTTTCAAGCATTTCATCTTCTAAATGAAAATTATTTAAAAAAAAAATTTGTTTTGTATAATTTGTAATTTTATATTCTTAGCGATGAATTTTTTGTTCTTGTTCATTTTTATGTTGGTTAAACTTTAATGCAATTCAAAGTTATGTTTAAATAATGGAAATATATATTTCGTAGAAATATGAATTATTTATTTTTCCTGTATTAAAGAACATATACTATATATATATATTTTAAAAGTAATTAAAAAATATAATTTTAGCTTACGAAATAGATTTTAAATATGGAAAAATATAATGCATAATAGAAATAATTTAAATTTATTATATTTCATAAATAGAGTTTTCAAAGCACAACACGTGCTTAGTAACGCAAGCGCAAACCTACGTAGTGGTAAAACATACTGGCTGTGTAGCTTCACGCACTCTCTATTGTATTTATCTTGCTGAAAATAAACAAAACCAATAACAAACGACAAAAAAGAAAGCAAGTGATGTGTATTAATATACATATAAACATTTAAAAAACATATTAATAACAACAACAAAAAACAACAACAAACGACACGATTGCGAAGCATAGCAATAGCCACAACAACAAAAACAACAACCATCACCAAACCAACAACCATTACAAGAGCATAATCAGCTACTGAAGCAGCTTTTGTATAACTTTTCTCATACGAATATATGAATATCTTCTTTTTATATTTTGCTATGTTGTGACTTTATTAAAAAAGTGACAGAACCCAAAGTTAGATATTCGTTTCATTTGTACTCTAACTGATATTTTTGCATATAGTTTTTCTTTGTACGATGAATATTAAAGGCTGTAGGTATACCCCAAAGTGTCAACTATAATCCTTAAATGTGCTTGAAAAAATGACAAAAACTAATTCCAGCATAATTTTGAAGTGGTTGAGATTCAAGCGCAAGTCTAAGAACTTAGCAAAATTTTGCTAAGTTATTATAAACTGCAAAAGCAAAAAATTTAAGCTTATCAAAAAATTGCTTAGTTATTATAAACTGGAATAGCAAATTTGCAAAAGCAAATTTCTACTTAATTCAAGCAAATATTTGCGAAGTTATTATAAATTGGAATAGCTAATATTGATTAGTTTTTGCTGAAATCTAACACATTTTTTAAGTGAAATAATTATTAACATTAAATTAAATTGAAAAATTAAAGACACGAGAAGTAATACAATTTTGTATGAAAGAAAATATTGCTTCACGTGTCTTTCTCATCGTTGGTGCGCATCTTCGTGATACAGAATAATGCAGTTAGAATAAATGTGTGCTCGTGTGTTTAGAAAATTTTTTTGAATCTAGTAAAATTTTGTAATTTGAGTTTATAATTACTTAGCAAATATTTGCATGAGTTGAGTAAGAATTTGCTATTTGAGCTTATAATAACTTAGTTTAACAAATATTTGCATGAATTAAGTAGAAACTTGCTTTTGCAGTTTATAACAACTTAGCAATATTTTACTTGAATTTAATCAAAAATTTGTTATTTCCAAAATACATGAGTACTGATTTCAATTTAGCATTCTTTTTCTAAAATCACACCGTGATTGAGCAAAGTTTTGCTTTTAAGCAAAACATTAGCTTGATTCAAGAAAAAAAATTATCTCCGTGTATTTACAATTCAATCTTTACATGAGCGAAGGAGATCTGCTGACTTTTTATTCCGTCTATTTACACCAACTCATAACTGGTGTGTTCGATTCTCCAGAGCTCCTTACTCTTATAAATTTTACTCTTATAAAGAAGCAGTAGAAATGTTTACAATTTAATTTAGGTACTTATCTTATAGTAGAATAAATTATTTGGCTACTGCTCCTTTAAACCGCATGAGTATCTTTGTTAACGTCTGAAGCTTTTTTGATATCAACTTATCGAAAGGTCAACTCAAAAGTAGATTGAAAGCTAATGTATATAAGTCGTTGAGTTATTTCGATTATATTTGAATTAGTTCTTAAGATGATCTCATGCGGAGAAAATGCGAAAAATCTGTAGTAGCTAAACTTTATTGTTATTGCATGTATAACAATCTTATATATACTACGCAAACGCAAATTTTGTCTGGCGTAAGGCTTTTTAAGTACAAGTCCAATCTTAATAAATTTAATATGGTTTTGGTAGGTTTAGACCTGTAGATGTGCAAACGGGTCTTTTTATTTCTTAAAAATTTATATTTTTTAAAGTAATAGCGAGTTAAAGTTTGCATATAATTGCTGTAGTTACGTTGCTTTTTCTCTTCTTAATTTCAGCATATACCTAAAAATATGTGAGGTATTTAGCGCCACCTATCGGCTAAAAGCTATGAAACTGTTATTCTGACGAATAATCTTTTATAATTTCACAGCTAAAACTATGAATTGATATATTCAATATCAAAGTGATACTGGAATGATTTCTTACAGTTGAAAAAAAAAAATAAATAAAATCTAGGTATGTTTGATTATGGCGTTTTAACACCATACGGGTCTATTAGTAAAATATACTTTGTGTATGTTTTTATTCAACAGACTACAAATATTGAATAGTTTGTATGTAACAATTTCAGATGAGAATATTTTCTTGTTTCGTACTTTAATAAAAACTTTCCGGCAACACAGATTACGGTTGAAAAGCATTTTGATCCTACTGCGAATAAAAGTATTTACAAAATTCCTGTGTTTGTTGCACCGAAATAGATCCGTAGTTTCATACAAGTTGACTTTTATGAAGAAAAAACGTACTGAGTTGAAGAATCAAGCGCGTAGGAAGCTAATTTCATTTGGGGGGCAGTACAAATGGGGAGGCAAAAAAAATCACCAAAATTTCTTAAAATAAACATGAATATGAATAAAAAATTTTTATTTTAGTTTAAAAATAAAAAAATATAAAACTAAATAAGAAATATTAAAATTACATTATTTTTAAAAGTTTTTCCAATCACGGTTGCCACTTGCTTATTTTTTGTTGTACCAAATTCTCCGAAAAAATGTACCCAATAATTTGATAGCATTTATTATAATAATTCACTGGAGTATATTTGTTTACATATCAAACATAACAAAAATATTAAGTTATGCTATACGCTGTTAACAAAATAATAAATACATCAAAATAGTTATTTTGCTGAAAAAATATAATTAGTTTTATTGCGTTCGACACACAATTCTTTAGAGAGCTTTATGTTGTTAAATGTTTTATATTCAAATTGTTTTCTAAGCTTAGTTTTAATCAGGCTAAAATAAAAAAAATATTGGTTCAACAGCTGCTGAGCTGTGTGGAAGGCATATCAGACTATTTACAAAATTGATAAAATCAATAAAACAAATTTCCCCCAATACATTCTTCACGACCCAGACTTTTTTTCAAAATACCCAAATTTTTTCCCAACGTCATTACAATTTTAAAAACTAAAATTTGAAACCTGAACAAGTTTCCTTTGAGTCACATTAACGTCAGGGTAGCATTCTATGAGATGATATTTTAATATGAATTATTGAATTATGGCAATAAAGAAATTTGGTTTTCTGACATAACTTGTGAAGATGTTATTATATTCAAAACATTTAGATCTTCTTTACCTATATCGAACTTGTCTTTAATTTGTATTAGAATATCTTTGGTAATAAGAGAAAAATTTAAATTAGTGGAATTTAGTGGAAATTCTCACAAAAAATCCTCAAGTCTCAAAAAATGTCTCCAAAAATGTGATTTTTAATATAAATTACAAGAAAAGCATGTAGGATTTCAATTTTTAGAACTTAATGCAATGAAAGTTCCACTGAACATTTTCCAGTGCTACCAAATTTCGGTTTTTGTAATAAGTTGTTAAATTGTAAATCTTTTACAAAATGTACCAGCTCGGAAAATAATGTACCAAGGTACCAAGTTAAAATAAATGTACCAATTTTGGTAAAGGATCTTTCATACGGTAATATGAAAATATAAGAAATAATTGTTGCTTTTATAAAGCAAGTCTAGGTATATCTTTACATGTTTTAAATGCAATAAGGTACAAAAAGTTATATCAATTTAAATTATTCCAAAAAGTTTCTTTCTGTCCTTCCGAGAAACAAACTCTTTCACCACCTACATCAAATTGAATTCTTCGGTTTTATCTTTGTGAATGTGTATAAGTGCCGCATGAGTGAGTCGTTTCTGTGTCATAGTTGCTCGAAGATACGTTTTAAGTCGTTTTAGTGCACTAAAAGAACGCTCAGATGAAGCTGCTGATGCAGGCACAGTCAAATCCAAAGCAACAAGTTTTTCAACTTAATTTAATAGTTTTTTCAGTGTATCCGAATTTTTTTCAAATTGGAATTGCAGTAGAAACTCTACATTTTGTTCTATCTTTTTGCAAACACAGACAAAGAAAATGGTTATCCGAAAGCATGCTTATGAAGAAGAGAGAAAGAAGAGCAAAATATATAATACAAAAATATTATCGTTGTAAAAGAAACTGATATTTTGAATAGCTTTTAAAGTTTTATTTTTAAATTGTTTCTCTAGCTAAATAAGCGGGGGGGGGCGGCAACTGCCCCCTTTCTCCTGGTTGCTACGCCAATGTGAAGAATACATTTTAGTTGTAATCACAAAAGTTTTTGTGACAGCTAAACATAGTAAAAAAAATTAAAACTTCGCTACTTAAATCTTTCTAAAAAAAAAACCGCATATTTTGACTAGATGAATAAACAAACAAATTACGGGCATGTTGTTTTCCGAAACATTATTGTTATCAAAATATATTGCCCACCACAGCACCCCAACATGGTTGTTGAGTCTATATAGAGTCAACAACCACATATTCATATGTACGTCAACTAGTAGAATAAACAAAATCAAAATTTACTCAACAACGACATGTTGAAAATTGGCAACAGTTGCTGTTGATGTTGCGGTAAAATGCATGGTAGAAGGATAGAGGTATATGCAGCGCTGCCATGTTTGTCAAATTTAGCTGTGTGGCGAATGGAAACAAAAGAAAATAAAGAAAAAGTTTTGCTTCGTTTTGACAATTCCGGCAGTATGTTCTCATCTGGTGCATATACCTGTATTCTTCTACCATGGTAAAATGCAACAGAACTAAATGAAATTAATTAAAAAGAGATTAAATAAGTTCTGGGTAAACGACAGAAATAAGAACAGCATCAACAGAACTCATAAGCGGCCAATATATGCAGGCTTGCGATGACAGCAACAGCAAAAGTAACAGCAACAATGAAACAAGAAATACTGCAACTGGGATGGCGACAACAAAAATTATAACTTATGGCCCATTTCCAATAACGCTTGAGATGCGTTTCGTAAATTGACGCAAATATTCAGTACATGAAGACATACTTAACTGGTTCCAAAGAACAGCATGCGCTTGCACGCAGAGTAAAATATTCCTAAAATTGAATATTTCATGCGCGTGAAGCTTTGACAGAGAAACAGCTGTTCAGTTTTACAAAGAAAAAAATTGAAAAAGCTTAGTAGAATTTGAGTAAAACTACAAAATTTATTACAGGCATTTAAGACGTGCTCCACACTCACAACAAATCTGCAGCGGCATGCCGGAGTGACTGACTATATGGGTGAATTCAAAAATGCATTTAAGAACAGTCGGTGGTGCAAATGGTCACAGGCATTTAAGAAGCGCTCCACACTCACAACATATCTGCAGTGACATGCCGGAGTGCCTAACTATATTGGTGAGTTCCAAAATTCATTTTCACAAAGCATCAGTGTGTTTTATTTTAAATTGGTTCGAAGATTATTAGCCAAAACTGCGCAATTATACTATTTTTAAGAATATCAACAGAGCTGCGCAGTTTTTGTATTTTAACTTAGCACCAATTCAAAATAAAACACACTGATGCTTTTTAAAAATGCATTTTTGAACTCGCCCTATCTGTCCATACTGCAGCAAAACCTTTTACGGGACCAATAGTATGCAGGCAGACAAAACACAAAGCATGAGTGTGATTTATTTTGAATAAACTTGTAAAACTTTTACATATTAAAATTATGCTTCGCTAAGCAGAAGACTCGCAATCATATATTCACGCACACGCTCCATTGGAAATTGATTTTTTCCGCAGCTTCAGCAGCGTTAAACCCAACGCATCTCACGCGTCATTGGAAAGGGGCCTTTATATATTGCTTACCGGGGTAGCGAAAATTGTAACAGCCAACAATGCCGGATAATAAACTGACATGAACTAAAGAAAATGAAAGAACTTAAGGGTACCTTTACATTTATTTACAATTTCAACATTTATTAAAGTACATGAAAAACTGCAGTTTTTTGTGACGTCGTTTGCGTGTACGTGACGTTGTCATGAAGCAATGCGAGAAAAGTAGGACCATTTTGCTTGAAGAATAACAGCAGAAAAAAACGAGTCTTTAAATTTATTTTCAAGCTCATTTTTATGTAATTTTTGACGTAGAATTACGTCTTACAGGGGTCATTTTCACAAATTTTTTCAAAGTGATATTTGACACTTTGGGGTATACCTACACTAGGGCGGGTCAATTTGTATGGACGAATTTTTTGGAGGTCTGGCTCAGCGAAATTCGTAAAATACATGTAATTTCAAGACTTTTTCTCCACTACAGCATATACAAATTCTGAAAAAAAGCTGTGCGGACTTTCGTAAATAGATTTTGTTCTCAATTATAAAATATGAATGTATGTGTATGAATCTATTTACGAAAGTCCGCACAGCTTTTTTTCAGAATTTGTATATGCTGTAGTGGAGAAAAAGTCTTGAAATTACATGTATTTTACGAATTTTGCTGAGCCAGAATTTGACCCGCCCTAACCTACACCCTTTAATATTCATCGTACAAAGAAAAAAACAAATGCCAAAATATCAGTTTTAGTGGGAATAAAACGAATATCTAATCAGAGCTGTAAAAGAATGCATTCAATTTGATTTAAATCACAAAAAAATGAATCAATGAATAACGAAAAAAGAATGCATTCAATGAATGCAAAATTGATTTAAAAATAAAATTTTTAATTCAAATTCAATTTAAAAAAATTATTAATTATTCATTTTCGTTATTCAAAATAATGAATCAATTTTTTTTTTATTCATTTGAATGCTATTCACAAAGAATGCCATTCACAAAGAACTACAGAATTTTCAATTCTATTTTTATTCATTATTAATTTTTTATTCGTTATTCATTTTTATTCTTTATTCATTTGCTATTCATTATTCATTTGTTATTCATTATTCATTTTTTATTCATTATTCAATTTTTATTCATTATTCTTTTTTTATTCATTACTCATTTTTTATTCATTGTTAATTTTTTATTCATTATTCATTTTTTATTCATTATTCATTTTTTTTCATTAATCTTTTTTTATTCATTATTCATTTTTAATGAATTATTCATTTTGTATTCATTATTCATTTTTTATTTAATATTCATTTGTTATTCATTATTCATTTGTTATTCATTATTAATTTTTTATAATGTTATTCATTATTCATTTTTTAGTCTTTATTCATTTGTTATTAATTTTTTTGTAATTGCTAAGGACTCGGGCTAATAACACAGTGATTCAAAAAACAGATTTTGGCAAAAGAACAATATCCTGCTATAAAAGTTCGATACTCTGATCAAAGGTGAGTAAATCCCTAGCTGGGTTTCATGAGTTTGGCAAACGTTTTCTTTTTATGGCCCATTATATATAGTGGGTCTTAGTGATTTTCACAAAAAAAGTAGAATTAGTTTTTGCTCAATAGCTCTGTCAGATTTAGAGATATCAGTTAACTGTCTTTGAAAAAGTTATAGGTAACAGTCTAATAAATAAGTCTTAAGAACAAAACAAATTTATAAAGTTATTTGTTTCAATCTTTTTTTTTTTAAAAATTGTGAAATTTTTTTAATTTTTTCACTTTTTTGGTCATAACTTGAAGGGAGTCCAAATTTTTCCTATACTATTTTCAACAAAATTGTAGCTTCAAAAATACCTAACAACTCTTGTTAATATGATGATGTGATCTGAACGTGTCTAGACTACTTAATAAGCTCAAAAAGATAATTTTTTTAATTGAAAAATACCGGTTTTTAGGGCCATAACTCCTAAACTTAGCATATTTTCAACTTTTTGAATTCAGCTTCTTTGTAGCCAGACGGATTGTGAATAATTAGTGTGAACATACCTTTGTGGTTTAAATGCGTCTACATTACTTAAAAAGCTCAAAGAGATTATTTTTTTTTTTCTAAAATATGCATAAATGATAATAGATGTGTTTTGGAGCCGTTGCTTAGCTTAGGGGTCGTCCATAAACTACGTTACTGATTTTCCGTTTTTTTACCCCCTCCCCTGCGTTACTTTTCGTAGTGCTTTTCAAAACCCCTCCCCCCCCCCCTAAAGTAACGTGACATATGAAATTAATTCATTCGAATGATTATATATTTTGACTAGCTCTGACAATATTCACTAGTATTAGTGACTAGTATGACTAGATATATTAAAGGAACAATTGGAAAAAAATCAATAATTAATATCATCTGTAAACGCTATTCCATCTGCGATCCAAGATTCGATGCTCTCAATCACTGGGATAGAAGAAGCTGGTACCTTTGTTGAGGATTCTTCAAATAGAATTTTCCATCGGATTCTATGTCGACCCATTCAGGTGAATCCTCATTTCTAATGCAAAGAAATTCACCTGGTCTTTGACAGAGTACCCTTAAAGGCTGCACCCGAGCTGCACCAAGTTGTGTTTTTGTGTAAATGCTTTCTGAAAATTGATTTATTTAAATAGTATTTTTTATTCCGATTTAATGTAAACGATATAATACAAACTTATGGCAATTCATAGAAGTTTTAAAAACGAAATACAAGGCGCAGGTAGGACACGACCTTAAACCGATTTCTTCTTTCTGAGAAAGACAGTACATGTCATACGGTATCTCCTTTGATCAAGAACATTCAGGCCTTAACGTCAAAGCCTGTCGCAAAAGCAAAGACCCAAATTTTTCAGACGTGTGCTGAGATGGTGAAGGAATACCAAAATTTTCCTGTGTCAAGGGAAAAAGCGGTGGAATAAATCTTTGAAACAAAAGTTAACCATAAATTTAGACGATCAAACATAAACATGTAAGGTTAAAAATTTTTTAAATGATTGTGTTATTAATTAGAGGTTTTTCGTCGATTTTTTTAATTTTTGGTAACGTTACAATATCTAAACACCTCCCCCCCCCTACCGTTACTTATCGTAGTGCATTTCAAAACCCCCCCCCCCTTAAATTGGTAATGTAGTTTATGGACGACCCCTTACCTACTTCGAAGAATCAATATTCTATATTTCCATAGAAATAAAACACACACTTTTTATAGTTGGAAACATTTACAAAAATCAACTTTTATTCATGTTATTTTTGGCATCATTCACATTAAGCAGCAAGTCTTACAAGTCTTCACTGCTCGAAAAATCATCATCAGAGTCTTGATAAGCTTCAATGTCACTCTGGGGTCTTCTTCTTCACCATCCATTTCCATGTGGGCAACTTTAGCATCTCGAAACAAGTTTTTCGTGCGCCAGTATATTTTAGCCATAATAGCGTTAGGGGATCCCTTCCCTCGATATCTGAATTTAAGCCAGCCCGTTATTATAAAATTGATAAATATGTAATATATAGGTACAAAGAGATGTTAATACCTTAATTCTAATGGCAACGCCGTTAGGGTTGTTTTAACCCTAAAAACCGGTATTTTTTAATTAAAAAAATTATCTTGTTAAGCTTATTAAGTAGTCTAGACACGTTCAGATCACATCATCTTGTTAACAAGAGTTGTTAAGTATTTTTGAAGCTACAATTTTGTTGAAAATAGTATAGGAAAAATTTGGAATCCCTTCAAGTTATGGCCAAAAAAAGTGAAAAAATTAAAAAAAATTTCACAATTTTTTTAAATAGAAGATAGGAACAAATAACTTTATAAATTTGTTTTGTTCTTAAGACTTATTTATTAGACTGTTAGCTATAACTTTTTCAAAGACAGTTAACTGATATCTCTAAATCTGACGGAGCTATTGAACAAAAACTAATTATACTTTTTTTTTGTCAAAATCACTAAGACCCACTATATATAATGGGCCATAAAAAGAAAGCGTTCGCCAAACTCACGAAACCCAGCTAGGGGCTAAGGGCTTACTCACCTTTGATCATAGTAGCGAACCTATATAGCAGGATCCTGTTCTTTTGTTGACTGTTGCACAGTGTAATATGACGATATTGATGTGTACAGAAAAAAAATTCAAAAAATGTATATTCATATATACAGAGTTGTTGTTGCCTTCTTCAAACCTATTTGATCTAAATAGCTCACAATTAAAGTATTTTCATTTAAAAATTGGTTTACAAAATCCAACGTAAAATTTGATATAAAACGCGTCGTTCTCTTACTTCAGGCATTGGCGTCGGAAGCGGGGGGGCAAGGTGGGCAGTTGCCCCCCCCCCACTTTTTTAGCTAGATAAAAAATTTAAAAGGAAAAGTTATTCAAAATATCAGTTTTTTTACAACGATAATATTTTTGTATTATATATTTTCCTCTTCTTTCTCTCTTCTTCATGTTTCATGTGAAGAAATTTTGGTGAACTTTTTTTGCACCACCATTTGTACTGCCCCCCCATTTGTACTGCCCCCCCAGATGAAATTCGCTTCCGACGCGATTGACTTCAGGAACAGAAAGATATCTGCACTGAGCATATAATACATAGAGGACTCAAACCGTATAAAAATGTGTTCCTATCGAAATTGTATGCAGTGGCTCCCACACTCTCACTTACTCTCCGATTGCTCTTGCGTTCAAACGAACATAACTTCGTAGTTTCATTGCCGCAGCTACCACGAGTTTGTTATTGTAAGCAACGAGCACATTGTTTTTGCATGAAACCGGTCTTGCTGTGTTGTTGTTGATAGCAAATAAATGGAAAATTAATAAAGACAAAGTTTTTTGAATTTTGTGAATTCAGCATTTTATGGCTTTTGTGATTATGCATTTTTTCTATTTTGTGTTTTAAAAAATAGAAACAACTTACGTATGTTCAAAATAGATGAAAATTATATAACAAAATTTTTGTTATTTTAAATTTCATTCTAAATCCAAATTTTTAAAATTAAGGGAAGTTAATTAGTTAGGCAAACAGTTTTTTGAAAATAAAATGTGTTTTTAATTGATTATTGTTGTGCACCTATTTAAAAATATGCAAAAAAAAATTTCAAACCAATTCCGCTTACAATGCAGATTGCACAGATTCCTAAAAATCAAAAAATGCATAATTTTTAAATACGACATCACGGTGGCTATAACATAATCTTGAGCTATTTTGTGCAAAAATTACAAAAACCAAAATTCGGATAAATAGTTATAGCTGTCAAAATTTAACATTTTTTCAAAAAGGCTCAAAATGCCTGTTTTTAGGATTTTGAACACAAAAAAAAATCATCAAAAATTGATAAAACTTTATTTCTCATTTTAAATAGCTTCAGTTATTTGAAAAAATGTTTCTGATTTTAGTTAAAAAAAAATTTGAAATTCAAGGGCTGCCAACATATCGTCAAAAGTGAAGTTACAAAAGTGAAGTTGCGAATCTGAAAAATTTCATTTTTTATTTTCCATAGAATTTTCATTAGAAATGAAAAATTTAAATTTTCATATTCGCAAGTTCACTTTTATAACGATGATATCTAACCCTGGTTTTAGGGTAAAAAATACCACAAAAACCAACTGCACTAATTTTCACTACTGCAACTTGTGAGTTTTCTTTTTCACCATTCCATCAATCACAAGATATCCAAAATGGGATCACAAACCTAGTCACATTTAAATTCAAAGAGATAAAGAAAAAAATCGAAAATTCACTACAAACTAAACAACTTTTCTTGTTTATTATTAAATGTTGTAATTTTATTACGTGTTGTTTAAGAATAAATTTCAACAAAATTTCATTGCAATTTTATCAAATTTGAATTTTTAAGAATTTTTTTATTACAAGAAAATTAAATTTTTTCAAAATGTAAAATATCACAACTCTGATATTTATTTATTTTTTCCAGTTTTAATGTTTGATAGCTCAGTTTAAGGAATAATTAAAAAAAAACAACTAAGTAAACAGCAGTTTTATGCACAAAATTAGGTTTTATGTGCAAAACAAACGAAAAATATGTAAAAGGCGAACAAGTTTTTGAATGGTTTTTCCATTTAAAATAAAACGATCAACTCGCGGTCACTCAGCGTACTCGGCGTTTATTAAGTAATATTTATGCATTATGAATGTTAATTTACGGACTCAAGGTCCAATCTCTTTGTTCAAAATTAACGTTTTGTTTAAATTTATGCATTATTAAATATATATTTATTGTTATTGAATTAAAATTATGTATTATATATTGTTATTATACCAAAGATTATTTGGTCAACGCATGTTTTTCTGAGTACATCTTTAAAACAGAATGTTCTTTATAACAAATATATTTTTGAGCTATAAAGCATTAATTTTTTACAATATTATAAATTTTAGTATTATATCATTTTTTAGATATGTGTTTGTTGTATTTTATTTGTTTAAAATTATTTATTTATTATTATTAATTATTTATTTCTATATTAATACAATTTATTAATAAATATTTATTTATTATTTTTTATTCATTAAAATTTTGTATTTATAATGCTTCATTTTTTGTTATTAACTATGAAGGTATTATTGTTATAAAAAAATAAGTATTCAGTACTTCTTTGAGATGTATTTAATTAAATATTGCATTTATTAAATATTTTTTGTTTCATGTATTTTATTTATTTTGATTTATTTATTCTTAAATTTTTATTAATAAATATTTATTTAATATTTTGTATTATTTAAAAGTTTGTATTTATTATGTGTTCTGTATTTTTTTCTTATCAATTATATATTTTTATTATAATAAATTATTCAATATGTTTTGCGATGTATTTAATGTTGTAAAATTTTAAGTTTGTTCTTAGTGTGATGCTTGTCAGATTTGTCGCAAAGCTTTTCTGCTAGCCAGATACTATTTTTTCTAATAAGTATTATTAAAAAATAGTCGAGGAGATATTTTCGGTGCTCGAAGCACTTATGTTCTTCGGAAAACCAAGACCTAAAATTTTCGGACTGAGTCGTTTTAAAAATGCACATATCGAATATGGTTTTTTTTATACGTCTTTGATGAGGATTCTTTTCAAAAATTGTTCGAAAAACTTCATTATGTATTCGAATTAAAGCAAAAAATTCGTCAGTAGGAGCTCTTAATTTAAATCTACCGTGAAAGAAATTAAAATTGTTGTTAAATAAGAACACTTCAGAGTGAGACAAACTAGATAAATCGTCTTTTAGAAATTGTTCACAATCCATGCATTTATGTTGTTGCAATAATTTGAACAATATAAAGCCAGAAAAGTATCGCAGTGAATTATCACTTGAAATAGTATTTGAAGTACTTGGTAAGTCACTGAATTCATTTGTTTCAATATCATTAAGTAAAAGATCTATATCAGCATTTTTCGATGTGCTTAATTCATAATTTAAATTAATATTACTTGAAGGCTCATTATTTTCTTCAAAGTTTACTATATTGATTGCATTGCTTAGCATGTGATCGTCATCAGGTTCGCAATTACCAGAAGTTGTACTTGAATTAATAACTTTCATTGACAACATTTTGGCAATTATTAAATTGAATTCAAAAAGTGTTGGATTGCTATTAGTTGCACCTCTATTCCGTATAAGATGAAATAAATTTTCGATAGGATCCTGATTCAGTCTAGAAGAAATCAAGAAGAAGCGATCAGGGCTTTCATTCCAAATATCATTAGCCAGAGACAATGTTGAAGTTATTGAAAGCACCATTCCATCAATGTAATATATCTTTTTGGGGTATTTTATTTGTTTGAAGTAGTCTTTCATATCTATCAAATAATGTATGTTAAAAGAATTTTTTGTTAATGCAGATTTGAAAGGGTTTTTATCACGTAAAACATTGCTATTCAAACAGTCGAATAGTTTATTAATTTTATCAATAAACGTTGCCGTTGACAATGCTAAGTCCATGCAATCACTGTAACAGCCACCTTCAATCAGTGATCGTATTGCTGCAGCAACTGTATGACTAAAAATTTGTGTGGCATATTTTACTTTCATTTTTTCAAACGAATTGGGATATATGTGTTTGAAAGACAATTTGGGACATAAACGAGTATTTTTTTTATCAATTTTAAAAAGCCTGACAATTATCTTCCAAGAGACTTTTCCATCAGGTGAATCAATGTCATTTTTAGTTAGTATGTTTCTCAATGACTTTATTAAATGGGGAGCATCATATAATCCGTAAATTTTTTTCTCATTTAATATGAGATATGGTGTTTTTGATGTAATTCCACATTTTGTAAAAGTGCCTCTGTTATTTGGTCCTTAGTTGCAAACCACTACTTTTACGTTCAGTCCTAAATTTTTAGCAGCTGTCAGGTTCTCCTTAACCATATTTTGCATGCAGCTTGATGTCAAGCCATTGTCTGAAGCATAGTAACTTAAAACAAGTTTCCAGTTTGAGTACAAACCTCTAATCATAAAAACACAAATTTGCTTACAAAGGCTCATATTTTTTTCATTGCCATCATCAACAAAACCTTCTATTTCGTCTTTGTAGGTGTTATATTGTAAACCTCTTTTAATAGAAATTTCGTCAAATAACAATACCGCATCCCTCTCTTTGTCAGAGAATTTGGAAATTATTTGAGATAATGCATTTATCAAATTTGAGTTTAATCCTGGGCTTAAAAATTTAACTGGTGCCCATCTTGCTAATGATGCTTTTGAGGGCAGATTTATTTTTAAATCATTTCGAATAAAATCATAAGTTTTGGCTGAATAAAAATTAATACTTTGAGCAATTACTTTTTCATCCTCTTTCCATGATTTCTTCTTTTTTATTAACATTTTGCAAAGAGTTTTCGTGTTTTTTGAAAAATAGCTATCGTTATCTATAATTTTGCATACGTTACTTCTATTTTTTATATGTTTTAAATGTTGTTCATTTTTTTTTTTCGTTCCCTTCTTAAAGAAATTTTTAAAAGCAACATTTTTTTCTGACGCACTTTGTTAGCCTCTTTCTCTTGCTTGTACAGTTTTGAAATTTCCGTATATTTTCGACGGTAATAAAGCTCGTTTTTTTTCTTTCATGAGACAATTGTCACAAAATTCATTTTCATAACCCGTTCTGTTTGTGGAAACGGTGACTGGTGCGGTGTTTTGGTTATTAAGATCAGACCATATTTTATTTTTTGTTTCATCTTTAAAGAATAATAATTCTTCAACTTCTATTCAATCTTCCCTAGAGTCAGAATGTTCTTTATCTATAGGCTGTTCTAAGTCTATATCAGCAGTATGACTTCTTTCTATTTTTTTAATGTTTTTGAATTTTGGAATATCAGCACAAAAGTCTTCTTCAATAAAGGAATATGGATTACTCTGAATGCTAATTTCTTTATTTTGACCGGTATCAAAAAGCCGAAGTTTGGGAATAGCATTCGCTGTGAGATATTTTTTTCCAATATATTTTTTTTCAAAATGATAATCACAAATGCGCGCATTACCAACATTTACATCGTTTAAACTACATTTTGAAATCCATATACGCCGATAAAATTCGTTCTTCGGGAATTTAAAAAGACGAACGGGAAAATTTGCTGAACTGTCTCTGTAGCTTCTCTGACATGAGTGTATAATGCACCTGTCACCGCTTCTTCTTGTATCTGTTCGTTTTAATTTTTTAATGGATTCCATTTTATTAAAAAAAGGTGTTTAAAAACTCCAAATTTATTCCAAATTAAAACAAAAATCGTAGTCCTAGTAAGAGCCAAGTTCGTCAACAAAATTTAACAGAATTAAAAAATCAATTACCTTATCTAATCGTCAAATAAAAATCATTCATAAGTAAAAATGCATAAGTCGTCAACGGAATATCTTTTAACCAACGTCAAATCAGAAAATGTTAATTTATAAAACGATGTCAAAAACAAGCAAAAAGTCGTCAAATTTAAAAACTATTATATGCATATAAATCAAATTAATTTTATCTTAAAAGCTCTTATCAAAAATTCGCATGCACGCATAAGAAAGATATTGCTTCTAGCTTGCAAGGAATCTTAAATCGCAATAACCTTCGATTGCTTTGCCATCACAACACAAAGCAAAAACCACGAACGCAAAATAAAAATAAACGATGCTTGCAACAACAAAGCGCATGCGTCGAAGCTGTTGGTAGCCACGACAACAAAACACAAAGTGACGATCATTTAGAAGTTAACTACAATATGGTAGCTACGGCAATGAAAACACGAAAGTACTTTCGTTTGAACGCAAGAGCAATCGGAGAGTAAGTGAGAGTGTGGGAGCCACTGCATACAATTTCGATAGGAACACATTTTCCTATCGAGTCCTCTATGTATTATATGCTCAGTGATATTTGTTAATCTTTAAAAAGGTAAAAACTAATCAGTTAAATTTACCATTTCCAAAGTGAAGAAATTTAAAGCTAATATTCACCGAGTTATCATAAAAAAATTCTGGAAACTTGGAAGAAGGAATCCATCATTTATTCTATTCTATATATCTACTCCGTTTGCAATCGGTTGCAATAGTTGCAGGTATTCCTCAATATACGTTAATTCCTTATCAAAAAATGTTTGTACCTGCAACGTTCTGCATAATTAATTTAATTTAGACTTATGGATTAAAAGACTTTTTAATGAATCATATAATGGGTTCCACCGAGTAGGAACGGGATATTTTAACTCCGAGCCCAATAACAATTTGATTTTGGACGATTCACCTTATTCCATACACTTGAGCACTTTTCAATAATCTGTAAAAGAAACACATTACTTACTTACTTACTTAGTTGGCGCTACAACCGTATGTCGGTCTTGGCCTCATCTAAGAATTTGCGCCAGCCATTTCTGTCTTTCGCTTGCTGGCGCCAGTTGGAAATTCCAAGCTTCGTCAGGTTGTCCTCTACTTGGTCTTTCCAACGAAGATGCGGTCGTCCTCTTCTGCGTTGACCGCCGCTGGGTACCGAATCGAATGTTTTCTTCACTGGAGCATCGTCTTTCATGCGCTGAACATGACCAAGCCAGCGAAGCCGCTCGATTTTAATGCGCTTGACTATGTCGATGTCAGCGTACAGCTCATACAGTTCATTATTCCACCGTATTCGGTACTCGCCATTGACGCAGATTGGTCCGTAGATCTTACGAAGAATCTTTCTCTCGAATGCTCCTAAAGTCTTTTCATCTAAACTGCTCAGCGTCCAGGTTTGTGATGCGTAAAGTAGGACGGGCATGATGAGCGATTTATAGAGCGTGATTTTCGTTCATCGAGAGAGGGCTCTGCTTCTCAATTGCCTACTGAGCCCAAAGTAACACCTGTTGGCAAGAGTTACTCTTCGTTTGATCTCAATGCTGATGTCGTTGGTTGAATTAATGCTCGATCCCAGATAAACGAAGTTCTTCACAACCTCGAAGGAGGTATTGTCAACGGTAACGTGGGTTCCAAGACGCTGGGACTGTTTGTTTGTTGACACTAAGTATTTCGTCTTATCTGCATTCACTGACAGACCCATTCGACTTGACTCTCTTTCTAATCTGGAAAATGCTGCACTGACTTCGCGCGTATTATGGCCAATGATATCTATGTCATCAGCATACGCAAGCAGCATAACACTCTTGTAGAATATTGTGCCACTACGTCTCAGATCAGCAGCTCGGATGATCTTTTCCATCATTAGGTTGAAAAAGTCGCACGATAAGGAATCACCTTGTCTGAAACCTCGTTTGGTAATAAATGGTGGGGAGAGGTCCTTCCCGATTTTAACTGCGCTGCTGGTGTTGCTCAGTGTCATCCTGCAAAGTCGTATTAGTTTTGCAGGAATACCAAATTCAGACATGGTGGAGTACAGGTTTATCCTTATTGGGCTGTCGAAGGCGGCTTTGTAGTCGACAAAAAGATGGTGGGTGTCGACTTGTTTTTCTTGAGTCTTCTCCAAGATTTGTCGTAGTGTGAAAATCTGGTCGATGGTGGACTTTCCAGGTCTGAAGCCACACTGATAAGGTCCGATCAGTTCGTTTACAATGGGCTTCAATCTTTCACATAAAACGCTCGACAGGACCTTATATGCGATATTAAGAAGGCTTATCCCACGGTAATTGGCACAGATAGTGGGATCGCCTTTCTTGTGGATTGGGCAGAGCACACTGAGATTCCAATCGTTCGGAATGCATTCTTCCGACCATATTCTGCATAGAAGCTCGTGAATGCATTTAAGTAGAGCTTCGCCTCCGTTCTTAAACAGCTCAGCAGGTAAGCCATCAGCTCCCGCGGCTTTGTTATTTTTGAGCCGAGCTATAGCTGTCAGAACTTCATCATAGTCGGGCAGCGGAACCTCGACGCTGTCATCCGCAATTGGGGTTTCCGGAATATCATCTCTATTGGCGGGATTGTTGTCAGCGTCGCCATTTAGAAGCTTAGAGAAGTGTTCCCTCCATAACGTCAGTGTACTCTGGACATCTGTCACTAGATTCCCGTTTTCATCCTTGCAGGAAGAGGCCCCGGTTTTAAAACCATCGGCAAGGCGTCTTATTTTTTCGAAAAATTTTCGGGCCTCATTCCTGTCACCATACATCCCAATCTTCTCCTGCTCGCGCTTTTCTGCCTCTCTTTTTTCCGCCTGAAAATATGTCTCTCTTCCCTCTTCTTTTCTTTGTATCGCTCCTTAGCAGCGCGCGTTACAACCGACTGCAGGGTGGCTTTGTAGGCGGCGTCTTTCTCTGCAGTGGCGTCGCGACACTCCTGGTCGTACCACTGGTTTCGGCGAGGGCGTTGGTAGCCAATCACCTCTTCAGCAGCCGCACGCATGGAGTTGGAAATGTGTGTCCACTGCGCGCATATATCATCGATTGGAGGAGTGCTTCGAAGCAGGAGTGAGAGTCGAGTGGCGAAAGCATCGGCTGTCTGTTTCGATTGCAGCTTGTCGACGTCTAGCTTTCTCTGTGTAGGGTTGCGTGTATTTTTAGCTGCGCACAGACGTGTACGGATCTTGGCTGCAACAAGATAGTGATCCGAGTCAATGTTTGCACCACGGATCGTGCGTACATCCAATACACTGGAAGAGTGCCTTCCGTCGATCAAAACGTGATCAATTTGATTTTTTGTTTTTTGATCAGGGGACATCCAGGTGGCTTTATGAAAAGAAACACATACATCTGTATAAAAAACTTACAGATGTTTGTACTAAAAAACTTACAATGACATGCTTTTGGTACATTGAAACATCCGCTTTCAATATTTTTGTAAAATCTGTTGTGGCCAATAAGTTCAAAGTTTGTGTTGCGCATCTGATATGGTTCGGTAATAAAGAAGCAAAAAAGTTTTTTTCGAACTCGGTGGGCTCCCCAACATCTTCTTCATCAACTTGGTTTTCATCAATTGCAATTTTGTTTATACCAAATTCCTTAAACGCTTTAACAAAATTTGATCCATTATCGGTTACAATTGCTCTTATATTTTCTGTATTTAAATGAAACTCTGCATTTATCTCCAAAATATAGTCGTGTATGCAGTGAAAGGTATGACTTCCTGAAAAACGTTTGCATGCTAATGCTACAGAATGTCTTTTAAAATCTTCGTCAATCCAGTGGCAAGTATAACCAAAAAAGCTTCTGTGCTTTGTTGGCCATATATCTGCAGTCGTACAGAAGTATCGAACATCTTTTATAGTACTTTTTATTTCGGAAATCTTTTGAGAATATTCTTCTGTTATGAATTTAGTTGCTGTTGGTCTGCTCATTACTTTTAGGTTTGGATTTGCGAAAGATATCAATTCTCTGAATGAAATTGGTTCAACAAACAATATTGGGAGATGTTATTTGCTATAACACGCAGGATTAATCTGTCAAACTGTTTATTATCTGTTGATTTATTGGAATATTTCCAGGTTGATCATTAAATTCTTTCAAATGTTTCAAACGCAAATGCCTCACAAAATTAGATGTGATGTGTTAAAAGCCTCGCAATTGAGTTCCGCATAAATAACACATAACTATAACCCCATTTCGTTGTTTTTGGAAATCCGTGTCCTTACGCTAAATGTATAATCACGAATAACTTCCCTTTTTCTAAAAACTATTTTTTTAAACTTACTCCTGGTATGATATTGAAAAATTTTTCAAAAAGTATCGATGAAAAAAAAAAATTTTGTTTCCTTTACTGGGCTTGAAGATTTTTCTTCATCAGAAAAATGTCTTTTGCGACTACGATAACTTTCTCCGGAATAAGTTGGATCAGCTTCGTAGTCATCGCTGGAAAAATCGCAGTCACTTAACATTTTAACATCTACTCACGTTAGATCTTCACAATGCCAAAAAATATTTATCACATAAGAAAACACACTTTACACCTGATTTAAGGATACGTTATATTATTACATATATTAGAGGAGTAAAAGATGTTAATTTGATCAAAGTTTAAACCAGACTAAAACAGTTCACTGAAAAATTTTCTATGTTCACTGATCAATAGAATTTTCTTTATCGCATGCAACAAAACCATTTTTTAATTAAATAAAAATTTGCGCCGCACCGCACTTATGTGTAACTTCTGTCATTATTTCCACGTATTCTACATTCACTGCATACAAAATTTTGGCAAATCTGGACCAAAGACCTGCATCAAACTGCTTAAGGGGTACTTTAATAAATTTCCAAATTAGGACAAAGTTTTCTTATTTTTGGGCAGTAATATGATAAAAATATGAATATATATGAAAAAGTATGTACAATTTGAGTTACCAAAAACTGGTGAGAACTTCAAAATAATTTTTTGTACTTTTATATCGATGGCTTAATATAGAAAATGCGTAACTCGTTTTTTTTTTGCGAAAGCTACGATTGTAAATTTGTTGCCTATTTTATATAAAAACTGCATTTAAAAAGTTTTCTATAGAAAAACGCTTTTTCTATATTAAGCCATCGATATGTAAAAAAATTGAGTTTCTCATCTGAATGAACCATGAAATAAACATTTTGAAAAAAGGAATATATATACCCCTTAAATATGAAATAACTTCAAGTACTTAGAATCGTACGCTTGTCAAAAACTAAGCAAGCAAACACAAACTAGGTTAATACTTAACTTACCGCAATCGGTAAATGTGACCTGCTATTATTGTTTTTCGAATCTATGCATGGTTTTTCATTCTATACCATTATAAATACATTAAATACATTTAATAATAAATAAACCATTATCTGCGTTTAATAATAAAAATGATGGATATGTTAATTACCAGTAATTTGATGAAGAGGTTCAGGAAAAGGTATAGAAGAAATATCGGTAGGTTGAGTGTTAATAAAATTCAGAGTAAGCTAAACACGTAGTCATGACTATTTCCATCGAATTAATGCCGAGCTTGCTTCTTCGTCTCAGTGGTAAGTGCATAACCGAAGTAACCAACTACATACTCTTAAATTTGATGTCATAACCGATAAACTTATTCCAGCGGGGTGTGAGGAATTGGTTCTTCATAAGTTAAGACAACAGAGACCAAGCGTACGTTTAGAAACTAGTAAGGCCCAAATGAAACATGCTATTTTGCCACCGAATTCTCTCACCAATTTCCTTAAATTTTTTTGTTGCGCTTTTTTAACAGATTGTAAACACAACGATTAAGGTTTGTCTGTTATTTTTTTTTTTTTGATTTCTTTAGATATTTATAAAAAAATTTTTGCTGTTATCTATATCGTCAAATTAATAAAAGAAAAACATAGCCCGAGTCCTAAGCAATGACAAAAAAATGAATAACAAATGAATAAAGAATAAAAAATGAATAATGAATAACAAATGAATAATGAATAAAATATGAATAATGATTAAAAAATGAATAATAAATAAAAAAAGAATAATGAATAAAAAATTAATAATGAAAAAAATGAATAACGAATAACAAATGAATATTGAATAAAAAATGAATAATGAATAAAAAATGAATAATGAAAAAAAAATGAATAATGAATAACAAATGAATAATGAATAAAAAATGAATAACGAATAACAAATGAATAATGAATAAAAAATGAATAATGAATAAAAAATTAATAATGAATAAAAAATGAATATGAATAACAAATGAATAATGAATAAAAAATGAATAATGAATAACAAATGAATAATGAATAAAAAATGAATAACGAATAAAAAATGAATAATGAATTAAAATAGAATAATTGAAAATTCTGTAATTCTTTGTGAATTGCATTCTATGTGAAAAGCATTCAAATGAATTAAAAAATTGATTCATTATTCTGAATAATGAAAATGAATAATTGAAATGATTATGTATCATTTTTTTAAAATTGAATGTGAATTAAAAATTTTATGTATAAATCAATTTTGCATTCATTGAATGCATTCTTATGTCGTTGTTCAGTTGCACTTAAAATTCTGAATATGAATGCAGACTTTACAGCTCTGTATCTAATAAAATAGCAAAATCTAAGAAGAAAAAATTCATTGTTTATTCGTATGAGAAATGCACAAGTTGCTTCAGTAGCTGCTTATGTTGTTTTTATGGTTGTTGTTGTTGTTGTTGTTGTTGTTGTGTGTGTTCGTTTGGTTCGTAATCATGTCGTTCCTTGTTGCGCTGCTTTTGTTCTTGTTGTTGTTGTTTTTATTAATATGTATGTAAAATATACATATATAAATCCACATCAGTTGCTTTAATGTTTTTCGTTTCCCAGATAGCCAATCGGCTCGGTTGAAAACGGTGTGCACTTTTAAAAGCACTGAAGCGGACCGTTTCGTTGTCAGCAAACTATGCATTGTGTGTTTCATATAAGCGTGCCATTTATTAGGTTGTATATTAATGTTGATTTTCTATGAGTTAATACAAATTTTAAATGCTTAACGACGCATCAAGCGAATATGACACAAATTTCAATTCGATTCTTGATAAATATAAAAAAAGACTTTACAATTATATAGAGAACGGTTTAAAGGTAGAAAACATGACGTTTTCATACCACCACATCAGACGCTGCCGTTTTAAATACCGTTAAGCTGGAACAGTCGCATTCATGGCTTGTTGGGTTGTAACGCAATAGAGAATACGGATGCAAGTAGCTAGAGAGCCAGTATGTAGCTACAAAAAAATGTAAGTACTACGACTAACCAAGGTTGCCAGTTAAAATTTAAAACAATTCCGACAAAAAGTTCCCTTTTTGACGATAATATAAATTAAATACAACAAAAATTACCATGGTAAAGATAAAACAAAAATGTTTCTACCGCAATAAAACAATATAAAAAAAAATCCCACGATCATTACCACAAAAATACCACGCGTTTTAAAAATACCACCAAAAATTCCATCTGCATTTAAAATTGCCACAAGAATCTTATTCGCATTAAAATATTTCACAATAAGTCCCATATGCACAAATAATTTCAAAAACGTTTACAAATACCACCAAGAAATTTTGCTTACTAAAAAGAAAAAAAAATTTAAGAAGAATATTACCAAACTCCCACGGAAATTCAATTCCCACGCCAATTAAAAAGTAACACGCTGAATTAAAAATTTAATAGGAATTCCCAAAAACAAAATATCCTAAGGGCAATTAAAAATTACCACGAATGGGATTTTTCCAACATTACCTGCAACGCTGCTACTAGCTGCTGATATTTTTGTTTTGGTTCTGCATGCGCTGCAAAGGGCCGTTCTTCACTCGACAATTCTATGAGCAATAATTGCTTTCGCCACAAGTAGTTTGTCGACTACTCGGGCTTAAAGGGGGCTTTCGTAAACCTCCTCATGCTGGCGAATAATCGACAAACTGCTTGCGGCAAAGGCAATTATTGCCGAGTGAAAAGCGGGACAAAGAGATCTTGCTACCAGTTCAAGAGAATTATTTCTCTCGGAGCAATAATTGCTTTCGCCGCAAGCTCGAGAATTTTCGTGTGTGACGAGTGAAAAGCGCGACATAGTAAGCAAAGTTATGTTTATTTTCTGTGGACGATTCGGTTTATCCCCTCTAACGCTGCTCAACCGCAGTGATCTTGTTCTTCTCGGTGCGTCGTTGTTTAAGATTTGCTTGGTAATTGTTGTTGGTTCAGTTAGCTGAAATTTTTTAAGATGTTCTTAATTTTTACTCGACATGAACAGCTGATTTTGACAACTAGCTCGCTTTTCTCTACTTTCTACTTCATTCCTCTCCGAGTCGGCCCTACCTGGTTATTGTGCCATGAGTTGGAGTACGAATAAAAGGAATGTTTATTTTCAGCAAGATAAATACAATAGAGAATACAGATGCGTGTAGCTACAGAGGCAGTATGTATGTATACTACGCAGGTTAGCGCTTGCGTTATTAAGCATTTAAAAACTCCATTTATTTTTTAAATACCATAATAAATTCGAATAATTTTTAGTAGGCATTATATTTTTTTCATACTTAAAAGTTATTTTGTTTGCAAAAATTTTTATTTCAAATTACTTTTTAAATATACATATATGTATATGCTTTTTACTGCAGGAAAAATAAATAATTCAAATTTACCCATATTTATTTCCATTAATGAAGCATAACTTTGAATAACATTTAGTTTTAACCAACAAAACTAATGAACAAGAACAACTAATTCATCACCAAAAATATCAAACGGAAACTTTTTATAAAACAAAACAAATTTTTACATGAATTTAATTGTGAGCTTTTTAGATCAGGTAAGTTTGAAGAAGGACAACAACAACAAGTTTGTTTTTGAATAATTTTTATTTAGAAGATGAAACGCTTTAAAATAGTTTTGAAAAAAATAAATAAAAAAAAAACCAGAATTTTTCTCTATTACTGTATAAAAAGGAGTTCTACGTCTATACTTACGATACTATCGAAACTGTGTCTTTTTTCAGATGATTGCATATGGTGTCATTCTGTAAGCAAAATGGTCCTACTTTTCTCGCATAGCTTCATGACAACGTACATGCAAATGACGTTACAAAAAAAATTGTTATGTACATTAGTAATTGTTGAAATCAATAAAAAATTCTTTAATCAATATCTCGGACCATTTGTTTGTAGTATTCTTTTAATACTACAATTAGTTCAGAATTGCTAATATTACATAAAGGTACCCTTAAGATGCTAAGAGCACAAGATATAAACAAATATTTATCAAGAAAGTGAGCGAGCATAGCGAAGATCGCAGCAACAGGTTTCTAGATTCTTTTACCTGTTGTCATTTTGCAAAACTCTACACAGCGCAATGAAATCTCTACAACACAATTGTGACAAAATATAGTGGCTTTCAACTCGCTGTCAACTCTACTAAACCGGTCGATGTTTTAAGCGGCTAGAAAATCGCGATGAACGCGGCTTAAATCAGTCAACGATCGGGGTTCAACGTGTGCGTTTGTGTGGCTTGAACGGTTAGAGAAAAGCTTAATGTAGGAAAAAACCAATAATCAGGAATAAGTAAAAAAAAAATGCAAGCTTGCGGCTTGTAGTGCAAACAACTATCTGGAATATAAATGCAAGCAGATTCAACTCAAATCGTCTAAACGAGCTTCAGATATAAAGTGAAAATATTTAATAAGAAACGAAATAATACGAAAATAAAAAATTTGTGAAATCAACGAAAACGAGCTTAGTTTTGAAGTGATTTAGATAAACTTGTGTACTGAAACAATCTATAAACAGATTAAAAAAAAACATATCATTCCAACGAACAAAAATAAACAGCGACAAAAAAAAGGGCTTGGAGGAAAACGAGAACACAAATTCGTATTTGTTAGACACAAAAAAATTAAAAAAAAACTTCAACAAATAATGACAGTAATATGTTAATAATATAATATAATAATATCATCTCAAATAATAACAAAAACGAGTTAAAAAATGTATGTAAGCAAAAAACAGTAATGAAATACAAATCCGAGATAAAAAATAACCAAAAAGTTGCTGAAATACTTGACTGCCCGCTCAGGCAACAAACGACCAGATACATACAAGAGTACACATACCACATTTGTATCTGAGAACACAAAATCCGTGTGCCAGCATTTTTCATTGCTGCTGCTAATACGAAACAAAGGTAATCATAATTAAGAGAAAAGTGTTTAATTTCATTAACGCTCAAGGCGCAGTGTGCCAATTTAATTAAAATCTACCTAGTAAGCATAATATTTTGTTAAAGTTTAAGAGTAGGGTGTGCCATAAAAAGCATGTTTAGCTGCAGTTGAAGTAATAGAAAAGAAAATAAAAACCAAATTTTTTGCAGCAACTTTTCAACTTGTTCTTATGCCATGTCCTTTACTTGATTGTGCGTGCTCATCATGCCTTTCACAAGAAACTCACAGAAGTAAAGGCTAAAAAAAAGAGTTTTTTGAACGTTTTTGGGTTAAAGCTTCGACTCGGCGGTTTTAGAGCTTACAAACGAATGCGAAGTCTTTATCGAAGCGTTTTGATCATATCAAAGTTGTAAATTTTATCGGAAGCGAGTTTCAATAAAGGATTATAACTTTAAGTATTCTCTTAGTATCTAAAAGTCGTGTACATATTACACTTATGAGAAGCTTTAACTTCTTTACAGCTTTGCAAAGGAAAATTTTCCTAAGCCTGCAAAAAGTTTCCTTTAAAATCTTTTTGTAGCTTTATTGAAACTGCGGAGGACTCATCTAGAGTAAAACGGTTGCCCAGCTTGCCCATTCCTAGAGTTGCCTCTCGTTTTAGCTTGTTTAATTCACTTGTAACTACTCAAATGGAAATTTGCTGCTTATAATATAAATGCTGTATTACACACTATGAAGCACGAAGCGATTCAAGTTATAATACATCTTTCCATGACTTTACACAGCACTTGGCCGCCTCAGAATTAATGAACTTGCATTAATGGCAAAGTATTAAGTTTAGCTACCCAGTAAAAAAATATGCGATCGCTCCTATTAGGAGCAACAAGGGAGCGCTCTTTTGCTGTTTTATTGGATCAAAAAGTGAGCACTTGTGCCCTTGCGCTCCTTTACTGTTTTATAACATCAATAGGCGAGCAATAAATGAAAAAAAAGAACATAAAGTGAGGCAATAATATAATATACATATATGACAAGTGTCAGCTAAATTTATTTTTTTTAACACACGTTTTGTTTTAAATAAAAGCTTATTTTTAAAAAATTATTTTTACTTTTTTTATTTTTTACTTTTTTCTTAAAAGCTGATTATTACTATATTTTATTTTCAAAACCTTACGTTTTTGTATTTGTGGGCGGTAAAAAGGGTGTGGTCAAATTTATTTCACAAACTCCATCTTCTACTGTCAAAATTTTAGCTGAATCAGCATAGTAGTTTTGGAGATATATCATTTTTATTGATTTGTGGGAGGTAAAACTGAAACAATTTAAGCTGAATCAGCCTAGTTTTTTTGGTGATATAGAATTTTTATTGATTTGTGGGCGGTAAAAGGCATTACATTGGCATTGCATTGCCAACGGACTTAAATATATTAGCAAAATTTCAGCTTAATCGGATAGCAACAAGGGTTCGAAAAATGCTTTGAAAATTTTGACGGACATACGAACGAAGCAAGTTAAATAAAAGCTTATAAAAAACTAGAATTTTTCTCTTTTACTGTATAAATAGGAACTCTACGCCTATACTTACGATACTATCGAATCTGTGTCTTTTTGTACTCTTTTTTCTCTGTATTTGATAATTTCAACGTTTTTCACTAAATATTAATATGAGGAATCTCGTGGTGACAATTGATTTTACCACTTTCCCGAACATTTTAGAACAAAATGTTTTTAAGATATAGCTCAGATCCGAAAATTACTCAAGATATGTACTAATTTTCATATATTTTCTTGAACCAATAGGATTTTCATTTTAATTTCTTCACCAAAGTTCTTTCTATTATTCTTGTCAACAACTTTGCTGAACAAATAAATATGAAAAAATTGCTTTCTGTGGGTCTTATCGAGTCAGTCTTACAAAAAGTCTAGCTAAAAGTCTTTTAAAGTTTGCAACGATAAAATTAGATCATTATACCGTGTGAGTAACATTAATTGCGTTGAAATCGGGCAAGACATATCGTCGCCTGGGAAAGTAAATATCGTATGTGAAAATTTTCACTTTTGAAATTATTGAGAAAAAGGGGCTATAACTTCAAAAAAATAGCGGTAAAACCAAAGAAATTTCGTAATCTATTGTGAAATGTGTCTACAAATAGGCCTGAAATTCTATGGAATATTGCTCTGCTAGATTTTGAATTATAACCCCTTTTTCTCAATAATCTCAAAAGTGAAAATTTTCACATGCGACATTTATTTTCTCAAGCTACGATATGTGGTTTGCCAAAGGCTTAAAGCAGGAGTACTCAAAAGGCCGCCCAGACATCAAGCAAGTAGGTTGAAATGTGTTTGTTTTTACGTAAATTATGCACTCAAAAAAAAAAAATAGATACAAATTGAACAAAGATGACAGGTTAGAAATGCCTTCCTACTGAAGATTAAGAATAAATTTTTTTTGAAGCACATAAATATATATCAACATAATATAAAAACATAAAGAGTCATAAATGTAATAAAGTAAATTTTTTGTTTTTATTAGGGCTAAAGAGCTGTTAAAAAACCCAAAAATAACTCTAAAAAATTTCAGTTCAACAACTCTTGTATAAATAAGAGCTCAAAATATTTTAATACATTTTATTTTCGGTTACAAGTTCAACAACTCTTGTATAAATAAGAGTTCAAAATATTTGAATACATTTTATTTTCGGTAGCAAAAATACGAGTTAAAAAAATATAAGTCCCAACCAGAAATGAATCATAGATAGTTTGTTGAATTTAATTTTCAACTCATTAAGATCGCATAAAAAAAACAACGAAACAACAAGCAACTGCTATCATGGTGTAATTATCCGGGTGGAAGCGGTTTTTTCACCACACCATAAATTTTGCTATAGTTGTCAAAAAATTTTCTCAAAAAGAGCGAGATTGTTTATAAGTGTCAAGTGATTCGTTATAATAAGCTCCTATAAAAGACTTTGGTCGTTTGCTAATGCTGCTTTAAACGATTTTTTTGACGTAGAATGACGTCTTACAGCGCGGTTTGTATGGGGGTCAGTTTCACGAATTTTTTCAAATCGATATTTGACACTTTGGGGTATACCTACAGCCTTTAATATTCATCGTACAAAAAAAAAATGCCAAAATATCAGTTTTAGTGGTAATAAAACGAATATCTAATAAAATAGCAAAATCTAAGAAGATGAAAAATTCATATATTCGTATGAGAAAAGCACAAGCTGCTTAGCTGCAGTAGCTGCTTATGCTGTTTTTAAGGTTGTTGTTGTTGTTGTGTTTGCTTGTTTGGTTCGTAATCATGTCGCTCCTTGTTGTGCTGCTTTTGTTGTTGTTGTTGTTTTTTATTAATATGTATGTAAAACATACATATATTAATACTCATCAGTTGCTTTCATTTTTTTTTGTTACCCAGATAGCCAATCGGCTCGGTTGAAAAAGCTGTGCACTTTTGAAGCACTGAAGCGGACTGTTTCGATGTCAGCCAACTAAGCAATGTGTGCTTCATATAAGCGTACCATATATTAAGTTGTATATTAATGTTGATTTTCTATGATATAATACAAATTCTAAATGTTTAATAGTTTAAATCATTCTTGATTTTAGATACAAATGCTAGTTGTTTGATACTTTAAAATCGTTGAAATTGCAAATAAAATTGAGCTTTAGGTCAGGTTAGAACAATAAATTGCTCTAACGAATTTTTCCAAAGAAACAACAACATCATTTTCACTATGAAAAGGAAAACATCACTAGCTGATTAATTAGTTATCTGTTTGATTAAATAGTTAGAGCAGTTCATTGTTCTTACCTGACCTAAAGCTCAATAAACGATTTTGAACTATCAAACAACTAGAATTTGTATATAAAATCAAGAAGGATTTAAGCTATCAAACAATTAGAATTTGTATTTAAATCAAAGATAATCAACATACTAAATAACAAGGTCATATAAAAAACTTTAAGTTACATATTAATTTTATTTGTTGTTAAACAATTGTTACCTTTTCTTTAAATAGTTTTTATTAAGTTTCAACAATAAACTAAAGAATAAACGGCAATTCAACTGATTCAATGCATATTTCAGAGTTCTTTGGCGAACGGGTGAAAAAGAGAGGGAAAAAAGACAAGAACAAACGACGCATCAAGCGAATATGACATAAATTTAAATTCGAATCTTGATAAATATAAAAAAGGACTTTACAACTATATAGAGAATGGTTTAAAGGTACAAAAACATGTCGTTTTTATACCACCAAATCAGACCCTGCCGTTTTAAGTACCGTTTAGCTGGAACAGTCACATTCATGGCTTGTTGGGTTGTAATACAATAGGGAATACAGATGCATGTAGCTAGAGAGCCAGTATGTGGCTACAAAAATATACTACTACTAGTTAAGGTTGCCAGTTAAAATTTAAAACAATTCTGACAAAAAGTTACTTTTTCCACATTAACATAAATTAAATACAACAAAAACTACCATGATAAAGATAAACAAAAAAGTTTCCACCGCAATATAAAAAAATATAAAAAAAAATCCCAGGAACATTAAAAATTATTACAAAAATTCCACGCGTTTTAATAATACCACCAAAAATTCCATATGCATTTAAAATTGCCACAAAAATATCATTCGCATTACAAAATACCACAATAAGTCCCATATGCACAAACAATTTTAAAATGTTGTTTCTTTGGAAAAATTCGTTAGAGCAATTAATTATTCTAACCTGACCTTAAGCTCAGTAAACGATTTTAAACTATCAAACAACTAGAATTTGTATTTTAAATCATTCTAAGATCTAAGCAACAAATCGCAGTTAGAAAAACTGGTCTCATTGATGGAGGCAAACTTTGACTGCAAAGGGTATTTGTTCCAAGTTCAGGCGACAACGAAATGGGAAGAACTCACGTTGGAATTAAATTGCTTAGCACCACCAGTTAGAACAACAGCAAAGTGGCTTAATATTAGCTTAAGAAAGCGTTGCTCAACCGTTTTCTACTTCTAGACAATTCTGTCAAGCTTTCATCTTCTTCTGACGAAGCGTCGAACCATAATTTCGTCATAGTCATATCTTTTTTGTCTTATTTTTTGCAATCAACTCTCAAACTATTCGTATTTAGTTGAAATAAGGCAACTATCACCTTATAGAAATATACTACCGTGAACAAGCAAAATAAACGAAATTCACAATAGCGCTACTCTTTGTCGAAAGCACGTTAGAATACCAAATGCAAATTCGCTCGATCAGGCCTTTCGACTACAGTCGAAGATCGAGCACAGCTCATAATAAGGACCTTAGAATTTGTATTTAAATCATAGAAAATCAACATAATTAATAACAAGGTCATATAAATAACTTTCAACTGTAATTTAAAAAAATTTAGAAATACCACAAAGGAATTTTGCTTACTAAAACAAAAAAAAAAAATTAAGAAGAATATTACCAAACTCCCACGGAAATAAAAAAAATACCCAGCTGAATTCCCACGCCAATTCAAATATACCACGCTGAATTAAAAAATTTAATAGAAATTCCCAAAAACAAAAACTCCTTGAGGGAATCAAAAATTACCACGAATGGAATTTTTCCAACATAACTGGCAACGTTGCTACTAGCTGCTGATATTATTGTTTTGGTTCTGCATGCTTTGCAAAGGGCCGTTTTTCACTCGGCAATTTTATGAGCAATAATTGCTTTCGACGCAAGTAGTTTGTTGACTACTCGAGCTGAAAGGGGACTTTTGTAACAGTCCACCCTAAACAAGTGCGCGTGCGTGGTTTAACTGTAAAAATCGGCTCATGCACATACATTTTGTATGAAGCCTACCGAAACACGCACCGGACTACCGCAACAAGAATCGAATTTCCAATTTTGACAGTGCGTTCGCATGTGAAGTTGGCTGCATAAAACCAAAGTATTAGAACAAAGAGCAATCAGCTGCTATTAATTAATTAATCTCAATTGCAAATGGAAGTATTTGCAATATTATTAGATTTTTACACAATACTAAAAGTTTTTTAAGATTTTTAAACCATCAGACTGAGCTGGTTCGAGAGCAGCAGTTCTTTCCGCAGCGCACTTGTTTAGGTTAAGCTTAAAATAAAGTTGCGTGGTGCTTGGGTACGCAGCGCAACGCGCACTTGTTTAGGGTGTAAGCCCCCTCATGCAGGCGAATAATCAGTTTGTCGCTTGTGGCAAAGGCAATTATTGTCGAGTGAAAAGCGGAACAAAGAGATCTTGCTACCAGAGCAAGAGAATAATTGCTCTCGGAGCAATATTTGCTTTCGCCGCAAGCTCGAGAATTTTCGTGTATGACGAGTGACATTGCTCGAGAATTGCCGAGTGAAAAGCGGGACATAGTAAGCAAAGTTCTGTTTATTTTCTGTGGACGATTCGGTTCATCCCCTCTAAAGGCCCCTATAGACGAGCAACTAATCGCACAATTGGTTGATAAACTGGTTGCTGGTTGATGAAAATAAGCAGTGTGTAGGTGGGTTTTTGGTTTGTTTTCAGTTTTTCAACCAGTTTTGCAATCAGTTGCTGAAAATCAAAAAGTTTTGATATTTTCGGCTGAAGCTCAACGAGTTGATCAACTAATTGTCGTGTTTTTAGCAAACTTAGCAATCAAACGAAAAACTTAAATTTTTCTTTGGTTTTTGTCGAAGTTATGCAATGGGCATTTTATAAATAAAATGTTTTGAACTTAATTTAAACAACTGCTTCCAATTAAAAGTTATGTCTGTAGGAAAAAACACCAACCAGTTGATCAACCAGTTGTTCGATTAGTTGCTCGTCTATAGGGGCCTTAACGCTGCTCAACCGCTGTGATCATGCTCTTCTCCGTGCGTCGTTGTTTTAGATTTGCTTGGTAATTGTTGTTGGTTCAGTTATGAAATTTTTTTATATGTTCTTAGTTCTTACTCTCTGGCAATAGGGTAGATACAGTCAGTATATGACAATGTCAGTAAATGACAAGTATTTTTAACAAAAATTATATCAGCTCATATAAATATATCTGTGTCGACAAGGAATAACGACTAAACTCAATTTATCGTAAAAAACCGATATTTTTATTCTACTTATTCCGACCTTTTTTCTGAAATATATGAAACGTTACAAAAAGTAATAGGTGCAGAATTAAGTGGTTATCTATTCTGTGCAAAAAATATTTTCCTGCGTTCTAGCAAAGATTGGCAATGAAGAAAATGCCATATAGCTTTTTTACGATATTTTGAGTTTAGTCGTTATTCATTGTCTACACAAATATATATATATATATATATTAGGGCGGGTCAATTTGTATGGACGAATTTTTTGGAGGTCTGGCTCAGCGAAATTCGTAAAATACATGTAATTTCAAGACTTTTTCTCCACTACAGCATATACAAATTCTGAAAAAAAGCTGTGCGGACTTTCGTAAATAGATTTTGTTCTCAATTATAAAATATGAATGTATGAATATATGTGTATGAATCTATTTACGAAAGTCCGCACAGCTTTTTTTCAGAATTTGTATATGCTGTAGTGGAGAAAAAGTCTTGAAATTACATGTATTTTACGAATTTCGCTGAGCCAGAATTTGACCCGCCCTAATATATATATATATATATATATAAAATAATTTATTGATGTAAACTGTTTAAAGAATATAACGCTTGTGATATGTGAATGTAGCTATTCAATTACTACTGTTTATATAAATATATTTATCATGTTTTTTGTGAACGTTACATAATATATATGTAACGGAAATATATAATTTATATGTATGAACATAAAGTTAATTCTATATATATCTAATATATAAAATTCTTCTGTCACGGGGTACGTAATCGAACTCCTCCGAAACGGCTCGACCGATTTTCATGAAATTTTGTATGTATATTTTGTAGGTATGAGAATAGGTCGTAAAGTATATTTCAACCTACTACTAACAGTGGGCGTGGCACCTCCCATACAACCCAAATTTGCGATATCGAATATCTTTGGAGTTATAAGCCGCTTAGCCTCGGAATTCGGTATTCGACAATTTACACGTGCCGCTTCGCAGATAAAATTTTGTGAGAGTTGGACAAGGGGGCGTGGCACCTCCCATACAACCCAAATTTGCGATATCGAATAGCTTTGGAGTTATAGGCCGCACATCCTTGGAATTCGAAATTCGACCACAATTTACACGTGGCGTTTTACTGATAAAATTTTATGGGAGTTGGACAAAGGGGCGTGGCACCTCTTATACAACCCAAATTTGCGATATCGAATAGCTTTTGAGTCAATCAAACAAAGCAAACAAAGCCTCGGAATTCAGCATTCGAACTCAATTTACACATGCAGTTTTACTGATAACTTTGTATGGCGTTGGACAAGGGGGCGTGTCACCTCCCATGCAACCAAAATTTGAGAAATTCTACAGCTTTTGAGTTATAGGTCGCACAGCCACGGAATTGAGTATTCGACCACAATTTACACATACAATTTCACTGATAACATTTTATTCGCGTTTGGCAACGGGGCCGCGGCAGCAACGCGCCGGGTTTAAGCTATCTATATATATAAAATGGAATGTGTGTTTCTTTATTTGTTTGTTTGTACCTTATAGGAGACCAAACCTCTGGACCGATCTTCCTGAAAATTTCACAGCATTTAACTGGGACTCTGGCATGATTAATATGGAACTTTTTCGACCACGCCCACTTTTACGCCCACTTTTTTAAAATTATGTTATGGCTCCCATATAGTTTTTAACAGATTTACTTCAAATTGTATACACATTATACTCCAGGCGAGGTAGAAATAAACATTTCTTACGCCACGCTCCCTTTTACGCCCCTTTTCACGCCAAATTTAAGTTTTAAACTTTTTGTTCTCTGTACAAATTTGTTCCTTCCAACGGATTATTTTTTATTTGGTAGTATATTGCTCTTAATACTGTTAACGTCGCCATATTACTATGAACCACGCCCACTTCACCGCCCCTTTTTTAATTCAGATACTTACTTATACCACTAACAATGTTTGCTATACAAAATACTTTTTTTGTAATATGTATTTACCTAAAGTTTTATATAGTTTTTATCTACAGGTAAGGTAGCCATAGATTTTTTATTACCAAATCCCCCTTTTCGCCCCATTTTACTTTAATTATAATAAATCTGCTTTCAATCTATATATATAAAAATGAATGTCTGTCTGTTTATTTGTTTGTTTGTGCTTTATAGGAGGCCAAACCCTTGGACCGATCTTCCTGAAACTTTCACAGCATTTTACTATGAATCTGAAAAGAATAAAAGGCTATATGAAGTTTTTGTTTGACAAAGGGGCGTGGCACTGCCCATATAACCTAAAAATTTAAATCGCCATATTTTGGGCATTTTTTGACCTACGTTGATGCTATTTGGTACATATGGTATTGGCATAGTTAGGAATACGTACCAGGAGAAAAGTGGGTGGGACCACGCCCCTTTTTAGGAAAATTAAAAATCGCAATATAGTCTTAACTACTGGACCGATCTTCATTAAATTTTCACAATAGGATATTCTTACGAAATAATAAATTCCTGACTATATAAAGTTGTGAGTGGACGAAGGGGCGTGGCCTCGCCCATATAACCCAAATTTTAAAATCGTCATATCTTGGGCATTTTTTGACCAACGGCGGCAGTATTTGCTATATATGGTATAAGCATGAATAGAAATACGTACCAAAAGAAAAGTGGGCGGAGCACGCCCCTTTGTTTGCGATATATTGGAGGCTGGACCTGATAACCGATCTTAAATTTTCACAGCGTTCAGCTTTGACTCAGGAATACTTATTACATGATAATATTTTTCGACCATGCACACTTCTGCACCTACTTTTTTACTACGTTTATTAACGGCTATACCACAAATCATGTCATTAAAATCATTAAAATACATATTAATTAAAATAGTGGGGTAGCTCAATTCTCTTTCTTCTACCACTGTCTTCAAAACAGCTGATTTTATAATACGTGTTAATTAAAATAGAGAGTGGGGTAACCCCATTCTCATTCTCCCACAACTGACTGCGAAACAGCTGATTGTGTAATTGCTGCTTTTTGATTGGTCTAAAAATAAAAAGGGGGAGCATGAAGCAAATTACATGCGATTCAGCGCTGAATTCTAATTGGTTTACAACAAAAAAAGAGGCGAAGCATTGCAATAATTAAATTAAATAAATAAATTTTTGTAAATATATAAATACTTTTAATTTTATTTTAAACGAGGGGGTAGCGAAGCACACCGGGTTCAGCTAGTATATATATATAAATTTACATATATATACATAAGCTTTATTCAATTAACTTTGTGTTCATACATATGAATTATATATTTCCGTTATGGTACCACTTTTACTACAAACAAATCGTTGTAATAATATATATATATTGGTTATATAAATAAATTGATTTAAACTATTTTAATATGACATTCTTCGATTGTCATATGCTGACTGTAGCTACCGAATTTCCAGAGTAGAAATTCAGAATATCAATAAAAAGAAGACATAGTTTCGATAGTATCGTAAGTATAGACGTAGGACTCCTTTTTATATAGTAATAGAGAAAAATTCTGGTTTTTTTTTTCATTTATATTTTTCAAAACTGTTTTAAAACATTTCATCTTCTAAATAAAAATTATTCAAAAACATATTTGTTGTTATTGTTCTTCTTTAACCTTACTTGATCTAATTAAATTCATGTAAAAATTTGTTTTGTTTTATAAAAAGCTTTCGTTTGATATTTTTAGTGATGAATTTGTTGTTAATTTGTTATGTTGGTTAAAAGTAAATGTTATTCAAAGTTATGTTTAATAAATGGAAATAAATATCGGAAAAATTGAATTATTTATTTTTCCTGTAGTAAAGAGCATAAACATATATAATATATGTATATATCAAACGAAAACTTTTTATAAAACAAAACAAATTTTAACATGAATTTAATTGTGTGCTTTTTAGATCAAGTAAGTTTGAAGAAGGCAACAACAACAACAAATTCGCTTTTGAATAATTTTTATTTAGAAGATGATATATTTTAAAATAGTTTTGAAAAACATAAATAAAAAACCAGAATTTTTCTCTATTACTGTAGAAAAAGGAATTCTACGTCTGTACTTACGATACTATCGAAACTGTCTTTTTTTTTTGTTAAATAGTATATGTTTTGTATTACAAGCTGAAGGTAATCAAAAAGCTAAAAGAGCACGCGATAAAAAATTGTGCGCAAAAGAAAAAATCAAGCAGCACCTTTAACAGAAGCAGCAGCAACAAATCCTTCGCTTGCTTTAGTCGCAATTTGTTGGTATTAATTGGGATCGGAGCTAGAAGGTTGGCTACTACAGTAATCCGATTAGCTTAAAACACGTCGACATAATCAGATAGTTAGTTGAAGGAATGTACATCAAATTAAAAATTACCACTTTCACAAAATTCGTTTTATTTAGCTTTGCTTCAAATTTGCCATTAGCTGTTTTTGACAATGCTCATTTGCTCATTTTTGTGAGAGATGTGAAAAAACCGCTTCCACCTGGATAGTTGCACAATGATCGCAACCTACCAGCATGAAGTCTGGATCGCTACTGAAAGTTTTTTGCTTTTGTTTCGTTTGAACTTGTGTTTTTTTTTCAGTGCAAACTTTAAAAGCAAAAGCTTTACAACACAAACATAGAAATGTGTTTGTATATGAGTGCGCACCCCTAGTTTAAAGCAGTGTCGGGCAGCTTTGCACACCTCTACTTTCTCATCTTGAGTATGTATTAATGAGCGCTTTAAAGCTCACACTGAAAACAAATTAGTGCTAAAGTGCTTTTGCATAAATCTTACTAAATCTTGCTCGGGTTTGTATTGCGAAATTAAAATAGTGGACGGAATGTCAAAAGGAAACAGACCGACAGACGGATAATGTGAAATACAGATAAGCAGACGGAAATGTAAAAAGGCAGGCTAATAGTCAAAAACAAATATGTTTTCTTATTGTGCTTATATTGCTTATTGTGTTTTTCCAAGGCCACACTGACAGCGTAAGATGCTTTCATTATACGTACTTGGAACTGATCACTATATAATATGATATGTGGACATGCGGCTTTTAAATAATTCATTAATTTCTCCATCGCATGCCCCACAATTACCTTATATTGGCCATGCAAATAAATTATCGTAATGCCTTGTAATGCATAATTTTTTAAATTTTACCTCTTTTATGCCGCGCCATGCCGTTATTTTCTAAAAACAAAAAAATTTTTCATACGTACTTCCAAAAATTTTGTATGCATAAAATTTTATACAGTGTAATCTGTGTCGATGAGCAATAATAGCTTAAGCCTTATTTCAAAATTTCCAGAAATCTTGCTTCAAAGTTTTCAATCGCTTTATAAGTTATATGAAAGGGTCTTTTGTTTTTGCGTCATATCTTTGGCTAAGGTCATGCTAGAAGTTCAAGATTTTTTGTGTTTATAATGACATATGCGTGGAACTCAACCATGAACCAAGAAATAAAGATCATGCAAAGAAAAGAGCCGCCATATTGTAAACAAAAACAGCTGATAGGTCTGACGTCATCGGTCACAAAATCTTTTGTTTACGATTAGTGATTGGATGTTGAATGTTATTTGTTAAAATTTTAAAGAATTATCATATAAATGTAATGTGTTTTTATATTAAAACGAAGTGTGCTGTAGCGACATGCATTAATTGCAACAGCAAAAAAAAAAAAACAAATACGTTGGTTTCTACCGTTTCCCCAAGGAAAAAATTGCTTGTAAGCAATGGGAGATTTTTTGTCGGCTAAATGTCGACACTGCAATGGCAAGAATCTGTGGAGATCATTTTCTGCCTGAAGACTTCGAAAGAAGGGTCCAAGTTCCAATGGGTAAGTACTTCTACATTTCCACGTAAATATTCTTTTAAAAAATGTTACGATAGGTTTTGGCAAAGCTATGCGCTTAAAGCCGGGCGCTGTCCCAACAGTTATGACCAAGGAGGTGCAGCCAGCAAATGCAGAACGATGTCAGCGAATTTTAAAGCGCGAAAACAAAAAAATCGTAAGTGCTCTGCTTCAGGAGTCGTTGGTCATGGAGAAGTATTTCCTGTAGAGGAAATAGAAAAACTAAACAGGGACGCTTCTATTTCTAACCGCTCTTCAGAGCAGTTACTTCAAGCGAAAATACGGCAGCTATATTCGCAAGTGTAAGTAAAATTTAACAATTTTATGAATTCAATATTTTTAATCTTTTTCTTGGAGTGAACAGCGGTTTGGAAAACCTCGCGTGATACATCTGCCACAAATTGCACAAAGACGTTCCGAACATAAGGCTGGAAGAAGAAGCGGCAGCATCACTTAGTTAGGTAGATCATTTAAGCGAAGGCGGTTCGCCAAGCCAACGGAAGAGCTCATGGCGCATATGACTACGTTGGAAAAAGTGTTCAACGACGTAAATGGCGACGTGCTGCTAATAAGCAAAAATTATTTGCAGACGCACATTACAAGTGCAGAGCATGTTATTTGTGACAACAAAATAAAAAAAATGTTTTTCCGCGCACGAATGTTTTTTAAAATAAGATTATTAAATAAAGAAATTGTGAACAATTCGATGCAGAGGAAAAGAAAATTGAACAAAACAGTTCAATAATAAAAACAAAGTGAACATCCAATTTTGTATTCTATTTATTTGCAGTTTTTCTTTTTACAGCGTTCTTTATATTTAGTTACTGCATGGAAATATAAACAAACAAAGTATTCAAACACTTTTTTCGCGAATTAAACTTATTAATTTTATAATTTTTCACTTTTATCCGAGTTTTCACATGTTTTGCATGCAAATCATATGCAAATTGACAGTTTCATAGCATGCTTGTGACCGATGACGTTGCACGAAAAATTACTTTTTTCTCGCACTGCTCTTTGCGTGATCTTCTCTTATTGGTTCATGGAACACAACTATATCAACAACTCAGTTATGTCTTCAATCGACTTAAGCTATTGTTGCTTATCGACACAGATATAATATAATATATTCAAGGAACACGCAAGCGCAGATTTTATCTGCTTGACATTCGCTTGATCACTGAAGCTTTGATCGTTCTGTAGGTGAGATAAATGCATATTTTACTGCACAAACACAATCTAAAGTGTGCAAAGCTGCCCGACACTGGTTTAAGAGCCTGAACAGAATCAAAAATCGTTGCGGCCGACGATCTTTGTTGTTGGAAAATACATGCAAAATGTAGAGAAAACCGCAGCTCGTTTTCCGCAACGATAAATCGCAAACTTATAGCCGATACACATTGACTGCGACTAGCAACGAACGCCAATTGTCAAAAAATAGAACGCATGTTTTCTTATGAAGATGTATTTTTTGAAGACGGCACGACAAAGAGAGAACACGACCACAATTGTTGCTGCCGCAGACTTCAATCTATTTCTAATTTGATAGACGACAAGAGCGAACATAGCAGAGTTTGTTTATGTTTTGTATGAAATACAGATTGTCGCTGTTGCGTTCATTCTCATCAAGTCGTCGAGAATACTGCGACATTTCTCTCTGACGGCAAGTTTTCGTTTTGTCGGTGAACGACTGTTGCAGTCAATGTGTATCGGCTATTAGAATCTATTCTATTTCAATCTTCGGTCGCAACAATTTTTGATTCTGTTCAGGCTCTAAAGCAGGGCTGGGCATTCTAACACAGCCACATTTTATTTTGTCTTGTTGGTATTGGTGCGCTCTCGAATAGCGCACACTTAGAGAAATAGTTGTCAAAATAATCCAGATTTGCAAGTTTGTATGTTTATACCCCCACACATACTGTTGTATGTGTTTATTTTTTATTTTATGTTTTTATTTTTATTATAAGCATTTCAAAAAAATTTCATTAGTTTGCTTGCAGTGGAAAATTAAACATCCTGCTTCGCCGGAAAAAATATCTGCGGAAAAGAAATCACTTTGCAATTCAGAGTTGAACATTTTTTATGTTTTTTTTTGTTGTTTTGTTTTTATTTTAATATTATAAAATCTTAATATATACGAATAATTAAAATTATAATCAAAAACTCATAAAATTAAGCATCAGAAAATTAATATAAATAATATAAATTAATTATTGAAATAACCTTATACGGATCATTTGAAATTCTACGAAATATGAAATATATGCACAAGTATTATGAATGTGCAAATCAAAAAGTTAGATTTTTAAAAGTGTACATAAAATTTGCGACATAGGTCCTCACAGCATCACCGTCAGCGAACGACTGAATTATAGGGATGCAAACAATGCATCGATAGTATCGTGTATCGCTCATAAGAACATAGATGTTGACATCAATGTTTATGAACGATATATCGTCGATACATCGGTCTGAAAAGGAAAAACATCGACATCGTTTACTCATTTTTAGCCGATTCGCAATTTAACATCTGAAAATACCACAAAAAGCTTGCACACAATAACACAAAAAATAAATATTCTGATGCATATTCAATAGCAAATGTAAACGAAACAGAAGTGCAGATGTACCTGTAGTCTCCTATTACCCCAATAAAAAAGATGCGATCGAAATTTGGGATGACATGAAATCTCTATTTTCAAAAATTGCGAAGATTGGAATGCTATATCTGTACGCAGCGAACACTTGTTCTCGGAAGCTGGAGCAACCATCACTCAAGAAAGAAACAGGCTTCTAGCGACAAGGTTATCTAAGCTTCTTTTCCTAAATTCAATTTTCAAATTGATAAACTCCAACAAATAAATGTTTTAAATTTAGGAAATGGGAAAACTTGTTTTCTTTTTGATATAGATTTTATTTTGGTAGGTGGTCTATAGGTATAAGACACCATCCTGTTGGTGCAATCAAGTGATGCCAGCTGATTACCCGTGCTATAAAGTAAGGATAAGTATTGAAACAAAACTATCGAAGTTTACCACCGAAAAACATCGTTTGACGCCATCGATGCTCATTTTTGCTATAAAGCCTAATTTTGAGGACGGCAAATATGAAAAAAAAATCCTTAATTCAAAAACGGACATAAAAAGTTTACAAAAATGAATATGAATTTAAAACAAAATGTTTTAAAAAAATAACAATAAACTGTGTAAATAAAGAAAACTGTGTTTTGTTTGAACAAAAAAACCATCCCGTTTTTTTGAAGTCAAAAGAAAAATGACAAAAAAATAAATTTTACATACAAAATACAGCCATTTTGCCGATTAATTTTTTTCAAATTATATTTTTGTAAATTTTTCTACGTCTTTACATTGTAAGAAATTATTACTTCTTTCATATTTTATAATAGAGTGCAAATAAAAATATGTAATTTTTCGAATCCAATACTAGGCCTAATACAAAAATGAAAACATCGTAAAAACATCGATATATCGGTCTTAATAATGATATTTTTAAACATCGATAATTGTCAAGTGAACATCAATGTTTTCAAATATCGATGCTTTTAAGAACGATGTTGCATCCCTGCTGAATTATAGGCTTGGGTAGTTCAGGAACGAACTAGTTCAATTAAACTATTCCCACTCATGAACTATGTGAACTAGTTCGTTGATTCTCGTTCTTTTAGTTCAATCGATTTTGCAGCGAGTCAGATCGAAATGAACTATAATAAATACTCACTCAACAATGGTTTGAGTCCGTGCTGATACAGTTTTTCACTAATGAACTGTAAAAAAACCTTTTTGCAAAAACCAATTTTTGTGGCAAATATTGTGTGGAATGCCCCATATGTAGTATTTTTATGTAAATTTCTTCTATGCCCGCAGTTAATGATTGATTCGATCATATAGATTGTTTCATTTTATAGATCTAATCATGAACGAGCAAACAAAACAAACTAAAAGACTTATTGAACTAAAAAATACAACGAGCTACCATACGCAACGATCTAACACGGGGGTTACACGAAACAGTACTGTTAAGACAGTCGCAACACATTCACAAATTTTTATCCACACACACTCACTTTTGCAGCTGGCTGCTACTGTCTGCTCTACTGTCTTAACTTTTTTGTAGACAGTTGGCGGGACAGTATCTAGGACAGTAGAATGATATTTGGCATATCAAATGATAGAAGATGATATAATTTAATAGAATTAATTGGAAATTTGCAGTACTTTGGCATGCTCGTAGTTTTAACAAAAATTTCTTCATAAAGTATAAATTTTTTTACTATTTTCTCTACTGTCTTGCCAACTGTTTTACCAACTGTCTGGACTCTTATTCACAGATACAAAGTTTGACAACTTATACATATTTTTCACTGTCTTAACAGTACTTTCTCGTGTAACCCCCGTGTAAAACACCAAACGAACTGTAAGACCTAACGAACTAACAGCATGAACGAGTGCACGAAACGAACTAAAAGAGCGAACGAACTAAATGAACTAAAAGAACTATATGAACGAACTAGTTCATTAAACTCAACTGAACTAAAAAGAGCAATCTTTTTAGTAAACTAAAATGCACAAGTCTACTGAATTATATTCTCTTCTGTTGTGAGCTGTCTGCATGGTATAATTATTTGACAAGGTTTAGCGTAGACTGGCTTTTTTCTCATAAGCGGCGATGAGTAGTTGTCAAAATTAGCTGTTCATGCAATTAGTCAAAGAAATGTGAAAAAATAAGCGACTTAAATATAGCTAGTCAATCGCCGCAAACTAAAAACATTCTAATAAACTTCGCGAACATATTTAATCAATCAAAGAAAAGTTAAAAATAAGCACATAGCTAGTCAACAGCAGCAAACTACAACTCCTTTAGCTGTTTTTGACAACTACCAATCGCCAAAAAACTGTCACGGCTACCTTGTCATATAATTATACCATGAGCAGTGTTGCCGTTTGGATCTAATTGTATCCATTTGGATACTTTTTTCCTTCAAAAATTGATGGATACTTTTTTTTTTAAGCCTCAGTGTAAGTTTGGATCCTTTTTTAAGAAAATCTTTTTTAATATGAATATATGTTTTTGTTTTCAGAACATAAAAGGTAAGCAGTCCCTTCAGTTCGATAAAAACGTTAAAATAAATTATAACATTAAGACATTTTTGGGTAATATTTTCTTATCAAAAAATGCATTAAGGCAACCTCTTTACAAAGAACTATTAAATTTGGTGTACATTTTTTTTAGCTTGCCATAGATGAGCTGCAGTTCAACTTGTTTTTCTGATTTAAAACTAGCAAAAAACAATAAGACTAATAGATTTTCTTTGGAAATGGAAGAAAATACTTGATTTTACAAAATTCTTAGAAATGAACATAGTTGAACTTCTAAATTTAGGTTATTGAATAAAATAGTTAAAACAACTTCATTTAAGACATTTATTGTAAGTTTGGCTTAATAGTAAAAAATTGGTGCGACTTTTTAAAGCAATCTTTAATATTTAATCCTTACGATTCCCGTAGCGGTTGCGAATTGTAGCGAATCCTAAAATTTCTAATATAGGCTGTAGCGACAAGTACCCTTGTTAATATGCACTTTGATTTTTCGTTTACTATAAATTAGGTCCATAATATTTTGACCCTGTCAATAAACGACTATTATTTACATCTGTTGAGAAGAAGATGCATTAAAACAATTTTTTTTGGCATATTGTTTTTTTGTATTTTTTACGTAAAGAAAATTTCAAGTCTTTGAGATAAATATTAATATACTCGTAATTAAAAGGCAATAGCAACCCATTTTTAATTTTTTTTTCTTCTTTATGCAATTACATTTTGTTTTGTATATTGCTTTTGAATAAATACTATACTTATTAAACTAATGCAATTAAAGCAATAGCAACGCAAATAAAAGACAGAAGTACTGAAATGTGTGTTCCTTTTTAACATTATCACACTTGTTTTGCTTTTTTATTATATTTACTATATTTTAATAAAAATTTTTGTTAGTCTTAAAATTAAATAAATAAAATTGTTATGGAAACTTAAAAAGTTGGTTTTCATTATTTAAAAATATTAAAGTTTTATTTTTGTGTTTAAAAAATGAATGTATTATTGGTCTTTGGATTTTGATATGTGGATACTTTTTTTATTCTAAAGTGGATACTTTTGGATACTTTTTTGACCTTTTCATGGATACTTTTTTCAGAATCGTCTCGGCAACACTTTTTAAAAAAAATTTTTTACTTTTTATTTTCATATATATATTTGTACAAGGCTCATTTATAAGGTTGTGGCACCTGAGAGTGAGCTCGGTCGAACTGTCAGAATGGATGAAAAGAAGTCACGAAAACGAATGCAAAGAACAAAGAAAAGCACAGTGACAGTTCAAGCAAAGGCGGTAAAAGAGTGCATTTCTCTCAAGTGCCACAACCTTAGAGCCAGAACAGAACCAAATCGGATGTTGGTTGTCGGATTCGCCGTGCTAAAAAATACATGAAAATATATGCAGCCGCCAAAAATGAAACCGCCGTAGAAACGCGTGACGGGAAAGAGCCTGAACAGAACCAAAGCGGATGTCGGTTTTCGGATTCGCCGTGCAACAAAATACATGAAAATATATGCAGCCGCTAAAAATGAAACCGCCGTAGAAATGCACGACAGGAAAACGCCAGAATAGAATTTAAATTTCTCTCTGACGGCTGGCGGATCTCTCTCTCTCTGTTGCCATATTTTTGCTAAAGATTGGTTACGTTCAGTGTTATTTTCTTAGTTTTTACTATGATCTCACATTCTGTTTTTTTGTCTGTATTGCATTCATGTGAATTCAAAGCAAAATATAAAATAATTGTATCATTCCCAAATAAAATGCAACCATGATCCGACAACCGTCATCGCTCCAATTCTGGACGTGTTCTCAGTGGATTTCGCCGACAGAGGCCCGCCATCCGACATCCGCTTTGGTTCTGTTCAGGCTCAGAGGACCACCATCCGACATCCACTTTGGTTCTGTTTGGGCTCAAAACGCCAGAATAGAATCTATTCTGATCTTTCTCTGACGGCTGGCGGATCTCCCTCTGAGTGACATAAATGTTGCCATATTTTTGCTAAAGATTGGGTACGTTCAGCAATATTTTCTTAGTTTTTGTGCCTGTACCATTCCCAAGACGAAATGCAACCGTGATCCGACAACCGCTCCTATTCTGGACGTGTTCTCAGCGGATTTCGCAGAGAGAGGCCCGCCATCCCACATCCGCTTTGGTTCTGTTCGGGTTCTTATAAATGTATATGTTCAGCAAAGTTGTTGGCCAAAACAATAGCAATAACTTTGCTCAAGAAACAAAAATTGAATTCTTAATGGTTCATGAGTAATCAATATGATAATAAATGTATATTTTGAGTAATTTAAAACAAATTTTCTCTAAAGTCTTCAGTAAAGTGACAAATGACATCCACGAGATTTCTCATATTGTAATTAAGTGAAACACGTTGAAATTATTAAATACAGATCCTCGTGCCGCACAGTGTCATAAGACCTCGGTTTTCTTGTCTTAGCATGTCAATAAAATAAATAAATAAAAAAAAGACACAGTTTCGATAGTAAGTATAGACGTAGAATTCCTTTTTATACAGTAATAGAGAAAAATTCTGTTTTTTTTTAATTATATTTTTCAAAACTATTTTAAAGCATTTTATCTTCTAAATAAAAATTATTCAAAAACAAAGTTGTTGTTGTTGTCCTTCTTCAAACTTACCCGACCTAAAAAGCTCACAATTGAATTCACGTAAAAATTTGTTTTCTTTTATAAAAAGTTTTCGTTTGATAGTTTTGGTGATGAATTAGTTGTTCTTGTTCATTTGTTTTGTTGGTTAAAACTAAATGTTATTCAAAGTTATGTTTAATTAATGGAAATAAATATGGGTAAATTTGAATTATTTATTTTTCCTGTTGTAAAGAGCATAAACATATATGTATATTTCAAAATTAATTTAAAATTAAAATTTTAGTAAACAAAATAAATTTTTAGTATGAAAAAAATACAATGCATAATATAAATAATTCGAATTTATTATGGTATTTAAAAAAAAAGCAGTAGTATACATACATACTGCCTCTGTAGCTACACACATCTTTATTCTCTATTGTATTTAACTTGCTGAAAATAAACATTCGTTTTATTCGTACTCCAATTCATGGCAGAATAACCAGGTAGAGCCGACTCGGAGAGGAATGAAGTAGAAAGCAGAGAATAGCGAGCTAGATGTCACAATCAGCTGTTCATGTCGAGTAAAAATTAAGAACATCTAAAAAAATTTTAGCTAATTGAACCAACAACAATTACCAAGCAAATCTTTAACAACGACGCACAGTGAAGAGCAAAATCACGGCTGTAGAGCAGCGTTAGAGGCAGGGTTCAGAATATTCACACACCTTCACTCACGAACATTTGCTTGAAGCACACAACATACAATTTTATTTTCATTTCATTTTTGTGTGTAACGTAGTTATCGTGTTGTTGATTCTCCAACATGAATTCTTCGTTTTAATATTTGCTTTTGCGTCACAAACTCAAACAATGATCGATCTCAACAATTCTCTGTTTCAGTTTTACACTTATGTTTGCGTCAAAATGTTCATGTTGGAGAATTCAGGCCTTTGTAAAACCAAAACAAAGACAATTTTTCCAACATGAACAAGTGGTGTTTGCAAAATTGTCTTTGTTTGTGTCGGTCATTAAGATCGATCATTACCGTCGTGTGGCGTAAAAAACAAATGCTGTTCTGGTTGCTGTGCAGCGTATTGATGTGGTTTTTGGCCAAGTGTAGCAAATTTCGGCGTCAATTAGAAAATATTTTAAAAAATTAAAATAATAACCCAATAATACGTCTTTTCTTGAGTTTTAAACGTCATTTATCAGTGTTAAGGGGTCGTGATTTCGAATCTAAAATCAGAATTTTAAAATTCAAGATGGTGGATAGAGTTGCCACCTTAATTTTTTGTAGTTTTATGAATTCGGGGCTGGCAAAAAATATGGTACACCAAAAATGGGTCGCTGAATCCGAATCCGTTGTCAAAATTTTCAAATTATAAAATTTTCGAAATTCGAAATCAGCGACCCCTTAACACTGATAAATGACGTTTAAAACTCTTGAAAAGACATAATATGAGGTAGCAACACTATTATTTCAAAATTTTATAATTTGGAAATTCTGACAACGTATTCGAATTCAGCGACCCATTTTTGGTGTACCATTTTTTTTTGCCAGCCCCGAATTTATAAAACTACAAAAAATTAAGGTGGCAACTCTATCCACCATCTTGAATTTTAAAATTCTGATTTTAGATTCGAAATCAGCGACCCCTTAACACTGATAAATGACGTTTAAAACTCGTGAAAAGACATATTATTAGGTTATTATTTTAATATTTTAAAATATTTTCTAATTAACGCCGAAATTTGCTACACTTGGCCAAAAACCAGTTCAATACGCTGCACAGCAACCAGAACAGCATTTGTTTTTTACGCCACACGACGGTAATGATCGATCTTAATGACCGACACAAACAAAGACAATTTTGCAAACACCATTTGTTCATGTTGGAAAAATTGTCTTTGTTTTGGTTTTGACAAAGGCCTGAATTCTCCAACATGAACATTTTGACCCAAACATTAGCGTAAAACTGAAACACATAGAATTGTTGAGATTTGTTTGAGTTTGTGACGCAAAAGCAAATATTAAAACGAAGAATTCATATTGGATGATCAACAACACTATAACTACGTTACACACAAAAATGAAGTGAAAATAAAATTGTGTGTTGTGTGCTTCAAATAGTGTTTATTTACATTTACGTTGGAGATTTCTGTTACATGAGTGAAAATTTCTGAACCCTGGTTAGAGGGGATGAACTGAATCGTCCACAGAAAATAAACAGAACTTTGCTTACTATGTCCTGCTTTTCACTCGTCACACACGAAAGTTCTCGAGCTTGCGGTGAAAGCAATTATTGCTCCAAGGGCAATAATTCTCTTGCTCAGGTAGCAAAATCTCTTTGTCCCGCTTTTCACTCGGCAATAATTGCCTTTGCCGCAAGCAGTTTGTCAATTATTCGCCCGCATGAGGGGGTTTACGAAAGTCCCCTTTAAACCCCAGTAGTCAACAAACACTTGCGGCGAAAGCAATTATTGCTCATAGAATTGCTGAGTGAAAAACAGCGCATGCAGAACCAAAAAAACAATATCAGCAGCTAGTAGCAACGTTGGAAAAATCCTATTCGTGGTAATTTTTAATTGCCCTTAGGAATTTTTGTTTTTGGGAATTCCTATTAAATTTTTTAATTCAGCGTGGTATTTTTTAATTGGCGTGGGAATTCAGCGGGAATTTTTTTAATTTCAGTGCGAGTTTGATAATATTCTTATTAAATTTTTTTTCTTTTTAATAAGCAAAATTTCTTTGTGGTATTTCTAAATATTTTTTAAGTTGTTTGTGCATATGGGACTTATTGTGGTATTTTTAAATGCGATTTTTGTGGCAATTTTAAATACATATGGAATTTGTGGTGGTATTTTTAAAACGCGTGGTATTTTTGTGGTAATTTTTAATGATCGTTGGATTTTTTTGATATTATTTTATTGCTACCGTTTTTGTTTTATCTTTACCATGGTAATTTTTGTTTATCAATAATCGAATTGAAATTTATGTCATATTCGCTTGATGCGTCGTTTGTTCTTGTCTTTTCTCCCTCTCTTTTTCGCCCGTTCGCCAAAAAACTATAAAATATGTATTGAATCTTGTATTGAAATCAAGGTAGTGCAGTTGAGTTGCCGTTTATTGTTTAGTTTATTGTTGAAACTTAATAAAAACTATTTTAAGAAAAGGTTACAATTGCTTAACAACAAGTAAAATTAATATACATCTGAAAGTTTTTTATATGACCTTTTTATTTATTATGTTGATTTTCTATGATTTAAATACAAATTCTAAATGTTTGATAGTTTAAATCATTCTTGATTTTAAATACAAATTCTAGTTGTTCGATAGTTAAAAATCGTTTATTGAGCTTTAGGTCAGGTTAGAACAGTTAATTGCTCTAACTAGTTAATCAATCAGCTAACTAATTTATCAGCTAGTAATGTTTTCCTTTTCATATTGAAAATGTTGTTGTTGTTGTTGTTTCTTTGAAAAAAATTAGCGAGAGCAATGAATTGTTCTAATCTGACCTAAAGCTCAATAAACGATTTTAAAGTATCAAACAAGTAGATTTTATATATAGAACCAAGAATGATTTAAACTATCAAACATTTAGGGCCAATTTTTCAGTTCGAGTTTAAACTCTAGTCAAATTAAACCGAGCTTAACTCACCAAAATTGGACGTTTAAACTCGGTTTCGGCAAAAAAGAAACACATTATATGGTCATTTAAGTCAGTTTAACTTCTAGTTAAACAGAGTTTAAACGTCCAATTTTGGTGAATAAAGCTCGGTTTAATTTGACTAGAGTTTAAACTCGCACTGAAAAATTGACCTTTAGAATTTGTATTTAAATCATAGAAAATAAACATTAGTATACAACTTAATAAATGGTACACTTATATGAAACACACATTGCATAGTTTGCTGCCAACGAAACGGTCCGCTTCAGTGCTTTTAAAAGTGCACACCGTTTTCAATCGAACCGATTGGCTATCTGGGAAATGACAAAAATAAAAGCACCTGACGTGTATTTATATATGTTTATTTTACATACATATTTATAAAAACAACAACAACAAGAACAAAAGCGGCACAACAACGAACGACATGATTACGAAAAAAACGAACAAACACAGCAACAACAACAACAACAACTTTATTAGATATTTGTTTTATTCGCACTCCAACTGATATTGTGGCATTTTTTTTTTCTTTGTACGATGAATATTAAAGGCTGTAGGTCTACCCCAAAGTGTCAAATATCCTTTTTAAATGTGCTGGAAAAAATTTGTAAAAATGACCCCCATACAAACCGCGCTATAAGACGTAATTGTATGTCAAAAATTAATTATATTTACCGAAGCTTAGTAGAAGTGTTACCGTAGTTTTTAGAACGTCTAAAAGCTATAAATTTTTTAAGCAACAACGTGGCGGCTGTTGCATTCTAGCTAGAGTGGATGGCTGTTTCAGTAGAAGTTTCAGTAAAACTTCCTTTGATACTTAAAAAAAGCCTGACGAGGCTTAAGAGATACGCAGTAGCTTACATAAAACATCAGTAAAATTACTTTTTGCTCTTGTTGACGTCATAACAAGCGCTTATAGAGCAGGGCGGCAAACTTCATAAAAGCTTTGCATTTTTTTTATATTATTCTGCTATTGTTAGTATATTTTATTTTTATTTTCTTTCAAGCTCAACTTAATCGTCTTTTAATACCTCTATTAACATTCAATAAACTGGATAAAGTCATTTTTGTTGGTGTTGTTATCCTTCCACTGCGTTAGAAAACAATAGAAATTCCAGCACTTATGCTGCTTTGATGGTTGACAGCAATGCAGGTCAAGCAATCAATGGTCCTTGTACAGTATTTATGTAGATCTGGGTTGCCAAGTTGTTTTTTGGTTTTCAAATTCTCCAATTTTTCATCAAATAGTTTAATGGTTTATTTATATAAGAAGTTTATTTACAATAAGAACAATGTTCATATAATGTACAATTTGAGTATATTATTTTTGTACAAAAAAAAAAAGGCTGTTTATATGAATTTTTGTATAGATTACAAATTCGTCCCTAGAAATTACTTATTGGAGTAAGCTTTTATAATGATGACTAGTTTAAAAGCCTGTCCTACGGCAGGTCCTCCGCACACTTCCTTTTTGGAACCATTTGGCGACAGCACTTTTTTCTCTTTTTAAAGCTTGATTTTTTATTCAAGTGATTTTTGAAAAATACAAATGTTTCACTTTAAATAACACTTTACGTATTGAAGCAGTGTTCAAAAGGTAGTTAGATCAAAAATGTACTATTGTAAAAAACTAATATTGTCACTGATAAGTATCAAATAAATTTTGTGTGCATACTTTCAGGCTTGTAAAAGTACTTTAATGTCAAAAAATAATTACAGTTTGAGAAGTACTGTGTGCGGAGCAGCATGCTTGCCTTTTATGCATTGAGATGTGCATACTTTCAGGCAGAACAGTTTGAGAGATATTGGGCACGCAGCAGCGTGCTTGCCTTTTATATACAATTAAAATGAGTAACCAAGAGAGGGGTTCTTCTGAATCTATAATATAACTACAATATTCATATAGTAGTAAATTTTTTTTTTTCTTTTTAGCTCACGTTTTCTTTTAAATAAAAGCATATTTTTAAAACTTTGTTTTTTACTTTTAATTTATTTTTTACATTTTAGTCTTAAAGTTTATTATTAACATCTTTCGTTTTCAAAACCTTACGTTTTTGTATTTGTGGGCAGTAAAATGGGGTGTGGCCATATTTTTTTCCCAAACCTTAGCCCATATTTGAAGGAAATTTACTGCCAAAACTATAGCTGAATCAGCGTAGTAGTTTTGAAGATATATAATTTTAATTGATTTGTGGGTGGTAAAAGGGAGTTACAAAACGGATTAACATATGTAATCTAAATTTCAGCTTAATCGGAAAGCAGCAAGGGTTCGAAAATTGCTTTGCAAATTGTGACAGACTTCCGAACGAAGCAAGTTAAATAAAAGCTTATAAAAACAATTAATTTAGATAAAAAAAATAGCACATTACACTATGAGCTTTTTTGTAACCTTTTTTCTTTATATAAGATCATTTCAACGTCTTTCACTTATATTTGGTATGAGAAATCTCGTGGTGACATTTGTTTTACCACTTTACTGAACATTTTAGAACAAACATTTAGTACAAATATTAGAACAAATAAAAAGTATATAGGTAAGAATAAAAAAATACTCAAGATATGCACTCATTCTTATGTTGATAACTCTTGAACCATTAGGTAGTTCTTCCTATTGTTCTAGCCAACAACTTTGCTGAACAAATAAATATTATGAAACAATCATTAATTGCTTTAAAGCGTTGAAATCGGGCAAAACATACGTGGCTTGTCAAAGTTTTAAAGAGAATTTCAAACGATTATTGAATGTATATTTGTTCAGCAAAGTTGTTGTCCAGAATAATAGGAATACCTTTGCTGAAGGAAAAAAAAATTAAAATTCTAATGATTTTAAGATTTATCAACATGGCAATAAATGATTATTGGAGAAATTGAAAAAAATTTCCATTACAGTCTGCTGTATACTATAGTAAAACGGATGTCACCACGAGATTTCTCATATTAAAATAAAGTGAAAAAAGTCGAAATCATTAAATACAGATTTTCGTGCCGCACAGTGTTATCAATAAAGAAATTATTTATCAAAAAGGAAAATGCGTTTTCGAGTTGCAACTTAAAATTTTGAAGCTACTAAAATATGCTAATTAGACTTAGCACATTTATGATGTTATTGAAATGCAAATCCTTTAGTAAATTTTTTTTGCAACTGTGCAAAATCTGCCAAGGCTAAAAAGCTTAATGTATAAAAATTGTAATTAAAAAATGACTTTGGCAACAAACACTTATGCTAATGTTAAACAAATTTTAATATAAGAGCAACATTGTATCAGAAATTTTAATATAAAATCAAATTCCCCGAAAATCTCAAATAAAATATTACATTCCCCATTAATCATCGCTAATTAGATGAATACTTGAATTCCTCACATATTTGACCCCATTCCCTGATTCCCCGATCGACTTGAAATTCCCCGCAAATCGGAGAATTCCGATCGCTGTTTGGCATTCCTGATATAGACAGATAGTTTGCTCCAGCTAATAGAGAGATTTTCTCGATAAGGAAATAACGAAATTAGCTAAATCCTGTTGGCTTGTCATTAAATAAGTCTTAAATTGCCTACATAGCGATAGATTTTCATGCTTAAGAAATTGTATCCGACCCTTCAACGTGAAGAATGAAAACATAAAAAAAATTGTATGTGTCTGCCACGCACGGTTGAAGTGAAACCTTCAGAAAACTGTAGAAATTTTTAGTACAACGACTTTTTCATAAAACATCTTAAATTGTAATTGTAAGTTGCGCTCAAACTTAGGGATTTTATGACTTTTTTAATAAAAACGTCGTTTTTAGTTGTAGGAGTGTTAAATTTAGCAGGAACATGTATTTTGATAAGGTGCATCAATAATCATTCAAAAAAGTCGACTTTGAATTTATTGTAACTTACGGCTTTTTTGATTTTATATGACGATATGGTCATTAAATATGTTAATATATTTTGAAGAGAACTCAAAAATATACTTCTTTTAAGGTATATTTATAAATAAAGCTGAGCTACACCATGCATACATTCTTAAATAGTATGTTGTACCCGTCGCAGTGATAAGTTACGATACCATTTCATTTACCCTTATTTCACAGGCTCTTTTCAATACGTATTCTTACACTCAAAAAATTTTGTGTGTAAATATTACTAATAATTGCGTCCATTCTACAAATTTTATTTGTAGTTTTCAGTCACGAATAGGATTCGAAGATTGGACGTATTGTATTGTAAGAATACACATCACGAAATAAAAATTCGAACAACGAAAAAAAAAACATTCTATCTGAGCTTAGAACCACGGTTTTTTAGCTTACGGGCCACGTACTCTTTCAGTTAACTACGGCCACGTTGCAATCATACATTTACCTATATTCGGTAATTGTTCAACAAACTAGACTGAAAGATTTCGGTTGTAAATTTTTTAAACACAACTAATACTAAATTGTACGAAACCATTAGTAAATACTACGAATGTAACAGAAGAATTTACGAAGTTATTCGTACAAGAAATTGAGGAATGATATCCCTATTAGTCGAAGATCATTCTTTGGAGCAACAGATGGTAAGGGTCATTTAAGGCAATAACGCATATGAACTTGGACGATAAGCAAATTTATGTTTTAAAGCAGTGTCGGGCAGCTTTGCACACTTGAGATTGTGTTTGTGTAGTAAAAGACCCTCCAGGAAATGTGAGCATTCCCGGATGTTACCAGGAAACATTCCATGGAATGTAGGAAACATTCCCCTTTGTTGCACACTCCATTGCTTTTTTTACATAGCATGTCATTAGAGGGAAACATTCCTCCCCGCTGTGTTAAAAAGTCATGTGGAAAAATTCCTCTCCGTTGTTATGAAAATGGATTCGGCCAGCATTCGAATCCGCGACCCCTGAGCGACAGTCGAGCGCGCTACCACTAGACTATCGAATTCTACAATAAGCGGCTAGAAAACAATGATATTAATATTATCTATTGTCATTGCTTGACAATAAATAAAAGTTTCCAAATGCATTCTTAAAAAAGCGGTTTGGAAACAATATATATACAAAACTTCCCTTAAGCTTCCAAAAGATATGGTTTGGAAACAATATAAATACAAAACTACCCTTAAGCTTTCAAAAGATACAGTGGGGAATGTTTCTTTATCACTTTTAGATGGAAGCCTTCCGATTTTTCCTGGAGGGAGATGTATTCATCTCACCTACAGAACGATCAAAGCTTCAGTGATCAAGCGAATGTCAAGCAGATAAAATCTGCGCTTGCGTGTTCCTTGAATACATTATATTATATCTGTGTCGTTAAGCAATAATAGCTTTAGTCGATTTAAGACATAACTGAGTTATTGATATAGTTGTGTTCCACGCATATATCATTATGAACACACAAAATCTTGAATTTCTAGCATGACCTTAGCATTGCAAAAAACAAAAAGATACTTCAAAAGCTGTAGACTTTTCACAGAAGCACACAAAGAAACACTCAATAATAAATGTGAATGCAACACTCTGCGTTGCAACTCGTTGGCACATGTGCTTGTTTCGCTGTTAGTTTTGTTGTTGTTGATGTTGTTGTTGTTGTATGTGCTCAACAACCATTCCGTCTTCCGATTCCGTATTTTATTTGTTACATTGTTTTTTTGTGTTATTTTTGTAGTTTTTAACTTCAATTGAAAGTGAAAATTTTAAATTTTATTGTGCACACAAAGCAAATGTTTTTATTGTTAGTTGTGAGTTGTTTATTTTTTGTTTGCTCATATTGCTGCTACTTTAGTTGTTGCAAATTAGTTGTCGTCGTTGTTGTCTATAAGCCAACATTTAAAGCTAAGTGTAACAATTTCAACTTAGCCAACTATTTTTAAGGCGTGTTCCTTACACAAAAAATTAGGTTAGGCTTCAGTGTGTTTTTTGTTTATTTTTTTAACGTTTACTTTGCTGCTACAGCACATTTTACACCATTATTATTATTATTAGCCACTTAGTTGCAGAGTTGTTACCATTTGGCATTTATAATGAAATGCAAAAATCAGTTTTCAAATTGACTTTACAAAGCTGCGCTGCTGAAAAAATTTTCCCTATATTAAAAATTTTTAAAAAGTACACAATGAAAAAAAATGCATATTCCCAATTAAATATTACATTCAATACATTTATTATTAGAAAACTTTCCAACCATATATGTTATATGAAAATTAAGCAAAAGTGCTAGAAGAATTAAAGACAGAAAATATATTCGATAAATCTGCATGATTTAGGAACAAATATGTGTGTAATTGGACTTAATTACAAAGACAATAAAATCAGACTATATTAAATAAAGCAAAGACAATAAAATCAGACTATATTAAATAAAGCAAATTATTATTTTACAATATATTGTAATAAGATACAGACATATATTAACATAATGTATCCACTTTTGGAACGCTTATTACAATACTTTTAAACGAAAGTAATGCTTATTCTGGTGTCCAGTTTGGTTGCAGAAAACTCTTGGGTTGGTGTTTAACTGGTTACTACGCAATGCACTGTAAGCGCAGTCAAAATAAAATGGCAGTTTCCATTTTTATCCAAGCGGTTGCGTTCAAAATACTTGCGGAGAATCTTACTGTCATTAACGCAATACATTTTGTTAAAAGTGTACCGGACACAACAAAATACAAAATACTAACAAAAAATAATTATTATTCATCCAAATTTATTGTATATATCCAAATCAAAACAATAAGCGACATAAGAAAAGTAAAATATATGCAAAAATAAAAAAAAAATATTTTCAGTAGGTTTTTAAGCCTGTATTCCAGCAGGTACAATGGCTCAATGAAAGTCAAAAAATATGCTCATTTAGTTAAATGAAAAAAATTTAAGAATTATTTTTCGACGCACATCGCATTGCTCGCTAGACCATTTTGTTCGGTTGTGACATTAACGGCAACGTAGCGGTTTCCCAATTATTTTCGAAAAATGATTTTCAGATGTAGTTGCTACACTAGGAACCTCCTTTACAATTGAATGCTGAGCTTTGCGACTCAATTCCTGAAGAGGTAGGTTCTTCGCTATAGCTACCGCAAGATTAAACAAAATACCCTTTTATATAACTTATATGGCGGTTGAAAACCTTGAAGCAAGATTTCTGGAAACTTTGAAATTAGACTTAAGTTGTTATTGCTCATCGACACAGATACACCGTAAGATTACACTGTATAAAATTTTATGCATGCACAATTTTTGGAAGTTTTTATGAAAAAAAATTTTTATTTTTAGAAAATTACGGCATGGCGCGGCATCAAAGAGATGAAATTAAAAAAAAATTATGCATTACAAGACATTACGATAATTTGCATGGCCAATATAAGGTAATTGTGGGGCACACTAATTTGTTTTCAGTGTGAGCTTTAAAGCGCTCATTAATACGTACTCAAGATGTGAAAATATAGGTATGCAAAGCTGCCCGACACTGTTTTAAAGTAATTAAACACAAGAAGAAAACAAAGTAAAATAAATTTAAAAACGAAATGTTTTAACTAAAGTCGGCTTAAAAAATCGTTTTGCTGTCATAAAGATGATCCAATTTGGATAATTTTTTAATTTTTAGTAAACTTAATAAATTTGCTAACAAACTTGTGACATTAAAATTTGAAAAAAATTGCAGCGATCTAGGCGAGGGTAAAGCTTCTAATTCAAAAGCGAAAAAAAATTCTGAATAATGTAAGCTGATTTTAGATCAAGCACTAATTTTGATGGTCAAAGAATAAAAGAATAAAAGAATAAAAGAATATCTTATGGTCAAAAGTTTTTTATGACTAAAATTAAAACAGGAAACTCGATTTGAAACATTTATTTCCTACTTCTTCAAATGTACGTCTTTTAACAGGCGTCCACCTATTTTGATAAATTTCTTGATTTTTTCGCGTCACGTGATTATATTACATCCACGATTCCGAATCAAGCCTTGCAGGGAGGTTCTGGAATATGTTTAGAAAATGAATGGAGCCCAAAACCCATCTATACATGTACCTCTTTGTATATTTATTCATACGTTTTGAATTAAAATAAATAAATTTTTTAAATAATTCATATAATAGGTATGTTTCCAAACTCGATTTTAGTAACGTGCATGCTGCTTGAACTGATGCATGTTGAAAAAAGAAATAAGTTAGTTGATGTCCATGCGGGGAATATTTAAAGAATAGCGACAACTCTAATTCTTATTTTTTGCGTATTATATGGATTTGTACCTTCTAAATCCAAATCTGATCAATTTAAGGCCACTCGCAATTGGTTTATGAGTTATAAGCTTCCAAAACTGGAAAAAATAAAGTTGTAAAAAAATTAACATGCAAAAGACAGGATTTTTTGACAAAGAAAAGGGGTTCAGGAGAACCAAAACTGCTCCATGGGTATTTCTCTAATAAAAAAATTATACTGAAATAGTTTTTAAGAGTCCTTCTAACTTTTGATACGGTGTTCGGCTGACATTTTTCCTCCATAAAAATCGATCCGGCTTACCAGACATATATCTCAATGGCATATATGTATTTCTGCTTATGGGGGGATAGTCTACAGAAATATGATTGGAAAATAGTTCTTTCAAAGAGCTCCCTTAGAAAATTGACATGTTTATAAAGCACGTTCTACTTGTGTTGCAAAGGAGTTGGGAGTCCAAAATTACTCCTAAGTACTTGGCCTCGTTTAAGAAGTGGATGGTTTTCCCATCTAAGAAAGCGACTCTCAAATTTAAGTTTCTTTTCCAAGGAAAAAGCACAACAATTCCTTTGACTGAATTGATATTCAAGCCTTTATTCTACTGGTGTTCTCGTTATCCATATCCCAGACTTAAGATAACCAAAAATCTTTTTAGTGTAGTCTTTCAAGGAGTTCATCAATGTGCTTACGCCTCTTCTTTGTGTGTACTTTTCCTAGAAAAATGTTAAAATTAACTTAGATTCTATGTAAATGTATTTATATTTCCTAAAATTTCAGTAATATTTATTTATTATTATAAATTTAATGTGTATCCTTAAATTACGCTACTTGACTTTTCGCTTTTAAATGTATCTCTATAGTGTTCATAGAATACTGTTAGTGTTGAAAGACATACTCGTTAGATGTATATCTTTGCTTTCGGAAACCGTATCTACTTCATATTCTATGATTTCAAAAGCTGTCCTGAATGAATGCTTGCAATTTTCTGTCAGAACTATTTTGGCATTTCTCTCCGTCAAACATGAAAAAAAGCTCATATAATTAATACATATTAACTAACTAACATAATTTCTTGCCTCTTCATATTGACAAAAGTCAAGAGTTGATGCTGTGAAAACATCCATTTTCTTGCCACTCGACAGTAAAAAATGTAAGCAATTTAATACTGGTTTTATTCAGTGCTGTGAATTTTCTTGTTGTTTTTGTCTCTGTGCTTTGAAGCAGACCTTCATCTTCTTCTATTTTAGCTTCCTTACTAGAGTTGAAACTTGTTTCTTCCATGTACGTGTACTTTTCATAAGCAGCTGCCTTTGCACAAAGTTTTACTCCCGTACCGCATAAACATGATTATAATAACTTCATTATTAATGTCCAACCTCACTTCTTAATGTAATAATTTTATGTGCACCATTCTTCTTAAGTTTTCTCATAAATATTCAAGAAGTTCTATGAATGTATCTCATCTTAAAATCGGTAACTTGCTTGCCTTAATTGGATTGTTTAACTTTTCCTACTCATGAAAATGTCGTATTAAAATTAATGAAAAAAAATCTGTCTAAACATTTTAAATTTGTAAGCAGTTTTTGGGAAAAATGTTACACTTATTTTTTAATATGCTTAGTAATGGTTTTAAAATAATTGCCAATTGAAAATTTTGACGCACAAATGTTTGACGATAGTTTGAAGTGGTAAAAAAAAAAAAAAAAAAAATAATAATATCAATCAATAAATAAGGGAGAGTTATCTAAAGTGGGACCTCTTCTAATGTGGGACTCAAACTTTTCTCCGCTGTTTTCCGCAGGCATCACCAATGTTTTGACATGGACAGCGTAGCTTCGATGCACAATGAGTATTTTAGAGAAAATACGCGTTGTTTATATTCGTGCCAAACATAATGAAAAAAGTTTTTCATCATTTTTGGCAGTGATCATTTGTCATTATTTTTTGAGCTATAAAAACGGTGAGAATATGCATTATGTTAGTTTTTCGTTTATTTTTAAAATTTGCTGTGAGATTTCTGTTCAAATGCAGGGAAAAAATAGATTTCTGATGCTATATCAAAATGTCCATATATTTATAATGTGGGACTTCACGTGTCTTCCAATGTGGGTCCTACCGCGCGTGCATACAACACACCTAAGACCAGTTTTTACCGGTGTCTCGAAAGGTGAAGGTTAAATTTTATGATATTCCGCAAGTTGATGATGAAAACTTGATGAATTCCATTCATGGAATTGTGACAAGGATTAAGACGTAGAATGAAGTGGATCTGAACAATAATGTCAATTATATTAATGTTAAAGGTAAACTGAATAACTAAAAATTCATAATTTGGAGTTTTCACTTCAATGACTACTCTTTCTGAGGTTTTATTGAATGTATGACAAGGTGCCACATTAGAAGACAACAATTTTTGGAGCCGGTATAAAGCCTTTCAGATTTTTGGAAAAATATAATTAAATTTTTCAACAAGACTATAAACTCTATTGAGCAAAAAGATAGTCATTTAAAATACCAATCCAATGATATATTTGGAACTCAAAAATATTCTTATTGTGAAAAATCATGATGAATAAAAGAAATTCAAAGACAACTTTCCCTTAAGTTTGTCAGAATACCATAGTCCAAATAACCACAAAAGTAAAAGTATTTCTTAATTTAATGGGCACTTTTTTCTATCCTTTTTTACATTTACATTACGTTTTTTACATGTATATTTTTGAACGTAATTTCAGAACGAATCATCCAATTTGGTAATGAAATATCCCGATTTCAAATTCAATTACCAATAAATAATGTGACACATTTTTTTTTAATTTGTTGTTGTTTAGAAGCAACCTTGAATGGAAATATGAAAAATAATTTTGGAGCTTAATCCTTTAGAATTGATTTCATATAGGGTAAAACACCCAGTCCTGAGCCCTCAGCCTATTCTGAGCCCCCCGTTCATTTAATTGTCTCTAGCTAATAATTGTCTAAATGTCAATTAAAACGGTAAATTTATAATTATTAGTCAAAATTCGTTCAGTTCGTTCAGCTATCATACTGAGTATGAAATATTCAGTTTGAAGTGATTTTTTGAAGTGAAAAGACGTGTCTCGGGCTCTTACTCAGTCAAGTGATTTTCTAAAGAATATCGACAAGGAGTCACACACTTTAAACCTTCATGTATGGACATTTTGTTATGATTTTTATAATGAGCTTTGGCTATAACAAAAGTTGAATATTATTTATTATTAATTTCTAAAATATTTTATTAAAAATATTCTCTGTCAAGGCAAAAAACTGGGGGCTCATATCTGGATAACTAAATTCGATGTTTCCAGTTATGAGCCATGGGGGCTCACAATTGGAATATTACAGAAAAATTAAATATCCAAATGTGAGCCCGTGGAGCTCAAAGCAGGAAAACAAATTGTTATAAACTTTCTTACTAGCGCATTAAGTCTGGCTCTCTTATTGGATATTTAAAGGCATTCAAAATAAGAAAATCGACTTTGATAAAGCTGCAAAAATAATTAGGCTCTTGATATTTGTTTGCAATTAATGCCAGATTCTGCACTTGAATTTGCATGCATTAAATCCCGATTCCATGCATTAATGTGTTAAGAGCCCTCATTTTTTGGCAGATGTTGCTCAGATTGACTCTACTTACTATTAAATTAACAATTTATTTTATACAGACAATATCTTTTGAAATGACATCCAGAAGAAAGTATAACGTAGGTGACATTGCTTTGGCCCTCAATGACATTAAATCCGGCATGTCAATTCACGAAGCTTCAAGGAAATATAAAATTCCGCGCCCAACACTCCAAAACCGGATTCATAACCATTCCAATAAGGATCTGCTTGATCCTTTACCGGTTTTAACATGCGTCGAAGAGATAAAAATAGTGAAATGGATATTTGATAATCATGAAATAGGTTTCCCAAGGAGAAAACATGAAGTTCAAAGAATTGTTCAAGAATTTCTAGATGCATGCCCGCGTGAAAATATGTTTAAAAATAATTTTCCTGTCGACAAATGGTATAGCGGATTTCTTAAGCGACATCCAGAAATATCTATTTGAGTTCCTGAAGCAGTAATAAATACCAGTGCAGCTCTTTCGGAAAAAGATTTAAGAGGCTGGTTCTATCAAATTCAAACATACTTCGATGAAAATTCCTATACCAATGACCTCCTTAAGAATCCATCACGAATTTTCAATGGTGATGAATCAGGCTTTTTATTATGCCCAAAAGGAGGACAAGTTTTAGCTCCTAAAGGTGCAAGTAACGTTTATGAAACAGATAAAGGAGCAGCTAAAGAGAGCATAACAGTCATGTTTTCATGTGCATTTGCAAATGAATTTCATTTGCACTTTTCATTTTCAATGCAAAACATTAAGAATGAAAAAAATTTTCGAAGCAAAAAGATACAACAATTTAAAAAAAAAAACCCAAAATAATTTTTTTTTTTTTTATACCAAAACAAAAAGTAGTTCCTCAAGAAAATCAAAATTTTAAAAATCATGTGCGTAATTTATTTAGTAATCCAGAGTGCTCTACAATATCCCAAAATAATAAATCGACTGATTTTAAACCAGAAGACCGCTGTTTCGATTGCTTACAAATCATTAAAAAATTGACGATACGCCGACAGTTAAGTGTTTCATGTGTGATAGAGTTTATCATTTTAAATGAGCGTCGAAATTAAAATATACAGATATGGATTCAAGTGCCGAAGATGTTAAAAACTTAATAATAATATAATTTATGTTAATTTTACGTACAAAATGAATTTGTGATTTATGTTTTATATCTGATATTATTTTTTTATGTTATATTTTATACACGGCTTAACGTAAAAAATGAATTTGTGATTTATGATTTATTTATAATATTATTTTTTATTTTTGTTTTGTTAACGTTTTGAATATTATTTACTCATAAAATATTTAAAATAATAAAGTTCTTAATGTAAAAACCAGATGGTTCATAACTGGGCAAAAGGTGGCTCAAGACTGGAACTCGGGGGCTCATAACTGGGAATCGGTTCATTTTTTAATTAATCATTATTTTAAAAATATTAGTCTAATTGGCATTCAAACAAATTAAACCAATTTATTATTCTTGAATAAACGCGTATTTTAATACTAAAAAACTGCCAAACACTTTAAAAATAACAAAGTTATCATTCTTCTAAGTAAAAATTCTCTAAAGGGGGCTCAGGACTGGGTGTTTTACCCTATAGGCCAAATTAAACCAATTTATTATTCTTGAATAAACGCGTATTTTAATACTAAAAAACTGCCAAACACTTTAAAAATAACAAAGTTATCATTCTTCTAAGTAAAAATTCTCTAAAGGGGGCTCAGGACTGGGTGTTTTACCCTATAGGCCATAGTATGAAAATTACACATGGAGTAAAATCGAGTGTTAACAAAATACTCTAGCGGTTCGTTTTCCTATTCAACAACATGTGTTGAAAACAACAAGAAAATACCAACAAAACACACACGGCAAAAAAAAAACAACAATGTTATGCATATTTTTTGCTGTCGCATCGCGATGAGCAAATTACTGAAAATATCTCATTTCAAAAAAAATTTAAATTTTTTGCTTGTACAATTTTTTCAAATAATTTAGTGTCCATGAGGAGGAGTATAAAAAAACATAAAGTACTGGTATAAAAAATGCACCCACCAGTATCACCTCCTAAATAAATTTATGTTTTTTTCGTCTGTCTGTCTGTCGGTACGTCTATCCATATGTTTGTTTATCCGTATGTTCGTTTGGATTGTTTGCAATTAAAGTCGATACATTATATTTTTTTCTGTTTCTGAAAAAATTAACCATTTCGAAAATCCATAAAAATCTGTTAAAAATTACACTTATTCCTTGAAAAATCCTGAGATTTTTTTGCTATACATATGTATAAAATTTGTTTATAAAGGGCCAATTTTCGAATAAAAAATATTGTTGTTTCGTTTTTTTGTATTTTTTTATGACATATAACATAATTTAAAAAAGAAACATACGCCATTCGACAGCTCCACATACATTTTAAGCTCCTGTAAACTATTTTTACGCACGCTCTTCCGTATTTTGCAAGCTATTTAAATATTGACCCACGGGCCAAAAGATTGGTTTTTGGCAGAGTTGTTGCTTAAGCCGCCCTTCAACGAAAATTTTAAGCCCTTAAAAATTATTTCACTTTAGCCCAAAAACTGAAATAGACAGAAGATGGTCCGGTGGATCCACATATAAATTAAATAAATATACAGTGATCCCCGTTTAATTGTGCCCCACTTAATTGTGTTCTCCGTTTAACTGAGCTAAAAAGTAAACAAACTTAATATTCTATAGGATAGGCACATAACTTTTCCCGTTTAAATGTGCCCAGCTAAATTGGGTTCCCCGGTTAGGTGCGCTGATAAATTTTAAATCTTTTGTAAAATGCGTACAAAAAAATCCGGTTAATAGAACACAAAAATAAAATAAAATCCGATATATTTTTTTTGTGCATGTGTGCACTTTAACCTTTGTGTTGACATCATGTCTACACTCCTTTGATGGACACCTGGCTCACCGGATTTTCTCGTAAGGGGGGCTTTGGGTATTAATATTTTGTTATCAAAGGGGGCTTTACTACCCAATTCTTTTTTTAAGTGTAAATTTGGAGTAAATGTGGAAATTTTTTAATACTTCTTCCCCATTACGGGTTCTAAACACAAAATTTCCCTTGGAGGTGGGTCTGCATAAAAACCTTATTGTAAGGTAAAAAAATTGTTTTTTAAAACAAAAAACATCCGGTTAATAGAACACAAAAATAAAATAAAATCCTATATATTTCTTTTTGTGCATGTGTGCACTTTAACCTTTGTGTTGACAGCATGCCTAAACTCCTTTGATGGACACCTGGCTCACCGGATTTCCTCGTAAGAGGGGGGGGGGGGGGCTTTGGGTATTAATATTTTGTTATCAATTCTTTTTTTAAGTGTTAATTTAAAGTGAATGTGGAAATTTTTTAATACTTCTTTCCCATTAAGGGTTCTAAACCCAAAATTTCCCTTGGGAGCGGGTCTGTATAAAAAGCTTATTGTAAGGTAAAAAAAATGTTTCTTATAGCAACAAATTGTAGTTTATGAGGTACAAATTAAATGTTGTGAACAGCAAAATGTATAAAATGTATTTTTGAATGTGCCATTTTCGATTGGAAAGTTGATGCAGAAACCAATTTTAGCTGAAGTATGGGACTCACAAATGAGTTTATTGGAGGCATAGCACTGCTTACGGACTTTCGGAAGTTTCCTATGCAATATCCGCAATTGCCCAATTCCTTTAGTCGTCCCTGGGCATTCTTTTTCGGAGTTTGGTAAGCATCTTTGATTTCGAAGGTGACGAACCACTTGCTGAAGGTGCCCCTAGACTTTAAAGTTTTGTACTTTATCTTTAACTTGAAGCATTACGTGGGCAATGGCTAGCTCCTGCAGATACTTGCAGCGATAATTAGTTTTTTTTTTGCGTCCTGGCATTGTTTTAAACTTTAGCGTGGTAATAACAAAGGCTTTCAACGCTGCAATGCCAAACATATTTAATAAAAACTCTAGTGGACAGCGAAGAGTCCTCCTTTTGGTGGATTATTCAGTCAACATTTTATCCATGGTGTCAACAACACCTTTGTACTTGTTGTTGTCCGAAATTAGTCCATAATTATTTCAGGTTCAAAGCAAAATGAAAAAAAGAACCACAAAATTGTTATTACCTGAAATGGATTTGTTATAATGAAGAATTGAAAGTAGAACATCTGCTTTTGCTGGTATCTTTTTTGTTACGTATAAAGAAATGGTAATAGGCTCATTCTGTAGATACGGCAGGTGTAGATACGGCAGGTACGGCTTAGTTTTCTTCATGATACTAAAACCTAAACACTTCGTAGCTCATAAAAAATATGTAGCTCACTGGTGAGTCACGTGTCCGACGAATAAAGTAAGATAAGATAATTCACGGCGGACTTTTAAGTATTTTTTTAAATTCACTAATTACGTTTACGTTAATAACGTTTGGCTACAGTTGACAAATGTAGTATAAAAATTCGCTGAATGGTCGGATTTTGGGAGCGCTCAGACATTTTTAAAAATTTTCTTAATCCATAAGTTAGTTAGTATATTGCTAAATTCCGAGAAAAGCTTAAACATATAATCTTAAATCACATTTTGACAAAAAAAAAGGAAAAATCTAATTTTCATAATAAATTTATTTATATAAAGCTACTGAATTTGCTCAAAAAAAATTGTATGAAAGAGGGGCGAAAAAGCTTTGAGCTACGCCTCTGATAAGAACAAAATTAGGACGAGAGATTAGAAAATGGCGAAGTGGTTAAGTTTTGCGGCAAGTGCATGAAAATACACACTCAAAGATTATACTAATAACCCAGTGTGCCAAACGGATCCGTTACGAATCCGTAACGAACTCACTTTTTCGTACATTTTGTCCGAAACGGATTGCGTTTCGCATCCGGAACGGATCCTTTTTCGTATGAAATTCCTCTCTCCGTTACGGACTTCAGTTACGAATCCGTTTCGGACTTCAGATACGAATCCGTTTCGGAGTTCAGATACGAATCCGTTTCGGACTTTAGATACGAATCCGTTTCGGGCTTCAGATACGAATCCATTTCGGACTTCACATACGAATCCGTTTAAGACTCTTTTTTTTAAATAATGCGAACTCGCAACGGACTCGTTTTTTAAAAATTGTTCTTATTCAAAAAGGGACAATAATGTTTATGTATGTTCAACATTTTTTTATTTTTTTGCTAATTCAGTTCTTACATTCTACATATTACATTTTAAAGAAGGAAATTTAAAATTATATCAATGTATAATAAAAATAAAAATAACAACAAAAATAAGTACACAATTGTATTTCGTATCCCTAATCTACTGAAAATAAAATAAGAAATTGTAAAACAAATTTAAGACTGTCTTTTATGTTAACGTTGTGGAAATTTTTTTGAAGGATTCGTAACGGGTTCGTAACGGGTTCGTGGAAACATAAGATTCCTCTCAAAAATACGAATTGCTTTTTTCATTTTTTCGGATCCGCCTCGGACTCAGAACGGACTTCAGGAACGAATCCGTAACTGACTTCAGATACGAACGAATCCGTTTCGGACTTCATATACGAATGCGTTTCTGACTCTTTTGGCGGATTCGTAACGGGTTCGTAACGGGTCCGTCGAAACATAAGAAAGCGCAGTGCGTACTGACGGACTCGTAATGGGTTCGTAACGGATCCGCATCCGTTTTTGTGCACATTGGGAATATACAACCAAAGATAGACTGAAATTCAGACAGACGGTAGATACAGTTGCATGCACAAGGCAGAGGTTAGTTTATAATTTATGCTACACAAAAGCTCACGGCCTGTGAATTAGAGAGAGGAAAGCACGTTTCAGACACGGAACCAGATTATAAATATTGCTACAACAACAATAAAACACAATAACAACAGCCATAAGAATTGCTCATAACAAACATAATTTTTAATAATATATAAAGTACGTTACTTAAAAAAGCACGCAACAGAATTTAAAATAGTCTGAGAGCACAAAGCAGCAATAACAACAAAAACAGCAACTTCAAGAACAACAAAAACTTTAACTGCAAGAACAACAAATAAGCGCCCAAGAAGCAAACGAAGCCAGCCAACGTGCTTGAAATAAAATAAGCAGTTAAGTTATATCAAATCCAAAGTTAACCATGTCAACAACCCACACATGTACAGACACACCAGCGTTGCCAGCTACTGCTGCTCAAAATCCGCAAAATTTGCCAAAGAAATCCGCTAAAATCAGCTAATAAGTCTTTTTTTACTTCGATTAACATAATATATAACAAAATATTAAAAATAATTAAAAAAAAAATATATCAATTCAAGAAAACTAAAAGTTATTCTATGTTAAAGCAATCCATTCTTCATTAATGTTCTTGTTGACATAGATCGTATTCGACCCAATTAATATTAGATATGATCGGGGTATATTCTAGTCGTGACAGTTTCTTGAAAATTTAAATATTTATTTTTCTACACCTAGAAAAAAAATGTGGTTAATTTAACCAAACTTTAACTAAATTTCAGGTTAAAATTTGCCAACATGAATCATCAGGTTAAGATAACGACATGCCATTCAGGTCAATTTAACCTGTTTTTGTGGTTTAATGAAACTGACAAATGTGGTTATCTTAACCATTATTTGTGGTTAAATTGAATTGAATCAGGCTCATTAACCAAATTTCAACAATGAGATTTTTCTTATGGGGACATGAAGGAGGGTGAGAGAAAATATATCATGGTCACTTTTTTAATCCCAAGTAATACAGAATAAGATAAAATCAAAAATTTAAAGACAAGACATTTCACCTACCTTATCTCGAGGTACCCTTTGTTACAAGTTCTGCGTCACTATTGCAGAATATGACAGCTGGCAACCTGTCTATTTTTTTTTCGCCGTAATCTTATTTTCGACAGGTCTGTGAACAAGATCCAACAGGTAAAGCTAACGTTGATCAGGTTAATACGATGTGGTTGGCTCTCCTAGCCATAGTCGTCAGGTAAAAATAACCTGGAGAATGTAAGAGCATTTTTCCCTGAGTGTAGACTTCACAATATTGAGCTGGCTAAGCGCTCGTTCAACATCAGCGTTTGACCAAGGCAATGGATACAGCTGCAGTGTAAAGTTTGACAATTCCTTAAAATTTAATTTACAGATGCATCCTTATATACAAGTTCTTCAAATCAAAAATCACATTTTTTAGATACATTTTTGATATAATATCTCCGATATATGGTCATCGGTACAATCACAAGTTTTCAAAAAGGCAAAATTTCTTCTTTTATTGTTTTTAAAACCTAAGGGCATATCAGTTCGGGCAAATAGCTTTGCAAATGCATGCCCTACCAAAAATTTGCCATCAACTGTGAGCACACTTTAGAACAACACTGTTGCAAACAAAATTCCCAACTGTTTTGAAAAAAAAAACACGTCGAATAATATTTGTGGTCTTTTTCTTTCATACCTATTCTTTCTTCGCTGTCTCGAATTCCATTTGTGTCGGATTTGTCAGCTGATTGATTGCCAAATCAGTGTTACAAATTTGCCATAGTCGTGCAAATGCAAATCTATTCATTTTGTTGTTGTGGTGAAAATATTTTCATCATATTTTGCCAATGCTACGATGCAAGGTTATTGCCCGTGATTGGGAATAGCCCTATTATTAACGGAGAAGTGCTCAACCATATTCATATTCAAAATTAAAAATAATTAAGCTAAATTTAAAAAACAAACGTAAAAAATCCAGGGGATTTTTGATAATTTATCCCTCCAAATGACATTAAAAGGTGTTTTACATTAGCGAAATTGTTCCTCAAACAACTTGGCGGGACTAACTTGTTCGAAAGAGGTAGCGTTCAAATTATAGCAACTTGTTCGTCATGCAAGTGAAGCTTTTTTGTTGTTTTTCGCCATAATTTTGTTTTACAAGCCTGGTTTGAAGGAGAAAATCAAAAATTTTTGCCAACAGGCCAACAAGTTCGACATATCATCAAATTAGCTTCTTAACTATCAAATTAGTTTGAACTGGTTTGCTAATTATAACCCCTTTAAAATCCACTGATTTGGAGGGAAATCCGCTGATCTGGCAACAGTGAGACACACACGGAAGCATTAACATAATGCCATCCCACCTGATATATAATCCTACTCCGATATCGAAAATAGAGAATTTAACGAATAATTCGCGATGAAAACTATCGAATTCGATATCGATTGCGATTCGAAAAAGATAAGTTTTTCGGACGTAACGGTTACTTCGTAAGCGAAGGTTCGCTTACGTGGCAAAACATTATGTGCATCGAAAAATTATTCTTTTATATGTCGAAAAATTATTTGCTTATGTATCGAAAAAACTTATTATGTGTAGAAAAATTATTCACTTTTGTGTCAAAAAATTATTCACTTATGAGTCGAAAAATTATTCGTTTACGATTGTAGACCAATTAATATTTCGAAAGAAATGCGAAGAAAATTACTTACTTTCTTAATTGGCGCTAACAACCGTTTGTTTGTAATGCGCGCTGAGTGGTTTCCATTCCTGATGCAAAAACTTATAAATTTTAATTGCAGTTAATTTACTCAAAAAATTTATTCATATTTATTTTTAAATACATTCTAAGCCTTGGTATGAATTATTCATTGAACTGGAAATTTTATTAAAATTAACGTGAAATTTTATGTTAAAATGAAAAAAGGGACATGTTGATATTGAAATTATTAAGTTTTTAGGATGAAGAGATTATTAGGTTGCGTAAAAGTAAAACTTATTAAACAATAAGTTATTTAAAATATTTTGAAAGTTATAGTTTGCTTTAGTCTTCTTTGACTCATATTTTTGTAATTTGTTAATTCTTTAATGTGCGTAATTGAAAAATTTTTGTACCTGCAACTTAAAAAAGTAATAACTTCTTACATTTATTGGTCAAGAAAAAAATTTCAGAGGCTTACCCGAGTTGGTGCAGTTTATTTTGCGATGTATAGTTACCTGTAACAGTTTTACATTTTATGATCTACCAGATACGGTTCTTATCAGAGAAAGTGTATTTCTATTCCAAGGTTCCAAGCTTCTTTTCGAAACAGCATTCGGTCTTGCGACGGCCCACATTGAATTGCATTTACAGCACTCTTTTCTTATTCTATAGCATTTATTCATTATATTTACTTAGATATGTATAAAGTTTCTGCTTTATAGCAAGAAAACTAGAAGTATTTAGCAGCAACTTTAATAAATTAAATAAATGAAAAGTGCCACAAAAATATTTGCCAACTTCGTTTTCGAAAAAACTTCGTGAAGATATATCCGTTTTTTTATTGCCAATTAAGACAAAATACGATATTTTTCTTCGATTAAAGTTGGTAACAAACGAACTTTCACTGTAAACGAGATATGTGCCGGGTGAGATACCACACAACCTCACACATACACATCGACATTAAGAACAGTCATAAAATCAACAAGAGCAAACACAAAAAAAGCAAATAAACAAAGAACTGAAAAAAAAAACCGTAAAAATTTACAGGAAAGCCAAACCAAACAATCATCGAACAATCACCAAACAGTCATCGATACAACCAGTTTACCGATTTTAAACTTAAATGTATTTTTCTATATTGTTATTACTTTGCACTCCTTTTTTTTCAATTTTCTGTGCCATTTCTTAAAGTTTTGCTTATTAAGCGGGATGGGTTAATTCTTTCGTGTTCCAAAATAAGTAATACAAATGGTTTTCTTTATTTTTGTTCGAACTTTTAAAATTAGTTTATCTAACCAGGGGCCGAATTATAGCATCCGTGATCGAGCAAAATTACGAAGAGCACGACGAGATAAGTGCCTACCAATCTTGTACAATTTTGCTCGATCACGGATGCTGTAATTCGGCCCCAGTTTGCATCTACAGACAGTGGCTCCATCAAGAGGCTTCCTTTTATATTATTCTTTTTGTTTTTATTATCACTCCGTTTGTAACGCCGATAAGGAGGTATAGAAAAGTATATATATTCTTGATTAGCATCACCTCCTGAGTCGATTTAGTTCTATCCGTTTGTCTTCTCTCAGTCTGTCTATCTCTCTGTGCATCTGTGATCACGATAACAGTCATAATTTTTGAGCTAACGTAACGAAATTTCTGTGTCGATAAGCAATAACAGCATATGCATAAAATACAGCTACATCAATAACTCAGTTCCGTCGTAAGCGATTACTGCATATCGACACAGATATAAGTTTTTTATTAAAAAATACAGCTCAAGTTCGAAAATGAGCCAAATCGGATGAAAACCATGCCTACGTCCCATACAAAGAAAGTGACGTTATGAAAACTGTAAAATTGAGTACAATGGCTTAAAATTTTGAAAATAAGTTTGAATATTTACTATGCACTCGATGCGATGAAGTGGGGGGGGGGGGGGGGGGGAAATGGAAAATACCGCCCACCCTTATACAAAGTAACATCATCATAATATTATAATTACAATTAAAATATGTTTAATTTTTATTTAAAGTTTTTAATTACATTAAATTTAAAATTTATATAAATTAAAACAAAATTTAAAACTTGATATTGAAATACATACATAAGCTTTAATAAAAAAAACTACTCTGAGTTTGAAATGTGAAAAATTTGGATAAAAACTACGCTTTATAAAAGTTATGTTATCAATATAATACAACCTTCAAGACTTGGAATAAACTAAAATACGGATGTGGTGTATTTTAACTTCGGTCCAGTCGACGTGATTCCTTACTAGCCTATAGTTATTATTCCATTTTTTATAGGCCGGTAGATGCTCTGGCTGTTTGTTTGAATTCTTGTGCACTACAAATGCAAACAAGTTTATAACCAAGCGTATTAAATGTTGTTGTTCTTATTGCTTTTTTCTCATTAATGATTAGCTGCACTTATTGAGATCTTGTTGCTGCTGCTGTTGCTACCGCGTGGAATGACGTTGATTACACTTCATCAGAGTCACAGTCCAAAATCGAAAAAACCAACAAAATTTCGTATGGGAGGGGAGTCTATTTTCACAGTCTTCGGATTTACAGGGTTAATTAGTATTTCATGGCTTTGATGCACATCGTTTTTAGCAGAAAAATTAACTCACGGAAAACTTATTTTTAAAAAATCATCTCGAAGTCAATAAATTTATCTTCTAACGACTTATCAATCAACTCACTCTACTTATCCATATCTGAGCTGTGCTCGTATTAAAATTAAATCAATCCGTTGAAACTACTAAATTTCAAGTTTGAGCGCAATTTTATCTGAATTTTGCGTAACAAATCAAAATTTTTTTCAGCTTTAAATTTGTGATGTATTGAATTTTCTTTTCAATGACATCAATATCATAAACATATCTTAAAAGATAACAAAGTTATTTATACTTAAAAAAATTTCACTTCGAACAGTTCTTAAAATTTTTCTTATTTTTTAACAATATACAATTAAAACCAAATCACTACTAAATTATGTTTTGAATATAGTGTAACTTTTAAAGTACAACCAACCTTGTTATGTTTTAAGACATGTTTATGATTTTGATGTCATTGAAAAGAAAATTAAATAAGTCACAAACTTGATGCTAAGAACAATTTTGATTTTCAAACGCAAAATTCAGAGAAAATTGCTCTCAAACTTGAAATTTATTAGTTTCAACAGATTGATTTCATCTTCACACGAGCACAGCGCGATAATGGATGGATCAGATGGGTTCGTTGATACACCGTTAGAAAGGCCAATTTATTGCCTTTAAAATAATTTCTTAAAATAAGTTTCCCGTGAGTTAGTTTTCCTGCTGAAAACAATAATGTGAATTAAAGTCATGAAATACTAATAAGCCCTGTAACTCCTAAGGGTGTGAAAATAGAACCCCCCTCCAATACGATTCTTTGCTCAACTCGACACTATCTTTTACGTATTTAAATAGTTGCACTCTATCGCCGCACACCCTGTATACCGTCGCACCACACTAAAGAATGTCGGTCTGTATCACTGATGAGATGTGTCAGCTGCAAGATCTTAGCGCTTGGGTTCAGTGTGATTTGTGTCAGGCAAGCAAGGTTTCTTAATTTATTTTAGTTTTTAATATTATTGCAAAAAGTTTTTTCTGTCTTTTTTCTTGTTGTTATGTGTGTCATTCTGTTCTTGAACGAACATCAATGGCTGAATTCTTTTTATGACTGTAGCAGTCAGACAAAATTAGAGTCCAATTAGATATACAGTTCGAAAGCTTATTGAGATCGGATGCAGATAGAAATGAATGGTATGTCATAAACTTTTGTTGTTCTGAGGAGAAAATTTCGTATAGCTACAGGAAGAAAACCTTTAGAAAAGCTTGTTTTTGGAATTCTGAAATGAGCTGATAATCATTTCCCGAGCTAAAAAGTATTAAAAAATGAAGTATACACTTAAGTTTTTGGCACTTAAAAAATATGCCTTTTTGAATCATTCACCGGATTAAATTGAGATTAAATTGACGACAGAATTATTCCCCGGACTAAAACGAACCTTTGCATTGTTCAAAAATGAGTTAATAAAGAACCATAAAAGTTCCTATTTTTTAAATAATTTTTTTTTCTACAGGAAAACTAATTTTTTGCTCCTTAGCAAGAATTGTATTCTGCTCTTTCAGACGATTTCGCCACGAGGGACTTGTTTCTCTCTCAGGGGAGCAGAAAGCGACAGAGAGCGAACTCTCTGGCTAAAAATTTTGATGACGAGATTTACTTCTGCCTTTCCGCGATACAAAATGGTACCTGAAGTGTATAGTAAAAATGCTGATCATTTGATGTGATCAAAATTTGAATTCGATTTACTATCATTATCGTTAGAAATTAACTTTTGTCCAGAAAAAGTTGCCCGGAAAGGTAGAAGTCTGTGACAGCGATTTATGGAGGCAAAGCGCTTAAGCCAAAGCATGACATTTTCAATATTTTTGAAACACTGTCAGCACTGCTCAAAATTAAAGTGTTGACAAAGCACTCCAGCTGTGCCTGAATTAAATTATGTCTGATGGTACATTCAACATGTTGCGTAAATGCAGCTTAAATCAAACGAAACAAGCAATTTATCTATTTAATAGAGAAAAAGTGAATGTTCAAGCTTCACATGTTGCTTAGAGACCAACTCCAATAAAAAAAAAACGCTTAAATTTTCTGCATAGTATGCAATGCAGACAGACATTGCCAATATTTATTGCGCATACTTAAGGTGTTTATTTTTTTTTTCTCAACACATGCAGGTACATCAAACTGTAAAACAAAAATTTAAATTTAACAATATAATAGATTCAGCTAAAAAATAGAAAGGCCATAAAAGTGCAAGAAGAAAAGAAAGCAGTCTCACTTCGACTATTTGCTGGACACACAAACAGAAATATTTACTAATTCGAAACATTTCAATTGCGAACGTTTTTATTATTTACAGAAAAAACAAAAAGATTACAATTAATTTACAATAGAAGAAAAAAAAGAAACCAACAACAACAATGGTGCGTTCGTTCAGTCCCAACGAACTCCTCTACATCTATCTTTGGATAGCATCTCTGGATAGTAGTCCCATATGTTACAGCTCTGCAGGTACACGATCAAATGTTAGCAAAAGACGACGACACAAAACAAAATGAAACACTTACTTATGGTAATCCGCAGGAGGGGGATTTCTTGATCTACAGTTTCTTAGGTCTTCCATGCCATACCTTGCTTGTGTTGCATTGAAATCTATAAAGGCACCGCAGCACCGTGATTACGCAGCCATGTGGAACGCACTGGGCGAATGAATAGATCATCTGCTACTCACAAATGCGATGATCTGTTGCTTGTTGTTTTTATAATTGCAATCTTCTTTCACTACTTTGTCGTTTGGAGGCGATGGGGGAGGGCTTGTTAAAATAACTTGAAGTAAGCGACACTTGTGATGCATTTGCATTCTAGAAAAAATTTAAAAGAAATTAAAAAATCTTCATGATACGGGATAGAGTGATGAAGCTTTCGTAGTCAAACGAGCTATGCTACGTTTTACCAAAAACAAGTTAATTTTGAAATTCGATTTAAAACGATATCAAAATAGAAAATAACACTTTGTGCTTTGAATATCGGATGAATTTCACCAGTTCGAATATGCGTCTTAGTAAAAATATAATCGGCTCAACAGCGGTCACACAAGCTTCGAATAGGGTCTTAAACGCCTTCGCTACGACACTTTGCCTTCGATCTTATGCAAAAAATATATGAAATACATGTACATTATTGCGTAAACTTTTTTTTTGTCAAAATTTTAGGGGGCTGAAGCAGAAGTCGAAAGTTCGTCATAAAAATAATTTTGAGTATTTTTTCAAATTTTCTGAAAAGGGCTTAGAGGTCGCTCAAGGTCGTTTTTTCCAAAACTGTAGGTCTTCAAATTAATACTTGTGTTTTCTACCCAGAATGAGTGCCTAACTAAAAAATATAATGTTCCAACGATATTATTTGGAAAGAAAAATGTTCAAACTTTATTTTCGTGGACTTGAAAGAGGGGTTCCAACTGTTTTTTGGACAGAAGGGGAAAAAAAAGAAAATTTTTAAAAAGTTTTGCTGGTTTTTTGTTTTGCTTTTTTTTTGTTTTTGTTTATTTATCTCTAAATTTTCGCTCTTATTATAAAATATTAGTTTGCAGATTTAAACAAAATTTTACCTTAAGTAAGTAAAAGAAAAAAACGTTAGTTTATTTTTTTTGGACTGAAGTTATGCGCATTTAAAGTTTTGAAAACAAGTGTTTTTCGGTAAATTTATTGGTGTGAGCAGCCATTTTTTAAATAGTAGTTATAAAGTCGTTACTATGACTCTAGCCATGTATAACGAGCAGAACAAGTTAAATTTAAACCAAAAACAATTGTAAAATGTTAATATTTTCATTAATTATGTTGATTTTATATGATTTAAATACAAATTCTAAATATTTGATAGTTTAAATCATACTTGATTATTAGTGGAAGACTTCCAAGATACTGTTGGACTCCATCATATTAACATAAAGACTAAAGGCGGATTCACTGACCACCTTCAGCAAGTTTTTTGTGACAGCTTCCTTGCTCTCTCTGTGGGAATGTGCCGCAGGTCGATTCACTGACAAGTAAAACTCTCAGCAAGTTTTCTGTTTTTCTTTGTCATATTCAATATTGCCAGACTGAATGCTTTTTTATTTTGAAGCTTCAATAATAAAATATGCCAACTTCAACTCAAGAAACTCCATTCTGGCAACACTACTCAAAAAGATTCAGCAAGAAAATTTAAATAAAGTTAATCAAGTCAAAGAGAGTGCAGTAAGTTTTTGCTACTCTCTCATTGAGTGTGTAGAGAGATAGATCACAAAAATTTTCAAAACTTCATATTGCCTTAACCTTTTCCTAACCTTTGATATTGAAAAAACGTTGTTGTTGTTGTTGTTGTTTCTTTGGAACGATTCGTTGGAACAATTAATTGTTCAATTTTGATGATGTCACTTTTATTGGTCGCGGTTTTAATCCAAATATTTCACATTTGAAATTGGCTGTCCTTTTTATTAATTAGTCATATAATTTGAAGTCATTACATTAGTTTTCGTGGAATTCAATTTGGTTAAGTAACTTTGTATGGGAGGTATTTAGTTTAGTTAAATTCTTATTTTTTATTATATGTAACATTCGTTTTGAATTATTTTTGTAAATGTGTTCAATTACCATTATGGTATTTTATTAATGAAGTTATGGGTATGTGATAACTTAAATGGCAAACGTATGTTATAGATGTTATGTCGTCAATATATCTAGCAAATACTGCAGCAATAGCTGCACAAATATTTGGATTGCTTATCGTCGCTTAAATCGGAATTAAAATCTCCACCTAAAAATGCCCAATCCTTTTAATAGTTTTTTGTCATTTACTGCAACATATCTTCAATTAATACTTATAATTGAATGAACCACATTACATAACACAGCTTTTTGGCTTAGTGGGTAGCGTGAAGGACTATCGATCGAAGAGTTGCGTGTTCGATTCTCACTTCTACCAAAGTATTTGTAATGTTATATATTTTGTTAAAATAGATGTCGTTTTGTAAAATTTTACTCAAGCAAATCACAAAACGAGGCGTAAAAAGCTTCGGTTTAAAAAATTATAATTTTACTGTTCACATCTGACGCTGATGGTTCAATTACTTTTGTTTGCTCGCAAAATAATCTTTTTGCGCATGTACATATTTAGTTATTATCATGCACTGAAATTCCGTGCAGTCGTAGTGAATTGGCACTTATTTGATAAGTTGACAATCACCATTCGTTGTGTGTGATACTTTTTTAGGCCGTCAGCGCCTATCTATTTCCACTCTTTTACAACAACTTCAAGATTTTCATGATTGTTGTAATCCGCAGAATCGTTCACAGGCGCAGCTGTACCGCAACAATTTGCTATACTGAAGGTATCTTGTTGGTAATGTGTTGTTGCTTTTATGTGTTGATTTTGTTGGTTTTGGTTGTAGTTGTTGTTGCACTCTTAAAATTTTTTTGGCGATCCCTGTTTTAGTGCATTGAAAGGCATGCTGCCGCTCAAGAGTAAAGAACTTTCTCTGCTATTATGAATTTTTAATGGAAGCACAGAAATCTTTCTGTTTGTTAGTGTTATGCGCACCTTACACGGTCAATCATTTGACGTCAATCAGGTATGTGTGTTAGTAAATATTTATTTGTATGCGTTACACAGACACGTTGATGGCTTGATTGATCAAAATCTAAATTTTTAGATATTTTGCAATGCTGGTCAAGCGGCTGGATGTGTGTAATGCGGCCCATACACACTGCAACCAAAATATTAGTGGAACTGTAACCATATTACGTCTTTTTTAATACATTTGACACACGCGCTGCGATGGTTGCAGCAATCCACTTTACCATAAGGGTCCGATATATCGTATATGTTACGATTTTAATACTTGAATCCGACGTTCCGATATTTGACCAAAATTCTTCAAAATGTTACGATTTCAGAAAAAGTAGATCCGGCGTCCGATTTTGCATATATTTTTATATACATACTGTAGTGGACTAAAGTGGATACATAATTGAATATTTTTAAAACTGTATTAATAACTTTTGTTCAATTTGTGATATCGAAGTGTAATTTTTCCATTGTATATCTTGTACTTTCTTTACTATAAATACGTAAAAAAACTAAATGATTTCGTTCAAGAAACATGAAAGAATTATATATATTTCATAACCACCTTTATTTAGTTTTGTCCAGTCTTTGCCTTTTTTGTTTATCTATTCGTAGTCCCGTTTGATTTGAATGTTTTTGTTGGAAGAACTGCATTACTAATTCATTAAAGAGTAACAAGCCATAAAGCGAACACACATTTGATTTAATTTGATTTTCGTATTAAAAAAAATAATAATATTTAGAACAACCAAAAAAATGAGAAAAATATCAAAAACTCTTAAATATGGAATTGTAAGACTAAGAGGAAAAGGTGAATCATTCCGTAGTATCGCAACAGCTAAACGTGTGCCATAGCACTGTGAGTCTAGTAAGAAAACGGCGAGATGTGGTTGTGGCTGCTAACAAAGGATGTAGACCAAGATTGCTCTTTGACGGAGCTGCTCGTTTAATGAAACGAAATATGATTGCTAGAAACGCCAGAACACCAAAAGTGGTTGCCGAAGCTCTGGAAAAATCGGTAAGTGACCGCACAGTAAGAAGGGCCTTGCAAAAAATTGGACTTGTGTCTGCCGTTGAAAAAAAGAAGCCTGCACTGTCGGACAAGAATGTGAAGGCTCGGATTTGTTTTTGCAAAACGCATAAAAACTGGACAACTTATGACTGTAAACGAGTGATTTGGTCGGATGAAATAAAAATTTATCATTTCCAATCTGATGGAATACAATATTGTTGGAAGAGGCCCGGTGAAACCATTCAGCGACACCATGTAAAGCGAACGGTGAAACACGGTGGTGGAAGTTTTATGGTGTGGGGATGTTTCACTTGGTGGGGCATTGGTCCTCTGGTAAAAATAAAAGGTATTTTGAATAAGGAGTACTTTCTAAGTATTTTGCAGAACAATTTGCGCAGTTTTATTAAAGAGTGCCCTTACCCAGCACCAGAAAACTGCCAAAATTGTGCAAAAATGGCTTGCTGAACAAGAATTCAAGACAATGAAGTGGCCAGCTCAAAAGACCCGTTTTGAATCCTATCGAGAATTTGTGGGCAATTGTCAAAAGAAGACTCTCCCAATACGAACGAGCACCGACCAGCTTAGATGATCTTTGGTCAAGAGTTTCAGTGGAATGGGCTAAGACTCCTCCTCAAACTTTCAAAAATCTTGTGGAAAGCATGCCTGCTCGCATAAAATTTGTTTTAAAGAACAAAGGACTTTGGTCCGAAAATATCAAATATGAACAATACTGGATAAAAGCTGTTACAATTTACAGTATTTTTTTTATATACTTCTTAATGATATAATGTGTTGTATTAAAGTTTTTATTAAAGAAAAATGTTTTAGTATTATGTTTAAAAAAAATCATTTAAGTTTCTATAATAAAAAAATAATAATAACAAATTTCGAAAAATCTTGAATTTATGTATCCATTTTAGTCAGTAGTGGACTTCATATATATGAAAAGAAAAAACTTAGTATAATTAAATTGATGGCAACTTTAAAATAAAAAGATGCGATGGTACTTCTGCATTTCCAATAATGGGAATATTTATTTTTGCATTGTTGAGCTTACCGAATTCCTCAGCTAACGTTGAGCGAACTTTTAGTCAAATATTAATAAAACTAAAGATACAATAGATTAGAGTTACATACAATGGAAGGAACTCTGCATACAAAAGATTATGTGCGTATGAAATCTTTAACTGATTTAGTCTTGGTAAAGAATTGATAAAAAAATTTAATAAAGCAAGGTATATATGACTTCGAAAAAAATATATTTTTTTATACATATTTTTTTCACTAAAATCTAATTTTTTTGTAGTTTTCGCTGGCTTAAAACAACAACATTTTTTCGTTAATTTACTTGGAGCAAAAACTTTACATTTAGAGTTACTTTACTTTACGTAGAGTTAAATTGAAAAATTATGTATTATAGCTCTATGTATTTCATTTTTACCGATTTAAGAGAACTACATTAAACCAAACTGTGTTGCAAATGTATTTAATTTTATTTTTACTCTTCGTTTGTGTGTTCAAAAATATTTTCAAAATGTAATTTATTATAATATATTTTCTATATTTGTAATGATTATTGAATTGACTTTTGAAAAAATGTGCATTATTTAAATAAATAAACCTAAAATATTCGTCATACGTCTAATAAAATGCAATATTTTATTTGTCTTCTTTGTTGTAAAATGCGACGAAAATTTCTTAGTTCTTGTTTTCAGAGTTTCACAAATACGACGAGAAATCCGACGAGCATAGTGCAAAAGTTACGCTGTAAAATTTTTTTTCATGGCAACACTGTAAGGGGGGTTCACATGGTCCTACATGTTGTCACGCCTGGTAGAACAAGCCTTGTATTTGACCGTTCGAACGCTCGATATAGCCGACTGACAACATGTTGGCTTCAATTTGAAATATTTCAAATTCAAGGTTTGCTGAGCAGCCATCCTACCAATGTGAACACGTGTTGGACGAACACGCCAAGCATCGCCATTTAAAAAATAATGGCGCAGACAAGATAACATAAAAAGTTAAGTGTACAAAAATAGAAATGCAAAAAATAAAGCATGAAAAGTGTTTTTGGCAAAAAATACACGGTTTTTTATGTTTACTTAAGATATACATCTTAATTTTTAATTTTTAAGAAAATAATAACAGAAAAAATGTTGGTAGTACAGCTGCTGCCAAATCTACAACATGTTGTCTACATGAAATTTTTTAGCCAAATGAGGTTTGACAGCATGTGTGATCGTTTGGCCGCTAAGCAAAATTTACAGTTATTTACCCATCGTGCCAGGCGTGAAACACGTGTAACACAGCAACAGCGCAGCAAAAAGCAGCAACTGCGACCAAAATATTAAACGTCGAAAATTACCTATTTATATTTTTAAGTCGTGTGAGCAAAATTTTCGTGATATTTTCATAAAGTTCGACTTAAAGGATTAAAAATCAATGTGACATTAAACGTGTTCCACATTTTCGAACTTGTTTTTATTTTATGAGAAAGAAAAAACTAGAAAGTAATAGGTATATATTAATTCCGATTTCTCAGAGACTACATATATAGGTACCACAAACGATTTTCAAATACGAGCGGATATTTTTTCTCATCCTTATTATGTCAAAACCTTTATCAATCAACTTCTCCAACAAAGTAAAAAGAACATTTTTCCGGTTGGGTTTTTCCGGATATTTTTCAATACTTCAGTAAATGTAAAATGTAAACATTTTTTTATTTCACTTCAAATTTCTACTCTTTTGAAAACTGCACTGGTGCGTGACCACTCAAAAAAATGGTTTTGATAAAAACGCCTTTAAAGTTTTAGTAATTACTCAAAATTCGTACAATATGTTCGTATAAGGGTGCGCGAAGAATGGAAAATTTGGGCATTTAGACAGTTTTTCCGGATTCTATCTCTGGTTTATTATTTTTAAGACCCAAAGCATCGAAAAAAAATTTTCGATTTTTTCCAAATTTTTTCTTAGGTTTTCCGCTTTGCGCAACTACTGAAAAGTATTGTAAGAAATTAAAAAAAAAAAAATGATGAAGTTATTTGAATTTTAAAAGGTATAAAAGGTGGAAATAAAATAAAAAAATATCAAAAATATGCATGAAAAACAGCATTATTTTTAATTCGATTGCAAACATTTACAATTTTTATATGCAGATAAGAAGAGCTTTCCAGGTCTATAATTTCAGACATTTTATTTTTTCACAACTATCATGCCAGCCAATATTTTTACCAAAAACTCTATTTTTAGAATTATTGGATTTAGAGTTAATGATTATTTCAAACCATTCCGGCTCACGGACAGTGTTGCCAAAAATTTTCTTAAAAAAAAGCTAAATGAGCCAAAAAAAAGTTAAAAAAGGTTAAAAAATTGTAAAAAGTCTTAAATAAAGCTAAACGGCCCAAAAAAAATTAATTAAAAATTTTTTTTAAATAATATTCAATTCATATTTACATATTTATAAGTAAACATATACATTAACATAAATAAAAACAAAATAAAATAAAAATAATGTATTCTACAACTAATCTGCTAGAATTCTAAAGTAAATAACACATTTTAATAGAGATCTGAGAATTTTAAAATAAAATAAACCTTAAGTTTTACGATGCAAAAATATTACTCAACTCAAAGAGGTTCAACAGTTTATCATTGAAATGATTCTCATTGTCAGATGAGTCCAATTTTTCATAAACTGTCATGCTCTTTTCAAAATATTTTAAGAGGTCTTCTGATGTATCTGAACATTTCTAAAGTCTTGTTTAATAGCGCATTCAGAAAATTTAATTGAATTTTATTTCTTTGCGTAGTTTTAACAACGCTTAGAATTCGTTCAACTTCAGCGTTACTAAAATGCAGCACAAGAAAATAAAATACTAACATCTTTATACCAGAGCTGTAAAGTCTGCATTCATATTCAGAATTTTAAGTACAACTGAATAACGACATAAGAATGCATTCAATGAATGCAAAATTGATTTATACATAAAATTTTTAATTCACATTCAATTTAAAAAAAAAAAATGATTAATTAATCATTTCAATTATTCATTTTCGTTATTCAGAATAATGAATCAATTTTTTTTTAATTCCTTTGAATGCTATTCACAAAGAATGCCATTCACAAAGAATTACAGAATTTTCAATTATTCTATTTTTATTCATTATTCATTTTTTATTCGTTATTCATTTTTTATTCTTTATTCATTTGTTATTCATTATTCATTTTTTATTCGTTATTCGTTATTCATTTTTTATTTATTATTCATTTTTTATTCATTATTCATTTTTTATTCATTATTCTTTTTTTATTCATTATTCATTTTTTATTCATTACTCATTTTTTATTCATTATTCTTTTTTTATTCATCATTAATTTTTTATTCATTATTCATTTTTTATTCATTATTCTTAATCTTATTCATTTGTTATTCATTATTCATTTTTTTTCATTATTCATTTGTTATTCATTATTCATTTATTATTCTTTATTCATTTGTTATTCATTTTTTTGTCATTGCTTAGGACTCGGGCTGTGTTTTTTTTTATAACAGCACTATTCTGGCAAATTGTTAACCAGTATTTTTAATATTTCTATGTTTTTGTTGTCATTTTTTTATTTCAAAACAAAATTTTAAGCTCAAAAATAAAAAATGTTGATAAAAATTGTCAACTGCTTTTCAGTTTTTGACAATTTCATTAACAAATTTTGTTTTTTGAGCTTTAAATTTTGTATTGAAAACAACAAACATATAGAAATATTCAAAATGCTGATTAACAATTTGTTAATTTGCCAGAATAGGGCTGTTAATTTGACGATATAGATAACAACAGCAAAAAAATTTTTATAAATATCTTAAGAAATCAAAAAAAAAAACATAATAGACAAACCTAAATCATCGTGTCTACAATCTTTTGGTGGAAGAATTCGGTGGAAATTGGTGAGAGAATTCGGTGGCATTAAAAGCATGATTCATTTGGGCCTTACTAGTTTCTAAACGTACGCTTGATCTCTGTTGTCTTAACTTATGAAGAACCAATTCCTCACACCCCGCTGGAATAAGTTTATCGGTTATGACATCAAATTTAAGAGTATGTAGTTGGTTACTTCGGTTATCCATTTACCACTGGGACGAAGAAGCAAGCTCGGCATTAATTCGCTGGAAATAGTCATGACTGCGTGCTTAAGCTAAGAATTTTATTAACACTTAACCTACCGATATTTCTTCTATACCTTTTCCTGAACCTCATCATCAAATTACTGGTAATTAACATATCCATCATTTTTATTATTAAACGCAGATAACGGTTTATTTATTATTAAATGTATTTAATGTATTTATAATGGTATAGAATGAAAAACCATGTATAGATTCGAAAAACAATAATAGCAGGTCAGATTTACCGATTGCGGTCAGTTTAGTGTTAACCTAGTTTGTGTTTTATATAATTTTCTATATTAAGCCATCGATATAAAAGTACAAAAAATTATTTTGAAGTTCTCACCAGTTTTTGGTAACTTAAATTGTACAAACTTTAATTAACAGATATCTTTCTGTTCCTGAATTTAGAGAACGACGCTTTTTATATCAAGTTTTATGTTGGATTTCTTAAACCAATTATTAAATGAAAATACTTTAATTGTGAGCTATTGAGATCAAATAAGTTTGAAGAAGGCAAAAACAACTCTGTATATACTTATGTTTATTAACTTTATAATTTTTTTTTCTGTTCTTGTCAATATCGTCAAATTGATAAGCAATGACAAAAAAATTAATAACAAATGAATAAAGAATAAAAAATTAATAATGAATAACAAAGGAATAATGAATAAAAAATTAATAATGAATAAAAATTGAATAATGAATAAAAAAAATAACGAATAAAAAAGAATAATGAATAAAAAATGAGTAATGAGTAAAAATGAATAATGAATAAAAAAAGAATAATGAATAAAAAATAAATAATGAATAAAAAATGAATAATGAATAAAATATGAAAAATGAATAACAAATAAATAATGAATGAAAAATGAGTAATGAATAAAAAATGAATAATGAATAACAAATGAATAAAGAATAAAAAATGAATAACGAATAAAAAATGAATAATGATTGAAAATAGAATAATTGAAAATTCTGTAATTCTTTGTGATTGGCATACTTTGTGAATAGCATTCAAATGAATAAAAAATTTGATTCATTATTCTGAATAACGAAAATGAATAATTGAAATGAATAATTACTCATTCTTTTAAATTGAAAGTGAATTAAAAATTATATTTATAAATCAATTTTGCATTATTGAATGCATTTTTTTTTTTTGTTATTCATTGATTCATTTTTTTGTGATTTAAATCAAAATTAATGCATTCTTTTACAGCTCTGCTTAATACAATAGATTTTCTTAAACAAACGTTCAACGCTTTTTCAGTTACACACTCTTCAAGGCTTTAAACATCCTCTAAGCAACCTTGCTGAAATTGTTATTCATAACCACTTTTTTATTCATTGCTTAATTTTGTAAGGTTTGTGTTTGAACAATCGAAACTCCCTTACGAAAACGAAGAATTCTAATACATTTGCGAATCTATTACTGAAAAAAGTCGCATATGGAGCATGTATATGATATAAATATCATATACATCAACCGTAGTCGAAAAGACGCCAAAAAAGTTAAGGTTACATTTACGCAGCCTTTAAACACAAATTTCGGCGTTTAAGTTACGCAGATCTTACACAAGCCGGAAAAACATTTATGAATAACGATGTGCTGTTTAAAGTTAAGTTAAGTTTCCAAGTTAAGCAGCCTTTAAAATAAGATTATGAATAAGGGCGCATTTATAGTGGCGACTTGTTGCTGGACCGGACCGAACCGAGAAGGAAAGCTGGAAAACGCTGCACATACAATCATATGAAACAAGCTCAAAGTGCGTATAGTACCAGCCGAGCTGGCAACTTCAAGTGACTTGTGCGCTGGTTTCCATCTTCCCGATTGTTGCTTTCTCGCTCGCTCGCACGGTTTGCTTATGTTTTGATTCATTTTACACGTTGCTTACTTATTACTTTTGTTAAATAACATGAAATGGAAAAAGAAATAAGGAAAACAATTTTTTTTTTGCTGTTGCTACTTTTCTTCGTCTTTTCCTTGTTTTTATTGTGCACAAAAGCAAGTGTGTAAAATGAAAAAACGAATAAAAAGGGATTTTTCCAACAAAGTTGGCAACGTTGGCGGTAGCAAACTAAATTCCTCGGAAAAATATTGATATACGAAAAAACAACAAATTGCAGCACACTTGACTGCCAGCGTCGCGTCGCGATCGATTCTGTATTTCCTTGAATTCATTCATTCTAAAAAAACAAAGAACCACACGATAGCAACAAAGAAGACCAACAAGAAAAGTAATAAGCATACAAGAACACGAAATAGCGCTGAGTTGTTATGCTGTATATTCTTGACCGCAAAAAATACAAACAGAAACATAACTTTAAAGAAGCAACGAAGATAAATTACTATCAACTGTTGCACACAGAAAACAAAAAGAGATAGTGAAAAAAGCTAAACCAGCCGGTGAAGCAATTCGTCGATTAGCGGCTGCAAGTGCATTTCATCTAAAACAGAGAATCGAAGATTATCAAATTTTCTTATGTGCGCTCTTGTTTAGATTAGTTTTGTATTGCTTTGTTGCAATATCAAAAATAATAAAACAAAAACAAAACCTAAAGAAAAAAGTTAAGACCAGTTGGATGATCAAGTGGCTTCATGCGGCTTGAAGTCATAGCATAGCATCAAAAAATCTTGTTCCAGCAGCTGATGTACGTTTTTTTAATGTGCGTTCTTTCTACGATCTTCTTTTTTGTCAAAAAAAATTTGAAATAAAAACACAACAAGAAGGCAACAAAAACCAGCAGAAAACACTTGCGAAAAAAGTCGAAACAAGCTGGTACCTCAAGTAACTTGAAACGACTTGCAGTTGCAGGAAGCGCGTTTCAGCAGCGTTTTTCGCATTTTCGTCTCTGCACTTGTTGGTTTGAGGAAAGTAAAGTGAATGAACGAAATCATGTGGCTTTTTTGATGCTTCGGTTGCAAAAATAAACAAACAAAAAACTAATATATGCAAACAAACCCAAAATAGTCAAAACCAGCTGAAACAAGTCACCAGCGACAAGCGCGCACTATACGCACTTCCAGCTGCTTTTGGCAGGACGCGTTTCCAGCTCGGTCCGGCCCAGCAACCAGCTGTCACTATAAACGCGCCCTTAGGCTGTAAATGTACTAAGTCAGTGAAACAATTTTGAAAACCATTTGAAGGTTTCAGAAACTAAAACTTCGAAGAAATTCGAAGCACTAGAAATGGCCAGTTGAATAGAATGACAAGCGCGTGATACAAGTATTATATTTGAGCTGTGTTTCTATAAAAAAGTAATCACTCCAAACGCTAGCGTTGGCCGTGCCATTTCTTTTATTTGTACTCTTAATTTCACAAAAAAAAAAATCATTACACAGAATTACAATTTACGGTTGCATTCACAATAACACAAACATTTATTGGAGTGAACATTGAACGGAACAACGCAAAAGGTTCTGTTGATTGTTAAATTCAAGGCGACAACGTTCTGCTATGCTTTCTATATGTTTTTTTCCAACACGGGGGTTACACGAGCCAGTACTGTTAAGACAGTAAAAAATACATATTAGTTGTCAAACTTTTTATCTGTGTATAAGAGTCCAGTCATTTGGTAAGACAGTTGGCAAGACAGTAGAGAAAATAGTAAAAAATTAAAATTTTATGAAGAAAAGTTTTGTTAAAATTACGAGCACGCCAAAGTATTAAGTAAATTTCCAATTAGTTCTATTAAATTTGTTTGTCTTCTGTCATTTGATATGCTTCATATCATTGTACTCTCCTAGCTACTGTCCTGCCAACTGTCTACAAAAAAGTTAAGACAGTAGAGCAGACAGTAGCAAAAGTGAGTGTGTGTGGGTAAAAATTTTTGAATGTGTTGCAACTGTCTTAACAGTACTGTCTCGTGTAACCCCCAAGAAAAGAAAATCTAAAAAACAAAATTCGTAATTCATAAAGAAAATTTTAAGGAAATGAAGTTATATTTCTTTTATTATCAAAAAAGGCTAAAAAAGACTAAACTCGATTTTCGGGCTTAAGGAAAAAAAAAGGCTAAATCTAGCCTAAAAAAAGCTAACTAGGCAACACTGTTCACTGCTCTGCTATCGTTAGAGTCAAAATATTTGAGAAATAATCGTAACATAAACTAAGGATTGTTCTAAGAAACCCGAACAATTTTTTTTCTATGGAGCATTAGGCGCCTTAATGTATATGTATATTTACCTCTGTTAAGAAACTGCTCAATATCATTTCAACCCTTGTTCGGCCCTTGTTTTTAATTTAAACTTAAATTTAATTCTAGGTACATTTAACAAAGGAATACTTTAAATCTATAGATACCTATAGATACCAATCACCATTTACAAGGATTAACAACTAACCTATTTAATTCAATTGCTTTTCGAAATATGTATGTATATGTTAAAATATTTCTAATATGTGCCATAAGTATAATTACTTATTTTCCATTCCTACAAATTATTTCATTCGTTTTAGAGTTATATTCAATACATATTTGCTTTTTATTTTTCGTTGAATAAATCGATTTTAAAATAAGTGTGGCTTTTATACCGTGGCACCTGGTTGACAGCCAGAATGTAGAAACATGCATTTTTGTCGCTGTTGTTTTTGTTTTATATGCAGTTTAATTAAATTGTGGTTGTAAATAATTGAATAGTGCGATAAACGTGCGCCTGACGCATAGACATACACACACACACACACACACTTGCACAGCTAGTGAAGCTCCGTAGAGCTTCGACCAAAAGAGCAGCAAAGCATTTAATATCAGAGCTAACAAAGTATCGCATATTTTTTTCGCGTGGGAACTCTGTAGCGGGATAAACGTTTTATGTATTATTTATTAATTTTGTACAAAATGCGGGCAAATCGCTTCATTGATCAGTCAGAATTTGAGTTTACAATTCAGTGAGTAGGTGAGTCAGGCAACCTCCACCTCGTGGCATGATTGTATATTATAGCGCTCATTTCTCGCTAAAACCATTATTTAAACCATTTCTGATGCGTTTTTGTTGCTTGCAAAGTTTGTCAAATTTTACGGCCAACAAGTTTCGCTGCGCCTGGAAAAATAAAAATACAAAAATAAAAAATGGAACCTCAAGCCACTATGGCTCACATCGAGCCCTAACCGCAAAATTAATGCAAGCGCCACTTTTTCCGAAGCTCACTTTTAAATAGAAAATAATAGTTTAACAAATAAACTATAAAATTCCAAAATTTAATTTAGTTAATCCATTCTAAAGTTATGTCCATCACAAAAATCAAGTTTACATGTTATGTAGACAAAGCAAGAAAAATGCTTCTCCTGTAAAATTTTGTCCCTTGCGTTACTTCGGCGGTTAGGGCTTGACATGGATGTAATGACTGTCTTGTTGTTATGGCCGCCCCATTCTGTACCATTTGCTTGCCAGCCAATTAGCTTGAATCCAAGGTCGTACGCAGTGGGGTGCAGATGGCCCCTTAGACTTAAGCAAAAGAGAAATAACCTTTAAACATCCACATATAAAAAGAATTTATTTGCGTTGACATTATATTTCATAAATCCTTGATATAAATTTTATAACATAAGTTACTTAGCTTTAGTCTACTCATTACTAATCTTCGTTTAAATTAGTATTCGTTTTCGACTTTGCTTTCCTAACTACACTCACGCTCAAAAAAAAAAGCCGAGTTAATAATTTGATAACTAATATTATTTTTCTTGAATTATAACACAGTGTGCCAAAACCATAAATAAACAAGCACATCAAAACTTTATAAAAATTCTTAAAGAAGAAAGTGTTGAGAGTCCATCGCACTTGATTTGACCTCTCAAGGTCATCACAATTTTTTCAACTTAGTAGGCCGCGCTCCGCCATAGTTAGTTAATTAGTTTTATGACCTATGAAATTATTACATGAATTAAATTGTGACCAAATAAGTTTAATTAATGTCAAATTGGTTAAATAATCTAATAATTGATCAATTTCGGTCAAAGTCATGTGTAATTGAACATTTGGTTGTGAAAATAGCCACCTTTCAGTTAGAACACTAGCTTCTGGCGAAGCAAAAACTCGTTTCATTTCTATGGTGCATTTCGACAAACTATCGAACACCAATGAATATTGAAATAAATAAAGAAGCAACTAGAACAGATGGCAACCCTTGATAGAGTTGATGGCGGTGATCTATAAATAGCCTACTGCTTTGAAATGTCACATGATTAGCAGGCATACAGTTCAAGGGAATGAATTTAAAAATCTGGGCACTCATATACTAGTTTAAACAGTGAGTGATCACAGCTTAATCACTCAAAGACTACTGAAGAGGAATATGTAGCGATTTCCGAAACAGACTGTCTGGTCAGCTAAGTGATTGACTCTATACAGAGTTGTTGTTGTTGTAGTTGTTGCCTTCTTTAAAAACTTACTTGATCTTAAAGCTCACAATTTAATTCAAAAGTGAATTTTATTTTTCATGTGCAATAGACCAAATCGCTGTAAAAATGCAATTAATGTCACAATTAATGGCACAACAAAATTCGAACACATCAACTAGAGAAATAAAAAGGAGTTTTTTGATATCTCCAAAATTGTCTGAGCTATGATGTCATTTCGATGATTTTTTTGTTAAAGACAGAAAGATCGATAGTTAAAAAACTTACACATAAAAAGAAGAAGTTGCAATGACCCCAGTTTTTTCAAAAATATCAATTCTTTAGTTCAAATTTGGAAAAACTTGATTAAAAAAGTACTTCTGTTTATATTATACTTGGTCTTTTTAAATAGACCCTTTCCCCTCTTACAAAAATTCCTGCAGATGCCCTTGCCTGAGTCATTAAAATGTTGCTCTTAAAACATCCACAAATCGTCCTAACACAGACATGCTGGGAATTTTTTGGTCTGTATTTGGTCAGCTTTTACCTTTTCATCAGGTTGTTGTTGTGAGGTAATTCCTTTGTTCTGAATCGATTTGATTACTCCTTCTAAAGTGGCTACTAAATGTGAGGGGCCTTAAATACAATTCAGATTCATTTGAGTGACTTCCAAAACAAAAAAATCAATGGGAAGGTGAGCCAACAAAGCTATTGTCTGGTTTATTTTATGGTTTTTGACATAATTTGTGATTTAATTAAAAAATTTTAATAGAGTTTAAAAGGAATTTTGCATAACCAAAGAAAGAAATTAATTTTGTATAATGCTATTCCTTAGAAAGGTATTAAAGAACAGACTGTATGTGGGTGATGTCAAAGGTATGCATCAGAGACCTGCAACGAGTAGTTATAAATTGAGTTGACTCGAGTATATACGTATTAATTTGCCTTCTACTTCATATTCGGACTCATTCCAACATGTTGTTATACGTATAACACGCAGCTTAATTGTAATGCTTCATAAGCCTTACTCCAACGCCCAGTCGTACGTAGTCGATAACAAGTTGCGTACAACATGTTAATAGCCTTCAAACGAATTATCGTGACTTTTGTAGGGTTGCCATCTTTGGCGTAAGTTAAGAATTTTAGTTTAAATCTTATTATTGAATTATTCTGATGTTGTTGATTGTGTCGTAACACTATACATAACGGTACGATATGAAGAGCTACGGGATTGTTTTATATAATTTTTTGGAGTTAAGTGCGCCATTATTCTTTCGATTGCTGACTGCATCAAAGCGTGTTAAGTAAGTTTAAAATATGTTGTCAACACCTGAATATATAAAATACCCTAGGAAAATTAAAATCAAATAAAAAATCAAATCAGGCTTGGCTTAGCAAACATATAAAAAAATATTCATGAAAATATTAGTTCAGAAATTATTATCGATTCATACGCACGTTCATTTCTTTTAAATATATGTAATTCGGTTTTCTCGGTTCGATATAATTTGTTGTATGAATTTATTAATTTTAAATAAATATTCAAACGCTAATTTATACAGCGTGTTTTTAGTTCAGCGTGTTTATAAATAATAATATAAAATTTAAGAAAACAAATATTTTTGTATGCATAACCTTAACAATAGTAGTTTACCACTTATTGATGATTTTAATGACTGAATTAAAATTTTTTATTTTAAGCTTTTATTTTATGCTTATGATTTTCATGATTTTGAAGTGTGTGAATATAATTATTTTAGTTAGTTTAAATAAACAAACCTCATTAAATTGATATGTCTTATTAATTCTTTCGAAGAAGCTCCCTTTATATACAAGGTGTGTTGTCTTCGTTTTTGCACCATGGCATAAATCGCACAGAAAAGTTCCATAAAGACATGTTTACCGCAACTTAAATAAAGGCAAGCGATTTATATTTATTTCATTAAAAAAAATTCGGTGGTAACCCTTTTACTCTTCTAACAGCGACAGAAACAGAGCGTTAGTTCAAAACAGCCACAGCGTTTTCATAGAAAAAAACGCTAGTAATGAGCTATGGGACTGCTACTTGAGCTATGGGACTTCTGTTTGAGCTATAAGTATTTGGTATGATTTATAACAAGTTTTGATGTTGAAGTCAGTATTAGGTTGAATTATGACGTTCGATTGATGGATCAAACAATGAACGATGTGTTACTCTCTGGCAATATTTGGAATCAGTAGAAATCCAAGTTTTTTAGCGAAATAAGAAAAGGGCTAGTAACTGTTTATAGAGAAAATCCAAAAGCACGAAAAAATACACCTATATTGGAATGATTACGGTCTAAACTATTCAAGCTAAAAGTGATAATTTTTTCAAATTCTTTGTTTGTTTGCAAAATCTAACAACTATTTGAGTTCAAGTTTTTTTCATGCTAATTGGACTTAGTTATGTTAATTTTATTGGTTTGTGTTATTTTTTCTTTAATGGTTTGAACTCGTTCAGTGATTATTGAAATATCACTGTCAACGTTCTTCCTTTTGCTTATTTAAACATTTTATTTAGTTTTTGAAATAAAAACCCGTTATTACTGTGAGCTTAAGTTTCACCAATTTTGGAATTTTCTAAAATCTTTTGATATACGCTTAACAGATATGAAACTTAAGTATAGTAGCAATAAGCTTTTAAATAAAAATTAAATACCTTGCACTTCTTTGCCGAACGATTTGTTAAATGTACTAAATGGGTTTAGACTTTGAAAAACGATGAATTATACCATAGTATTTGCCAAAAAAAATAATTGTAATATAATTGGGAAAAATTACGATTAATCTGCCGATTCTGAGAGTTCATATATTTTTGATGATTCCATATTAACATGTTAATTCTGCAATAAAACCAACAGCAGGTGGTCAGCAGGAAACAAATGTAATATGACGCGGCAAATCTGGCTCAAACTTACCGTTAAGCGTTCAAAAGAACTCATTTCCCTTAGCAGAGACCACATCAGTACCATGGGTCTTTACAGGGCACTGCCTGATCGGCAGACACGCTCCGCAGAGGTCAAACATTCCCCACAATGACTACTGTAGAAGCTGAGCGATGAACACGAGGCTACATTTCCTCTGAACATGCGCAGCTCTGGCTGAAAAACGCTTTCTTCACTTAGGCAACCAGTTCTTCAATGGCCTTGACAAATTCACGGAATTTCCGGTATACGAAATCTAAGCCTAAGATTCTAAGCGCATTCTTTTCGGAAAAAATATTGTGACCTCACAGAACACAGACTTTTTTAAGATTCTGACCTGAATTTACAGAATGTTGACCTTTCTTGAGAAATGAACGGAAAAAATTAAATATTTTTTTATATCTCTTTTTTTTAAAAGATTAAAGAACCAAGGCATATGCCTTATACAAACCAGGTTTGGTCTTTGACCTGAAAGGAAAGGAACAGATTATTTAGGTGAATTGATTGGAACCATACGTGAATTATTGATTAGGCGAAACAAACGTGAAAGACAATTAGGGTATTCACAAGGAGTAATAACATGTCATAATGTCATATTGTCCTAAGATTTTACACTATTTTAAGCATTTTATTGTTGCCTTCCATATAAAAAAGTACCAAGATATTACAACTCTGAAAGCTATGTTAATTGAAGTGTCGTAATCAATCAGCTGTTTCTTATTTGCATTTATTTATCTTGTAAATTTTAGTTGTAAAATGTTAGGACAATTAGACAATATGACATGATAGCACACCTTGTGAATACCCTAAATATGAATTGCTTTTAACCGAGGCTAGTGTTAATTCCACATTTTCCACAATTTAGTTGTGGATTTTTAGTTTTCCATTATTCTTAAATGTAGGAAAGAACAAAGAAAGTGAAAAGAATCATGCCCGAACCGGGGACCTATGGGTTGATAGTCTAGCGCAATCTCTACTAGACTGCAAAGGCCGACAATTGGTATTGGCTGCACTGTTATTTGATTACTATACAGCAAAATGCTAAACCGCCGAATTTTACAGGTCAGAAAATTCTGCATTTGTTATACTTTTGCGGTCAGAATTTTCGAGAAAAGAACACGATTTATTTTAAGATCCACATTTTTTTTTAGAAAGGAACGGAAAAAATACAAAACTTTTTTCCAGAAAAGAATGCGCTATTTGTAAATAGCTCAAATAAGTTTAATTCCTTGCCATATGGCAACGACAGGGTGTTTCGGGTTAATTCCTCAGGAATGGAATTAAAAAATTGTAAGTTCCATTCAGGAATTACAGGAATTACATTACAGGAATTGTAATTGGTAATTGAACGCCTCAATTCCTTAGGAATAGAATTAGAGAACATCGCTATGTTATTAGATTAATAAAATTTTGTGAAAAAGTCGGCGGAATTGAACCAGGCAGCATAGCAGATATATATTTTGAACTAACTCAAAATTTTGTATAAAATTAAAAAATTGTCATCTTCGATAATACATTTATTTGTATATATTTCATTAACCAACTAACAGTGAGAGTCAAGTAAAGTTTTCTAATATATAATGAAGTAGTTTTGAGGTAATGAAAAAGTAATTAAAATCTTAACTTCAAATTACAATTCCTGTTATAGAATTGACGATTTTTTGCAATTCCATTTTTGAGGAATTGAAAAGCTCAGTTACCAATTACAATTCATGTAATGAAATTGACCATTTTTTCAATTCCATTCCAAGGAATACTTTTCTCTATCTTACTTCTTATTATTACCTTTAAGCACATAATCAGCCCTATTACTGAGTCCATCGTAGTATTATTGTCGTAGAAACTACGAAAAAGGCATCACTGAGCTCATTTGTAGTGCCGTTGGTAGATTTTTGAAGTAATTTGTTACGACGTGTTTTGGTTGTCTGGAAAAATTTTTAAATAAAATTCAGAAGGAATAACGACCTTTCTGTATGAATTTTATTCAAAATTTTTTCCGACTACTCAAACACGAAGTAACAAATTCTTCAAAAATCTACTGAAATCCTATTACAACGGATTCAGTGATAGGGCTGAATAAGTTTTTAGTCAAATCTTTGCATAAGTTTGCAATAAAACCAAAAGATATACGTATAATTGCAGCGAATATATTGCATACTAATGACCAGCGTTGCTAGATGTTTTTCTTTAAAAAACTGTAAATAAAAATAAACTGTATTTTCAACAAAAAAACTATAACTCTACCCAAGCAACTTTACTTTTGTTTGAATAGATTTTTTAAATTTATTAAAATTAAAATAATTATAAAATTCATATATAAAAACCCAAACAATAACATGTGGCAACAACACAGGCAGTGTAAAAAACTTTTTATTTTTTTTTTATGCATTTGCACTTTTGAATAGCACTTGATCACATTTCGTTTTTTCCAGACATGCACAATGAAATCAAACATTTTTTTGTTGTTTTGCTGAACATGGAATATTAATTATCAGAATTGTGCATTTTTCTAAAACCGATAAAGAAAATATCAAAACAAATCTCGTTTTGTTGAAAAACGAAATTATCACAAAATAAAAATTTCGTTTCCTGTTTATTAAATTAAAAAAAAATCTTTTCGTTTCTCTGATAAAGTCGAAGTTTTTTCCGTCAATGGTATAATAGACTTAATTAATTTTCGTAAATTGACTTCATATCATATTTAATACAATTTGATGCCATTCTTTTTTAGGATATTTTTTGTTCCTATACCATATAAAACCTTTAAAGCCGGAGCATTTATTTTATATAAATCTGATGATATAAGCGCCGACTTCACAGGTTTTATATTCATGGATAAATTAATATTTTATATGAAATTAATACAAAATAGAAAGAATTTATAGTAATAAGATTTCCATTTTAATAATACTTATAAATAAATTAATAAATTTGACCAAGAATTAATGTGAAAAGTAATTTAAAATTAGTTTTTACTTTGTAGTGGTTTTGAAGTTGGTTTCTTATGTTAAAAAGTTTTTATTTCTTCCTTTTTAGAGATTATGATAACAATTTTCCCATTTTCCCAACTGAAAAACAGTATTTTTCTTATATTGACCCGCCCATTTGGTCAGTAACGCCCACTTTCTTGACCGTACATTTTCATAATTATGCCTAACCCTGTACCTAATTTCAGTATCCTAGTGTCAATATTATTCGAGTTATGGCGTTTTTCTAATATTGCCACGCCTTTGTCGAACAACGCCCACTTTTTGACCGTAGTTTGTAATAATTGTTCCAACCCTTGTACCCATTGCCAGTACCCTAGTGTCAATATTTACTGAGATACAGTATTTGCCTTATATTGCCACGCCCTTTTGTCCAAAAACGCCCACTTTCTTCACAGTAAATTTTTATAATTATACCTACGCCTGTACCTAATTTCAGTACCCTAGTGTGAATATTTTTCGAGTTACAGCATTTTTATTATATTCCCACGCCCTTTATCGAATGACGCCCACTTTTTTGACCATAATTTGTAATCATGGTTCCTAACCCTGTACCAATTTCCAGTACCCTAGTGTCAATTTTAACTGAGATGCAGTATTTTTCTTATATTGCCACGCCCTTTTGTCCAACAACGCCCACTTTATTCACAGTAAATTTTTATAATTATACCTACGCCTGTACCTAATTTCAGTACCCTAGTGTGAATATTTTTCGAGTTACAGCATTTTTATTATATTCCCACGCCCTTTATCGACTAACGCTCACTGTTTAAACATAACTTTTAATAATTGTGCCAACTCCCGTACTAAATTTCAGTATTAATGTTATTCGATATAACATTATCGATACGAACAAAACATATTTTCTCAAGGTATGATATGGGATATTAATTAATTTGATCAATCAGGTAGTTGAGGCCGAAATAACAAATCAGGATACGGTATCTTCTGATGATGCATTTAATAACGCTTTGATAAACTTCATAAAATCAAACTGCTAAACAGAAACTTTTTTTAATTACAAAAAGTTAAAAGGTAAACCTATAAATTTAATCTGTAAAAGTTAGTAGTTGCGTTAATATTGAGAGTTCACTAGCAGGCCCTATCAGAGGGGAGGGCAGAAGAGGCTAGAGCCCCGCATCTGAAGGGGGCCCCCAAATTAAGAATATAATGTAAGAAAAAATTAAACAAAAATGTGCAAATGAAAAAATTCCTACTGGACTTTTAAATGTTGAAATGTAGTATAGGAATTTCATTCAAATTTACTTTTAACCCGATCAATGAATATTGAGTCTGACATAAAAAATATTATAGAGTCAACAGCAGTTGACTTTATTGACTTTACTTTTAAGCAGTTATTGATTCCATTTTATATGGTCTAAGAAAGCGATTTAAAACACTTGAAATTCGTTTCCATTTCTCTGTCAATATAATAAACTGAGCTGCGAAGACCTGCAGTCAGCAGCACGAACATTTCAGAAAACGTTCTGGAAAGAAATGTCGCATGAGAAAATTATATTTCTCAAAAGAATACACTCAGTCAAAGAATATATTTCAGGAAATATATCATCTTTTTAGATGACGGTGCATGCATGCTTACATTAGAGTGGTCCCTATTTGTTTTCAGAGGTAATGAATAACGGAACGGAATTTTATTTCTCTACAAAACAGAAGTAAATTGGGAAATATTCATAAAAAGATATTGATATTAAAACGTGCCACAAGTGATTTTAAAGTTTGAAATCTGATTAATATGGGCAAAAGTTGTCATTTTTTTTAAATTTGAAGAAGATTGGTATGCATCACGTTCTTATTAATTAATTTTTTTTCAAAATGAGTTATTAAACATGAAAATTTGACAAAAACTGCCAGAGTTGTAATTAATCTTCGAAAAAAAATTGCAAAAATCCAAATTAGACGATTTTTCAATAAAATGCATTGGTAATATTTTTTAACTCGATTTTTTTAAAAAATCCTTAAAGTGGCATTTATAAATCTTAGGAACTTGACTTTTTTCAAAAATCTTCCGAGTGGCTTTTCTGGCAAACCGAACACACAAAAAATATCATAACGGAATCGGAAGAAAATTAAAAATATTTTTTTGAGATTTATTAAAATAATTTTAAATGAGAACTATATGTTTTTGGATTTTGTATGATTTTTTTTTTGCTACTTTTCATACGTCCTTGCGGCGGCAAAAGGGTCTCTTCTAAAAAATGTTTTTAAAGCGCTACTTACAACTACTTTGAACAACTTACTACTTTCCCTGCTGTGAAGCCTAAAATACCTTTTTTCAAAATATTTTGCTATTAAAATAATATATTGATATTAAAATTAAGTCATGGCCATGACACATTATGGTATGGTATGGAATGGTAACACGGTCAGGGTGGCATACTTTTTCAAACCTAGAGCGCCGATTGTAGTAAATCGGCCTCTGGCTCGACCATTTGACAAAATCGTTTAAATGTCCTTTCTATGCTGAACATAAAGCCGTATATAGCAGGAAAAATTTCAATTATAAAAGATGCGTTTTCACAACAAAAAGCTAAAATGACAGTTCTCAAATAATGTTTTATATAATATTGAACTATTTTTTTTAATAAACATGTCTTGTATACATTTAATAATTTTTTCAAAGAAGTTGGGGGGCCCCAAAAAATGCATGCCCCGGGCCCCTCACGGGCTCTGAAAGGCCCTGTTCACTGGGTCAAATAATTTTTTATTATTTTTCGTTTATAAACAACACTGTCACCAGAAGTTCGAAAAATAACTTCTGAAAAATAGTTATTTTTGCTAGAATTGAGAGCATTTATAGATTCGCAAAAATTGAAATTTGAAAAGCGTTTATATTCTTTAACCCGAAAACGAGCAAGTTACCTGTAGCTCTTTAGCAAAGCGGGATAAGACACCGTAGCTCAATTTCCTATATAATATAGAGAAAAACAAAAAGTATCAAGTCTTTTGCGGTATTAAGTATCGAGAACGAGCTTTTTGAGTATCAAATATAAAATACTCAATACCGAAAAATTCCCCATCACTATTCTGCATCGTCAACCGGATCTTTTCCATTGGAAAGATTGTGCAGTAGACAGAACTTTGATGTCTGGAAGAGGCAAGCTAAGTCTTGCCTTGTCATCAAAGCATGCTGGAAAGTTGTCGAAAAGGGTGTCGCTGATGAAAAGGACCATGACATCAACGAGCGTGCGTTAGCTGAAATTACGTTGATGGTGGACCCTAGTAATTTCGTACACACCGCTACTGCAAAAACAGCCAAAGAAGCTTGGGATTGTCTCGTACATGCTTGCGAGGATACGGGACTCACAAGAAAAGTTGAGCTGCTTAAGCATCTAATCCACATCAACAGCGTCGCTGATGTTTGCTCGACTGCCCGACGATTTTAAGCCTTTGGTGATGGCTATTGAAAACTCTAAAGAGAAACTTACTGTGGATGCTGTTAAAAACCTGTTGCTTCAAAACAAAAAATTCGACTGCCGAGCGACAAATGAATTGGTATTGTTTACAAACAACATGAAAAAAGGTAAAAACCTAAGCCAAATTAAATGTCATTCCTGTGGTGTCTTGGGACATACTTCGCGAAATTGTCGCAATAAAATTAATCGCAAAAATTCGACGAATAATGAAATGGAAATGAACATTTGATAAAATAGTTTTGTCGTTTTTATTTCACGTAGTGTCTGCTACCACCCGAGTCCACATACCAATCGATAGAACAGTTCTATTACATTCAAATCCTTCGGATCCTTCACTATTAAATATAAAAAATATTGAAAAAAGGTTGCGCTTTAAATAAAGCGCTGGTAAAAAAATTAAATCGAAACGATGTAATGCAGGCAGCAGTGAAGGATCCGAAGGATTTGAATGTGGTAGAACTATTCTATCGATTGGTATGTGGACTCGGGTGGTAGCAGACACTACGTGAACGACAAAACTATTTTATCAAATGTTCATTTCCATTTCATTCGAACGAGATGGTTGTGCAATGTGATGTAAATTTGCTTTTAAAAAGTGAAGATGGATGGCTTAGAAGCAAAAGTGAAAAAAACGCTGAATAGGCCAAAACACGCTTCAAGCATCTAACATGCATGCATCTGACATTTGAGATTGCATATACATACATATTCTTATGAAGTAGCCCACATATAAAGCATGCATGCCTGAAGCTGCTCAACTTTTATATTTTTGAAGGCATCAAAGCATTGACAGACAAGCATCAACTAGCTTTGCTTGAAAAAGCTATATTAACACACCCAATTGCAATTATTGATTGTTTGAATTATTTTAAATTTAATTTAATGTATTTCCTCGACTTTTTGTCAAACATTATTGTTTAGTTTCAACATTTTCGGCATTTTTTACATATGAAGCATGCTTTACAGATATGATGCATGCTTGAGGCATGCATGATTTCTATTTGTTTTGGCCTAATATGTGCCTGGCTTATGTGCGAACCTTATGCGAAAGACGACTGCTAAATTTTTGACAAAAAAGGATATATGATAGCTAAGCCAACAGTTCACAACGATCTCTATCTTTTGATATCCACAGTAATTATAAAGGAGAATAAGGCACTTATTGTGAATAATCAATACAGTTTGTGGCATCGTCGTCTAGGCCAAATATGTGATAAAAATTTACGCGCTTTCAAGAATTTAAGCCGAGGCATTAATTTCAACAATGCTGAAAGTAACTAGTGCATCGTGTGTCTGAAAGGAAAGCATACAGGAAAACCCAGTAAAGAAGTTGGTACACGAGCGAACAAGTTGTTAGAGTTGGTGCAGACGTGATCCGGCCGTTAAAAACAAGTTCGTTTGCTGGTGCGAGATTTTTGTGGACGATTTTTCACTTAGGGTAACTGTTTTTCCAATTAAGAATAAAATTGATGTTTTCGCAAAATTTAAAGAGTTAAAAAATATGACCGAAAATCAGAGTGGGCAATCAATAAAAATTTTGCGGTCTGATAATAGACGAGAATACGTCAATTTAAATTTTAAAATATTTTCATCACAAAACGGGATCATCCCGAATTAACCGCACAATAATTGAGCGAGTGCGATGCATGTTGTTTGATAGCAACTTGGATCACCGTTTTTGGGCAGAGGCTGCATCAACAGCTGCATTTTAGAAAGATCGTGCCGTAAAAATGAGCGTAGCCCTGAAGAAGTGTGGACCGGACAAAAACTAAATGTAAAATTTCTCGGCTGAGAAGCGGCTGAAGTTGGACGTGAAATCAATAGAATGCATCTTTATGGGATACAGCAGTGAGAGTAAGGCATACAGGCTGTACGATCCAAGTCGAAAACTTTATTATCACCAGTAGGGACGTTGTATTCTTTGAAGACAATGAGTCAAAGAATAGGTTTACAAATGTAATTTTTCCAGATTCACTGAATGCTACTGATTTCTATTAACAAGAACTGGTAAGTGGTTCTAATGGCAACACTGATGAGAACGCAGAATCAGGGTAGAGTGTAAGTGGTGATGATTCGTTATCTCAAGTGTTACCTCAATCATCAGACGATGCCACAAATTATGAAGATGAATTTGAACACAGAATTGACAGTGAGATTCCCGTAGAAAGTATCATTCAACAAGACCAAGTTATGATTCGACGGTCTGAAAGAATTGACAACAAGCAGGATGCAACATATAACTTTGGTTCGTCTCTAATGATCCGACAACAGTAGCTGAAGCAAATGCATTTAACAATGCCCATAAGTGGCAAGTTGGAATGCAAAGTGAAATGGATTCGTTGGTTTCGAATGCTACTTGAATTCTTACTGAAATTCCAAGAGGAAAGAAAGTCATTGGTTCAAAATGGGTTTTCAGAACCAAGTACGACACTGATGGTGTTTTTGTTCGTCACAAAAGCCAGATTAGTCGCAAAAGATTTTTATCAAAGAGAAGGCATCGACTACAACGAGACGTTTGCGCCTGTAGTAAGGTATGAGTCAATTAGATTCCTGCTGGCCCTGGCTATAAACACGATATGGATGTACATCAAATTGATGCTGTGGCCGCATATCTCAACGGAATATTGAAGGAAGACTTTACATGCGCCAGCTTGAAAGTTTTAATGACTGTTCAAGAAAAGTATGCAAGCTACTAAAAATTATATATGGGCTCAAGCAATCTGGGCATATATGGAATGAGACTCTCAAAAAACGAACTGGTTAGCACTGCTCTCATTAGAAGCGAGGTTGACCAGTGCGTGTATTACATGCAATCAACTGGGTTCATGGTTTCTGTAGCAATTTATATGACTAGACGTTTTGATATTTGGTAACCGTTTAGCCGATATCACAAATGTAAAGAAGAAGCTTTCTCGACGATTTCAGATGAAAGATATGGGTTAGTCTTCATCAATCCTTGGATATTAGCATAAGAATTACTCATTGTAGAGATGCCATCAAAATGGCTGATGAGCGAATGCTATATCAACACCGATGAATTGCAACCAAAAGTTAAAAACCGAAATGTCACCCAAAGAAGAAACTCAGAAGCAACTGATGGCAACAAAGCCATATATGCAAGCATGGGCTGCGGTTTTTGTGACGCCGACTGGGCAAGCATCCTAGACGACAGGCGTTCAACGACGGGATATGTTTTCTTGCTTCAACATGGCGCATTATCTTGGGGTACTAAGAAACAGAAAACAATTGCTCTATCATCGACCGAAGCAGAGTATATGTCTGTGGTGGCGGCGATACAGGAATCCGTATGGCTAAAAAAACTTGAGCACGAGCTAGTACACAACAATAAGAAGACTATGATTTTCTGCTGTGACAATAAAGGAGCAATACATGTAGCTGTGAACGACTCAAAGCAACAATAACACAGCAAAGTTTATTCGAGTGAAAATAGAGAGCAAAGAAATTGATATAAAATATCTGCCAACAAATGAAATGATCGCTGATATTTTTACTAAAGCTGTTCCAGTTGAGAAACTCCAACATTTTTTAGGTAAACTTGGCATTGAGTAAAAATTTGTTGTAAAAGTTTTGTGTTCTCCACTGTGTCAATAATATTTGTTTTTTTTTTTAGCAGGAAATGCTAGAGTAACATTGAAAATTTGCTATTTAAGTCATTTAGAGAAGGTGTTGTGAATGAAATAACTTGCTGATACCAAACCTAATTACTTTAGCATTCTATTTATTCAAAAAAGCATAGTTTTGTATGTCAAATAAAATTTCTTTCTATGTATTTTACATTTTATACTTTTCAATAAATATTCGACTGAATAAATTTAAGTCCCGTCTGTATCAAAGCTTTGATCTTTATTTTTTCTTTATTTTAGAATTAATGCAGTTATGTTAAAGTATCTATATCATTTCTTAAACATTCAAACTCCAATTGAAACATCTGTTTCTTACTTGAAACATTCACTTATTATTGTGTAACATTTATTACCATTCATTAAATTACACACCATATGGCAAATTGCAATAAAAAAATACAAAAGAATCACTATAAAGCCGTGTAAAAATAAGTATGTGTCCTTTTGTTATACGTGTAGTAAGCATTATCTTTTAACATAAAAATATACAATTTTCGTATCCTCGTCAAGGTTGTGAATTATATATGTATTGAGCTTCTAACACCACATAAAGATGTCTGTGAAACTTTCACTGGAATGCAGATGGTATTCGTCCGGTATGCGTGATAGAGGTAGGCACGATGTAGAGACAAACTTAAGGTCAAATTTTAAAGGAGCTCATTTCGATTGTAAGCTGGGCTGACAGGGATATTGATGTTTTATTGTTGTTGCTGAAATAAATAGTCCAAGTTTCTTAAAGGTAAAAACAAATGTTTAACACCTACAAACAGTGAACAAGGTGAGACTTTATCGATTAATTGGACCGGACTTTTGTGTGTCGACTCCTTGAAAAAGCCGTATTTGCTGGAATCTACACTTAAGCTACACCTAAGTCCACAGAGAAGAAGGAGCGCACGTAAATTTATTCGCTGTCAAAAACATATATGAAAATATATATTTTTTGGCTCGAATTTATTAAATATTTAATTCTGCTTAAAAATGTATCGCCGACGCATGGATGTGTATGCAATACGCACACTTTGCATCATACATATACAAACGCATTAAATATTTAAATCAGCGAGTACACAAAAGTGCCAACACTGAAGGTTGCCATACATTAAATAAAATGCACCAAAAAATAAGACGAAACGAAGACTAACATCAAAATAAAAAATATAAGCAAGCCATAAACAAAGCAAAACCAATTTCCAACTCAAGTTTCATCAATCATCAACCAAACCATATTTTTTTATAAAACCATCAATTAGCATTTTATACGTACGAGCATTAATACATCCAAATATTAATAATTAATTGTTGATGCTTTATTTTTGCAAATTGAATTATATCAGTTTTTATTTTTTTTTATCATTAGACAGTAAGTTTTTATTTGAAGACGGTTTTGTCTGCAGTTATTCTTGGCGAGAAGTCGTTTTTGCTAAGGCGTTTGTAACGCTTATTAGGAGCGTTACAACTACAACTGTTGGTGTTGAGATACTTCTATTTCAAAATGTTGCATAAACTGCTTATTGTTTTCTATTATTATTTATCTCAGTTGATGTCGTTTTATTTTTAATTGTTATGACGGCATCAGCTAAACAATTCCTGTACCATGCCAATTTTAATACTCAAACCAATGAGACCAATTTTAAGTGGGCTCAGTCATGGGCAAAAAAGTCAACTTATTCACTTTATCGTTATTATTATAATTATTAAATATATGCATATAAAGACTACTGATTATGAATTTATTCAAGGTTTTATTAATAACATTAATACGAATGTCATTATTTTGATTTTCAATTTAACTTTAATGCATGAATAAGAGCCGCATTAACTCTGCGCGGAGCCCTTACACAAAGTCATTAGCAGGGCTGTTAGATATCGCATTATATTTAACACTATTAGGCCACTGTTGTGTTTTTTTATCAATCTCCTTAACTCCTTAAAGTTGGGACAATTTTTTCACGCATGTCCTAAATTTGACCCAATTGTGATTTTGATCAATTTTTATGTGATACCATTTGTTTTGCGACATCTGACTTAGTGATGCGCTATCTGACTTAGTGATGCGGGGGGGGCGTGGTGTTAATGAAGAAATAATAAATTTAGATTTTTAAGAACTTTCCAAATTTCTTAACCGATTTCAACAATCCAAGTTAAAAGAGTTAAGGAAAGTTTATTTATTCTAAGTGCAGTTTTCCCAGCAAATCTTAATATTGAACGACAATTTCCGTCACTAAATTCAGATTTTTTATTAAATAATAGGTACAGGTTTTGCTATTAATTTCTAGACAAATTTTTTTGTTGTTGGGAGTAAATTTTTTTTGACAACATCATGACATATAATTTTAAGAACTGATCTGCGAAAATAATTTAATTTTTATGGTTTTTGTTTTATTCGTGAAGATTATACACTTCTTTTGCATCTTTCAAATTTATGAATGGCTTTGTAACTAGCTAACCAATTTATGGTCACCTCTACCCCCAACCTGGGGCCGAATTACAACATTCTTTATCGAGCCAAATTACGATGGACACGACGAGACGAGTGCCGACAAATTTTGACAATTTTGCTCGATCACGGATGCTGTCAACCAAAGATGCTGGCCCTTGTCAACCAAAGAAAACACATACTGAACAAAACGTTTTAACTTCGTCTTCTGAATAATACACAAGCCATTGGTTCTTGCTTAACCAGTTCTTCTGAAAAGATACCTTCTTATTTTTCATTTCCAAGACAGGAAACTTGTAATTTCTGTAATTTAATCTGTCTATGTCAGACTTATTTGGCTTTAAAATTACCAACGTTATTTTATAGAGCTTAATTCAATAAGGATGATGATGCAGACAGGTCATCCAAACCTTCAGATGTTGATTGTTGTAATTCTTTCACAATTTGGGAATCAGCTGTTAAGTCTTTAAAGTTAAATCGAAAAAATCAATAGCATTATAATTAAACTTTTATATAAAAGCGATAACTTTTATATAAAACCGAAACACATTTAGGAAGCTTAGTTGACACTTGGGGGTATACCTACAGACTTTAATATTCATCGTACAAAGAACAAATATATGCCAAAATATCAGTTAGAGTACGAATAAAACGAATATCTATCTTTGGATTTTATTACTTCTTTAATAAAGTCAGAAAACAGCAAATCTAAGAAGAAAAAATTTATGTATTCGTATGAGAAAAACACAAGCTGCCTGAGCAGCTGCTTCAGTACCCAACGGGCCGGCATGTCAGCACTAACGGGTAAAGAAGCACTCCAAAAGGTCTTTTTGAGTGCTTACAAGTCAGCTGCTAGCGTGAAAGTGCTGACCCTACGTATGACACACCATTGTAATTTTAACACTTAATTGCTTCAAAAGCCCTCTCAAGGAAAGCTTTGGGTCAGCATTTCGTTTAATTGCTTCAAAAGAGGCTCTTGGATATCTTTGTGGTAGCAGTTCTTCTTGTTTTGAATACACTTTTTAATCTTTTTGAACTGTTCTCTTCTTCACTTATCAGCACTTAACAAGTTCAAAAAGAACTTGAAAGAAAAAAGAGAACAGTTCAAAAAACTTAAAGTGTATTCAAAACAACGAACAGCTGACAAAAAGATTCTCAAGAGCTTCTTTTGAAGCAATTAAACGAAATGCTGACCCAAAGCTTTCCTTGAGAGGGCTTTTGAAGCAATTAAGTGCTTTTTTCCTAGGACATACAATGTTAAAATTACAATGGTGTGTCATACGTCGGGTCAGCACTTTCACGCTTTCAGCTGACTTGTAAGCACTCAAAAATACCTTTTGGAGTGCTTCTTTCCCCGTTGCGTAGCTGCGTATGTAGTTGTTCGTTTGGTTCGCAATAAAGGTCTGCAGCGAACCATCCATCTACTTGTACAAACAGATATAACAAGTAAAAACCTGATAATATTGGTACAAATACAACAAGGAGTAGAACAGAACATATGCTTATATGCTTTGGAATGAGCAGACAGCTTATCATCTCTTTCTCTGGCTCTTATTATAGTGTAAATTTTTTTTTTCTTTATCTGTTCCACTAAATGGAGTATCTGTTTTAACCCTTTTTTAAATGGATATATCCATACAATATGGATATTCCAGATCGTTTTCTTTGTATTGATGTTGTGTTTTTCTATTTCCATTCTACTAAAAGAAAGTAATGGTGAGTGTCTTTCTGTGAATGGACTTTTTCGTATTTTTGGCAAATTTAAAACATTTAAAAAGTACTTAAATAAACTGTTTCTTTTTTTGTTGTTTATTTCGCTCTTTATTCTTTATGCTTACTACGTCTCATACTCCAGATGTTCCAAATAAAGATAACAGTATTATCGATATATCTGTTTGTTCTGTATGTGCTCAAACTAGTATTTTTGATACTTGGTAATTTCACTCTCTCATACCTATTCCATCCAGGGTTGCCACTTGTACGAAAATTAAGTTACCAAAATTTGATCAAAAAGTTACCAAAATTAAATAAAAAATACCAAACTAAACAAACATTTTTTAAAGTAAAAAAATCAATAAATAATTTTTGCTAATAAAAAACGTTTATTCAATATTAAAATACTTAAAATTAATAAACAGAAAGAGTGGTAAAATAAATTTAGTTAATATTATTAAGTATTAAATTTTTCTTGTTTGAAATTTCTTGTTTTTAGTAACTAAAAATCACAAAATAAGTAAAATTCATAAACTCTTATTAAAATGAGACGTATATATTTGATGTTAATAAAAAAAAAAATTAATACATGAATAGAAAAAGTATAACTTTTTCTTGTTTTAAAGTTATTTATTTTATTAATATAAAAATCACAACTAAGTGATTTATCTAACTTAATTTTTTTGTCATAAAACAAAAAAGTATAAATTAATGGTATTATAAAATTTCTATTTCACCTAAATTTCCTTTTTGGCTCAATATTCTTACTGGATTCTTTTGTATGGGCGCAAGAAGAACTGAAAAGTTGCCATTTGCACTTTAATGTACTTTTCAATTTAAACATATAAAGTATACGGGACAATAAGATGAAAACCCACACAGAAAATTATTCAATATTACCGCAATTAAAAACGGGAAGACTTTTTATATATCAGTTTTAACAAAACTCAACTCGGTACTTTTTGGATCACCTCGTTGCCCCGACTCCTTCAAATTCCCTCCAGCTATCAGACTCAGACCCACTGGAGGATGTTTCCCACTGCGGCCTTCTTTCTAATCACAAATCTAAATAAAATAACAACATCGTTTATAAAATAAAACTGTTTGTTTTACATTTACTTACTTATCCATCTTAGCAATAAATCAAATCCTCCGACTAAATAAAATCGTTGGGGCAGTTTTCGCAAGAAATATATTTTGGCAACTTAACGTTAAATTTCAAGATTGAAATATTTTGACATTTTCTTTTGAAATGATTCGCAAATTTTCAGATGATGCGTTTGGAAAACTTAGAGAAATGTTCAATACAAAACGTAAAGTTTATGCTGCACTAAAAAATGTTTAATGTTATTATAAATATAATATTTTTTATACAAATCTTGTAAACAAGCTGATTATTTTGAATTTTTTCTAAAACTAAAGAACTAAAGAGAAAAAAGTTACCAAAACTATAAAAAAATTACCAAATTACCAAGTCAAAAATTTTCTGCCAAATTTGGTAATTAATTACCAAACTGGCAACCCTGATTCCATCGTTATCTAAAAGAGAAATATTCCATGCTTACTCAGTGCTTAGAGAGCAAAACAGATACAAGTAGATATAAGAAAAAATAACAACACACAACTGGTGTACTTGGATGGTTCTTTGCAGAGCTTTAGTTCGCAATCATGTCGTTTGTTGTTTTGATGCTTTTGTTGTGGTTGTTGTTATTAATATAAATATAAAATGTACATATATAAATACACATTCTTAGCCTTATGCAATAGATTTTAATAAACAAACGTTCAACGCTTGTTTAGTTGCGCACTGTTCGAGGCTTTACGCATTCTCTACGCAACCTTGCTGAAATTGTTATTCACAACCATTTTTTTATTCATTGCTTAATTTTGTAAGGTTTGTGTCTAAACAATCGAAATTCTTTTACAAAAATGAAAAATTCTTGTACATTTGCTAATCTGATACTGAAAAAAGTCTAAAAAGGTCGCATATGGAGCATGTCTATCATTGGCGTAGGAAGCGGGGGGAAAGGTGGGCAGTTGCCCCCCACATTTTTAGCAAGATAAACAATTTAAAAGGAAAAGTTATTCAAAATATCAGTTTTTTTACAACGATAATATTTTTGTATTATATATTTTCCTCTTCTTTCTCTCTTCTTCATGTATCATGTGAAGAAATTTTGGTGAACTTTTTTTGCACCACCATTTGTACTGCCCCCCCATTTGTACTGCCCCCCCAGATGAAATTCGCTTCCGACGCGATTGATGTCTATAATATAAATATCATAAACTTCAATCTTAATCGAAAAGACGACAAAAAAGTTACAGCCTTATACAATAGATTCTCTTAAGGTTTTCTTCAAGGCTTTAAGCATCCTCTAAGCAACCTTGCTGAAATTATTATTCATAACCACTTTTTATTCATTGCTTAATTTTGTAAGGTTTGTGTTTAAACAATCGAAACTCTTTTACAATAATGTAGAATTCTTGTACATTTGCGAATCTATTACTGAAAAAAGTCTAAAAAGGGCACATATGGACCGTTTTTATGATATAAATATCATATACATCAACCGTAATCGAAAAGACGACAAAAAAGTTAAGGTTACATGTACGCAGCCTTTAAACACAAATTTCGGCGTTTAAGTTACGCAGATCTTACACAAGCCGGAAAAACATTTATGAATAACGATGTGCTGTTTAAAACTGGTTTAAAGTTACGCAGCCTTTAAAATTAGATTATGAATAAGTCTGTTAAGATTACATTCAAGCAGCCTTTAAACGCAAATTTTGGCGTTTGAGTTACGCGTTTAAGTTACACAAGCCCGAAAAACATTTATGAATAACGATGTGTTGTTTAAAGCTGGTTTAAAGTTACGCAGCAGTAGATGTTTTCGTTTTTGTAGTTCCTTATTGGTTTTGTTTATTTCAGAAAGATAAATTCAATAGAGAAAACAGATGCGTGTAACTTAGAGTGGACCTTATTTGTATGGGGAAAATTTCCAAGCACTTCATGGAGCTTCCTTCCCAAAGTCTCAAACCGCGCTAATGGATAAAAAAAAATTTGCGTAAAATTTTAGTAAGATCGGATGCATATAAGCCCGTGCGCACACGGCCTAAAGTTTGCATATGTCTTCATATGCAATTCCATTTCGAATAAGGAAACAGTTAAGATTTTTGAAGTGAAAACTTCTTTAGGCGCGTTGAACGATTTTGGTAGAGGGTAAATCTTTGGTTTGCGTCATCGTATTTTTCCGAGGAACTCTCGTCATCAATACAGACAGCAAAGATAACAAGATAGGAAAATTAGAAAACATAACCTCAAAAAATGTTTGCATGCATTTCTGCATAAAAATATCAACAATTATCGTCTCTTGTTCTTAATCGGCCGCAAGCTCACAAAGAAATTACTTGGCAACTCCTGAAATTAGTGCATATAATATGTTTGTAAGTATATAAATACTTAAGTTAGGTTTTATATAAAAAAAGGTGTTGCTTCTCGTCTTACTTGTCGTCTTACTTGTCGTTTGTTTGCGTTTTTGATTTACAACATTAGGCGGTAAGATATAGAACGCTTATGATAAGCGTATAAGACTGAAGTAATTCAATTACAACTGTAAATATAAATTTATTTTGCAGGTTTTTTGTGTTAGTGTTTTTATGTAGGCTTGGGCATTTTAGTTCACTAAAAAGATCGCTCTTTTTAGTTCATTTGAGTTTAATGAACTAGTTCGTTCATATAGTTCTTTACGTTCATTTAGTTCGTTCGCTCTTTTAGTTCGTTTCGTGCACTCGTTCATGTTGTTAGTTCGTTAGGTCTTATAGTTCGTTTGGTGTTTTAGATCGTTAGGTATGTTAGCTCGTTGCATTTTTTAGTTCAATAAGTCTTTTAGTTTGTTTTGTTTGCTCTTTCATGATCAGATCTATAAAATGAAACGAACTATATGACCGAATCAATCATTAACTGCGGACATAGAAGAAATTTACATAAAAATACTACATATGGGGCATTCCTCACAATATTTGCCACAAAAATTTGTTTTTGCAAAAAAAGTTTTTTTTTACCGTCCATCAGTGAAAAACTGTATCAGCACGGACTCAAAATTGTTTCTAGTTCATTTCGATCTAACTCGCTGCAAAATCGATTGAACTAAAAGAACTAAAAGAACGAGAATCAACGAACTAGTTCACATAGTTCTTGAGTGCGAATAGTTCAATTGAACTAGTTCGTTCGTGAACTACCCAAGCCTATTTTTATGTACATATATATAAAGCGTTATAAAAATACTTCGATTGTCATATGCCGACTGTAGCTACCAAATAACATCCATAAAAAAATTAAAGCTAACTGCACAACAACAATTACCAAGGAAATCTCTACAACAATAACGCAGAGACAATGACATGATCACAGCGATTGCCCAGCGTTAGAGGGGATGAACCGAATTGGCGGCGAAAAATAAATAGCACTTTGCTTGCTATTTTTTCTGTTTGCCTGCTAGCAAGATCTAAAGTATGAAGAACTTTTTTGTCTTATGCGCTTTATTATTTGAAACTTTAAAAAAATCTATTAGAAACATGATTTAGATACCAATTAACTCTGTGAGAAAAACTCTTAACGCCAGTGAAAAGCACTTTTACGTTAAGTAAATAAATTAATGACCAAAGTAGCAACTCTCAATATCATTTGAATTTCATATCCTGGTTCAGCATAATTTTATCAAACTTTACCACGTTAGCAACAATACATAGCTAAAAAATAAAGTAAAACAATGATATAGTATGTTATTTAAGCGGAGGTTTTCATGACGCGCGACCTAAAACTTAATTTTGTTTTTTAATTTTTTGATAGCATACTTGTAAAATATGTTCCCAAAGCGGTTTGGCCGATAACACTTGCATGGAAAAGTTGTCCCTTACGAATGGAACCTATATTTTCATGAAGGAACCCGAAAAAATCGTTAACTAAATCTTAAAACGCGTTTTCTCAAAAATCATTTTTTTAAACTGGTCTGTACGATAACTCAAGAACTGCTCTATGGATTGACTTGGATCTTTTTCATTTTAAAGCAGATAAATTTATTGGATCATTAACCTAAATTCAGATAAATTTGGCGGGTTTTTTTAGAGCTCTTTAAAGAACGAAAAATGTTAAAAACGGTACTAAAAATTCACATATTCGCCATTTTTGTATTTTTCAATTACTAATTGATATTTTCAGTTCAAGCTCTAACAAATATAATATTGTTTTAAGCATTTTTTATTTTTTTAAATAAGATGACATGAAAGTGCTTTATGATAGATACCGTTTGGGTACCTTATTTTCGACGTGACGTTTGACAGCATATTGATACTTCACTTTTATGCACAAAAAAAAGTATTTTCTTATACATTAAGAATAAATTAATTACTGCAAAAAAAACTCAAGGTGTTCGTTTACTTCATTCTATGGAAAAAAATTTGAATCACATCACCGTATTTAAGGATGCCTAGATAAATAATTTGGAATATTTGTGTGTTTATTTAATATATAAAAATATTCTGGGTTGCTAAGGGAGAAGTTTCAACCCCCTGAACCCCGCTTATCTACGGCGTTGGTAGAGCAGTAATTTGTTCCGCTGCGTGAAATTATCGCAACATGTTTTTGAGTAACATTTTTCACGACAATTTAATTGTACTGCCTATTTATTTTGAAGTGAAAAGAGAGATATCATATGAAATCTCCCTTCTTATTCTCTGAGTCTCTCTGAGAAACATTGCCATAGAAATTCCTCGCAACAAACTTTAAGTCAAAAATTTCACGCAACAATTAAATAGATGTTGCCAGCGAAATTTCACGCAAGCGAACAGAGTACTAGGCTTAAAGATAAAAAAAAATTCGAGTCAAAATATAACATTTGCTACGTTCAGCAGTGTTGACGCGAGATATGCTGCTCTGAATGGAACTACATGTCGGATGGACTTAGCAAAAGGTCCAAAATTTTTGTCTTCTATCCGCCTTGATTTTTTGCACACAAACGATACTACATATGTGATGACTTGACAGGTAGGATGGACATGTAGTATCGTTTGAGGAGCCCTATTCTGAACGGGTTCTCTGTGTCTGGCGACCAAAGAGGGTTATAAATTTTACATTCTTCAGCAAATTTTTAAATAATATTTTCGATTCAAAATTTAATCAAGACAAAGTGCTGAAATCATCTGCTTGTTGATTAAGTTCCTTCTTCAATTAAAACAAAAAAAAAATTTTAAAAAAGCCGCTGGGCAATTTGGCTTTAACATAAATACAAATAAAAAATACTAAGAATTTTGAAAATATTTCTGTTGAAGAAGAGGAAGACGCACATTTTATATAAAAACAGAATGTACTGAAAACTGAAACTATGTATATTTAACTATGTTGAAATGTTTGTCCATTTTTTTAATTTTTTGTTATTTTAAATAAATAATTAAATATTTCCAAAAAATTTCATTATTCATGGAGAGAAAAAATAGTACAAATTGTACCAATTGATGCCAAAAAGTACAATTTTTAATTCGGTTTGGTACAATTTCGAAAAAGTCATTTTCCATCCCTGGTTCGGGCTCTTCAAGCAGCGTGCTGAGATAACACAAAATAAAGGGGATTCTAAATAAAAGTGCACGCTTTAATTTTAAAATAGAACTCAGATTTATTAAGCCAGTATTGATATTTTTATTTCAATCGTGAACATCAAAAGTTGTCGTACGGTTTTTAAATATTTATTTTAGAAAAAAGATAATGAAACGTATATCATTCGAAAGGTACTGCACCATAGATGTTCAGAAACATGACCCGAAATATGAGAGTTGAAAGTATATTTTTTTTTAAGTAAGAGATTCCAGTCTGGATGAGGAGGCTTGCACAATATAATTGTATTTTAAATTGGTGACCTTTGACCTAAAATATAATTGTAAAAAGAGCATTTCTTAAATGAATGCTAAACTATAAAAGATTGAACATGATGTAAGAGGAAATTTTAGACATTGATTAGATGTGCAAAAAATTGTTCATACATTTTTAGCTATCTCTTACAGATATTATACAATCATGGACGTAGCGAGGGGGTAGGGGGCCCCACCAAATGTTAGAAAAAGATTTTTTTAGTATTTATTTATAGTTTCAATACAGTTTTTCTTATAATGAAAATATGTAGTATTGAAGTTTTTAATATTTATTAAAGCTTAATTTATTTTTTTATTACCAACTTAGGTCTGACACATTTATTATTTGGTAAAAAAAGTTTATAAAAAGCTTTAATTGGCAACTTTGCCATATATGTATATTGCATTCTGAGCTGCACAATTAACTAGTCGATTTTTCACCAACACTAATGTTCGTTGTCATAACTAACGAAACCAAATCAACTGATCAAAATTAAAGTTCTGATTGGATTTATTTGTGCATTTTTAATTTATATTTTTTTTTATAGATGGAAATATAAGAAAGTTTTTTGGTGGTAAGTTTATATTAAGTTACTTCAAATTATAAGGTCTATGTTTATTTTTTTAATCAATTTGCTCTGCATTCAGGAAAATAAAATTGAGTTACAATGAGAGAAGAATGGAAGAGCTTTTAACTGCAAAAGAATCTACGTCTGCTTCTTCTAGCACATGCAATAGTGACAGTTTCTGTGAACATAACTTGGGTAAGTGGGTCGGCCGGTGTACCCTTATGAGTACATCTAAGAAATTGCAAATGCTCAAATACCCTTGGTTTCCTCCTCAAATCTTCGGTTTTAAGGAGGACACTATTGGACCCAAACTGAAATTTTGTCACAACTTTCTACAAACCTATGAGCAGTGGTTAATATACTCAAAAAAATTAAAAGGTGCACGTTGCTTGTGCTGTTCCCTTTTTCCACCTTAAAACGTTCAAGCCGTTTTAGGATCACTCGTTATAAAGCCTTTCACAAAATATAAAAATGTGCATGAGTATTGTAAAAGCCAAATCAGTGGCACATATAATCAGCAGAAGCAGCTCAAGCATTAATTACCGATTTGTTGATGTAATGATGCTGTCTGGTAACAAAAAATTACTGGAACAAAATCGAAAGGTTTTGTCTTCGATTATTTCGGTTATAGTTTTTTGTGATTCGCACGACTTGCCAGTTCGTGGAAAAGACCAATCCTCCAATCATCCAGTTTAGTAAGCACTGCTTCACGCAAAAATTAAAATCAGTTTACAATCCATCCAGCAACATTACCTTTCTAATATTAAAAGGTATCGCTGTTCATACCATATCTCGACTTATTAAAATCATCCTTACAATGGCGTTTTTATTCCTTTAAAGCGTGCACAGAAATTGATGCAAGAGAAAAAAGGGAAGCTGAATAATGATTTTTTAAATTGCTTTGCTGAAGATTCACACCGTTGAATACTTTGATGTCCGCTTTTGTTAAATCGCGTTAAATTCAATTTCGTTTCCAGTTTAATTTTATATTTTTCTCAATAAAGCCAATATTAAAAAAAAAAATTTTATTTATCGACTACATGAAACAAAAAATGGCCTCCCCTGAGTATAATCCTGGCTACGCCCATGCCTACAATAAGAATTTATTTTATGTAACATGTATGAATATATATTGTGATGACGAAACTTCTTACAAATAATAAATTTTTAAAATATCGTTTATTTAGTCATCAAAATTATTTCGAGATCTCGAAAACTATAGATGTTCTCAGTATAACGTGTTTTTGTATGGAAAGTTGTTGATTAAGAAAAGTAACGGTATACAGCAATTCCATTTTAAATGCACCGCAATGATCGTAATAATCGAATGACCATCTCCGATTTGGGTGCAATTTTACATGGAGCATTAATAACTGAAATAAAATCCTTAATTTGGAGAAAAAAAATTGACGTGATTTTTTGCGGAGTTACAGGGTGCACAAGCTGACAAAAATCGACAAACCCTTCGAAAATTTATTTTTGCGAAAACTCATATCTCAAACATTTCTAAACCGATTGTTAAGTCTGAACTATAGTAGGAAAGATAATTAAAAACACTTAATTCTTAAAAAAAATTTTAGGAAATTTTTATGGTTGGAGGTTCCATCCCTTGTGGTAAGGTAATTGATTTCAAAGTAGGGGCTCGAAGAATACCATTTAAAAATTTTAAATAATTTTTATCATAATGCTGGCAAAATTACCCTTTCAGAATTTTAAAAATTATTTTGAAATTTTGGAGGTTGGGGGTTCCATCCCTTGTGGTAAGGTAATTGATTTCAAAGTAAAATAAATTAAAGGTAAAGCTGGCAAAATTACCTTTTCAACAATATAATAATTAGGGTGCGCATTCAATGGGTTCAGGAGATAAGAACATTTTAACAATTAACAAATATTTTTGTTTAGATATTAAAATTACCATAGTAATGAACCCAGAAAGAAAATTAAAATCTGCTTTCCGAAACATGCTAAATCATGAAAGAAACCATGAGAGGCAAATAGGTGCTTACAAGAAATGTTGAGGTTGAAAACTTAATCTTATACATTTGATTCATCTAAGAATCACCTCAGGGGTAATAACAGCTGGCAATTTTATTCATTTACAGAGGTTTTTTGTGGGGGCCCCCAAAAAGCTGACTGAAAGGGGGCGGATATGTTTCAGAGAAATGTTGGTAGGATTAATAATAGAACCAGCTCATACACTTTACTCCTTTAGAGGTAAATTCGGGAGCGATATAAATAAGCTCTGTTAAAAATATGTTTACTAAGCTGTTCTTCCAGTGAAGCTACGGAATGAAAAAGGAGTTTGTTTATTTCTTTGCAATTATAGTAAAAGGTTTACGTTGTGTAAGGTACACAAACCTCAACGCTACAAAAATCACAAACGAGTGCTGTCATCTTCGCTATGCATCTTTAATTTTCTGTTTTCTTAAATCTACGCTAGAGTGCCTTAACATACGCTACTTTAATGCTCATTTCTGTTCACTTCTTATAGACAGTTGGTCGAATTTCGATCACAGGCGATACTAGTAAATATATGTACATTTTACATACATATTAATAACAACAACAACAAAAGCAGCACAGTAAAAACGACACAATTTCGAATCAAACCAACAACCACAATAACAACCAAACCAACAACCATAACAACAGCATAAACAGCTACTGAAGCAGCTTGTGTGTAATTTTTCTCATACGATTATATGAATTTCTTCTTCTTAGATTTTTGTATTTTGTGACTCTATTAAAGAAATGACAAAACCCAAAGTTGGATATTCGTTTCATTCGTACTCTGACTGTTATTTTGGCATATATTTTTCCTTTGTACGATGAATATTAAAAGCTGAAGCTATACGTCAAAGTGTCAACTAAAATGCTTTAATGTGCTTGAAAAAATTTGTGAAAATGACCCATACAAACCTCGCTGTAAGACGTAATTCTACGTCGAAATACCATATGGCTGTTTTTGCGGTGTTCCAAATTTTTTTTTTATTTTCGGAATCCTATCGAGGTCAGCTTTGATATAGCGGGTGGTATTTTCAAACGTTTTTTTTTCAGCCCACTCTAATGTTCAATAGTCAACCAATTTTCTTTTACGAAACAAAGTACTTCAAAACTGCGTTCAAAGCACTTTAAAAAAATCAAATAGGTGCTTCGTTGTCGTATTAAATAGCGCTTTTTGTAACATTTGCATGTTTTTAGCGAAAATACCCTTTGTTCTCGTTACAAAAAAATATTCAAATCTCTAAATAACACCGGAGAAGAAAGCCTTGGTGAACAACGGGCATACTGAGAAAAGTGTGCAAATTCAAAAAAATTTTAATGCTCAAAATATAACACGTCATTATTATAAAATTCAATAAAGTCAATCGGGCTTTGCTCAAGTCTGATCTAAATCTTTTAATTAGACTTCAAAAGTTTAAATTCTAGGTGAATCACTTTGACGATTTTAAAAATCAATTTGACAAATTTGCTGACGCCTCAAAATCTATTTCTAAGCAAATATATTCGTTTCGCATATGTTTCATTCACCATCGGCGATTACACTCGAGAATATGGATATGGAAAGTCTATCTTTTGTCGCGATGCTTTCTTACTAGTCATCGAATCTAATAAAATTTTAAAGAAATGATTGGATTTCTATGTTGACAATAATTTAAGTTTATTTTATTAATGCAATTGAATTAACTGAACTTGAATATTAAATAAGAGAAAGAACTATTTTCTGAGTGCGAAATCGCGAAGCAATATTTTGTCATTGATCCAATTAGGATTTGTTCTCATGTATTCTAATTAAGAGACAATTATCGCTTGCGCCCCCCTTCAGTGTTGCCACACATTTTTTTACCGCACACAAATCAAACAAAATGCTATAGTTCTTTTTGATACTTTAGTTTGTTTGTATAGTTACTGTCGGTAACTGTACCAAGAATTAGAGTAGTCGCACTTTGTTCACGCTTCTTTTTCAGTAGATAAGTGTGGAGCGAAGCACAGTGCGCCAGGTATAAGTTGAAATAAGCTAATTTGAGCTGAAATTTTTGCAGTCGTTTTGTTTTGAGAACAAGATAGTTAAGGGAAAAAATGTTGCCACACCCCTCTTTAGCGCCCACAAATCAGTAAAAGTTTTGGACGGTTTTGTTGTATTAGAATAAAATTTGGTAATTAAGTTTACATACATGGCAACTTTCGGCAACTGTACTAAAAATAAGCATGGTCGCACTATAGTTACACTTCTTTTTAAGATATTTTTCCAAGAAAAATAGGTAATAATATATAAAACAAAAAAGACACAGTTTCGATAGTATTTTAAGTATAGATGTTGAATTCTTTTTTTATACAGTAATAGAGAAAAATTGTGTTTTTTCATTTATAATTTTCAAAACTTTTGTTTATTCTTACATTCTATACAGAACAAAATAAGAAAAACCAATAACAAACGACCAAAAAACAAAAGCATTTTATACATATTTGTATATGTATATTTTACATATATATTAATAACAACATAACAACATAACAACAGCATAAGCAGCTACTGAAATAGCTACTGAAGCAGCTTGTTCTTATTCGTATTTCTCGTACGAATATATGAATTTTTTGCTTTTTAAATTTTGCTAAAACTTCTAAACTTCTTAAATTTGCTTTAAAAAATTTGTCAAAATGACCCTTAGACAAACTGCGCTGTATGACGGTATTCTATGTCAAAATAAAAACTCCTGTTTCTGATTCCCGAGGAGAAAAGTTTAATGATTCGGCTGAATATTTCATGGAAGTTTGGCAACGGGGGCGTTTCAGCTAGTATTATCTAAATATCAAATCAAACTTAAACACATATAAGACGTACAATCCTACATTACAATCCTACATTAAAATAGACTTTTCTGTAACCAACTTTAAAATTGGATTTTTGGGGCCGGTCAAAAAAGGAAGAAAAATGTATATATTTGAGAACTTTGTTAATGATTTACTTTGCAGCTATTACAACAACATTGTCGACAAATGAGGCACCCGATGTATAATTGAGGAAAGCCCTGTAATACAATAAGAAGAAACATTTTAAAAAAGTTTCCAGAACCAAAAAGCTTAAAGACTTGAAAAATTCTTCTTTTAGTTCTATTTCTATTTACTGTCACAGACCGCCTTACTGCCATATACGAAAATGTCAAGAAATGCCAAATATATTCACCATTTTCAGTATAGTTGCCGAAAGTAAACATATGAAAAAACAAATTTTAGTCTAATACGATCAAAACCATGCGAAATATAGCATTTTTGTTGTTTTGTTAGCGGAAAAAGGGGTGCGGCAAAACTATTTCCCTTAAACCATCTCGTAATCGAAACAAATCAACTGCCAAAATTTCAGCTCAATTTAGCTAAAGCCTGGCGCACTTTTAGCTTCACTCCACGCTGACCCCCTGAAAAGTGAGTTGAACTTAAGTGGGACAGGCCCTTTTTAGTGCACTTGCTAAGAGAACTAAATTAAAAAATTTTTGTCTAATACGACCCAAACCGTTGAAATAAAATATATTCATTGGTTTGTGGGCGGTAAAAGGGGGGCGTGGAAACCAATTTTTAGTACAGTTGCTCACATAAAAGTTCTAAAATCCCTAAATTTGATTCTTGATTTGATTGTTTTTTGATTCTCCCGTTTAATTTTTAACTTTAACTTACGGCTTTTTTGATTTAATATGAAGATATATAAAAAATCTTCACTGCCTAGGGGGAGGGGTAAGTGCCACACCACTGTGGACGCCCATGAATATTAGCAGTATATTTACAAATTTTTTTTTGTGTACAAAGAATTTAGATATAGGATATTATATATCCTTCTTTTGGGGGGAAACATGTATTGTACGCTCCGGATGCCAGCAACCCTAGCTACGCCACTGATTGGGGAGTCCTTCTCCTTGAAAGCTTAATAAATCTCTTTCAAAAAATTACAGTCTTCAAAAAATATTTTATATACGAGTAATTTTTAACGTGAACTTCGCAGTTTTTTATAATTTACTAGTAATCCCGGGCAGACGTTGTCCTGGCACAGACCGCCTTACTGTCATAAAGGAATTTTCATGACAATCGTTAAAAATAATTTTATATCTGAACTGGCATAACCAATGCCATTTTTAGTTCAGTTTCCGAAAGTAACCATATGAACCAAATTACCAAATTTTAGTCTAATACCAACAAAACCGTCCGAAATATAGCATTTTTATTGATTTGAGGACGGTAAAAGGGGTTGTGGCAAACAACTAAACCATCTCGTACTCGAAAAAATCGCCTGCCAAAATTGTAGCTCAATTTAGCTTGTACCTGGCGCTCTTTGCTTTACTCCACGCTTATGCCCTGAAAATGGGGCGTAACCAGAGTTCGACCACACCCATTTTTAATAAAGTTTCCGCCCTACGAACTAAATTAAAATTTTTTAGTTGAATACGAACCAAATCGTCTGAAATATAGCATTTTTATTTATTTGTGTGCGGTAAAAGAGGGTGTGGATTTTTTTTTGCTAACCGAGCTATTAACCTTAATAACAGATATTGTAAATTTGATGGCCTTAGATGTTACCGTTCCTGAGATCTTAAGGGACACCACAGAACTCAGGAATTATATTGATTTCTGAAAAGTAGGCGTAGTTATAGTTCGAGCACGCCCTATTTAGTTGAGATGCGGATTCGTCTGAAATATAGCGTTTTTTGTTTTGTAGGCGGTAATAGGTGGTGGGGCAATTTTTTTTATTATTCGAGATATTAGCCTTGACAACAAATGTTGTAAATTTGATGCCCTTTGGTCAATTATTGCCTATTTTTGCAAAAGGTGGTAACACATGGAAAAAGTACTCAATTTGGCAAGAAATCAATCTACCCAAACAAGTCAGGGAGTCAGCTAGAGTAGATTGGTAGATGGGTACTTGGGCACTTTACAAACTTTACAAAAAGAAAACGTACGGCATTTGGCAACCTACCCAACTGCCCAAGTCAGTGTGAATACCCCTTATGTTCGTTTGCGTCCAAACTTTTGTACGAAGATTAAGGAAAAGACTTGAATAAAAGTATTGCTATTGTACATTAAAACCTTGAAAAATTGCTTATCTGAGTTAACCAGATAAATCCTTTGACGAGTACTTTTAATGGGCTAAAGACTACAAGAAACAATTGAGAATGATGCAGTATTTTTGGGTCGCACAGTGTTATTATTTTCTGCGTTATTCACCATCTCCATCTAAATAAAATCTCTCAATCGCATTTTTAACAGTAACCATCTGACAATTAAGTCCAATATGATATAAATAAACTGTTATAAATTAACAAGTTAACATAAATACATTTAGGCGAATACAAACTGAAAACTATTTGCTATTGTTTATGGAACCATTTTGAGCTTGTCACATACTGTCTCAAAGCAATAACAACAACAACAACTTAATAGTGTCGTTCATTAACCCTTCGTGAAATGGTCTGCCACCATCGCCGCCACATTAGGCGTCCCGGCTCACTGTGACAGCAGTCACGTCATAATCACTCTTTTGACATTTCAGCCTTTTAATCAAGCACGTACCTAGCTGTCAGTTAAGTCCTAATATAATTACGCAAATACAAAGACAAGTACATACAACGAAAGATAATGCAACTATTTCACACCTTCGTCATGAGCGTCCTGTCTCCATTTTTGCTCTTTCAAATCGGAGTCTAATGCTTTCAGCAGTTTAGCGGCGCATAACTCCCGCTTTGGCTATTATCAGCACACACACATGCACAAACACTCTTCCCCATATGATGTGTAAATAAAACATAAAAACACACAGATAGTACGTACCCAGATGAAAAACAAAGCAGGCCTAAAGATGGAAGAAATGTGGGCAGGCTATAATTTTAATACTAATTTTAGAAGTTTACTTTTTGAAAATTTTAAAACTTCCTCGTTACTGACTGCTTAGTAGGTATGTATCATGGTTGGCAATGCAAAATTCTAGTTTATTTTAAGCGACCAAAAAAACTAAGGCTACATTTATGAACTCTAGAGTGTATCGACTTGTATTGGAAAAATCTGACGAACAATTCCGGTACCAAAATTAAATAGTAGTATATAAAAAAAACCCTTTCGATTGGTAAACTTTTTTTTTTGGTCTGAACGAATTTTGTCGTCCCCCGAATTGCATTTTTGAGCAATTTCTTGGATATTGATAAACACATGAAGGCGAGCATGTCTGCTGAACTTCCAAGGCATGCTGCTGGCAGACATATAGAAGGGCTCCTTTTACAACTGAGTATATGTGAGCAAATATACTTGTGAGTAAATATGCAGTGCTCGTCTGGCTGGATATTTGTTTGTCACGAAACTATAGTTATTACTATTCCGCGCATATCTAATAAATATTTAATTTAGTCAAATTAACTTAAGTCAGCAAACATAAATATATGTAGTAAGTGAGTAGTCGTGTGTAAAAATGTGTGTTTATGCATGTTAGGGAATTACCTGATTGTGCTGGATATAGTTTCTTACTTTATAGAATAGTCCAATTCCAGCAATTTATTAAAGCACTGCGCACGATGCACAGTGATACGCCTGGAAAAGACAGACGAACAACAAGAGAAGGAGTGATCGGAATTAAATAAAATTTTTTTTATGAATAAGTTTAGGGCTTGAGTTTAAAAATACTAAAAATGTAAACTTTTTCGATGGAATTTGCAGTTTTTCCTTTTATAAAAACTCCTTAATATCGTGTTTGTTAATATCCTTAACATTCAAATCTTTTGTTTTCTTATTTAATTTGTATTTGTTCATAACTTTTGTTCACCATCTTGTTTAACAAGTGTTAAATTGAAAACTGTCAACTTTAACAGCTGATCACAGAAAAAAAATTTGTACATTTGTTTGTATTTATTTCGTCTGTGGAATATATCTCGACCAAAAAGGCAAAAGGGCTTAAGTTATTTGTGCTTTATACATAAATTCATAAAGAAAGCACATAATTGAGGAAGCTATTGATGCTTCATCTGGTATTCTACAAGGTACCCATTGTGGACCTCTCTTATTTTTGATCTTTATAAACGATTTGCCTCTTCACTTAAAATTCTCCAGATGTTTAATGTATGCTGATGATGTCAAACTATACTATAGAATTTCGAACATTTCTGACTGCATTAATCTTCAGAGTGATTTGACCGTTTTTCAGGATTGGTGTCATTCAAATAATTTACTTTTGAATATAAATAAATGTTGTATTGTTTCGTATACTAAATGCTCAAACACTATTTACTTGATTATTCTTTAAATAATTGTCATTTAATACGTAAATTTGATATTAAAGATTTGGGTGTATTTTACGATTATCAATTAAATTTTAACTGTCATTATGATTTTATTGTTTCTAAATCATATTCCATGCTTGGGTTTATAAAAAGAAATACACAACATTTTAAAGATCCTGTAACAATAAAATCTTTATATGTGTCTTTAATTCGTAGCAAAATTGAGTACTGTTCTATTGTATGGAACCCATTTTATATTGATAACTCAAACCGAATTGAGAGAGTTCAAAAAATTATGAGCAAATATGCGCTCAAAAAGCTTAATTGGCCTGATGGTCTTCCAACATATGATGCTCGTCAAAAGTTACTTGGCTTGCAGGCTTTAAAGATAGAAGAACGCTTAGTTCTCTTCTATTCGTTTTTAATGTATTATCCAAAAAAAATTAATTGCTTACAACTTTCAAATTTGTTCCAACTTTATGTGGCACCAAGGAATTTGAGGCGCAATCGTATGTTGGTGGAAAGCTTTCGTAGGACCAATTATGCAAATAACGAGCCTGTAGCAAGATGCATACACTTATGCAACAGTTTCTCATATATTCTTAACTTTAATGTTTCATAATCAGACGGAACTTTAGGCATTTTATTTCATTCCTCAATTTGCACAATTTTTTCTATTTAAAAATATATATAGAATTGTCCAAGGCGAACTGTCGTTGTCACACTCATCCGCACTTGCGTATATCGAATATTTTCTATTCAAAACCTGTTAAAACAAAGTGTCGCAATGAACTTAATTTGGATACATGCGTTCAAACTAAAAGATTATTAAAATCAAATTCATGCAGTTGTTTTTATAATAATAGTGGTATTTAATGATCGTCGTATTGGCGATGTAAACAGCGTATGTTCGTTAAGCTTACAGCAGCGTAATTTTCAATAAAAAATTGTAAAGGATTAAACATACGCAGCTTAATGCGTATTATGCGCCCGTGGCTTAAATTTTTTGATTTACAAGCAGTGTTTCAATTGAATTTAACATTAATATTATTCCAGATAATATAAAAATACCTTTGATTAAAAAAATCGTGCACATTTCGAAGATTTTTTCGTTTATATTGATGCAGACAAGAACCTCTTCTATTTTTTGTATTGTGACGCGATATTTTTGTGTGCTTATATCTTTGCGCAATACTTTCGATCGCTTCCACCTTTTACACTTAATATAGTACTACTAGAGTGCTATCCAAAAATCAAAACACGACAAAAAGTTTAAATTTTTCTTTGCTTTTTTTCATTTTTAACAACAAAAAAGGCGTACGAACGTTATGTACGCGACCATGGAAATGCCTATACATAAAATACATTTGATTATTTAAAATTTTATTAAAAATTTTAATTTCATAATTTTTTACTTTTGTTTTTTATATTGTTAATTCAGATATCTTTTAAATCTTTTAAAAAAATACATTTATAATTCAAATTCGACTTTTGTTTCAGGGGATACAATTTTCTTATATACGTGAACAAAGATACGTGGCCGAAAAAGGGTTGGGTGCGACCCGCTGATCTTATTGATTTAGTTTTGCAATGTTCTTATAAAAAAAATATGAATATATATATAACATTTTATTATCTTTAAAATTAAAAAAGAACTGTTCTCATTTTAAAAATTAAATACTTTTACGTGTTCATCTTATTAAGTTAAAATTTATATGTTCATATATAAATGTATCGATCATTTCGTGCAAGATCCATGTAAGACTCAAAATATGAACATTTCAGGATACCTTTTCGAACTTTTTACATTACTCTAGCTTCCATAGAGACAGCGTGACAAAAGTGTTCGCAAAACCGTTATTTGAACGCAATAAAGATATTCTTGAAGCATAAACAGAAATTCTTATAGCGATTCCTTCTACTTAAAAAAATGTACTTCAGAAATGCCTTATTTTAGGTTGTGACAGCTTTGCACACAATGAGCGCGGTATGTAAAAATAAAATTTTGAATTAAAAAAAAGACGGCACTATTTTTCTCTCTAATTCGGCACAATCTCAAAAGGTCCAATACCATATTTGCTATGCACTTCACTTTTCGCCTTGCTCGAAGCTCATCACTATTTTTTCTTCTTGCGCTCTGCTCAGCGTTGCCAGAATAACGTTGAATACGTCTTTTTGACGTATTTTGAACCCAAATGACGTTTAACGTCTTTTAAGACTAAATTGACGTATTCGTAATATCTATTTTTCGCGAGTTTTACAAACGTTTTATTTTTATGGTTCCCTATATATTGGTGATTTTGAGAAAAAATAGTATCATTAGTTTTTTTCAACAGCTCCTTCAGATATAGAGATATCGGTTTACTGTCTTTGTCAAGGTTGTAGCAAACTAAGCTAAGTTAGTTTAATGAATAGACTTGAAGACAAAACAAATTCATAAAATAATTCTATAAAATATTTTATTTAAAAAATAACGAATTTTTTTGCATTTTTTCGCTTTTTTTGGTCATAAATTGAAGGGAATCCAAATTTTTCCTATACTATCTTTAACAAATTAAGTTTTTCTATACTATTATACTTTACTAACAAAATTGCATAATTTTTTTAGTGAAAAATAACTGTTTATAGGGCTGTTTTCGTAGTTTTCCAGCCCAATTTTTTCGACTAATTTGTAGCCGAAAAGATTTTAAACAAATCTTCAAAACTTACTTTTTATTTTGAATGTGTCTGCATTTGTTAAAAAGATAAAAAAGATAATTTTTTTATTTGATATATATATAAAGTGATAATAGATGTGTTTTGGAGCCGTTGCTAAACTTACCTCGAAAAATCAATAAATATATCCTATATTTTCATAGAAATAAAATTTACACTTTTTATAGTGGGAAGAGTTTACAAAAACCCACTTTTAGTCGTGTAGTTTTTGCAGTAATTTACCTAAACCAGCAAGGTCTTACAAGTCTTAACTTCTCGGAAAATCATCATCAGAGTTTTTTAATCTTTGTTGTGAGTTATTTGATGTAAAATTGCCACAAACATAGCAAAAATTATTTATGTTGCCTTTACACTTTTCTATTCTTTTCGCTCGATATTAATTTGTCTTTTCAATACAGTTATCGCACTTTCAATAGATTAATTAAAATCCCTGACTGTTATTGAAGTCTATTAAGACTTTTATGATGTTTTTTTGAGCAGTGAAAACTTGTAAGACCTTGCTAGTTAAGGAAAATTATCCCAAAAATTACACAACTAAAAGTAGGTTTTTGTAAACTCTTCCCACTATAAAAGTGTGTATTTTATTTCTAAGAAAATATAAAATATATTTATTGCTTCTTCGAGGTAAGCTTAGTAACGGCTCCAAAAAACATCTATTATCACATATTTTTTTTAAAATTATCTTCTTAATCTTTTTAATTAATGTGAACACATCCAAATCAAAAAGTAAGTTTTCAAGAGTTGTTCACAATCTTTCCGGTTACAAATACGTCGAAAAAATTGGACTGAAAATTTGCTTAGTTTAAGAGTTATGGTCGAAAATCTGCGGAAACAGCCTAAATACAGTTATTTTTTTACTTAAAAAATATCTTTTTGAGCTTTTTAAATAGTGTAGACACGTCCAAATTACATAAATATGTTTACAAGAGTTGTTAAATTTTTTTTGGCTATAATTTTTTTTAAATAGTATAGGAAAAATTTGCATTCCCTTCAAGTTATGACTAAAAAAGCGAAAAAATGCAAAAAAATTCGATATATCTTTAAATGAATTTATCTTGTTTTCAAGTTTGTTCATTTGACTGTTAGCTACAGCTTTGGTAAGGACAGTAAACCGATATCTCCATATCTGAAAGAAATGTTGAACAAAAACTAATGATTTCATTTTTTTTCAAATTACTAAGATCCCCAATATATAGGGGATCTTTTTTGAAATCTCATACAAGTACAAAAATGTAATTTCTTAACATGCATACAGTAAACAATAAGTGACAGTATTTTTGTATGTGTTTAAATGCTTGAAATTGGCATTTTCTTCCATCATTAATCAATTTAAATGAATATTAGTTCGTGGTATGCAGAATATTATAAGCTTTTTATGTACTGAACGTTGCTAAACAAATGGACCGAGCCGGTCTTACAAAAAGTCTAGCTTAAAGTCAGCATAAGCTGCATCGAAAAGCTTAGATCATCATAGCGTTTGAGTAATTTTAATTGCTTTGAAGTGTTAAAAGCAGGCCAGAAATGCAGTGATGTGAAAATAAATAGTGATACTTGTATTTTTATATTTAAAGCTGCATGAATTATACACAAGGTGCCGCAGTTATAGATTTCTAGATATAGATTTTCCATCCGGTAATTCTCTTTGATTAGGCGAGTAAAAATATGCAAGAATGAGGTTCACACCCTCAACCTTTGGGAGCTAGAGAGGAAAAACTTGAAAATATGTGTCATTACATTTTATTCCATATTTAATATATCTCTTAGCAGATTCCTTAAGTTTATATATTGTTGAGAAGAAAAGCAAATTTACATTCAGTTGTTAACAAAACATGTTGCATAAGGACACAATTAAGAAAGTTATAAGCAACTAAATTCTAAAAAAAATTTAATTCAACTTTGATAATAAATATCTCGATTATTAAATAAATTTTTTGATAATTTTTATGATGTAATTTTAATTTTTTAATAAATTTTTTATTGACTTGGTTTTTGATCCTGCCATAGTACTTGAGTACTTAATGCAAACATAGCTACTTTTTCATTTTAAATTACCACACGTAAAACAGTTAGCTTTTAGTATATAATACATGCAGCTTCAAATATAAAAATACAAGTGTCCCTATTTATTTTCAAACATTTTTTTGAAAATAAATTTTATTTTAAGCAAACAGAAAATGAGTTAGATTTATAAATTTTTAGCGATAACTTGCGTTGATAGATTTTTTAGCGATAGCTTTTAATCGGAAAAAGATATTGGCATATATTTTTCACATAAATTATTCTTGAAGCTTGATAACTCTGTAAAATTTATAAAAGCATTTTGAAGAAAATGAACTTCGTCAAAAAAATGACAGGTAGCGTTGTTTTTTTTATGGAATAAAGGCCAGTTTAAAATGCAATTTTGAATTTTTATTATTTTAACAACAAAACAAACTTTCGTGTCGTTTCTAGATTATTTAATAAAACCATATATTCACATGTTAAAGGTTGTCCTAAGTAATATGACCACCCAATGTATATGTTTCTTAGCTTAAACATTGAAAGATTTTATGCTTTAAGAATTATTATCTATTTTTTATTTAATTTAACTAAGTTACTTTTATGATTTTTGTTAATTTTTGTTAAAAAAAAAATTATACTATATTGATCTCTCGCAACCATATGCATAATAAAATAATACATTTACTTAAATATATATGTATTTATTATATTAGTGTTATATTTATATTATTATGTATTTATTATAAATTATATGTACGTTAAACACTTTAAATTTTATTTTAAATCATTAACTTTTGGATTGATCATATCTATATATTTAACTTTTTTTTGGATGTGAAATTTTTTTCTTAATTGCGAAATTATTTTTGGAATTTTGGTAAAAAAATGTTTTAACGTGTGCCAATAAAGTAGCTAGACATTTTTGAATAATTTGTAAAAACCACGACTTTTTCCATTTCTAGAAATTATTAATTTATTTTAAAAGCGTATTAATTGTACATATTAATTTACATTTTTGTAAAGAATTAAAGGACCGTGATCTTAAATTTTACGTAGCTTCGTAGCTTTTATTCCTTGAATCATTGTTTGGACGACCTTCATATCAATTTTCTTCACACAGTATTTTATTCTGGCTTTGAGCTGTGCTTTTGATGTAGCTTCCCAGCCATCCTTGTACACTTCCTGACATAAAAGACTCCAGAAATCTTCGATCGGTCTTGCCTTCGGAATGTTTGGTGGATTTGCATACTTTGGTACAAAACTAATTTGTCTGCCTTTCAGCTAGATCCGGCCAAAATATTATGTTGTCATGAGCATGATTTTTTTTAATAAATTTTTCAACTTTTGTAAGGCAGTGATTAATGTACGTCTCAGATTTTATTGCCGGAGCTTTTGAATCTTGGATGTAAAGTTGTGACACTCCTTTTACAGATATGGCTGCCCAAACTAAGATTTTTGGCTCAAATTTACCTTTAGCAGCAAATCTAATATTGTCAGGAGTATTTTGAATACTGTCCGTGTAAAACCCAACATTCTGTTCTCCGTTATTCCATGCAAAGGAAAAATATTTTTCATCATCAAGAATTATTTCAACATGGTTGGTCAAATATTTTCGACGAAGAATTCTGCACTTTTTCGGAATTTCCTCAAGCTGCTTCTCGCTGTATCGTGGAACTGTTACTCTTTTGTGGTATTTAACGCCAAAAGTTCGCAAGTTTTGACGAACTGTTTCCTTGGAAATACCAAATTTTCTGCCCAATTTCCGATTCGATGCACCAATTTTGTTAACTGCGGCTTTTTTTAATTTTTCCATCTGGATTTTATTTAATTTTTTTGGTCGACCTGTGTCTTCTTTATGCCTACAGCTGGTTTACCACTTTCGTATCGTTTAAAAATGGAATAAAGTGTGGATCGAGCCACATTTTCTTGAAGAAAGTGTTCCAAAACAATTTTTTTTTTACACTGTCCAAGCATTTTAAAAACACGTTGTCGCAAAAAGTTCTGCTCTGCCACCTTCATGACGAATTTGAAACTAAAACCTGTTATATAATTACTATGCAATGCAAGCTATATGCTACGCCATTTTTTCACGATGTCAAAAGCCTACTTAAATTGTACTTTAATTTGAATTTTGTCTATCTACTTTATTGGCACACGTTATGCTGTGGCTCGCAACACAAACGCGTCAAAAGACAACGAATAAGTAATGCGTGGCTGCTGGGATGATTTCTAATAAACTTAATGCCTTAATTAAATATATACTTATTATTAAAATTTTGAAAGAAAAATACCCCCAACTAAATCTGTTGAACAAATATATTTTAAAATTTTTTTCATAAAAATTGGCCCAGTACTTTTGGAGTAAAGTCGTAGCTTTAAATTTTCACTTCCATTTAATATAATAGTATAGATATATAGTGATAGATAGATATAGATAGATGTACATTTTACACAAATATTAATAACAATAACAACAATAACAACACAACAACCAAATTGGTTCGATTGCGAACCAAACCAACAACCACAACAACCAAACCAACAACAACAGCAACAACCAAACAAGCAACCACAACAACAACAACCACACAAACAACCATAACAGCATAAGCAGCTACTGAATTTTTTTTTTTTAAATTTTGCTATTTTGTGACTTTATTAAAGAAGTGACAAAACCCTAAGTTAGATATGCGTACTCTAACTGATATTTTGGTATATATTAGTTCTTTGTACGATGAATATTAAAGGCTTTAGGTTTGCCTCAAAGTGTCAACTAAAATTCTTAAATGTGCTTGAAAAATTTGTGAAAATGACCCCCATACAAACCACGCTGTAAGACGTAATTTTACGTCAAAAAGAACTATTTTGCCATATCTCTAAAGCGAAAGCAGTTAATCGTGACTGGTTTAGTTTACATTTTTACACAGTAGTTTGAAACAACTCCCTTTCATCATCAAAATCATCTTCATGCGTTGGAAAAACTGTGAACATTTTTTTAAAACAAAAACTACAGTTATTTTGTCCGAAAACAAAAGAAGCAATAACTAAAAAATCTAGCCAATGCTTAAAAAATAAAGAAAAACAAATTAAATCTCAAGCATCCAAAAGCCAAAGAGTGGCATTCATGAAATGGACTAATGATTAAATGTCCAAACGTGTTCTGTGGATTTGCTCTGATTTAAATGAAAGTCACGTAAGTTAGTGTTAACTTTATTTTATCATGAATTTATTTAGATCTGAACGTATTTCAGTTAGTAGAAGAAATAAAGTAAGAAATAGCTCAAAAAACTCACAATCCTGAATGCAACTGTATCATGTTTAGCACATTGTGTAGTGACAAGATTCAGAAGAGGTTAAGAAGAGAAGGCAAGGTAAAGCCAGTTTTAAAATATTTTCCCCCAAATCCACACAGCACATGACGCCCGCTTAGTGTGACCTAAATTACATATTTAGTCAAAACTTATAGGAATAATGTCTACTTATTTTATTTTCTGTATTAGAACTGTACATGATTCGAGAATTTAAGACGAGTTTTTTATTCTGTTTCAGTGTTGAATAAATTTATTTAGAGACAGTGAATAGCGGAAATAAAAATATGCGTAAACATAAAAAGTTAAGTAAATTGGTCAATTTATAGGTGTAAGCGACGTTCACACCAGTTTATGAAAACTTTCTTCTAGCATATTAATAACATGGTGTGACAGTCATTTCTCACTTTTAAAGTGGCCAAGTGTGAGTTGTAGGATTTGTCGAGAACAACACAAGAAGGCGCATTAAGTTGTCTAACACTCTAAATATGTTCATTTATTATTAAAAATACGATTTTGCATTACCTATCTCACTTATTGCTCATTAACTCAATCAGATATAAACTGTTTCATGATTTCATGACAGTTTTGGTAAGGAAATATGCAGAGCTATCAGACGATATACAATAATTAACACTATGATTTCATATACAGGGTTGCCCATATTCGACGGACCCATCTGGCAACGCCATAACTTTTGACAGAGATGTCAGATCGCTTAATGACATACCGCGTTTGAAGCGTCAGTCCAAGCAGATTTTTACCATGGAACAATACACGCCACGCGAGCGCTCTGAAAGAGTCTTCGAAATGGCCGAAGATGACGAGGAATTTTGGAACAAAATTATCATGTCCGATGAAGCCCATTTCACATTGAATGGGACCGTAAATAAGAAAAATTGCCGTATTTACGCCACTGAAAATCCTCAGGAGATTCAAGAAGTGCCTCTTCATGACGAAAAAGTCACAGTTTGGTGCGGCGTTAGTGCGAAAACGGTCATTGGGCCGTTTTTCTTCCAAAATGAAAATGGCCATGCTGTTACCATCAACCAGGAGCGTTATCGCGACATGATGACCAATTTTGTGATGCCAATTATTCGTCGAAAGCGTATGAGGCAGTTCTGGTTTCAACAAGACGGCGCTCCACCGCACACAAGTCGCATAACAATCGATTTTCTGAAGAATTTGTTTCCGGGCCGTTTGATGTCGAAAAGTGGTGATTTGGACTGGCCACCGCGTTCGCCCGATTTGACGCCGCCTGACTTCTTCTTGTGGGGATATTTGAAGTCAAAGGTTTACGTTAACAAGCCAAGGACCGTAGAAGAGCTCAAGGACAACATTCGTGAAGAAATAGCCACTATTCCGGCCGAAATGTTGGCGAAAACGATGGAAAATGCTGCAAAAAGGGCACAATACGCCATCAATGCCAGAGGCGGCCATTTGAGAGATATCATATTCAAAAATTGATGTAAACAAATCTACTTGGAACAAATTAAATGATTAAGATTGCCAACCGCCAAATTTTTATTTTTTTCTTTGATTTTTTTAAAAAAAAAACATGGGTCCGTCGAATATGGGCAACCCTGTATTTACTACGTATTTTTATCAAGTAAATGCAGTCTTTTATTTTCAATTTGCAATTTATTTAAACAAATGCAACAAGCAATTAAAAAATTTACGAAATTTAAAAAAAAAATATTCTTTGATTAAGTTCTGTAACTTTGTAAAAAGCTCATTACATTTTACTACACCTCTGTGAACAAGTTGCCTCTTATGTTAGTAATTGAGGGCATTCTATGTGAAGTGCACAACAAAAAAATTTTAATCTTTAAATTTTTCGATATATGAGCATTTCCGTGGCTAAACACGTGAAAGTCTTATGACTTAAATGAGTGGAAAAACAAAGCAAAATGAAACTTACAGTTTTCTTATTTTGATTTTTCAATAGTTTATTAAGCGCACTTTACTAGGTGTAAAAGCTTAGTGTTGGCAAAAGTTCGGCTTTTAGATAGAAGCCACCAAAAATGATACGTTACGGGACAAAAAATGGAAGTAGTTTTTGTCTGCGTCAATATAAACGAAAAAATATGCGAAGTATGCACTCGTTTTTTATGAAAGTTTTTTCAATATAATCTGGAATAATTATGCTACATATTCCTATTGTTTCGTTCAAAAATCTTTTCTAATTATTTTAATAAAAACCATAATATGATACGTTAGATTTTTCCTTTCAAAGAAGTAGCAATATTTTACAGTTTCATTTATTTAATTGAACTAGAAAAACATATCAAATGTAATTGAAGACCGTAACAATCGAAAACTGAAAAACATTTGTTGATAATTTATGTGTTAGGATGAATGAGGATTTAAAAGAAATAATGAAATGGGCTGATACAAATAAGCTCAGACTAAATCCACTTAAATCATATTTTTTGCCTATTTCCAAAGCAAAATATTCTGCTTCCAATATACCAACTATTTATTTAAACGGTGTTGAGCTAAACTTTGTTGGCAAAGTTAAAAATCTAGGATATATTATTAACTCGTCTCTTTCTTGTGAGGATCACATTAATTCTGTTGTTTCTAAGGTCTACTATGCCCTTCGGAGCTTAAGATGGACCGCATTATTTGTACCTGTTGATACTAGAAAAAAATTAGTGCTCCAGCTTATAGTGCCAATCATTTCATATTCAGATATTGTCTATAGCAAACTTGATTTCAGGTCCAAACTTAAGTTACAACAAGCCTTTAATAACGCCGTAAGATATGTATTTGGCCTTCGTAAATTTGACCGCATCAGTCACATGAGCAGCAAAATACTCAGTTGCAATATTTTCAACTACCTTGATGCGAGGAACTACTTTTTTTTGCATAAACTGTTATAAAAAAAGACACCTACATAACTTTTTGAGAAATTACAATTTTGTAGATCAACCAGAAATATGAACTTGATAATTCCATTATTTAATTTTGTAAACTCCAACAGACTTTTTTTTTGTAAACGCCGTCAGAATTTGGAACTCGCTGCCTTTAAGAATAAAATGTATTCAAAATTATCGCAACTTTAAGTATGAAATTTTACTACACTTTTCCTAATAACTACTATTATTTTCTTCATCTTTTGGTATAAGAATAATTTTTTCTAATAATATTTTGATCAATTTGATAATTTTTATTAAATACTTAAATAATTGTATAAACCTAAATAACTTTATTCAGTTGCTTATCTTCTTGTTGATAATAATATATTAAATTATTAATTAATTTTAAAATTAATTTATTAATTTTAATTAAATCCTTAAGTATTTGTTTTAAACAATATGTATTTATCCGTTGTTTATAAATTGTTGTTATTATGTTATTCTTACTGCATTTAAAAGACTCTGTCTTATATGTGAACATTATTTCTGAATAAATTACTAGTTTTTTTATATTCACTTATAAAATTCGAACCTTTGTCACCATTTTGCAAATATTATTTATTTATTATTATTACGTCTATGGACAATTATCCTTACAGACCAAGCAACTTACATATAAAATTATTATATAATAAATACAACGTTCAACGAGTATATATCTGCAAGAGATTTCACTCGTTGCTCGTTATTTTTTGCTCGCTGATATTAACCATCCATCGACAGAATAGGATATTTTGATAGGACATTTATTTTATATCCCTTCAAAAGTGCGAGTTTGTTTTCTATATTTTGATCATTTTGGCTGCATGCACAAGGGAGCAAAAAGATCGGTATTTTTTAATGTGCTTGCCTGTTTCTTCTTATTTGAATATCTAAAGAGATATTGCAAATTTTATGAATGAAAATAAAATTTTACAGCTTCTTATTTGCATGTGCATGGTTGCCGAATTTATTTTGTTTCCAGGTGGACATTTTTGTTGTAGCTATATTTTGGTTGCTGCTGCAGAGAAGGATTTTTGGATATTTCATTAGCTGAATAGAAAGACAGAATTCTGATTTGGCTAATGAAATAATTATTGAATAATAAAAAAATGTAGCAATAAAATAGTATTTTATAAATTAAAAATAAAACAAAGAAATATTGTAGATTTAATTAATGAGAATAAAAGTTCTATTTGATACAAATTTTACAGGTTATTATTTCTATGTATGTGTGTTTTTTTTTCTTCCATCTTCTTGTAGTTGCCGAATATAGTTTGTTTCTAGCTGAACATTTTCCTTGTAGCAATATTTTGCTTGCTACTTTGGATACACAACCATAATTTTTAGTTACTTCATAAGACCAATAAAAAGACGAAATTTTGATGATGACATCCATAATTTGTAGATACTTCATAAGACCAATAAAAAGACGAAATTCGGCTAATGAAATAGTTATTAGTCAGGAATTGAAAAAATTTTTTAACGAAAATGCTTTTAATAAATATAATTAACTTAAATTAACAAAATACAAACACCAAATTTCTTCAAAATCGGTCTAGCTGTTTAGGAGGAGTTCAGTGAGAAAGCCATGTACAGAAGAATTTATTGTATAAAGATATCCTCTGGCAGACGTTGTCCTGCCACCGGCTTACTGCCATATATGAATTTTCATGCTAATCGGAAAAAACATTTCATATTTTCACCATTTGGAGTATAGTTGCCGGACGTATCTATATAAACTAAATTACAAAATTTTAGTCTAATACAACCAAAACCATCCAAAATATTGCATTTTTGTTGATTTGTAGGCGGTAAAAGAGGGTGTAGCAAAATATTTTCCCCTTAAACCATCTAGAACTCAAAACAAATCGAGTGTCAAAATTTCAGCTTAATTTACATTATACCTATCCTTTTAATATTTTAACTGTATTAAAATGTAAAATGTAAATTTACGAATTTTGTAGTAAATTTTTACTAATACTTTTTACAAATTTTACAAAATTTAATACTTTTTAATACTTATAAAAGTTTTTCATACGCCATAGGCTAAAAAACTATTCGATTTGATATAAAATTAAAATGTATGCAGTTTTTCGAAAAAATCCCCAAAAATCTACAAATGCAAAAATCATTTAAAAAAATACATGTGTTTGTACAAAAATGAAAAAATGGCGAACTTCTAAGCAAATATTTACAAATATCAGGGTTTTTTTCATTGGGGTACAAAATAGGAAAAAATTATTAAAAACTACCAATTCTACTATCTGCTAGAGCAATTGGCTGTAGAATAACGTTTTGAAATTTCAGCCCAATCGGCTCAGCCCAATCGGCCCAATCAGTCAAAGACTACTGAAGAGGAAAATGTAGCGATTTCCGAAACAGACTGTCTAGTCAGCTAACTGATTGCCTCTATACAGAGTTGTTGTTGTTGTTGTTGTTGCCTTCTTAAAAACCTACTTGATCTAAAGCTCGCAATTTAATTCATGTAATTATTAAACATATTTAATATAACAAATAATCAAGTAAGTTCCTATAAATTTCTCACGAATTGTCACGAATAAGAGTCTTCGGATATAAATAAAGAAAGCAAAAATTCATTTATAGGTGGAGATGATAATCAGGAACTCCTGATAATAATTTTCTGGAAACCATGGAGTTTTTAGGGAGCAGTGGACAAGTAAATATAAGAAAAAAATTAGCTACATATAAGGTCTGAAAAAATCATTTGAGGCTTTATTTTGAAAGTGTAAAAAAGAATCATTATTTATGTTATAAAAGAGTCTACTATTTTTATAAAGGTCATAAAATAGTACTTGTTATGAGTCATAACAGAGTCTTTAATTTGAGTCTTTAATATGAGCCTTAAAAGAGACTTTAATATGAGTCCTAAAAGAGTCATTTATATGAGTCATAAAAGAGTATTTAATATGAGGGCTTAATGAGGGTATTTAAGGGTCAAAAAATAGTCTTTAATATGAGTCCTAAAATAGTATTTAATTGGAGTTATAAAATAATCTTTTTTTTTTGCATCATAAAAAAATCACTAAAAGGACTCATATTGGGGTGCCCTTAACCTAGGAAAAAAGAGTATTTTTTGAGCCCATAATGATGATAAGGCCTCAGAAATAAGAGCCTTAAAAGAGTCTAAATGTTTGCTGAGTAGCTTCGTCGGAGGACGAGGCTTCTACACGGTACAACGGCTGAACAATCGCTTGTTGTACAGCAGTTGGCAGTTTCAACCATGCGACAGTGCAATATTGCAACCAACTTGTAGTAAAAATTTGGCAGTATTGAAGCATAGAAACATCACTTATAAAAATAACAAAAAGTAAGGTCCAAGTATACTTCCCTGAGTTACCACTGAAGTTGCTAAAAATTTTAATTTTGTTGCCATTTATAATAAATTTGCTGCTATTTTTTTAAAATTCAAATTAAGATTAGCTCTCAGAACTCTCACAATATAAATTTAAACATTTTTTTCTCTAGAATGGAGGCTTAAGAGAATTTTAAGTAACATTTAATTTTTCAGTTGTGGTAGACCTTTTCGCGGAAATGCCAATTTATCAAAAATTACCCAGAGGTAAACTTTTAAAACGCTAATACACATATATGCAGTTCTTGTATTTCCTCTGCCAAAATGCGCTCATCAAAGTCTGTAATTATTTTGATTGTACAGAATATTTCAAATTGTTAAGCTGAACATATACGGATAAAATTGATTTGATGTCTGTCTAACCATTTCTTTATGTCTGTCTAGCTGTCTTTCAAATAATAATAATGTTGTTGCCCTTAGTTTATTTTATTGGGATTTTTTTTTACAACATTTGTGCTAAACAGGCACAAATTGACTCAAACCAAATTGGGCTCCATCGTTTTGCAGGTCATTTAAACAAATTGGTTAACATTTGGCTATTGACAGACTGGCTCGCTACAAAACTTAAACAACAGCAAAACGAGTCAGTAAAATAACTCAAAACACAAATTAAGCAATGTGTTTGCGCCTCTTTAAGCTTTAAAAGATAAAATGAAAAGCGCAAAAAAGAAGAAAATAAAATAAAAAAAAAAATCAACAACTAAAAAACGCCTGAAATGAGCCTTACTCAGCGTAACACTTTGTAAGGTTATTCGACCGTTTTGCCGTTATTTCGCCGGTAATAATGGTTAAACCATATTCCGCTTTGAATGGAGTGCTTTAAAGCGCACAGTTGAGCAAAAAAGCAAAAAAGAAAACAGAGGAAAAATAGCAAAGAACTGAAAGAATCGTTAAGTAAATAAAATATTTACAAACAAGATGTTTTTCTTACGGCAATTTTTTTCCCTTTTCACTAAACGTCTGAAGTACGCCCAATTTTATGCTCGGACAGACTTAAAAAACAAACTTGAGCGTACACTTTGCCACACCGAGCAAACACTCGAATGTCATAGTTACCATCACAATGTTAAAAAATTTACACACTACTTTAACTTCGAAGTATGAATGAAGTCAAAGTACGCAGCCTTTAAGCACGTTTACTCCTACACTTTCAAGTCCAATAAATAATATATAGTTATTATGTTCCTGCTGCTCGTATCATTTCAGGCATAAAATCGCTTAATAAAACTGCTGGTTTCTCTCCTTCTCTCCTCCTCTTATAAATGTCGCTATATCGCACTTTAATTAATGTTATAATAATTAGTTAGTTACTGTTGTTCGACACTTTATTTCATTGATAGTCCTTAAATGGTTCAAGCTCTGGAAGAAAGTTTTTAGAAACGAATATGACTAAGATTATTTTTCTAATTTAGAAGACCTTTTGTGGCTTTTGTGGATATGTAAAAAGCTAATAAAGTTCATAAATTGAATTAAAATTAGTACTATTTGTCGCAAAAAATGAGTTTGAAAAGCTGCGTAATTTCTAAGGGCGCTTTTATAGTGAAGCTCAAAAACGCATGGGAGCAATAGATAACGCAAGTAACGCATCTCTTTTCTCTAACGCATTTTTGAGTTTCAGCCCGGCTCGGTGCGGTCTTAAGTCGGCATTATTTGTTTCACCCAAAGCGTACCTGCAGCCCATAGAGACAGCTTGATCAGCATCATCTTCTGAAACGATTTAGCCATATCCGTCTGACTGTCAGTTTGTTTGTCTGTGATCTTGTGATACGATAACAGCCGTATTTTTTGAGCTATCGTAACGAAATTCAATATTGAAGCTCTATTTCGAAAAATTAAGATCAAGGTCGAAAATGAGCAAAGTCGGGTAAAAATCACATCTACCTTTTATACAAAATGACTTTATCAAAAAATATTTTAATGACTTTAAACCTGTACATTAGCTTTAACCTTAAATATGCACTCTGAGTATGAAATTTGTTATTTGTAAATCGAATACAAACCACGCCTACCTCCCACACAAGGTGTCTTTATAAAAACGGTAAATTTCTTTAAATTCCACAAAATTTAAAATAATGCCTTTAAATCGTTTAATTCTTTACAAAGGCACTCCACGTTTTTATTTTAGCAAAATAAAATAAAAATTTTGTCTACCCTCCCATGCAAAGTACTAGGTCTGTTTGCTTATTTTTCTGGTAAAAAAATTAAAAACGTCAAAAGTAATAAAATTGAGAGAGAATTAACTTGAACTTTAAGAATTAAAAAACGAACACTTTTCTGGTAAAATAATAAAAAATGTCAAATACGTCAGTTAAACATAAGAAAATTTAAAAAAAATTCAGCTGCTACACACACTCAGCTACCATATGACAGTTTTAATATTTTTACAACGTGAAATTCTTCTTGTAAAAACTTTAAAAAACTTGAACGGAGAGAAAATGTGATATCCTCTCTATTACCAATTCTCTCATCAAACTAACGCTTTTCAGGCACAATCTAGTAAAAACTGGGCACATAAACTTAGATATTCAAAGCATACTTTGAATTTGAAATTTGAAAAAATTAGATAAAAACCACGCCCCATAAAGATTGACGTCATCAAAGTAATAAAACCATTTAAGACTTCGAATACACTAAAACACGTCTGTGGGGTATTTTACATTTGTCCCAGTCAAAGATAATTCCTTACGACTTTGTATATAATTATAGTTTATAAAGTTTTTTCCTAAATGACCTCTATATTTATTATGTTGACTTTATATGATTTAAATACAAATTCTAAATGTTTGAAAACAACTTCAGTAAACATGCTTTGTTAGTGCAGACTTCCAGCAGGCTGTTGGACTACATATAATAACATAAGCATAGAGACTAAAGTAAAACAGAAATACAACAACAAATGTGAAATTATAAAATTGAGAAAAACTGAGAAATTGACACTTCAAATCTCATCGCCCCGGTGGGGCAGTGAGATTAGTGCTTTAGTGCGCGCTTGCGCGGGTATCACAAAGATTTCTGATGACGCCTTTAGCCGGGCAGAAATTGTGCAATAAGATCAGCTAGTGATTTTTTCCTTTTCATATTGAAAAAAAAAATAAAAAAAACTTTGCTGTTGTTGTTGTTGTTTCTTTGGAAAGATTCGTTAGAACAATTAATTGTTCTAACTTTGACCTTAAGCTCAATAAACGATTTTAAACTATCAAACAACTAGAATTTGTATTTAAAATCAAGTATGATTTAAACTATCAAACATTTAGAATTTGTATTTAAATCATATAAAGTCAACATAATTATAGTGGACTCACATTTCTAACTCCATGCGTGCGGCTGCTGAAGAGGTGATTGGCTACCACCGCCCTCGCCGAAACCAGTGGTAAGACCAGGAGTGTCGCGACGCCACTGCAGAGAAAGACGCAGCCTACAAAGCCACCCTGCAGTCGGTAACAGATGTCCATAGTACACTGACGTTATGGAGGGAACACTTATCCAAGCTTCTAAATGGCGACTCTGAAAACAATCCCGCCAATAGAGATGATATTCCGGAAACCGCGAAAATTCTGATGACAGCGTCGAGGTTCCGCTTCCCGACTATGATGAAGTTCTGACAGCTATAGCTCGGCTTAAAAATAACAAAGCCGCGGGAGCAAATGGCTTACCTGCTGAGCTGTTTAAGAACGGAGGCGAAGCTCTACTTAAATGCATTCACGAGCTTCTATGTAGAATATGGTCGGAAGAATGCATTCCGAACGATTGGAATCTCAGTGTACTCTGCCCAATCAACAAGAAAGGCGATCCCACTATCTGTGCCAATTACCGTGGGATAAGCCTTCTTAATATCGCATATAAGGTCCTGTCGAGCGTTTTATGTGAAAGATTGAAGCCCATTGTAAACGAACTGATCGGACCTTATCAGTGTGGCCTCAGACCGGGAAAGTCCACCATCGACCAGATTTTCACTCTACGACAAATCTTGGAGAAGATTCAAGAAGAACAAGTCGACACCCACCATCTTTTTGTCGACTACAAAGCCGGCTTAGACAGCCCAATAAGGAAGCAACTGTACTCCACCATGTCTGTATTTGGTATTCCTGCAAAACTAATATAAAATAATGATTTTATTCTTTTTGGTTACTTTAATATTTGCATAACAAAAAGAGGTCCAAAACGCGAATATTTAATGTGTAATTGTTATATGTAGGAGTTTTCTGCACCTAAGACACCTATGCAGTCATAAAGCTGGTAATTTTTTAAAATGTTTGACACCAAACCCAACTCTTTAGCTGCATTGGAAAAGATTCACTACCAGGTCATAACCCAGTTTTGAAAAATTCATTAAAAGGATCCCAGAAGTTTTCTGCACATATGACACCTATGTAGTTTGAGAGTGTATATTTTTTAAAAATTTTTTAAACTCAATCAACTCTCTAGCTGCATTGGAGCAGATTCTATACCAGGTCAGCAATTTGAGGTTAAGTCCGATGACACCTATATAGTAAGTTGGTATTTTTTAAAAATGTTTGACATCAAAATCAACTCTCTAGCTACATTGGAGTAGATTCCCTACCAGGTCGTAATCCGCATAGCAAAATCGTCGCTGGACTCCTACGCTTTCCAGGAGTTTTCTGCACATATAACACCTATATAGCCGTACAGTGGGTATTTTTAAGAATTTTTTGACACCAAAATGACGTCTAGTTGCATTAGAACAGATTCCCTACCAGATCGTTATCCGTTTAAATACTTTTGTGGATACTTTTTTTCAAAAGTGGACACTTTTGGATACTTTTTTGACCTTTTAATGGATACTTTTTCAAAATCGTCGTGGTAGCACTGATGTTAACCTTCTAATTAAAAACTGTTAGAAAAAAAGTTAAAAAATATGTTCTTTTATTACAAAACTTAACCCACAAATGCCTTAAATATACTTTTTGAATATTTAAAAATATGGCTGATAAAGGGTTAATTCGTGTTCAAGGATGTTTTATGGTTGGCTGATTGATCGACTGAGTATGAGTCAATATTTTCTTTCGTATTACAATCGATCATGAATAAAAATTATTATTTTGTTTTGCAAGTTAATAATATTTACACAGTTTTGGTTTTTATAATGTTATTTCACGCCAAACAGCTACATTTTTTAAAACTCAAAATATAATTTTTAATAACAAAATAAGTAGAAGAAAAGTTATCAGTCAAATGGGTCTTAAGAAATCTCGTATTATGAAAAAGTATGATATTTAGGCAACTAAGGGCTTATTCGCTAAGAAGACGTCAAAATTTCTGAATAAACTTTTCATACTCCATTTGGCACAGCAAAAATGACAATTCCATTTCAACAGATATAAATTTTCTTCAACTCGGAATTTTCTATCCTACCACGAGTGAAAAGTTTCCGATTGGCGCACACCCTCTGATAAGAATTTCTGAACCACAAAAATATCGGCGGAGTGTTGAGTTAACATATGAAATATCGCCGCAGTGGTGACTTTCCTCGAGATTTTACTACCACAGTTAAACATTTTGTGATAGGATTGACTAAAATTGGACAAAAATCAAATATAATGTCGTTCCTCTCTAACATAGTTTCCCATATCTTTATCTCTGACATATGAACCGATCTATTGAGCACTGATATAATTTAACTCGCCTCTTTAACCTGTTTGGAATGAAACTGAACTGATTTAGAGCGTTGAACTGAACTGAACCATAAAGTTGTTGTTTAGCAGTTTATTCGGTTAGTTGCAGATCTGCAACGCTACGCAGTTACGGATTAAAGTTTTTTTGAAATTGTGTTTTTTCTGAAAATTAAGCCAAAGTTCTTAAAAACAAGAAGAACAATATACTTGCTGAAATAAAAACAAAAATAAAACAACTAAAGAAGCTAAACTTTTTCACGGCTTGTGCTGCTCTTATTTCATTGCGCAAAATCACGCAAAAATAAAATAATTATCATTAAATGCTTCACGAAAAAAATATACATAAATTAATAAAATAAAGAATTAAGTCACGAAGTACTTGAAACATAAAACCACAAAATAATTGCTCGCAAACTCGCACGCTCTCACCTTTACACGTCTATAAAAAGAAAAAAAAATAATATTTTTTTTTTCAAAAATAATTGACCACCTCAAAAGTTTATTTACAGCATAGAGATTAGTACAATTTGATATACATATGTATATATATAGAAATTATTTTTTTTATATAATGTAATTAAGTGAGTGCTAGTTGGAGTGTTAGTGCTGGTTTAAGTGTATTCCATCGATTCGTTCCATCCCACTCAGCATTTTTTGAAATTTTTGAACATATTATAGTTGTTTTCGACTCTCCTCAGCGATGTCACCAGTTGAAAGTGCGCTTATTTTCTGATCAAAAAATACTCTTTGTTCGTGAGAAAATTGTACCCTATGCGCGACTCTTCTTGTCGAGTCTTTTTCGAGTCGCTTATTGATTCCGGAATTACCAAAAAATTATTAAAAAACGAGTAATTTTCAAATATTTTTGGAGTCATTTTTTGATATCGAAATAACTTAAAAATTATTAAAAAATGGCTCATGTTCGAGTCACTTTTTAATCTTTTTTTGGAATTTTTGAGATCAAAAAAAGACTCGATTTCTCCTGAACAATGAGTGTTTTTTGATCAAAAAATGGGAGCACTTTCGATTTTTATGGTAGAGCCGAAAACGACCCCAATTTGTTTGATCTATAGTAATAAAACTCATTTTCTGTTTGTTTGTTTGTTTGTTTGACCTTTATACAAATCTAAACGGCTCAACGGATTTTGCTCAAACTAGGTATACATATTAAGTGCATCCCAACTTAAAATGTTACATACTTAGATTTTGCCACGCCCCCTCTGAAATTTTTCAACTAACGGTAATTTTTTATTATAAAACTTTTTTGCATCGGAGATTTTTTTGTATTTAATTTTAAAAAATTTCTGTTATTTTGACATCAAAAACATTCACGTATCTTCAAAATTGGAAAAATTTTCAGTATAACGACTTTTTCATAAAACATCGTTGCCTAAGAATGAGAAAAAAACGACATGAAAATCAAAGTTTGGGCTTTCGATGCAAATATCTCCGCTGTCCATTAATATATTTCATTCAAATTTTTTTTGTTCAAAAGTTCAATAAAATCACTTCACAAAAATAGGTTGAACTGTACCGTTAAGTCAGTGTATATATGTTTTATGATTATGTCAAAAAAGGTCCAAAATATTGACTTTTACTCAAAAATTGTTGTTGTTGTAAAAACGAAATCAATTAAAAATTGCACGTCTGGCTACCTTTCATATGACATAGCATTTATTTGCAAAAATTCTTCCAGCTAAGCGCAAAAATTATTTTACTGTTTTTGTCATCAAAACAACAAGGCCCCCTTTGATTTTTTTCGCGAAATTTATTTTTTCCAAAATGTTGTTTTTATATTTTTTACAAAAAAGTCAAGTCTCATAGTCTCAAAAGTTCAATAAAACCACTTCACAAAAATAAGTTGAACTGTACCGTTAAGTCAGTGTATATATGTTTTATGAGTATGCCAAAAAAGGTCCAAAATATTGACTTTTTACTCAAGAAATTACTCAAAACAACAAGGCCCCCTTTGATTTTTTTCGCGAAATTTATTTTTTCCAAAATGTTGTTTTTATATTTTTTACAAAAAAGTCAAGTCTCAAAAATAATTTATGTGAAAAAATTACCCCAATATCTCTTTCCAATCAAAAGTTATGGCTAAAAATCTATTTTTTCATACAATTGACTATTAATAAAACTTAGTTTTGTGTTAAAATTCTCTATATAGTTTGAACGTCCCCATATATCTCTAAGAATGCAGTTGTGTGTCTAAAGTAATTACGAACATTTTGGATTATATAAAATTTTCTTTATAGTGATCATCTACTTATATTTTGCCTCCCCACCAAGTCCAGAAGCGCTAAAAATAAAACTTTTAGAGGAGTATGAAGCCCGAAAGCGGAACTTCACAGGCGCAATCCCAGGTGCAATGCTTGTGCACAAGAACGGTAGCAAAAGCCACAAATCATTTAAGAAGGCAAACCAAAATGAACGCTTCAAGTACAACTGTCACTCCTGTGGAAAATTAGGACACAAAGCAAAGGATTGCCGATCCAAAAACTTCAATGATGCCAAGCATAAGCAAAACGAAGACAAATCTCGTGAATCCAGCAGAAAAGCCGAAGTGGCACTAAGAGCAAACAATGAACGCAATAACAAATGGTGTTTGGACTCTGGTGCTTCGTCACATATGTGTTCAGAAAGGGAAAAATTTGTCGAAATTAAGGCCCCGAAATCATGCGTCTTGAACTTGGCAAACAATGAGTCGACGAAAATCGAAGGTTCTGGCATCGTGAAGCTGAACAGCAAGAATGGCGTCGTTGCAAGACTAGAAGAAACTCTGTTCGTTCAAATCCCCGATCTTCGTTCAAATCTCCTCTCAGTTTCAAAAATTACTGAGAATGGGTACGAAATCAATTTCACAAGAAACGAAGCAGTAATAAGACATGAAGAAACCGGAGAAATATTGATGACAGCACACCGCAGAAAGGATCTCTATTACGTAGAAGAATTTGCTGAAGACTGCAGCGTAGCAGTTCCATCGCCCTTGCAAGACTGGCATGAACGGTTTGGACACCTGAACGAAACGTGTGTGTCTGGCGTTAGCATCAATGTTAGTGAGAATATTCCTGCTTGCGAAATATGTATAAAGGGGAAGCAAACACAGAAATCGTTTCCAAAGTCTACGTCAGTCTGCTGACATTTTAGAGCTCATACACACAGATGTATGCGGCCCGATGCGAGTTAGTTCTCTTGAAGGCTCCCGATATTTCGTGACCTTTATTGATGATAAGACGAGATGGTGCGAGATTTATTGCTTAAAGAAGAAGAGCGAAGTTACAGAAAAATTCATGGAATATAAAAATATGGTCGAGAAGAAAGCTGAACGAAAAATCAAGACCATAAGATCGGACAACAGAACCGAATATACGAACAACATCATGCAGAATTTCTTAAAGAACGAAGGCATCAAGCATGAATTCACCGTCGAGTATACACCTCAACAAAATGGAACTGCAGAGAGGAAAAACCGTACACTGGTAGAAATGGCCAGATGTATGCTGATCCAGTCAGGCTTACCTCCAAGTTTCTGGGCTGAAGCCATCTCCACAGCAAACCATATCCGCAACAGATGTCCAACGAAAAGTTTGCTCGGTGAAACACCATTTAAGTTGTGGACCGGAAGAATTCCTGTGGTTGCCTATTTCCAAAAATTTGGAACTACGGCTTATATGCTTGATAAAACCAAAAGCAAGGGGAAGTTCGAACCGAAGTCACAGAAATGCATTTTCATTGGATATTCTACGGAGTCAAAAGCATATAGGCTCTGGAACCCTGATACACGGAAAATAGTTCGAAGTAGAGACGTCATATTTAGCAACACGTACCAACCATATGCGTTTGAAGAATTCATTGACGAAGGATTTCTTGAAAACACTCCAGAACGTAACATCGAAATAGAAGCAGAAATTGTTCGGATTTCTCCCGAAAAAGATAAAAATCAGAAAATGATTAATAGCGAAGAAATCATAAATGAAGATGTCACAGAAGAAAATGAAGAAGAAGAATATAGTGCACCGCAAATATGGAAAAGGGCACCAGGAAGACCGAAGAAGATACTAACTGGTAAGAAGGGAAGACCCAGGAAGCTCTTCAACACAATACAGATGAACGCCGAATTCCCGATTGATAACGACGAAGAGGATCAAGTAGCAAGTATGATAACTGAAGACGATCCGCAAACAACATCAGAAGCTTTTCGCAGTCCAGAAGCTGAAGAGTGGAAGCAAGCGATGAGAGACGAATACGCAGCCCTGAAGAGAAACGGCACCTGGAAGGTTGTCGAGCGTCCAAAGGACAAGAAAATTGTTGAATCGAGATGGATATTGCGTACAAAATACAAGATCGATGGCTCAATCGATCGACGAAAGGCAAGGTTAGTGGCGAAAGGGTTTACGCAGAAACCTGGAATTGACTACACGGATACATTTTCACCAGTAGCGAGAATTGGATCGATTAGACTGGTAATGGCACTCGCCGTGGAACTTAATCTGAAAGTACATCAGCTAGATTTTGTAAGCGCATATCTAAACGGCGACATTGAAGAAGAAATTTACATGCGAACGCCACATGAATTCATCAATATCTTAAATAAAGAAGAGTTTCAAGAGTATTCAGGAAATAAAGTTTGCTTAATCAAGAAAGCACTTTATGGACTGAAACAGTCTGGAAGGCAATGGTATAAAAAGTTGGACGAGAAATTGAAGCAGATTCGTATGCAGCCGCTAAGCTCGGATCCTTGCGTATACTACTACCAAGAAAGAGAGGACATCATGATTATTACGATCTACGTCGACGATTTAATATTGGCATCAAACAACAAGACAATGATTAATCAATTAAAATCGGACTTAGCACAATCTTTTGAGATGAAGGACTTAGGTTTGCTCAACTTTTGTCTTAGAATCGAATTTAAGCAAAACCATGTCAACGAAATCACCATGTCACAACCGAAGTACGTAAAAAATATATTGAGCCGTTTTAACATGAAAGACTGCAAGCCAGTTGCAACTCCGATGGATACGAATCAGAAGCTATCGACGAGTATGCGTCCGAAAACCGAAGAGGAAAAGTTACCGTATCAAAATCTAGTAGGTTCCTTGATGTACTTGGCCGTCTCAAGTCGTCCTGACATAGCTCACGCAGTGAGTGTGCTTAGCCAATATAACTCAAATTACGGAAAGCAACACTGGGTAGCCGCAAAACGAGTATTGCGCTATTTGAAAGGAACAGAAAATCTCGGATTGGTGTTCCAGAAAACAGGAAAACATCTTGTGGGATATGCTGATGCGGACTGGGCTGCAAATATCGATGATAGAAGATCGTACACTGGGTACGTTTTCAAATTAGCGAATGCAGCAATCACCTGGGAATCTCGCAAGCAGAAGACAGTTGCAATGTCAAGCACTGAAGCAGAGTACATGTCCTTGTCCGAATCAACGAAAGAAGCAATTTACTTGAGACGTTTTCTATCTGAAATTCTCGGTCCACAGAAATCAGTAACGATCTATAATGACAACCAAGGTGCTAGACTACTTAGTAGGAATCCAATTTTTCACAATCGTACAAAACATGTAGATATACGCCACCACTTTGTGCGAGAAGCAGTAGAAAAGCAAGAAGTCACAATTGAATATCTTCCGACTGAAGAAATGCCAGCGGACATATTAACCAAGGGATTGGCATCACCAAAACATTCCAAGTTTATACAGAAGATGGGAATGCAATTAATTCATAATCAGGAAAATTAATATTTTATAAGGATGTATTAAGTAATGTTAAATATCATTTGAGGGGAAGTGTTAGATTGTCAAATGTTTCTCATTACTTTACTATTTTCTACTTTGTTAATTTCAATCAAACGAGGCTTATACATTTATGTTTTACTTGAATTCAATATTTGATTTTTCTCAAATAAAATATTCATTCCGAAAATTGGTTTCAATAAAGAACATCGTTTTAAATAAAACTACAATTTTTTTGTAAAAGGTTTTTATAATAAGTGCTTTACAATTTGTGCTTACGTTTTTTTTATTTTACTTTATTATCGTTTCAATTATTTCCACTCACTTTATTAAATTGTCAACATCAGTATTTTTGTACAAAAATTTGCACGTGTAGAAAATTTACGTGTAACTTAGACTCCTGCATTCCAACAGAGTTAACTGCATTAATCGTGTAAACGCTTCTTGTGTAAAGCATTCAAAGTCGTTATCAGTACTCTTGTCTAATTTCCATACACAAAATTATATTCCATCCACTCTATAGATTTGCATTTGTATATTTATGTAGTTTCCCAGTAGTTCCAGTCTTGAAGAAATCTCAAATGATTCATGTACAATTTTTCTTGATCATTGACGAAACATGCTGATTTGGCCATACATTTCATTGACGAAAATTTCATATAAATGTTTCAAATTCGTGCAAGACGCAATGCAGAAATGTAGGGATTTATCATGCACGAACCCAATATCGAAATATTGAGGACGTTTCGTTAATGAAAAGTAGACAGCAATATTAAGAAAATTCGTGAAGGAATTAAAATCGAAACGTGCTCCTGGATCGAATTCAACGTCGTGCGATATATTTGATGGATGATAAAAATATTTCATCCTCTCTCAACTCTATTGGAAATCGACGTAATGTTGGTTTCGTAATGGCCTGACGCCACCACACCGTATGTTTTTCAGGTCCACTCGGGCAGCTTGATGCCACACAGAACCTTACGTTGTATTGATAATTCGTTCTTTAGTCGTACGGTAAAGTTGTGGAATAGTCTCCCTGCGAGCGTGTCAGTTTTGAGCTGTGCAAATTTAAAACAAATCTTCACCGAAACTTCTCCATCTTTTCAACCTCTAACTATCACCCATCTTCTAAATCAACACAATGCTCATACATTTAAAGGAAACATCGCCTGCGCTTTCACTCTACAAAACAGAAAAAAATTATACCAAATTGTAAAAATCAAACGAATTCGACAGCAATGCCAATGACACCTAAACAGTAATGTCAATGAATATTTAAATACTATCGGAAAGCATCGATAGCCAGTCCAAAACTATCGATAGTCACGATAGTGTGAAATTATCGGTAGTATCGATAGTGTCATTGGTAGTTTGCGAACTCTACAGTTTAGCCTCTGAACGATTCGACGAATTACAACAATCATGAATATCTTGAAGTTGTTGTAATAGAGTGGAAAAAGTTAGGCGCTAGCAACCGCTACTTTGCATTTTATTTTGTATGCATTTTTTTAAGTCCAGCAGATCATGCAGAAACTTCCTTTAAGAAATCATCACGAAAAGTTCACGAACTACTGGGATGATTTATTTATTTTGTATGTAGTGATTGTTTGTTTGTGTAATTTTGTGCAAATAATTATTTTTACAAAAAATCTCATTTAACATTGGTCATTAGTTGATACCTTGTACTAGATCATCTGAAACAGAATGTTTTTCTATGGAATTTATATTCGGCCGTCACCTCTCTGCAGACAATGGCAAACTAAATAGAGCTCAGCCAAAGTCCTTTTAAGGGCTGAAATGGCCAATTCATATATTTTTTAAATGTTCATATTTCTTATTTTTGATCGATCCAAAAACTTTGTTTACATAAAACGAAAAACACATGAGAATTTTATTATAAATATCAAAAATGCAAAAAGTTAGTTACCTGTACATGTTAACATGCAATGCGAGCTTAAACTCAAGTCAAATTAAATTGAGGTTTATTCTCCAAAACTAGACGTTAAAACTAGATATTTTAGCATTCTTTGAAGTTAAATTTACTTAAATTATAATATAATGTGTTTCTTTTTGCCTAAACCGAGTTTAAACGTCCAATTTTGGTGAGTTAGCCTCAGTTTAATTTAACTAGAGTTTAAAGAAAAAAAATTTAGTTTTTTTGAAATGTATAGCAGATTCATATTCAAGCGACTCTAATTAAGACATGGTTAACGCAGCACTGCGTTGCGCTATTGAGTTGAAGTAGATACAAATAATTTTTTTCAGCGTGTTCGATTTCAAAAGTTCAAGCTTAATTTATCTTAACCTGTCGAACCACAAAGTTCATGTATCTATTTATTTGCTGTATATATTGAACGAAGTACATTTTGACTACAACCTTAAAATGTAGACTTGTGTATTTTTGCGCTTCAAGTTGCGCTTCATTTTCATATCGGAAATGCTTCACACTGATTTCTTATTGATTGAGCACTTTTGAATTAACTTTTAACTGGTGCTCCTTTGTTTAATTATCCTCCTTTAGATGTAAATTACTGCTATAGGATTTTGATATACAGTCGAATCTGAATATAGTGAACTTATTTTTTCAAGTCCTGTTCATTGTATTCATACTGTTCGCATTTTCGAGATTGAAATTTTTCTTAAAAAATTTATGTTTTGGCTTAAATCTTAAAACTTTATTTTGATTTTTTTCACTTTTTTGCTTCTGGTTCTTTGAAATGTCAGTTAATAAAGCGTTCATTATTTCGAGCTGTTCACTATTTCGGGGGTTCGTTATATTCAGATTTGACTGTAGTTTGGCTTGATTTGTTGTATATTTTTAAGAGAGAAACTAAACTGAAATAACAAAGAGGAACACACCTCACCATAATAACAATTTAGCTGATTACTTAACTTCTTACTCACAATCCCACTGTGTTAATTAAAGTCATATTGATTTCAAACCAAGTCATGACGCAATTGCGTTAATGCAGTTTGCTAAAACAGTAAACTGCTCTTGAATTTGTGTATCAAGCTCAAGTAATCATACTGCCTAAAATGAGATCAATTGTAACGTTTTACATTTTTATTTCAACATTAAGAATTTTGTTACTAAAAGGATTGAAATAGAAATCTTTGCATGTCAAAAAATTGAGAATCAAAAATTTTGGAACGTTTAAATGACTTGCTTGAACAGTGGAAACGTTTTTGTTAGAACGTTAAATTTTTGCATTTATTCAATGATTCCATTTTCTCAACTTATAGCACAAATATAACGTATGTCTGCTAACTCAGGTTCGTAAGAAATGGCGAAAATATAAATTCAAATTGTAGGTGTATTAATAATGACTAATCTTAATTAAAATAATCTTAAGTGCCTCCCCCCAAACTTGCACTAGTTGGCGAACAAATGCTGTAGAATAAACACTTTATTTCGTGATGTTGGAACATTGATTAAAGAGCAGCGTGTGACTGGCTTAACTTATGACAAATTAAGCACTAAATTAACCTTATTTTGGAGCAGTTCGGAGAGAGACAACTCTAGCGGCAACCCTGCCGCCTACTTTGTTATGCCTTTTCACGCTGTTGTTGTCGGCGTCGGCGACGTAACACATACTTGTTGTGATTAGTAATAAACAAAGAGTAGAAAATAGCAGCAGTAATGGAATTTAACTTGCTAACATGCGATGCATAATTTTAGGGGCTGTTTTTCTTATACTTAGCACTAAAAATATGGTTGTTAAAAAAGCGGAAATGTGTCGAACTAATAAGCAGCTGCGTGATAGCGTGTGTGTGTTTAAGTGGGTGTATGAGTAGCAAGTGTGTGTGTGGTAAGTGCACACGCTTGTATTTTAGTGAAAGCAATAATATTTCGGTAAACTTTGCTCTTCACAACGTCAAGAAAATCTAATTAAATTTAAGTTGAAATTTAAGCAAATCGCACACTTTTTACGGCTTAGGCTGCGTTTGTTTGCCTTGTATGCGTGACTTTAGTTAAAACACACGCAAACCAATAAAAATATGCTGCAAACAAAAGACTAAAAATAAAAACAAACCCCAAAAATATATAAGCATCAGCAAACAAACGCAAGAAAATAGCTATGAAAGAATACGTTCATACGTTGAGTTACGATCCTATTTTGCTGGATGCAAATTCTTACGCCTAGGTGGCAGTGGGGCACAGTGGAACACTACTAAAAACGAAAAAAAAATCACTTAATAGTCGAACGTAAGTCGTCACACAGTTTGACAAAGCCTAACTGATCTATCCAAATTCATTTTCTGGTCGTAGAATTCAGCTAGCCGATAATTTTTGGATGATGTCTTCCTTTTAATAATATATCAATCTGTCTGGTCGGATTTTTTATTTACGGCTTAAATTTTTCAGACTGTTTGTATTGAAAAGTAAATTTTTACTTAAAACCAAGTTTTCAAGTGAAAATCAATTCTAAAGCTTGAAAAATTCCAAGTTTTTTTAAACTAATTTCTTGTATAACCTCACAAGTTCTGCGTAAAGAATATATTACTTTGTCAATCCGTTTTTAACGGCAATGAGGGGACAAAAAATATATAGGGCTTACCGCGCCACTTTTGCGCATACAAAAAACAACAACATTTAAAATTTATACTTTTTAATGTTACAGAGCAGAGAAAAACAACTGCATTTTGGTTATTTTTCGATTATTTCAAAATTGGAACAATAATTTCTAAATGATTGCTCTAATTATTGCACAAAATTTTGATTTATAGATAAAGTGCATAACTCGAAAAAGTTTAAAGTCCATCCAACAAAAAGCATAGGCAAAACCTGCTCAATGCTTAGAGCTATCAAATACAATTATTTTAGGTTTTTTGTTAAAATAAGCATTTATAAACAAATCATTTTTCTAAAAAAAATTTGAACAATGTACGTTTTTTATTTATCTTTAAAAAAAGTTTTAAAATAAACGAAAATAAAAAAAAATTATACTACAACTTTCTCAAAAATGCGTTACGATGACGATGCGACGGTGTACGAAGAAGTATTAAAAAAAGAATATGTCTAATTTTTAAAAAGGCTTTTCTATATTTGCGTTGTAATTAAGTAGCACTATATTAAGTACAAACAATGACAACAATCGACCCCAAGGATTTGAAGATACAAGCAAAAATATGTGCTGGCGTTACGTTAAAAAAACGGAAGTGATTTTTGACTTGGACTACAAAATTTGCAAAACTCTCTGAATTGGGCAAAACTTTTTGTATACAACTTTTTTTAGAAGAGTTTAAAATAACATAGGTGTATTAGTGGCGGCCAGAGCCTAGTGGGTAGAGTGCGAGGCCCCTGAGCTAAAGAACCGCTGTAGCTCGGGTTCAATTCCAGCTCAGACAAAATATTTTTTCAAACGAATTAATTTTTTGTCCGGTCTACACCTCTCTGCAGACAATGGCAAACCTCAGAGAGTAAAAACTGCCATGTAAAGCTTCTTGAGAACATAAGTTGTTCCGAGTCGGCATTAAACTCGTCGGTCCAGTTCTCGATCACTTGTGTTCAAACATTTAATAACACGCACAACATAATTGATCAATAAAGCTCGGTCAAAGTCCTTTCTAAGGCTGAAAAGGCCAATTTATTTATTTTTAAGTTTATTTTCCAAGTGATGAGATTTAAAGTTTGTGCGTTTCTTTAAAGGTAAAAGTCCTTTATTAGTACTTGCTGAAATGCAAACTATGGCCAGCATAAGGGCCTCTTCCTGACAAAAATTTTTTAAAATAGAAATTGAAAATCGAAAATTCGAACAGACATATTGATAGATTATTTAAAAAAAAAAAACAAATATTTTTTTATTATTTAAGCCCCCTGGCTTAGCGCTTTGGACTGTGCTCCTTGTTTTCTTAATTTTTTCTGTCTGTTTACACTTTTTGTAAGCTTAACTTGTAAGATTTTAGTAAGCAGTTGCATAGTACTGAAACGCTTTGCCGTACCAAAATCAACGACACAATTTCGATAGTATCGGAAGTATAGACGTAGAATTCCTTTTTATATAGTAATAGAGAAAAATTCTGTTTTTATAAGCTTTTATTTAATTTGCTTCGTTCGTATGTCAGTCAAAATTTGCAAAGCATTTTTCGAACCCTCGTTGCTATCCGATTAAGCTGAAATTCAGCTTACATATGTAAGTCCGATAACAATGAACTAGTATGATAAAACTTTTTGCCACACCCCCTTTTACCGCCCACAAATCAATAAAAATTTCATATCTCCAAAACTACTACGCTGATTCACCTAAAATTTTGGCAGTAAATTTCCTTCAAGTTGGGGATGGGGTTTGGGAAAAAATTTGGCCACACCCCCAAAAACATGAGGTTTTGAAAATAAGAGATGTTAATAATAAACTTTAAGGCTAAAAAGTAAGAAATAAATAAAAATTGAAAAAAATTTTAAAAATAAACTTTTATTTAAAACAAAACGTGAACTAAAAAGAAAATAATAACTTTTACTGACATTTGTCATATATGTTTATTAGACTGGTCCTAATTTGTATGAAGAAAAAAAAATTAGTTTGTTTTTCTTGAGCACCCTTTTATATGAAAAACACATAAAAAAAATGTTTCAAAGAAATTGGTCTTTATTAACACGTGCCGCCAGATAGAAATTAAAAAAGAAATATCTTCTACCTATGAGAAAAAACAAGATAAAACAGCATTCTATTTTGAACGTACCGGCCTTACGGAATGACCATCTCCGATTTGGGTGAAATTTTGCATGGAGCATCACTGAAGGAAGTAAAAAACTTCATTTAACGGAAAAAATTCTGGAGTAATTTTTGGCGGAGTTTCAGGGTACACAAAATTGACAAAAATCGGCAAAAACGTCGAAAATCGATTTTTACTTGGAATAAATGAGTCTCAATCACTTCTTAACCGAATGTTAAGTTTCAAATACCGATGGAAAGGTAATTAAACGCACATTAATTTTAAAATATTTTTTTTTAATTTTGGTGGTTAGGGATTCCATCTCTTCCGGTAAAGTAGTTAAATTCAGTGCAATCTCGAGTGCACTGCAGATTCGAATATCCTTCCCACAGAACACTGTAGATAAAATCCAGAGTGACATCTCGTTTGACAACATATTGTTAGTGAAAGTTTATATTTACTTTTGCTTTGAGTCATATGTAGTTTTTCTTAAAAAAACAAAGCATTTTGAGATCGTTATTCTGTTTTCTCAAAAACAACTTTGTCCTTGCGGGAGGGAAAGAAATCCTTTTTTTCCTAAATTTTTGATGTGAAAACTTCTTTAGGCGCGTTGAACGATTTTGGTAGAGGGTAAATCTTTGGTTTGCGTCAACGTCATCGTCATCTTGCGAGTAACTTTCGTCATCAATACAGACAGCGAGCATGGCAGAATAACCAGGTAGGGCCGATTCGGAGAGAAATGAAGTAGAAAGCAGAGAAAAGCGAGCTAGTTTCCAAAATCAGCTGTTCATCTCGAGTTTCTTTATGTTCATGTTTTGCAGTTGATTTTTGGTTAAACTTGTTTTTTTGCTTTTTTGCAAATTGAACACTTCCTCGGCATTTTATAGTTTTATTTACACTGTTGTTATAATATTTTCATTCAAATTAACACAAATTTAACACACGTGTCCGCATTATTTACAATTTGAAAACATAATATTCCTATTTCATTAGACGTTTTTACGAACTTCGTCATTTTGACAAACTTTCATTTTCCAATCTTCGTTGGCGCGTGAGGGCCCTACATAGTTATTCTGCCATGCCTCGAGCAAGGCGAAAAGTGAGATATAAATACAGAGTGGCGCTCCAAAAAAAACCAAAACAAACGAAAAAAATATAATTTTTTATTTCTTTGATATGTATTGTCTTAACCCAATAAGTACGGTGATGCCATGTGGCATCACTAAGTCTGATGTCGATTACCGTATAAAATTAGGTATAAATGAGCACATGTGTTGAAAAATTGTCCCGTCTTTAAGGCGTTAAGGATATTGATACAAAACGACAACAGTGGCCTGCTACATTATAATAAAGTGAAACGTTATTTGATATTTTTAAATATTTTTTGTTTTCATTCTGAAAAAAATTTTCAACTTTTCTGAAATATTACGTTTAAGGTCATAACGTTTTTCATTAACTTATTATACAATTTAAATATTTAAAAATTAAACAAATATCTTTAATTAAGGACCGTAAATGTTTTGATTTTTATTAATTAAAATGATCACACCATAATCGTTATTTTCTAATTGATTTTTATCGATCTGATTTAATTAGGTGGTGTTTACTTTTTCAATCATAAATTTACAAGAATTTCCCCCATAAATACAAAATGGGATTACAGAATTCAACTTTATCTTCCAACTATTGTTGAATTTGTTCCTTATAATCTTCTTTGTACATTACAACTGTACTGTAAAGCCAATTGGCTTCTTCACAATACAACGATTGTACCAATATCGGCTGCTATTAGACGGTGCGATTATTATATTGTGTGGATGCAAGCATGCGACGAGTTAGTTGCAATATTGCACGGTCGAATGGTTGAAACTGCCAACTTCTGTACAACAAGCGATTGTATGGCATTTGTATCGTGTAGAAGCCCCTTAACTCTTGTCTGGATTAGTAATTATGATTTCGTCTTGGTGTTGTCTTATAAAATTTTGAGTGTTTGAATATTTTAAGTATAAATAAATTTAGTGTTTGGATTTCTATTTTAAAAATCAAGAAAGAAAAAAAAAACAATATGCAACTCTTTTTCAAAATCATTATTACAATTAACCGGGATCACGAATTTAAAATCCCGAAATCCCGGGATTTGCTAAAATCCTTTGTGATTAAAAGCCATACTCTACAATAAAGCCTACAATTTTTACCAGCCATAAATAATTTAAAATAGGCACAATATTATTAATTTTTCTAAAATCGAATCCATTTTATATCCTATATTTATTTATTCCCATTAAAAATTAATACTTCATTTATTGATATGGCCTTTAAAAATTAATTCAATTTTTTTTTGCCACATAAATGTGGTCCTTCGTGGCCTCTAAAGTATTGTTAAATAGTATCCATTAACTTAAATGTTTGCTTGTCTTCAAGCTTTAAAATGTTTTTAGCTTTGAATTTGCGAATATTGAAGTACTTAAAAGCATTTAAGTACTTTTGGTAGATTTGTATACAAATTTTTGGACAAAAGAGGTTTTTGGCTGAGTTGAAAGAAAATAGTCAGCTCTAACGATTTTATATATTATGATATTCGAATAGTATAAAAATAAAGTTTAAGCGATAACTTTTGATCGGAAGAATGTATTGTGATATTTTTTCACATGCATGACTATTTTCTAAAAATTATCAAAACAACATTTTAAAAAAATAATCAAAAAACCATAGAAGTTGTACATTTTTTGCGTAAAACTGGAACAATATTCACTTACATATATTTTCGATTGTTCTCTTTTCTCGTTTTTTGAGCCAACATTGAATATATAAGAGGTTTTTTTTGCAAAAATTTGTAAATTGGAAAATATAGAGTTAACTAACGTTTAGACAAAATAGATAAGAGAAGTTCAGTAAAAAATAGATATTTTCTTCCAAAATTAAAACTTTAATTTTTAAATTGTGTTTCTGTGAGTGTATACAAAAAGAAGTTGTACTTAGTAAATCTACAGTTTCAAGATATCTTAGTGGCTTTGAAATCAAAATAACGCGAATTCCTTCAACAAAATCTTCGTAAAAAATTTTAACTAAATAGCTCTCGTAAGCTTATTTTTCTGAACTAACTATTTTGTGCAGATTTAATTACTTTTACTTTTTTTACGATTTTGAAGCTTTAAGCAGTTTATTAAAATTTTTTATTACAGCGCCCTCTTTTGTTCCACCTATCGCATGCGAATATGAATGAGTCGAAAAAAAATATTTTTCAAATATAGCCAAATTTTGGAAGCAAATTTCCATTACTGCATTTCCATTTCCATTTATATTGATTCTGTTTGATCAAAACAAAAAAATATATTCACAACAAAAAGAAATGTAGGTTACTACCACATTATTAAAATTATTTCTGTTTTCCTACTGTTATTTTGCCATTTATTTTATACCTTTGTTCTTTGTAAGCATCTTATATTATTTATTTAAGAATAGAATATTACGAGTAAAGTTGTCATTGCTTTGACATATGGTGTCAGCCATTTTTTCACCCGACAATTCAATTAGGAAAATCTTCGAATATATCGAAGTTGCGTTTACCTTTGCGTGAAAAATTTTGCTGCATTCTGAAAATGAATTTGAAAAAAGTATTTTATGTGTGTAGTTTTCAAATTATTCAACGACAAAAAAAAATATTGCATATTGTCTTGCTGATGTTGTAGACAAATAGTTTGTTTATGGTATCACATTCTCTAATAGAAAAACTAGAATATATAAAATACAATACACTAATGATTATACAATAATTAAATACAACAATAATATAATACATAAAGCACTAGGCAACAATTCATATATGTCCGGGTAGTTGCTTTAAATTTCTGATGTGTTAAAGTCTACTTAAAAATTATGACCTTTTTAATATCTATACATAGATAAATTCTTTTAAAAAAGTCGATTTTTGAAAAGGTGGTCGCACAATTTTGAACACAACTCTAGAACGGAACTTGCCATTGTGTTACTAAATATTGATTATTATTATTTTAATATAATAATTAGCAAACAAAATTTCGTTATTTCAAGCCAAACTTCAATGAAAATAAAACAAACAAATATTTTGTAGCAAAATTTTGTCCAAACTCTTTAGAATAAATTTTAGATATATTGTACTTGAACGTATACTTCAGTAGATGTCGTTTTGCAAAAATCCATATGTTTCACATAAAAACTCATGCCATACCATTCCATCCTTCCAGCACATCCTTATCCGAAAATATTACAACATAAGAAAAATACAATTTTATTTAAATAATTGTGTATGTTTGTATGTATGTCTCTCTTTTACACTCTCTAAATATCTTTTTTCTTCCTTCTTGCTTTCTCACTTTGATCTGTACCAAACACAACAAACGATAACAACAACAACAATTTCCACATGCACACCTTGAACGCATTACTCCGCACTTCCTGAATACCGCTTGCTAACATCAAAAAGGCTGTTGAGGGCCGAACTCTACACGTTACGCAGAAAGGGTGCTCTGAAAATAGGCGGGTCACTCGAAACCCCGCAAAACCAATTGCAGCAAAATCAGCTACAGCAACAACAACAGAACAACCAAAATCTTCAGCCACATCCACTGCTAAACGAGTCGAATCGACATTGTTCGCGCTGCAACACCGAATTGGGACGCATCACAAACCGGGGAGCGCCCTGTCGGGTCTGTAAGCTGCGCGTATGTAAGGCGTGTCGTGAGTTCACGACCCGTACCACAGACTGGGTTTGTGTCGTTTGTCACAAACAAATGTAAGTTAGCCTATCGGTTTCTATCTAACTGTCACTCTTACTGTCACTTTTACGTCTGCTCTATAGTTGTCACTTTTTCTTATACAAGAAAATGTATGTGTGTTTGTTATTGTTGTAAAAGTTTTCTAGTTATCGTATTGAAAATTTGACATGGTGCCAACATTTTGCAAACTTAGTTTGTGTTTAATGTGTTCGTTGACTATTTTTATGTTGCTTTTCTTAGTATTATCTATTTTTTATTTAAAGTTAGTGTTAGTGAAATTGTTCGTTTATCTACATATTTCTTTCCCAAAGTGTCAAAATACGTTTTAGTTAACCTTTTCTTTTTCTTTAGTACTCGAATGTGTTTGTTTGGATGGAAACTTTACTGTTGTTGTTTTTGCTAATTTCTGCTTGTCAATCTTATGTCAAAAGTGAATGTTAGACAATACTCTGTTATGTTTATCTAATATTTTGAAAGCTATTTATTTAATTTCGAAGATATGTATTTAAAATTAACGATATATATGAATGATATAAAACTGTTCTCATGCCTTTAGTAGTCGGTGTGAATAGATGTGGAAAATGAAATATACCTTAGTGGCAGTGTTCCTCTTTGCCAAATTTCAAAGAAATCGGTAAAGAACTTTCAGAGTTGTGCGATATTTCACGACAAAGTAAAAAAAAGTTTTACAATAAATAATCTTTAAAAAAATCTGCAATCGTCACAGTAGTATATTTTAAGCATTTTTAAAAAAGTGGGCGTAGCTGTAGTTCAACCACTCCCATTTTTGGTACAGTTAACGACAGTAATCATACAAGCTAAATTAACAAACTTGAGTTACTAAAACCGTCTGACATATATAATTTTTATTAATACTTGGCCGGTAAAAGGGGGTGTGACAAATGTTACTTAAATTTTATTTTTGCTTATAACCTTCGCATTATTATCATTAAAAAAAAACAACTAAATTGGTTGAAAATAACGGGAAGCCCAAAAAAACGAGAGATTTTCAGTGGTTAATTGATTTACTCTTTTATATAGTCTGATTAAAAAAGTACTATTTCATATAAGGGCAAGAATAGAAAAAATATGTTTTAATACAATTTCGAAAAGTTTAATGATATTTTACCATCAACTAATTATACTATACCCATCATACTGTTTATTTAATTTCTTGTAAGAACCTTTTTCAAAAATTTTAAATAGAACAACTTCCTTCAAACTGATCATACAAAAACAAAAATACACATATCGTTTTGAATACAGTCCGCCCACAATTTATGAGAGGACTTGTCACACAGTTTGGCAAGCCAGTTTTGACTTTTTTGCATATTCACAACAGACGAATTCTTGCAACTCATTTTTAAAAAACTGAACGATTGTCTTTCACTGAAATTATTAGAGGTCAAAGTTGAAACAGTCACATAGAGTATGTATTTAATGTAATCTATTGTTATTGTGTTGTTTTAAACTGTTTACTAACAGATTTGCCTATATTTTCTTATTCACTAGTAAAAATTGTTCTAGCAGAAATTTGTAGCTACTTTTTTTTCTCTTACTTTTCTATACTCCCGTTGTTCTCTCACGTTGCGAGTTTTTCGATTACGTGAACGCTTTGCTAGTAAGAACTTGTAACATTTTTTTGGTAGTGAACAAACCTATTGATGTTTTTATTTTTAAAAGATGTCATGCCATATTAAATTTCTTAAAATTTTTCTTTCATTTGTATATCATCTATACTATTATATAAAAGGACACTCACAAAATTTAAGGCCAAATGAGCCCGGTAACCGCTGAACCAATTTTGATAATTCTTTCTTTAACCAATTCCTATGATAACTTTCATTGTCATAGCTTACAAAATTTTTAAAAAAAATCTAATCTTTAATTATTACAAAATTCACGCATTTTATTGATGCCTACATTAAACAAGCAGGTTTCCTATCTTTGTCGCGAAAACTTTTCTCAATACAACACGGCAGCCATGTTGTGTAGTTGCCTTCGGTAAGATTCTTGCTGTCATGTATACTGTTTTGCTAAATTTTCTTTTACCATATTTTACCATAGTAGAACTAGACAAGGTACTGTTAGGGTTGAATGTGCTCTCTTTCTTAGTGACCATAACTGTCAAACTCATATATTGCATTCTCTTTGGCCGCTTTCAGCGCAGACAACAGTTGGCAACAGTTGTGTAATAATTCGCTGAATGGTCTAATCTTAGGAACGCTCACTAAAACTGATCAGGTAGCGGACGCCATTTAATCGAGCTAAAAATTCTATGCTACATGAATACAACTGTTGCGTTAACTGTTAGATGCTGCTACTGACGCTGTTAAATTGAAATTCTATGCTACATAAATACAACTGTTGAGTTAACTGTAAGATGCTGCTACTGACGCTGTTAAATTAATAAACACAGAAAGAACGCAGCAAATTTAAGTGAGAAACCTTTGCAATTGAATTAAATTTACATAAAAATTATATATATTTTGAATAAAGCGGAGTTAAGTTAAAAATTGTTCCTAAGATCAATGTTATTTCCTAAGAGATCTTCATGCTTAGAATTGAAAAATTGTTGACCTCAAAATAAATCGTGTTCTTTTCTCGAAAATTCTGACCGCAAAAGTATAACAAATGCAGAATTTTTGGCCTGTAAAATTCGGAGGTTCTGCATTCTGCTCTCTAGTAATACCCACATAAAAACAAAAAAAATTTACACATTAATATTATAGGCTGTGATAATTGTGAGAAGCAAAAAGTTGCCATTTTGAAAAATTTTTGTAATTGAATCCAAAACAGTTTTGGTTAAAGTGGTTTGTTTTAATAGAACTGAACAGCTCGATGAATATTTGTTAAAAATTCCATGCAGTCAGCGTTGACTGCCGCTGGGTACCGGTATTCGGTACTCGCCATTGGCGCAGATTGGTCCGTAGATCTTACGAAGAATCTTTCTCTCGAATGCTCCTAAAGTCCTTTCATCTGAACTGCTCAGCGTCCAGGTTTGTAATGCATAAAGTAGGACAGGCATGATGAGCGATTAATAGAGCGTGATTTTCGTTCGTCAAGAAAGGGCTCTGCTTCTCAATTGCCTACTGTTGGCAAGAGTTATTCTTCGTTTGATCTCAATGCTGATGTCGTTGGTTGAGTTTATACTGGATCCCAGATAAACGAAGTTCTTCACAACCTCGAAGGAGGTATTGTCAACGGTAACGTGGGTTCCAAGACGCTGGGACTGTTTGTTTGTTGACACCAAGTATTTCGTCTAATCAGCATTCACTGCCAGACCCATTCGACTTGACTCTCTTTCTAATCTGGAAAATGCTGCACTGACTTCGCGCGTATTATGGCCAATGATATCGATTATGGGCTGTGACAATTGTGAGAAGCAAAAAGTTTCCTCTTGAAAAAAAGCAAACCGGAAATCAAAACAACAGTGCAGCCAATATCAAATGAAAAAGTTTTGTTTTTTTTCGGTCTTGTCCGAGCTCAACATTCTGTAAATTCAGGTCTTAATTCATAAACTTTTGCATCCTGTGAGATCAGAAGCTTAATTAACATGGTTGTTTTCCTAGAAGTGATGCCAATAAATTTCGGACTTTATCATTTTCTTGATCTGGCAATAGTGTTTCTATCAACGACTCCGAACGATTTCAAATTAGTTTTCATCAAAAAAATAAAAGGAGGTAGGTTGCCCATGATTTTAAATGATAGAAACAGTTAATTGAATTATGTGCCACAATGAAGCAATTTTTGCAGATAAATGAAATTGTCATATAAACGATGGGGAAAATAAAAATGTTTTGGCCTATTTTTTGAGCACAAATTAAATATTTTAGAGGTTTTTCGAAAACAATATAAGACATTGAATTGGTGAGGTAACGGTTAACACACAAAGTCACTTTATTTATCTTTCGGACAAAGAAAGTTGATGAATGTTGAATTGAAAATGGCGGAGATGTTTGCATGCTAAGTCAAAACTTTAGATTTCAATCGTTTTTTTCTCATTCTGAGGCTTAAGAAAATGCGTTATATTGTGAAAATCTTTAGTTTTTCAAATATCGCAACAATTATGATGTCATAATATAGGGAATTTTTTTCAACATACTGTCCGTACAAAATATTTTCGAAAACGCTTACCGTTATTTTTATTAATCAACGACATTCATACAAAAATGCATTGTACTGAAAAAATCTCGAGATATCGCCAAAAGTGGGATGTGATAATAACGGCATGTTTTTAATATTTAAGAGAAATATATTCATATGCAGAAACTAGGTTGAGAAATTACATTTTTGAATTACAAATTTTTACCCAAATTATTTTATAACCCTGTTATGCAGGTCTAAATAAAATGTCAAAATACAAAAAAAGACAAGCAAATTTATGGCATCATAACAGTTACGGTTTAAAGAAGGTAATTCAAATTAAACAAAATATTACTAAACAGAACAAAAAACAATTATTTTTATATTTAGCATTTGAAGATACAGCTAAATTCTTTAAGTTTAAGATTGCAAAATATTACATGGTATTTCATATTTTTATCGCAAGCGAAACAGCGTGTTCAAGATAACTTTTTTCTTTAATTTTAAGGTTCTTCAAACTTCTTGATCTAAATATCTCGCAATTAAAATCATGTAACAAATCAAAGAATAGAACACAATTAATTATCAAATTAACTTTCTATGGTAGAGCCAGACTATATGAGGAGTCTTTAATTAATGTCAAATTAATTATATAATCTAAAAATAATTTAGTTTTTTCGGTCAAGGTCATAAATAATTGAACATCTTTCTGGCTGTGCCAATAGTCAGCTTTCAGTTAAACACTAGCTTCTAGAGTAGCAAAAATTAGTTTCAATTCTGTGATGTACTTCGGCAGACTCGTCGAACTCCAAAAGGCTTGATCTAAAAATACTTACTGCTTTAATGTCGTATGATAAAACGACCGATGAGAATATAAAAACCTCGCGAAATTTTCAAACAAGTGTCAAATCATATTGGGGGTTGGAATTAGTTTTAAAGGTTTTCTAAGAGATGGCGTAACTATCAATAGATCGCATCGGGCACACCTGTGACTATATTCATTTCAAAGCACATTGTCTAAGCTTCATTTTTCAGTATGTGTCATTCCACTGAAGTGTAAACAACATATATTTTTTTCTCTGTGAACATGTCGACTTTCGTTCCAACAAAACGCAATTTGCGGGAAGGTTTACTTTTGTGCTTCCATTTGAAGAAAAAAGCGGTTGAAGCACAACGCACGCTTACTGAGGCTTACGGGGACTATGCTCCATCGATTTCTACTTGTGAGTACTGGTTCCGTCGGTTTAAAAGTGGTGATTTTGATACGGAAGACAAAGAGCGTCCGGGCCAGCCGAAAAAGTTTGAAGATGAGGAATTGGAGGCTTTGCTCGATGAAGACCCGTGTCAAACCCTTCAAGAATTGTCAGAATCATTGGGAGTCGACTTATCAACGGTCGGCAAACGCTTGAAGGCCATGGGAATGATTCAAAAGCAAGGAAATTGGGTGCCGTACCAGTTGAAGCCGAGAGACGTTGAACGGCGATTTTGCATGTGCGAACAACTGCTTCAACGGCATAAAAGGAAGAGTTTTTTGCATCGTATTGTCACTTGCGATGAAAAGTGGATCGATTACGATAATCCTAAGCGAAAAAAATCGTGGGGACCACCCGGCCATGCATCAACATCGAGGGCCAAGCCGAATATTCATGGCGCCAAGCTTATGCTGTGTATTTGGTGGGATCAGAAGGGTGTCGTGTACTATGAGCTGCTAAAACCTAACGAAACTATCACTCGGGAACGCTACCAACAACAACTGATGCAATTGAGCCGAGCATTAAAGGTTAAACGGCCGGAATATGCCAAAAGACACGACAAAGTGGTTTTTCAACATGACAACGCACGGCCACATGTTGCAAGAACCGTCAAGGAAACGTTGGGCATAGCCCCTTCCGACTACCACCTATTCAGATCGATGACGCATGGCTTGGCTGAGCAGCGCTTCACTTCTTACGAGGATACCAAAAAATGGGTCGATTCGTGGATTGCCTCAAAAGACGAATCGTTCTTCCGGCGCGGAATCCATATGCTGCCAGAAAAATGGGAAAATGTTGCAGCTAACGATGGACAATACTTTGAATAATATACATTGTACCGTTGTTTCTAAATAAATGCTCAAAAACCGAAAAAAAACCTTTAAAATTAATTCCAACCCCCAATATAAGACTTACACAGTGGGTCGGTCACAGCTTAATCACTCCAGACTAATGAAGATGAGGGGTAGCTCCCTTCGAAATAGCCGGTCTAGTCTGCTGTGTGATTGACTCTATACAGAGTTGTTGTTGCTGTTGCTGTTGTTGTTTTTGCTTTCTTCAAACTTACTTGATCTAAATAGCTCACAATTGAAATCATGTGCAATTTCAAAGAATAGATCACAATTATTTATAAAATTTTAGTTTGTTGTTTTAGTATACGTATAAAACTTTGTGAATGTTTAAATAGAAATGTGTTTTCACAAAAAGTTTATTAGCATTTTGTATTAATTTTTTATTGCCCATATTCAAATTTAACATTCGTACCAATCGAAAGTAACGCGCCTTAGAAAGTTACACATTTTCCCAATATTAACTCAACTGCGAGACATTCAACAAGTGATTGTAAATACAATAGGTTTCTTTTACTTGATTTTTTTTCTTGACTTAATGTCTGGCTAAAAAGTATTAACTACTTTTTTTTTTTTTTTGCTAATGCAAAGCAAAAATCGTATCTTATCATTTCAAACACATTCATTGCAAACTCGTGTGGAAGATTTAAAAAAAGCCAGTAAAACGCACACCGCGTATTAAAGTTTGTTACTTTGTCAAGAAACAAGCACACATAAAATCCAAACACATGCGATTCAATTGTGTGTTTGGTGCCAACATAAGTCACCGGTGTCAAGTGCAGAGGCAAGACATGGCAAATACATCAATAGCATCTAAAGCAGGGGAGAGGGGCGACTACAAATGGCATCAATTGAAAGCTGCACCTTGCTGCTTCCATGAAAGTTTAGTTGCTTCGATGCGTTTGTTGACTTTGCATTTTTATAAAACTCGCACTGGTTACATTCTTTGCAAGCTGCTTTCCAAGAAATCTTAAAATTATTTAATTTTATTATTGCATTCTGTGATTTGATTTTGAAGTGTCGCGATTAATAGAAGTACTTCGAAAACTTATCAAATCTATTCTATGCAATTTTACTAATTCTGCAGTAGTTGAATCGAAACAAATAGTTTTCCAACGCACATCATTGAACGCTCTTCCAACCAAATTTGGTACTTCGCCAAGTTTGTCGTAAGATGCTGGTATTATTTGAGGTATTGGGCGGTTGCCCAACCTAGAAGTGTGGGTTACCAATGCTGCTGCAGTGTTGTATATCTTTCATCCAACGATGGTGATGATGATGATGGTGATGTTAATAGCTGCTGCCTTACCTTATTTCTACGAATGCAAACTCTTATGTCTGTCCGTCTATTGCTCATTCGATCTTCAGCTGCTTTACTCTCCAGTTCAATAAAGAATCATCTGGCTGTGTTTTTTTTTCTTTTGTGTTTTTATGTTTTAAATATGTTTTTCGAAAATGTTTTCTTATCTGATTTTTAAATGGAACTGTTTCTCTTGTTGTAGGGAAATCCAAGCGACCAGTGGTGATTGGCTTAAAGATTTTACTCGTGGTTCTTCCGGTGCTGTTGATCATTTGCCTACGAGTGATGTGCTGAGAAAGAGTATACGACGTTCTTGGACAATATCGAGTGAGTATACAAAACTATTGCACAAAATCTTTAAAAAAATGTGATGTGTTACCAAAGATATATTGGATTTAAATTTTTTTAAGTTTCTAAAAAACATATTTTATTCAGGATCTTAAAAATATACACTCAACTCTTTTTTTACACGGTCTTTTTTTGGACGATTTGGAAATATTTGTTTACGATTTGTTCAACCAACAAATTTTTTTTACACGAATTTTTCGGTTTTGCACGATTAGAAAAAATGTTTTTTCACCAACAATATTCATGCTGTATTCAAATATGATCGTTTTTTGCCCACACGTGTGTGTTAGTGACTTGAAAATTTTGCCAGCATGCGTCAAAAGCGAGAGTTCCAGTGCAATAAAAATCACCTGTGCTTTCAGAAATTATGCAATAGGTGGAGTATGCGAATGTTTTGACAACATTTGACACATAACTGTCTGATTTGATTGATTTTATGGCAGTTTCTAAAATAAGGATGTCGTAGATGAAGTTAATGTATTAACGGCTGCTTTAATTCGCAAAGGCTTGAAATTCGCTACAAGTATGGAATAACATTTTCTAACTTATGATCCAGACATTCAGCGTGCATTAAAATTTTGTGGTTATCTTAAATCTTGTGTCGCTGGATACCGAGAGTTATGTAAGCAAGTTGAAAAACCGAGAAAACAACCGCTAATAACAGACTTTTAAGCAACAAAAAAAAAAACCAAAAGAGGCCGTAAATAATGAAGAAGTCTCCTCGGTTGGCTCCAGCTCAACAGATGTGCAACACATATCAGACGTATCTACTGATGATAGCATTTTTGATCAAATTTGTAACAAACGTGCATGCTTGTGAAAAGTTGTGATTTTGATTTGTATTCCTCATTTTGATTAAGATTTTTGTTTTTCGCTTACTTCTTTTTTCACGTTGTATCCTTACTTATTTTTTCTTTTGGTTTCCTAAAAAAAATTTATTTGTTTTTTATTTATACAATTTTATTTTATATTGCAATCATTACTTTTTTGCACGGTTTTGAGTACAAAACTATAACATTTTTTCAACTTACACGATTTTTCAAAGTCCAAATTTACCATATGTCGCTTGTATTTTTTACACAAGTTTTTCTTAGGAGTATCTACAGAGTAAAAAAGAGTTGAGTGTACCGAAAGGATAAAAATTGGTAAAAAGATAAAAAAAAATATTAAAATAAGTAGTTAAAGGAGAAGAAAATAATGCTTAATTACACGGTGTAACAAAATGAAAAAATTCTAAAAACTTTACTATGGCATAGAGGAGGTTGTAGACTTGACATTACATAAGATAACTGCATATTTGGTTTTTTGAGTCCACCCTCAAATTTAGATGCATGTATATTAGGTTGCCCCAAAAATATATATATTTTTTTACTTTGACAGATGTCCACTTCTTTAATACTTCCACTTGACCTTAGAAACACCCTCTGTTAATCGCACCTCCATTGGTAAAGGATTAGAGGTCACGAATTTATTTTCTAATTTTCCCATACGATTTGTATGGGGAAAAATCAGTTTTGCAGGTAAATTTAATTTAGAGCCATTATCTTTTAAGCAAAATAGTTAAAAAATTACGTGTTCCCTCACATTTAATCTGTTATTACATATCCAAATTTAATTTTCATCGGATTATTATTTCATGGATTATTATTTGGTGGTTGTCCAAAACGATTAAAAAATTAAAATATAAATACAAAAAAACTATTTTTGTAACTGTTAATCCAAAAACATATAAAAACACTATGCATTTTTTCTTCATTGTGCATTCCAACTATCATTATCTAAAATTTAAGACCGGTTCGTTTTTGATCTGTTCTGTTTTTTTTTTTAAAGTTCAATCTTTTTTCCACTTAATGTGCTAGAGCTTTTCAACTTAAACATAAGCACAACCCCTAGCAGGCCGAAGAGAGACCAAAACAATGGTAGCGTTGTTGTTAAAAGAGCTCATAAGTTATTTGCTTTGTTCTGATTTCTCCTCGTAGTCGTCTTCAAAAATAAAATTGTGCAGAACAGCAGCAAACAAATAGTTGACGCATGCCACATTTTTTTTTTCTTTCTTAAGACGGCGCACAGTGTCGCAATAAAACAATATTTTAGGGTGCATATTTAGAAAACTAAGTCTACAGAATCATAGCTAAGAATACAATTATTTCAAATTTAAAAGGACTTAGCAATATCTTTTTATTTGTGGATATGCCACACCTCCAAAATTTAAGTTTAGTATCCTGCATGTTAAAACAGGACATACATTTTTGTATTGTGAATATGCAAAAAATTTGAACATATATTTCACATAGTACTGCATAACTTTTTTAGTAAAATTGTTAAGCATAGACATAATCTACCATATCAAAAATATGTCCTATAAACTAAAAAAATATAAGTTTTAGATTCGTAAAAAACTTAACCAAATTTTTGTTAAAATTTGTATGGGATATTGCTGAAATTTCAAAAAGATTAAAACGCCTAATTAAAAAATTATTTTTAATATTTTTTATCTTTTAGTATGAATCATACTAAAAAATAAGTAATTTCTTCAAAACCTTTTAAACTAATGTTCAATTATTTTGCTTAGCTAATGAAATATTATTGGAAATTTTTTTAATGTTTTTGAATTATGATTGGAATATTATTTCAATGTTATGGAAATGGTATTATTATGTTTTTGGATGTATTGAATACTATTTGATTGTTTTTTTTAATTTTACGGAAAAAAAAAACATATTTAAAAAAATTTTTATTTTGGCTTATTTACTTTATTTCCGAAATACATTTGCGATTTCCAATACAAATTATAAAATTTGTGCAAAAACATGAACTACAAAATTGCTTATAACTTCATTGTTTGAGAATTGAAGCATTGCCGCGAATAACGTTGGTTGCAACAAGCCAATTTTTGCAAAACCGGTTTTATTGCAGATTACCGTTAACATGACTCTCTTACATTGCCCTAACAACAAAGCAGCCAAAAATATGCACCTTATCGCTATCAAAAAGTATTTAGAAAGTGTTATGGTCCAATTATAATAGACGTAATGTAAAGTAACGAAATGTTGTCAACTGTCATCGGGACGGGACGTAATGTAAGAAAACGTTGTAGCAATTATAATAGGCAGTAACCAGACAGTTGTTTGTTGTAAATAATTGCACGTTCCCGTACAAGTTCAATTAAAACTTCGTCATCCATAGCTGTGGATATATAGAACTATCACATTAATAACGAAAACTCAACAAAGAGCGTAGTTCAACAATATAAAATAGCGCAATAATCGAATCTAACCTCAATGTTTAGTTGCTCTTTGAGCAGACGTAATGTAAAGTAACGTAGAAATCGAAATTAAACAGATCTTTACGTCCCGTTACATTACGTTTAATTTAATGCAATTGATAAGTTCAACAGAGGCACAAAAAGGAAGTCCAATGTTGAAAATTGAATTGATAACAAAAATAAAAGATTCATAGTCCCCTTTCACATTGTTCAAGAATTGAATTAAATTTTTTTTACGTTCTCTTTTGGACTTGACGAAAGTTTTCACATTTGTCAAGAATTGAATTCAATTGTATGTCATCTATGCTTGCTTTCTTAAAAACAAAAGCGATTGCATCAACAGCTTAAAATTGTTCGTAAAATATTAATTATAATTCATAAGCGATGGAAATATGCTTATCTATAATATAAAAATAAGTCGCTGAATGTGTTGCTAAGCGCAAAACTCGAGAACGGTTGGACCGATTTGGCTCAATTTTTTTTCAGTTATTTGTAATTTCCAGGAGTAGGTTTTTACGAAAGAAAATTTTGGAAAACCCTCCGGAAAATTCGGAAAATTGGAAAAATCGAAAACTGATTTTTTCGCCCATGTTGTACATTTCGAAACTATATGAGGCCAAACCCTTGGACCGATCTTCCTGAAACTTTTACAGCATTTTACTATGACTCTGGAAACAATAATAGGCTATATGAAGTTTTTATTGGACAAAGGGGCGTGGCACTGCCCATATAACCCAAAAATTTAAATCGCCATATTTTGGGCATTTTTTGACCTACGTTGATGCTATTTGGTACATATGGATTTGGCATAGTTAGAAATACGTACCAGGAGAAAAGTGGGTGGGACCACGCCCCTTTTTAGGAAAATTAAAAATCGCATATAGCCTTAACTACTGGACCGATCGTCATTAAATTTTCACAGTAGGATATTCTTGACTATATAAAGTTGTGAGTGGACGAAGGGGCGTGGCCTCGCCCATATAACCCAAAATTTAAAACCGTCATATCTTGGGCATTTTTTGACCAACGGCGGCAGTATTTGCTATATATGGTATTGGCATGAATAGAAATACGTACCAAAAGAAAAGTGGGCGGAGCACGCCCCTTTGTTTGCGATATATTGGAGGCTGGACCTGATAACCGATCTTAAATTTTCACAGCGTTCAGCTTTGACTCAGGAATACTTATTGCATGATAATATTTTTCGACCATGCACACTTCTGCACCTACTTTTTTACTACGTTTATTAACGGCTTTACCACAAATTTAAAATACATATTAATAAAAATAGAAAGGTAGCCCCATTCTCTTTCTTCCACCACTGTCTTCAAAACAGCTGATTTTATAATACGTGTTAATTAAAATAGAGAGTGGGGTAACCCCATTCTCATTCTCCCACAACTGACTGCGAAACAGCTGATTGTGTAATTGCTGCTTTTTGATTGGTCTTAAAATAAAAAGGGGGAGCATGAAGCAAATTACATGCGATTCAGTGCTGAATTCTAATTGGCTTACAACAAAAAAAGAGGCGAAGCATTGCAATAATTAAATTAAATAAATAAATTTTTGTAAATATATAAATACTTTTAATTTTATTTTATACGAGGGGGGTAGCGAAGCACACCGGGTTCAGCTAGTTATAAATAAATATCGAAAATAATTCAGCAAAATAACTTGTTTTCAAGTTTCAGTACATCAAACGCACGCCGATACACAAAAAAGAAAATGAAGCAATCTGCAAAAAATGAGAAAAGCACAAAAGGAACACAAAAAAATTGACGGTACAGAGACACCGGTACCGTCAACTTTTTCTCCCTTTCGTCGCTTCCAATTGCGGCGAATTGCCTACAAACTATGAAAATTGAATTCAATTCTTGATCAATGTGAAAGGGGTCATATATATATTGATAATAAAAAACACTTCAGAGCACGTAATGTGGAATAACGTTTTAAGTTCACATTACGTGTTTTTTTAATTAAATTGTTCTTATATAGATTTTTGATTTGTAACTTGCAAACAATTTAGCATAAGTGCAATAAATGAACATTAATCTAAATTCTACAATAAAAACTACAATGAAAAAACGGCTTTTTTGACATCTTTATTCCGGATTTTGCGAAGAGGCGAAGAAGAGCTAAAGAAGGCATTTCTCATCGCAACGCTACTGTGCATTATTTTTTGCTGATCAAGAATGATAAAAGCGTTAGAGTGTGCAATCAATCTGCGGTTAGATTTAGAAAAGTATAAATTTAAACATATATATTTTGATGAATTTTTTAAAATATTTTCTTTTAAGTTCTTGAAATTAATTTTGGTTTTTTAAAAAGTTTGTTTTAAAAATGAACTATTTTAAATTCTATTTCGAACATTTTATTTATAGAAAAGGATCCAATCAAAAAGTCTTTTTATATAAGTATGCTTTGATTGCGCGAACAACATTCTAAAACCCATCACACTCTCTGCTTTGCAATGTGGAAAAACGTTTTAACAACCAATGGGTCTTGGATATGTAACGATGTTCCATTTAAAACATAGATATAGATAATACATGATTTACTAATCAAATATTATTATTAATGAATTTTTTTAACTAAAATAGTTTATTTACCTAAGTATTTTCATAATGTATTAAAAAAAGGGTCTAAAAATTGTCTGCTACACTTAAAATGTTTTTATGTATTGTGAACAATTTGCTTTTTATCGCTTAAAACGTAATTCACGACTGGGTTCAATTGTCGCAAACCAAATTTTAGAAATATGTTAAGAAAGCATTGTTGCAAGCAATGAATTCAATAAATAAAAAAAAAATGTTTTTTACGAATCTTAAATTTGTACTTTTTTAGTTTTTAGAACATTTTTTTGATAAAACAGATTTTGTTTCTACTTAAAGATTTTAATAGAAAAGTTATGCAGTACTATGTGAAATGTGTGTTAAAATTTTTCGCATATTCATTATACTAAAATGTATGTCCTGTCTTAATATATAGGATACTAAGCTTGGAAAATTACATTTCATAAATTTTCCAAGCCAAATAATAAGTTATTGCTAACTCCTTTTAAATTTGAAATAATTGTATTCTTAGCTATGATTCTGTAGACTTAGGGCAATTTTTCAGTGCGAGTTTAAACTCTAGTCAAATTAAACTAAGCTTAACTCACCAAAATTAGACGTTTAAACTCGGTTTAACTGGATATTTTAGCATTCGTTTAAATTAAATTGACTTAAATTGTCATATAATGTGTTTCTTTTTTGCCTAAACAAAGTTTAATCGTCCAATTTTGGTAAGTTAAGCTAGGTTTAATTTGACTAGAGTTTAAACCCGCACTGAAAAATTGGCCCTTAGTTTTCTAAATTAGTAACCTAAAATATTGTTTTACTTGGCATGCACCAACAAATTTTTTTTGCTGCTGTTCTGCAGAATATTAATTTTGAAGTTGTGGAAGCAGCAATGAGAGTCGGTGTAGCGGGGTATATTTGTTACTGTTTCGGTTTTTGTTTACTGCCGCGAGAATAAATCAGAACAAAGCAAATTATTTTATGAACTCTGAACAACAACGCTACTATTATGTTTCGGTCTATCACTCTTCGCCTTGCCAGAGGCTGTGCTTGTGTTAAGTTGAAAAGCTATATGCAAATAAAGCTAAATAAAGATTGCGGAGTTTTTGCTTTTGCAGCGCTGCGTATGAGGAACTTTTTTTCCATTCCCTGATTGAAAGAATATTTCGTCACCTGCATGTCAAAATCATGAATGTGAAGCAATTCGATTTTGGGCTTATAGCTGTTTCTGATGCTATTTTATGCAATTAAACATATCGATTAGGAACAGGCGCGTACGCAGGAGAATTTTGGGGGTTAAAACCCCCAAAGTGGAACTAATTTTAGCGAGCACCGAGAGCAACTTTCAGTACAACATGGCAGCCGTTGTATGTTTGTGGTCATGACAAAGATCTTTTGATCACATTGCACATTGGAAAAAAAATAAAAGACTCAATTTAAAAGATTAATTGTAAAAAGACTATTACAAGAGACGTAAATTTTTTTTAAGTAAATAAAATAAAAAATAATATTCCAAAATACATTTTTTGTTTAATTTTAAATGCATATTTTTCTCGCTAGGTGGCGTAAAAAAGAAGTCCTTTTTAGCCGGTGCCAAGATATTTTGGTATTTTAATACCAATTTATTGGAAAAAAATCAAAGTGCTATTAATATGCTTGTGTACTTGTAGCTACAATCTTAACTAGAATTTTTAAGATTGGTTCAATAGGAAAAATTTAACGCGACTTTTTTAAAAACGCCGTTATTTTCAATCCTTTTGATTCCCTTATCGGGTGAAAAATTGTAACCAAACTTTTGTAAGTCTCTTTGTATTATAGTCTTTTCACAATAAATATCAACGCTATTTGAATTTTTATTGAAAATTCATTATTACTTCACGTTTTAACCATAACTTCTGAACCCTTAAAGAGTACACTTTCATTTTATATCGTTGGAAAGGTAATGGAATGTATGAAAAATGAAAATAATGAAAATGAAAAAACTATAGCGCCTGTTGCTGGCATGGTATTTAATTTTAAAATGAAGAATGGTTAAATCTACTGCGATTTTTTTTTTAAGTTTTAGGTTTTTCCCTTAAAAAAGACAAAATAACCTTTCCAATGATACCTATTTATAAAACGTAAATCGCATTAAAATGTACTGAGCTAAATTGTCTCGAAATAGACCCTATTTTGGCATTCGGATAGCAAAAAAAATTTAAATCTCAAACTCCGGATTCGGTTTTCTAAACAATAAACTAATCTAAGAACAAAATTTGAGCCAAATTGGAGATAGTCAGTGCAAATTTTATTACAATTCAATGCGAAATGGGTTACATATTGAAAACAATTTGTTCCTACTTTGACGAAATTTGTTTAATGCAAATTTTTTTATTACAAATTGTGACTAAAAAAATTGTTTCAAATTTTTTTTCAAAATAGTAGTGTATGAAAAAACATGCATTGATATTAAAGACATTGTGTTTAATTTTAAAACGTGATGATTTTTTCAGTGTATATATTAATTTTGACCAATATTTTGTGCCCCATATTTGTAGGCACTGCTTGAATCAGACGACCTGTAACGTTTATTGAATCCCTTAATTTTTGCGATCCATCAATAAGTCGATTCCTGAAAGTTGGTGCAACGTTGCCGGTTTCAGTCGCTTCAAGCGAACAAGCGTTGCGTATAGAACAAGCTAGCTGGACAAAATTGAATCTCTCGTTTGTAGGGAGATCAACAGTTGTTTTTGTTTTATATAAGTAAATTGACAGTTTTAGGCAGTGGAAGTGAGAGATGTCATTTTGTTGATAGTATAATTGCAGCTCAGTTGAAATGGACTGCTGGTGAAAATAAGGGAATTTTTCAAAAGAATTTCAAAGTTGAGGGTAAGTCCTAATGAAATTAACATAAAAGTTGACAAATATTTTAATGCTTTTTAAATACTAGTTCTACAAACTTTTTTAGGGTCTTAAAAAAGTTCAAAATTTTATTTATTTTTCTAACTTTTCAAGAGTAGAACTTACTGTTACTCATATGCTATCACCATTTTCTTTATGAAAGCTGCATTTTTACTCTTTCCTTAGATACCACTCTGTCTTCGCACTCTTTCACACGTATATTTGTTTTCTTGTTTCAATAAATAATTTTAATATGGAAAAAATTATTTAACAATTGAAGCACAGCCGCGAATAACGTTGTAAGTGACAAAATGAAAATTGTTCACAATTCGTAAAAACGATTTAAATGCTGAAAACAATTTCTACATACTTGTTTTTAATACATTATGGAAATACTTTGGTAAATAAATTATTTTAGTAAAAAAATTTTTAATAATGATATTTAGTTAATAAATCAAGTATTATTAATGTTAAAAATGGAAAAACGTTTCATATCCAGAGCTCAATGGAAGTTAAAACGTTATTCCACGTTCCACAAAAGAGATTGCGGTAGGATTTAAACGTTATTTCCGCAAAGAAATACTTTACATTCAAGAAAACTTGTATGGTTGGTTGTTGTTAATTACATAAAGGGTGCATTATAGAATAAAAAATTGTATTTATGAAAAAAAGCTTCTTTAAGAAACACATAAAATTAAAAAAAAAATTCGTTTATTCGTTTCAATCGAATAATAACAAAAGAAAATATTTCAAAACTTTAAAAAAATATTATTGGTTTGCTTGCAAACAAAAACTTTATATTTCCTTTAATTTAACCGCAGATCGATTTATTGAAGGCAAATATGATGCCATTGAAAGGAGATCTTTTTTCATCTTTTGCTTTAATGGGTTCTTCTCGAAGAGGCTGCATCGTCTAGTTTGACAAGTTTCGTGTTTTTTTGTTGTATAAGTTATAGCATGCCCACGTTTCTGAAATACTATGATTTTTTTCGTACTCTTAGTATATTTGGATCATCAGTAGAAATTTAAGCCATCTAGCATCAGTTATTTGGCACTTGGGATCTGTATATACATTTTTTTTGAAAACATCAAAATTTTTTAAATCATTTAAACCCATTTGATTTACGTTGAATGGATTCGATAGTCTTGTGGACTTAATTAACTGGCAAACGTCTTCTGGAATAAGAAGTTGTGATGCTTTCTTTTTTTTCAATAAGTGCAAAATCGCGATCGCATGGAAGAAAGCTATGCCCAAATGTTAAAAATCTTTGGTTGATTTCGGAGAAGTATTTTGTTAGAAGGCTGTGACACAGTGAAATTATTGTCCAGTTGTTATTCTGTCCAACGCATCTATCGGAACATATTATTAATTTTCTAATTTCCCCCTTCTTAAGCATACTGTAGTTTCACGAAATATGTTTTAAAATACATGAAGCGATTTCCGCAGCTCCTCTTTTTGCAACAGTTTCGTGCCATGTGTACATATCGACCATGTTGTGTGGAAGAGTATGTACAGCGAAGTTGTAATTTGACCCAGTAGTTCGCGGCATCATTGACGAACTTTTCGTGATGATTTCTTAAAGGAAGTTTCTGCATGAGCTGCTAGACTTAAAATTTATTTATACAAAAAAATGAATTAATGCAAAGCAGCGTTTGTCAGCGCCTAACTTTTTCCACTCTATTACAATAGCCTCAAGTTTCTCAGTACAAATATTTTTATAATTTTATTTTTATTTAGCTGGATAATATATCAATAATCACCCCTATTCTTGAATCCGCGTCGAGTAAATATCGTCGTCGAGAGCTCGCTTTCACCAATGAAATGTCGTCGAAGATCATTGCGACGATCAAAAATTTAAATATTTATTTGACGACGTTTGCTCAACAATTGACATGATCAATCACTGCAGATCTCAACGTCGAAATTGAAAGTTTCCAGAACACAATAATTTTGTTTCGACGTCGTTTTGAGAGCGAGTGCGGGTTCAAGAATAAGGGCGAATATCTATATTTTTACCATATCTTTTTTTTTTAGACTAAGGCAACGCTCAGGGGATGCCCCCTATAAATGCGTAAGCATTGTGTTGATTCGGAAGATGGGTGATAGTTAGTTGGAGGGTGGATAGATGGAGTAGTGTCGGTGAATATTTGTTTTAAATTTGCACAGCTCAAAACTGCCGGAAACACGCTCGCAGGGAGACTATTCCACAACTTAGCCGTGCGAATAAAGAACGAATTATCACGGTATTGCGAGGTTCTATTGGACATGGACGCAATGGTAAAGGGGTGGGCTTGGACAGCTGCCCGAGTGGACCTGAGAAACACACGAGCTGGTGGCGTCAGGTCATGTATCTCCCTTAAACACTTCCCATGGTAATACCTATACAGAAGGCTTAGGCAACCGACATTGCGTCGATGCCCAAGAGAGTTGAGAGAGGATGAAATACTTTCATCCCTTATCAAATATATCGCACGACGTTGAATTCGATCCAGAAGCTCCAAATAAGATCTTGAAGCCCCTGCCTAAATGTGCGAATTGTACTCCATTTTCGGTCTAATATATTAGGTGTAAATCATGCGAAGATCAGCTGAGGTGAAATATTTTTTGCACCGTTTTAAAAAACCTAGGCACTTGCCCGCTTTTTTCGAAACATCGAAAATATGATCATTCCAACGAAGATCACACTTGATCGATATGCCCAGAACGTCAAGGGGCAATCCATCCGCTTGTGGGTTAACATACAGCACTGGGTCTTGCTTGCATTGAACTCTACTCTACACCCAAAAAATATTTAGGATAAAACTACGAATAAAATCTTTGTAGAAATACAGTCAGAGGCTATTCGTAGAATGTACAAATGCTTTGTTCATAGTACAAACGTTTGTAGTGTTGGCCGCATGAAAAAAAAAAATTTGAATTCGTCAATTTGTACATTCTACAAACGCTAGTTTGTAAAAATCTATAATATATAAATTTGTGAACTGAACGAACATTGTTTGATAATATATAAAGCGGTGGCAGCAGCGTTCGTATATTTGTTCGTATCTTTGTAGATGAAACGAATGCTTTGTAAAATATACAAATATTTCTTTGTACAATGTACAAACGGTCATTTGTATTATTTACAAAGTCGTTCATAGGCTGAAAAGAACAAACAGCTTTGTAGAATATAATAATTGTTTTGTACATAGTACGAAGCTTTTTTTTGGGTGTATTAGCAAGACCCCACTCGGAGATTTTTTGTAGATCATTTAGGAGTGTGTCATTCATATTTTTCCTTTTTCTCTCAATCTCCATAGAGCTTGGGCGTTTTTTAAGTGAATATGAATGACAAATGCTGCTCTCGTCCGCAAACGAATGTATCGGGTTATGCGTCAACGACAGAAGGTCGTTGATAAAAACCAGAAACAAAGTTGGCAATAGAACTGAACCCTGCGGTACTCCTGCGTTAATGGCGTACTCCCCGGACGAAATACCGTCAACTACGACTCGAATCGTTCTGTCCTTGACGAAACACGTGATCCATCGAGCAAAGTTACCACCAAAACCATATGCAACAAGTTTTGACACGAGCGCTTTATGCCACACTCGGTCGAACGCTTTAGAAATGTCAAGAGCAACAACCCTGCTCTCGCCGAAAAAGTGAACGCATTTATTCCATTCTTCGGTTAAGAACGCCATAAAGTCACCAGTAGAGCGAGCCCTACGGAAACCATATTGACGGTCACTGAGCAGTTGGTTGCGCTCCAGATAGTTCACAACATTAAAGTTTATTACGCTCTCCATAACTTTGGAAAGCGTAGAGCATATCGCAATGGGTCGGTAGTTTGCAGTTCGTGGCATCAACCTTTTTAGGCACCAGCTGGACATTTGCCACCTTCCAACATGATGGAAATACTCCTGTTCTATAGGAGACGTTGAAAAGGTTGCGCAAAGGCCGAGCCAGCGAAGAAGCACACATTTTAAGCACAATTGGCGGTATGCCATCAGGACCAGAGGCTTTGTTTACGTTGAGATTAGTAAGGACCCTTTTAACTGCTCTTGTTCGAAAGTATATCTCCTGCATTGCAGAAGATCCACCTCAGCAAAGGGCAGTGGCTGATTGCTATCCGAGAGAGTGGAGTTTTGTGCAAACAATCCAGACAATAAGTTCGCTTTTTGAGCCGAGTCAGTGAAGATTTGGTCATCTTTTAAAAGAGCTGGTATCGATGACGATGTCTGGTTCTTAACTCTTTTAACAAATGACCAAAAATTTTTGCTCCCTTTGGGGCAGAGAAGAACCTGTTCTCGAATACGAGCTTCCTGCAGAAACTTTTCGCGTTTTAAAATTGCATTACAGCGGTTCCGTGACTCGATGCGAAGTCTTTTAGTATCAGTATTCTTGTTAGAACGCCAATTCTGAAAGGCTTCCTTTTTGGACCTGACTGCAATCCTGCAAGTCTCATAAAACCATGAGTGGTCTTTTGGTTTAATGCTTCGCATCTTATTGGGAATGAAAGACCGCATACCCAATAACATAATTTCTTGTACCATGAGAGCCGCGGCATTCACATTTCTATCAGCGAAACATAATTTCCAATTAAATTTGTGATAAAAATTATTTAAGTTTAAATTATTTAGTACAATTTGCCTTTCCATAAAACCATGCAGTACTCTTACCAAGAGGTGCGTTGACACTCACATCATATTTTTCCTGATGTGAAGTCAGAAAAAGGTCAACGGTATTATGGCTATGCATATCACTTTGAGGAAAAAAAGTGGGTTCCTTCACTAGTTGAATCAATTGGTTCGATTCAGCAAATAGCTCAACATATTAGCCAACAGGGGCCAATGGGCCCGAGTGACGTAACCAAGCCGGGTTGTGGACATTGAAATCGCCTGCTACAACGATCTCACTGTCAGGAGGCAACCCCAAAATATGCGTAATCGAATCAGAGAGAGAGTCCAGTTTGTTAAAAGTGGCCTCTCTTCCTAGATTCGGGCTTCTATAAATAAAACAAAAATGCAGCAAGTGAGAGCGAAGCCTGAACCTAACCCACATTGAGCTAAACTCTGGATCGGTCACGTTCAGACTCCTCTCACACTGGTACGCTACATCCGTACTTATAAAAAGGGCGATGCCTCTATGCAAAGAAAATAATGGCAGTAAGAAAGATAATCACTGAAGAAAGTGATATGCCTTTACTTCAGCACAATTTATCCCACTGTGCAACCCTACTTACAAACGTAACTAATGGGAGAGGATATCGGAGATGACGGAAACGAAGACAACAACAATCACTTACACTGCGAGGAGCATAGAAAAGCCCCTCGCGTGGTCAGCTAAAAAAAACTGCACTGCTGTCCAGCGATGATGATGCTGCAGCTAGCGGCTCTCTTTGAAACAGGTTTTGCTGCTGTGCTGTTGATGATGTACTTGTTGAAGCTGCTGTTATGTTGTTGTTGTTTAATTTTTTTTTTTAGTTTTTCTTTTCTTTGTTACACAAAACACTCATTGTTATTTTTGTTTTGTAATTAAATTGTTACTAAACAAAAAAAAACATTTTGCTTAAACGCGTTGCCGGACATTAAAAACAACAAAAATAAAACGCACTATAAACTTTAATGGTCCAGTTAGCCTCGCATGGCATAGCAGTGCATGGCTTAACAAGCGTCACATCGAAATCTGTTTAATAGAATTTGTGTGTATCTGATTATGCACAACATGGCAACGCATGGCAATGCTCAGATAAAAACAGAAATGCATCTCTGACTACATAGATAAACATGGAAGATCTATTTCATTTTAATATCTGTGTATTCTTCTATGTATTTGACATTTTGGCAAAACAGATGTGAAGTTGTAAAATTGTTTGATCAAGTGCGGTTAATTTATTAAAATAAAATCATTGTATTCTTCTTTTTTATTGTTTTATTTTGACCATGTGACTATGCTTTGCATAATCACCATTTATTTAGCTGTGTGCTAGCTGCTTATCTGCGTTGCATGCGCTGCTGTGCCATGCGAGGCTAACTGGACCATTACGCACACGACGGAACATTCGAGACAGACAATTGACTTTTAAAACTAAATTTTATTAAAACTAAAGGGACGGACAGACACACGTCAACACCCTTTAAGATCACGACAGCAACTATGTATATGTATAATACATATTAAAGTTATTTCTAAAGAGTTTTTCAGTTATGTTTTTGTTTTATTAAATAGTTCACATTCATGTATTTTCTCAATACAAATGTTTTTAATATCTTTCTTTTTATTAAGCTGAAATTAAGGCTGTGTGCGAATTGACCTAAATGCGACCTAAACTAAATTGTGTCGATAAGGCAGTGCTTCCTAATTTAGGAAGCATTTAGGTAGCTCGATAATTGCTCAATTATATCAATTCACACACAGCCTAAAATTGAAATGAGTTTTTTCAAATATTTTGTAAATAAAACTTGAATTTTCTATGAACTATTTTATTGTATGAATTTTAATAAATTATTTTGAAAAGAAGCCATGTTGAATGTCATTGTCAACATGTTATCATAACACAGGACAAAAATTTCTTAACGTTGAGTTTTTGTGTTAATTTACGAAATGTTGAGGAGTGTCGTTGATGAAATTTTGTAATGATTCGCTGCAATCAGAATAAAAATTTAATTCGATATTTGGTGGTCTAAAGATAATTTTTTTCGTCAATAAATAAATAGATTAATGCAAAACAAAAAAACTTATATTTAGACCACTAAATAGCGAACTAAATTTTGATTAAATTTCACTTCCACTCGCAAATGGAATGCAGAACATACCTGTCGGTTGTCAATTCGTTGACGATATCGACTCTACATTTTTCCTATTTTTCGTCAACGAAACTTCCTCAACATTTCGATATTGTTTTCGTGGACGATAAATCCCAACGTTTAGTATATCGTTAATGAAATATCGTCAAAAATTTGCTATGGTTCCCTACCGAAACTTTTTCAACATTTTGGCATAACATTCCTTCACGAATTTTTTTACACTTTTCGATTTTAATTCCTTGACGAATTTTCTTTATATATCTGGATACTTTTCGTTAGCAAAACTTCCTCAATATTTCGATATTGGGTTCGTGCATGATAAATCCCGACGTTTCTGCATTGCGTCTTCTACGAATTTGGAACATTTGTATGAAATTTTCGTCAATGAAATATATGGCCAAATCAGCATGTTTCGTCAAGAATCAAGAAAAATCGTACATGATTCATTTGAGATTTCTTCAAGACTGAAACTACTGGGGAGTATTGACGCTGATAAAAAACATCAGAATGGGTAAGGTTTGGCGTAAAAATCACTTGCTGTAAATCTACACAAATAACAACAATATTGTTAGAATAAACAGCAGCGTTGGAATCATCTCTTAGTTGATCATAGTCTTTTTCTTCCTTTTCGTGATGTGCTTTGGCGGATTTTTCTATGCTTTCAAATTGTTCACTGTTTGCAGCTGCAACCATTTGAATAAAAAACTCATCACAAACCTTGCAAGTATTGTTTCTTGGAAAACCAAATCATAACTTGTATTCTGTATTAAAAATATACCTGTATGTAGTATGAGATCTCAAAGTGTCAGGATATTTTCCTTTGAATAACTTATACATTTTGTAGATGCTTAAATCATCTGGGCGTAAGCAATCTTTCTTTGAAGAAGAACTGCTATAATGGCTTTCTTGGCTAGAAAAGCTTAATATGTGTTCGATAACACTTCTTTTTTCTTCGTCTACGATTTTATGAGGACGATTCTCATGCTTTTTTTGAATTTTTCATCCGACATTTGTGTTCTGCGTTACGTTATCTATAAAAATATGCAATATGAAAAAAGTTATAAACAAAACAAGAACTTATGTAGCTTGCCTCAAATTAGTTGGCAAGTTTATTGCGCAGGTTTTGATAAAATTTTGTACTCTCATCGTAATTAGAAATTTTTCAAGAAACATAAAATTTGTCACTTGTTTCTTATTTGCCAGTAGTGTTGTCACTTAACCACAATTGTGGTAGATTTACCACTTGTTTCAAATTTGTTGGGTTCTACGAGATTACCACACACTTTTTGTAATTTTCAAAAATATATCCAAAATATATAATATTGTATGCTTTTGAGATCAATAATTCCATTATTATAACTTTATCTTTTTAAAATTTTTTTTTTAAAATGTTATCATGACTGCCAAGCAGATAATGGAAGTAAATGGAACGCTGTTTTTGGAATATGTGGTTATTTGTTATTGTTGCAATTAAACTAACTTAACGTAATAAAATAAGTTCTTCATCTAGCACTCTTTTTGGATTCAATTTACCTCTTTTTACAAATTTCAAGCGACAATACTGTTTGTCAACTGATTCGAGGCAAGCCATAAAGATCATATTATTTGAAGAGTTTGCATACTGCTAAGCCAACGTTTAGCAGTTGGCTAATGACACAACAGTAAATATGATAATCAACAATAAATGATCATTAGCCTAAAAACGCATACAAAGCAAACTCGGTGAAACGCTGTTGAAACTCTGTTGGTACAGAAAGGAGTTAAACAGAGCTCATGCAAACTCTTATAAAATAAACTCCATGGACAACAAAAATTTACCTGAAATGTGTGGGAAATAATTTTTTTGCACTCTCTCTCTTTTATCGTTCTGGCTCAGCAAAAAATAATTGTCAGTAACGTTGCGACGAGAAATCCCTTCTTTAATTCTTCTTCTTTTAGGCTGGCTTAATTCAATTAAAGACAATAAAAAATTAGCTTGTTCATCGTAACTTTTTGTAAAATTTGTAAAAATTTTCCTTTATTTGATGAAAAATAGCATAGGCAATCACAAATCTGGAAAAGTTTTTCCACATTATCTGCTCTGGAGCGTTTTTTTTTTTTGAGGTATTTTTTTACACTCACTACCACTATTTCTCAGCCTTTTGCTTTTGATAACTTTCCAATTTTCTACATTAGACTTTCTTTTTGTACCTCTGTTACACTTATTAATTACTTTTGACAATTCAGTTCGTATCATTTTGTTTGTAACTTACAACGTTCTTCCAATGACTGACACTTTCTTATTGCATTTTGATAGCGATATGGTGCATAATTTTGGCTGATTTGTTGTTTGAGCAACGTAAAGGCGCGTTTATAGTGCCAGCTGGTTGCTGGGCCGGACCGAGCTGGAAACGCGTCCTGCTAAAAGCAGATGGAAGTGCGTATAGTGCGCGCTTGTCGCTGGTGACTTGTTTCAGCTGGTTTTTGACTATTTTGGGTCTGTTTGTATATACTAGTTTTTTTTTTTTTTTGTTTTTTTTTGCAACCGAAGCATCAAAAAAGCCACATGATTTCGTTCATTCTTTTTGCTTTCCTTAAGCCAGCGGACAACAAGTGCAGAGACGAAAATGCGAAAAACGCTGCTGAAACGCACTTCCTGCAACTGCAAGTCGTTTCAAGTCACTTGAGGTACCGAAAGTGTTTTCTGCTGGTTTTGTTGCCTTCTTGTTGTGTTTTTATTTCAAATTTTTTTTTTTTAGACAAAAAGGAATATCGTAGAAAGAACGCACATTAAAAAAACGTACCTCAGCTGCTGGCCCAAGATTTTTTGATGCTATGACTCAGCTAAAACGAACTTCAAGCCGCATGAAGCCACTTGATCATCCAACTGGTTTAAACTTTTTTAACTTTTTTCTTTGGGTTTTGTTTTTGTTGTTTTATTTTTAATTTTGCAACAAAGCAATACAAAACTAATCTAAAAAAGTTGTTATCTTGTTGCTGCTATTTTTGTTTGTTTACTTTTGTGCACAAAATCAAATGGAAAGGAAGAGCGCACATAAGAAAATTTGATAATCTTTGATTCTCTGTTTTAGATGAAACGCACTTGCAGCCGCTAATCGACGAATTGCTTCACCGGCTGGTTTAGCTTTTTTTACTATTTCTCTTTTTGTTTTTTGTGTGCAACAGTTGATAGAAATCAATCATTGCTTTTTTATAATGCTGTTTCTGTGCGTATTTTTTGCGATCAAGAAAATGCAGCATAACAACTGAGCGTAATTTCGTGTTCTTGTGTGCTTATTACTTTTTTTGTTGGTCTTCTTTGTTGCTATCATGTGTTCTTTGTTTCCTTGAATGAATGAATTCAAGGAAATACAGAATCGATCGCGACGCTGGCAGTCAAGTGTGCTCTCGGTTGCAAATTGTTTTCCTTGTTTCTCTTTTTATTTTATGTTGAATAAAAACACATGCAAACCGTGCGAGCACAAGTCACTTGAAGTTGCCAGCTCGGCTGGCACTATACGCACTTTAAGCTTATTTCATATGATTGTATGTGCAGTGTTTTCCAGCTTTCCTTCTCGGTTCGGTTCGGTTCGGTCCAGCAACAAGTCGCCACTATGAACGCGCCCTAAGAGAGTCATGTTTACAGACTGTGCCTGAACTTAGAGTAAAACTAAGTTCCAAGGGTGGAGACACTTCGCTTAAGATAACTACGTCTGAGCTTAGAGTAAACTATGTTCGAAGGGTGGGTACACCTTCGCTTAAGACAACTACATTTGAACTTAGAATAAACAACGTTCGAAGGGTGGAGACACCTTCGCTTAAGATAACTACGTTTGAACTTAACGTAAAAAACGTTCGAAGGGTGGGGACACCTTCGCTTAAGACAACTACGCCCGAACTTAGAGTAAAACTAAGTAAGAAGGGTGGGGACTCCTTCGTTTAAGATAACTACGCCTTAGATAACTACTCAGTCTCAAAGCATGTGCATGCTACTGAGCTTGCGACAAGACTGACTGTCCTAAGCAAGCGCGATGGCTTTATATTACTTGTGGCCTTGTTGTTCCTTCGTTCACTTGTTTCGTTTTCCCTGCCTGTGTATGTGTGACTGTGTATATGTCTTTGCATGTTTGTATGCGTATATTTATTACTTATTGTTTGTTTTCTTCTTTATTATTTATTTACTTATTTATTTTATTTTTAATTATTATTTTCTCCATAGAATATTTATAACATTTATAATATTATATATTTTACCTAATAAGATATAATGCAATATAATAATTTCCATACATCTTATTCATAATAAATAATAAATCTTTGAATTTAATTTAGATGGTTTAATTTACATTTCATGTTTTAAATTTTTACATTTTCCATTTTTTAAATTTAATTTGTAATCTATACTACTATATAAAAATGAAACTTTTAACAAGTTAGCATGTTTGTGGTCTCCGGTAAACTCAAGAACCGATGAACGTATTTATGTGAAACTTCACTATTCGAATCAGAATTGATCATAGATGGTTCATGTATACTCAAAATTTTGATTTACAGGTTGAATTGACTGGAATATACAGGTTGAATTCAGGACTGATGAATATTGCTACATTAAGACACTCCAATAACTTTTTATTCAGTGTTATGGAATTCATTTTTTTTTTATTCGTGTTAATTAGTTTTAAAAATAATGGAATTTTTGGAATTTTTCGAGCCCCTTCTGCTCGTTGATGCATGTACGGCATCCTACCAAAAAGTTGTTCATTACTGCTTGGAGAGTTGAGACAGGAATTGTTTTTCGAATGGATTGCTTTAGTTCATTCAAATTTGTTGGTTTTGCTTTGTAGACTTCCTATTTGCAATAACCCCACAAGAAAAAGTCAGGTGCAGTAAGGTCAGGCGACCTGGGGGGCCAACGGAATGTGGATTTACTGGCTATCAGCTTATTGGGAAATTTTCGTCACACTTCTGTCACAACAGGCCGGGCTATGTGAGGAATTGCACCATCTTGCAAGCACCATCTTGGTTTGAGTTGGATCTGCATTCATGTTGTGATAATCGTTGTATTCTATATTGATTATAGGCCCGAGTTATGGTCTTGCCTTAGTCCATTCGAGTTTATTAAAATCATCACAAATTCCCACAATAAAACTAATATATTTTTAATTGTACCTTTTTTTATTTTTTCTATTAGCAAGTCCAAGCTAATTCATAATAGGTAGCTCCTGCGACTGTTCAAAAATCATTTATTCATAGAATATAAAAACTTTAACCAAGCTTTATTTTTGAAATAGTAAAGAAACTATTGAAATGCAGATACGATGAAAGACATGTGGCAAAAAAAAAAGTATTTTAGTTTCACATGTACTGGAAAAATGTAGAAAGTTTTTGAATCCGAGTCATCGCAAACATTTTCTAGACGTTAAACTTATTCGATGGTTGTAAACCTAAGGACTTATGCGCCACGAGTTACTTAGGTGTGAGTTATATTTATATTTAATTTTTGATATTCGCTGTGTTCTTTATTAATAATAAGCCAGTGTTATGGTCTTGCCTTAATCGATTCAAGTTTTTATTCAAATCTTCTTCACAAATTCCTACAATCAGAATCCTAGGACCGAGATAGATTCCAGAGAATAACGGAGAACTCCATATAAGTTCTATGAAAGGTTGTTTTGTTTTTGTGTCATAACTTTGGCTAAGGTCATGCTAGAAGCTCCAGATTGTGTTTGTTTATAGTTTTTTATGTGTGGAACACAGCTACATTAATAGCTAAGTTCCGTCTTAAGTGAAAGCTGCTGATTATTGCATATCGACACAAATATATTGTTTAATCCAGAATGGTCTTTTCTTTTGACATTTACTTCGTGACATGTTTTTTATTGTTTTGGTTGTTGCATCTTTAATTTTACTATTATTTAAATGGGAATGGAATTGCAAGAAAAATATTTTTCGAAAATATTTAAAGCTGTTATTTGCGTTATTTACTGTTACAACAAAAATTAAAAAAAAGAAATTGTTTCCGTATCGCGAGCAAAGTCGCAGAGGGTTGCCAGTTCATTTATATAATTTGTGGGTCAAATTTGTTGCACAATTTGTGTCTTGACATGATGTTGTGTAATTTGCATTTTTCTGAATTTTTGGGTGGTGAAAAGGGTGTGGCTACGTATTTTTCTAAGCCATATAGTACTCGAAAAATACTACAATTGGCACAGTAGACAATTTGAATAATTTCTGAAAAATTTCGGGTATATATAGCTCGATCACACCCATTTTTGGTCCATTTGCCGACAGTATATACTAAAATATGACTGGGGTATTTTAACTTCGTTCCGGTCGAAGATATTTTCTAACCAGTTTCATTTGACTTCGACTTGAAGAATATACTCTTTTTTTGTGCATTGATAACATTTTTAGTTAATAAAACAGAGTTAATTTGAATATTTTATTCACATTCATTTAATTATATCATGTTAGACCGCGTCACTGCAAATTTAGTAAATTTAAAACAAACAAAACAATTTTGTTTAGTGCAAAAACGAATCCAGTGTAAATCACGCACTAAATTTGAGATAAAGAAGTAAATAAAAAATTTTTAAAATATGGATATTATATTTTCTATAAGTCATACATAAAATTGCTGAGTAATAAAATCATAAGTATGTTATTAAATCCTTCGAAAATATTACACTAACTGTCTTTTCTTTTAATTATAACAATTAAAATAAAAAACAAATATTTAAATTATGTGTAAAAGCGAAAAAATTGTTCAGCCAGCAATTTATTTACAACTTTCCCTGAGCGTAAGAGATTCAGTTGAAATAATAATTTCTCTTTAGGATATGCATTCATCGAAACAAAATTGGGAGGATGGTTCTCTTAGATGTTCTGGTAGTTTTCTCTCTTTATCATAAGAAATATAATTTTTTTAATCCCATTTTAGCAATTTTTTATGATTAGTGTCTATCCTGAAGAAAAATTTCTCAACTTATCTTATGACTTTATACATATATTCGTATTTATCTGTGTCATAAACTTCTTGATTGTTATACCTATCATCATAATATCTTTTGATTTTGTCCATTCGCAGATCCCGAAGACGACCCCAACAATCCAACAGCACAGAATCAAGTCACCGACAATCTGTATCCACAGCAACAGAATCTCATTGGATCCCAATCAGCTGGAAGCTATCCCTCGCTTATACGACATCAAACCCCACGTAATCATCCGATCAATTATAACTCCAGCAGTGCCATAGGAATCAGTGGCATTGGTGCTGGACAAGCCCCACCGATTGATTATCATGTTAATCCACAGCGACGCGTATTACGACAATCCACACTACCAAGTAGTTTACCCAATACAGATCCGAGTTTGACGGGTAGCGGTACAAATTTGGCAAACTACAATAACGTTAATCTGACGGCACCAACATCGCCGCATCAGCTACAGAAAAGTCCGCTCTATCCGAGCGCCTTCAACAGTGACGATATCATAGATATGAATACGCTCGAGTGCGATAATTTTTTACAGCAACAACAACAACAGCAGCTGGAGCTGCAGCTGCAAATGCAGCAACAGCAGCCGAAACAGCAACAACAGTTACCAATAGCACAACAACAGCCGGTGATCGGCAGCTCCCCACATCATCGTTTACAAGTAAGCTACAGAGTTTCGTTCAAATATTAGATGCAGTTGCTAAATTCTTTCCACTCCCTCTAGATACGCAGACAATCAACTCTACCCGCCAATCCATGTCAGCCTCAAATTTACATGTCCACCTCACCAAATCGCAGCTACACGCGATCACCAGAACGTTCACCAGGTGAACAACGCTATCCCCCTTTTATGCGTCAAACTTCATTTCCATGCAACATGTCGGAACCTCCCACCGGAGCGCATCTGGGCCCTGCGCCACCCTCTGCCTACAGTGCTGCACATCATAGAGGGAAAATTCTGCCCACCTCTCCTAATTGCCTGACCACTGCATCTGCCTATCAGCAGCAACAACAACAGCAGGCAACACCCGCCCTTACTCAGCAGCAACCAACCTTCGAAGCCCCAACACAAGACGATCAAGTTTTGCCCAAACCACGCATGTTGCGACAGGCGACTTTACCCAATCCCGACCAACACGTCAAGCTTTTGCCTACTTCGCCACCGAAACGGCAGACGTCACCACAGTATCGACGCTCTCCTGAGTTTACCCGACAACAAACGTTACCCAATCCGGAAGCATTTAGCGTCAATTCCCTCACGCTACATCCGCCAGGCGCAAATAACACCAACACACAGGCAAAATTTATGCCGATATCGCCGCGTCAGAAGAAGAATTTCCTCTTCCCAAATGCTCAAAATCCGCGTCCATTTCTTTCGCAGCAAAATGTACCCGCTGTTGGCATCACAGACAGCGGTTCCAACTCCGAACACTACTCCAGCAGTCAGTCGGTGAACATACATCAGTCGCGCGATCATGCGAAGATGATCAAGGTGCGAAGTCACAGCAATGAAGAATATACAATTACGAAGCCGCTTCACTCTGAGAGTCGTCGCCTGCTGCCCGAGATTCCAACCAGTCGCTCAGCAAGGTAGGCGTGGTTTTAGCGCAATTCAATTCCACCCTTTATAATTTTCTCTCTTACTTCATAGCCGTTCTCCCAGTCGTTTGGTGCGCCAAGAGTGTATTAAAGAAGATCATCATCGCCGTACATTTGGCGAGGCTAAGCAACAGTTTCAGAACGTCACCGAAGAGGATGATATGCGACCTGAGTACGTGGACTATTTCGGCGACAGCAGTAACAGCTTTCTCGAGGTCGATGAGACGCAGTACGAGAAGAGCATGAACGCTGGCTTCAGCAGCGAACCGCGTATTATCTATAATGATGGTTCTGATGATGGCAGCTATACTCAATACCAGTGTCCTACGGTGCATAGTGCCGAGAATGTCTTAGCTGCAGATAAAAACTATGGCTATTATGGTGGTGGTAATCCAACGCATACCCCTACAGCGACTGCTAACTTAAGCGCTGGTGGTGGCGCTCTGCCGCGTACTCCTCAAATGCACAATCGTTTGCGTCGCCGACAGTCACGAGAATTGCAAATGCAGCAGGATGAGATGGCGCAGCTAACAGCTGTTGCAGCAGCAACATCTGTTGTTGTAGCACCCAACATTATAGCTAGCACTACGAATGCTGCTGATAACACTGAAGATCGTGAACGTCGAAAGCCCGAACAAATGCGTTCCATCTCTGAAGATTCTGGTGTCAAGACGAATGCACCAAAACCGGTCACAAGGCGTTCGCTTTCGCATCCAGAGAAAGAAACACAGGTAGCAATAAAGCGTCAAGTTTGGCCGAAAACTTTTAACATTGCATCTCTTGCAGACCCTTAAGAAACCTGAACCCACCAAGATACCGAGTCCGAAGCCATTGGCAGATATAATGGATAGAACTCGTACGGGTACAAAAATCCCTGCTCTGAAAAGACGAAACAGTCGTGCGGGTGGAGATGTGGATGAATGTAAGAAACGAAATGCTTATTCATAGGAATGCTTAAAAAGGGGATATATGCAGTTTTTATCAAAATGGGTTTTTCAGTAGGAGGTAGGGCTTTCTATCCGGAGATCTCAGACCAATTTCTAGGAATTACAAACCCTAAATCCCGGGATTTTATTCACAAGAAAATATAAAGATTTTCAGCAACTGCAAATGCAACTGCAATTTAAACGATGATTTTTTTCATATTATTAAAATCACCCTGTTCTTTTTATCTCTCCGTTCACTTTGAAAGTCTATTTTTTAGTTTGTTTGGTTTTTATCTTTAAAGACTCTGTATACTAGGCTGTTCAGCTCTCATGGAATTTTGAATTGACAATAATTTTATTACTGTACTATAGTTTTATTACTCTTCTATAGTTTTTTTACTATGTATAAAAATAATATTTTATTCATATCATACCTTTTAACTAACATCTGACTAATAAGAAGTTTTTCTTTTTAAATTTTTTTGAAATATAAATTTATGTTGTTTTTTTAGTTTAACTTATTTACGTTTATATTTTAATGTTTATAATAAAGTGAAACATTATCTGATATTTTTAAATATTTATGGTTTTCATTCTTAAAAAAATGTTTAACTCTTCTAAAATATAAAAAATCATAACTTTTTTATTAAATAAACTTATTAAATATTTCATTTATATATTTTAAAATTAAGCAAATGTCGTTAATAAGGGACCGTAGAGGTTATGATTTTTATTAAAAAAATCATAAAATAATCGTTATTTTTTAATATAATTTTTTTTTTTTGATCTGATTAAGTCAGGAGTGGTATATTTTTTCAATTATGAAATTTACAAGTGTTTCCCCTAAAAATACAAAATGGAATTTCAAATTCGACTTTTTCTTCCAGCTTTGTTGAATATTTCCCTTATATTCTTCTATGTACAATACAACTGTTTTGCAGCCCTTGTCTGCATTATTAATTATGATTTCGACTTTGTGCTGTCTTATAAACTTTCGAGCGATATATTTTTTTAATATATCATGTGCATATATAAGGATTTACTGCTTTATTCTGTATCACGAAGAAGCGCACTAACGATGAGAGAGACACGAGAAGCAATACAATTCTGTATAAAAGAAAGTATTGCTTCTCGTGTCTTTTTTATCGTTGGTGTGCTTCTTCGTGATACAGAATAATGAGTAAGTTTGGATTTCTTTTTAAAAATAAACGAAAATAGTTTGCAATTGTATTTTTCTAAAACTCAGAAATTAAGGGAAAGAGTTATTAACGGTTCCTGCTTTTAATGCAGCAAAGTGTCATAATTTTAAAATTGTGGCATTTCGAGATCTCGAAAAATCCCGGGATTTCGGGATTGAAAGCCCTAGTAGGAGGTACAATATTTTTTTTAAAGATATCTTAATTCTAAAATTCTTAGATATCAAGATATCTAAAATTAATTTCCTATCTGACATAGGCCAGTAGTCAAACGGAGGTTTTTGGGACGCAAACCTCTTCCCTCCCCATAGAATATGAAGGTATACAAAACTTGTAAGGAATTACCTTCGGCAAAGCCTAAGATAAAATACTGCCGGGACGATTTTTGAATATTTAATTATTTTGATGATATATCTTGATATATTTTGATGAATAATTTTAAACTCAGGTACGTTTTGAATATCAACACTTTTGTGTTAAATATCGAGCCAATACATAAATATTAATTGAATTTATGAAGGTTTTGCCATTTTGCCACTTTGAATTACAGGTAGATAGAGTTTTAATTTTATTTTTCCGAATTGAAAACGTAGTAATCATGAAAACTTATTTACAAAATGTTAAGCCAATGTATTGATTTTTAAAAAAATTTAAGAAATTTTACAGTTTTGAAAGCCAATTTTAAAGCCATTTTGTAAGGAATTTAGGAGAGATTTTTATTGGACTTTTACAAATTTCATACTCAGAGTGCATAACACTGTTTTACAGCTGAAAAATACTAAGATCAGCATATATGTGGGTATGTTAATATGAACCCAAATAACAAAAATATCGCTTTCATTTTTTTCATTAGTGAGGTTTTTCAGATAACAGTCCTTTTGTTGTTTTCATGACATGACTTCATTTGAAGCTAAAACTATCTGTTCGATTCAAAAAGTTTACGTTTCCAAAAATATGGTTTTTCTTTAAATCGAACACATAGTCTTAGCTACAATTTAATTTGAATGAAGTCATGTCATGAAAACCACAAAAGTACCGTTATATAAAAAATCTAACAAATGAAAAAATGTACAACAATATTTGTGTTCAGGAGGTCCAAACTATCATGCCCACATACATGTTCTTGGTATTTCTTCAAAATTTAATTGTGTAAGCTAGTGTTATTGACGTCATTAAGTTGTTTTGAAAAGGTTTTAAGTTGTTTAAGATTCATCTAAAAAAATTTTTAAATCCACTTTCAGAATCGAAAGTTATCATTTCCAATACAAAATTAGACACTCTGAATATGTTAATCAACTGAATATGAAATATGAAAATCAACTGAAATCCACGTCTACCTCCCATTCAAAATGACTTAATGAAAACTGTAGCATCTCCTTAAATCCCACAAAATTCAGTACAATCGCTTAAAATTTTGCAAATAATTTTGTATCTTTACAATGCACTCGATGCTAGGAAATTGGAAAAAATTAATTACAGTGTAGCGAGTATACTAGAGCGTATCACCAAAATAACCTATTTTTGGCATTGTCTAAATCGTTAGACATTTGAATGACATTTTTGGAAAAAATCACGGCGTCAAAAGTAGGTTTACTTTTCTTACAATCAAGGTGATACGGTCTAGTGTATACAGTACAGAAGTGTAACTTCTAAAAATTAAGAATAAGATAGATTTATGTGAAAGATACAGATGTAAAGAAAAAGAGAGCAGCTCAAAAGAAATACAATATAAAATTTGCATAAAAAATATTATGTTTATTTAATATTTACACTGTCATTGGTTGGTGCTTCAATTGGTAATACTGATTTTAATTGCTTGTGATAGCTGAAATATGAGATATATGTCCGTGATTTGCTATTTTCGACGTGAAAAACTTGCAACTATTGTGGGAGTCCGCATAAAAAAAACAAAAAAATTAAAAAAAATGTCTATTATAGTTCATATCAAAAATATATAACACCTAGGTGGGTCTCATGTGGGCATTTCTTTGCTTACGTACGTGACATTTGTACGCATATAACAGAGAAAAAAAGCAAAGTCAAATCAAAGGATGTAGTTCATACTTTGGTCGTGTTTGAGACCTAGAGGAGTACAGAAGTAAAATCAGACACGGTCAAGCGATGAATTTCAAGATATCAGCCTTTTTAATGACGATTCGTACGCGACAAAAAAGTTAGTGCTTTGGAGGCGCATGTGAAAATATACAAAATTCTGCGAAATATGAAAGAAAATTATTTTTCTAAAAATGTCAAAATTAAAATCGACAATGCTGTTTTACATTGAAGTGACGATAACGTACGCGACAGATTTTTCCCTTCAAAGAAGTATAAATATTTTATAGTTTTATGTATTTAATGAAACCGTTTTAGTAGACGAGTATTTATTATACCTATAAAATTTGCCATTTTGCCACTTTTGTTGCCATTCATCATGTTTGCTGCCATTTTGTTAAATTCAAAGTCAGATCAGCTCTCAGAACTCTCACAATATAAATTTTAAATTTTTTTCTCTATTGTGGAGGTTTAAAAGAATTTTAAGTAACATTGAATTTTTTAGCCGCAGTACACCTTTTGGCAGAAATGCCCATGTGTGATATGATCCTATTAATTTTTCCTCCTAAACATTTCTTCTGAATACATGTACACTTTATCTGCCACCCTTCTGGGGGTCCCCATACAAAAAACTCAAAAATTTGAAAAAATTTATATTGTTGTTCTTATCAAATAATCTATGACCCCTAGGGTAATCAAATACATGAGCATGTCCTATTAATTTTCTCCTTCAACATTTCTTTTAAGCACACCTACACTCCACCTCTCCACCTACACGCCACCCTTTTAGGGGTCCCGATACAAGAAATAGAAAATATTATTGCTCGTGCACAGAAAAATGTGACGAGACTTGAAAAATTTTACCTTAATATAAAATCGACGCATAAGAAATTTTACTTTAAAAAATTTTTTAATTAATTTTACGATATTTTTTCAATTTTAAGTCCAATTTTTTATTTTGCTCATTTGGTCGACGAATCAACCTCTGCAGTCGTACAATAGTTCTACTACATCTCTCGTACATAGCCAGTTATAATTCCATCCAACTCGGTCACGTTTTCAACTTCCAATCTCTTGGAAATCTCGAGGTTAGACCAATTTTTCTGTACAACGTCAAAACATAGTATCTCCATTTTCATAGTTTGGCGAAAACTGAGTTTTTATGTTTTTTGTTTTGCCCTTTGTAATTCTTGTCTTAACCAATATACTTAAAATACTAATAAGTATCAACAATGCTCTAAATTCGGGAATCATTCTCAAAATTATTGCAAAATATTGTGTTATAGTATCAATTTACTTACTTTGTTTTGTAAACCTTTTTGAAACTATAAAAAAACCAAATTTACAATATCAAAATATGGTATGTGCATACTATGTTTAAACAGTTCAATATCTCAAAAACTAAATATCGTAAAGACTAGAAAGTCACTGTTTTAGATAGAGCAAAAAATTCATATTTAAGTTTTAGCAAGAAGTGAAAATCCACGAAATGGCGTTTACTATGTTTTGTGCTTTCACGGTAGAAATGTGGTCAAGTCACTTAAACCATCCTGAAAAACAATTTGGGTCTGTATCAAACTACTCAGGCACAAAAGTCCAGAGTATCGAACTCAATTTTATTTTTAAAAGCTACGAGTAGTAACGAAAAACTGCGAAGTTTAACAAAAAAAAAATTAATCGCAAATTGATATTTAGCACAGAACATTTTGGAAAATTGTAATGTAAATTTGTTGATAAGCAGTTAATGAAGAAATTTGCATTAAAAATTTCGAAAATGTTCTTGAGCATTCTCTTAAAAATTAAAACTCCCTTTTCCGAACCTTCGTGAAAAATTATTCATGATAGGGCTGATTAAGCCAAATGCAAACGAGCTTCAGCGAACAGGACCCGATAAAAAATTTTATACATTGTGTCAATAAAGTAACTGATATGTATCTAAACTGGCCTGAGTCTTAACTATAGTTAACATTATAATGTACCCGAAACATACATAACAAGTACCTTGAAAGGTACCTGAAATAGTGACGTAGTAAGTCCGTGTTATGTCAATAAAGTGTTCAAAAACGAGCAACTATATTCGGACACAATAAACTGACGAGTGCCCGAATCGGTCTTCGTCCGTACATTGTGCCTGCTCAAAGTGTTCCAGAAATAGCACTTCTTTCGGTGCAGAGGTCGGACATTTACCGACACGGGCACCGGACATATATATATCAGATACTTTATTGACACAAAATATGAAATTGTTCAAGTAGCCGCACAACTTTAGCTGCGGATGACGAAAGTCAAACAAAAGAAAATCGAAACGAGAGCGTGCTATGGTTGTTATAGTAGATGATGCAAAATGGAGATATCAAAAATGTTTTTTGTCACACAAAAAAAATAAATAAAAAAATTGTTAACAACACAATATTGAAAAAGAAAAATGTTGCTTAACGCAAGGTATATGAAGGTAGTGTAAGTAGATAAAATTCTCTCTTGTTGGGGGTACTTTAGCTGTCAAAAGCAGTTGTTTATGAACAAAAACAAAGCAAATAACACAATTTGTCAATAACTTGTCAATAAATATTTTTGTTTTTAATTCATTTATTTAAAATGATTTTAGCAAGTTTATTGTGAACAACTTTAAAAGTTCTTTCTAATCCGTCCTTCTTGGCCAAACGCACAATGCATTTAAAGGATTCACCCTTACGTCTGATTTCGCCGCAGATGGCATAGGTCTTGGATCCAACGGTCATGCGACCGGTTTCTGCATCAACATTGACGATGCTCAAGTGCACAGAAACGTGGTTCTTGGCATGAATGATTCTGTTTGATGCAGAGCACTTTCTGGGGCAGTACAAATTAACAGAATCTCCGTCGTCGTTTTTCGTGTTTATAAATTTTTTGTAGAAATTTACATAATTGATTACACTTCGCACACTTCGCAATGGAGTCGAAAAGAAAGGCCTTTAAAACTCTTGCGAACAGTTTAAAATATTTCGCAACAGTTATTTAATGATAGCTTCACGAAAAATACTAAAAAAAGAACATTCAGCACGCAAAAAAAGGGAAATTATTTAAATTTTAGAAAACATTTCACAGTTTTCTATCAGCTTTAATTTATTATCTTTTACGTTTCTCTTATGTATGACAGCTACGGTACCCACCTCTCTGTGACGATTTTACCATGTTGAATATACCTTGGCTTAACGCTCGTTTTGTATTATGAACATAATTTTGAAAAAATTTTCAAAACATAAGGTCTGTTCGCGTAGTCGAATGCAAACGAAATATTTCAAAAGTTTTTAATAAAAAGTGCCTGAAAAGAGTTCGTTTACTGAGAGAATTGGGTAATAGAGAGGAAATCACGTTTTCTCTCCATTCAAGTTTTTTACAAGAAGAATTTCATCTTGTAAAAAGATGAAAACTGTCAAATGGTAGCTGTGTGTGTTGTGTAGCAGCTGAGTTTGTTAAGCTTTTCTTAGACGTATTTGACATTTTTCATTATTTTACCAGAAAGCGTTCGTTTACTTTTTTAAGTTGAAGTTAATTCTCTCTCAATTTTATTACTTTTGACGTTTTTCATTTTTTTACCAGAAAAGTACACGAACAGACCTATAAAGTTCATTTTATGTTTTCTTTTGTTTGACTTTCGTCATCCGCAGCACATGAGAATATAGGTTGAGAAAATTAAATTCATAATATTAATTTTTGGTTGTTTAAAAGAAAATTCAACATATTTACAATCGAATTGAGCCGATCTACGTTCTTATTGAAATCTGCCTTGTTAAATTTATCAACAATCGAAAAATTTTGAATCTGTTTTTTGCCCCCATAAACGTCATATTAGCAACTTATTATGTCCGAAAGTTTTGAAATTTTATCTGATCCAAAAACATAAATAGTTTCAACCATTAAGTTGAAAACTTTTTTATTGCCATCTGATAACCTGTTATGCTATTCCTTTCTACTCCTCCTCCTGATAGCCAAATTAAAATCGTATCTGAACGAACGCAGAAGTTCCGAAATATCCTTGAAATCAAGCAAAGTCAACGAACAAAATGATAAACATCCGGCTACAAACGGAAATAATGCCATGGAAAAGCAAACTGATGCTAAAGATGCAACATCAGACAACAAAGAAGTCACCAACAAAACGACTGGCGACAGAAATTTACAGCTACCAAAGGTAAAACTTAGTTTAAAAAATACATTAGTACATAAATTCTACTCTATTTGTAAGAGTCGTAGATAATTAAAGTCTGACACTCGAACTGTTTCAAAGTCGAGTAATTATAACACAACTATTTTCATTTTCCTTTATTTTAAATAATATTTTACTCTATTACTTTTTGCACTCCTACGATAACTGCAAACAGCAACACACAACCACGCTGGGTGAGCAGGAGATACAGAGTGCTGTCGAGGCTGCAGCAGTGGTATTTAAAAAGGTCGTGCTTCAAAGACGTCAGGAGAAGAAAGCAGCCGAAGAGGGTAAGCTTTGACATCTTATTTACTGTATAATTTCTATTGCCTAAGGATATAAAGTTGGTGATTGTAATTTGGAGCACCTAACTTAAGGCTATGTTTTCTAAGCTTATATTCCTCCTAAGCTCCTTTAACACGATTCACTTTAAGACATTTGAACTCGGTTGTAATCTATTGCTGTGGCATAATATCGCTCACTGGTTCACACTAACTTAAAAGAGCCTTCTGCTCATTTTCAACAAGTACTCGTATGAATTACTGAACTTTAAAACAAAATGCAATGTAAAGATAGAATAAAATTAAATCGTAATAAAACTTAAGTTTATGTTAATGCACATTGAATCTTGAGCAACCAATTAATGCAAGTAGTATTCTAACAACGTGTTTTCCATTTTGTTGAAATTAAACATTACTTAACATTAATATAAGAAAAGTATATAGCAAATTGATAAAGCACATTCACATAACTAACAAACTACTTGAGTTTTTAAATATTGTCTTTGTTGTAGTTGAGTTGCACTACTATCGAATATTTTTACTTTAACACTTCTGTTAACTTAAGAAAAGTCACACTTCTGATCTTAAGGCCACAAAATGGCCAGGCCTGTTTTTGTATTCATTTTATGTAAGAGCTAAGCCTTTATTATTACATTTTTAAATTTTAATCAGTTTTGATTAATCTTAAGCTTCTATTAATACTAACAGTTAAAAAACATTGAACGTCAATCTACTTATGCCTCATTTACACGAGTGACATTTACTGACTTTAATAATGACTTGATGACATATCATAATGACGCTGCTATTTAGACGGCACAAAAAAAGGACTTGCCCAGAGTTTTGTCACTATGTTTCATTATATTTTGGCAACTTGATTTGACCAGCAAAGTAGGCGTTTACATGAATGACAAAATTTATAATTCTCAAATACTGACTAAGCAAAGAAGGTAAAAGTTATTTTACAAATGGAAGACAACAAAATAAAAGCTGTTGCTTATTTAGCATATTTATTAATTGAAGAGGACGAGGAGGAAGAAGAACCTTTCGAGCTTTCGCGACCTGCCAGAAGTTTCCACTAGCTCATCTGTTCCATCTTTTGAAAAATACTGGCTGGGTTTTTTTTACCTAGTATTATTAATTATAATGATTCAAATTCAAAAAATGAAGAATTATTCATTAGGAAAAAAAAAATTTTTTTTGTCTTAGTTCTTGTTAATTTTCTACAAGGCGTTGAAATTAGCGTGTTTAAAAATTTGTTGCAATTGGCTTTTTGTCTCCAGCGTTTACAAAGCGTCTGAAAGTAAAAAATCAAAGTGCATTCTTAAGTTAAGGGTTGAAGTTGAGCACTCAACCTACGGAAATAAAAAAAAAATAAAAAAAAGGCATGCGTTGAAAAACAAATTTACAAAAAACCACATGATTTTTAATTTTTTACACACTGTAATAGTACCTCAAATTACAATTAAAATCTCCACCTAAAGCAATGGGCATTTAGTGATCATTTTCACCCATTTCAATGAAGCCTTGCTACTTTTGTTGTGTGGATAGCTAATGCACAATCCTTTTGATCGATTATTAAGATCTGCTGCATATACTGCAACATATCTTTAGTTAATACTTAATAGCTGCGTTTTATTCATTCTGGTTTAACCAGTGAACGAATAGATCGCATTAGTTAAAGTTTTGTAAGTTTTGCCTTGGACCGTTTGGGGCATTGTCGCCAAATGATATGACCAGACGGCTGATTGCAAAACAATACCATTACTGCTTCTGACCGCTTGGGGCATTGTCGACGATGATATGACTAAACAGCACAGATGTTTCTTTTGCCAGCTTTGGGTGACTAAGAAGGGTTGTAAACCAAACTCTCACTTGCGAGTGCTGCCACAAACTAAAACAAATAGCGACATCTATAAAGCCGTAGCGAAAAAAAAATAGTTCAACGAAATGAACTAGCTACTGAGCAAGTTCATCTTTTTGTTAGTGTTCTGCATGTTATTTAGAACCTATTTGGTTTAACCAGAATGAATAAAACACGCCTAATATTGAATTAACCACTTAACTTAAAGAAGGTTTTTTGATTAGATTGTAACTAGAGTACTACTCCCAAAATAATCTGATTTTGGTGCCTCGAGTGGCTAACCCACCAAATTGCCCAGAACTCAGGCCAATCGGAAGGACTGGGCTTTGGTAAATAAGGAAATAAAGGCAACAAAGAAAGTTTCCAGCGAACTCAGAGATTTTAGCAGGAATGGTCTGCAGCAACCCAGAAGGTAAAGCAGAAACAATAAAATTGATGATGGACCTATAGAGATTACCAGAAAAAATTAAAAAATTTATGAATGACAAATAAAAAAAACTAAATAAACAGGATTAATTTGAATAAAAATAAATTTATAAAAATAGTTTTATTTTGTTGGTTGAACATTTTATCGAACGTAGTTCTTAGTTCCTGATATTTTTTGCAAAGTCCCCTCATTATTCTTGAATGAACCCTGAAATCTTCGTCTATACTACCAAATAATATCAAATTTTTACATTGATTAATTTTTATTCACGATTAGAAAAACTTCTGCTGTATCGATAGTGTTTTGTTTGATTTTTGTTTCGCTTATATAAATAAAATTATAAAGTTAAAATACCCCCATATTCGAAGTAAATTAATATTTTAGTTTTAATGTGTTTCGATTTAAGTAGTTTTGACCAGGAATCAATGCAAGCACTCAAAACCTTTCCAACGATATTTTGGTAACGAGAATCGCATTAAAAATAATTAAGTTATGTGAATTTTAGTGAAAATAATAAAAAAAGACACAGTTTCGATAGTATCGAAAGTATAACCGTAGAACTCCTTTTTATATAGTAATAGAAAAAATTCTGTTTTTTTTACATTTATATTTTTCAAAACTGTTTTAAAGCATTTCATCTTCTACATAAAAATTATTCAAAAACAAATTTGTTTTGTTTTCATTTTCGTTTCAATTTTTCGTTTCATATTTTTAGTGATAAATTTGTTGTTCTTGTTTATATTGGTTAAAACTAAATGTAATTCAAAAGTTTGTTGAATAAATGGAAATATACATTTCGGAATAATATGAATTATTTATTTTTCCTGTAGTAAAGAGCATATATGCATATTAAGGTGCCTCGACCTCCAGAGAAAAAAAATTTATCAATGCCACCAACTAAAAATTAACTTTGAACTATTTTATGGCGATTCCCAAAATATTGTGGCTGTAATGAATGATAACCACCAATTAGCTATACCCTTTTGAAATAACCCCCAAAAATTATTTTTGGTTGTAGGCACAGCCAAAATATTTTAGGAGTCGTCAAAAAAAATCAAGGTTCAATGGCAATGGCAACTTTTTTTATTAAGGCATCTTAATGTATATGTATATTTTAAAAGTAATATAAAATTTAAATTTTAGTTAACAAAATGTTTTTTTAATATGGAAAAAACATAATGCATAGTATTAATAATTCGAATTTATTGTGATATTTCAAAAATAGATTTTTCAAAGGTAGCTACACACTGTAGCTGCACACATCTGTATTCTCTATTGTATTTACCTCGCTGAAAATAAACAAAACCAATAACAAACAACAAAAACTAATGCAACTAATTTGTATTTTTATATGTACATTTTACATACATACACAGTAAAAAATATGAGCATAAATTTTATTCTATTTTGTATACATATAAATCCAAACCAAAAATGTTTTAAAAGTAGTACCAACAAATCTAATACATTTTTCCAGACCATTTTTCTCGCCAGACCAATCGAAACTACTATATTTTTAAATTTCTCGATTTCGGTGAATTTTTTTTCTTTTAAACCAGAATATATTTTGATTAACACATGATATCCATATGAAATTTTTTAATTATATTTGTTTTATTATTTTTATAATATTGAGTGGTATAAAATTTATAAATTATTTGGAATACAAAAACTTTATGCCTCACAAATGTTATAAAAAAGATAATTTTATCCCTCAAATTTTTTACTGTGCACACATTAATAACAACAGCAACAACAGCGTTAGCAGCTACTAAAGCAGCTTGTGTATTTCTCATAAGAATATATGAATTTTTTTGTCTTCGATTTTGCTATTTTGTGACTTTATTACAGAAGTGACAAAACCCAAAGTTAGATATTGGTTTCATTCGTACTTCAACTGATTTTTTTTTTGTACGATGAATATTATGGGCTGTAGCTATACCCTAAAGTTTCAAATAAAACCCTTAAATTTGCCTGAAAAAATATGTGGAATAACCCCCATACAAACCGTGCTGTAAGACGTAATTCTACGTCAAAAAAAGTAAACAAATCATGAAAATCCGCATTGTCTTTGGTCCCACGAAAAAAATTTATATTTCTTGATGCAGATTGGAAGAATTTTTTTATTACTACTATTTCTGACCAGTTTTTTATTTTAAATTACCACGCCAGCCAATATTTTTATAAAAACACTGTATTTTTAGAGATTGTTTTAAACCATTCCAGCTCACGGATGGCTATCGCTAGAGTCGGAATATTTGGGGAATCATCATAACATAAACTAAAGACTATCTTGAGCAACTGTGCCTAAACATTTTTTTTTATAGCCTTAATATATATATGCTCTTACTACAGGAACAATAAATAATTCAAATTTTTCCGATATTTATTTCCATTTATTAAACATGACTTTGAATTGCATTTAGTTCGAACCAACATAAAACATGAACAACAAATTCATTCAAACGAAAACTTTTTATAAAACAAAACAAATTTTTAAATGAATTTAATTGTGAGCTTTTTAGATCAAGTAAGTTTGATGAAGGCAACAACAATAACAAAACTGTTTTTGAATAATTTTGATTAAGAAGATGAAATGCTTTAAAATAGATTTGAAAAATATAAAAAAAACCAGAATTTTTCTCTATTACTGTATAAAAGGGAATTCGAGTCGGCCTTTTTTTCAAGTGCAAATTTTAAAAGCAAAAGCAACAACACAAACATAAAAATGTGTATGTATATGTGTGCACACCCCTTTACTAGGCATATTTGTATATAAGTAATATAAGTATAGCAACAACAAATTTTAAGTAATATTCTTAGAAATATCGCTTATCTTAATATATAAAAACGTTGGTGCGTATGCGTGTCCGACCATCACGGCTGAACTACTGAAACTATCAACCAGATATTCTCACCATATGTTCATGTGGTGCTCCGAAATGTTTTTGTTTGTAATAGATCCCCTAGGTGGCGCTGAGGTCGCTTTTTTCAAAACTTTTTATTTATGAACCGATTTCAAATCTTTAATTTGAAAACTTAATTCGAAACAGATACATAGGTTGCGCTGGGGAGGATATAAACGAAAATATTAGAATAAAATCGTTTGTGCGCCTGTTTGTGGTCGCATAACTTCTGAACGACTTGACCGATTGATATAAAACTTCACCCATATTTGTGAAGGAGGGAAGGGAAGGGAAGGCGCAGAACAACGTCTGCCAGACCATCTAGTTTATATAAAAGTATATTGTACAAATCCGTAAATATAAAAAAATTTTCTAAAAAACTATTATAACTCTGGTGTTGGTATTCGATAGTAGATAACTAAAACAAAAAATTGGTAATTGCTACTAACCAGCTTCTTCAAAAAAATGTTCCACCGATAATCGACAAAGTTTTGCTTCTTCTGCACTTAGATCTGTACGATGTGGAAACCTCATCGGAACTGGAGTTTAAATCGATAACCATCAATCACCAACAGTACAACATGGAAGCAGATGAATTCAAGTTGGTATTCATCAACTCGGACTCCTCGACATCATCGTGCAAGGAGGATCTCGAGGATAGCAGCTCAACAGCATCATCGACACACAACTGCAACAGCATCACCATCGACGACTGTGACTGGGATTACTTTGAGCCATCGATGCTCAACAAGCAGACTCTAGTCTATTCTCCATGCTATTCACCGCTGGTGACACGACGCAACAAATCACATGATTTCAAGTCGAGTGACAGTACGCTGTCACCACTAGACTCGCCGTTGCTCTATCGCAAGCAACTGCTTTTCTATCCGCGCATACGCGAAAGTGACACTGGAACCGACGAAGAGATGCTAATGCAAGGTGAAAGTTCGTCGCAAACAAGTTCGGACAGCTACTTGACGCGTCCTAATCAGCAGCATTTGAACGTGAAGACTCGCATCAAGACACGTCTGCTGAACAAGGAGCACAAACACTATCGTCATAGCGCTTCGAGGTTGCAGGAATCGCCGTGTATAGTCAATGAGATAGTTGCAACGGGTGCCTGTATATGCGGTGCTAAGCGTGCTGTAAGTGAGTCTCTGCTACCCCAACCCCAATATGTGCCCATACCGGTACCTGTGCCCATACCCGTGCCCATGGCAGCCTTTCAGAGCTGGCATCCGAGCGAGTTGCTGCGCAGCAATGTGCATGATTTGAGCAAGTCAGCTGAGCAGCTGGACAAGGATGAGAATCTTTGTGCCTCTATACAGAAGCTGTGGAGTGCCGCCGGGCCCAATTTAGCCCAACAAACGACAAACAGCAGCAGTCTTCAAGCTGCTGCAGCTGCCGCCGTCGCTGCGGCGTATTCGAATGCAGCACAATTCGATGCCATTTCAGCTACATTCAGTCAAATACAACAAAAGGTAGAGGACGTTTGTTGTAAGAAACCAAATGAAACAACAACAACAAACCCAGAGTGTTTAAACACTGCTACCTGCGCGCTAGGCGCCATGCAGCATTCGCAGTCCTCCTCATCCGGTTATGGCACAACAATAGGCGGCAGCACAGAAACACTAGCCGGCAGCCTAAGCGATTTTAACCATTTATCGACAACAGCCACTACCAACAACGACAGCAAGAACTCGACCAGCAACAACTACCACCAACACCACCACCAACACCAACATCAACACCAACACCAACACCAAAACTACAAAACCCAAACCGAACAGGCCAATAATAACGACACTGAACAGCTTGTAGCTGCCGCCAGTCAGATAAAGCAACCAGCTTTAGTTATAACTAAACCGTCGTCGTGTTCAAACCGTTCACGTGAAACAACGCAACACAATGTTGAAGTCGAGTTAGTAGCAAATCATCGAAAAGAACAACAGCACCACAATAAACAAGCTGCTGATAAGCCGGAAAAAGATATCGTTTTGAATGTTGATAAGCAGCAGTTCAGCGATTTTGAAGAACTAGACGCCGAAAATTTGTCGTTCATATTAAAAAAAGTATGCATTGAAAATTCAGCCAAGCAAAAACTAGCTGAATCCAAACAAGTCTGCAGAACCACACAGCTGCCCACCACCAGCAACAGCACCAGCACCAACACCAACACAACAAAGCAAACAGCTTTTGGAGTACATAAGAAAATAACCACCACAACAACTGGCCCAAGTGAAGTTAGCCAAGAGAATAAAAAATTCATAGCAACAACGACACGATCGCCATCAACATCAACTACTACTTCTGCCTCCTCCTCCTCCCCCATTTTTCTGCAGAGCACAAGTCAGTACCAAGCCAGACTAAACGAGCAGGGTAAAAACACAAGCAATGGCTTGCAAGATGTTGACGCTATTGAGAAAAGTTGCAGCACTTGTATGACTGCCGTAATAGACGGAAATGCAGTGAATAGCGTCGTCGTTGTCGACATAAACAGAAAACCACAAGTCGTAAACGAATTAGTGAAGCAAAAAGCAGAAAGTTTCACAACACCACCACCAACAACAACAACAACAGAATTAGGCGTTAAGCCGCTATCGAAGAGCAGATACGTTAAAAATAGTGCAATGATATCGATTGGCAAACTTAAGCACGATAACGCAATTTCGGGCGGCTATCTTCAAAGTGAAAATGTTTTCTCATCGGCGTCCGAATCGAATACCACCGCGAGTGAAACAGAATCGGACACAATTGTGTCCAAAGATGTGCCGGACGATAGCTTTGCAAATTCGGGCAATTCGGTCAACGCGAAATCAAAAATCTTAACCAAACGAAAGTCGAATGCATCACGTCGTGCGGTGCAACGCAGCTACGACATAGCTAGCGTTGCCGGCAGTGAGGCCCTCGTTGTCAATCATCTTAGTGATGCCGCCTCGCGCTCACGTTCACGTCCTCACTCGCGTAGTTCTAATGCCACCTCGAACAAGGATGCCAACAGCAGCACTTCAGGTAGCTCTGACGAGTCTAGTTCAAGCTCAGAATCAGTGGATACTGATGACACGGGCACCATAGCAGATCGCAGACCCAAAAAGCGCAGCTTTTCCAAGATATTTGTAGTTAATCGTCACGCCGGGCCACGCATTAACGCCGGTGGTTCTTCAACCGAAAACGATTCGCTCTCCTCAGATGCCAATCTTGATGATTCTTCCGACAATGACACTGATACAGAGCGTGCCGATTGCGGTATAGTGCTCAATTATGTCAAAACAATCAGCGATGAAGATGCGCTGCAGGCGGCAACACATAAAAACGGATCGCAGCAAAAATTTGCAGACGATGAAAGTGACAGTGATGCTGAAGATGGCAACACCGATGACATTGACAACGATGTTGAAAGCATAAGCTCTGCGGAGACGCCGGAGAAAGGTGCACCAAGCAACAGCAAATATGTAGCCACATCTGTAGATGAGCTTGCCAATTGCATTATTGTAGTTGGCGGCCAAACAGACGACGATCACGGCGGCGTTGTACTCAATAATATGCGTGCGCTGGATGTCGATGCAGAGTTGGAGGAGCAAGTGCCTAGTGCGCGTGGCATAAATAGCCAACAAGTGGCAAATAATAACACAAACAACGAGTTGAAACAATCAGAGCAATTTATAGCCAACGAAATTTCTGCGAATGCAATGAATTTAAATGCTTCGCTGATTTCAGTAGCGGCAACGGCCATTGCAGGCTTGAATGCAAAGCAAACCACAACTACTGAAGCGAACAACACTGAACAGCTGCAGTCTTTAGACAGTAGCTTGGATACACAGGAGGTATTCGAGGAGCTAAACAGCATCTCAAATGATGTCAACCGTTTGCTTACGCTAAGCAAGCAAAATTCGGAACTTGAGCTAAAACTGCAAAAGCTACGACAAGATGTGGCAGAGATAAATCAAGATCATTTGGGGGCAACGACGGTGACAGAATCATGTAGTAGCGACGACGCACATGTGGCAATCAAAGCTGACAATGATGACGCAAATAGTGACGACATAAACAGCATTGCGGAAACAATTGTAGCCAGTTTCGGTGACGGTTGTGGAGGCGGGCTCATTAAAAAAAGCTGTCAAACAAGTATTAACAACAAAAGGCTCAAAACAGACACCAACGACGACAGTATATTGGCACACAAAGAACAGCAGGCAAAAGAGCAGGGCTGGGAAACGGCAGCAGCCAAGCAAGCCAACGAAGTGCGACTACTTGACTGTGTGCAAGACACACAGGCAGTTAACGCTGCTGCGTTTAATGGTAAATGCGTTTCCGAGAATGCACTAAGTTCTAATGACGTCGAAAGGCAACAACAACCACCTCTACCCATTAAACTTAAAGCGGAGTTAGTGGAAAAAACGAAGATAACGAAGCAGCAAGATAACGAAACTAGAAATAATCGTACAAATACAGATAATGGCGGTGATGGTGATGAATGTATGAGTAGTATACACAAAACTACCTGTGCAAATACACAGTTTAATGAAGAGGTAGTGGCTGGACAAGAGCAGCACCAAAAACAGCAACAAAAACAACATCAACGGCCATGGTTGAGGAAAGCCTGCAGCATAAATAAAAGCAACTCCGATAGTTTTATGAACGCCATAGAATGCCAAATAGACAAAACAGCAATAAAAGCAGCAACAAAAAATACAATAATAAAACCACAAACAACAACGAAAGTATTGCCAACAACAATAACAACAAAACCAACTGCAAAGCGAACAGCATCAAAGTGTGCAAACAAAACACCTGAGCATGAAGTTGAAGAGTACGAACATGCGCAGGTATCGGAGAGCGGAATGCTTCTTTATGAGCACCAGCGATTCGACACAGAGAAGACAATGGCAATAAAATACGATAACGTTGTTGCTAAAGCTGATTGCGCAGAGTTTAACTCTTCCAACGTATTGGCCAACACGAAGCAAACAGTTACCGATGAAATGTTAAACGATCTGGACGTTGACGACGACGACGCTGCGTTGCAGAAAACTGCAGAGTTTCGTCATATGCAAGAGCACGATAAAAACGAACAAAACACTAACAACAACAACAATCAGAGCTGCCACAAAGTGAATGTCTATGATAAAGACTACGACGAGGTTTTCGGTTTCGGTCAGGCATCAGTGACAACAAGAACTAAACAAAAAGAATTTTACAATTACGATAAAAACGACAACAGCACGAATTCAGGCTACGCAAAAACTTTTGCCACAACAACAACAACAACAACAAAGCAGTACGGTTCACCCAATTCATTATCAGCCAAATATAGAAGTTTAATAATGATAACAAAAGATCCAAGCGAAAAAAACGACAACAACGAAAGTGCAGCTCCAAAGATAACAATAGCAACAACAACAAAAACGGAGCATGCGACACGTGTTAACCCGTCATCATCATATGATAAAGCCAGTATTGAAACTGCTAAAAAAAGTGTTGATGATGAAAGTGTTAGTGCGCGTAGTGTTGATGGTAGTGGTTTCAAGTATACTGGTTATGTTATGGCACATTCTTCTTCGACTTCATCGATAACAAGAACGGCAACAAAAAAAGTGAGTGAAACGAGTCGATTGAGTGAGTCACTGCCAACAACAACAGCATCGAAAACAACAGAGTTTTCAGGCCACAACAACAACAGCAACGATAACATCAATGTCAACAAAGTGACGTCGTTGCACTCAAATTCGCTAAAAGCTCAACACATAGTTAAAGAAAATGATGATGAACATGACGTTTTTACATCAAATTCCACAAAAACGCCAGCTACTTGCCTTGAAGATGGCTTAGCTGATGACGATAGCTGGGTGGAGGAAATCAGTCAACATGGCGATGATGTCGAAGAGGAGGACGATACCAGCACTCCAACTGCTTCTGATTCGGAAGATCTCAGTTTCGATGGTGAAGATCCACTGACAGCCAGAGTTGGTGGCGGCCGCATGTTTATCGATCGTGAAGAAGAGCTACGCGGCTATCATCGTTCAGCCATTGATTTCACTTTGCATACGATTGTTGAGGAAAGTTGCGAAGAAAGTGAGGTAGGCCAATCATTACGTGAAAACGGCGATGGCGACGACGAAGATGGAGAGCTCGATGATCTGGAGCGTCGTCGACAGCGCACCATTAATCATCATAATCGTCTGTCGGCATCAGATTTGGAAAAGTATTTCTTTTTCGGCCTAGGCGACGGCAAGGTCATGAGCTCAATTGACACGCGTGGCGATGATACCGCTTCGGAGGTGAGCAGTGAGTGCTCGGATGGGCTCGATTCGTTGGGCATACCTGAGGAGCCCGTTCACGATATCAACAGCGCTGCCGAACTAGCCTCCTCAAGACTGGAGAAATATTTTCTATCTGGCTTTATGGGCTTTAATACGTCGTCGTTGGCGGATAAAAATGAGTCCGATGAGAGTGGCAGTGTGGGCAGCGATAGCGAAGGTCACCCTAGTCCCAGCCAGCGACGCAAACGTTTGGTGCGTGCTCGAGGCACGCCACGTTCGCACAACTCATCGCTGGATAATCTTTTGCTGGACGGTGGTAATCAAACGGCCAATAATGACTCCCTCGAGTCGACGCTGTTGGGTGGCAGTAGTAGTGTCGGTGATATGCTAGACTCTTCCGAGTCTGAGGCATGTGATGACACAGTATTACATATCACCAACTCTGGTGGTGACAACAAAGCCAGCGACAGCGCCTCCTCGGACACAATGAAGCGCAAAAAACAAGTGCGAAAAAGGCATGATTCGCTGGACGAGAAGCGTCTGCATGACAGCACCGAAGATAGCCTGAAGCTTAGTGGTACAGCAGCTGAATGTCGCACTCCCACACCGGGCTCCATAGCTAGTTCGCAAGCCAAAAAGCAGCAGCATCACAGTCGGGATAGTGGTTTTGTGGGCAGCAACGACGACTTGCTGAAAACACCAGACAATGATATGGGCATCAGTGGTAGTTTTAGAACCAAATCACCTACTATTCTCGAGCACATACACGAGGATTACGCGGAATGCAGCAGTAACAACGAAACCAATTTAACAGCGAATCATACCAATGATTTAAGACACGAGACACCCACGAGTACCTCAGGTCAACTTCTAACAGCTGATGGAGTTATCAAAAAGCCACCACTACCACCCACTGCTGGTCTCGTGCGCAAGGACAGCTTCAACAACTGGAGCTCCGACGAGGAAACAAACCTGATGATGTCCAAAATGCGTCAATTTTTTAAAACACTCGTTGTGGCAACGGCTAATGCACAGCAACAGAATCTAATTACCTCCAACTCCAGCACGGGCAAGAGTACTTATTCGCCTAGTCAGGCCACACCCAGCTCAGTGCGACGCATGAAATCGCGCCCAGCTCAGCTGGCCTACTTCGAGAACGAGCTGACACGCCTCATGAAGACCGTACCTGGCATAAACGATGAGCAGGTTCGTGAAATCGTCGAATATCTCAGCAGTGAGGATACCTGGTCCGACTCGTACGACTCCTCTGACTATACCAGCTCTGATCTAGAGGGAGCGGCCATCAAGAGCAGGAAAGGTGAGCTGAAGGAACAGATATCGGCTAGTTGCCAGCAAATAATCAGCAAGTTTGAGGTTGATGTTGAGGGGGACAGGGGCGATGGCGGCTTGCTGGACGAGTCGCACGGTTTAAACAACGATACAGCGCTGGTTTATCAGAAGCTGGTGGCATCGTTCTCAAAAATTGCTGTGGGAAATGCAAGTAAGCAGACCCCAACTACCGTCGCTGTAGCAGATGGTACACCCAACTATGCAGGCGATTCCGACAATGGTTGCAACAAGGGACTAGAAGAGGATCAAATTTCCAACAGCAGCGCACGCAGCGCGGAGCGTTCTCCACAGCTATTTGCTAAGGTTATGCAGCATATTGGCACCCGTTTGGTCGCGCTCATGCACGAGGTAAGCAGTGGTAATGATACTCATGCGACCAACTCACCCATGCCACCACAGCGTCATCACCACAAACGGCTACAGGCCAAAATATCAGCTACAACCACCGAAGACGAAGAGGATGAAACGCGAGCCGAAAGCAGTCAGGCACGTGCAACACGTGGTGGTGGCCAGCATTACGTCCATACATCACAAACCATGCAAACAAAAGCGGCTCACAGCAAAAGTGACAACTTGGCACGCAGCAAATCGCACGATCTGCTGCTCGATTCAGCTTCAACATCAGCCGCAGCGGGCTGCAGTACAAACAACTCAGCAGTGGCTGCCACGCGACCACATCACCACCAGTCAAGCAGCGGCGTTAGCGACACTGCCGGCGAAGAGTGTGGCGTCGCCAGCGATTATGAGCGCTTTTCGTGGCGCGGTAGTTTTGAGTCGGCATTACTGGCTAATGGCGATTCCAGAACTAAACTCAGTCAACTCGATCGCGATAACTCATCGTCTGCGTCCGCTTTGGCCATTGCAAAGCGCCGTTCGGCAGGTGATCTGTTGTTCAACCACAAAAGTCTGAGTCGTGAGCAGCTAGATCGGGTGCGTTCCTGCGGCAGCATTGGAGGCGGTGACGAGCGACATCAAGAGCTGGAGTGTTCACCTGCGAAGCCGTGGGTCTCCTCGGAGGATACGAAAGATGTGCGTCGCTCTAGTGTGCCCGATGCTATCTACGAATCGGATACTTCGGATGAGAATACTCACTTTGGAACGCGTTCAACGCTGCCGCGCAGTTTGGTTGGTGTAACTCAGGTGGCCAGCACGAACTCCCTGCCACGTTTGCCCACATCTGGTGGCGGCGTGACAGCGACATCGACGCCAATCACTAAGTCGCAAGGCACCTTGAACTATGCGCCGACACCATCGACAAGTGGTAGTGCTAAGAGCGCGCGTTATCGCTCGCCTGGCTTAGCGGGACGTGCCAGCTCATCGCTGGGTGCCAAAAAATCCAACTCCAGTCTGGGGCTGCACAATTTTTTGTACTCCAAGAAAGATGCGCGGAAGCGCCTTACTTATTCTTGTGGTGAGCATGACTTTATATTCTTTTATTCATTTTACAATTGGTTTCAATTAATTATACATATGTAAGTTATTTTTGTGACTTTGTGCGTGTTACAGGGTGGTGTGCTAAGTCTTCCTTGAGTTGTTATTAAATAAAAGCTTTTGATAATTTAATAATTAAATCAGTGTTTAAAGCACGAAGCGTGACAGGGTAGCGCTCATATACTAAGGTATCTTTAACACCTTTTTTTATTTTTAATTTTTTTTCACTTACTTAATTGAGCTATGCTCGTACTTAATTGGCCTGTCCAAAGTACCTTAAAAACTCATGGCATTTGTTATCATGGCAACATGATATCTTTTGTCATCAGGTTTAACCATTCATATTCATTTGAACAGCTAAAAACAAAACTCTGTTTCGAATTATTTTTTTAAAAAACTAGGTACCATCGTTTTCTTAGCTTCTTAAGAAGATAAATATATAAAACTTTTTTCATATGCAAGATAACAGTAAAAACTATAAGATTACCTATTATCAGACAGACAGACGTCATATTTCTTTTTTGGTGCCATTTTAATCGTTCTAAAAAACGAGTTTTTAAATTTTTAGGGATGATTGATAATAAACATCTATGCTATTATATAAAAATGAAACTTTCAAAAAGTTAGCATGTTTGTGGTAGAATGGTTTTATGTGGAGTTTTCACTATTCGAATCAGAATTGATCATAGATGATTCATGTATACTCAAAATTTTGATATATGTAATAGCGAACAAGTTATTGCCTGAGAAACTGGCTTAAATCGGAATTTTTGGTAAAATTCGGCACATTTTCCCATTTCCTGCCTAAACAGTAAAATATATCTGAAAATTATGTATGAACATATGAAAGATCTTCCCGTTCCAATAAAAAAGTCTTAGGTGACATGCTCAATGGTTTTGTCATAAAATTGACATTTTATTAAAAAATTAAATCATTTTCTTGCAAGTAGTATATCTGTTGATTGAACATTGTAAAATCAACTAGAAACATAATGATTTTACATGTTTCCATAATGATTTTGCTTCATAGAGATTTATAGTAAAATCATTGTGATTTTCATGTAAGAATCGCAATAATTTTTCACGTTGAAACATTATGAAATCATGTAAAATCATTATCATGATCATGTTGAATCATTATGAAATAATGTGAAATCATTATGAATCAAGTCATGTAAAATCATTATGATAATCATGTTGAATCATTATGAAATCATGTGGAATCGTTATGAAACCATGTAAAATCATTATGATGGTCATGTTAAATCATTATGAAGTCATGTAAAATCATTATGAGAATCATATTGAATCATTATGAAATCATGTAAAATCATTATGATCATGTTGATTCATTAGGACATCATGTAAAATCATTTTGATGGTCTTGTTGAATCATTATAAAATCATAAATCCAGCTCAACCCTAATCTCATTTTGAAATAAAAATAACTTAGAGGTGGTTTTATTTTTTTTATTGAAAAATATAAAAGAAATTTATGACGTATAATTATAAAACTTTATTTCTTCTAATATAAACATACCTCAGAGTCTAGTAATGTATGTTACTGTTGTTGCTGTTTTTGCTAAAGGGCCACGGGAACCCTCGTCTTTAACCGTGCGCATTCCTCTTGTAATAACTTTTTTAGAATTAGGCTGAGTTCTTAAATGCATTTATGCAATGCATCAGTGTGTTTTATTTTGAATTGGTTCGAAACTTTTTAACCAAAACTGTGCAACTAGACTATTTTTAAGAATGTCAACAGAGTTGCACTGTTTTCGGAACAAATTTAGCACCAATTTAAAATGAAACACACTGATTTATTGCATAAATGCATTTAGGAACTCATTCTTAATCATATTTTGGGGATACTTACTTTTCAAGTAATGTTTCACTTCCGACAAATTAAATTGTTTTAATAGTTTATCGAGCTCAGCCTCATAGCTATCTTCATGGATAATGATATTTTCGAAGAACACCACTTTACCTTCTGCTTCATCTACCTCCACTAGCACTTCTTCACTCGTATTTTCCATTAAACACTTTTTAATTTTTGCACGACGCTACCTGCAACTCGCGATTAAACTTCTGATATGCAAAAATTCACCAGAACTTAACGGAACTTCTTATACCCCTATATTAATGTCAAATTTATTTTATTTTGTCTCTATGTTGGTATTACTAGAGGGCAGATTTATTATACTTTTGCAGTCAACATTTTCGAGAAAAGAACACGATTTATTTTATGGTGAACATTTTCTTTTAGAAAAGAAAGGAAAAAATGCAGAATTCTAAAAAGGTTAGAAAAAATACTGCATTTTTTTAGAAAAGAATGCGCTTTAAGGCTATTATCTATGTTTTCAGAAGATTCATTCAAAGAAAATAAAACCCTTACCAAGCCTTATTTTTTAAATAAAAAAAAACTTACTGAAATGCAGATACGATGAAAGACATTTTGAAAAAAAAAAAAAAATCATGCCAAGTACTTTAGTATAATATTTTTTTAGTTTTTTTTTTTTAAACTGGAAAAATTAAAAAGGTTTTGAATTCCAGTCAACGCGAACATTTTCCTGTCATCAAACTTTTATCCAATCGTTTTGAATCGAAGGACTCAAATTCTACGAGTTACTTAGGTTTGAGTTGGATCTACTTTCATGTTGTGATATTCATTGTATTCTACATTAATTATAGGCTAAATTATAGGTTTTTTAAAATCATCACAAATTCCCACAATACACCTAATGTATTGAATAAAGAATAGGTATCTCGTGCGATTATACAAAAATCATTTATTCATAAAAAAGAAAAGCTTAACCAAGCTTCATTTTTGAAATAATAAAAAACGATGAAAGATATGTGCAAAAAAAAAGAAGATTATTTTAGTTTTATATGTATTGTAAAAATGTAGAAAGTTTTTGAATCCGAGTCAACGCGAACATTTTCTAGACGTTAAACATTTTTTCGATCGTTGTAAACCCAAGGATTTATGCTTACTTAGGTGTGAGTTGAATTTACATATAATTTTTTGATATTCGTTTTATTCTTTATTAATAATAGGCCAGTGCTATGGTCCTGCCTTAACCATTTCAAGTTTATTAAAATCTACTTCACAAATTCTCAGATTATTTTTAATTGTGGGCTATCTTAAAAATAGATAGTCAGAACCCTAGGACCGAGACAAGTACCAAAAAAGTATCCAATGCGAACCTGCGCTATAAGGCAATCAAGCGCGGCTAAGGTTTTAAGTTTTTGGATAAAAAGAATATTTTAATGCCATATGAGTTCAATAAAAGTTTGTTTAGTTTTTGTGTCATAGCTTTGGCTAAGGTCATGCTAGAAGCTCCAGATTGTGTTATTTATAGTTCTTTTTGTGTGGAACACAGCTGCATAAGGAACTCAGATTTGTTTTAAGTCGACTTAGCGATTATTCCTTATCGACACATATATATTGTTTAATCTAGGGTGGGCTATTCTTATGAAATTTCCTTCGTGTCATGTTTTTTATAGTTTTGGTTGTGGCAGCTTTCATTTCACTATTATTTTAATGAGAATAGAATCGCAGCAATAGGTCGGTTCAAGTATGAAGTTCAAGTAATTGTAATAGATTAGAAAGTGGCATGTTATTCTTCTCTGTCCAGCTTCAAAAATTTGTAAAATAACTCTGGTTCATCTGGTCAGAGCCAGTGGAACTGAAGAAAATAGACTGTTATAAGTTTTGATGAGAGAGGTCAAGGGGAGAATTGAATATACAGTTTTAAAGGTCAAAACATATCTTGTAAACAAAACAACAATAAACTTTACTCTTAACCTAAAGGTTTTTCTGTTGATTTTGTAAAGAATACACATGAAAAGTGTGTTTAATTTTAGTTCATCAGACTAGAGCCACTATATATTTTGGCAGCTTTGCTTTGGTGGCTTCACGTGATTGTGCTTAAAAGTTAAGTTCAAAAAACCATAAATTCATAATTTCATCATAAGAAATGGAAAAGAAAAAACAGTATAACCATTTGGGAAATTGCACAAATTAATATTTCTCATGAGAAAGAATATTCAAATCGCGAAATAACGAAGAAAATTGGGCGAATTCACCACGTTGTTGACAATTATATAAAGAATCCCGAAAAATATGGAAAAAATTATAAAGAAGGAACTTATAGTTCTTTTGCACCTCAGAATAGGCGAACAATTCTCAGGACTGCTTCCAATTCAGCGCTTTTAATCTCATAAATTCAATCCGTAGCTGAGATAAAATCGAGCAAATCCACTGTAAGCAGAGTGATTGTGAGAACAGAGCACTTAAAGCTCCAGTAACTACAGAAAAAACCACCACTTAATGCTGTGCGCAAGCAACAACGATTGCGATTTGCAAAAAGTTACATGATGTGGGATATGCAAAAGCAGCTGAGTGAAAATTATTGGCGAAAAGTTGTCTTTACGGTCGAAAAAATATTTAATTTAGATGGGCTGTTTGGGTATAATTGTTACCAATAACAATAATAATTATGCCAATCCGGCCCATCTAAATTAATTTTTTTTCGTCCGTAAAGAGAACTTATGAAAAATCCTGACTACGGGCTTGATACACACTCTGTTAAAACTCAATATAACTAGAAATTGGTTTTTTTTTAACCCATTAAAAACCAAGAGTGCTTAAATTTTTTTATTCTTTTTATTTCAACACAAGTACATAAGTACGCAATACAAGTACACAAGGGACATAAGAAAAGTAAAATATATGCAAAAAAAAAATAGTTTAAGTTGTTAAGGTACTCCAGCAGATACATTAGCTAAATGTAATTAAAAAAATATGCTCATTTATTTAAGTGAAAAAAATTGGTAGCGGTTTCCCAATTCTTTTCGGTTTCCCAATTTTCAAATTCTTTGCCATAAAAACTTTATGGTTTCATGCTTTGAAACGCCATATAAATTTTAAGAAAAATCTAGAAAAAATAACTATGGTACCAGCTATTGTACCTTAGCAAGTACACTGCTTTTATAACTAACCTAATGTCCACAAAAGTAATTGAAATTATAAACTTATTGAAATTATAAAAATACAAATATTTTTGGTGCAAATCGAGTAAAAACTTTTTCAGTTTTTGCGAAATATATTTTCAACGTAGACAAATGATCACTCCCTACGCAAAATGCAAAAAACTGACAAGAAAGCATCACAACAAATAAAAATTTTAATAACCGCTATTCGTTCCTTTGTGAGCGCGCATTTATTAAGCATACATTACGTTATGCAAAAAAAAAATAAGTTCAGAAAACTAAAACCCGACTACTAAAAATCACGAGCTAAAAAGTATGAAAAAAAGAAAATGTTCTCATCTGAAATTTTTATGTATACACTATTCAAAGTTTTTTGTTGATTAAATAAACAAATTACGCCTAATATATTTTATTGTATTTTATACATATTTATAGTGATATTCAAAAGATATCCGTGGTCGTATGCCACCTATCCTAACAAAACAATAGATTGTAACGGTGGTAAGCGATCATAAGCTTTAGGGCAAAGTGCATCAAGAGGACGACATATCACCATCCCTCTAGAGGGCGTCATATAACCATATATGGTATATGAGGTGGCATACGACTGCGGATATCTTCTGAATATCCCTATGAATATGTATAAAATACAAAAAATATATTATGTGTAAGTTGTTTATTTAATAAACAAAAAACATTGAATAGTTTATGCATAAAAATTTCAGATGAGAACATTATCTTGTTTCATACTTTTTAGAGAGTGATTTTTAGCAGTCTGGTTTTAGTTTTTTAAACTTATTCCTTTACTTAAACTATTTTGGAAATACAAATTTTATATAATCGAAAGTATTAACGACTTTTTAATTATTTGATGATCCATTTATAAACAAAGATGTTTGCTATGGCACTTAAAATTTTTTTTAGTGCATGACTTTATGTCCTATAGAAGGTGCCACATTCAATTAAATGTGACGTCACAAAGTTTATAATAAGCGGACTAAAAGAAACCGACTCCAACGATACCTGATTTATCAAATTATGATAAGTAATTTAGCAGATATGGGTTTAGTTCATTTTCTGTTCTCTAGAGGACGCTTTATTCTATTTAATGCAACATTACATAGCTTATAATCAGCGGACGTGAAAAACTCTTTCAACGATACCTCATTTGTCAAAATATGATAAGTATTTTAGAAGTTAGTGGTTTTGTTCACTTTCTATACTGTAGAGGGCGTTATATAAAATTTAATTTTACGTCACATTGCATTTAACCACCGGACGAGGAAAACGCTTCCAACGATACCTCATTTGTCATTTGTTAAGTACTTTAGAAGTTAGTGGTTTAGTTTACTTTATGTCCTCTAGAGGGCGCTATATTAAATTGTATGTTACGTTACATAACCTATAACCAGCGGACGATCAAAGCGTTTCCAACGATACCTCATTTGTTAAATTCTGATAAGTATGCCACCAATAGTTTAGAAGTTAGGAGTTTAGCTGACTTTCTGTCCTCTAGAGGACACCATATTATATCTAATGTAACGTCATAATGACGTCATAACTAGCGGACGATCAAAACGCTTCCAACGATACCTCATTTGTTAAATTCTGATTAGTTTAGAAGTTAGATGTTAGTTGACTTTCTGTCCTCCAAAGGGCGCCATATTAAATTGTATGTGACGTCACATGGCCTCTAGCTAGCGGATGATCAAAACGCTTCCAACGATATCTCATTTGTCAAACTACGATAAGTAGTTTAGAAGTTAGGGCTTATTTTACTTTCTGTCTTCTAGAGAGCGCTATATTCAATTTTATGTGACGTCACATAACCTATAACCAGCGCACGGTGAAAACACTTCTAACGATACCTCATTTGTCAAATTATGATTAGTAGTTTAAAAGTTAGGGTAGTTTAGAAGTTAGGGGTTTATTATACTTTTTGTCCTCTAGAGGGCGCTATATTAAACTTTATGTGACATCACATTACTTTTCTCCTAACGATACCTCATTTGCTTTTATTACTAAAAATTTTTTTTATCATGTCTTTATGTCCGCTACAGGCCGCTACATTAAATTAAATGTGACGTCACATAGCCATTAACAATTAGCTATCAAAATGCTTCCAACGATACCTCATTTTTCAAATTATGATAAGTAGTTTAGAAGTGAGAGTGGAGCATACATACATACCGGTCAAACACATATACCTCTAATTTTGCTTCGCCGTAGTCAGGTAAAAAAAACACTGGAAAACTATGTTCTTATTAGATTTACAGCTTTTTTAATATGACTGTTTTTCTGTACTTTGAAATGTACAATGGCTAGTAATGGGTTAACTTTGATAACAAACGCCATCAGCTACTGTAATATCGCAGAAATAATTTTCTCTGATATATAGAAACTTTGTTTTACTTTTACCACGCCTACCTTATATACATAGTGACATTATACTCAATTTCAAATTCTGCGCATAAGCATTCGAATATGCATTCAAAGTATGAAATTTGTCAAATTCGAATGAAAACTCCGACTACTTCACATACAAAGTTACGTCATCAGCTCTTGGTAAATTTTGAATATGCTTAAAGTACGAAAGATAGTATTGCATAAGGGGGCATGGCATCGCCTATACAACTTAAACTATAATAGAAGCGAAAAAAACTTTCAAAATATGTTTGTTGTGCACGTATTATAAAATATTTCCGAGAGGTGGCGCTTAACAAAAACTCTGTGACTGTTATCAATACTGATTTTCAAAAAAAATATGAGAAGCAATTTAATTTGTTCCGAGAGGTGGTGCTTAACACAAAAATTAACAAAAACTCTGTGACTGTTATCAGTATTGATTTTCAAAAAAAATATGAGAAGCAATCTAATTTGCTAATTTTTTAACTTAAAAAAATATTAAATTTTAATTACTTATTCACAAAAAAAACAACTCTGTTTTTGTTGATTAAAAGACATACCAAAGCAGATCTGGTGCTGAAGTTCTTCATAATTTCGACAAAAAAAAATTATGTTTAATGTAGCTTAGGCGAAATTTTTAAATAGAGTAATAATTATTATATAAACTACAATAGGGGTGGGCACAAATGAGGTCATTCAAAGTTTTTAAACAAAACAAAAACGAACGATTAGCCAATATTTTAATATGTTGTTCTGTATTTGTTAAAGCCGTCCGCAACAACAACAATAACTAGGAAAACTACAATTCGAACAGCTGACTTTGACATCTAGCTGAACTTTTTTCTGTAGCTCGGTTCTGTAACTTTTCTCACCGTAGTTCTCACCAGATTTTCTCATTTTGACGTCATTCTGACGTCATTCTCACTTGCACTGTATCTGTAATAAAATGATAAAAATCGGTGACTCGTCTCGCTTGTTTCTATTCTACTTTCAAAGGAATTCGATAGACGAAGTGTTTCTGTAAACTAAAATATGTTACTCGAATCGATTGAAGTTCTCACTATGTTCTAACATGGTGAGAAACATTTTTGCTTGTTTGTGCAACAATCATATTCAATGGCCACCTATATTATAAAATATATTAAGTGAAATATATCATCAATGATATTTATTCTATGATAAAATTTGTATAACTGCATTACGCAGCCGCAATAAAAGAATACTCGGATCGCAGTGTGTAGATAAGGTTTGTGCATTTAATATCAACATCACTAAGTGCCAAATTGTTTACCATCAAAACAAGTAGTTGTCAGCATAAATAGCATAAACATGTATATTTGCGCCATATTCATAAATTAAGCACAAATAATATTTATATTTGTTTTTTATTTGTTGCTTATAGAAGAACCTCATGCAATTTCTCACAAAGTTTTCTGTCACTAGTTGCAATTTCATATATTCCCTTTCACTTGTGTATCTCTTTCATCACGGACCACTATTTACTCGCTAATCGGTTACAGAAACACTAGTTTTCGCAAAAGTGAGTATTTTGGAATGAAACTATGTGACGTCAGAAAAAGTGACTATTTGTCGCAATAGTTACAGAACCGAGCTACAGATTTCTCTCTAATTTGAGCTTACCTTGTAATTGTATCATGAAAAAAAGTACAGGAAAGAAGAAAAACAGGGTACATACACATTATCAAATTTTTCTTCAAATCGTTGGTCAAACAACGATAGAACAACATGGAGTTCCATGGAATTTGAATTTAAGGAACAAATCAGAACAACATGGAATTCCATGGAATTTGACGAGATATATAACATTTTTTTATGTTTTTATTAATTTTGAAATATCAAAATAAAATAAGAGCCGCACTTTACTCAACAAAAAGACGCATTTGCCCACCGTTGCACTATAATGTTTGCACATAAATTTTTTTACCACCGGTTAAAAAGCAGCTTTTAGGATTACATTTAATCTTATTAATAAACAAACTCCTGCTTACTCGAATCTGTCTTCAATCTGAAAGCAATACATGACAAAAAACTAGAACATGACAAAAATATAAGCTCAACAGCTTAGGCGTGCATTGGCCCTAGTGCTTAATGCTGGCTTGGAACAAAGCACAGTCCGCAGTCAACTTGGTCCATAAAGCAAACTCTATCAAGGTCAATTAACTGTGTACATATTTTGTGCAAACCATACGTTGGCGCTGTTTAAAATGATTTTAGCGCAAAAGCACAAATTCTAATCTCGAATAGTCAACAATGAGTTAGCAGTGGAGCAAAGAAAGAAAGAAAGATAGCAGTTCGTGCTTTTGTCGCAGTAGTGTTTGTACTTATTGGTTGTTTTTTTTTTCTAACCAGCTTGTGTAGGCATGCTTTTAATTTTATTGACTGTTGTTATCGAGCTAGCTGAATTTTAAGCAAATTTCCCGTTTGTTTTTTTATTTATTCATGCTTTTCGCGCATTTATTTCCTTTATTTATGCCTTCAATTAACATATTTTTCTGCGCTGCTTTTTTATGCACTGGCCATAACTCTGCAGGCCAACATGCAATTAATTAATATATGAAGCTAGTTGTTAATTCAAAAATTATGCATTTCCTGAAATATTTATTTTCAAATCCAATTTCGAGCAACGTCTGCAGTACCCTGTAAATAGACTGCTGCATATTCTTTATATATTTACAAATTCAAACCATAACAATTATCATTGAAATCATCAGCTGTGCCACATTTTATTCGATTAACCTTTGCACCTTGGCACCGGGGTGAGTCTTGGCACGAACTTCCTCCCCAACTCTTTACTCAAAGTGTTCCTCATTAATTGCCGTATTTGTGATCGCAAGTATTATTACTTGCACCACAAATTTTCCATTTAAATTAATTTAGATATTTCAGAATCTTTGCTCTGATCTGGCATAAATGTGGTTAATAAATAGTTACCGAAAGAACGTCGTCGCGTCTATTGGTGTTGGTGTAGAGGGACAACTTTTCATTTCGAAAAGAAAAAAAATCAATATATAAGGCATAAAGAAAAAAAAGAAACTCCTCTAGAAATTGAAATCAATGCTACGAAAATAACAAACTAAATACTCAAATATTTAAATAGTGAAAGTACTTTGCAATTGTTGTTATTGTTGTTGGTTGTTGCTGTTTCATTACAACATTAACAGTTGTTGTCGTTTTTGGTGTTGTCTATGTTATTTGTTAAAACATGAAAGCACAATTAATTGCTCCTCTCCGTTCGAAGAAAAATGACCAAAAAAAGCAATGGAAAACACAACTATCTTTAAATGTGTTTTCAGCTCTTAGCTGGCAAATTAGTATTCAACGAAATAATACTTTAATTCTGCGAAACTGTTATGTTTTTTATTCCTGCATTAGATTTGAGTCATGCTTACAGTGGATTAGAATAACCATTTGTTGTGGGTTTTTTTTTCAACAAAAACTAAGTTTAAAACTAAGTTGAGCTTAGTGTAAAAAGTAATGGTTTAAAGCAGGCCCAACCCGAATAAGTGTCATTTGATGCTGATTGTGGAGGTTTTAGTGAACCGTTTGTTTTATATTAAAAGATTCACTAAACAGATATTTGATATTAAAACTGTTTCATGAAATAAAGTTTTTTTTATTAAACAATCGTATCATTGTTATGGCCTAAAACACATTTCATCCTCGGTTGGACAAAAGATGTTTAAGCCAATGAAAGGAAAAAGTTTCGCCTGCTTTTTGAGAATAATATGTGTGCATAAATTTATTTAATTTCATTTATATATTTATAATTCAATTCTTTTAAATCGGAAATTGACAGATAATCTTGAATTCTTGATGTCTCGTTAAAATTATGAAAATATTTAAGTGATTTAATTTTTTGTAATAAAACTGTTAGCTTGCAAATCAAGAATACACATTCGTAATTTCAACAAAACTAATGAATACAAAAGTTTTAAGCGATAGATTGAAAAAAACACCAATATTTTATGTGATAATAAAATATGTAAAGAAACCTTTAATTTTTTCATGTTATATATATGTAAAGTTCAGATCACTCTTATTATAGCCTTATTCTGTTGATTGACAATTGTAAATTTATTAACAACTGTAAAGATTCTTATTCTAAAATGTAATCGAAAGCTTATAACTTGACAAAACAGTTAACACCAGAAAAAACATGCACAGCAAAAATTAAGTTTCCAACTACATGGACCAAAAATTAGCACACAAAAGACTAGGCTGTCAATGAATTTACAGTTGTCAATCACCAGAATTTGAGTTTGAAAACTCCAGAGTTTTCACCAGAGTTTGAAAACTCAAACAATTCAATCAGTTTCTCAATTCAATTCTGAGTTATGAACTGAAATACGTTTTTCTCCATACGCTGAAACTGTTGTCATGCTTTTTGTAGGTGGTGTAATGGGCGTGGAAAATCAAGTATACCTTAACACCTGAAATTAGTGGTAGTCTACCTCACTGCAAATCTATTGATATAGCCTGTGGATATGAACATATCAGTGGAGCCCAAGAAATTTTAAGCGCGGGCTAATGTTTTAAAAATTAAAGAACAAACAATTGAATGTTGCACATCGTTGCGTTTGTTAAAAATTTAAACAAAAAAAAAATAAAAATTATCAATGCAATAAGATCACAAATATTGAAGTACACTATAATAATTCATTGTCGAAAATTAAATACATTAAAAAATAAATTTTGCACTTCTATCTTTTATTACAAGTAAGACAAAACAATGAACAAAAATTTAATATTCCACAGTGCACTGTGACATGACCTGTGTCGGCCTTGTCGGTGAAGAGTGCGCTAGACTATCAACTCAGAGATCCCCGGTTCAAATCCATTTTCGGGCATGGATCTGTTCGCTTACTTTGTTTTGTAAGAATTATTGAAACAAAAAATTCACTACTGAATTCTGGAAACTAGCCTCAGTTAGTTATAAGCAATTTTTTTTTTAAAAAAACTTTCGCCTTTCACTTCATAAACGAAATTTCATCAATTTTCTCAAGGCTTTCATGAACGAAATTTCCTAAACATTTCGGTCTTCACTTCATTAACAAAATTTCTTTAAATTTCTATCGCACTTATACAACCTTCTGCATTGCGTTATTGCACGAATTTGGAACATTTATATGAGATTTTCGTCAATGAAATGTATGGCCAAATCAGCATGTTTCATCCATGAATCGGAAAAATCACGCATGATTCTCTTAAATTGAAAAATTTTAAATACCTAATGTTATCTAAAAAAAATTTCCCACCAGTAAATTTTTTAACCTTACATTATTATTTTACATTAGTTTTGAATTATTTTTGTAAATGTTAATGAAATTATTGGGTTTTAATATCTAAAATATTAAACGTATATTATATAGATGTAATGTCATCGTTATTTCTAGCAAAAATTACATCAATAGTTGTCCTAATCTTGTTGTGCAAATATTTGGATCGCTTGTCATTCGCAAATTATATTTATCAAAACAGCATTGTTTAAGGCTTAGAATTTTTATGAAACTGATTTTTTTATATTTCAAAAGTATAGTCTTTCTGACGTTAATGTCCAATTATAATAGAAGTAACGTAATGTGATCTAGTGTCAGTTGAACAGTGCGTTCTTTCACTTATTGTTGGAAACAATGCTTTCTTATACAAGTGGTTTAAATAAACGTAACGTAACGTGACGGGACGTATAAGTCCGTAGATTTTAGATTTCTACGTTACTTTACATTACGTCTTGCCAAAAAGCAACTGAACATTGTATATTCACTTCTACAGCCGTTTTAGTAGGTGTCGAGCCACAGTGTTTCGTCTACATTCATTCTCTTTATACGCATTTATCTCGAAACTACTTTTTTCGGCATGGTGTTGTAGAAAAAAAAACCAATTTAGCCGAATCATCTGAAATTTAAAATTGTTATTCATAACAACGGTGGCTATGTCTGGAACTAGAATCAAAGTTTTAATTAAAAAACATCGTATATTTTACATTTAATAACCGGAAGAAAACAAGCTGTTTTAAGAACTTAATTTTCAAAAGCTCGTCATTCTGTCAATTTTACATATCTTTTTTTCTAGTGCCAGCCATAGCTGCACTCATAGTGATTAATAATATTCTAGGTTTTTATTTTTCAGATAAATAGAACAGTCAAAATCTGCAACACCGCCCATGCCCCTTTTCCTTGAGAGCGTCTCATTGACCGCCATTTTGAACAAGATCAACAATTTTTTGAATTAAAAAAAATTTTTTTTTTATGATGAATGAGATTAACAATATACCTTAAAAGTTTAAATATCGTTGTTCAATATTTTAAATTTTTAAAAAATTCCTAAAAAATACCTTAAATTTTCGAACGCTAGACCACCATCCTTGCCTTAAGTGCCTATAAAAATTCATGTCTGAATGTCGCAATTAAAATCCACCCGTTCAATCGAACCTTGCTGCTTTTGTTGTTTGGATAGCTATTGCAAAATGCTTTTTAGTACGTTTCCATGGCGAGTTGATCCTAGGTTGGGTTTTCTTCAAGTTGACTAATTGCGTTTCTAGCTCGATAGTGCTTCCATGCACTACATTGAGTCGAGTTGGACTTCTGCCATTCTATTCGCCATTTTTTCTTTGTATAAATGTGTGCGCTCAGAAGGTGCAAAATTTACTAAACATATTGAGTCTTTGATCAGTATTAGTTTCCGCTACTTTGTGTGCCTTCTGAACGGTTTGTTACATTTTATGTCAACGCAGTGGCAGAAATAAAATAAAATAACAAATAATCAAGAAAACCTCACTCAACAGTTGAGCAAATGTTTCATATTCCGAACGCATCCAATCTAACTCAGTTAAATCTAGTAAGTTTTGCGGAGTTTCGTGGATTTAACGAAATTCAACTCAACTCGCGTTTCCATGGGAAGTTAATCCCGAGTCAACCTCGATTTAACTCGCCATGGAAACGTAGTATTTGATCGATAATTGTGATCTGCTGCATTATAGCTTCACCCAATCAAAATAGAATATGTAGGGCAGCTAATGAACAATCCCTTTAATAAATTCCTGTCATCTACTGCAACATAGCTTCAGTTAATATTGAATGAATCACACCATATCAGCAATGGTTGGTTTGGAGTAGCGGTTAGTGTGTAGAAGGCGCGACTGGAAGGCGCGAGTTCGATCCTCACGCTTACAAAGGAATATTTTTAATTTTATATCCTCTTGTTGTAAATAGACGCAAGTAAAAAAAACAACAACAATTCTAAGAAGAAGGTGTTTGGAAAAAAGTGTCGTTTTTCAGATTTCACTCAAGCAAATCACAAAACGAGGTTTAAAAAGCTTCGCTTCAAAAATTTTTTGTTGTATTTTCAAAATGGCGGCCATATTTGTCATGCAACCTCGAGCGATTTTCGTGTTTTTTAGAGTTTGCGGTGATGATAATTTCTCAGCTCCTATTAAACATATAGTAATAAATCAACAAGCATTTATTTAAGTGCGTCTAGGGCTATTATCTTGCATAAAAAAGCAATAATTTAGATGTTATTTAATTTTCAAAAAATCGTTAAAGTTTACCAAAAAATTTTAATTTTTAGTAACTTTGATAATTTTTTTTTTTAATAGAAAGAAAGTAGTGGCAGACTTTTTTGTTTTTTTATAAATAGAAATTTTTTCAACTGGCTAGATCATTAACTTTTTGGGTTACATTGCTTTGAAAAATGAGAAATCTCAAATTTGCCCCAAATTTGGGGTCAAGTATCTCCAATGGGCAAGAGTGAAAAAATTCGAAATTAATTGTGAATAAATTACATAGATAGAGAATTATTAGGATATACAAATTAAGATGGTTTTTAGGGTTCGTTTAAAAGATATAGAATTTCAAAGTTCGTGAATTCTACTACGTGAGATATGAGTATTCTCAAATGTTGTTTGATCTTGTTTTCATACATAACGGGGCTAAATGTTAAAAAATCAATTTATTTTTTTGGAACTAATAATAAAAGCTATATAAAATAAATAAAAAACATTATAATTCAAATATTCTTTTTACATAAGCCATAACGGCCTACCTTCACATCAGACCTAAGATATCACATAGTAGCTTACAATTACAAATGACCATCATTCAAAAATACTAATTCCTGGAATTTATTATATATTGTTTTTGGCACTGTTTATTCGACTTAAAGAAACAGAATCACGATGATTTTGCATTCGTAAAATTCTTGATGAGAACGCTACTTATTAGAGTGATTCAAATATTATAAAATTAATTGATTTATCGCGATGAATAGTGTGTGCTTCGTGGGGACTTTAAAAAATATACAATGTTATAAAAATGTGTATGGATTAGTGAAAAATGAGATAAAGGATATAAACACATTTCGTGATAAAGATCGAAAACTACTTACATACCGAATTTCAAGTGATGTTGCAATGGACAATGACTAATCGCACTGATATTATAACTGTTATTCAAAACAAGGAATATTTTTACCAATCGCTTATTGTCAAACTCATCTAATTGAAGTCACACCATTTTATATGTAAAACTCAATCCCAGTTCCAAAAAGAAAAAAAGGAAAATCTGAACATAGATGAGTGCATTGTCTTTGCAGATTTCTCTAAAAACTTTAATTTAGTTATCCAAGATGAGATACAAAGCTACCACTGGGTAAACCGCCAAGCAACTTTGTACAAGTTTGTTTACTATTATAAAAAAAAAGATTCTCTACAGAGTCAATGTGTGTGCATTATTAGTGACCATTAATAATACAATACGGAAGCAGTTTACACTTTCGAAACTTATTTAATAAGCCACATTCAGGAGACTGCACCATATATTTAATAGTTAATATATTTTTCGGATGGGTCTGCAAGCCAATATAAAAATAAGAAAAATTTTTTCAAATATCTGCCAACAAAAAAATTATTTTGGACTAAATGCAGAATAGAATTTTTTCGCAACATCACATGGAAAGAATGCATGTGATGGTATTGGAGGAACAACAAAAGAACCTAATCAGGGCAAATTCTTACTCCTGAACATATGTTTACTTATTGTAAGCAAAATATCAAAGGAATAGACATATATGTTAACAAACATGAAATTATCAATAAAAAGAATAAAATTTTGGATCGCACCGTAAAGAGTAAACAATTTCCAGGAACACGGAAATTCCACCGCTTTGTTCCGGTTTAGGATACGAAAATGCGATGCTTCATCATGTATTCATTCGAAGAATATGAAGATCATCCGACCGTTAAGACCAAGTAGTTAAGCACAAAAAAGCAGCAACAGTATTTACGCAACGGGACAAAAAGTAAAAAATCTTTTAACACTTAGTAGCGAGGGTAGGCCGTTATGGCTTATGTAAAAAGAATATTTTAATTATAATTTTTTTTTATTTATTTTATATAGCTTTTATTATTATAGTTCCATAAAAATAAATTGATTTTTTAACATTTAGCCCCGTTAAGTATGAAAACAAGATCAAACAACATTTGAGAATACTCATACCTCATGTAGTAAAATTCACGAACTTTGAAATTCTATATCTTTTAAACGAACCCTAAAAACCATCTTAATTTTTATATCCTAGCAATTCTCTAAATATGTAGTTTATTCACAATTAATTTCGCATTTTTTCACTCGTCCCCATTGGAGATGCTTGACCCCAAATTTGGGGCAAATTTGAGATTCCTCATAACGATATAACCCAAAAAGTTAATGATCTAGCCAGTTGAAAAAATTTATATATGAACACTTTGTTAAAATGTACCTAAAAGAAAACAAAAAAGTCTGCCACTACCTTATTTCTATTAAAAAAAAATTATCAAAGTTACCAAAAATTAAAATTTTTTTTGGTAAACTTTAACGATTTTTTGAAAATTAAATAACATCTTAATTGCTGTTTTTTTATACAAGATAATAGCCCAAGTGCACTTAATGAAATGCATTTTGATTTATTACTATATGTTTAATAGGAGCTGAGAAATTATCATCACCGCAAACTCTAATAAACACGAAAATCGCTCGAGGTTGCATGACAAATATGGCCGCCATTTTGAAAATACAACAAAAAATTTTTTAAAAGCACTTATGAGATGTCAAAACATTAAGAAGTTTATAGTTAAAATATGAAATTTTTTAAAATGGTCAAGCGACCAGTATCTGATCAACCTGTGCGGACTGACCCTTCAGTGTTCAAGCTAACGTCAAGCAGATAAGATCTGCTCACAGATATTATAATATATCTGTGTCGATGAGCAGTAATAGCTTAAATCAATTTAAGACAGAACTAAGTTATTGATATAGCTATGTTCCATGTATATATCATTATGAACCCACAAAATCCGGAACTTCTAGCATGGCCTTAGCCAAGGATATGACTCAAAAACAAAAGACCCTTTCATATAACCTATATGGCGATTGAAAACTTTGAAGCAAGATTTCTCGAAACTTTGAGATAAGACTTACTGCATTATTCTGTATCACGAACAAGCACACCAACGATGAGAAAGACACGAGAAGCAATACAATTTTGTATGGAAAAATGTATTGCTTCTCAGAAGTAACGTTAGATCACACTGTATTTTATGCATGCAAAATTGTTGGAAGTATGCATGAGAAAATTTTTTTTTAGAAAATAACGGCATGGCGCATTGCATGGTGTGTCGTAAAGAGGTAAAATTGAATAAATTATGCATTTCAAGGCGTTGCGATAATTTGCATATCCAATATAAGGTAGTTGTGGGGCATGCGATGGATAAATTGTGATATTGTGATCAGTTCCAAGTAATGAAAGCATCTTATGTGTCAGTTTGGGATTGGCAAAACACAATAGGCAATATAAGCACAATAAAAAATATATTTGGTTTTTACTATTAGCCTTCCTTTTTACATTTCCGTCTGCTTATCTGTATTTCACATTATCCGTCTGTCGTTCTGTTTCCTTTTGACATTCCGTCCACTACGTGTTTATTTAATTTCGCAATGTAAAATGTAAAAAGCACAGAATGCTTAATAAGATTTCTGCAAAAAGCGCTAGAGCACTACTTTTTTTTCAGTGTGCGCTTCAAAGCGCTCATTAATACATACTCAAGATAAGAAAGTATAGGTGTGCAAAGCTACCCGACACTGCTCTAGATCAGGGCTGGGCATTTCAATATAATCACATTTTATTCTGTCTTGCTAGTATTGGTGCGCTCTCGAAGAGTGCACACTGAGCGAAATAGTTGTCACAATTATCTAAATTTGCAAATTTGTATGTTTATACCCCCACACATACTGTTATATGTGTTTATTTTTATTTTATGTTTTTATTTTTAGTCATCGGTATTGTTCATTATTTCTTCTATGTCAACAACAAAGCTCCAGCATTTTATTCTAACACAGTGTCTCCAATTACAGTATTTGATTGCATGCGAACTGTCAAATTGAATTTCATGATATATATATATCTCAAGTGTAGACCACTCATGTCATGAAATTGTTCATATCATGAAATTTATCTCTTGAAATATTTCTTGAGATATATTTCATGAGATGAGCTGTCACTTTTCAGTAAAATATATAAGTATGTACATTTTTAAGAACTTTTCAAGCAAAAAAAATAGCGAAAGCATTAAAATAGTGAAAAAACATAACATGGAATGGCAAATGGAACAAATTATTAGTTTTATAAACTTTTACAAACAATTCCAAAATGAAATTTCACAAGATGAAGTGCGCACCTAAATATTATAGCATGAAATCTGAATATCATGAAATTCAATTTGACAGTTCGCATGCAATCAAAAATTGTAAGTGGGGACAGTGTGTAAGCGAATAATTATTTTGCTTGCAGCGGCAAAATAAACATTCTGCTTCTCCAGAAAGGTTCTCTGCGGAAAAGAAAACGTATTCCAATTCAGAGTTTAAAATTTTGGTGTGACTTTTTGTTGTTTTGTTTTATATTTTAATATTTAAAAAATCTTGCTATATACGAATACTTGAAATTATAATCAAATGCTCAAAAATAAGGTATCAAAAAATTAATTATTAAAACTAATATAAATAATGCGAAGAATCTTAATAGGTAATATTTATGAACTGTATTAAAGCTTCATATATTTGAATAATATAAAATTTTACGAACTTAAAAAAAATATATGCATAATTATTATAAATGGAAAAATTAAAAGGTTACTTTTTTAAGAGTGTACATAAAATTTACGACATAGATCTTCACAGCATCACTATTAGCGAACGACTTATCCCTAAGGCTTATGATAGCTTCTACTATTAGAATGTATTGTTTTGTAAGGGTAGGTGGCATACGACCAAGGATATCTTCTAAACATCAGTATGAATTAGTATTAAATACAATAAAATATATTATGAGTAAATTGTGTATTTAACAGACAAAATATATTGAATAGTTTGTACATAACAATTTCAGATAAGAATATTTTCTTGTTTCATACTTTTTAGAGCATGCAAAACCCGACTACTAAGGGTTTTAGTTTTTTGAACTAATTTTTTATTAAAATTATTTTGGGGATATAATTTTTATATAATCAAATGTAGTAACTACTAATCAATAGTTTGATGATCAAATTATTGACCAAGATGTTTATTATGTCAAATGAAGACAAGAGTGGCAGCAATAATGCCGTGCAATATTCAATTATTTAAAAAGTGAAAGTTAAAAGATTAGTTAATGTGTTTAATGAAAAGAATGATAAAAGAAAGTTTATTAAAAATAATTTCATTAGAAAATTATCATAATCCTTATCATTCATGTTGCTGCGCTGCCAATGTGTATAACAAAATAATGGCGATAACAACAAAAATTAATCGCTTTTTTGAAGCACAGGTTCATTTAGTTTGAATGCTACCTTTTTCAAAACAAGTTTGACCCGCCATTTTATTTGACGAATAAGTTCGCTAATGTGTAAGCCCTTTTAAAAGAAAAAATTTTAGTAGTTCTGCAAAAGTATTTAGAGAAAATTTGTTGTCAGTAAAAAGCGTAACATGGCCACTAACGCAGAAATGGGCGTGATTAACTGAAATGGATAAAGAATCGGGATACTGAACCTGAAATAATTTTAAAGGCAATGTAGATAAAAAACAGTTCTTTTATTTTATTTTTTTTATTTGTTTTATATTAAACAAAATTTTAATTTTGTTAACAATTTTCGAAAAATTCCTTTTATGTTTGATAATTTGCAAAAAAAAGTTTATAAATAAATATTGTATATTTTTTACAAACAAATAAAAAAAGTGAGATTTTTCAATCCTGAAAGTAAAAGTCCCTTACAAAATTTTGTCCAAATAAGCTAAAAAATGAAAAAACTTACGCGCTTGTTAAACCACAAAAAAAACAAACCCAAAGACTCTCAAAAATATAATGCCTTTGGTAGAAGTGGTGGTGGTGGTAGCCACACACCATCAGTCAACAGTTCAGTGGCAGCGGTGCACAGCCACACGAAAGCAAACACCAAAAACAAAATATTGAAAGTGTCAAAAGTGCAACTTAAATTCAAACGACCAGACACAACGATATACAACACCGACAATGATGACAACATCAACTATGCATCGTTAAACCGCATTCGCAACAGTAACGCGACGCAGAAACCACCGCGACCGCGAATGCTACAGCAACGCTGCAGTTACAAATTGCGACGATTGTTCTGTTGTTGCAACAGCAAAAAGCAGCGACGCCAGCACAGCTACAAGGGCTATTGGCAACATGACGTTGCCGTCTACAATGGCAGTAGCACCACAAGCACCAAGAGCAAAAAGAAATGGAGGCGTTGTTGTCGTCGCTTCTGGTACTGTCGCGTCAAACGCAGTTATCAATGCGACACCGACGACGATGATGACATCGACGGCAAGTTTGCCGCCTACATAGAGCACATAAAGCTGAAAGAAACAGTATCTGCCGCAGCAGCAGCAAAACTGCCGCAGAACGCACAAAGTATGCCTTGTCTTAATTTAGCCGAAGCTACAGCTAGCTCCGTTGAGATTTTAATTGCACCAAATACTTTGAGTTGTTCTCCGAACAACGCAATTGTCAGCGATACAGCTGAAGTAAATGCAACAGCGACTAATTTTCGCCCAAGACGCTCTACCAGTCAGGGCGCAAAAAAACCCAAGCGTCGGGCTTGGACCTGGGACGATAGTCTGCGTTCCAACTCAGATAGATTCCTTGAGACTTTAGAGGAAGATGAAGCGCGATCACCGCCAATTGCTGGCGTTAGTTTTATGCGCCGATCAACTTTACAATTCGTTCTAGCGTTTCCTGGAGGTAGGCTATATAAAAGGGTAGGAGTAAAAGAGTAGGTAAAATTTTTTAAGAATTTTGATAATATTGTATATTAATATTTTAGAGCAAGGTGTAAACAAGTTTGTTCGCATCATTTTTGATGTTTTTGAAGTGAAAATTCTTAAGTGGCGATTTGATATTGAGGGTAAAATTTTTCTTTATGAAAAATATTTCGAGTCTCGTTACGTTTTTGTGTGCAAGAGCAATGATATTTTCTATTATTTGTGTTTTTTGTATGGTGACCCCCAGAAGGGTGGCAGAGAGTAGGTGTGTTTAAGGAAAAACTAATAGGACCAGCTCATACATTTGACCCTTCGCAGTAGTTCTCAAAATTCCCCGATTTTTCATAAAATTCCCCTAAAAAATTTTTTTAATGAATTTACATATATATTTTTTAATTTTTAATTTGCCACATTTTGATACATTTTAATAAATAATGTAACGATTCTAAAGATTCTATAAAAACAATTTTGATAAAAAAATAATACACTATAATATTAAAAAAATTAACTTTAAAAAAGGAAAATGTGTTTTGGAGTCGCGACTTCAAACTTTCAATCAACAATATGTCGATGGCCCGATTCCACAATATGCTAAGAGTGGTTTTGGGCAAACAATTTTTTGAAAATGTAATTTTTTTTACATTTGCTTATTGTTGTACAACTATTCACAAATATGTAAAATAGCATCTTTAAATCACTCCCGCTTATAATATAGATCCTCTAGCACTTAAGACCCGGTGCGCCAAAGAACCTTTAACTAACCAGAGCAACTTTAAAAGCGTTTTTCTCGATACATACTTTTTCAAAACAGGCCGTATTACTGCAAACAAGCTAATAGACAGATTTTATTTTTTTTTTCGAAATCTATTTGTATTGTAATTCTGCACATCTTTTAACAAAATAAGCGTCTTTGGAAAATTTGTCTAGCTTATACACGCAACAATATGGTAACAAATTTCGTAAATTTTTCAACTTTTTTTCCAAGCCTCATAATTTTCTTTATTTTAAATGTTTTTATTCCATTTTGGTAAAATATGTGCATTCAAGGGTCTGTTTTTTAAACCATATTTTTTTCAGACGATCTGGAGCCGAGCTGTGGTGTGTTCCGATTTTCACTTTTTTTTAAGCACACTTACTTCAGCGCAATTGTTATATTTGTACAATATGTGTTAAAAAAATTTTTGCTTATACTGATGATGTTAAATTAACATGCAAATGAAATTTTTTGTATGTATAAATACTTTTTTAGAAAACTTTTTCTAAAAAATGCCTTAATTTTAACCGCTTTTGCCTAAAACCTCTCTAAAGCCAACTTCGCACATTTATGATGTTATTGAAATGCAAATCGAAGTGTCAAATTTTTTCAATTGTGCAATCCCTTCCAAGGTTATAAACGAACACGCATTAAAAATTAAACAAAAATGTATTATTAAAAAATTAATTTGGCAACAAGGATCTTTTTGCTAATGTTAATTAAATTTGTCTAGTGTTGTAAGAAGAACATTGTATCAGAAAATTTAACATAAAATCATATTCCCCGCAAATATTAGATAAAATGTTAAATTAGATAAAATGTTAAAAACCATTAAAAATTAGATGAATTATTAAATTCCCTGCATATTTGAGCCCATTCCCCGATTCCCTGATTCCTGATCGACATGAAATTCCACGCAATTCGGGGAATTCCCCACCAGTTGGCATGACTGATATCAGCTATAGACATTTTTTTCTATTTTTTTGCGTTTTTTGTATGGGGACCCCCAATAGAGTGGTGTAGTGTGTGGTTTAGAGTAGTGTGTAGGTGTGTTTAGAAAAACTACAAAAGAATGTTGAGGGGGAAGCATTAATAGGACCAGTTCATACATTTGACCCCCTAGAGGTCATCGATTTTTTATATGAACTGAAGACATCAGTGGATGAAGGTGATATTTCGCAATTATCTAATTTCGAGAAAATTGAGTTCAAACCTTCACATTTGTACTGAAATCAATACAAAATCAAAATTTTAAATGTAGTTAATTTCAAAAACAGCCACAAACATGGCTCTTTTAAGTTTTAAAATGGTTTTATGCACCTTCATCCGTTCGTAGAATACAGAAAATTCGGAAATGTGACATATCACTTTCATCCACTCATGGAATTTCATAGACATTTTTTGTGATTTTTGTATTGTGACCAGGGAACGAAAATAAACCGAACGATATTTTAATGTGCCTCGCATGGCATGAATTTCCGTTCGGTTGCGTATATGTCAGTGCAGACGAACATAAATGTTATTATTCTGTATCGTTCGACAGCATGGCATGCACTACATTATAATTATGTTTGCATACTCTCTACTCAACACATTCGGCATACGATATTTTTTACGTAGGCTATTCTCTCTCATTTTGGGTCTCAGAATCAGTGTTGCCAACACTTTTTCATATGTATAAAATTATATATATAATGTAAAAAATGTATTTTCAACCAACTCTTGGATATTTAACTCTATTTGTGCAAAAATTCCCTCATCATCAGATGAATCGTAATATTTATATACAGACACGGAGTTTTGAAATATTAAATTTCAAGAAGCCTTCTGGTATGTCACAGCAATAGCTTTTAAATCTTATTCAATGAACACTATATCACATTACGCATATGCAATTCTATTTTTTTTTCATGCTCTGTTTTTACAATGTTCATTGCGCTTTTTACTTACCTTTCCATTCTATGTTATTAAATACAAATATAGGTTTTTATTTTGCGTAAATGAAAATTTTAATTTGCAAATATTTTATTCATAAGAATGCGCTAACATTAAAACCTTAACAGATTGGAAGAAACAATTTTTCTATTGTTTCTTAAAAAAAAGCCGGCAACACACTTAAAAACAAGCATTGAAAAATAATTTAAATAATTATTTTTAAAAAAATATTCACTTTTCAAAACAAGCTAGAAAAAGCTAGAAGATTAGGGTTGTCAATTCGGTGACCAGCGTGTAGATTGACTCGTAGAAGATTTACATTTACTATTTAGATCGCTTTCAGAAAAGAACAAAAAAGCTTGAGTGTCTCCTTAATGCTCTGTTAACTATTTGCCCAACGTCTAATACTAGCGAACGCGTTTTTTCTGTGTCAACTATTATTAAAAATAAAGTGAAATTGATTTTTTATATCAAATATTTAATATCTAATTGAAAAATACCATACTTATACTTGCTAATATTTTGAGTTAAGATAGATACACGTTAAATTACTTACAAACGGTTTTTTCTTTTATTTTGGATTAAATTTAAAAAGCTGTCATTTTCACTATTGTAAATTTTTTAAATAACATGGAAATAACAGTAGTAAATGCAGTTTACTTATGTTTTCTTTAAACTGCAAAAATTATTACATTATTATTATTATAAATAATAAATTATTATTATATTTACTTGTCATTGAAATCCATTTGTGAAAAAAAGACCGAAATATATCATAGACAGATACACCCAAAACCTCAAGATAAATTCCGAAAAAATATGTTAGCTTATAATATTGCTAACTTGGCAACTCTGAGCAGAAGCAATAATTTTTTCCCGCTGATAAGACTTTGTGTGTTCCAAATAAAAGAAGTATACTTTAATAAAACTGCTTGCTTTTTTAAAGTTCAAACCTTAACTGGGAAATTTCGATCACGACTAGTAATCAATTACATTATATTTAAAAAATAGTTGTAATGATAAAACAATTCTTATGCAAAAAAATTCTATTAGTAATTGATTAAGATTACAAATAACCAAAAAATAATCACGATTACTTTAGATTACGCCAAATAATAAAAAAAATAAAAGTACGCAATAAAAAAATCGAAGTACTTTTAAATAGGACTGTCATCTACATCGTAAGAAGAAATTAAGAGGTTATGTAATGAGTTAATTTACCACTGGGATGACGCTAACACTGTCGAATTGTTTTTGTTTTATTGCATCATTATTCTCTATTCATAGCATTGAGAATCAGGAAGAGTTGCACAGTGGTGTGAACGCGGAATCAAATAGTTTTCTAGTGACAATTTTGTTATAACACTTAAGCCTTTGAGGTGATATTAAAATTAAAACGATTGGCTGCGAACCTGCTTAAAAGAAACCAAGAGGGTAAATAAATGCTAATATTATTTTTGACAGAGCAGAGTGATAGCTTAAATTAAAAAATTTAATTCCTTATGAATTGAAATTGTATTTTGCTTACAATCTTAAAGTTAATATTTACATTTAAAATAATTGGCTGCGAACCTATCTTAAACGAACAAAAGAATAAATAAATTCGTATACTTTTTTTAAAGAGCTGTTTTACTATATCTACAACAAAAGTATGTAGCGTTCATAGTTTTTGTGTTACATGGAAAGTAGTCGCGGTTTGGGGCGGGTTTGTTTGTTTTCTAATTATAACTCACACGCATAATTTTATTGATCAATGACGAATCCTTCTATTTTATTCCTACATGAATACAGTATGGAACCACTGTGCGGTGTAATTCCATGAAAGTTCAGCAATCATCTTATTCGTGTTAGTTCGCACTAATATAGTAAAATTCACAAGGGGCCGCACTCGGATCTTGCTGAACAGGAAGGGCCGAGCGCTAAAGTAAATATAAACTCTTTCAGTGAATTTGTCCAATATATTGGACACGACAGAAAGTAATTTTTAATATTATCTTGCTACGGTTTTTTTTAATTAATTTGGTTCTATAAAAAACAATGTACCAACATGACAAAAATAAATTTGGAGAGATATTTGACATTAAAGTCAGTTGGATTTGGTTTTTGTCCTATTTTGTAAGAAAAACCAACCATACAGAAATCATATTAATGTTTTTTCTTACTTTTTATGACAATAAAATGATAATAAAATTAAGAGGATTTTTTAAATTTTAAAATGATTTTAAAATGATAATAAAATTAAGAGTAAGTAGCGCAGGTAAAAATCAAAGGTATGTTTCTTCATCTTTTTTAGAACCGTTATGATAGGAGTATTAACATAAAAAATACTATTTCGGCTTAGCCTAGCCATTGAAAGGACTTAAGAGACGTTGAAGTGAAATCGTTGCAGTGTCAGTCAGATATCTTTAAACCATTTAGATATTCTCTTTTCTAATATTAATTTTAAATACCTAAGTACTTTCTATAAAAATTGTTTTACATTACAAAAATAGTGATGAATATGGTGAGTTTTAATTATCGAAACATGTAAAAATTTTAAGTCATTTAAATAAATTTTCAGACTTTTTAAGAGAAAAAACTTGTTATAAAGTGATTTTTTGGGAATTAGGCGTTGTTTCTACCCGAGCAACTAATTTTCGCACTTCATCTTTATTTTTAGATAGAATATTAACCCACTACTACACGGTTTATGATCCAGCTAAAATTTTTTTATGGATTTATACACTGAGAAAAGAAGCATATTAAAATCAAAGAACATTTACTCAATATAAAAAAAAAATTTTTTATTTGTTTCAGCGCAATTTTTTTTTTTTTTAAATGGAAACTTTTCTTTAAAGTAAAGAAATAAATTCCAAAACAAAGAAATAGTTTATTCCTTTAAAGAAAATTTCTTTCTTTCTGAAAGAATAATTTCCATTTGCAAAAAAAATTTGAAAAAATAATTTTCTTTGATTGTAGTCTGAGTGTACAATTCATTTTTAAAATCAATATAAAAAATAAAACAAATAAAATTTTACTTTTGAATCCAAATTCTTAATTTTTTGAAATAAATGCTAAATAGATGCAATAAATTGATATTGTTTAAAGAAATAATTTCCTTAAAACTAACGAAATTTCAGATTTTAAAACAAATACCTGTGTTTTTTATTTCAAAGTTGAACTTTTTTCTGAGTTTGTTTAAAATGGAATAACTAGATACACAAACAAAACTTTATGTAAAAAAGTAGTTTCATTTCCGTCAGAAGCCATATATGGCTGTTCGAAGGAGTGCGTGATTTCATGCCCTTAACATGTACAATTGAAACACAATTCCATAAACATTAAACAGTAGTCTTATATTCTATAAAAAAATTATATTATACAAGTGAACTTACTTACATGTAACAAGGAAAAATTAATATTTTATTTTCTGAATTCTCCAGTCATAACGTGATAACACGCACTAATAAAATAAACTGAGATTTTCTTAGCAGCTGTGTTAAAAAAAGAGTCGTGTCGACAGACAGACAAACAGACGGAAACGGCTAAATCGGCCCAGTTAGTGATGCTGATCAAGAATATATAATATAATTTTCTAAACCAGACACGCCTTTTTATGGGCGTTAGAAAGAGTATAAAAATAAATAAACTGAATAGCTAAAAAAATGCTTTGATTATTCATACTAAAACAAGAGCGCCCTGCAAATGTATGCTACCTACAAAACTGGATGCGCCCTTGACACGCAGCATGTGCTTGAACAAAGATAAAATGTTTTTCTCTCTGCTTTCTCAGTCTCTCAAACAACGCTTCTCATAAGGTTCTTTAGTGTAGCTTATACTACGGAACAATGATGTTTATGTTCAAGTATGCAACTTGAACGCAACCGAATAATGGCCTTGATAATGAATGCTACACAACATAAACGTTCAGTTCTCTCAAATGAACGCTTTACTACCTTAACGAACGAAACGTTAGAGTTTATTTTCGTTCCCTGATTGTGACCGACCGAAGGGAAGCAGATAGAGTATAGGTGTGCTCAAAAAACCCACAATAGATCCCCCTACAATATATCTCATATTTTAGTTAACACAAATCAGTATTACTATTTAAAACACAATGTAAATATTAAATAAGCAGAATATTTTTTATGCAAATTTGGTATTATATTTCTGCTTAGATGTTCTTTCTCTCACTCTCTCTCTCTTTTTTTTTCTGTCTCTTTCTCAAAATCTCTCTTATTCCTAATTTTAAGAAGTACTATATATACGCTACACTGTATTTTTAAAAGCAAAGTCCTTCTCAACTCTCGGAAATGGTACTTTAGTTCAAAACTGAAAAATGTATTTTTAACTATCGGTTTTTAAAGAGGCCACAAATTCCTTACAGATTTTTGGGATTGAACATATTTCGTGAAAACACTTTGAGGTAAAAATGATTTTTTTTTATATAAGAACATTTATAGCTAATTCAATTTATAGCTAATTCAAAAAACATTGCTTTGCTTTCATCTTAATAATATGTATATATTCCCCTACACGTACTGTGTATGTGGTATATTGACTTCGTCACTCTGTTTGTAATGCACATAAGAAAGCGTAACAAGTATAGTCACTAATTCTTGATCAGCGTCACTTCCTGAGGTTATTTAGCCGTGTCCGTTTGTCCGTTTGTATGTGTTTGATCACGATATCATCCGTTATTAAAGAACCATCGTTACTATATATAATACACACTAGGGTTCATCTTTTTTTTTTTTAATTCACTTCTAATAGCATTTTTCTGGTGCTTTAATTCATAAATAAAAAAACCTGTCCAAGGAGAAGGTCCGCAATTGATTTCTACAGGTGACGCCATGTCCTAGAATGTCCGCATATCGTAAAAATTCGACTTTTTCGTAGTTGTTTGATAAATATTGATCTCTATAAAAGCGTATGCACTGAAGATCAGTGTAAGAATTTCTTTATTACTGAAGTATATGTAGACTATGTGAAAAAAAATTGAAATCATAAATTTGAAATAAAATAGAATTGTATATATATTCTATTTTTTAGGACTATATTTTGAACAGATTTTAGAAAAAAATAATTTCAAATTCGTTAGAATATCGAACTTTCTGAAAGAATCCGCCAAATAAAAAATGTATTTAGTATAAGGTTTAGTAGTACTATTCAACACCTTCAATTTAAGAGTTTTAAGAAGTCTCTTGTTGTTTTACCACTGCGGCAGGAATTCCATCTGGACCATTCAATATACTTAAAAATATCCTCTGAGGTAAATGATATATTCTACAAAGAAACTTTGGGTGCGTTGTTCATATAATCAAAGTACGCTAGATGAGGATTAAAAGAATCTGAACAGAATGATTATTTAAAGAGATAGGCAAATAGGCCACAAATAATGGTGGAATTGTCAGTAATTGCCATCCTGAATTTTGAAAGAGGAAAGAAATCCATCCGTCTTATTTTTAACTTTAATAAATCCCCAAAACTTCTTTCTTATTACTCTTCCTATTGTTGCGAAGAGTATTTAAATCCTTTGTGTACTAAGGATACGCAGAATTTTTCGCAAATTTGAGACTATATAGTTCAGACTGAGAACACATGGCAAAGAGCTCAGTATAGAAAAGATTGATTGAACTATTAAGACTATTATTTTATATGTATTCTATAATTATATTTCATTTACTATAAAGTATATGATTCAACCTCAAAAAGTTTGCTCTTTTGAAATTGAATACATAAACTGCGTCAACAGAGCTTGAATTTACCATATACCAGATCAGATTTATACCAAATACTCAATGGTGGATGGTATATATAAACAGTAGTATGGGTATGAAGTGCAATCTACATTACATTGTTACTGTCTGTAGTTAAGACAAGGTCAAGCAGTCTTTCCAGACTATTATAAATACAACTAATTTGTTTTAAGTCAAAACATACATTGTCAAAAAATATATGTTCTTGGCGTGTCTTCGAATTAGATGCACAAAAATGTGTTTCATCGTCAGAAGAATGCCATTTTAAGTTAGGCAAATTAACATCGCCCAACAAAAAAATGTCATTAACATTAAGTAAATTTACGATAAAGCCTTGCGGATTGCATAGACCTGTACACTGCTCTTAGGTGGAATGTATTAATTACATATACATTAGAATTGCAATATACAACCTTAACGCATATAAGATCGATATTAGAAGAGCAGCGAATAACAATAAAGGAACTAACACAGGAGTTCCTTACAGCTAAAAGCACACCACCACCAACTGCAGAATTATTTTCCGCGTGTCTGTCTGGAACAAAATTATACGGAACAAAAATTTACAGTTATAGTTTGTATAATATAACTGAAGAACATATAGGCTGTATTTCTTTATTCATTCCAGACATTCGGAATGACTGTTTTTGTTTCTTTATTCAGTTTTGATTATCCGGAATATTCTTTTTGTATTTCTTTATTCTTACGGAATATTCCGAACGCGTTCTTTTCATACTATCAGCTAATGTAGAATAAAAAGAATATTCCCTGTATGTAAGGTTATATTCGATTGTTTGAAGTAAAATTTCGGTAAATGAAAATGGAAAATTTTTTTATATTAAATGTTTTAGATTGCTTTGTTGCATTTTTATTTTTTAAATTTTTTCTGGTGTATTTGTTGTCTTTAATTAAATACGAAAAATATGTTTCAGTCCACCCTAAACAAGTGCGCGTGCGTGGTTTAACTGTCAAAATCGGCTCATGCACATACATTTTGTATGAAGCCTACCGAAACACGCACCGGACTACCGCAACATGAATCGAATTTCCAATTTTGACAGTGCGTTTGGATGTGAAGTCGGCTGCTTAAAACCAATAATTAATTAATTAATTAATCTCAATTGCAAATGCAAGTATTTGCAATATTAATAGATTTTTACACAATACTAAACGTTTTTTAAGATTTTTAAACCATCAGACTGAACTGGTTCGAGAGCAGCAGTTCCTTCCGCAGCGCACTTGTTTAGGTTAAGCGTAAAATAAAGTTGCGTGGCGCTTGGGTAAGCAGCGCAACGCGCACTTGTTTAGGGTGCACTGTTTCTCGTTTTAATAAAAACAAAATGTTCTTTCTTTTCCAATACTGTTTCTTTATTCATTCTGTTCTGGATAAACAACAATCTATTCTATTCGTTCTTTTCTTTATCCGGAATGAATAAAGAAATACACCCATAATAATATATTCTTTGCATAGTTTCAAATTGACACTGAACGTCGTTTAAGAGAAATTGTACAGTTTCACCACGACATCTATTGGAATTTTTTTCTTAGTAAAGTATAAATTTAGGCATGATTCTTACACTGAGCCAAAATCCCAAGTTGATTTGAATACAATTAAGAAATATAAAGTAAGGTTTCCTTTTTAAAAATATTGTAAAAATGCACTAAAAGCGTTTAAAGATTAAATATAATTAAAAGCTAAATTCAAGAAAGTATTCCGTTAAAATTCCTAGTTTATACTTTGCAAAAAGTGTATTTTCCGTTTTGGTGTTTTGCTGAGTTATAAGCAATCAAAATCCTTGGAACTTGTTTGCACTAGTGTGCCACTCAAGGTGGCCCAGATGAAGTGTGTCATTTAAGGGTTAACAATAAAAAAATGTGCATTGGATTTTGGCTTTGGGAGGTATGACGTTAAATTATAAAACCCAAAGTCATAATGCAACATTTCGTACAAGGGCAAAATTTGAGAGAATCTTCTTAAGAATCTTCTTCTTCCATTTGAAAATGAGATCAAGCCAATTAAAAATTATTTCTCTTTGGAAGGAGCAGATTTTAAAACACAATCAATTTAATTCTTAAGTTTTTTTTTAGAATAAAATGTTTGTTCTATAATTATATTATTTTCTTTAGTTAAATTTTAATATTCAACCACAAAAAAATTTCAATACTTGTTATGTTTTGAGTATAGCTACATAAATTAGGCCTATTCCTATTGGATCTCTGCAATATATATATTAAAAAAGTTTTCCCTTGCACGGAATGTTGTTTTTCACATAAGACATTTATAGATTTGAACTTTCTGACGTTGGCCGATATGACGACGTGTCGGCCAATGCAAAGTCATATGGCCTAAATTCCCAAAAATTATACAACAAATTATGCAGAGTTTTTTGGTCTTTGTGACATTTACTACTTTGGGCTTAATGATATTGGGTGATAAGACGCTACACCTTTTTTGTAACGTAACACCAGCACATATTTTAACTTATATCTTTAAATTCTGAGGGTAGATTGTTGTCCTTGTTTTTACTTAATATAGTGCAACTTAATTACTACGCAAATAAAAAAGCTTTTTAAAAATTAGACTTTTTCATTCTTTTTTTTTTAATATATTTTCGTACAAATCGAACGTTACGCCAGTTTGGAAATGCGCATAAATTAATGTAGAATTTAAATACAAACACATCTTTGGTAAGGTCAGTTAATGGCGATGAGAAATCTTAAGCCAATAATTTCCTAAAACTTTATTAAAAAATTATTGGTGTCGAAATTATTTCGTCTTGTGGATACTTCAAAGGGCTCGCTGAGCAAAACGATTTAATTTAATAAGTAAGCATAAAATTATCATCTGTTGGCTATAATTTGAATAAAATTCAAACAGTACGAGCTAAAAAAGCGTGCGGAGAAGATAGCAAAAGCTAAGCTGGTTTTTTGCTTAAAAAAAATAGTATTTTTTATCTGCTATTAATTATAATAATCATTAAACTGTAAACTGTTTAAGGCTTAAAACTGACTATTAAAAGTAAGAAAAAAATCAATCACTGGAGAAAAGCACAGTTGTTGGTAGCTTAAATAAATTAGTGGCAAACTTAACAACTTTTTATTTCAGAAAGTTAAAAGTCAAAATATAAAAAAATAAAGTTTTATCTACTCTCAAACAAATCGAACATCGACTTTAAGCAAAAAGTAACTTCAGTGCAACAAAAACCGTTAACGCAGATAACATAAGCTTCGTACACACAATTCATGCTTTGCAGCCATGATTCTTAGATATGGTCGAAAATCAGCTCGTTTTATTGTGCGGACTTTTATCAGCGTAACTTCGTTACCGTAACCATGACCGTGACCATTTATGTTCTATCTACTTTGAAAAATACTTCCATAAGAGACCTTAAGCTCTCATATGCTCAAGTTAGCTCATATTCAAGCTATCAACTTTATAAAGTCCAAAGCATGTTGAATATGCATGCATACAGCAAAAAGTGATAAAATTTTACAACACTTGTATGAATGTAGGTAAGACTGTAGAGGTTGTATCTACTCGTATGTCAACAACTACTCGTATGTCAACAACTTTATAGCAGTGTTTTTTTATGCCGTCATCTTCTTCACTGAACTTGAAGTTTATCATTAAATAATATTTAGTTAATAGCAAGCGATTGGTGCCCAAAGTCAACTCAATTCACAGTAAAGGCAATATAAATAAAATATGAAATGAAAAAATAAACAAACTCTATGCACTCTTCTGACGAAATGAAACTCAAACAAAGCCTGATATAAACACTCAGTCTTATTTGTTTGCACTAGATATCATTATTCCAAAACATATAAACTAAACAGCTGTCTTCAATGGAAAATTAATGAAATGCTATACCGATTAAAAAAGTCAACACACGCACATTCAGACATACATAAACGAAACTAAATTTACTATAATAACAATTATGGCTTATTTCAAAACTTACAAAATGTTTGTTTTTTTTCAGAAGAAGCTAAAGCCGCCGCTGAGGAGCTAAGCAACTCACCTATCATTGGCCAACGCAATGAAGCTGCCGCAAGTCCGCTACAATCGCGAGGATCGGGCTCTAGTGATCAATGGCCAACGCAGGCGGATGAAGATATCGATCGACTGGTAGCGATGCATCAGAATCGCAGCAGCTTAAGCTCATTGGGGGTAAGTTTATGGTTGGGAATTGAATAAAGGTATAAAATAAAAGTTGCTCAGAAGAAATTTGTATGGTGCTGTTTAACTTTTTATTAGTTGTTTATGTCTTTAATATTGATTTTTTTTCTTACAGCTGCGCTCCGATTCTATGGCCAGCGTCTATTCGGGTGCCGGTGAAGGACGTTATGGTACCGTTGTTGTAAAGGGTCAAGTTGAGTTCGGCATGCAGTACAATTACAAACACAGCTCGTTGGAGATACACGTCGTCCGATGCAAAGATCTTGCGGCGGTGGATGTAAAGCGCAATCGCAGTGATCCATACGTTAAGGTGAGCAGTTATTGAAGAAACATGGAAGAACTAACAAATTCTTTTATTATTTACACTGTTGTGGTTTAGGGTGTGGCGATTTCATGAAACTACGTATATAATATTTTTTAATTTTATTTTTTTTTATTGGAGATCAAAACAGCAATTCTGGAGGTGTTTTTTTCTCTGTGGAATAGAACGTACCCTCCCCCAATTTGACTTTTATGTAATTGTTACAAAATTTTGTACTGTTACCTTCTTAATCGTTATTTGGCGATTGGCGATTTGGCAAATTTTTTTGTATTTTCTATGATTTAAATACAAATTCTAAATTTAATAGTTTAAATCATACCTGATTTTAAATACAAATTTAAGTTGTTTGATAGTTTAAAATCGTTTGTTGAGCTTTAGGTCAGGTTAGAACAATTAATTGCTCTAGCGAATTTTTCCAAAGAAACAACAACAGCAGCATTTTCAATATGAAAAGGAAAGCAACACTAGCTGATTTATTGCAATTTTGGCCCTGCTTCAGGCTTCATCAGAAATCTTTGTGACACGCCGTGCAAGCGCACTACACCACAGAGGCGATAAGATTTCAGTGTCAATTTCTCAGTTTTTCTCCCTTTCATATTTTCCTGTTGTTGTATTTTTGCTTTACTTTAGTTTTATGCTTGTTAATATTATGGAGTTAGAGAAACTATTAAATTTTTTTTTGTCTATAAAATAAACAACTTACACATAATATATTTTATTGCATATAATACTAATTTATAGTGATGTTACAAAGATAGACGTGATAGGATGCCACCTCATATATATTGTCATATGCCGCCTTCTAGAAGTATAATGCACTTTGTCCTAAAGCTTTCGATCGCTTACTACTGTTAGAATGTATTGTTTTGTTAGGGTAGGTGTTAGGTTTAAAATAGTATAATATGCAATGAAATATATTATTTGTATATTATTTAATAGACAAAAAAATTTAAAAGTTTGTACATACTAATTTCAGGTGAGAATATTTTTTGCTTCATACTTTTTAGAGAGCGCTTTTTAGTAGTCGGCTTTTAATTTTTTTAACATATTTTTTATTTAAATTATTTTGGTGATACAATTTTCATAAAATCGAAAGCATTAACTACTAATTAATTATTTGATGATCAATTTATAAACAAAGATGTTTATTATGGCACATACAATTTTTTTCGGTGGCCAAGAAGGTAAATTGAAGCACGTCCTTAGTCAAGGTTTAGATTTGAGTTTTCAAAACTGTGTTAGGAACCAATTAGAGCCTAATCCATTTATCCTTAGAGAAAAAAAACTTCGATCCAAAACTAAAACTTTTGATCTTTCAGAGCTAAAAAATTTAAAGACCTTTGGAAGGTCTTTAAAAATAACTCTGTTATTCCAGCGACAGTTTTTACTTAACGGTTTACAACAAAACTTTTTCATTGATAAATATGTCTCAAGCTTTTCTCCTATTGTTATTTTGTAGGTGTATTTATTGCCTGACAAGTCAAAAACAGGCAAACGTAAAACAAAAGTCAAGAAACACACGCTCAATCCGATCTTTGATGAAGTGCTGCGATTCCATATGCCACTTTCAAGTCTAGAGTCACGCACACTGTGGCTAACAGTCTGGCATTCGGATATGTTTGGGCGCAATGACTTCCTCGGTGAAGTCAGTATCAGTCTGCAGGGAAAAGTCTTCGATAATCCCCAATCACAGTGGTATCTGTTACAGGAAAGGGTGAGTACTTGACATAAAAAAATCTTATGTAAACAGTATCTTCTCTTGCAGAGTGAACCTTTTGACGAGGTCGCCACATATCGCGGTGACATAGTCGTAGGACTTAAATATATACCGCCAGAAAAAACTGGCTTCCTACGTGGCTCCAGTGCCACAGGCAGCAATTCGAATCTGCGAAAATTTGGGAGCATCAAATCAGTGGGTGGTGGTGGTGCGGCGGCTAAGACAGAACGCACCTCCAAAGGCGGTCAGCTTCATGTGTTGGTGAAGGAGGCAAAGCATTTGACCGCGATCAAACCGAGCGGTATATGCGATGCATTCTGCAAGAGGTTTGTTGGGAAACACTTTTATGAAGTGTAAAATTTTAGAAATTTTCCATTTATTTTGCGATAACAGCTATCTGCTGCCCGATCGCACACGCAGCTCCAAGCAAAAAACACCGGTGGCCAAGCGCACTTTGCATCCCAGCTGGAACTATACATTTGTCTATGAGGATGTAACGTTAGACGATCTGTCAGAACGCGCTCTAGAATTGACCGTCTGGGATCACGATCGTTTGGCAAGCAATGAGTTTTTGGGCGGTATACGTTTCTCGCTGGGAACAGGTAGATTTTTATCTCTGAACATTTATTTCCTTGCTCAATACGCTGAATAAATCTTTATTTTATTAGGCAAAAGTTTTGGGCGCCAGGTGGATTGGATGGATGCCACTGGTAAAGAACTTTCGCTGTGGCAAAATATGCTCGATCGTCCCAACTTTTGGGTCGAGGGCAGTCTAGTATTAAGATCGACCTTAGATGGTATACGTGCGGTACCATGAACATTTCTATTTTTTAAATAAAAATAAAACTGCAACATTTACATACAATATATCAAAAGAAAACAACACAACAGCAACAATTTATGCAATATTATTCATATTTAATTTTAAACTATATGCTAATTATTTAAGCAGAAAAATAAGGCAAAAAAAATTGTAATGACATAAAATTCTGCAATTGTATTAATAACAAAAATATTATTTATTTATGAAAGCTATTAAATAATGTGTAATTACTACAGTTACATTTAAAACAAATGCTATCTTTTTAGTTTTAAGTTTTAAGTGAATTTACAACAATTTGAAAAGCATTATTAGAATACACACATACATACATATATTTAAAAATATTGAAGTTATGTAAATAATATATGACAAAACAAACAAAGCAAAAACAATAGCAATCTATTATAAAAGTTATTTGGATTAATCTTAGAACAGACAAGTTTGAACATGCTTCACATAATCCATGGGAGCGGAGCGGCAAGTTGATTTTTGGCGCGCTATTTTGAAAATGTTTTTCATGTTGCCCGATTAATGAAGCTTGTTTTAAAAAATATGCCTAATGTTTGCTTTATTAAAGCACTACGAATTATGTTAATTATTACAAGCAATGGCACAATTTTTTTTTTTTTTTTTTTGTGTGCAAAACATGTTTATTGCACGTCGTGCACACACGGTGAAATTATATGGAAATAAATAAATTTTGCTTACAAATTGATTTATTAAAGCAGCATAATAATATACTAAACTGTTTGTTTTAAGAAATGCCCTTATCACACATGCTTACAAAAATACACCTAGATAAACTCTAACATACAATTGCAATAAGTTGTATCTTTAATTATTATAGCAATAGAAAAAAAAATGCCAAACAAGGCCAGTTAACCGGACCATAGTCCACGGATAAATTTATGCTAACAGACTACAAAATATATTAAAGAGAAACTGCTTTACACAAAATCCATCATGATAATAAGTAAAAGACACAAAAACTGTAGCTTAAATTAATATGTGTCATTAACAATCATTAACATTCTTGGACAATTTCCTGAAAACATCTCATTCGAGAGGATTTCAGGATTTACTGGAAACGTTTGACTGAGTAATCGAATGCATAAAACACTTGTTTGCACAAAACAAACAATAATTAAAAAAACCAAACTAAAGTTGATTTTAAAAAAAACACACACACACCCCCAAACATCATCACACCTTAAGAATACATTACATTTATTTAATTATATTAAAACAACAATAAAAAGCATTTTAATTGCTTAAATATTAACATTGGAGTATCACAGATAGGAGGAGATACAAAAGTTGCATAGAATCATCAGCGTTAAGCTTACCCACGATTCTGTCGAGAAAGTGAAAATTTACACAATAATTAAATTTGAATCTAAGATTTAGTTGCAAATTGCAAACATGCGCATACCTCTGCAAAAATAAGTGGATGTATGCGCAAACATATAAGTATATTGAAAAATACACATACAAAATAAATAACCATATAAACTAACTTACTAGCAATTTAGTTAGTTACATGCATACAAACGAAATACAATAGAAATTATTTTTGAAATTAAATTTTTTGTTTTGTTTTATTTTTGTTTGTTGGATTTTCAGTTTACAATTTACTTGTTTCTTCGGTTTTTATGTTTAGTTCATTAAGTTGTTCAACATAATTCCATCTTTACTGATCTCTATCCATCCATCTCTATGGTCGACCAGTTTCTACGCATTTTCAGTGCATTATAAATCAAATCTATAGAAGTTCCCTTTGAAATTCAGAAAATGTTAATTAAAATTCAGAATAGATCATATCGTCACCTGCATGCCAAAACCACGAATGTGAAAAAAATTCTATTTTGACTTCGAGCCCTATTTCACTTATCAGTTATGAAAAATATGAGAAATATGGACAACTAATCCAATTGAGTTAGATAAGTTTGATTAATGCTGGAGTTTTAGATAAGTGTTGCACTAAACATATTTTGAGCGAGAGCTTAAACTCTTTTCGATAAGCGATAATCTTAGCAATGTTAGTACTTTTTATCGCTTTCAGTTGCACCAAGTTATTGAGCTTTTTACTAATCGGTAAAAATTTTGATAATATTAGCAAAATTTGGATAACAGAAATTTATCTTATCAAGTTGTTTATTAAAAGGGTCAGACGTGTTTTGTCCGCAGCTACTAAAGGATAATTGAAGCACAGCCCCGAATAACGTTTTAAGCGACAAAAAGCAAATTGTTCACAATACATAGAAGTTAACCTTTTAATACATTATGGAAATACTTAGTTAAATAAACTATTTTAGGAAAAAATAATTTATTTATAATATGTTTAAAATGGAAAAACGTTACATGTCCAAAAACCATTGGTTGTTAAAACGTTATTCCACGGTGCAAAGCACAAAGTGTGATGGATTTAAAATGTTATTCGCGGAATCAAAACAAAAGAAGTCTTGTTTGATTGGATTCTTTTCTTTAAATTAAATTTAAAAGTAAAAAATTTATTTATGAAAACAACAAAAATTCATTTTAATAACTTAAAATAAAATATTTTTAAACAAAATATATATGTTTGGTTTTGAACACAAACTTCATACTTTTCTTAATTTAACTGCAGATTGATTTATAGAATATTTTTTTGCACACTTTCTCTTTAACCATTCTTGATCAGCAAAAAATAATGTACAGTAACGTTGCGATGAGAAATGCCTTCTTTAGCTCTTATTCGTCTCTGAGGCTCGAACAATTCGATTTAAGATGTTAAAAAGCCTTTTTTTCATTGTAATTTTTATTGTAAAATTTATAATAATGTTCTTGTCAACTTAAAACGTTACCTGCTCTGGAGCATTTTTTGGAGGTATATTTTTTTCTCGAAATAAATTTATTACCATAATTCCTCAATCTTTTATTATCAATCTATTATCAATCCAACATTTAACATTGGATACATTGGATACAATACATTAGATAATTCATATCTAGTAATTTTGTCTGTAACTTACAACGTTCTTCCACTGACTAACACTTTCTAAGTACTTTTTGATAGCCATAAGGTGCATATTTTTGGCTGATTTGGTGTTAAGGCAATGTAAGAGAGTTATGTTAACGGTAATCTGCAATAAAACCGGTTTTGCAAAAAGTGGCTTTTGCAACGTTATTCGCGGCTGTGCTTCTATTTAGAAGCATCGGCGGACAACTTTTGACTTCACTATGCAACTTTTTTTTTGTGAGTAAGAAACCGATAAAAGTTTTCAAATATTTCCGGGGTCCTTATCACAAGGTAAAAAAATTCTCCTAACAGTAAGAAGCTTGAAGCGTCGAAAAGAAAAGTGGTACGCGATTTTTGTTTGTGGCAAAGATGTTTGGTATAAGTTGATAAAAAATTATCTTTCATACTTCCATACCCCACCACCCTTTTGCAACAGCAACAAAGGGTTGAGAGCGAACATCAAGAAGGAGTTGTGGTGAAGACGCTGCTCAGCAAGTAGGTTTGAACTTTGTTTGAATGTGATGATGCGAGTTGGATATGGGCGAAGGAGTTGCGCTGTATTTAATGATCGTAGTTTCTGTGTCTGTATTGATGCTTTCTAAGCTGGTTGTTCTTTACATTTATTTTATAATATTCCCTAATGTTATATTCCCTGATGTTCATTTCCAATTCCTGATGTTAACAGAAATTTTTATGTAAAAATTTGTGTAAATGATGTAAAAAAATTAACTGGAATTTATAGTAATAACGAGATTAAAGAAGAGATTGCAAAATTGTCAGTATTAAGTGTTTATATTAGCTACTCAAAAATATTTTAAATGAAAACTGAAGAATTTGCAACGTATATTCATTCCTTATAAATTTGTTCAAAGTATCAAAACCAATTCAACTGTTGCATTTTATTATTTAGTAGATGAGTTGATAATAGATAAGTGAGTCAAATTTCTTTTAACTTATTCACTTACACTTATAAAAAAATACTTACTGATAATTTGCTAAGCAATACGTGGTTGGTGCAATATCCAGATGAAAAACAAAGCAGGACTGGAGGAATGTGTGTGGAAGGAATGTGGCAGATTAAATTTTTAATGCTAAGAGGTCTATTTTTTTAAATTTTAAAAACTTCCTCTTTACTTTTAAGTTCGGAGCATTATTATTATAATTATTTATAAACAAAAAGCATTAGTACTGTAAGAACTAAGTTCTTTTACAGCACTACATAAATACATTCAATAGAAGTATAATACAAATATAACTGCTCATGTTTGCTTATGCAAAATCCCGGTTTATTTTAAGGGATAACAACTTTAATATTTTCATGATTGTTGTAATTTTCCGACACTTTGTGTTTTCGTCGAAGCACTTTTGATAGCAACAATGTTGTTATGTACATTATTTCAACAAAATCACAACAGTTCGAATGGCTCAGTTGGCTAGGGCCTTAGTTTTTATTCATGTATTTTGGAATCTTGAGTAGTGGGTTCAAATCCCATCAGAGACATACTTTTTTTGATATAGAATTACGTCTTACAGCGCGGTTTGTATGGGGGTCATTTTCACAAATTTTTTCAAACACATTTAGGAAGCTTAGTTGAAACTTGGTAGTATACCTACAGCCTTTAATATTCATCGTACAAAGAACAAATATATGCCAAAATATCAGTTAGAGTACGAATAAAACGAATATCTATCTTTGGATTTTGTCACTTATTTAATAAAGATACAAAACAGCAAAATCCAAGAATGCTTATGCTGTTGTTGTTGTTCGTTTGGTTCGCAATCGTACAGCTCTGCAGTAGCAATCAAAACATAGCAATCAAAATGTACATATGGGCATTTCCTAACTGGCGTTACGGAAGATTTGTACGAAGAAGTTTTGAAAAAAAGGAATAAAAATGTCTAATTTTTAAAAAGGATTTTTTATATATGCTTAGTAATTAGGTAGCACTAATTAAGTAAAAACAATGACAACAATCGACCCTAAGGATTTTAAGATATAAGCAAAAATATGTGCTGGCGTTACGTTACAAAAAACGGAAGTGATTTTAAACTTGGATTACAAAATTTGCAAAACTCTCTGAATTCGGTAAGACTTTTTGTATGAAGTGCTTGGAAATTTTCCCCATACAAATAAGGTCCACTCTAAGCTACACGTATATGTATTCTCTATTGTATTTATCTTTCTGAAAATAATAACGAACTACAAAAACAAAAATATCTAATGTGTATTTATGTATGGGCATTTCCACAGAAAAGTCTACCGTGCCCAAAAAAATTAAACCTTATTAAAAACTTACTATTTGATGATAATATCTATGAGAAGCACTTTAATTTTATTAATTTAAGCAGTTTCTACATAAATTTATTAACCATGATGATCAAATCGTCTGCACTGTTTCAAAAATTTAGTTTTTCATTTTCGTAAATGTTTAGTAAATGTTTCGTAAAGTTTTTGTTTTAGTAAAAATGGAAGGCATTGGATAAAGATTATGAAAAAATGGTTGAGGCAAGGAAAGGACAATATATTAAATTTATTTTTTTATTACTATATTACATAATTACTAAACTACCTAATTACTTAATTTCCCAATTAAAATACAATGGAAATTTGAGTAATGTAACGCCAGATAAAAAAGCCTAGTAAAAAAAACCAGAGAAAATTTTTGAATTTGATCACTTGGAAAATAAACTTACGTTTCTTTAAGCCCTTCTAAAAAAAGTTCTCAAAAACTGGTGATGCTAGAAAAAAGTAATAATAGTTTTGAAATCAACGCACTAAGATTAGTCGAAAATAATACAAATATTGCTGGGAAAATCCAAAAATAAAAATTTTGTACCCTGAGTTATTCAAGTAATTTGAGGTGAATACCCTTATTAAACTGAAAAATTTTTGAAAAAAACAAAAAATCTTAAATGCTTCCTTATTTCATGTATTAATGGCATATAATAAATGGAATATAAATGGCATATAAAAATATTAAAAAAAAATTTTTTGAATTGAGATTATGAGCTTTAGATCAAGTTAGTTTTCAAGAAAGCAACAACAACAAAAACAACTCTGTATAGAGTCAATCACTTAGCTGACTAGACAGTCTGTTTCGGAAATCGCTACATATTCCTCATCAGTAGTCTTTGAGTGATTAAGCTGTGATCAACTCACTGTTTAAACTAGCATATGAATGTGTAGACCCTCTAATTCATTCTCATGAATTGTATGGCTGCTAATCATATGACACTTCAAAGCAGTAAGCCATTTTAGATTACCGCCATCAACTCTATCAAGGGTTGCCATCAACTCTATCAAGAGTTGTTGTTGTTGTTGTTGCTTTCTTGAAAACTCACTTGATCTAAAGCTCATAATCTCAATTCATGTAATTATTCAATAGATCATAAAAACTAATTAAAAATTTTTTCTTTTATTTTTTTTTTGTGCAAACTTTAAGCCGTGTGCGCACGGTTTTAAATGCATTTGATCTTGCTAAAATTTTTCAAGAATTTTTTATCATCAATTACAACAGTTTGAGCTCTTGGGGGGGTCTTTTTAAAATAAGGTCCACACTAGTGTAGCTACAGAGCCAGTATGTATTATTACTACGCAGGTTTGAGCATGCGTTACTAAGAATGTGTTGTTGTTTGAAAATCTATTTATTTTTTAAATACCATAATAAATTCGAATTATTTCTGTTATGCATTATTTTTTTTCCATATTAAGAATATATTTTGTTAACTAAAATTCTAATTTAAAATTACTTTTAAAATATACATATACATGTTCTTTACTACAGGAAAAATAAATAATTCAAATTTTTCCGGTATTTATTTCCATTTATTGAACATAACATTGAATTACATTTAGTTTTGACCAATATAAAAAATGAACAAGAACAACAAATTTATCATGAATTTAATTGTGATCAAGTAAGTTTGAAGAAGCAACAACAACAACAAACTATTTTTTTAATAGTTTTTGTTTAGAAGATGAAATGCTTTTAAATAGTTTTGAAAAATATAAATAAAAAAACAGAATTTTTCTATACTTACGATACTATCGAAACTGTGACTTTTTTTTAATGGACTTTAGTTTTGTTTTGGTTTTTTTAGTTCGTTCTGTTTTTTTTTATTGATTTCGTTCGGTTTTTTACATTAATTGCTTATAATAACAAACCGAACGCGTTAACTTTCTTACTCTGTGCTCGTTCGTTTACTCTTAATGAAGCAAATTAAGCGACGATTAGTTAACGGCTGCGATGGTCGAATGGATAAGCATATGTACTAACCGAAAATGGTAATGGTTCAAGCCTCCGGATAATGGTAATTTTTCAATTGCCGGCAACATTACTTGGAAATTCGGCAGACATGCTCGCCTCCATACCCGCTTTTATCTTTTATCTATAGGCATGTCCTAGGATGGCATGTCTGTCAAATGAACTGCCGTAGCAGCAATGCAGCATGTATCTCATGCTATGAATGGTATGAAACACTCCCGTTATACCGCCCCAAAATCAATAAAAATGCTATATTTCAGTCGGCGTGGGTCGTATAAGGCTTTACTTAAGTAATTTAGTTTGTACGGTTACTGTCGACAACTGTACTAAAAATGGGTTTCCATGCCCCCTTTTACCGCCCACAAATCAATGAAAATATTTTATTTCAGAAGGTTTTGGTCGTATAAGACTTCAGTTTGGTAATTTAGTTTGTATGGTTAATGTCGGCAATTGTACTAGAAATGAGTTTCCATGCCCCTTTTTACCGCCCACAAATCAATGAAAGTGCTTTATTTCTGACGGTTTTGGTTATGTAAGTCTTAAATTTAGTTTGTATGGTTTCCGCCTTTTCCGCCATTAATTAATGAAAATGCTATATTTTAGGCAGGTTTTGCCGTATAAGATTGAAATTTGGTTCTTAAGTTTTTATGGTTACTGACGGCAACTGAAATAAAAATGGACGTTATCGCTATATAGCCATACCAACTTTTTGAGAAATAATTAAAATTGACTACTGGGTCGATTGAGCTAAAATTTTAGCTTAGTTTGTATGGTTACTGTCAGCAACTGTTCTAAAATTGGTTTCCATGCCCCCTTTTACCGCCCACAAACCAATGAAAAAGTTTTATTTCAACGGTTTGGGTCGTATATGCACGTTAAAGTAAAACTTTTGTAATTTAGCTCATATGCACAGCCGAAAATTTGGATCTAAATTTAAAACCTTTTTGGGTTTGGATAAATATAGAAACCCTCAAGTTTTTAAATTAAATTTTAAACACAAAATACAAAAACTTCTCGTCGGTAAATTCAAACGATATTTGCGGTCACTTTACCGTCAGTACAATTGTTGTTGCACACACGGTCGAAAATTTGGGATTAACCCATTAATGACAACGTATGATATTTCATACGCGATAAAAGCACTTTTTAAAAATTCCTCAAAAATCTTCAGCCACTGTAAAGCTTTTGCTTCCAACAGTAAGAGAAGGCCAAAAGTATGCTTTTTCCAAAAAAATTTATAAAATTGACATTAAAAGCCTTTTTGTGTACTTTTTCGCGCCAGTTCGTGCAGTATAAAAAAAAGTGAACAATGCTACTCAGGTGAGTTATTTCGTTTTATAAACCTCAAGAAAAAAAAAATATAATTAAAAAAAGTGCATTAGGTTAAGGTGGAATGCCTACGCTACGAAATAAAAATTTTCCAGTTTATAAATTTTTCTAATTTTTTTTAGATTTTTTTTTATTTCTCTACTTACCTACCTCTTATGCGTTTATAACCCCTAATGCGCTTTGCCAAACCCAAATCCTTTAGATTTTTTTTTAAGCTTCAGAGTTTTCCGTCTAATATTGAAAATTTCAAAAGTTAAACTCAACGGGTTCTGGTAGTGAGCCTTAGTGGGTTAAATTTAAAACTCTTAACTGTTTCTATATTTATCCAAACCCAAAAAGGTTTCAAATTTAAACCCAAATTTTCGACCGTGTTACTCTTGGCATGTGCACTATAAAAGGGCCTGTCCCACTTTAGTTAAACTCACTTTTCGGGGGTTCAGCTTGAAAATTGTACAATGTAAATGCTTAGATTGTTTAGCAGACATTGAGTTAAATAAAATACAATATACAGCATATAGTTACAGCATAAACAATTTTAAAGTAATTTTTTGAGTTAAAGTCAATATTTGGGACCTTTTTTAAAAATCATAAAAAATAAATACACTGACTTAACGGTACAGTTTAAACTATTTTTGCGAAGTGCTTTTATTAGATTTTCGAACAAAAATAATTTAAATGAAATATATTAATGAACAGCGGAGATATTTGCATAGAAAGATCAAACTTCGATTTTAATGACTTTTTTCTTATTCTTAGGTAACGATTTTTTATGAAAAAGTCGTTGCACTAAAAATTTCTCCAATTTTTAAGATATGTGAATGTTTTGTGTCAAACTAATAGGAATTTTCTACAATTAAATTTGCCAATATTTTTGACAGTAAAACGTATTTAAATAACTACTTTTACGTTAATTCAAAAAGGCGTAAGAGGCGAGGTCAAAACAAAGTATGTAAAAATAAAATCTATGATGCATACAATATGTGTACGAAGTTTGAGGAAAATCCGTCGAGTCGTTTAGATATGCATTAAGTTCATATTTGTACTACAGTGCCGTTAAGGATAGATTAAAATAGATAAAGCTTAAAGATTTATTGTATCTGGAAACCCCTAAATACAAATTTTCATTGTAATCATAGGAGCGGTTTAAAAGTTTTTGATGTTTTGTAAAATATTTTTACTGCATTTTTATTGATTTGTTGGCGGTGCAGATGGATGTGGCAAATTTTTTGTCAACCTAAACCATCTCATCTTCGAAACAAATCGACTGCCAAATTTTCAGATTAACTACCACGCTCATCCCATAAAAAAGGGTTGTAACCATAGTGCTTCCACGCTAATTTTTAGTACAGCTGCCGAAAGTAACCATTCGAACTGAATTACTAAATTTTAGCCTTATACGACCAGAACTGTCTGAAATATAACGTTGTCATTCATTTGTTGGTTGTAAAAAGGGGCGGAAACCCATTTTGAGTACAATTGCCAACAGTAACTATACAAACTTAATTACCAAATTTTAGTCTAATACGGCACAAACCGTCTTAAATATAGAATTTTTGCATATAGTGAGCGTGAAAAGTAGACGTGGCAAATATTATATAGCCTAGCACGATTCAATCGCTTATTACCATTATTGTCTAAGTTCAAAGGTTCAGTGGTTCTCGTGTGATTGTGGGTTCTTCGTACGTGTCACAAAGGCTTTTATATAATAGTATAGATGCACAACTCGGGAATTATAATCGTTTCTGAAAAGTGGGCGGAGTTATGGCTCGACCACGCCTATTTTTTGCCGAGTAACCATACAAACTTAATTACAAAACTTTAGTCCAATACAGCAAAATTCGTCTGAAATTTGGCATTTCAATTGATTTGTGGGCGGTAATAATTAAAACTGCTATGGACATAATTAAGACTGCTAAATCAAGGAATTGGCACCATACGATCCTGATTGGTTCTACATTCGTTGTGCGTCGATTCTGCGTCACCTGTATCACCACAGTCCCGCTGGTGTTGGCTCCATCACCAAGACCTATGGTGCTGCCCGCAAGGCATTGCAGTCTTTGGAACACGCCCGTCTAATCGAGAAGCATCCGGATGGTGGTCGCAAACTCACTCCAATTGGACAGAGTGATTTGGATCGTATCGCAAATCAAATTGTTGCCAAGCAAAGGGATGTCGCAAAGGTGACTGGACCCATGATGATTTTTTAACTTGCAGCCCAATTCTGGTTGTTAGCTTAACAAGAAATAGTTAAGGAGGTCTTGTTAAGCTGATTGTTATGTTATGTAAATATTGGTATTCTTAAAAATCACCATGCATGGTGAACTTTAAAAACTTTTTAAGCTTTTATGTTGTTAATGATTTTTAAGAATACCAACATTTACATAACATAACAATCAGCTTAACAACAGCTCCTTAACTATTTCTTGTTAAACTAACAACCAGAATAGGGCTGTAAATGTAGACCTTTGGTGACAATAAAAACTAATGTTATAGGGGGTGTGGCAACTTTCGTTTTTTATTATTCGAGATATAAACCTTGATAACAGGTTGTAAATTTGGTGGCCTATGGTGTTACCGTTACTGAGATCTTAATGGACACCAACCAGCAAGAACGATTTGTGTTTGTGTGAAAATTCCGTATCTCTGGAACCAATATAACGATTTCGTGTAAACTTAACATAAACCATCTATGAACCATACGTACCCTGAAATTCTGGTTTAAATCAGTCAACCCGTCTTTTCAGTTAGTAGCGACATCAAAATGTACACTTCTTTTTATATATAAGATTTATTGGAGCTTAAACCTTTAATATCTATTAAAAAAGAGTAGAAAATTACTAAAATTACGGACATGGGAATTTTAGTACCTTTTTTTACATTTTTCGCTCTTTAAAGTGCTCTATAAAAACCAGCCAATATTATCTTTATTTAGGCTTGAGATCCAATAAACTTTTTACCTTAAAATAAAAAAAAAATCCAAGTCAATCTATAGATCTATTTTTGAGATATCGTGGAGCCCAGTTTGAAGAACATGATCTTTCAGAAAACGCGATTTAAGATCTGGTTAACGATTTTTTTCGAGCTAATTCGTAAGCGATAACTTTTCTATGCAATCTTTTTCAGCCAAACCGCTTTGGAAACATATTCACATTGAAAGCAATCGAAAACTTAAAAAAAAGAATTGATATTTTTAATCGAGTTTCATGAGAGCCTTCCCTTCAGATAGCATACAAAAATATTTGGGCAATTCACAGTTCATTGTAATATATTAATATACAAATATTTTAATATAAATATTTTTGACAACTGTAAGCACAACTTAAGTGGAAAGTATTAATTTGTTGTTTCAAAACAGCTGATTTAAATTAAAGCTGACTCAATTATATGAGAGAAATAATAGATTCAATTTAATATTCAGTTTTATTTGCTACAGCCACCTTGCGTTGCGTTTCGAATGTTTTTTTAATTTAAAACAAAACGATCAACTCGTGGTCACTCGGCGTACTCCTATCAAGCTCATATCATGTTGGTTTTTATTCCAAACGTCACTTTTTTAACTAATCACAGTTTTCATTTTCGAAATATTAAATTTTTCATACAAATCTATCATAACTAAATAACAAATTCATCTTGATTCTGTACTAAGTGCTGTAAATCGATTGCAGCAACTATGATGATAGCCTTAATCATTGTTAACCGATGGCAAATGCACATCATTGTAACTCAAATAGAAGTTCTTGTAAATTTTCTATATATTTTTGCATGTTAAATAATTTTTTCTTTAAATAATTTTATTTCACTGTTTTTTTGGAAACATAAATAGTGCCCGGTATAATCGGCCGATTTTTTAACCTCCGGCTTCGGCCTAAAGAAAGTTAATGTTGGCCGAATGTTTTTGTTTTATAATGCAAATCTTTGCAATGTGAATATATCCCATTATTGGCATTCCTCTAACTTTTAAATATTAACAAAATGGCTTACTTTTAAAAAAATTATTTACTTTCAATTAATTTTAATAAAAGTACTGTTTTTGGACAAAAATTTGTAAAAACTACTGAAATTATCGCGGCAATAGTACGCGTAAAGTACTTAATTCAGTACTTTGGTAACAACATTTAAATGTATTTAATCGAACACTAGCATTTTTACTCGTTAAGCTGGATTCACTAATAACCTTCAGCATGTTTTTGTGTGATATAAAATAATGTTAATCAAGTTGAGAGCGTGCAGCAAGTTTTCTCTCTGAGCGGAAACTTCATATAAAAAAACTTGCAAAACATGCTGAAGGTGATCAGTAAATCCAGCTTTACGGAGCAACTTCTCTATTTTGGTTGAAATTTGTTACAAAAAGAATTAAAAGTCAAAACATATAATTATTCTTTTGTAATGTATGTACTTTTGAAAACTATCGAACACAAATTAATGTAGCTGCGATCTACTAAATCATAAAAATATTTGCAAAAACTTAAAAAATAATATCAAATATGATGCTGTGGTGAAGTAGGGTCTTAACCAGACCTGGTATGTAATTGATTACTTTCGTAATTGATTACATATAAATTACAATTTCAATTACAAACTACAATCGTAATCTTAAAAACATTAACATTACGATTACTGTAATCATAATCGAAATATTTTAATTATTATTACAGTAATCGTTAATATTAATTAAAAATTACAATTACTGTAGTCGTAATCAAAAAATTTGTTTATTACGATTATAGTAATTGTAAAACAGCAGAATTATAATTACGATTACTGTAATCATTCTTTTTGTAATTGAATTACTGCATACATCTTTATTTTTCATGATGCAATTCACAAAGATCATTTCTAGAATCTTTGTTTGTGCTGGGGCCCTGCTGGAATAATGAATAGTCAGTTCACGACAGCACGCTCTTTCTGATTTTTTATTCGAAAAATTAGTCTTATATAAGGCAAATGTTGATTTTTAATATTTCAGAATTAATTGATTTTTCTCTCGTATCAATTTATACAATCCTTATTATTGAGTTCGTTTTTATTTATATCAGTGACAAAAACGTACTATTCAAAACCAAAGTTTCGGAATAAAATTGCAATGTATTTGCTTTTTAGTAAGAAGAAAAATTAGGCAACATGTAAATTACATGACTTTCACGTAAACATTTTTTTTTTAAACACCATTATTTGTCATATAACTTACATAGTAAGTAGTTAAATTACAAAAAACATGACTACGATTACAGTAATTTTACATATCATTTTCATTGATAACGATTACTGTAATTGTAATCAATACATTTTTCTATTACAATTACAGTAATCGTAATTTGCATGTATACCGATTACAGTAATCGTAATAATACTTTTTTACATTACAATTACAGTAACCGTAATCTTTAAAAATTAACGATTACGTTGGAAATTTATATTAATCGCAAAATACCCAGCTCTAGTTTTAACGCTAAAGTAATTGGTTTTTTTTTAAAATTCACTTTTTTTCCAGTTAAATCTTATTTTAAACTTTAAGTCTAAATCGGGTCATTCAAATGTTGATCTACAGAAAGGTATTCTTTTAACTTATTTATTTATTTTTTTGCTATTTTTATCTTATTTTATCTAATTTTTGTCCCTATGCACAGTCTTACGTGAAAAAATTTAAATGATCGCTTGTATCATGTAAGAGCGGTTACTAATGAGTTAACATAATTTATAGATGTATGCCAATATGGTATCTTAGTTAATATACTTAAGAACCTCTCGACAAAGAATCGCTTTTCCGTTGGTATTCAGTTTCAGTTCCATCAAGAAATTTCATTGAAAAATCTTAAAAACAACACTACAAATTGATGCAATAAAGTGTAAAAAATAAACAAATAAATGAATCAAAAATTTGTTTATCAAATAAAAAACAATAATTTAATGTTTATTGATATTAAAAAATTAGCAATTTATTTCTCATTCAAAACACGTAAAAAATACAATAGGGTTATTCACAATGACTTGGGTAGTTGGGTATCAGTACATTGAGTACTTTTGATTATTGTGATCACCTTAAATTGCAATTGAGTACTTTGTAAAATAGTTTTGGGCTGTGCTGCATGTTTGTTTGATCTCCCCGGCTGATGAAGCTGACGAAAGATGAGTGACAGCTGGAAGAGGGTTTCCACCAAATCATTTTTTCATTTTATGTGCGAAAACGTTTCCTGTGACAGACCGGCTTGTAAGTAAAATAAGAATTTTCGTGCCAATCGGAAAAAAATGTTTAATATTTTGTATATCTGAACTGGCATAACTGTAGTGCGACTACGCCTATTTTTGGTTCAGTTTCCCAAAGTAACTTTATGCACTAATTTACCAAATTTAAGTCTAATACAGCCAAAACTGTCTAAAATGTAGCATTTTTATCTCCCAGCATTTTGTAGGCAAAATTTTCCTAAACTATATCGACTGCCAAAATTTTAGCGCAATCGGCCCAGTAGTCAATTTTAATGAATTATGAGAAAGTGGGCGTTGCTATAGAGTAACCACGCCCATTTTTAGTACTGTTTCTGGTTGTAATCATACAAACTGAAGTGCCAAATTTAAGTCTATACGACCAAAATCGTCTTAAATAAAGTATTTGTATTGATTTTACCTGGGCAGTAAAAGATGACGATCAAAACCGTACGAAATATGGCATTTTTATTGATTTGTGGGCGGTAAAAGGGGGTGTGGCTTTTTTTATTAAGCAAGATATTAACTTTTTTAACCGAGATATTAACAGATATTGCAAAGTTGGTTGCCTTAAGTGTTACCGTTTCTGAGATCTTAATAGACACTGTACGAATGATTTTATATATATAGAAGAGCTGTAAAAGTAGGCGTGGCAAAATTTATATATCTTTTGTCCACCACTTGCTCTAATAGCAAATATAAACCAAGTTTCATTATAAAAACATTCACAACTCAGGAATTATAATTTCTGAAAAGTAGGCGTAGTTATATTTCGACCACGCCCATTTTTTGTTGAATTTTCGATAGTAGCTATACGAACTAAATTACAAAAATTTAGTCCAATACAGCCGAATTTGTCTAAAATATAGCGTTTTTATTAACTTGTGGGCGGAAATAGGGGTTGTGGCAATATTTTTGTGTATTATTCGAGATATAAGCCTTGACAACAAATATTGTAAATTTGATGCAAGCCCTTAGGTCAATTATTGCCTGTAACACATGAAAAAGTACTCAATTTGGCAAGGAAACAATCTATCCAAACAAGTCAGGGGGTCAGCTAGAGTAGATTGGAAGATGGATACTTGGGTAGAATGGCACTTTACAAAAACAAAATTTACGGCATTTGCGAATCTACCCAACTACCCAAGTCAAATATCCCTAATGTTTAAAAATTTTCTAGCTGTAGTCGAATAATATTTTTTTCATATCCACCGATAAACCCTGATCGGTTGAAATAAATTTACCTAGTGCACCTACTTATATAAAAAAATATTATTATCGAATCGAGTGATTCTTGGTATTACAAAAAAAAAGAGATATAAAAATAAGTGATATAAGTATTTACATATAACCGAAGTAAAAAGTTTTATATGTGCGACAGACATAGACAAGAAATTCTAAATAAAGCAACTCGAATAGCAAATGTAGTAATCAGATTACTTAATCGTTTCCTTATCTAACACCCTCGTACAACACACATTTCATCTAATTTGACCGCTCAATTTTATACACACACCGGAAACAAAAAAAACATGCATTTTTGAAAAAATAGACAAATTTTTTATACGATTTCCGTCGAATCTTATGAAAGCTTTTTGGTGTAACAGTTATAGAAAAAGTCAAATTGCTGAATCACTCGTTGCCTCATTGCTGCTTGTTGTCTCTTTTGTACACTCGATGTTTCCACACCAAAAAGAAAAATTAAACAAAAAAAAAATACAAAAAATTTAATATACACATATATATAATAAAAAACCAAATTGTTAGCTTATTGCGTTTGTTAAAAAAAAAAATAAAAAACAAAAGAGTTCAATACTGTAGAATGAAGCGTAGAAATGAAAAAAAAAATTATATGTAAAATTTACAAAAGAGTTTCTTCTTAAAAGCTGCTCTTAAATTACTTTATTTTTGTCTTAGTAACTTTATTTATATTAAACTTTTCACACACTTTTCACCAACACACACATACTCTGTAAACTACACTCAATACACATTCACACTCAAACATTTTACAAAATTTGTAAAACTTATAGATAATAATAAAAATGAGATTTCTTAAAAAAGTCAAATTCTTACCTAAATAAAAGAAACCTTTTTTCACTTGTGGTGCTATACTTACTGTAGGAGAGGGAGACAGCGCATCATACAGCCTGTTCGCTCGCTCTTTTGTAACTCTTTACAATTTTTTTCTAGTGTATAAGTCATTAAATGTTGAAGTTGAGAGAAAATACTTATCCAACTTTAGTATTAACACGTAGAAATGTTGAAAAATAATAAAAAAAATATTATATTCAGATATACTGGCATAAGCTATGTATTGAGAAACTTTTTGAGAAAAGTTTTTGAATTTTTTGTGTAACCGAGTTACAATCCTTGTATACAGGGCGTGACAAACGTTGAATCGTACAGCTCCGATGTTTGTGAGTTTACAGTATTTTATAAGCATTTCTTTAAGAACTATGTTATTAACATAAAAAAATAATATATTAAAAACAAATTCAACAAGAAAAAACCAAAATGAATAATTTTGCGTGGCATTTTTTGAAAAATGCTGTTTCTCTGCATTTTTGTAAAGGCGCACAACTCACACCACCAACCAATCACCAACTCAGTTCTCTATTTAAAACTATTTCGCGAATTAATTTTAGTATATCTAATGTTAAGAAGTATTACACTGTAATTTAATTTAAGACTTATTTGCGTCTCTAAAATAACAATAAATTGTACTCAAATCTTAAGCAAAAACAAAAGCAAACTATCTCTTGTACCGTGATTATAATGCGCATTACTTAAGTACATACACTTAAGTGAACAAAAACTTTCATATTCTAAAATGCAATTAATACATATTGAAAAATAAGAGTTTTAATAAGAAACCTCCAAAGGGAAAAGAATTAAAAAAAAATTATCAATAATAATAAATCTCTGCTGATTACTTTCGAAACTATGTTCGAATGTGTTTTATTTAAGCTTGCTTTAAATCATTTTTATTCTCGAACTATTGAAATTTCAGATAAGTGCTCTAAAGACTATAATGTTACTTATTGTGCGAAGTGTTATAAGGCCAAATTTGGCTCTAAGTGTTTGGCTTATTTCTACTTGAAAAGGAAATAAAGCTAAACAAAAGCAATCAACGATATGGATTTATATTTGAAATGGAATAATTAGATACGCAAACAAATTTTTTTTCAAAAAAGTAGTTCTGTCTCCTTTAGATGTTATTTAGGGCTGTTCGAAGGAATGTGTGATTTCATGAGTTTTACATGTACAATTGAAAATCAATCACAAAAACATTAATCATTAGGCTATTAATTAAAAAAAAACAACACGCACTGATAACAGCGTTGCCAATATGTGGAAATTTTACCAAGACTGGTAAATTTTTTTTCGATGTGAAAACGTGATATTTAATTCCATTTTGGTAAATTTTTTAATTTTCGAAACAAAGCAAATTTTTTTTAAATGTTCCCCCTCTCTAAGATACACGGTTTTGTGTTACCTGCAGAAACGTATTAAAGTTATCTGCCTTTTTCAATGTTATCGAACTTGTTTTCTACGAAAAAAATAACCCTGCCCTAGCCCAATGGAAATTACTACGATTTTCTTAATTTGGCCTAAAAAGCGACATGGTTTTTTTTTGGCAACTTTTGGGACAAAGTTGCTCCTTTCAAAAATGACATGGAAGAAATCTGTTGTATATAACTAATAAATTTTGTTAAAAATTCAATGACACACTCACAGTTCAGCCGCTGTTGAAAGAAAATTAGATTCCTTTAAAGAAAATTGTTAAACTAGAAATTTAAAATGTTTCGCTTATCACTTTTGTGCGCTTAAGGGAAGGTTCTCCTGGATTTTTTTGAAAAAATCCATTTTTTTTACATAAAATGAAAGTTACATATATGTAGAATGTTTGTGCCAAGGGATATTTCAATACGACGCGTATTTCTCGAGCTAGAGCGTGTCAAACGTACCCATGTCACGCGCGCGTACCAACTTTCTAAAAACTTTAAACGCGTTTTTCTCGGAACCATGTTTTCTAATCTAACGGACAGCACAGGGCTTGTTCTATTGATCCGATTTCCTTCATTCAAAGAATGTTTGAAAGTATATACTTTTTTGTACGCCTGGAACCTAACATTGGCATAAAAAATTGTTTATTTATAATTTTTAAACGAGATCTAATTAAAAAAAAAGCAAAAAATTTCAATTTTTTTTTAAAAGTCCATAAAATTGGTTTTTTTACCAAACTTAATTGAAGTTAGGTTCCAGGCATATGAAATGTTATCAATTTTAATAAATTTTATACATTTCTCATTTCAGTTCACTACCTGAGGCCCCACACTGTCCGCGGGAGGTCGATGTTTTGCGCGCAGAGGTCGACGAGATCCGCCATTTTGAATTTTTCAAATATCTTTTTTTTTTTACTCGTCAATAAACCACGAATCAAAGTTCAAAAGCATAAGTTCGTATGTCTTTTCATTTTCCCACAAACATTCTCAAATTTTGCTTGTTTTTCGGCCAAATCCAAAAAAATCCAGGAGAACCCTCCCTTAACCATCGATATAAAGTGGGTGGCCAAATTAATAGGGAGAACCTTTAAAATTTTAATATATTGCATTAATAATAATTAATCAAAAAATGACACAAAAGTTAGTTTTGTTGTGACTAACTAAAATAATAAAAATTCAAAATTGCGTTTTTAACTACCTTTCATTTAGTTTAAATTAATTTTCGTTATAAAGTCACAATATTGCATTAGTATAATAAATTAAATTTATTGCATTAGTATAATAAATTAAATTTATTGCATTAGTATAATAAATTAAATTTATTCAAATTCTGATATTTTAAGCACTCAGAAAATGAGTAAGATTTATGGATTTTTAACGAGCAAGAGATAGATATTGGTATACATTTTTCACATAAATTATTCTTGAAGCTTGACCCTTCTATAAAGTTCATAAAAACGTTTTGAAGAAAATGAAGTTTGTCAAAAAAATGGCAAGTAGCGTTGTTTTTTTATGACAGAAAAGATTTAAAATTTTTGTTGGACTGGAAAAACTTTTGCTAATAAATGCAACTAGTAAGCCCGTGTGGCGTTAAAACACCAAAATCTAACATACCTAGATTTTATTTTAAGCTATTGAATAGATTTTCAACTGATCAGAATTTAAATGAAATTAATTTTGGCCTTTTTGCAATATACAATATATAGAAATATATTGCACGCGCAACGACGATATAATGTTAGCATATTTAATTTCATGCCCATATTTATTTTAAATATACAGGAGTAAGAATATTTCTTGATTTCCAGTTAAAAATGCTTGAACAAAAATGTTTCATTACCAGTTTCCAATTTCGTATTAAATTTTTGTGTAAATTTTTAAAAATAAAATAATTTTCCGACTAACATGTTGCAACAGTTCAGAAATCTTCTTTCAACTGTAAGAAATCATTCCAGTATCACTTTGATATTGAATATATTAATTCATAGTTAAGACTGTGAAATTATAAAAGATTATTCGTTAGTATAACAGTTTCATAGCTATTTGCCGATAGGTGGCGCTAAATACCTCACATATTTTTAGGCATATGCTGAAATTAAGAAGAGAAAAAGCAACATAACAACAATTATATGCAAACTTTAACTCACTACAACTTAAAAAACATGAATTTTGAAGAAATGAAAAGTCCAGTTTGCACATCTACAGGTCTAAACCTACCAAACCATACTAAATTTATTTAGATTGGACTTGAACTTAAAAAGCCTTTCGCCGGACAAAATTTGCGTTTGCGTAATATATATAAAGATGTCATATGAATGCTAGTTAAAAATGCAATTTTGCATGTTGTGATATTGAGAATATTGAAAAGTCAGTTTTATACATCTGCATCGCCTAACAAATTTATTGAGTCATTCGACGGCTACGACGGCGGTAAGTGTATTCAATGTAATTTAGAGATTACCAGAGATTATTTAGAGATGCAGAACTTTTCTTTTTGTTAAAGGTTTTTATTGCATCGTTAAGCTACCAGAAAATTTAAATCGATATTTAAGCTTCTATTGCATGTACTCATAAGTAAGCAACAAATCTTATATATTTAAATTCTTGTAATAAATATAATACAATTTTTTATTCTTATTTCAGTTTATTTCCTAGTGATCCGAAAATACTAAAACTGAAAAGTTATCTACTAACTTCCATTATTCCAATATTATAAAAAAATTAAATATTGGTTTAGTATCACGCTAATTTTTTTTATTTACTTCACAGATTTTTTTTTTTTTATGAAATCGTAAAAAGTGGGATATTAAAAAATTATTTCGAGCATATTTTGATATAAAATTTTATTTTTTAATAAGTTTTTTACGACGTTTTTTAATACGACGTTTTTTAAGCAAATTTCGTGGATTTGTTTGCTAAAACCGTAGTGAATACACGCATTTGTTTGCCTGCTGTGAGCATTCGTAAAAACCAACAACTTTTGAATTTTTTGAGAGTGCAATAAATTGAAGTGAATTAATTTAAAAAGAAGTGTTATGCATTTTATTTATATGCAGTATTTTCATTGTATTTTGTGATGAAACATACATTTCTGGCAAAATATGTTCACCATACTATTCGGCAGTCACTTTCGAATATGGCTACTTTTCCCAGTTGTGGGACACCTTATGTAACTGGATGTGGGACACCTTGTTTTTTTGCATTTAATGTATGCATTTGACTTACAAGCTGTCAAATATCGTTTTTTTGTCAGCACATCATATTTAAATTGTGTTTTCTCGCATTTTTACGCATTTTGTTAACCGCAGAAAAGTCAGCCGAATTGTATTTTAATACGCTTTTTCAAGGCATTAAGAATCATTTATTCGAGAAAAATTAGAGTGACTGCTCGAACCTACGAACAAACGCCTGATAAGCGGTAGGCAACGCGACTCTCCAAACAGTCAGCCAAGCTTACTAAGCCGAAGAAGTCTTTACCATCTGATTATGATGTAGATTTTCTGCATCATTTGTTTGAACCTTCTGCCACCGAAATTGACTGGAGCAAACTCAATCAAATGAAATTAATGCACACTAGATGGGTTTTGGTCTCCAAACATTTTCTTAACATATTCCATAACCTCCCTGCAAGGCCAGATTCTGAATCCTGAGAGTAATATAAGCACATATCGCGAAACAAAGTCCAGAAAATTCGCAAACTGCATCCAAATAGCTACAAAACGTTTATTTAAAGATGTATAAAATGTTGATGTTTCAAATTGAGTTTCCTATTAACATTTAAGTCATACAAAAACTTTTGACCATAACATATTCTAATGTAAAATCGTTCCCCCAATTCGAATACGATATCAGAATTTGAATAAAATTAGTCCTAGACTCTACATTAGCCTACTTTTTTAAAAACTTCTTCATTTTTTTTTTCAATTCTAAAATAAAAGCTAAAATACGACGTTTTATAAGCAAATTTCGTGGATTTGTTTGCTAAAACCGTAGTGAATACACGCATTTGTTTGCCTGCTGTGAGCATTCGTAAAAACCAACAACTTTTGAATTTTTTGAGAGTGCAATAAATTGAAGTGAATTAATTTAAAAAGAAGTGTTATGCATAATATTTATATGCAGTATTTTCATTGTATTTTGTGATGAAACATACATTTCTGGCAAAATATGTTCACCATACTATTCGGCAGTCACTTTCGAATATGGCTACTTTTCCCAGTTGTGGGACACCTTATGTAACTGGATGTGGGACACCTTGTTTTTTTGCATTTAATGTATGCATTTGACTTACTAGCTGTCAAATATCGTTTTTTTGTCAGCACATCATATTTAAATTGTGTTTTCTCGCATTTTTACGCATTTTGTTAACCGCAGAAAAGTCAGCCGAATTGTATTTTAATACGCTTTTTCAAGGCATTAAGAATCATTTATTCGAGAAAAATTAGAGTGACTGCTCGAACCTACGAACAAACGCCTGATAAGCGGTAGGCAACGCGACTCTCCAAACAGTCAGCCAAGCTCACTAAGCCGAAGAAGTCTTTACCATCTGATTATGATGTAGATTTTCTGCATCATCTGTTTGAACCTTCTGCCACCGAAATTGACTGGAGCAAACTCAATCAAATGAAATTAATGCACACTAGATGGGTTTTGGTCTCCAAACATTTTCTTAACATATTCCATAACCTCCCTGCAAGGCCAGATTCTGAATCCTGAGAGTAATATAAGCACATATCGCGAAACAAAGTCCAGAAAATTCGCAAACTGCATCCAAATAGCTACAAAACGTTAATTTAAAGATGTATAAAATGTTGATGTTTCAAATTGAGTTTCCTATTAACATTTAAGTCATACAAAAACTTTTGACCATAACATATTCTAATGTAAAATCGTTCCCCCAATTCGAATACGATATCAGAATTTGAATAAAATTAGTCCTAGACTCTACATTAGCCTACTTTTTTAAAAACTTCACTTTTTTTTTCAAAAATTCATTTTTTTCTAAAATAAAAGCTTTGCCCTCGCCTAGATAGCTGCAACTTTACCAAATTTAAATCGGGTATCTGGAATTGCTATTAAAAATGGCGAACTCTATATGGCAGCTATATAAACATTGTTGGATCTGCACGAAACTTGGAATAAGGGGTTCATTGAACAATTTATAAACTTTTTACAAGGGCAAAATATTTAATTATAACTAGGCAAAACGCTCAAATTTAAAAATCTTTTTAAATCCTTTGGTAAATTATAATCCATACTCACCTCCTCATAGATATCAGTTAGTTTTTTTCTTAGGAGTTTTCGAAAACCAGCTCTAAGCAGGCATATTTAACAAATTTTTGGGTACAATTTTACTTGCTTAAACTGTGAATAAAATAATTTCCTTAAATTATAAAAAAAAACACAATTTGAAAAAACATCTGTGTTACTCTTAACATTCCCAATTTCCTCTATATTTTATCTATAATATTCAACAAAGCCTTCTTTGGGTTTAAAGAAGTTCTGTGATGATACTACAAAAAATACGCAACAAATTTTATTTTTTAATTTATTTTATTTTATTTTATATATGTATATTTATTTAATATTTTATATTATATGACCGTTATTTTGCATTTCATTAGAGTGTTTAAATATATATATATTTTTTTTTGTTTTGGTAAACATTACTTAATAATAACGGCAATTAAAATAATCAATATAATAATTGTAGAATTATTCATAATAATTATAGATCAATTCAATTTATTTACATAAGTGTATTTATTTCATTGTGTTGATGTTATTGGGACATATTTATTATTATTCAGTATACATTATTGCATTTGTAACACTGACTAATAAACACATACTTTTTCGTCATATTGACTATTTAACTATTCAAATGATTTTCAATTTGATTAATATTTTTTTAAACAAGTCAATTAAGTTGCATACAATTAAATAAAGTTTATATATAAATAATTCACAGATTTGTTAAGGGTAAGAAAATTAGTAGATTTTTAAATATATTATATAAATATAGGTAATTTTTTTTTGAAAAATACTCACATAGAAACAGGAGAAGCAAAAATGCAATTTTAATCAAGTCAAAAACAGAATGAAGTAGCTGGTAGCATTGCTAAGGACTATAAATTGAATTTGTAGATGAAGTAGGGTTTTTTTCTATGCAAAAATACAAGTAAACAGAACGTCAGATAGATAATATTTTGAAGATCTATTGTCTTGACAGTTTTTAATACTATCACAATGTTTCTTAGATTTTATTTTTTTCGATGAAATCGAATAGTACGTTAATTCTAAATTTTGCATGCTGAATACATATAAATAACTAACTCAAGCTTTGCTGTTCAGTGTAAAGGAACTAAGGAACTAATCTGCTAGGCTTTCTCTTTAGCGATTTTTAGTGAAAAGAGTTTAGAGATATTATTCAATTTTCCTTTTTAAACTCTACTCAAAATTCTTGAAAAATCATTACATTTTAAGTCTACTTAAAACTAGTACAAACCAAAAAAAAAAGCTCTCAGGTTTCAATTAATGATTTCTAAAAGTAAAGTTCCATGGGGGAAAATGCTTTCTGATAGTGTATAAATAAGAAGATTATTGAGCAATATTTAGGCACGATCAAAACGTGAATATATTGCGGACTCTAGACTATCATAAAACTCGTCCTCTTCATAATCATCGCCTTCGCCGACATCTACTTCAATTTTCACTTGTCGCTTATTAGCAAAATTATCATCAATTAAATAATGATGACCATAATTATGGTTAAACAGTTTAATTTTGCTATCGGCTAGTGGCAGCATTTCCTCACACTTATCATCATCATTATCTTCTTCTTCATTTTCATCATCATCTACATCATACTCGATAAGAGTCGATAAAAAGGATATTTCATTATCCTTAATATTATGCCGCATACGATGAACAGGAAATTGAGCTGCATCGGATTTTATTTGAAATGGATTGCATATCGTCCATACCTGGCTAACCTCCTCCCCTCCGTCAATAGTTGAGCTGCCGGCTTTGATGGCATTTTTAAGGTAATCGCATTCATCAATATCCTGTTTGAATTCATCGCTTAGTTGCTGCTGTTGTTGCTCAATTGAATTACTAAAGCCGTAATCGAAGGTAACGAGCAGTTTATTGCTACTACCCTCCAACCCCTTCTCCTGCTTCTTATCTTCCTGCACCGAATTGTAGTAGTCATAGAAGCTGTGGCGGCTGTGGTCGTCGTCATAATCATCATCCTTGACATCATGCGAAATATTAATTAAGCGCCCGTTGTAAATATAACAGTCGTTGATATTGTTTTGGTTGTTGTTGTTGTTGTGGTTATTTAAGTTGTTGTTTTTTTTGTGATTTTGATCATCAGAATATTGGCATTGATTATGTTGCACAAAAGGACTTGGGTCATCATGTAAGGCACCAATTGGCTGTTTATTGAATTGATGTTGTTGTTGTTGTTTTTGGTGTTGTTGTTTCTCTATTTCTTGCTGCTTTGTTTGATATTCTATTTGGTTGCGTCGTAGTTTTGTTATAAAATCCTGTTGAAGTTTATTACACCTGTCATCAGACCTCAGATCATTTTGATTTAAGTCATTGTTGTTTTTGTTGTTGGTATGTTCGGTGTTAATCGGATTACCAGTTATTTTCTGCCATTTGTTTTTGTAAGCGTTGCCACATGAGACAACATTGTTATATTTAGCAAAATTGCTGTTTTTATTATTAAAAAATGTCAATTTCTGCCAAAGATATGAAGAGATAAAAAAAAAAGAATTAACAATTAAGTAACAAATTAATTCAATATGACTTACAAAAATACAAAACTAAGAAAATATTACAATTGAAAGGAAGTAACACAAGCATATTGTAGAAATAATGTATATAATTAAAAATATGAAATTTACATTTTAAGAGAACCTTTCACCTTCTTACAAAAAAAAGAACACAGAAGTTAGCACAGTTTCTCTGATATATTTTTGTTATTTGTTTTTATATTTTGTACAAGTTGAACATACCTCTAAGAATAGGCTGAAGCGATGTGTATATATAAATTTATTTTAAGACCTATATCAAGAAATTCAATCTAAAACGATATACATATTCAAAAATAAATATTTAAAATAAATTTGACGATGCTAATATAACACAATGCAACACGACTCGGGGATCGCAAAAAATTCCGAAAAATTCAGAAAGTATACCCCAATTAGAGGTGATTTGCCAAAGGATTTTTAAAAGTTAGCCACTGTTTTTTTAATAATTTTTTAAGGTTTGGTGGATTTAGGATGGCTATCCTAAGATTTCTTCGATTTTTCATATGCACATAACTTGCAAACGGCGCAATATTTCTTCGGATTGAATGTAGAGAAATGTTTGCCACAGAATCGTTCTGAACATTATGGGGCACAAAAACCACCTTTCCATTGCTTAGTGGGATGATATGTAAGAAAAAGTGTTATTTTCCAACAAAGTTTTTACAAGATTTTGTATCATAGTTCGAAAACTATGAATAATATCTCTTTACTTTCTTCCTCGAAAATGTAGTTTAAGTAATGCACATTTCGATATGTAAGACATCGCATACAGTTGGGTATTACCAGAATTCAGAACCAGAACCGAGGCTCAGAATGCTAATACATTCGATGTTTTAAAGCATATACTCCCTAAATTAAGTGATCAAAAATTGATGGCAGGTATTTATAATACGAAAATAAAATATTAGCTTCACCTGATACACATATTAAAAAGTTGTTTCTTCTTAATTGAAGGGTTCTCAATGGACCCGATATCAGAAAGCTAAATGCAAGTGAAGAATTTTAAGACGTGCTTTTTTCTGACGAAAAGATTGCCTGGGATTGCCGAAAAACCACCGCGTTGATTGTTATGAGGTCCTCATTCAAAACATGTTTAAATCATTTGATAAAATAGGAATCGCCATGTCCCTTAAGATCCACTTCTACAGGGTGTTTTTTTAGCTGCATGAGAGAACTTGCATGAGAACCTGCATGAGAAATAATAATACAAGACAGAAATATTGTCGGAAAGAATATTTTATTATTATAATCTGGTAAATAATTTCACGGCATTTGTTTCTTAAATTTGATTTTCGGCATATGTTCGCCGCGGCTATGAGTTACATAGTCCATTCGATCAGTCATTTTTTCACTACTTTTTCCAATAAATCTGGCCGTATGGCGTCAATGGTGGCTTGAGTATTGGCTTTCAATGCTTCAAGAGTTGCTGGATTGTCGGCATAAACCAATGACTTAACATAGCTCCATAAAATGTAATCGAGAGGCGTTAAGTCGCACAAACGAGGAGGCCAGTTAACAAGATAACTTTTGGAAATAAAGTTGTCACCAAATTGATTTTGCAATAAATTGGTGGTTAAGCGCGCTGTATGGCAAGTCGCACCATCTTATTGGAAAGAAATGTCGTCGATGTTTAACTGATTAATTTTTGGAAACAAAAAATCAGTCAGCATGGCTCGATAGCGCTCGCCATTCACCGTAACGACAACTCCTTCCTCCTTTCGAAAGTAATAAGGGCCGATGATGTCGCCAGCATGTAAGCCGCACCAAACAGTCAGGTGATTCGGTAATGGCTTAAGAATTATCTTCGCTCCATATATGGCAATTTTCTTATTTAAGAAGCCATTTAACCAGAAATGAGCTTCATCACTCAATTTTTTTTTCAAAGTGAATTTCTACCATTTGTAAGCGTTGCTCTGGCGTTAAACGATTCATGATTAATTGCTAAGCCTTGCTGAACAAAAATGTCAACACAGTTTGGCATTCCCAACGGTAAAACATAGACAACAACCATCAAATCTTCTCATGCAGCCTTTACATCACCACTGAGTCAGATAAACATGGTGAAAGGTTTCACCAAATCATAATTTCCATGGAGACTAGGTTGAAAAAAAAAAATATATTCAATGTTTAGTGAAACTTGTTGGTTCTTAAAACAAAACAATATTATAAAAGCTGCATAAGCTTCGAAAATCAAAATAAAACGGAATGGGAAGAACCATTTTATCTTTTGATGACTCAGATGACTATAATGATGAATCCGAACCAACCTGTAAAAAAAGTATGTCTAAATAAGTTAAAAATTATGTGAAAAATAACGATTTACAAAATTTGGAATAAATTTTTGGCATAACATTAACTAAATTTTGGCATTACATTAACTAAAGTAATGACACAAAATCTTGTAAAAATTTGGTTGAAAAATAACACTTTTTTACATTCATCTCATTACGCCATTTCAAGCCATGAAAAGATGGTTTTTATGCCAGATAATATTCAAGGCGATTCTTTGACAAACATTTCTTCCGAAGAAAGTATATTTAAATATTGAGCCGTTTGCAAGATATGCGGATATAACCACATATGAAAAATCGAAAAAATCTTAGGGTCGCCATCCTAAATCATCCAAAATTAAAAAGCGTATTAAAAAACACAGAGGCCAACATTCCGAAACCCTTTGGCAAATCGTCTCTATTTGAGATATGCTTTCACCTTGGTTTGTAATTTTCTGCGATCCCCGTGATGACCCTTAAATAGCGTCAAAGTGCGTACTCATCATAGTGTCCCAGCAGTGAACGAAAATTAACATTACGCTATTTTAGTTCATGTATCTATGTGTTTGTGTAGTTGGGAAGCCTGCCACTATGCGGAGAAGCGCGAACTTCGCCGATACTTCAGGCGAAATATTATACCATAACCATAATTTGCGCGCACGCTTTTGTTGAAGACGCTTTCTACACGAGCCTGGAGGACGTGTTCGACCGCTTTCTGGCTCGCACTTTGATATACCGCATCGCGAAACATATTAGTAAGTACCGCCATATTTAACACTTTAACATATACACCCAAAAATCTGGTTAATTTTAACTGAATTTCAGGCTAAAATTTGCCAACATGAATCATCAGGTAAGATTAACGCATGCCATTTGTTACATGTCAATTTGACCAGTTTTTGTGGTTTAATGAAACTGACAAATGTGGTTATCTCAATCGTATTTTAGCCAGTATTTCTGGTTTAATCGAATTGAATCAAGTTTATTCAACTAAATGCTAGGTTTACATGTTTTTACATGTTCAAATAGATAAAATTGAAACTTAAAGACATGTTCATTTCACCTACCTTATCCCGAGGTACCCTTTTTTACAAATTCTGCATCACTAGAGCAGAATTTGACATCTAGCAGGTTGTTTTTTTTTTCCTTTCCGCTGTTAGCCTACAATATTTTTCCGCTTTTTTCTACATGTAATTCTGTAAACCAGATCCGTCCGGTGAAAGTAACTTGGATCAGGTTAATACGATGTAGTTGACTCTCCTAACCAAATTTTTCAGATAAAAATAACATCGATCCAATATATATAACCTCGAGAAATATATTTTTACGTTTTTGATAGGCATTTATGTAATTCAATCAACCATTTTTGTAATTCAATAACTTTTTTTTTTAAGCTGCATAATAAAGAAGCGTTGCGTCTGGCAATACTGAACTGTGATAAATTTTCTTACTGAGAGCAAGATTGTTAGGTTAGGTTAGGTTTATGTAGCGGGAGGTATTTACATCGTCCAACCAAATGAGACCAAATGGGTCCGTTGTGATTCCACAGAATGAAAGAAGGGATTAATCAAGTGCAACTTTTGTAAAGGATGTTCTTAATGTGAAAGAAAGCTGCAGAAACATGTGATATTGTATTTGAAGCAAGTGTTATGCCTTGACCTCAGTCAAATCAAGTTACTAAGCGTTCCTATCCACAAACTTTTCTACCACCACCAACTAAAACTTTTCGTCATAAATTTATGTGTTTTAAAGTTCTTTGAATAAAAATAAGGAAAGAAAGGTTAAAGCGTAGGACCACGGCTCGTCCATAATTAAAGCCCAAGACCCATGGGTGACAGTCAAGCGCGCTACCACAAGACTCTCGAAGGCTGCCTAAATAAGAAAAATATATAACACATATATAACACAAAAAAGAACCACGAAAACAAAATTTTTGAAAAGAAAAGTTGCTTCAAGGCAACGTAAAAAATATAAATTGAAAGAAAACGTTATCAGTAACGAACAAAAAAAATCTTCATTTATAATAGTTATTTATCGTAGAGAAAAATAAGGGCCATTTTATTCACTTTTTATAATTCGAGCTAACTTGAGCAGTTTCAGTAACTTTTGTTAACTTGACTTTTTGTACAACTTGCGAAGTTAAAAATTCTAATTTCTCAAGTTAAAATTTAATTTCATTCAGTTCAAGTTGAAATTTTATATGTTGAAGTTAAGTCATGTTATAAATACTTAAGTTATAAAACATCCCAGGGAATTTTTTGATATTTGATGGGAAATGAGAAAAGAAATGACTTTTATAACTTATGAAATGGAAATTTGTTGATGTTGAAGGCAACACAATGTCAAAAAAATATTTTGTTATTAAAATATATGTGTGCAGAATAAAAACAAAGTGATTTACAAATTATGGGGGGTTTTCAGTTGACGGTGTTTCGAATTAAGATATGTTTTAATTCACTTCGTTAAATAACGAAGCATGCTTTATATGTAATTTAATAAAAATATTTTTAAAAGACATGCGCTTTCATTAACATTTTAAATTAGCCTGTGTTAGGCCTTTGTGATATTTTTAGTTCTTATTTAAAACATTATATAGTTCTTTGACAATCGAAAAAACTGGTGTTTAGAATTTTGTTTTTGTATTTTGATAACAGAAGTGGATAAATTCGAGTCCATCAAAATATGGTCGATGGTTAATCTGAGTTAATCGGCAAGACCAATTTTTAATTAGTTTTGTTTTATTTCGTTTATTAACAGTGAGCCATATATTCTATTTTTTTTTTAAGAAATCGACTTTGGCGCCTTCTAGCATATACACACAAAACCAATATTACAAAAATAGTTTCTTTATGTTGACTTCTAACTAAATATGTTAAAATAAACCCGACTGTGATATGTAATAAAATAGCTTGAAAATAAATAGTTAAAAATTTAAATTTTTTCCGCTTGAAGATATAGAAATCTACTTTAAGCGCAATCTTTAAACGCATTTTTTTTTTTGGAACGTTTGCTCTTTGCAATTTGACAGAGCTCTTTTATTAGAAAACTGTTTTTAACAATTTTTTTTATTTATAAAAGAATAAGTTGATTTTTTTTAAAAGTGGCCTAAAATGTATTGTGTTATTTTACGTTTCTCTTCGTCAAACTAATATTTACTAAATCGAACGAAAAAAGTTCCATTTTTGACTTAAGTAGAGGTTTGTGGCTTGCAGGCTGCACGAGTATTTGCACATGCTCTGTTGAAATCCTTTCAATGATGCAAATTCAGTCAGTAGAGCTGTTAAACATAAAAAGGCTTATACAAAAATTTAGTAACTGAAATTAAAAAGATTCATCAGACATGGTGCCTTATTTTGGAATACCTTAATTTAATCTCTATGCACTACTAATTCTTGGAAATCGAATGACCACCAAACTGAAATTGGCAAGCTTCATATTCCCTTCAACAAATGGCTCCAGCTGCACGTTGAAGTTCCACATTGTGAACTAATGCAAAAATGTAGGTACCAACTACTCATAATTATGCACATAATAACAGCACTTTCATATTACTACACATCGACGTTTATTTTGGCCAACTAATGATTGTAATCTTAGGAGCTGACATCGATCAGCGGAAATTAAATTACGGATATAAAGTGAAATTCAAGCCCTTGCAAGGACTTTGATCGATCCTCTTTTGATTGTGTTCTGCGTGTTATTAAATGTTTGAACACAAAGGATCCATAACTAAATCAACAAGTAATGCCGACTCCGAACAGCTCGTGTTCTTAAGAAGCTTTTCTTTGCAGTTATTACTCTCTGAGGGTTATTTTCTAATAATTATAAATTGAATACAATAAACATTCTTTCTCAGAAGTGAATTAAACCCCTGCCACCACGGTTCTTAGCATACCGCATTTTTAACTGTTAGGGGAACATAAATCTTTAATATTGTGCATAAGAAAGTTGTGAACTGTATCAAATGTTTTTATAGTAAACACTCTTTTTGTCACAGCACAAACGTGTGAAAACTTGTGAATGAAGCAAAAATCACAAGTTACATCAAATAACTGGTCATATATTTGGAAATTAGATAAATCACAAGTTGACAAAAGTTACCAAACGAAAGTTATATCAAATCTTCAATATGTCAAAATATTTTGAAGAAATTCAAGTGAATAAAATGGAATAACTTTTGAAATCAAATAAATCCCAAAGTTATTCCAACTTCTCAAGTTAAAAAAGTGAATAAAACAGCCCTAAGTTTCTGTTGAAAATATCTATTACTTATAGATGAAAATTTTTTTTCTTGCAATATAACTGTTATGCCTAATTTTAAAAAAAAATTCTTATAGCAGTTATGTCTCTGGTATTTTTCCCTGAGTGTGCAAGGCCACCTGGCTGTATTAAATTAATTAAAAGGCTCTTATATTTAAAACATTTAAAAAGCTCAATTTGAGAAGTGAGAGACACTAGCTTATTTTACTAAAAGAGTGCATAACAACAAAATTTTAATTAACAACTTTTGGACTACAAAACTACTTTAAAATTACTTAAGTAGGAGTAAGTGCAAATAGGAGCTTAATTGTAACTAATGGGAATAGTAAACAAAAGGAACTAAAGAAGAAATATCAAATAAGTAGAATAATTAAAAGAAACGAAAACTTACGCGAATAACAATGAAGTAATTCGTCTTACACTCCTCCTTATCTAAGGACATCAGGACATAAGTACAACAAATTTTTTGTAAGTTGATGACGTAGACAACGACGACGACGATGACGAGGAGGGACAAGTTGAAAACGATTCGGCCAAGGTTTTAGAAAACTGTTCTCAAAATTATTTACACATAGCCGCTATCCCACGCGTACTTTTTTATGTCACAAGCTCAATTCTCTCCGTTTAGTTGCAGCACACAACAGCTTTTCTCTCCACAAAAAATTATATAAATACAAATATATATGTGTACCACAGAAAACAAGCACACGCATACAGGTAAGCTTTGCATGCATTTTTTTTTATTTTAAATATTTTCTTTGATATTTTCTTGTTATTTATTGTTTTATTTACAGTTTTAGTAGCTTCAAAATTTTATTGATAATCATGCATAATGCGCGCTTTTATTAATTTTCTGTTTTTATTCTCTCTGCATTTTTATTTTTTTTTTTTTGTGCAACGGACGGAGCATGACACATTCCAGCAATACGTATAGATGATTTAGAATATTTACAGAAGCTGTTTTTTTTATTTTTATGTATTTTTATATTTCGTTTTTAAAATGTTTTGGAACATGTAGGATGTAGGAGAGAAAAAGAGAATTTAAAGTAGACGGTAGGACGAAGTGTGGAGAGATAGAAATAAATAAAAAAAATAATTATTACAAAATTAGTCACATACATTTTCGTGTTGTTTTCGTTGTAATAAGTTTGTTTTTTTTTTAATTATAAAATTTTTTAATTATTTTGTTTTTCTTTTTATTCGATTTGATGTTTGTTAGCAGCTGCAAAACAGTTAGTAGAAAAACATGGCGGTAATAATATAAATGTAAGTGAAACTAGAAATAATGTATGAGTAGCGTGTGTGTATAGTATTTTTTAGAACTACAAAATTAAATAGTGTGTGTAAGTGTTGGTCATATATGATGTACAACGATGACAATGAATATGAGTGCAGATAAATTTGTTTAATTAATTTTCAATGTGTGTTTATTTTTATTTTTTTTTATTTCCTTTATAACAAAAACACTTTAATGTTTTGCTGGCGCAAACACTAAGCGCTTATAAAGCTTAAGATCAGGAACAATATTCAGTAGAACCTCAGGAATTAAAAGCTTCAGAAATGAAAAGTAGTATTTTAAAAACATTAAAGCTGCTGTAATGAGAAGATTGTAAGTTAATTTCTTATGTAATTTATGTTTAACACTACAGCCGTTTCAACGAAAAGTTGAAAATTAACTAATGGCCTTATTTTGTAAAACGTACGCAATCACCTCACTTGGAGTTTTTTGCATGGTAATAAATTTCATAAGAAAATTTCAGTGAGAGAAAGATAGTTTGTTTTACTCCATATGAAAACGAAACTACCGGACAAAAACTCCAAGGGAGGTGATTTTGTGCAGAAAATTAATAAAACATTTCCAACATTCATCACTCTTACCTTTTTATGTCACAATTTTCAATAAAGTATTAAAAAAATACAAAAAAATTGTCATTTTAGCCCTTGGAAGAACTCTGACCAAATATTCTATTGATCAATTGTGTTGTGCGTGTTATTGAAGGATTAAACACAAACGGTCGAGTACTGGACCTAAGAGTTTTAATGTCGACTCCAAACGGCTTATGTTCTTAAGAAACTTTAAGTGGCAATTTTTACTTTCTAAGGTTTGTTAAAGTCTGCAGAGAGGTGGCAGCCGAACAGAAATATTAATTTAATTGAAAAAACATTCTGTCTGAGCTGGGTATCAAACCGTGGTTCTTTACCTTACGGGCCACTCACTCTACCAGTAGGCTACTGCCATCACAAGTATTAAACTCACGCAGACCTATCATAGTAGGCGTCGTCGACACCAAAAACCGACGACTTCTGTAAAATTGGTTTCTTAGTTTTCGTTTTCGATAACTAATCCAACGATTTTTTTATTAATAAACTGTTGTCGTAGCCACGCCAGTGTTAGCGGATTCAAATTTTACAAATTTAATGTCGACGTCGACTCAAAGTGACGATATAAAGATATAGATCTTAACGTTATTACTTGAGCAATATTATCATTGCCTTAACTTTTAAAATTTGACCACCGAAATTAAAAGATCCCAATTTACAAACAGCTTCTGATTTCTGAGGTTCTACTGTAAACGATTATTTTTTTACAATCAAACACCCCTACAATGAAACAAAAGTTTCTTTTCACACACATTCGTACGTTCTGATGTTATGTTAAACAGCGGCATGGGGGAAGAAGTGGGAACAGCAGCATTTGTTATTGGTGTGAGAATTTAACGTCAGGGTCGTTAAGTATAGGCCATATATACGGAATATTTAACAGTTAGGTGTCTGGCTGGTTCTTCATTACAATTTCTTTTTGTCGCTACTTTTTCGATCTGATTCTAAAAACTTTTTAGTCGATATTTTTTCTGATCGAAAAATATTTTTATCGATATAATCGGTGTTTTCTCGATCATAAACTTTAATCAAATAATATCAAAATTAACAAAATATTTTGTAGTTTTGTATATATATCAATATTCCCCGGCAGATGTTGTCCTGCCACAGCCCGCCTAACTGTCATATACGAAAATGACAAGAAATGCCAAATATATTCACCATTTTCAGTATAGTTGCCAAAAGTAACCCAATGAACTAAATTATATAATTGCATATAACATAACATATAGCGAAATAACATTTTTTTTAATTTGTAGGCGGTAAAAATGGGTGCGGCTAAATTATTTCTCTTAAACTCGAAACAAATCGACTGCCAAAATTTCAGCTCAAATTAGCTTAAACCTGGTGCGCTTTGCTTCACTTTACGCTGATTCCCCGAAAAGTGACCATTTTTAGTGCACTTGCCGAGAGTAACCATATGAACAATATTACAAAATTTTAGTCTAATCCGACCCAAACCGTTGAAACAAAACATTTTCATTGGTTTGTGGGCGGTAAAAGGGGACGTGGAAATACGTACTATGACCTAAACCTGCGCATGAATGTGAACAACCAATTTGGAAAGTTTCATCGCAGTCGGATGAGCAGTGTAGAAATGCATTCATAATACACAAACGTACATTCATTTTTATATATGTAGATTAATTTGATTACTGTTGTTGGTTCTGGAGATATTTGCTAGTAAGTAAAAACTACAGTGGGCCATATCTCAAAAACGGAACGACAGAAAAAAATAATGGCATTTCCGAAAACACCGACCAATTTAACATTAGAAATGGATAGTAGTATTCATTGTTCATTCTGGCTGTAAGCCAGTGTTATCGAAAATGTCGATAAAATTAGGGAAATCGTCGAGTCTGTCATTTAAGCATTCTTTCAATTTTCCAGAAGCTAAGCATTGCACAAAAAACCATTTGGAAACACTTGAAAAGGCTGGATACAACAAGAAGCTCATGTATAGGTGCCAGAGCTGTAAATGAATCAATCATTTGAAGATTGAATCATGAATCAATCACAACCTGATTTAAAAAAAAAAAAGATTGTATTCATTTTAACCTTAAATCATTAAGATTTTATTCTAAAAGCAATCATTGATGATTGCTTTAAGGTGATATTTAATTCATTTCGGAGCAATCATATTGATTTATATTTTGAATGCATTCATTTGATTTAAATCAGAAAAGATTTCAATCCTTGCAATTATTTGATTTAAATCGAAAAAGATCAAAAAAGATTTTAATCATTTGATTTAAATCAAAAACTTTTTCAATTATTTGCATTAAATAGCAAATTGAGTTAACTTTGGTATGGAATAAAAAAGAAATAATTTCAAATAAACCTTTAAATCTTTTCAGTTACAAAATGAAGACTTGAGTTAACAGTGTACGATCGAGTGAAAATTCACTGTGGCAAGTCATAAAAACTCGTCAGCATGGTTTTGTTACTGGCAGATCCACTGTGTCTAATCTATTCGACTTTACTACATTCTGCTTGAAGCCTATATTTATTTAACCAAGCATGGTTTTATTTATTATTTATTGAACACAGAAGTGTTTAATAATGATTTTAAGTTAGTAAAATTATAAAAGAATTGGTTTTAATTAGAGTATATACATATATGGTAACCTTAGAACTGTTTGTTCAAATTAAGTTCCCTTTTTTTGCCAAACAATGTTATTTGTTAAAAATGACAAATTTATCATTTTTAATTTAAAATAAATTTTTTCTTAATAACCTTTTTTTATATATTTATTCATGTTATTAATATGCCAAGTATCAGAAAAAAACTTGCGAGCAGTTATTAAATGTTCGAAAATAACTTCGAAACAAGCCAAATCGCCTGTCGAATGAAAATGTTACAACATACTGCCACGTCGAAAACTTCGCTTCGACAGTGAAGTTACAACATGTCGCCACAGGACTGATGGTCAGGAAAGTGTTGCTATGTGTTTGGTGGGATTGTCTTACTATGAGTTGCTTCCCTATGGTCAAACTCTTAATTCGGACCTGTACTGTCAACAATTCAACCATCTCAAGGAAGCAATCGCCCAGAAGCTGCCGGCTTTGGCCAAAAGCGGAGGAATTAAGTAATCAGGACAACGCCAGGTAACAGACATCGATATCGACTCGCCAGAATTTCCGGGTGCTCGGTTGGTAGGTTCTTGTGCATTCATCTTACAGTTCAGCGAACCACCTGTTTATGTTTAAGGCGGACGATTTTGCTGGAAAAACATTCGTCTCAAGAGAAGCTTGTGAAAAAGTCTGCCCCAGTTTTTTGCCAATATGCACGGAGAAAATTGTTTGCGCACAAGTCATGAACAAGTATTCATAAAATGCAAACTATGTTGCTTTTAACCATATACATGTTTTGATCATATATTATAGACTATACTCACAATTTTTTCTATAATTCTGTATAAAACACTAAATTGTAATTGTATGTTCAAACCTAGGGATTTTAGAAATTTTTTACTAAAAACGTCGTTTTTATTTCTAGGAGCGTACAATTGAGCAAGAACATGTATTTTGATAATGTACATCAATAACCAATCAAAAAGTCGACTTTGAATTTATTGTAACTTACGGCTTTTTTGATTTTATATGACGATATTTTTAAATGTTAATATATTTTGAAGATAACTCAAAAATACTTTTTTAAAGTTTATTTATAAATAAAGCTGAGCTAAGCCATGCATGCATTTTTTAGTATGCTAAATAGTATGTTGTACCCGTCGCAATGATAAGTTACGATAACATTTCATTTACCCCTGTTTCACAGGCTCTTTTCAATACGCATTCTTACACTCAAAAAATTTTGTGTGTAAATATTACTAATAACTGCGTCCATTCTATGAATTTTATTCGTAGTTTTCAGTCACGAATAGGATTCGTAGATTGGGCGTAGTTTGGTACATATTACAAAAATTTTAGTCGTATTCGTACAAAAACAAAAGTATATTGTACGAATATATTTATTACATTTGCCAGAGCTGTAAAAGATTCGATCGATTTGATTTTATCCACAAATAAGTGAATCAGTGAATAACGAAATAAGAATGCATTCAATGAATGCAAAATTGATTTATAAACAAAGTTTTTAATTCACATTCATTTTTAAAAAAAATTATTAATTATTCATTTCAATTATTAATTTTCGTTATTCAGAATAATAAATAATTTTTTTATTCATTTGAATGATATTCACAAAAAATGCTATTCACTAAAAATTTCAGAATTTTTAAAAAAGGAATAACGAATAAAAAGTTAATAATGAATATTAAAAAGAATTATTGAAAATTCAGAAATTCTTTGTGAATTGCATTCTTTATGAATAGCATTCAAATGAATTCACACTAATTCACTATTCTTAAAAACAAAAATAAATAATTGCAATTATTTATAAATCATTTTTGTAAAAATGAATTTGAATTAAATTATTTATAAATCAATTTTGCATTCATTGAATGCATTCTTATGTAGTTATTCAGTTGTACTTAAAATTTTGAATATGAGTGCCAATTTTACAGTTCTGACATTTACTTATAACGAAAAACAAACATTCTATCTTAGCTGGGGTTTGAACCACGGTTCTTTAGCTTACTGGCCACGTACTCTTTCAGTAGACTACGGCCACCTTGCAATCATACATTTCCTTATATTTGGTAATTGTCCAACAAACCAGGCTGAAAGATTTTGGTTATAAATTTTTTAAACTCAACTAATACTAAATAGTACGAAGCCATTAGTAAATACTACGAATGCAATGAAAGAAATTACGATGTTATTCTTACGAAAAATTGAGGAATGATATCCCTATTAGTCGAAGATCATTCTTCAGAGCAACAGATGGTAAGGGGCATTTAAACCAATAACGCATATGAACTTGGACGATAAGCGAATTTATGTTTTAAAGTAATTAAGCACAAAATAAAAACATAGTAAAATTAATTTAAAAAACTAAATGTTTCCCCAAAAGTCAGTTTAAAAAAAATCGTTTTTCTGTCATAAAGCTGATCCAATTTGGATAATTTTTTGTCTTAAAGATTTGTCGTGAACTTAATAAAATTGCTAACAATCTTGCAGCATTTAAATTTGAGAAAATTGCAGCGCTCTAGGCTAGGGAAAAGCTTCTGATTCAAAAGCGAAAAAAAAATTTAGGAGATTCTGAATAAAGTAGGCTAATTTTAAATCAGGCACTAATTTAAAAAAAAAACTGATGGCAAATTCTTTTTAAGAAAACGCTTTTACATAAGAATATCTTTTGGTCAAAATTTTTTTATGACTAAAATTTAAATAGGAAACTCATTTGAAACATTTATTTTTTACTTCTTCAAATTCATGTTTTTGAACAGACATCCACCCATTTTGAGAATTTTCTGGATTTTTTCACGTTACGTGCTTATATTACAACCAGGATTCAGAATCAAGCCTTGCAGGGAGGTTCTGGAATATATTTAGAATATGAATGGAGCCCAAAACCCATCTATACATGTACCTCTTTATATATTTATTCATACGTTTTGAATTAAAAAAAAATTAATTTTTTTAATAGTTCATATAATAGGTATGTTTCCAAACTTGATTTTAGTAACTTCCATGCTGCTAGAATTGATGCATGCTAGATGCAAAGATATAAGTCAGTTGATGTCCATGCGGGGAGCATTTCAAGAATAGCAATTTTTACCTCTTAAATCCAAATCTGATAAATTTCAGGCCGCTCGCAATTGGTTTATGAGTTATAGGCCTCCAAAACTGAAAAAATTGTCTAAAAATCTTGACGGTTGTATTCATTTTAAAAAAAAAATAATTGGAAATTTTTGTATTTTGTTTGAAAAGAGGAAAACTTGGGGGCTAAATAGTAGTTTATGCGATTTTATTTAGGGATAAAGGAGACCCCTTATTATTTAATTTACTAAATTGCTAAGAATATTTGTTGAGAAAAAAATGTTTTAAATTACATGAAAAAAAAATTAAATTTGAAAATGTTTCAGGCATGATACGAGAAAGATTTTACCCCATCTTTGAAATATATGTAATTTTCTTATGAGTACAAACGTGTGTCCACCGGCGTATCATAATAACAAAATTAGTACCAAAAATCTCAGAGTACAGTAGACAGAGCATAAAAATACGAGGTACCAAAAATACGTCCAAAGGCTACTTTTATTTAGTCCCGGTAAACACTTGTCAAGAATTGACGGTAAATTTTTCCGAATTTTATTTTAAACTTGACTTCACGTTTATACACATCAAGAATTGACGATCAATTCTTGTTATGAAATGACGACATTGATGCGCAAAGCGAATAAAAAAAAAATTACGGTACAACGAACAAGCACAAAACGAATTGCCCAAGAATTGACGGTACGGTCTATTTTTGTCTTTCCCTTTTGTTACGATTCCCGCACCACCAAACACAAGACTTGATCGTCAATTCTTGACAAGTGTAAACCGGGACTTACGCGTATTTGCGTTTGCATGCAAAACAGTAATATAGCAAAATACGCTTACGTAAATTGACGTAAAAATAACAAATCGTATAAATAACAACCTGCGTATTAAAACTGTGAACAGCCTTATTATGATCAATTTTTCATTTCCTTAATTTTTATGATTAATGAAAAAGCGTTAACAGTTTATAAGCGTTGATCATAAATTGGTATCAAGTGCTTATACCACAAAGACACCAACACAGAAGCTTTGTTAGAAAAGAGAAAAAATGAGAAAAATTTTGACTACGCCAAAATAATAATAAATAATAATAATAAAGTGAATAATAGTGAATCTCCATATATAAAAATGGATGCATGTATGTGGGTATGTGGCTATATCACGTATAGACTCCAAAACCGCTAAACCGCATATAACCGATTATGAAATCTTTATAATCTACAGGAAAACTGCCACATCTTGAGTGTTCCTGTGAAATTTGGTAACGATTGGACAAGGGGGCATGGTACCTCCCATACAAGCTAAATTTGCGACTACAAACCAAAAAAAGGATATATATCCGACGGTTTTGATCGTAAAAAGCTAAGATTTTGTAAATTTTCCAGATGGTAACTGTCGGTAACTGCACAAAAATGGGCATGGTAGCATATACATATACATACGCCCACTTTTTTGAAATCATGACAATTCCAGAGATCTACATATTTTTATAGTGAAACTTGCTGTGTAGGTGCTCCAAGAGGCAGTCACTATATATACAATTTTTCCGCCCACTTTTACCGCCCACAAATCAATATCTATATATATAAAAAGCAAAACGATGTGTGTCTGTGTGTGTGATGCCTATAGACTCCAAAGCTACTGGACCGATTGACCTGAAATTTTGACAGTCAATTTGTTTCAGGTACGAGATGGTTGAGAACAAAAGTTGCCACAATAAAAATGCTATATTTCAGTCGGTTTGGGTAGTATAAGGCTAAAATTTAGTAATTTAGTTTGTATGGTTAGTGTGGACAACAGTACTAAAGGATATATATCAGACGGTTTTGATCGTTTCTAAAAATGGGTTTGCACGACCTCTTTTACCGCACACAAATCAATGAAAATGTTTTATTTCAGACGGTTTTGGTCGTATAAGACTTAAATTTGGTAATTTAGTTTGTATGGTTACTGTCGGTTACTGTATTTAAATTTGGTTTGTGTGGTTACTGTCAGCAACTGTACGAAAAAATGGTTTCCACGCCCCCTTTGTCCGTCCACAAATCAGTGAAATGCTATATTTCAAGCATTTTTGGCAGTATAAGACTAACATTTGATACTTAAGTTTGCATGGTTATTTTCGGCAACTGCACTAAAAGTGGGCGTTATCGCTATATAGCCACACCCACTTTTTGATAAATCATTAAAATTGACTACTGGGCCGATTGAGCTAAAATTTTGGATTAGTTTGTATGGTAACTGTCAGCAACTGTACTAAAAATTGTTTTTCACGCCCCCTTTTTGCCGCCCACAAACCAATTAAAATGTTTTATTTCAATGGTTTGGGTCGTATTAGACAAAAATTTTGTAATTTAGTTCATATGGTTACTCCCGGCAAGTGCACTAAAAATGGGCCTGTGCACTTTTCCCATTTTAGTTACTCACTTTTCGGGGGGTCAGCGTGGAGTGAAGCAAAGTGCGCCAGGCTTAAGCTAAATTGAGCTGAAATTTTGGCAGTTGATTTGTTTCGAGTACGAGATGTTTTAAGGGAAATATTTTTGCCGCACCCCTTTTTACCGCTTACAAAACAACAAAAATGCTATATTTCACGCGGTTTTGATCGTATTAGGCTAAAATTTGGTAATTTAGTTCCTATGGTAACTTTCGGCAGCTATACTGAAAATTGCGAACATATTTGGCATTTCTTGACATTTTCGGATATGGCAGTAAGGCGGTCTGTGGCAGACCTCATATTATAAGGTTTTAGTTGATAAGAAATTTTTTTCATATGTATACAAATAAATTGCTTTTGTAATAAAATAGCTAAAATATTTAATTTTTCCTAAAAAGGTTTATTCAATTCAATATCAATTGCGCATGATAAATGAATGATTAAATGATAATTTATGCGAAAGTTTTTTCAAATATGTCTCATTTACGCATGATCCATGAACACTTTAGCAACACATCTTACGCCAATTGCTCATACATTACGAACACTTTGGTAATACATCTTACACAAGTTGCTCATACATTATGATTTTTTGACGTAGAGCTTACAGCGCGGTTTGTATGGGGGTAATTTTCACAAATTTTTTCAAGCACATTTAAGGTTTTTAGTTGACACTTTGGGGTATACCTACATTCTTTAATATTCATCGTAGAAAGAAAAAATATATGAGAAAATATCAGTTAGAGTACGAATGAAACGAATAATTAATGGCGTTTTCTTTTCTCGATCAAAATGTCACCTCATTATATGGCAACAATATGAAAATATTGCCATACTCCCCGCAAAAATGTTGCATTTTTCATATGAGAACAGAACAAGAAAAATGCAACCCTTTCGCAAATCGGCTAAACGATAAAGTTATGCAATTTACATCCATTCTAACAAAATCTTTATTGCGTGATAATCTTTAAATCGTGATAATATTACATTCCGTCTTTACGATTTCACAAAGGTAGAAAATGACGCACTTTTGCCGGATCAGAGTGCAACATTTTAAGAAAAGAAACCGCAACCCTATGAATATGCTGAGAAAAGAAAACGAAAATTTGAAAGCCCCGCCGCAGGTCAGAATAAATGCAACATTATCGCGAGAAAAGAAAACGCCATTACTTTGGGTTTTGTCGATTCTTTAATAAAGTCACAAAATAGCTACATCTAAGAAGAAGAAATTCATATATTCGTATGAGAAAAGTTACACACAAGCTGCTTCAATAGCTGTTTATGCTGCTGTTATGGTGGTTGGTTGCTGTTGTTGTTGTGGTTGTTTGTTTGGTTCGCAATCGTGTCGTTTGCTGTTGTGCTATTTTTGTTGTTGTTATAAATATGTATATAAAATGTACATATATAAATACACATCAGTTGATTTCGTTTTTTTCGTTTGTTAATGGTTTTGCTTATTTTCAGGAATATGTCGTACGTGGAACCCTTCTGTCGTTGAAGACGTGTCAAAGTAAAGTCTTGCAAATCGTTTTGCTCATTTTTTCGAAAATGTCTTCGACGACAGCAATAAAAGTGGATCGATCCGTCCTCTAGGACGGAGTTAGTGTCTTGAAGACGGCTGCAAAGATGGATCGATCCATTTGCCACTGGTTATAAATACAATAGAGAATACAGCTGCGTGCAGCTTAGACCGTCCCACTTTTTCAACGTTTTTCGAAAAGTTTCCGGGACACGTTGACTTCTGATTCTACTTTTAAAAACATGAATTTTGGTATATAACACTTTAATATTAACCAAAAGTAAAAGACTTTTTGGCTGAAAATTAATTTTTTCGAAAAAACAAGAAATTTCTTCTTGAGTATTTTGTATATAACTACAAAACTAATGAAACAATTTTTATCAATTTATACTTTTTTAAATTTATACTAATACTAATTTATACTAATAAAATTTTCGATCTTATGCTTTGAGAAATATTGCATTTTGTTCAATAATTTTTTTTTAAAACTCTGCAAAGCGAAATTTTGATTAAAATTTTTTTCGAAAATTTGATAGCTTGAACTCACATTGCCCCACGTTACAAGAGCATGAGGAAGAAGTTTTTGATTATGTAAATTTCGTATTTGGAGGAATTTTACAGCAAAAATTTAGATGTACTATACGAAGATATGTATATGATACGGTACTTTTACCAAAAAGCAACACAACTGCTCAGTGCATTTTTTTCGTAAAAAAATCAATTTTATTTTTATTAAACGAAGCTACATAAATATTTATGTAAATAACCATAAGAAAAAAAGTTATATGACATTAGTTTAAATTGGGAAGTATTGTACGTTTTCTTTTGTCCGGATGATTTTTATTGTAATGTTCAATTACTTGAATAACACAATTTTGCTGTTATTGTCCATGTATTTTGCATTGTCACCGTATTATTTACCATATTTAAAAGCCCTATGCCCTTTCTGCTGGATCATTTAAAATAGTTAAATTTTTAAAATTTTTTTAATCTCCAAAAAATTGTCATTCGTACTCTATAAGGAAGTATGCATCTCAATAAATTCCTTACAAGAAAAAAATATTGAAAAACTTTATAGTATAGTAAAGCCAGCGAAGGTCCCAAAGGCCAACTCATAGCAGAAAAGATGTAATTAATTGTGCTTAGACTTTTTTCGACATGAAATTGAGTTAAGCAAAATTTCCGGAGGAAAATAATTTTGCTTTTCATCAATAAGCTGCGAATTTCATGTTTTCAACAACTGTAGCAAATTATATCAAAAAGACAATTGATAGGAAATTTTTAAAATTTTTTGCAAAAGCATAAATTTCCAAAATACACGATTGTGAATTGCCCTAATAAAACACAAAAACCATTAAAGTCAGTGCTTTTGTTAGATTTTTGTTGTTTCGAAGAATGATCAATAGCAGATCAATAGCATAAAATCCGTTGTTACAAGGAAAAATGACTAAACTCAAACGATCATAAAAAAGCGATACGCCATTTTCTTTACTGCCAATCTTTGGAAGGATGCAGGAAAACACTTTTTGCACATAATAGTGCACATATTTCGTTTGTAACGGTTTATATGTTTCGGGAAAAAGGTCGGTTTAGTGCAATAAAAATATCGTTTTTTCCGATACTTTGAGTTTAGTCATTACTCCTTGTGACCACAGAAATAGTCATTTAAATAATTGCACATTACAAAAGCAAAGTTAAATATGTTGCAATTAAAGCTAATATCATATACAGTCATACAGATAAATATACGTACCCCCCTCAAAATCTCATTTCTGACCAAAGTTTAAACTTCCTTTAAACAAAAAATTACAGCAATATTTTTTGCAAAAAAACTTGAATAAAAGGTATTGGAAAATAGTTGGTTGTAAGTTATTTAGTATTTAAATTTATATCATTTTTTGCAACACAGAAAAGTATACATACGAGAGTTTAATTTAACTGTTATTTAAAGAGAAAGTGATCGCATGATGAATGTATATTTTTTTAATGGACAGTTTTGACTTCTAGTCTTATATTTACCACTTTCTGATCAAGTGCTAATTATTTTTTTTGCAAATGGGTCCAAAAGTTAAGGAAATATGTTTTGACGTGTGTGAACTAATTATTAAGCATAAAAAAATGGAAAATCTTTACGGGAAATCGCAAATATAGTTGGACGTCCAAAGTCGAGTGTACAAACAGTGATTAAAAATTATAAAGAAACCAAATCACTGAAAAACAAACCCAGATGCGGTCACCCTCCAAAAATTGACACACGTGTAAAAAGACTTATACTATCTTAAATAATCCGAAAAAATAGAAAAAAAAAACAGCAATAGACATAGCAATAGACATAGCTAAAGATGGAAACAATGCGAATTGTATTAAGAAAAAGTGGATTTCATAGCCGTATTCCGCGAAAAACCCGTTTATTAGTGCTTATAATACGAAAAAACATATTAGCTTCGCAAGGCTGAATTTTGATATAGATGAAACGTTTTTGATATAGATGAAATTCAAGCTATTCGGATGTGATTTTGCAAGCAGAAGGTATGGCGCAAAAAGTACGAGGCGCTCTTTCCGAAAAATTTAATTCCGACAATAAAGCATGGAGGAGGATCGGTATTGGTATGGGGTTGCATGTCGGCAACTGGGGTAGGAAACTTAGTGTTTATTGACATAACCATGGATCGATTCATATATTTGAACCTACTCTAACAAAGTTTGATGGAATTGGTGCATAAAATGGGTCTTACGGAAAGTAGATACTTCCAACAAGACAACGACACCAAGCACACAGCGGCTGTTGTTAAGGAGTGGCTGCTGAACAATGTACCAAAGCAGCTTCATTCTCCTCCCCAGTCACCGGACTTGAACCCCATCGGAAATTTGTGGGATGGGTTGGACCGCCATGTTCGAAAAAGGACAATAAAAAACAAGCATGATCTTAAAAATGCACTTATGAAATAATGGTCGAAAATTACAATGCAAACAACAACAAAACTAGTATTTTCGATGAAAAACAGATTGAGCGCAGATTGAGAGCAATGGCGGACCAACAAAATACTAAATTTTTCTTTATTTTTGTTTCCATTAAACATTTTGTAAGAAGTATGTATAATTTTCTGTGTTGCGAAAAATGAAAATCTGTGTTTTTTTTTTAATAAACCGTTTGTTTCTGAAATTTTTACTTATCGTTTTAATTTATTTTAAGTACAGATTTATCCTATATAATTTTTTTGTAAGGAAAGCTTATATTTTGGTCAGAAAAAGTTTTTGAGGGGGGTACGTATATATATCTGTGTGACTGTACATATAACTTTTACATACCTACTAATGAAGCTACGTTTAATAAAAATAAAATTGAATATTTTTCGAAAATATTCACAGTTGTGTTGCTTTTTTGAAAAAAAAACGTATCATATCTTCGAATTATACATCAAAATTTTTACTGTTAAATTCCTCAAAACAACAAATTTTCGAAAAAAATTTAATCAAAATTTCTCTTTGCAGTTTTTTTAAAAAATGTACTGAACAAAATGCAATTTTTCTTATAGCATAAGATGGCAAATTTTATTAGCTTTGAAACAAGTAAAAATTGACAAAAATTGTTTCATTAGTTTTTTTGTATATACAAAACGTAAGAAGAAATTCTTGTTTTTTCTTGTTTGCGCGACTGTTTACCGTTAGTTAGTTATATTAAAGTGTTATATACCAAAATTCATATTTTTAAGAGTAGAATCAGAAATCAACTGTCCCGGGAACTTTTCGAAAAAGACAGAAAAATGAAACGGTCTAGTGTAGCTACAGAGCCAGTATGTATCACTACTACGCAGGGTTGCGCATGCGCGCTTAGCTTTCGTCAAAAATATTGAAGTAAATATAAATTATTTAGTCCGTTTAAAAAAATGAGTAAAAAAATGCTCTCACTAACAAGCGAAATACATTCTACCTAGAATGATAAAGCTTTGTTGTTTTTTATGTTGCCCTAAGAGCGAACTCTTCATTAAATCCTCAAGTTATCTATTTTAATTAAAAATATAATTTTGAAAATATTTGCGTTTAGTTTAATTTTATTTAAAAAAAGTTTCAATAAAATTTAAAAAAGCTTAAATTGAAAGCAAAAAAGTTTCATATAATTTGAAACTAGCTTCATTGATTTTGAAAAAAGTTTCATTCAATTGGTAAAAGACTTCATTCAATTGGAAAAGGTTTTATTTAATTGAAAATGCTATCTATAATTTTGACAGATATAAATGAAAAAACCAGAATTTTTTTCTATTACTGTACAAAAAGGAATTCTTCGTCTATACTTACGACACTATGGAAACTGTGACTTTTTTTCTTGCTCCGCATTTATGAACACAAATGTTTTCTTTATGATCAGTTGCTCGTAGTCGATGAATGTGCGCTTTTAGAGCACAAGCTATGAGCACAGACAGATCAAAACAATAACATCAAATTCTCTCCGAGTGGAGGAAAATTTCTACGAGAGTGTTATAATGAAATTACCATCAAAATAGCAACAAGTTGTCCAACAAAACGGTGCATATTTTAACTTTTTCGGATCACTATAATTATGCTAAACAAAGCCTTCAATTACATGAAAAATAATGCATTTCTTGTAACTAAGCCCGATATAGTAGAGAATACGAAAATTACAGGTTTCAGAAATGCTTGTTAAGCAAATTTGGAATATTTATCATCATAACTACAAAAATAGCATTGAAAATATATATGTATGGTCAAATTAAAAGAAAAATATGTTTTTCAGAAACTTTCCTGGCGAATTGCTAGGGTTTTTTGAAATTTGCAGTCAATGTTCAGCTAGAATTCATTACCGTTTATTCTGTAACATAATTTTAATGCTCCAAGCTAAACAAAGGCACATACTATTGATAAAACTTAAGCGAGGTTTTAGGCAAACAATTTTTTGAAAATCCAATTTTTTTAAATTGATTACTTTTATAGAACTATTCAAAAATATTTAAAAAAATTTTAAATCAATCCCGCTCGTAGCACAGATTCTTTAGCGCTTAAAACCCGGTGCGGCAGAGTAACTTAAGCTAAACAGAGCACAGTGCACCAGCGGTCTCAGAATTTGGCCAAAAAGCAATTTTTGAATTTCAACTAAATTATTATATTTTAGAAATTAAGGCATCTTCTAGTACATTTGAGTAAATTTTTGTGCATTTTGGCTTCCTCTGTCTTTTAACTCAAAAAAATATAATTTCCTAAAATTAAATTTCATGTCGTAAAATCGTTACAACTATTCCACTTCTGCTTCCTCTTCTTGCCCTGGTTGCCCTCGACACGATTATTCTAAAATGTCTGACCGATTTTGAAACAGAGATAATATTCTGATAAGTAACCATCTAAAACTGGATCCATTAAGAATTTTATAAGCAACTCGATGTGCTGCAGGAAAATTGATTTAAGTGGAACTATAAAAGACAATACTAATATCCTTACATTCTGATGAATGTAAGAATTGAAGAATGAATGAATTCTGATTCATTTCGTTCGTAATCAGAGCCTGTAATCATCCTATAAAAAAGGATCAAAAAATGTGATGAAAATAATTTTTGGTCCACCCTAAAATATGAGCCTTCCTAAATTTCGGTTTATAGATATGAGATTTGAAATTAATGACCCTTAATTATCTATTAGTTCAAATTATGTATAAGTTTGATGAAAAAATAAATGCTTGGTTCACCCTAACAAACGCGCTATCCACCCTAAAATATGCACAATCTTGAATTTCGAATATTCAGCCCTATTCCAGAATCCGTCGTAATGAATTTCCGAACGTAAAGCTACGCTACGAATACGACAAATTTGCTAATCCAAAATCCGAACGAAACTTCCCCTTTTCGAACTTACTCGGAAACAACTGGTTCGAAAACAACTGGTTTCAACAGCAGACAAATAAATAAAAAGAAAAATTGAAAAACTAAAGTGTTTTTGATCAAAATTGTATTTTTTAGCTGTGATTTTTAATGGATTTTATTGCAATTGCAATTTTCGCACAATAAAAGGAAGATTTCTCACATAGAGAATCTATGAAAATTCGTATTCGTATCTAAGAATCTTGCGAGATTCCATCAACCCTTTGGAAATGGATTACGAAACGTAGGAAATGCACTTAATTAATTTCAACCAACATATTCACAGGTTTAAATAAAAATAATTTAACTTTATTAACCAAAAATTAATTATAAGTTTTATTTACGACCTAATTCTACAAAAATTTAATTGTTTTCTTTTGTCGTAAACAAATCCGAGGCAAGGCTTTCGTGAAAAAATCCGAAAAACAGCTGTTAAAAGTTGATACGTTCGGAATGTGTAGTTGCAATGCTCCGAATGTAAGAATGTTCGAATTCGATTCGGATTGCAGAATACTTCATTACGAATCTGAAAGAAAATTTACGCTACGACGGATTCTGGAATAGGGCTGATTATACATAAGAATCGAAGTGATTGACACTTTTCTCACAATTCTCTCTCAGTTAAAATGAGGTATAAATCTGATGTAAAATGAAATTTTTGGTCCCCCTTAATAAACACATCATCTTGAATTTTCTGACATTAAATTCGGATTTAAACCATTTATCTTCCATCATACCAAGTTTTGTGCAGTTCTGACTACGAATAGCCAAGATATTAAATTTTGGCCATATTCTGAAATTTCTGGCCCATAGTGCAGAGTATCTTTAAACACGTTTTTCTCGAAACATACTTTTTCAAAACGGGTCACACTACTGCAAGCAAACTAATCGACTGATTTAATTTTTCCTTTTTTTAAACTGTTTGTATTGTAATTCTACACATCTTTTACCAAAATGAGCATCTTTCTTGTCTAGTTTTTACATGCAAAAAATCGTCACAAAAACAGTACATTTTTCGACTTTTTTTCCACGCCTCATAATTTTCTAAATTTTCCATTTTTGTAAAATATGCACATATTTTTCAATGGTCTATTTTCAAAAGCATTTTTGTTTTTTTATTTTCGGACGATCTGAAGCCGAGGTGTGGTGTGGCTCAATTTTAACAATTTCAGCGCCATTTTTATGTATGTATAAAATATATATGTTAAGAAAATAAATTTTTTTTACTTAAACTGATTTTTTTTACTGAAAATTAACATGAAAATTAAATTTGTTTTATATATGAAAAACTTTTTTAGAAAACATCTTCAAAAATATGCCTTCATTTTAAACGCTTTTGCCTTAAACCTCCCTTAAGCATTTATGGCTGTGTGCGAATGGATTTAAATGCGACCTAAACTAAATTGGGTCAATAAGGCAGTGCTTCCTAAATAATTTAGGAAATTCTCGAGTTGACTAAATGCTTCCTAAATTAGGAAGCACTTGCCTTATCGACACTTTTTAGTTTATATCAATTCGCACACAGCCTTTAAATACTTTTTGAATGAAAAAAGGCCTCATTGCTATATTTTGCTATGGATTAGAATGAGAATAATTAATATTCTAAGCAGAGTTTTCTCTATTATTCGAACTATCGTTCATAAAGGGTAAAACCCCGGTTAAAAAATAAGCTAGTCTGAAATAAATTCCAACAACTTTAAATTTTGCACATCAGCTTTAACCTCAAATATGCACTCTAAATATTAAACTTGAGAGTATTGAATGAAAATCACGCCTTATGCCTCATTTACACGAGTGACATATTTGTCATTTTTTATATCATTAAGTGCCATTATCGTGTAAATGATGCTATTTTGTTTCATTATTTTAGTCATAAAATAATGATTAAAATCAGATGTCATTAGTTTTGTCACTTAAATGACATCATTTAAACGCCGTGTAAGCCCGTCTACTCTCATAGTGACCAACTTAAAGCAAAAATGAAAAAGTTCATTCTTTACTGACAGAGTGCGTTTAACTGTTTCTAGAAATTTAACTTTTTGCTTAAAAATGGACTGGTTAGTATAAATTTAAAGAGTTTAAAGAATAAAATAATCATAATCAATATTTAATCTCATTTCTTTTTTTAAGTGAACCCAGCCAGTATTTTTCAGAAGATGGAACGTTCTTCTCCAGCGTTCTTCTTCCTCCTCGTCCTCTTCAATTAATAAATATGCTAAATAAGCAACAGCTTTTATTTTGTTGTCTTCCATTTGTAAAATAACTTTTAACTTCTTTGCTTTGTCAGTATTTGAGAATTATAAATTTTGTAATTCATGTAAACGCCTACTTTGCTGGTCAAATCATTATGAATTTGAAAGTTGCCAAAATATAATGAAACGTAGTAACAAAACTCTGGGCAAGTCACTTTTTTAGCAGCGTCATTATGATATGTCATCAAGTCATTATTAAAGTCAGTAAATGTCACTCGTGTAAATGAGGCATTATCATGAATAATTTTTCACGCGGAATTAAAAAAGAGAATTTTTTAGTTTTAAGATAAAGCTCAAGAACCTTTTGGAAATTTTTTTTGCATCAAAAATTTCTGTTGTGACTAATTAGTCACAAACGTTAATAATTAACTTAAAACAGTTATGATTGCAATGAACACTGATCTGCCTCAATTGAAAGTGATTAATCAGCATTCATTGCAATTCAAAAGTCAAGCTCATGGTTAATAAGCGACTAAATAGTTGAGGAAAGAATATGCGTATAAAGAAAGCCAGCTTGCTATTTTAGCTGCGCTTCTGTTAACATGACTTGACTACTGTTTTACAAAAATGCAGTCGTTGCATTTTTGGACTTTGGCTTATTAAGCGTGAGGTAAATATTTAAATTGATATTTTATTGTTGTAACCAACATGGTTATGAAATCTGAGCCAAAGTTCCCATGGCTGGGCGGTCGAGTATAAGTGTTTGTATGTTTGTTTTAGAAGAGTAGCGGCAGCACTAAATATGTAGGTGCATGCAAATAGCATGAATAATTGTTTTGTTTTTAAGAATAAGAATACTATTTTGTATATATAAAATAATAACAATGAGATTGTCTAGGTTAAGAATTTTACTTTAAGGTTGTTTATATTTTAAGGTTAAGTTATTGAGCCAAATAAAATCTCGGCCAAGAATGGAAAATTGTAACTAAGTTAAGAAAATGAAGAAGAAGAAAGCGAGATCAGATTTGATATAAATATCAGATCTCCGCTAGCAATAAAGTGCTGAAAACCATTGACAAGCAATTAAAAAAGGTGTGTTGTTTTTCTTTAAACGGAAGACCAATAAACCCGCAGGATTCATTTGGTAAGTATATTTTTCAGGAACAGCAGATTATGGCAGTGTGTGCTTTCCCTTAGGGGATAAACCACAACTTGGCAAAACTTATGGCTTTCGAGCTTGCCCATAGGGAACTTCAGGAATTTTAATCTACGCGTATCTTCGCGAGAAGATACAACATTTCCAAAATGTTCTTGAGCTTTATCTTAAAAATGAAAAGTCCCTTTTTAGATTCCGCGTGATAGGGCTGAATATAATTCGAATCAATTCAGAATTTCAACTGGTCTTTTCTAAATTTCAATTTATCTATTCTGAATTTTCAAAGAATTCTGAATTTCGAATGGAACTTGATTGCAATGGATTTTTTCAAAATTCTAACTAAAATTTTTTAATTGCAATTTAGAAAGGTTTAGGTTTTGCTCTGCATTGTCTTTTTTTTTTATTTGAAAAATATGGTCACCGTGATTATGGGTGTGTCATTAAATTTCAACATTTTTTATTCTGAATAAAATTGTGAGTAGATTAGTTAAACATTTTTTAAATGAAACACTCCTCTTGGTTACTGTGTCCCACATTTTTGTACAACTTAAGACATATAAACAAATAGTACTCCAACACTTCAACCACAAGCCCGCTCACAGCAAAACATTAAGGTGTACATGCAATAAACAAAAATAAAGCCTCAAAGTATTATCTCAACCATGTCAAATACAGCTGGATTTAAAAAAAAAACGCGATCATTAACAGGAAACAATTTTTTGTTTTTTTTTTCTTTCAAATTTTATTTTAAACGATGAAGAAGCAAATAAACTGCCGCATTCAGTTGTAGAAATAATAGTAAATAGTTTAAAATTAATTAAATTATAAGGAAATTAAAATTAAATATTTATATAAATTTAAACGCAATAATTAACTTAAATATTAAACAGTTAAGAGTAGGTTTTACATTGTATGAAGTAGCATATATTAAATATTTATATAATTTAAGTATGTTAAATGGTAAAAATAAATAAGAGGAATAGTAACAGATATGAAATTCAATATACATATATATTTTTAGCTTTTTTTTTTTGTACAGTGAAAAAAAAGTAAAAAATATATGATTTAAAAACAGTTACTAAACACAAAAGGCAAGTCTTGTCGAAACACGGTTTGAAGGAGTTCTTTTGTGGAAATCATATTAAAATTTATGAAGAATTAGTATGCTACGAGTAAAATACTATTTTAACTTTTCGCTTTTTGAATTTTTTTTTTTGCTATTTTTTGCGTTATTCCGCTGGAATCAACACAATCGCTGCTTTGATTTTATTGCTATTAATATTATGTTACATGACTAAAATATGTTCTGCTTGTTATTATTGTAGAAATATGATGTTGATGTTGCTGTTGTTAGAGACTTTTATGACTTATGTATGTAAGTATGTATGAAAAATGTATGTAAAATGTAAACACATTTCGTTTTCTATATAATTTAATTGACAAACTCAAAACACCAAAAACTGTTTCGTTTTATATATATACAAAGTTAATACAATTAATTATTTGTTTGCATGTATGTGTGTTAAAAAATAGTAGAGAATATCGAAAACTCATATTCAATATATAGAAATGCAGTTGTACTGCCAAGCAAATCATCGCAATACTGTAAAAAAACCGTTATTGTGCAAAAAATCACACTTACCAGTACGTTGTTCTTTATTGTTTGCAAGATTTGGACTAAAACACGTTTCCTATATGATAAAACAATTTCTGGGGACGAATTACAGCATCCGTGATTGAGCAAAATCGTCAAAATTTATCAGCACTTGTCTCGGCGTGCCGTTCGTAATTTTGCTCAATCACGGATTCTGTACAGTTTATAATAAATTACTCTGTGTCTCTTTCGGTTGAGTTTTAGTTTGCTTTTGCAATTTTAATCTCAATGTTTTTCACATTTTTCTATACATTCCTAAAACATTATTTCTATAAACACTCAAAAGTTCTTTCCGATTGATATGGTCTAAAATATGATTGACGAACAAACTTATATGCATATTAACCGATTTAACAGCAAAGTTCGTGAGCTTTTTCTGAACTTTTAAGGTTCTAACTTTCTAACTAAACTTTATTAAAAACAAATTACGCAAATTGCGACTTCATGCTTAAAGGCTCCTCTTCAAAACAAATGGTATATTTCACTTTTGGCGACAGTTTTTTTTTGAAAAATAGATGGATTCTAGCACAATGGTTCTACAAAAAGAATCTTAGAGATATACATTTTTAATGTGATTAAATTTGAAATATCTTAAGGTGAAGTAGTCACAAAGAATACTCTCATTCGGGAAACCAAAAATAAATCATCACCAAAATAACATTCAATAGATTTTGGTAGAAAGAGTTTATTGCATAATTAACACGTTTTTTTGTGATAATGAAGTTATTGAAGAAATGGAGATTTTTATAAAAATTTGAATTTCAATAAAACATTATTTAGTTCTTTGCAATATAATTTTTAGTTTTCTTGCCATTCTGACTTTGTAGGCAAACTCTAAATTGACAGGGACAATTTTTATTAAGTTTGGTGAGTTTTTTTATTATTACAATTATACAACATTTCGTGTGAAACTTTAAAAACCGTCTTTAGATTTTCAAATGCCCATAATTCTTTACCAATAAATGTTATCGATTTCTGTGGCGGAAGCTTTTTTTCAGATTTACTGACTTAAAGATTATATGTTGGTCTTGAGACTGTTTTTTAAGGATCCAACTTTGACGAACTCTATTACTCAAATTTCAAATCAAAAATTAAAAAAAAAAACAAAGAACTACTGTTCAAAAACCCGACTTTAATGCATAAAAAAATTACTTACAAATAAATAAAATAAAATAGTCGTGTTCTTTTTTCTAGTGTTTAAAACAACTAAATATTGTACAATAATTTACAAGCAATAAGCAGAGGCCAACGCTAATGAATGACATGTGCAGTCAAGATAGGGTTTTTTTTTGTAAAATCCAGTTTAAATAAGTGCAGAAATATGTGCAATATTTCCCAGTCGCAAACTACGACTTTGCGTATGTATGCTTTGGCCAGTACAGCGCATTTTTTTGCATCTCTTAGATATTATTTGATAGTAAGATAACACAAACGCACAGCTCCAAACACTTACTAGCTTAACTGTATAACTGTATATGTGTGTGTTTGTGTGTATGATTGTTTTTAATGCACGGTTATATGTTTTAAATGTTAATGTTACTATTACCGTTAATGAATGATATCAATTTAGTTGCCATCTGTTTTATGTTTTAGTGTTTACATTAAGTTTCTTGCGCTTGCATTTTTCAGTTGAATATTTAACGTATTTCTTTTTTTTATTTTTGTTTTGTTTTAATATTTTTGCCTCTATGGACTTTTTTGGCTCACATCTTAAGCCAACCAAAAATAGTCGTTTTTAAATTGCGTACCTTGCCACAGTCGTTATCTGCACCGTGCGCAGCATTGTGTTGTTCACTGCTGTTGACGCTGCTGTTGGTGTGCGCGGAGGACGCCGTTGATGTTGATGATGTGGAATTATTGGATACGCTAGATGCATTATGCGCGCCTACATTTTCGTGCGACGCATGCGTGCGTCCGCTAGCTATACGTGCTCCTACCGCTGAGGCACTACTAAAACGACGCGATGTCGCCGCTGTCGTTGTTGTAGCAGCTCCAGCTGTAATACTAGTTGTAGCAGTACGACGCAAGAATTGCTGCGAGCTATGTGTAGAACTGTTAAGCTGCAAATCTTTGCGCAGCGTAGCGCTTAGCTGCGATGCTATGGAAGTTTTTGGTGTGCTCGCTATCAGATAGCTGCCACCGTTGCTATTGGGTGAGCCAGTATTGTGGCTGACACCGTGTGAGGAATGTGTGGAATCGTTTGAGTGATGCTGCTGCTGCTGATAGATACGCGACAATGAATCTAAGTGACGCACGCGTGACGTCAGCGAATCGCGCTTGAGCTTCGGTAGCGGTGAGTTTTGCAACACTCGTGGGGACGGAGTTATTGGCATCATCGTGTGATGGCTGCCAATGGTTCGAGATGAATATGGCGTGGTAGCCATTGGTATAGAGGATGTGGAACTTCGACTGGTGTTGGTGCTAAGAGAGGAAGTTGCATCCTTGCGTATGCTTTGTGCGGAATCAGCGCGTTTTAGGCTGTTAGGCGATTTGCTGTAGAGAAGATTGCCGGTGCTGCGACTGAGCGAAGATTTACTGCTACTACTATTGGACGTATGAGAACCATGGACGGAAGGCGGTGAGCGACTAGCAGTAGAAGGGCGTCCCGTGGGCGGTTTACCTAATATATAATCATACAAAATTAAGTTAAAAACTTTGGCCTCAATCAATTACATCAAGCCGCTTACCTGCAAAGTATGCAGCCGCCTTGCTACCTGGTAACGGAATTTTACTAGGTTTGCTTGCTGACGTCGCCGATAGGCTTAACCTTTTGCCATTTTGTTGCTGCTGTCGCTGCGTTGTCGCAAATGGACTAGTTCCGCCCACGCTGGCACTCATCAGTGGCACTGCCTGTGGCAGTTCCAATTGCAAATCATGCGTAGATTCAGTGCTGCTACTATGTTGCTGCAGCTCATCCATAGGTAGATGCGTCATAGCTTTCATACTAGGTGTGGATATCTGCGTTGTGGTGGGTGCTGGCAAAGCATTGTTGCTGTTGACTGATAAAGGTGTGCCAGAACGTAAGTCGCTAAAGTGCGATTCACCGCCACGTCGACTCAACATTAGTGTGGTGGAGGCTGACGAACGATTTGTCTCATAGTCATGTTGCGAATGCATGAACGAAGTACCTGTACTGGGTGTGGACGAATGTATGCGCGATTCCAAGACACGGAGCTGTGCTTTGGTGCCCTCCAGTTCGATGTTCTTTTCCTCCAGCTGGTACAATAGAAAGAATTAAATATATAACAGTGTGAGTAACTTTTACTTATTATGGCTTAATTTTTCTATAATTACTTTCTTCCATAAATGACAAACTACTTTTTGAAATTGACAAACAATTGATTTAAACCTTTTTAACGAACCGCCTAAATAGCAATGGACTCTAATATTCTCACCGTTTTGACGTAATCTCTATTCGAACATGTGAATTCATTGACCCAAAGGCTTACAGAAAAGTGTATATGACACGCTCAGAGCAAAAAGGAAACGTACGTGTATATTCTTTATAATCGTCCCAACCAGAGAAGATTTGTCCATTGCCCTCTGTGTTCATCTATGCGTCAATGTATCTGACTGTCTAACCATTCCAACCATTCTAACATTAAGTGTGTTAGGGATCTACGTTTGGAATAATTTATTCCCTAGAATTTTTAACAGAATTTTTAAAAATCTTAAGCGCGGTTTCAGAGTCAACACTTAAGTGCTATATAAGACTTAAGCCATACAGTTTTTCATACTTACGTAGAAGATGAAACTAAAGTGTGCATTGCGAAACAGAAAGAAAGATTTTTAAATTCGTTTGTTTTGGAGTTCGTTTTTTTGGAAAAATTTTTAAGTTCATAACATATTTCTAAATGAAGCGAAGCTTTTAAAGCCTCGTTTTGTGATTTGCTTGAGTGAAATTTAAAAAACGACACTTTTTTCCTTGGAATTGTTTTTGTTTTTTTACTTGCGTCTATTAAAACAAGAGGATATAAAATTTAAAACATTTCTATGACAGCAATGAGAATCGAACCCGCACCTTTTCGATTGATAGCTAAACACGCTACCATCTGATCCAAACACCTTCGTTACGTTAAATGGTTCATTCAATATTAAGTATTAACTGATGCTATGGTGCAGTATATGACAAAATATAATAAAAAGATTAGCTATTATACATGTGAATGCGTGAAGCTATGATGCAACTGATTACAAGAATGTATTAAGAGGATTGTGCATTAGATATTCTTCATGTGAATGTGTGAAGCTATGTTGCAGCAGATCATAATAATCTATTAAAATTTTTGTGTATTGATTATCGAAACAACAAAAGTAGCAAGGTTCCATTGAACTGGTAGAAAATTATCACAAAATACCAATTGTTTTAGGTGTAGATTTTAATTGAGAATTCAGACATGAATGTGGAGATCAAATCATTTAGCATTTAAAAGGTGCTATTGCACAAATGAGAAGAAACAAATTTGGACTGGTGACCTATGATCCGAAATATGAGCGTTAAAAAAACATTAATTTTGCTTTCCGAAAAATGCGAAGCCATAGAGAAACCATAAAGTGTTTAAAATAAACGTTGAAGATGAAAGCATAATTGGACTTATGTCTTATATATTTGACTCCTATAAGAATCACCTTAAGGGTAATAACAGCTATGAACTGTTTCCGACAATTTTCTTCATTTATTGAGTTTTTTTTAGAGGTCCTAAAAACCTGACTGAAATGGGTGGATAAGTTTGGAAGAAATATTGGTAACTAGAACTAATAATAGAGCCAGCTCATACTTTTACTTCTCTTGATGTTAATTCGGAAGGGATATAAACTCCCAGTTTTTCCAGTGAAGCTACGGAATGACAAAATTTGTGTTAATTTGTATGCTATAATACTAAAGGGTTTATGTTTGTGTTTGCGTTCACTTACACAAACTTCACCGCTACAAAAATGGCAAACGAGTACTGTTATCTACGCTAAGCATTTTTAATGTATGTTTTCTGAATTCTACGCTGCAGTGCTTTAACATACGCTACGTTAGTGTTAATTTTTGTTCACTGCTTTACAAACAGCTGGTCAATTTTGGACCACAGGCAATACTAGTGCAATATAATTAACCTAAAAATAAAAATTTTATTCTACTAATACATTTATTGCATTTTTGTCTTAGATATTTTTTTAACATCATAATTTTTGCACAAGAGATATTGCTGTCATTGCGAAATAACTTCAGTTTTAAGTTTAATAAGTAGATGAATTGCTTAAGGAATTATAAGTGGTCTAAACCATCTCTATGTAATACTAGTTCAGCTGTCTATGCTAGTTCTCTATAGTCTCATAGCTTTGACAAACCTTGCTCAAAATCATCCTGCATTGAGTTACTGCTCATAATGGCTTTGATGGAAACGAAAAAACTGACACCTTAGCCAAGTGGTTTTTTTACATTGTTTTAGGATTAATTCTTAGAGTAGAAGTTTCTTCTCTAGTAATCATCACTTTTAAAAGTAACAAAAAAACCATTACATTTTCACTTGTTCGTGATAACTGAATGAATGATTTCCCACACAGGGAACAGATGAAATTAAAAAAATTGTTTAACTGTTGCAATTACTCACTTGAAATTTCAAATCCTCGACGTCTTCTTTTGATTTGTCCAGTCTTTTTACGATGTGTGTTTTTGATTTTGTTGACTGATCGAGTTTCTGTGCTAGAACCTGATTACAACGAAGTTAGTCATATTAATTTTGAATTTATAACAAATAATAGCCAAGTTAACTAGCCTGATTCTGTACAGTAAGCGTCAGCAAATGACGCTGTAGCTCAATTACATTCGTTTCTAAGAGAATGGCCTGAAAACGTTTAGAGTCCGTTACGCGACACTTGGTGTTGCGTCCACCTGGTGTGCTCACGATGCCATCCAATCTGCCGAGTGGCTGTTGCAGCTGCCTGCTATCACTGCTTGCGCTTTGATGGAATGCTAAAAAGTTTTTAGTTGCCTCTAAGGTCATTGTGGAGTCCTGCTGTTCAACTACCACCGGCTGGAATGTGTTTGCTGCGGCGAAGCTGTTGCTACGATTCGATGACCCCGCTGCAAGCGCCGCAGTCGCCACACTGAAGGTAGGCGAGCCGCCTTCAGGTGGTGTAGTGCCACTGCCTGTGGAGAGAACAGTTGTGGCGGAAGACAAAAAATTTAAGCGTTGACTGGACGAATAATCCGATTGACTGTTGCGCAATAAAATAAAATAGAATGGTGTTAAAACTAAAAATAAATATTGATTGGCCAATGTTCACTCACCTCGATGAACTCTTGCTGTATAGTGGCTGTTGTTGCTGTTGCTGTTGCTGCTGCAGCTGCTGCACTCGCGAACTTAGCTCCAACTTTTGTGCCATTGCCAGCTTAAGCTGCTCCTCGAGATCTTTTTTGACGCTGATTAACTCCTCTACCTGATCGTTCATTTTGGCTGCCTTGATGCGACCCGTCAAAGTTTCAGCCTCCATTTCAGCCAGCTTGTCTAGCAGTCGGTCGCGCTCTTTACGCAGCTGTTTGATGTCCTCTTTGTTCAGCCGTTCTACATGCTCGCGGAAGGTTTTCGGAGTAAGGCCGCTGCTAGTGCTGCTGCTGCTGCTGCTACTGCTGCCGGATTTAGACAGTACACGCGAATGACCAGCTTCGGCGGCGGGGGCGGCGGAGGTACTTTCACCGGAACGTAAATTTTGACGTTCATAGTTTTGGAGCTGTTCAACTTCATCACGTATACGATTAGATTTTCGATGAATGACATCCAGCAGATTCATGAGCTCATCATCTGACTCTGGATGGGCGAGACGATTGGAGGCGATGTTACCCTGTGTGCGCCGTGAAAAACAACATTAAGTACAATCTTCAGTTTCACTTCAAATTCATGCCAACTTACCGTCATAGCACCGTTTGTGGAGGACGCACTATGACCTTCCTTGGATGAACTAGTCTCTGTTGAGAAACCGGAATCTTGTACAACGCTTCCATTGTTGTTCTCTCCGCTCTTTGGCTCCTTTTTGCCGCTATGAGAGTTGCTGCGACTGCGCGACAGTGATGACGATGACATCTCGGCAGCGGTGGCTGGCACAGTTGCCGAAGCGGCTGCACTGCTAGCACCACTGCCGCCCGCTGCTGATGTGGACGGTTCCTTATGTGATATCTTGCGCTTTATACGTATTCCTGGCTCCCACTCACGTCTGAAAGGAAAACAAAATATTACTTAACCTGCTCAGCAATCTTTTGAATATTATATCGCTTACCTGGAAGCCATGGACGTTCCAGACAGCAGTCCATTGCCCGTCAATGTTATTGCACTAGATACTGATGCTGTCGCTGAACTATTACCACCTGCTCCAGCAGCCGCTGCTGTCGACGATGAGGATATCGAAGCCATTTTATGCTTGAGATCGGGAAATGTTTCAATGACCAGATCCCGAAACTCCAAAAGAGCACCGACTTCATGTTGCAGTTCCTGCAGAGACTTTGTTTGCTCCGTGTGTATGTTGTGGTGGCTGTTGCTGTGATGCAGAAGGTAGTTGTTGCTGTATGGCGAATGATGCGCCAACAGCTGATGATGATGATGATGATTAAGATTTAGATGATGTTGATACGATGTAGCAGCCGCAGCAGCTGAGGTTGTTGGGCCTGCTGAGACAATTGCTGTCGTCGTCATGGGATGATGATGATGATGATGATGATGCGTATTAAGTGTGGTGTTGTTACTAGCGCTGCTCAATGGTAAACAGTTCATGTTGCTGCCAACGCCATTTGTGTTTGCTGAACAGATCGCTGCCAGTTCATAGGAGTCGTTGCTCTATTAAGAAGAGAAAGAAAAACAACGAAAAAGTTCAAGATTAAATTCATTAATTTTACGCGCACAAATAATAAAAAAACAACAGTGATAAAAAAGAACAAACGTTAAATTGAATAATCGACGCAATTCCAAAAATGGTTACAAGTTAATTGCTTGAGTTAAAAATTCTTAAGCTCATAACTAAGTGGTTCCCAATTGAAGCTTTAGTCTGCTCACGCCCACTCCCAATGAAACAGACACCAATACAATTCACAAAACTATGAGTACCCAGAAAAGAAGAGCTCAAAATGAAATGAAAAGAAAACACATTAGGAAAAAATTAAATGAAGTATAAATGATGGGTACAAAATCAAGATTATTTGGTTAGTGATTAATTTGGCGACACTGGGACCGAAAAGTAACAGTAATTTAAAAATGTTTAAGGCTTTTTAGAGATATACTACATGACATAATGCTTGGGTTTTATGGTGACATGTAGAGTTGGAACTTTCAAAGTCAAATACTTTTAAAAATGTATTCTGAAGAAACTAAAATACAAAGCAACATTAATTTTTTTTTTAAATATGGGCATTTCCACGTAACGTTATATATATATACCTTTTATGTTGCTAATAATTAAAAAAACTAGAAAAATTTAAACATTTTTGTCCTGTTTTGATTTTTGGATAGCACTCTAGTAGTACTATATTTAAAGTATAATGTGGAAGCGATCGAAAGTATTGTCCAAAAATATAAGCAAAGGAAAAGGAACGCGTTACATAACAAAAAATAGAAGTGGTTTTTGTCTGCATCAATATAAACGAAAAAATCTGCGAAGTGTGCACGAGTTTTGGATGTGAAACTTCTTAGGCGGCGCAGTGTGTGATTTTTGTGAAATGATTCTTTGGTTCATTCCTAAAACAAAATTATTCTAGAGTTGGGGTCTATCTCAAACACCCTTTTGGTGAAGGGTGTTTCATTGAATCTATATACATACATACAGCTCCGTTCAACTAATTAGGGGCACTTTATAAGCATAGAAACTTTAGGAAAATTCGTTATTTCGTTTACGAAAAACACTGAGTTTTTGTCTCATTGAATAGGTCATTACCTTCAAGTAAAAGCCTGTTTTTTAATTATTCAACAGTATTTTTGATTATAAATTTATAATCAAGTAAGTCGAGCATATAATTAAGGACACTTGAGTTTTTAATAAGACTCCACTAAATTTTCACAAACACTGTTACATTTTTTCCATCGGGTCACGATCTATTTATTTTAGTTTCGTCTGAAAACAATACTCTTATCCACTTTTTTGTTCCCCAATGTCGATACTTTTTAGCAAACTCAAATCTCTTCTTACGGTTGCGTTGTTCTGTGAAATCCTTACAAAAAGTCCGGCTTCGCGCAAACGTCTCTTAATAGTGTATGCGGATGGTTCTGCTTCATTTTCGCCGTAGATAGCCACTCGTACTTCGTTTGCAGATTTATGCGGATTATTTTAGATTCCCGGACAATGAGAGTATCTTCTCGAATAGTAGTAGTGCAGTTTCTTTGTTTGCGTTGCCCCTTTTCTGCAGTCGAATTTTTTAAATACTGAAGAGCACTACCTACCATGGTTTTAGAAACTTTTAAGGTAGCTGCGATGCATCTAAATAATGATTTTTCGGATTCTGACGTCACAAGACTTATTTTTGCCCATTGTAAACTACCAAAATAACTCTAATAATAACTTATAACTATAAATGTATACAGGGTGTCCCATGTAAGAGTGCGAATATTTACGGAGGTGAAAGAGGAGGTCAAGTTTAGCAAAAAATCGTATGAGAGGGGGATCTATTTTCACACCCTTAGGAATTACGGGACTAATTGTTATTTCATGACTTTGAGTTATACTATTGTTTCTAGCAAAAAAACGAACTCATGGAGAACCTTTGCCGTAAAATTTTTGAAGTACAACTAACTTTGTTATTTTTGAAGATATGTTAATGATTTTGATGTCGTTGAAAAGAAAATTAAATAAAACACAAATTTGATATTAAAAAAATGTTGATTTATTACGCTAAATTTTGAGAAAATTGTGCTCAAACTTAAAATTTGTTAGTTTCAAGGGATATTTCATCTTCACACGAGCACAGCTCGGTAATGGATAGGTTGGGTGGGTTCGTTGATACACCGTTAGAAAGGCCAATTCATTGGCTTTGAAATGAGCTCTTAAAATTAAATGAGCTCTTTTCCATGACTTCGTTTTTCTGCTAAAAACAAAATTATGAATCAAAGTCATGAAATAACAACTAACCCTGGAACTCCTAAGGGTGTGAAAATACACCCCCGCCCATACGATTTACCTCCCTTTTCACCTCCGTAAATATTCGCACTCTTACACGGGACACCCTGTATAAAATCGCCTTTTTTATTTTAAAAGATTATTAGAAATTTTATTTGAACTTTTAACAAAATTTCAAATGGCTTCACTGCCAAAGAATAACGGTAAAAAAGTGATGCCTTTGTGGTGTTTTCGAAAGTACCAGAGTTGCATTTTCTAAAAAGTATTGCTACTACGAATTTTGTTGCGTTTTAAAAATTGTATGCATTGCTGTACATATAAAAAACCACTGTTCCTAATTAGTTGCACGTAGCTGTGTATAAAAGAAACTGCCGTCCGTGTGTGCACTCATAACTCGAGAACGAGAACGGATCGTTCGATTTTCAAAATTTTGGGCTTAATAGATTCGTATTAGCCCAAAAAAGGACGCTTTGGAGAAAAAAAGGGGGGTGTGGCACCTCACATACAAACCAATACTTTTCTATAGGTGCTCATTAAACAACTGCTCCGACAAAAGCATAATTCTTTTTGTTGTGTTCTTCTAGTTATCCTCCTAACGCTTGTACAACGTAAATTAAGTGAACTTCGACATGACACCTCTGTATGTTATAGTATCTATAGTTAAATTATAAATTTATATTTATTGTCAAGCAGCAAGGTTTTCTTAATTAGTTAATAACCGTTGAAAGTATCAAAAAAACATAAAGACACTATCAGCCCAATCATGAAACATTTTCTCCCGGGAGTTGTAAAAGGGAGTTTATGTTTTTAAGATAAAGTTTAGAAACTTTTTGGAAATTTTTAATGCAATTTTGTTTATCAACCGCCAATATTCATTAGTGTAAAATAAAAAAATTAGATGTCTTTATCTGCTATATTAAAACCGGAAACTCCCTTTTACAACTCTCGGGAGAAAATGCTTCATGATTGGGCTGTATATAAAACTAGCGAAATTTTAATAAAAAAAGCCAAACATAAAACCATAATACAACATTTCGATTTGAGATGTGATCACAAAGACAACTTCTTAGATGTGCAAGCTTTAATTACATATAAAAGTTGTCTGCCTAAACATATAGAAAAGTTATCTTTTTGTGAAATTTTGAAGTGGGCCGCTTTAATCAAACCAAATGATGAAGATTCGCGAATCAATAGAGTGAGCGTTTAGTGAGTGAGCGAGCGTGAATTGAGATCTTACAATACAAGATCGTTATTTCATTTGTCTAAATTTAACTATTTGACGACCATACAACCATACAACGTTAAGACAACTTCCGCGGCGCTGCAACGATTGGCAAAGTCTTCGTTTTTTTCACTCTAGAAACGTATGTTCGATACGCTGGTAGGCGAATTTTTTATTTTTATATCTGCAACGGTTGGCTTGCCACGAGATCGCATTCAAGTCATGAATTTGCAATAGAATCAAACAAGTGAGTAAGCAAGCGAGATCAATGACACGGTGTGGCTGGCACACACCATAGATGAAGCAATTGAGTAGCTGAGGTTTTATGGCTTATCTGGTGGCGATATGACACCAATTATATATTATTTTTTTTAACTTTTGACTAAATCAAAGTTTGACTATGAGAGCGTTGTGTGTTGTAACGAGCATGTGTAGCAGTAAGGTGCTAAAAATATTGCACATCTTTAGAGTCTAAAGTGCCTCCATGAGTTTTGCTAATAAAGTCAGCCTCATTTTTCAGCGTTTGAGGCTGTTTTATGGGCAAATTTCAAATTTTGAAAAAGCAAACTCTGTCAAGCTTCAAATAACATTGAGTGTATCTGAGCTGAAGGTTTTCTTTGAGGTTTTCTGTCATTCACAGCGAAGATAGTAATCCGACTCTGGGGAGCGCGGTTGACAAACTAATTTTTTTTTTCAACTGGGTAAGTATCGAGTTGTATTTTGTAATCATGAATTTTTGTGAGTGTGTGACAGTTTTAAAAGTTTTATTATGTACCTTGTGTTTTTCGAATAAAAACCTAACATTTTTCATGCATATATACAAAAATTGTATGAAAAATATTTGCTTTGTGTACAAAGATATCCCTAAAATATAAGAGCACTTAAATATGCACTATTTATTGTTAGCTTTTTTATTGCTGACACTAAAATGATGCAACATATTTATGACAATTTTCGCAAAATTTAATGAAGAAAAAATACCTTAACACAAATAGTTTAGCTGTTACAAGAAATCCATATAAATGATTTCGATACGTAAAAAACTACATTGTTCTATTTTTATTTTTGAAATGAGTCCTAAAATTGTTTGATCAATAAAAGACAAAACGAAAAGAAAAAAAATCATAAGACAGATATAACAAAAAAAAATATTCAAAACAAAAGCAACAATGAATTAAAATAGCTGAATACAAATCAGTTCAAATCGCAATCGATTTAATAAAAAGCAGAACGTCAAAAGAAACGGTAACAACGAGAACACGGAGAAAAGCAATCTAAAAAATATGACAGCTAAGCAGACAGACAGGTGAATAGCTACTTTATTGGCCAAAACTGTTTAAAAAAATCCTAAAATTGCGCAGCGAGTCGCACCCAGAATGCAATTTCAATAAATGCAAACGCAAAATGAGCTAATTAAACAACATTTTTAAATAAAGTAGAATAAAAGTCTTTGAAAAACAAGGAGCAAACGAGCAAATTTTTGTTAAAGTATCTACTTTAGAATTCAGTTTCAAAGTTTAATTATATGTATAAATTTTTTTTATGTTTTTAAGTTTTTAATTTTTTATTCTGTTCTACTTTAATAGTTTAAAGTTTAAATTTTCCATAGCTTAATTTTTAATATTATTTTTTATTATTTTGATTACTTTTTTATTAATGTATAATTTTTGTATTTTTCCTTTGATAATATCTTTGAATTTTAATTTGATATTGTCCTGGATCACTTTAAAATATTAAAACATAAATTGTACAATTAAAAAAATTATAAAAATTTGACATCTTTTTAATTGTAATTTATTAATTTTTTGTTTTTTTTTTAATTTTTTTCAAAGAATTTTAAAAGTATGTGTTGATTTTTGTGTTAATTTTTTATTTACCACTAGCTTATACCCGGTGCTTCGATCCACGTGTATAAGCACCTAAGATCCTATATATCAGATTACCGAATTTGGTTATATGGGAGGTGGGCGTGTTAGTCAACAGAAATGGTTTATTTTTACATCAACTTTCGGTGATAAAATACCATGTTTATAAATTTTTATTGTTCTGGAATAATTTTTTGGGCAAATATACCAGATTACCGATTTCGGTTGCATAGGAGGTGGGCGTGCCATTCATCCGATTTGATCACACTTTTGTAAGCATAGTTTTCTTATATAAAAAAGTATTTCCTTAAAGTGCGATCAAATCGGATAAATGGCACGCCCACCTCCCATATAACCGAAATTGGTAGTCTAGAATATTTCCCCAAAAAATTATCCTAGAAAAATAAAAATTTGTTCACTAGGTTAATATATCCCATATAATTAAAATCGGTTATCTGATATATATGCCTAAAGAAATGAAATAAAATTTTGTACACCTAGTATGCACACAACAACAACTTGTTTGTGAGCAAATTAACCGAATCGAACAACTAAAACGCACAACTTTCATATAACCGAAATCGGTAATGTGGTATATTCCTCTAAAAAAGTATCCCAGAGCAATAAAATTTGAAACAAGTGGTCCGTTTATAGCAACAACTAGTTTGTGTGAAAACGAATCAAATCGGCCGACTAATACGCCCACCCCTCAGTTTTACGCAGTTTTTATCTCTCTGTCACAATTGGGTTTTGACCTTGAAACCTTTCTAGAAAGTGCATCTTAAATAGCACCCTTAAGATCTTTGGTTGTTGAAAAGATTATAAAACGAAATTTCTGAAAATATTTTTTTTTAAAGTGGGGAAAAAGTTCTATTAGAGAGCTTTCGAATTTTGATCTTAAAATTCAAGAAATTTAAAAAAATGTTTTATTTTTTTCAACAATTTCTTTTTATTGTTTTTTTAAATCTACTTTAAACGGGAAAATCGAGTTAGGCTTGTTAAATATACGATTTTTGAAAACGTTAGCAGCTGCGCTTTTTTCTCCATTTTGGCTTAATTTAAATGTTTTGTAAAAACTTTAAAAAAATCTTTAACTTTTAAACTCAAATTAATGTTTTTATTGCAAAAGAAGTTTAAGCAAAAGCGGAGGTGATCAAGCCGTATCAAGACTGATACTTTAAAATGGAATGGCTGCTTTAGGAATGAAATTTGACAATCTTATAATGAAAGATCTTGTTCGAAAATGAGCCAAATTGAATGAAAACCATGCCATGAAACTTCCATACAAAGTTTTGTTACTTTAATAACAACAACTTTAATAACGAAAAAAACTTTAATAAAACTATGCGACAGCCATTCTGATCTGGGTTAAACATAAGGCAATCCGTATTTATAACAGAATGCTGATTCGTCACTTTTTAAATAAAGTCTAGCCATTCGCAAAGAAATAACCGATTAAAATGAAACTCAAGTATATCATAGATAATGAAATAAAGGTCAGTAAGTTGTTAGCAAATTTAAGAAAAAATTTTTTTGTACAATTGTGGCAACGATTTTTTGTAATCAGTTAATATTTTTAATTGTTCTGCGCCATTACAAGATCTTAAAATAATAAAAAATTAACAATGAATTCATAAAGAATTCAAATTCGCTGAGAAAAGTCTAAAGCAGCAATTATTTTAGAACTTATGACGAAATCAACGTTGCGCTAAATAGCTAATTCCATTTTCTATATGCACCGTCATGAACTTTTTCTTTAAGTCTGAGGAAATTGTTTGCGAATCAATTGCGAAATAATAATAGATTTGCAAATTTGTTACCACATTAATGTTTATTCGGCGAAACCTTTTACAATGTGTCATGTATTACAAAAGTTATTTACAGAAGTTCATAAACAACAATATTGTTCGAATTTGAGATTTGGTTACATGTAATTTTATTACAATCGATAGGTTGAAAAGAATGATACAGTCGCGTTCCCTTAATAGTTTTAGCATTAGAAAAAAGATTTTGCAATTCTTCTTTTTCCTTTTCATATTCAGTTATAGATCAAAATTCAAAAACAATGTTATCAACATTTTCTTCCGTGCACTGATATAATTGAATTGGAGTGGTTATTTGATTATGGATTGGCCTTTGCAAGCTTGCACGAGATGCCAATCTTTTGACGGTTCCTCCTACTCCTTGACAAGCATCTTTTCCGTGCGAAGTTGCGAAAAAATGTCACTATGTCTCAATATCAATATTACATACATTTATGAAATTGAATTTGTTTTTATATTGTCAGAAAAAAAATATTTTTTTTACATTGTCGTTTCCAAATATGAGTTGCAAATGATCTATCACCCTTTTATTGAATAAATGAACAGCTACTGTATCATGCTTGTTATTTTCGGAAATAATAACGAAGCATTCGTGAAAAATATTCGTCTCGTGCTTGTAATAAATAACATAAGGATGAAGTGGCGCTTGATCATTCGACCAATGATAGGAATGAACTGCGTCTTGAATCTTAAAACTGTAGTTTTCGGAAAAGTCTATTGTGATTAAAAACTCTTTCACTTTTAAATTTTGCTTCAAAGTTGACAAATTTGGGCCTGAGATTTAGCAATGTAATCATGTTTAAGGTACTATGGCAATTCCTTTTCTAAATTCTTCAAGAAAATGTCAAATGTTTTAACTTTTTCAACAAGTTCACACCTAAAAAGTAATTGCTGCTCTGGACTTTTCTCGACATATTTGGATTCTTACTGAATTGATTATTATTTTTTTATTATTTTATGATCTTGTAATGGCGTGGAACAATTAAAAATATTAATTGTTTACAAAAAAGCGCTGCCAAAATTGTGTACAAAAATTTTTTTCTTAAATTTCTTAACAACTTACTGACTTTTATTTCATTATCTATGATATACCTGAGTTTTATTTTAATCGTATCTGTAATTTTTGATTACAAATTTTTAAAATTTTTTTACCCAAATTTTTTTAAAACGCTGTTAAGCAGGACTTTTTCAAAAGTAAAAAAAAAGAAATCCAGGTAAATGTATGTCATCATAATAATTACCATTTAAATGAGTTATTAATATTAAATAAATAATTTCTTAATATATATATCATTTTTCATAATTACACAAAACAAACACAATAATTTTTATATTTTGAATTTGTTTTAATACAACTGAATACTTTCATTTTAAGATTTAAAATTTTTACATGGTATTTAATATTTTTATCGCAGGCGAAGCTGCGGGTATTTGCTAGTAAGGAATATTACTGAATAGAACACAATACATTTTTTTCAGAATTCGATAATTTTGTTATAAACAAGGATAACAAGGATTAAACTTTAAAAATGTTAAAAATTTGTATGGCATTTAAAAATAAAACTTCCATTGGGGTTGCATAAAATAATGTTTCATCCAACTTTTGTGGACCTGATCTTTTGCAATAGTGCCCAATTTTTTAATCTTGAACGCCAGAAGCCTTAATTTGGCAGAATGTGGTCAAAAAATTAATATATTGGAGGAGGTAGGAAGAAAGTTAAACAAGAAGGTGGCCGCAAAATCAGAGTCTATGGAAGCATTTAAATTAGGTATGCTCTGCTTCATGCAGGAATCAAATTAATGGAATGTGTCTTACACATAACATGCAATAACAATAGAGTTCAGCTACTACAGCTTTTTCACACTTTCTCCGCAATAGATAATTTTAAGAACCAATCCAAATATCATTGAAATATCTCAAAGATATCGATAGAAGTGGTCAAAAAAAAAACCAAAAGGGAGAAAAATTTACCCACCATAATATGGGTTAGGCTCAGGGACAACACAAGACATAACAACTAACCATGCGTTTACATAGATCTTATCCTTCATTAGTTTTCAATCTACTTTTGAATTGACCTTTCGACAAGTTAACATCAAACACGTTACAGTTGTTAACAAAGGTACTCATGCGATTTAATGGAGCAGTTAACATATAATTTGTTCTACTAAATGGTAAATAAATCAAGTTGTTAGAGTTTCTACTGCTTCTACGGTTAGTGTTAAATTTTATAAGAGAAAGAAGCTCTGTAGAGTCGAATACACCAGTTATGAGTTGGTGTAAGTAGACGATATTAGCAGATTTTCTTCTCTCACTTAAAGATTGCATTTTTAATAATTTCAAACGGTCCTCATATGGAGGAAGGTTAAATGTGTCAGTTCCATTCAAGCCTCTTAGAGTAAACCGAACAAAACATTTTTGAATTCCTTCTATACGATCAACATGCACATTGTAATGTGGGGACCATACTTGACTTGCGTACTCCAAGTGAGGACGCAGGATTGAATAATACAGAGTTGTAGTTGTTATTAAGCTATCAAACTCTTTGGCCCACCGTTTTATAAAACCAAGCATAGAAGACGCTTTTTTACAAATTGTGTCAATATGCATGTTAAACGACAATTTAGAATCCATGCATATACCAAGGTCTTTGACGGTAGTTACACGACTTAAAGCAGTATCTTTAATTTTGTAATCAAAAATAAAATTGGTCCTTTTACGCGAAAAGGTCATAGTTTGGCATTTATCTGGATTTAAAAACATGTTATTTTTAGAACACCAAACCTCAAAGGAGTTCAAGTCTGACTGGAGCAGGTCTGAATTGTCCTTAGAATCAATTGTTCTGTATATTTTCATATCATCTGCATAAATAAGCAAATGAGAGTGTTTGATGACGTGGGTAACATCATTAATTGCCAAAATAAACAGAAGTGGACCCAGGTGGCTTCCTTGAGGAACACCCGATTCTGCAACAAATTCAGAAGACAACACGCCTCGGAACCGTATTTGATAAGATCGCTCCATCAAATACGATTTGATCCAGTTTACAAAATATTGTGGAAATCCCATTAATTTAAGTTTAAATAAAATTAGATTATGTGGTAATTTATCAAATGCTTTGCTAGTCAGTGTAAATACAATCGACTTGGCTACCAGAATTAATAGATTTTAAGCAGAATGTAGTGAAATCAAGGAGATTAGACACAGTTGATCTGCCAGTAACAAAACCATGCTGACGAGTTGTCATGACTTGCCCACAGTGAATTTTCACTCGATCGTAAACTATTCGCTCAAAAAGTTTAGGAATCGGAGACATTTTAGCGAAAGGCCTATAATTAGTGACGTCATTCCTGCAACCTTTTTTGTAAATAGGACTGATATAAGATTTTTTCCAAAAAAGAGGAAAATTACTTTCATTAATTGATTTATTAAAAAGTAACGAAAGTGGCTGACATAAAATGGAGCCGCATTGTTTTAACACTGCGGCAGGAATTCCATCTGGTCCAGCGCTAAAATCCTCATCGATTGATTCAATATACTTAAAAATATCCTCTGAGGTAAAAGATATATGCCCCAAAGAAACTCTGGATGCGTTGTTCATATAATCAAAATATGCTAAATCAGGATTAAAAGAATCTGAACAAAATGATTCTTTAAAAAGATTGGCAAATAAGCCACAAATAATGGTGGAATCGTCAGTAAATCCATCCTGAAGTTTGAAAGAAGAAGGAAATCCATCAGTCTTCTTCTTAACATTAATAAATCCCCAAAATTTTCTTGGATCAGACAAAATACTCAGCTTCATATTATCCAAATACTCATTATATAATGCAGCTGAGCAATTCTCAAATTCCAGAAACAAACGTTTGTATGCTTCTAGGTCATTTGAGTCAAAACTACAAACATATTTCTTCCATGCCCTATTCCTATTGTTGCGAAGAGTCTTTAAATCCTTTGTGTACCAAGGGTACGCAGAATTTTTCGCAAATTTGAGACTATATGGTACAGACTGAGAAAACATAGCAAAGAGCTCCGTATAGAAAAAATTTATTGAACTATTAAGACTATTATTATTTATGTACTCTGTAATTATATTTAATTTACTATAAAGTAAATGATTCAACCCCAAAAAGTCAGTTTTTTTTAAATTGAATTCATAAACTGTGTCAACAGAGCTTGAATTTACCATATTCTCCCTATCGGATTTATACCAAACACTCAAAGGTGGATGGTAATTATCAATAGTAGTCAAAGCATGAAGTGCCTTCTGAACAATGACATTGTTACTGTCTGTAGTTAAGACTAGGTCAAGCAGCCTTTCCAGACTATTATAAATACAACTAACTTGTTGTAAGTCAGAACATATATTGTCAACAAATATATGTTCTTGGCGTGTCTTCGAATTAGATGCACAGAAATGTGTTTCATCGTCAGAAGAATGCCATTTTAAGTCAGGCAAATTAAAATCGCCCAACAATAAAATGTCGTCATTAACGTCAAGTATATTTAATATAAATTCTATGCAATCCGCAAGGCTTGCATAGACCTCTACACTGCTCTTGGGAGGAACGTATGCATTAATAACAAATACATTTGAATTGCAATGTACAACCTTAACGCATATAAGTTCGATATTAGCAGAGCAGGGAATATCAATAAAGGAACTAACACAGGAGTTCCTTACAGCTAATAGGACACCACCACCAACTGCAGAATTATTGTCAGCGTGTCTGTCCTTCCTATATACTTCAAAACTATTGTCAAACAGTTCTAAGTCAGTAATTCCTCCGTTCAACCAAGTTTCAGTTAACGCGATAATATCTTCAGAAAAATTCTGAGTTGACAAAAAAATGTCGCGCGTCTTTGAACGCAATCCCCTTACATTTTGAAAGTAAAGGGAAAGCCTATTTAGTTTTTTTGGGTCTGACTGGCGATATTATTTGTCCTTCTAGACCTGTGTTTAGGCTTAAACTCAGAAACAAAGATATTATCAGCCCACAGATTAGAGCTCAGAACAGTTGCAAACTCTTCAGCAGCCACTGTGAGAATAAATGATGCGTGGGAACGCTTATAAAAGGAACGCTTACACATTGCTTATAAAAGGTCGTTTCAAAAGTGGAGAGTAGATTCCAACACAAAAAACTTATGGAAATCAAAAAATAAGAAAATACAAGGCGAATTTTTAAAAAGAACTGGACTAAAAGTTGGTTTTGTAAAACAGTGACTTGAAACAATCAATGACGACAATACCCCGAAACGCTTTTTCAAAGAACCCAAATTGAAATAATATGCCTCATACCGTCCATAAGGCGCTTATACATGGAAGCAGCATAATTTCAATTGCGTTGTTGCTAATCGGTGTGCTTACTGAAGAAGCTCAAAACAAAAATTATCGCAAATACCGCGTTAGCTTTTCCCGTAAATGCTCACGCACTTTAGCAAACACAGACACGTTCAACATGCTGCCAAAAAATGTTGATCTTTACATCAATATAGACATGCGTAACGCATCAAAAAATGCTGCGCTAATACATCAACACAAGCGCATTTTACTGTATCAGCGTAATGCGTTAACGCAATTGCGTCATGACGTAGTTTAAAATGCTATGATATCTATATTAACACGACGGTGATCAGCACAGGATGCTTTTTTTAGTTCGATAACGCATTGCCTTATGTGGTCAACTTGTTGAATGCGGTGAGTTTTGTGATGTCTTGTCCTTAGCGCAAGTTTTCTTCACTTAGGAAAAATAAATAGAATAATGTAACAAATCCTGAAACAATATATCTGATTTAAAGAACTCATATTGTTTATGAATTGATTAAATATTACATAAGCAATAAGTTATTAATTAATATGAAACATAACTGTACAAAGACCATATTTTTAGCATTTGTTAAAAATTAAAAAAATGTATACTTTAAGCATACAGTCAAACTGTATTTCGTTCAGGGTTAATCTAATCAATCTCACAGATATCAAAACACATTTCTGCTACGCAAGACAAGTTGGATGCTACTTTAATTCCATGTATCTAGAAAGCATGCAAATCTTAAGAAAAAAATAAGCATGAAGCAAATACATTTTGATGCGGTTTGAGTTACTGCGTTACTTTTAACTATTAACAAAATATTCATCTTCAACCCAAAAACAAACGGTAGCGCTGCTTACGTTTGCTTAAACGCTTACGAACACGTTTAAATATTGTTATACATACTGCACATACATAAAACCATTCCGTGAATGGCAAAGCATCATAACAATAAAACGCTCTACAAACACTCATGCTGAACAGCATATTTTCCATATTTTAAAATGCTCGCTTCGAACATTCTATCGCTTTGTTCGAGGCGTCGTAAAATTTGTATAATTTTTGCTAGCTGAATAAATATTTCCTCATTTTTCTATAAGCTTGTTATTTGTATTACTGCGCTATTGCGTTACTTTTTTAAAACAAGTGTATTAGCGCAGTAACCCATTTAAGTGCTTCAACTCAAAATCGCAACGCAGCGCAGCGTTACCCATGTCTACATCAATACTTTAAGAGTTGGGCCGTGTCAGAGCAGATCAGACCAAGCAGAGGATCTTCAATATTTTTAAAAACTGTGCTTAATGATAATTAATAACTTCATTATTGTATGCCTACTATTTACTGTTTTTACTATAACTCTTTCCGATTTAAATTATGTTATTTTAATGTAAGCCAATACACAACCTTTTAAAAAACACTTAACTTTGTCTATATTTGGTGAGTAATGTGGAAAATAACAACGATTCGCGCATCAATTTGGATAAAATATTCATTTAAATTTTTACGTCCCTGTCTATTGAAATTTTAAAATAAAAACATCAAAGCAGTAGGCGAATAATTTTATTTTTTGGCACGACAAAGAGTACATATTACCTTATTGTTGAAAAGTTTATTGCTTACCGTGTCTAGCACCACGTTCAGCCTTCGTTTCGATATTTAGAAAGATTCATTAAGACTGAAATTAAACAAAATCGAAACAAACCACGCCTACTTCCCCTACATAAACTGACGTTTTGTATATAGTGACCGCCACTTGGGCCCACTAAGTGCAATGTAAAGCAAATTTCACTAGGAAAATATGTATTACTAGGTAATTATGATTTCTTAAAATAAGGTTCAGATATATCGCGACCACGTCCATTTTTAACAGTTGCCGACAGTAACCTTGCGAACTAAATTACCTAATTTTAGTCTAATACGACCCAAATTGAATTGAATTTTTTTTTTTTTCTTTTTCATTTACAATTTTATATAATAATTAACAATCGCAAGTTCACATAAAAGTTACAAATTTAAATGAAAAAGAACAGCTATCTATAGTTCACCAAGGAACTAGAGGCGATAGCAGTATCAATAAATATTTTAATTACAATCGATATTAAAAATACATGTAGTAACAATAAGGTAACTTAGGTTTTAAATGAATAAAAACAACTTAAAAATATTAGAAAATTAAAATACAAAAAATATAAAAATGTATGATGATTTAAAGAAATGCTAAGAAATATGCAGGAAATCAAAAAATATAAATAAATACAAAAATCAATAAAGACTCAAAAACTCAAAAACGATTATTACCAATGATAGAAAAGAAACTCAAAGCAAAAACTGAATATAATTACCTTAAATAACAATACATAGTAGAACATTTATAACATTATAGTTAAGATTTATGAGCCACATTTTTACATTCTTGAGAAACTGGAATTTATTACGGATGGATCTTATGCAATCAGGCAAGCAGTAAAAAAGTCTAGGGGCATCTGCAGTGTAAAAATTAAGAAATAATTGAAGTGAATGCTGTGGTATCGTTGCAAAATTTTGATTATTTACTGATTATTTAATCGTCTGAAAAATACCATTTTGATTGATTTATGGTCAGTAAAAAGGATTGGGACAACATTTCTTCCTAAACCATCTGGTACTCGGAACAAATCGACGCATAGATAGACGTTGTTTTGCTTTTTATATATTTACCATTACATTTGACACAAAAAGTTGATTGATCATATCTATACTTCTATACTTTTATATAAAATTGAAGTGAAAATTTAATGTTACCACTTTACTCCAAAAGTACTGGGCCAATTTTTATGAAAAAATTTAAAAATATATTTGTGCTACATATTTATTTAGCGGTATTTTTTCTTTATAAATTTTAATAATAAGTATATTTATTTAAAGTATTACGTTTTTAAGAAATCCCTGCTGCCACGTATTGCTTAGTCGTTTTCTTTTCACGTTGTTGTGTTGCGAGAGTTTGATATAATTCCTAGCTAGCACAGCGCAACAAAAAAAAAACAGATTAGCTCCAATCAATTCGAAAAGTGAGATAAATATATACAGGGTTGTCCATATTCGAAGCGCCCATCTGGCAACACTGTAACTTTCCGCAGTGATGCCAAATCGACTAATGACATACCGCGTTTGAAGCGTCATTCCAAGCAAATGTTTACAATGGAACAGTACACGCCACGCGAACGCTCTAAAATTGTTGAAATTTACATTCAACAAAACAAGTCAATAGTGAAAACTCAACGTGCTTTCAAAAAATGAGCGATGAAGCTCATTTTCAGTTGAACGGAACGGTAAACAAACAAAATTGCCGTATTTATGCCACTGAAAATCCACAAGAGATTCAAGAGGTACCTCTTCACGATGCAAAAGTCACTGTTTGGTGCGGCGTTTGTGCTAAAATGCTCATTGGGCCGTTCTTTTTCGAAGATGATAATGGCCACAGAGTTACTGTCAATCAGGAGCGTTATCGCGATATGATAAACAATTTTTTTCATGCCAATCGTTCGTCGAAAGCGTATCAGGCACTACTGGTTTCAACAAGACGGCGCGCCACCACACACAAGCCGCACTACAATCGATTTTTTGAAGCAATTGTTCCCTGGCAGTTTGATGTCAAAAAATGGTGATTTCGATTGGCCGCCAAGAGCACCAGATTTAACGCCTCCAGATTTCTTTTTGTGGGGTTATTTGAAATCAAAGGTTTACGTCAACAAGTCAAAGACCCTAGAAGAGCTGAAAACCAACATCCGTCAAGAAATAACCGCCATTCCCATCGAAATGTTGAAGAAAACCATGGAAAATGCTGCAAAACGGGCACAATATGTCGTAGAGGCCAATGGCGACCATTTACGAGATATCATATTCAAGAAATAATGTAAGCAAATCTACTTGAACCCAATTAAATGATATTCATAACGAACAGACAAAAAATTGTGGTTTCTTTGATTTATTTAAAAATAAAATGGCGCTTCGAATATGGACAACCCTGTATAAATGCAGAGTGGCGCTCCAAAACAAAACCAAACAAAACAAAGCAAAACCAAATTAGACATTTTTTTCTGTGACATGTATTGAGGTTGATAAAAAAACGGACAGCAGAGGCCTGCTAGTGTTAGTATATATCCGAACTTAAATTAAAACTTCTGATTGTTTAGGTTGAATTTTTAAAAGACAGTTGAAATTAGACTTCGATCGTGACATTTCAATTAGATAGAATATTACTTTGAATCAATCAAAGTTTTTATTAATGTTAAAAATGTTCGCGTGATAGAATTTATCAGTTTTTCATAAACTCAATCAATTATTTTGACAAATGAGTGGAGCGCCAAATTGAACTGAAAAGGCAGATTGACAATATAACAGCTTGGTAGCAATTTAATGCAGCAAATTAAAGCTTCCTTGTTGCATGACCAATATCAAATTTAGTTTGTAGGACTTTGACCTCTACAATCATGTGGTGTAGTTCTTCTGACTGCAATATAATTGTATTTAATATCTTTGTTTCGATTTGGAAATGATTGATGAAACAAAAATACATTTTCATTGAAAAATTTCATTGAAAAATTGTTATTAATAGAATAAATAAACAGAATATTGGTAAAATAACAAATAATTCTCTCTTTTTACTGAATTGTTTCAAATTCATTATTTAACTTTGTTTCTACAGTACTTTTCGCTTAAGCTTAGTGTGTTGTAGAAACGAAAATTTTTCGGCATTTAATTCTACTCGCGAAATTTTGGTGTAGACTCAACACTAACACATACTTACCATAACCTGTTTGTTGAATGTGTTAGTTGAACATTACCCTACGGAGAAAGTAAAGTCAATTTCCCTTAAATGGCTGGTCCCGTGACAGCTTCCAATGGACAGCTATGACAGAACAGGTCTGATATAAATCGTCGCAGAGAAATGTTTTTTGTGCCTGTTATGGGACAGATTTCGTTTTGTTTTTCGAGGCCGGTCACTGGACAGGTTTTAAGTGATACAGCAGGCAGCAATTGACCCCTGTCAATGACAACGCCATGTAAAAGTTACCGGTCGGTTTCATATGTTGGTGGCAGAATTGGGACAGGTCCCTAATCCTTGGGGACCTATCACGTGATAGGTTCATAACTGATTCCTTTCTATGTAGGGTATTGTTGAATATCAAATTTCCACGCCAATTAAATGTACGAATATATAAAATACAGCGAAATTTTGACATTTTAACTCTTCAATCATGGTTGTGAACTTTGCTGCACTGAACAAATTTTTCAGTTCAACAGCGTACTAACCAACGAAAAAAAATTTCGCTACCTTTTCGCTGTCAAAAACGCAATCCATTTCTTACGGAAGATTTTTTTTCGCTTCTACAGCATACTAAGCTTTAAAACGAACTTCAAGGGACTGGGCAAAATGGTTCGTTTTAAGCAAAATTCGCTTTAAATGAAGACTTGAACAAAACAATTTGCACAAATGCATGTATACATACTCCTTTGTTGATTTATTAAAAATAAATGCTGGGATATCTTAAAATAAAAACTAAATTCTTAAAAAAATCAGTTATTTTAGTTTGCTTAGTACTAACATTAGTTTCATTTACATGCACTTCCACTTGAGCCAAGTAGTCAAGAATTGGTTGTAGAGAGTCGCGCGACTGAAGAAAAGTTCTTATAAGCTTACGCTACACGGATAGAAATCTTGTACTAAAATTAAAACTTCTCTGTATTAGAATTATTTGCTTTGGTTTCAAATCTAGAATTTGCAAAATACTAAAATATAGTTTTAATACTGCTTGGTTTCAAATTTAGTACAGTCTGGGATTCAAATATAAAAATAAAAAAATAACAACCACCTCGAGATTCGAACGCACGATATTCAGTTTATAAACTCACTACTCTAACCACCGGCCTATTGGCCTATACATAACAAGCATATGAACAGAGTCGCCTAATATTGAGTCGCAGCATTGCCAGGCTAACTTTTTGCTGGTCTTAATCCAAATGTAGTATCCAAATGCACTAGGATTTAGTAACATTCTATTGGGGGTTGGAATTAACTTTAAAGGTTTTTTTTCGGTTTTTGAGCATTTATTTAGAAACAACGGTACAATGTATATTATTCAAAGTATTGTCCATCGTTAGCTACAACATTTTCCCATCTTTCTGGCAGCATATGGATTCCGCGCCGGAAGAACGATTCGTCTTTTGAGGTAATCCACGAATCGACCCATTTTTTGGTATCCTCGTAAGAAGTGAAGCGCTGCTCAGCCAAGCCATGCGTCATCGATCTAAATAGGTGGTAGTCGGAAGGGGCTATGTCTGGGCTATAAGGCGGGTGGGGTAGCACATCCCAATTCAGCGCCTCCAACGTTTCCTTGACGGTTCTTGCAACATGTGGCCGTGCGTTGTCATATTGAAAAACCACTTTGTCGTGTCTTTTGGCATATTCCGGCCGTTTAACCTTTAATGCTCGGCTCAATTGCATCAATTGTTGTTGGTAGCGTTCCCCAGTGATGGTTTCGTTAGGTTTTAGCAGCTCATAGTACACGACACCCTTCTGATCCCACCAAATACACAGCATAAGCTTGGCGCCATGAATATTCGGCTTGGCCCTCGATGTTGATGCATGGCCGGGTGGTCCCCACGATTTTTTTCGCTTAGGATTATCGTAATGGATCCACTTTTCATCGCCAGTGACAATACGATGCAAAAAACTCTTCCTTTTATGCCGTTGAAGCAGTTGTTCGCACATGCAAAATCGCCGTGCAACGTCTCTCGGCTTCAACTGGTACGGCACCCAATTTCCTTGCTTTTGAATCATTCCCATGGCCTTCAAGCGTTTGCCGACCGTTGATAAGTCGACTCCCAATGATTCTGACAATTCTTGAAGGGTTTGACACGGGTCTTCATCGAGCAAAGCCTCCAATTCCTCATCTTCAAACTTTTTCGGCTGGCCCGGACGCTCTTTGTCTTCCGTATCAAAATCACCACTTTTAAACCGACGGAACCAGTACTCACAAGTAGAAATCGATGGAGCATAGTCCCCGTAAGACTCAGTAAGCGTGCGTTGTGCTTCAACCGCTTTTTTCTTCAAATGGAAGCACAAAAGTAAACCTTCCCGCAAATTGCGTTTTGTTGGAACGAAAGTCGACATGTTCACAGAGAAAAAAATATATGTTGTTTACACTTCAGTGGAATGACACATACTGAAAAATGAAGCTTAGACAATGTGCTTTGAAGTGAATATAGTCACAGGTGTGCCCGATGCGATCTATTGATAGTTACGCCATCTCTTAGAAAACCTTTAAAACTAATTCCAACCCCCAATATATATTATATATAAATACTATACTAGAATTGTATTAAAAACAAAAAGTAATACAGAATTGTACTTACGTCCAAACCAAGAAGGCTAAAATTAAAACCAAAAAACTAAAATTTAAACCAAAAAACTAAAATGGATGCTTTAATATAACTTTTGGTTTAAATTCTAGTACAGAAGAGTTTTAAATATGAGTTAGTATTGTAAAAGTTTTAATCTTAAACCGCAAGGTTTAACAAAATGCAGTAAAACTTTAATGGGACTAAAATTTAGTCGAAGATTTCTTGCTGTGTACACATTGCATCCAGGGCACTTAAAAACCTTAAGTTTTCAAGGGTTTTGCACCTTGTTGTAAGCGTTTTATCTTTTAAAGAAAATCATTTTCTTTGTTTTCCAACTGCTATTACGCTCATTTTCTAACTTTGTAATTTTTAACTGCAGTCTGCACAACATCTTCACACAAACAGACATAAAACTTAAGGAAATTTCCGGATTCGAGAATATAGGAAAATAAAACACTTCACAGTGTCACAGTGTTGCCAGCGCAAAAATATTAATTTTGGTTCATAGCACTACTTTTTGGTTAGTTTTAACCGAAAAATAAACAAGTTTTGCAAGCAAAAAAGTTCGTTATAACCGAAAGTCCGCTTTCGAAAGCGAAAAAAATTTGTGGTTTATAAGAATTAAAGCGCATACTTTTGAAATTGGTTTATTTTAGGCGAAAGTCGTTTTAAACGGGTTCGTAATAAGCGAAAAGTACTGTATTTGCTTTTATCTAAAAAAAAAAGAAATTAGTTTTAGCACAACAAGTGTTTGGGACTTTCTTAGAAACATATCATTATCAAATTCTTGTCAAAACTTTCTTCGTTTTGGGTGACTCTGTTGTTTTTATGAGGTTCATAAAAGATTGTTTATACAAACACTCACAAGGAACTACCGCATATAATTAATAACTACACCAACACAAGCTAAGTCGAACTTTGTTGCCAAAGTTAAGGAGTTGCAAGAGTGGTGGGTTCAAAAAATAAAATTCCGTTAAAGCACTTCAGCAATAATATGTCACTTTTAACGATGATATCATCTTGAGGAAATAACAATACATTCAATTTATTTTTCATTTTATCATTATACAAAACAGATAAAAAAGAACTCGATTATCAACTATCACCTAAATAAATAGTAATACAAATTATCACATGATATTAAATATTAAATGCAAAGAATCAAATAAAAAGAAAACAATATAAAAAATCAAAGCAATTGAGTGACGTTGGTGTTGTTGATGGTGGTGGTGTTGGTGATGGTGGTGGTGTTGGTGGTTGTGGTCGTAGTGTTAGAAATGTAAAGTTGATTGCAGCGTAGAGCTGTAATATAGACTAGTACAACGACGGATAGGAAATCAATAACGTTTGTACAAACACAGATTGTTCGTCTACACATGTATATCGGTTGCAATTTTGTACATTAGCTTTTTATAAGGTTCGCATATCGCGTAATAAGTTTGATCGATTTTTTAAATAAACAGCCTGTCGTCAAGAAAAAAGAAAGAACAACCAGAAAGGTGATTAGGGAAAGGTTTTGGATTAGGAAAAACAATGAGTACACTCATACAATAACTCACATTAAACAACTATAAAATTAACATTTTTAGTTGACAAAAGTCGTCCAACACTAAAAAAATGTTCAAATTGATATTACACTAATGTACTTTTTACATTATGAAACTTACATTCAAACTGTATAACTGATAGGATAATTATGCTATTATAACATTAAAAATGTAAAAAAGTCTCATTACATTAATGTACCTAATACATTTAAAATGTGTAATTGATATGTAGAATTAGTAATAATATGTAAAAATAATATTACTAGAGTTCGCCAGTGGTCGAAATTTAAAACAAATGTAACATAAAAAAAAATGGTTATTGTAGGGTATCCGTAAGAGATAGCGAAAAATGTTTTTTGTACATTTTAGCAATGTCTAAAATTTCATCTTACACCATGTTCTTCCATCTTTCATAGTTTAGGTTTTATTTAAGAAATATTCTTTTAATGCTCATGTTTTGGCAGCCTCGACAATCTAGTGGTAGTGCGCTTGACTGTAGCTCAAGGGTCTCGGGTTCGAATGCTGGCCGGGCATTATAACTATAACTTATATTTCCTTATTTCTTATTAAAGCAACTTTAAAACACATCAATGCACACAACGAAAAGTGTTAGTTGGTGGTGGTAGGAAAATTGAGTGGAGAGCAACGCTTAGTAACTTGATTTCACTGAGGTCAAAGCATAACACTTGCTTCAGATTTAATATCACATGTAGCTACAGCTTCTGCCACATTAAGAACATCCTATACAAAAGTTTCACTTCATTGCTCCCTTCTTCCCTTCTGTGGTAGCACAACGGGCCAATAATTTGGTCTAAGTGGTCTGGTCTAAAGACCTGTCGCCACCTTAACCGTACCTAACCTAATGCTCATATATCAGGTCAATGGCTACAAAAATATTCGGTGCACTTCTTCTTCCTACTCTAATTCATTTAAAAATTTATCAAAATACGTTAAGAAACACGGGAGAAAATGGTACTGAGCTGTTTTGCTACGCCTATATAAGATATTGCACGGTCGAATGGTTGAAACTGGAAACTGTATCGTGTAGAAGGCCCTTTAAAATAAGGTTTAATATGCTTAAACTTTCTTACTATTTGCATACAGCCATAAAATTGTATTCTAAATTTATTATTATGTTATTCAGTTATTCAGTACAATACTGAAAGTAATGTTTCGATATCTTGACTCATGTTGACAATCTACATTTATCATGTTTAATGTATATGAAATACTAACAATTAGTAATGCTTGGTTTTCACTATGTCAATTTTATGACGACACAAAATTTTATCACCTGAAATATAACCTTAATAAAACTCTAGAATATTTTCTGCATAGCTCCATTTAATAATTTATTTGTTTTAAATTTTCCAAGATTGCCAAATGTAGAAAAAATGTCAGCATGTTGTCATTTTGGTCAATTTGGTTGACAACAACTGACCACCGAAAATGACATAGTGAAAACCAAGCATAAAACATTATATTATAAGGAAGTATCTACTTGCTACCTACATACCGCTTTACAACGTAGTTCTTGGTGCGTTGTTTGGCTTGTTGGTTCGATTACTTTAATTAAAGTAAACTATGACACGCGATTTCCACGAACTTAACGGAAGTTACTTAAGAACGTTAACTCATTTTTTTTTACACTTAGATAATATTACATATATTTTTCAAAAGAAAAAAATAGATATAGAATAGACTTCTATTAAGAGACAATTTTTGTTTTTCTTTTTGGAAAATATTTTACTTATTATTATTGAATTGGAAGTTACACAAACATTTTCATTTTCATTTTGAATTCTTGCTGTGTTTATTTAAACTCCCCTCTTTAGTAGTCTTGAGTGATTAAGCTGTGACCAACTGTTTTTTAAGTCTTATATGATTTAACACCTGTTCAAATAAATTCGCAAGAATTTATTTTATCATACGACGATTAAAGCAGCAAGTATTTTAGATCAAGCCTAAGACTCTACCAGGGATTGTGTTTCAGTTGCCTCTTATAAGTCGTCTAGTCTGCTGTGTGATTGGCTCTATACAGATTTGTTGTTGCTGTTGTTGCCTTCTTTAAACTTCCTTGATCTAAATAGCTCTCAATTAAAATCATGTAAAAACTTTCTATATTTGTTCATCTTTCGTTTGTTTAGAACGGCGTGCCACCGCCGATACAAATCCAACACCTCAATTGCGATATCTTGCCACTCATGAAATCTCGGGCCTTCAGTTTGGGCAGAAAGGTCACTTTTGTTAAACAAAAGTAGCTTAACGTGATATTTCCCATACAATCTCAGGAAATCCCAAGAGGAAAGTTGCCTTATCGACAAAATTATCAGGTAATCATGCTTTTTTGCTAAGGTGATTTCTAACGTTTCCTTACTTAAGTAAGGTTCTCCTCAATTGATTTTCATACGTTATGTTTGTCTTGGTATCTTGTGTTTACATATGTATGTAGTGAAAAATCTCAAAGTTTACTACTTTTAAACAACAAGTTTTTGTTCTTTTCGAAGCAATAATATTACGAGAATATTATACAAGTGTTATACATAGTAAAAATTTCTTAAAAAACCAATCGAATTGGATGAATTGGAAATCATTGCTGATGACCTAATATCTTTCTGCTTTTGTTTTCTTTATAGAAGCAACGCAACATAAAAGCAACGCTCAGAACGTGGGTACAGCCAGATAAAAATAGTTTTCAAAAAACTATTTATTCCATTTATTAATGAGAGCGGTAAATGTGCAACGTCCGACACGTAACGTCCGCACAAATAAAATTGTTAAATAAAACTTTACTAACAGGAATTTTTAAATTAAGTTAAAATTTTAACCCATTTTTATTTGCAACTTTTTTTTTTTTCTACAACCTAAGCTCAGTCGTTAGTCTCAAAATAACTTCTTCTTTTTTTTTTTTTTTTTTTTGTAAGGTCCGAATGAACAAACAAAAAGTAAAACTGGGTAAAATAAATTATATGGCATGATGTTTTAATTAATTTGAGTCAAACTCATAGACATCTTTTTAAACATATTTGTCTTCGAAAAATCGTTCGAATGTGACTTCCGAACGCTAGGACATATCCGTATTTAAACACGTGTCTGAAAACTTTTTTAAGTGTATTTGTATTCATTGAGGAAAATTAACTCGTCAAACTGTTTTTCTTTTTATTCTGTAATACAAACTTGGCTCAAACTGAAATAAAAAAAATTTCTTCAAGGTGAAGTTAGCTACAAAGAAAGGGAATTCATGAGTTTTTATTGCATTATACAGTCAATTTTTTAAAATGTTGGCTCTTAGCAAACAAATATTACAACAACAAACAAACTATAATGTAGCAGCATAAGCAATAGCAACAATTAAATAATAACAAAAAAAAAAGCAACAACAACAGCAGAAGCAGAAGCACCAGCAACTTCCACTGACATGGTTGATTGATTACGTTTACTTTAATTAACAGCCACTACAACAACAACGTCAAAAACATTTGGTAAAGCATGCCAACATTTTCCATGTAAAGCCCTATTAAAAAGTGAAGTTTTGTAATGGCAGCTCCAAAAAATTTGTAGAAGGGTCTTTTAAGCGCTATTTGCATAATAACATCAACGTCACAGCTTGTGACTGGATGAGCTGCTTGTGACGAAACCTTGTTAGTAAGTAGATTACAACATGTATGTCCATGAGGTTAAAGCAATTCAATAGATTGTTTTTGTGTTATAGATAATTCGTGACTTAAGCTTGTTTATTTTATTGGAGTGATGAATATTTAAAATAACTAAGATAATTAATTGTGATCTATTCTTTGAATTTGTAAATGATTTTTAATTGCGAGCTTTTAAGATCATGGAAGTTTGAAGAAGGCTACAACAACACCTCTGTATAGAGTCATAGAGTTGTTGTTTTGCCTTCTTCAAACTTACTTGATCTAAAAAGCTCTCAAATAAAAATCATGTAAATATTTACTTTTAAAGTTGTAGAGGTTTACAGGTTACAAAAAAGGTCGATGTAATACAATCTTGTTTTTCAAACATGCTTTTTCCTCTTAACTTGGTCCATGGATAACTAACACAGTTCAGCAGTTTCACAGTTCACAGTTCAGGCTAAGCAGCAGTAACTGAAATAGTGATGAGATAGTTTTAGTGGACTGAATTTTGATGCTCGTTAGTTCTTTGTTTGATACGATTTGGCACACAACAATACAGAAATGTAACGAGGATCAAGGAAAAATTTAAGTTTTATTTGAATTGTTTTGACAATAGTAAAAATCGTAAAAAATTTTTTTGTTTAAGTTTGGGTCAAGTTTGCTTGACGGTAAGAAAGTCAATGCATTCATTGCAATAAAAAAACACAACAAAAAATTAAGAAGTAGTTTTTAAAACCATAATCCAAATGAAAAAATAAAATAGTAAGGAGTTGAATAGTAAGGCCTGAAGTAAAATACCCAAGCAGCCTATTTTAAGTATATTCGAAGTTATTATGATTCCGTTATTTTGAGACGTCACTGTGTTGATGGGATAGTTGTTATCTTTATCCAACTTTCCCAAACCTTAAATACAGAGTATCTACTTTTCAAATTCAAGTCAATATATTAAATTTTTATTAATAGTTAATGATGGTATATTTTAATTACTATATTGTTTTTATAAAACAATAAAAAAATAATATAATTTTTTTAGACTTATATTTGAGCTAAATGTCAAATAAGTTCATGAAGCAACAGGTTGCACCAACAATAAGTTCTGGCAAACTGTTTCATTGACTGCTACATCAACTCTTCAGTAAAGTAAAAAGTAGTCTGAAAATAATGGCTCTTTTTTAAATAATGAACATGAAAAACACTGAAAAGTGAGTTACAAATTAGAGATACGTTTGAATAATCTATGAAAGAGTTTTTGATAATTAAAAGGGCAACAAACACCACTTCGACAATTTTCGTTTATATCTAATGAGTACCCTACAATATTCAATTTTTATCCAATATATGTAAATGTATACTAACTTTTTAAATTTTCTAAAGGATTAGTTGTTTTTTCCTCCTTTTCCTCGGGCATAAATTATGTAGTTTTATTTTTCATCGATATTTCGATTCTCACCGAGAATCATCATCAGAATATAACTATAAATACAAACATTTTGTAAACCACTATTGAAATCACTATTTTTAAACAGTAAAAACTTACATCAAACAAAACATTTTTTACATTGAAATATTAAACATGTTAAGCATCACAAATGATTTACATTAAAAACATTTAAACCTAAATATTTGTAGCAATAAAAACATTGAAACATTTAAAACATGAAAATTATTTAAACATAAAATAACTTGCAAATCTCGCTATATATTTGGCACTTTCATGCATTTTTGATCGCTGTAGAGTCATTTTTCAATATAGTGTAGCAAATTTTCAGGACATATACTTCATTTACTAAGGAACAAAATGGATTAATTCAAGTTTACAAAATATTTTTAAGTAAAGCAGATATTACAACAATAACAAAAATTATTTTTAGCGATTTAAAAAAAAATCAAAACTTAGCTGTTTTTTTGGAGTTTTTGCCCCACCCTTCCCGCGGTAGTAGAGTTAGCCCAATTATCCTAGTTCAGGACCTGTATAACGTGATAACATACAAAACGCCTTCCGCCGAATCTTGATCCGACTTCTAGTTCTTGAGAAAAACGACACGAATTAGACAAAGTTTGTAAAAAGTGATTTCGATAAAAACGTATTTAAAGTTTTATTACTGCACTTCGGCGCGCGTGCATAAACATATATAGCTCTGTAACATCAAAAATAATTTGATTTCTAATGGATTTTAGAAGACATTTATGAAAAAAAAAATCAAAAAAAAATTTTTTAACCGCAGGTCATACCTTAATGACGCTATTAATACGTCTCGGCATGCTCTCGAACAGTTTTTCAATAGTTGCATGTGGAAGTTCATGCCATTCTTTCTGAACTCTTGACCATAGTTCGTCGATGTTCTTTGGGGCCATTTCATAAGATGCTAGCCGTTTTTTAGAATATCCCACAAATGTTCATTCGGGTTTAAATCAGGACTCTCTGCTGGTCATTGTAAAAGCTGGAAGTTCTGATTTTTTAGTCACTTTTGAACATATTTTGCTGTATGTTACGGACCCCCATCTTGCTGGAATATCACCTCTTCTGTTGGATATGCGCTTAGATCAACGAAATCCAGCAAATTAGTCTGTAAGGTATTCAGGTAGTCTTCTTTCATAATTATACTTAATATTCTTAGAAGTGAACCAATATGCCACCATGTAAAGCAGCCCCAAACCATAAGGCTACCCCCGCCATGTTCCATCGTTTGTTTAATTGATGCTCTGCAGCTTTTCATGGGGTCTGTACCAGTAATATTGTTTCCCATCCGACTGATGCCGGTTAGTACGGATCTCATAAGATCATATCACACGCTTCCAATCATCGACACTCCAGTGTTTGTACTTTTGCAGAAATTCAACCTCGCTTTCACGTTTTTGTTAAACAATGCTGGTTTTTGTGGCTTGAAGGCGGCCTCCAACCCGATTTTTTTCAACGCTCTGCATGCTGTCCACTCACTGATCGGCGTTTCAATCTTTTGGCAGCTTTTTTTGTTGTTTTCGCTACTTGTTGAGACATTTAAAACAATGATGTCAATTTTGTAAGCTTTGTGGTATTTCCCTTGATGAACGACCGTTTTTAGTAATTGAAACACCTTCATCTTCAGCTTTTTTATTAATCTTCCTCATTTTGATAAAAATATAAAAACAGTCCTTTTATCTTAAACGACACAGCAAAGTTGTCGCCGAATCAAGTAACACGACTGAATTACTTAACTTCTTTTTGTTAAAATTTCACACTGACAAATTTGACCACATGCCAAATTGGCTAAATATAATTTTTTGTTAAATTTGTAATATATTTTTTAGTTCTATACATTTTACAAACTTGAACTAATAAGTTTTGTTTCTTAATATATAAAGTATATAGCCTAAAATTTGGTTGCGTTATATTGAAAAATGATTCAACAGCGATCAAAAACCCATGAAAGTGGCAAAGATTTAGACAGTTCTGCTCGCCACTGTATTTGCACCATATTTCGTAATTTTTAGGTTCATGCCAATGCACGTGATTTTGACGTAGAATTACGTCTTACAGCACGGTTTGTATGGGGGTCATTTTCACAACTTTTTTCAAACACATTTAATTTAAGAAGTTTAGTTGGCACTTTGGGGTATACCTATAGGCTTTAATATTCATCGTAAAAATAACAAATATATGCCAAACTATCAGTTAGAATGCGAATAAAACAAGCTCTAACTTTGGATATTGTCACTTCTTTAATAAAGTCACAAAGTGGCAAATCTTAGAAGAAAAAATGCATATATTCGTATGAGAAATGTACAAGCTGCTATTGTTGTGGTTGTTGTTATTTATATATATGTTAAATTTACATAAATAAATACACATTAGATCCTTTCGTTTTTGTAGTTTGCTATTGGTTTTGTTTATTTTCAGCAAGATAAATACAATAGAGAATACAGATGTGTGTAGCGGCTCAGTGAATAAAGGCCTAACGAACTAATGCCTAATTTTTCAAAATGAAAGAATGCCTAAACAAGAACGCCTAAGAAGAAAGTGAAAGAACGTCTAACTTTAAAAATGAAGGAAAGTCTAATTTTAAAAATGAAAGAAAGTCTAAATTGTTAGGGTTTCTTTCATTATGAATTATTGTTTTTATAATTTTAAAAACTAATAATTTTCCCTTTTACAGAATGTTTACAAGATAGTGTATGCATTTTGTAAAAGGGAAAATCAATTGCTTTTATAATTTTAAAAACTAATAATTTTCCCTTTTACAGAATGTTTACAAGATAGTGTATGCATTTTGTAAAAGGGAAAATTAATACCATTATTTTAACATTTTGTAAAAGGGAACTTACCTTTCGTAACCAATCAAAAATGAATAAATATCTAATTAGGTGTTTTTTCATTTTTGATTCTTAGGCTTTCTTTCATTATGAAAAATCACCTAACAATTTTAATGAAGGAATGCCTAAAATATTAGACATTCTTTCATAATGAACAACCGCCTAATTCCTATATAATTTTTTGTTGCAATTTTTAGGCATTATTTCATTTTTTTTTTAGGCGTTAGTTCGTAAGGCCTTTATTCACTGAGCCGTGTGTAGCTACAGAGCCAGTATGTATTATTACTACGCAAGTTTGCGCATGCGTTACTAAGAATGCGTTGTGCTGTGAAAATGTATTTATTTTTTAAATACCATAATAAATTCGAATTATTTATATTATGCATTATATGTTTTTCAAATAAAAAATATATTTTGTTAACTAAAATTTTAATTTTAAATTACTTTTAAAATATACATATGTGACCTTCTTCTAGTGTGTGAAAATGAAGTTTTGAGAAAAACGCATTTAAAGTTTCATAACGCATTATCACTGTGAATTCACTGTGAATTCTTCTACTGTGAATTCTTCTACAGAAGCAAAATCCGGACGTGCCAACAGCTGATTAGAGGGTGTTGAAGGTTGCTGATCCACTACCTGATAGTAGCGGGGGGCAGCACTACATCCTCCAAATCAACAAGGAGGCAGAGGATATCCTCTAGGCGCGCTACGGGAAGATGGCGTGGGGCGTTGGTAGTGTTTATCTGCGCCTCAAAAAGCGCCACCCCAAGGACAACAACAGCAACACACTAGAGTCAGGAGAGGTGGAAAAAGACCTCGGCCTAGAAGCCGTGACCGACGCTGCCCAAGGACTCAGTCTGGAAGATGCGGGTGACGGAGGCACACTCAAAAAAGTTGACCCCGTAAAGGAACCTTCAGCCTAATGGAGTTGAAGGTCCTTCAAATAAACCTGCATAAATGCAAAACCGCCAGCGCAGAACTCCTTCTCGTATTGGAGGAAGGAGGCTACGATGTGGCTTTAGTACAGAAGCCGTGGATTGCCTCGGGCAACGCGGTATCTGGCCTAAAGTCACAAAACTTCAATACGTTTTTCGCAACAACAGTAAGTAGAACAAGAACAGCTATCCTTATAAGGAAAGGCATCCATACTTATCTAATGTCTCATTACAGCACTGACGATCTCACCGTTGTGGCGCTAAAGGGCGACGCGGACGAGCCGATCCTGATCGCCTCATGCTACATGGCGCATGACGTCGACGCACCACCAGACGAGCTACAAAGTTTGGTAGCAGTCGCCGACGGGAAGAACCAAGCAGTTGTCATCGGAGCAGTTGCCAATGCACACCACCCAGTATGGGGCAGCGCAGACATCAACGATCGAGGTGGGTCCCTACTTAACTTTATTCTACAATATAAACTTAGCGTAGCTAACATCGGCGAGGAACCCACGTATGTAGGCCCCACCTCGTCGAATGTGTTAGACCTAACAATATCCTCCGACAACAACACTCTGGTCACAAATTGGAGGGTGCTAGCACAGCCCTCCTTCTCGGACCACAATTATATTAGCTTTAGTATAAGCTTTAACTACACTTCAGCTCAAAAGATCTTTAGAAGCCCCAGAAACACTAACTGGAACCGCTTCAGAAGTATCATTGAGACCAAATTACCAGCTACTAAACAAATTAATACGGAAGAGGGTATTGAAAGGTCTGTGAAGATTCTCTCGGCCCATCTTCTCAAGGCCTATCGTGCCTCTTGTAAGCCCACGCGAACGAAGCGTAAGATCAGACCACCATGGTGGAGTCCGAATCTTACAGAGCAAAGACGCGACCTAAAAGATTTCTTTAAACTAGCTAAAATAGCAGACCAAGAGGAAATTTGGCGGGAATACAAATGTAGGCTCAAACTTTTTAAAACAAACGTACGCAGAGCAAAAAGACACTCGTGGAAGAACTTCTGCTCAAACATAGAAAAAACTGCGGACACAGCAAGGCTCAGGAAGCTACTCTCAAAGCAAACCTCCATTCAGAGCCAGCTATGCAAAGACAATAGCCAGTGGACGGAGAGCAGTCAGGAATCCCTCGAGGTGCTTTTAAAGGCGCATTTTCCTGGCTGTACCGAAGCTCCTAGCACTGCTACAATACGAGGGCACAGGACAACCCCGCTACTGGTTCCACACGACTTAATAACGTCGGACGGAATCGTATGGGCTATAAACTCGTTCTCGGGATACAAATCTCCGGGACCAGACGGTATAATTCCTGCCATGTTGCAAACGGCTGAATCGCGAGTCGTCCCATGGCTGAAGAATATATTCAACGGATGCATCAGGCTAAACTATGTACCTGTGGCTTGGAGGACAGCGAGGGTTGTATTCTTACCGAAGGCAGGTAAGAGCAGCCATCCATGTCCGAGAGACTACAGGCCAATAAGTCTGACCTCCTTTGTACTCAAAACGCTCGAGAAACTGATTGACTTGCACATAAGAAACAATTCAATCCAGTTATCAACCAACCAGCACGCATACACGAAAGGGAAATCGGTTGAAACGGCACTACATTCCCTAGTAGTAACCATAGAAAAAGCCCTCCACCACAAGGAATACGCACTCGGGGAGTTTCTAGATATCTCAGGTGCATTCAACAATGTATCAACCACCGCAATCCTTAGTGCATTACGTGCAATAGAGGCACCACCGGCAATAAACCTTTGGTTAGACAAGTTGCTAAGCTGCAGAAAGGTGCGGGCTAAGTGGGGCACTAAATCCATGGTAAGGGAAGCTCGCAGTGGGACACCCCAGGGAGGGGTCCTCTCGCCACTACTATGGAATCTTGTAGTAAATGAACTACTCAAAAAGTTCGCAGGTAGAGCCCCGAGGATAGCTGCCTATGCAGACGATATAAGCATTATTATAGTAGGGAAATGTCTATCAACAGTAAGCTCCATAATGGAGAGCACACTCAAAGATGTACTTAGATGGTCAAATTCAGTCGGTCTTAGTATTAACGCAGAGAAAACGGATCTGGTTCTGTTCACGAAAAGGTACAAGATACCACAGTGGATACCACCGAAATTGAACGAAACACGTCTCATACCGAAAACTCACACAAAATATCTAGGAGTCGTCCTGGACAGCAAGCTGTCATGGAAAACCAACGTGGAAGAAAGGGTGAAGAAATCCACCATTGCACTATACACATCCAAAAAGATGCTAGGCAGTACTTGGGGTCTCTCACCCTTTCTGATGCACTGGATCTATGTAACGGTAGTGCGTCCTATTCTACTCTATGGGATTATTGTGCGGTAGCCGGCTGTGAACAAATCAACATTCCTCAGGTACTTGGAGAAAACTCAGCGGCAGCCAGCGCTATGCATCACGGGGGCACTGAAGTCAACTCCAACTAAAGCGCTTGAAACCATTCTAAGTATGGACCCCCTGGACATACACGCAAAACTAATAGCCGGAAAAACGGCACAACGCCTTACGGCAGCAGGCAACATGCACATTCAAAATTTTGGACAGTGTACAATCGGAAAGGATCTACCTAGTAGCACGGACTACATGGTGACTCGCATGATAGTCAATTTCAAAGTACGAGCTCTTCTGGGACCAAAGGACTGGTGCAAAGGTATAGAACAAGCACAGCAGGCGGTCAACATATTTACCGACGGCTCCAAAATGCCTACGGGGGTAGGTGCGGCGGTGTATTGCGCAGAGCCTAATATAAGGCAGCCATATAAACTGCCGAACCACTTCAGTATCTTCCAGGCGGAAGTATTTGCCACAAGTATGGCCACACAACACTCTAACATCAACATTTTCGTTGACAGTCAAGCGGCGATCAAATCCATGCGCTCCGCTAGCATCAAGTCCAAAAGTGTCTTGGCTGGCAGAGATGCACTAGATGCACTATGCGCTTCTAAGAGAGTGCGCATCTACTGGGTCCCTAGCCACCAGGGCATTGAGGGAAACGAGATGGCAGATGGTTTAGCAAAGGAAGGCGCCGGGCTGGAATCAGAACTCGCAGAACATGTACTTACTCCGCTACAAGAGTTGTACAGGAACCTCGAAAGAAGAGCCACACTAGCAGTGAATCGTAGATGGAGAGATACGTCAACGTGCAAAATCTCGAAAATCATGTGCAATGCACAATGCGAAAAACGAACTCTGTTCATCTTGGCACGCCCGCGCAAAGATTGCAGGACACTAGTGGGCATGCTCACTGGTCACTGCATGACGGCAGCCCACGCGAGGAAGCTTGGCATCACCACGGATGACAACTGCAGGAAGTGCAAGGAACCGGGCACAGTGAAGACCCTGGAGCACCTACTATGCACATGCCCCGCCCTACTTAGATCGAGACTAAAATACCTAGGCTCATCGACATTCCGTCGCTTAAAGATGCAGCCAGGGTGTCTCTAGAATCCCTCCTAAGGTTTGCGCACTCAACGCAAATCTTTAAAGACTTTTAAAACAAACACAAAGGTTCCTTTTGTTCGCTACCGGTACCACTAAGGACCTGAATTGGTCTATGTGAGCCTTCACGAAGGCATCCGATTTAACCTAACCTAACCTATCACTGTGAATACACCTTCAGTTGGGAGATGCGATTTGGTATGGTTTTGATGGCGATTTGAAATCTAACTCATTTCATCTTATTCTACACCCTTTTAGGTACCAGAATCCACTCTTAAGTCCAAACCCATTTTTTGACACACTAGGTCCCTTTTCTCGGAGTAGGTCACATATATGTATATGCTCTTTACTACAGGAAAAATAAATAATTCAAATTTTTCTGATATTTATTTCCATTAACTAAACATAATTTTGAATTACATTTAGTTTTAACCAACATAAAAATGAACAAGAACTTTTTATAAAACGAAACAAATTCATGTAGAATTTAATTGTAAGCTTTTTAGATCAAGTAAGTTTAAAGAAGGCTACAACAGCAACAATATTGTTTTTGAATAATTTTTATTTAGAAGATAAAATGATTTAAAATAGTTTTGAAAAATATAAATATAAAAAAACCAGAGTTCTTCTCTATTACTGTATAAAATGGAATTCTACGTCTATACTTACGATACTATCGAAACTGTGTATTTTCTTTTAAATGCATAGTTGAAACTTTTTCTTATATAGTTTGTGTTCAAATATGGTTTATCATTTGCTTTGTTTTTCGAACTTGTAGATATTCAAATTTACTGCTAGGAGATGGAACTGTAAACATAACTTTGAAAACACTATCAATTTTTTTAAACCATATTGCGAACACAACGCTGTCAGCTTGGATGTGTTAGATATTTAAAAAGCGGAACTGTTTTTGTTTTAAAATTGAGTTAGGCTGAACAAACATTATTTTTTTGCTGTGCGTTTTAAATTAAGTAAAAATAACATTCAAGTAATTTTTACAACACGTTCAGACGTTCACATTTTATACTATTGGGTGTTGGAATTAGTTTTAAAGGTTTTCTAAGAGATGGCGTAACTATCAATAGATCGCATCGGGCACACCTGTGACTATATTCATTTCAAAGCACATTGTCTAAGCTTCATTTTTCAGTATGTGTCATTCCACTGAAGTGTAAAAAACATATATTTTTTTCTCTGTGAACATGTCGACTTTCGTTCCAACAAAACGCAATTTGCGGGAAGGTTTACTTTTGTGCTTCCATTTGAAGAAAAAAGCGGTTGAAGCACAACGCACGCTTACTGAGGCTTACGGGGACTATGCTCCATCGATTTCTACTTGTGAGTACTGGTTCCGTCGGTTTAAAAGTGGTGATTTTGATACGGAAGACAAAGAGCGTCCGGGCCAGCCGAAAAAGTTTGAAGATGAGGAATTGGAGGCTTTGCTTGATGAAGACCCGTGTCAAACCCTTCAAGAATTGTCAGAATCATTGGGAGTTGACTTATCAACGGTCGGCAAACGCTTGAAGGCCATGGGAATGATTCAAAAGCAAGGAAATTGGGTGCCGTACCAGTTGAAGCCGAGAGACGTTGAACGGCGATTTTGCATGTGCGAACAACTGCTTCAACGGCATAAAAGGAAGAGTTTTTTGCATCGTATTGTCACTTGCGATGAAAATTGGATCCATTACGATAATCCTAAGCGAAAAAAATCGTGGGGACCACCCGGCCATGCATCAACATCGAGGGCCAAGCCGAATATTCATGGCGCCAAGCTTATGCTGTGTATTTGGTGGGATCAGAAGGGTGTCGTGTACTATGAGCTGCTAAAACCTAACGAAACTATCACTCGGGAACGCTACCAACAACAATTGATGCAATTGAGCCGAGCATTAAAGGTTAAACGGCCGGAATATGCCAAAAGACACGACAAAGTGGTTTTTCAACATGACAACGCACGGCCACATGTTGCAAGAACCGTCAAGGAAACGTTGGAGGCGCTGAATTGGGATGTGCTACCCCACCCGCACTGGAATACGTTTACATTGAATTCCATTAGGCATTTAGAGTATTCAGCATGAAATGGTACTTTAAAAAATCATTTATGTTCTACGTACTAAATCACTTATGAAAATTTAGTTTATACAATTAACGTTATTATTTTTATACTACCGTCGTCATAGCTAAAATGCAAAGCACACGGTTAAAATAATTAATCTTAACTTAAGATTAAAGGAATTTTTAATCCAAAAAGTACAGCGTGAATAAAAGTAACTGTCGCACCTACATTAATACCAATTAAAAACCAATTAAAAACCAATTAATGATGTAACCCACATCATTAAACACTCTCATCTGCTCATTTATGCAGATGATATGAAAATATACAGAACAATAGATGCTAACAACAATTCAGAACTACTCCAGTCTGATTTAGAATCCTTTGAAGTGTGGTGTCCAGATAAATGCCAAACTATGAAAAAGGAATAATTTCATTTTTGATTATAGGATAAGAGATACTGCTTGAAATCGTGTAGTTTCTGTCAAAGATCTTGGTATATGCAAGGATTCTCAGCTATCGTTTAGCGTTCATATTGATAACATTTGTAAAATAGCATCTTCTATGCTCGGGTTTATAAAACGCTGGGCCAAATAATTTAATAGTACTAGTAAACCCGTGTGGCGTTAAAACGCCAAAATCAAACATACCTAGATTTTATTTTAAGCTATTGAAAAGATTTTCAACTGATCAGAATTTCAATTAAATTAATTTTGGCCTTTTTGCAATATAAGCGGTATAGCACGCGCAACTACGATATAATGTTAGCATATATAATTTCATACCCAAATTTATTTTAAATATACAGGAGTAAGAATATTTCTTGATTTCCAGTTGAAAAATGCTTGAAAAAAATATTCATTACCAGTTTCAAACTTCTTATTCAATTTTTGTGTAAATTTTTAAAAATTAAAAAATTTTCCGACCAACAGTTGTTTAGAAATATTTTTTCAACTGTAAGAAATAATTCCAGTATCACTTTTATAATTTCACAGCTAAAACTATGAATTGATTATCAAAGATTATTCGTCAGTATAACAGTTTTATAGCTATTAGTCGATAGGTGGCGCCAAATACCTAACATATTTTTAGGCATATGCTGAAATCAAGAGAAAAAGCAACATAACGACAACAACAATTACATGCAAACTTTAACTCACTATAACTTAAAAAATATAAATTTTTAAGAAATAGCCAGTTTGCACATCTACAGGTCTAATCGTACCAAACCATACTAAATTTATTAAGATTGGACTTGTGCCTAGAAAGCCCTACACTGGACAAAATTTGTGTTTGCATAGTATATATATAAAGAAAAAAAAATTGATGATTACAACTACAACGCTGTATTATTCATTTGTGCGTCCTTACTTGAAGTACGCAAGTCAAGTATGGTCGCCACATTACAATGTGCATGTTGATCGAATATATAGAATCCAAAAACGTTTTGTTCTGTTTGCTCTAAGAGGCTTAATTTGAACTGACACTTTCAACCTTCCTTATTATGAGGATCGTTTAAAACTATTAAAAATGCAATCTTTAAATGAGCGAAAGAGATCTGCTGATATCGTTGATTTACACCAATTCATAAATGGTGTGTTCAATTCACCAGAACTCTTAACTGTTATAAAATTTAACACTAACAGTAGAAGCAGTAGATTTACTTACTTAATTTAATTTACTTACCTTTTAGTACAACAAATTATATGGCTACTGCTCCTTTAAATAGCGTGAGCACCTTTGTTAACAACTGTAGCTTTTTTGATGTTAACTTATCGAAAGGTCAACTCAAAAGTAGATTGAAAACTAATATATGATTAGATCTATGTAAACGTATGGTTGGTTGTTATGTCTTGTGTTGTCCCTGAGCCAAACCCATATTATGGTGGGTAAATTTTTCTTACTTAAAATTATTTTGGACCACATTCACAAAGTGATTTAGTGCGGAGAAAGTGCTAAAAAGATGTAGTAGATGAACTCTATTGTTATTGCATGTTACGAATCACGCGTGACGTGTCAAAAAATGTACACTGAAAATGTACACAAGAAAAAAAACAAGTAGTAAAAAAATCACCCTTGACAATGTTTAAACGAGTGCATTGAAAATGTATAGTGGTTTTGAAGTTTTTTTTAATGTATCAAAATTTGATTCAATACAGATGAATTGGTCTCTAACTCCATTATTTAAGTAGATTACTTGCTGTAAATACTCTATTTTAGGAGATATGCAAAATATCTTTTAAACAACGAATTCAAAATTAACTTAGCTTTTATTTTTTTTTTTTTTTAAAAAAAGACCAAAGAACCAAGGCATGTGCCTTATACAAACAAGATTTGGTCTTTGACCTGAGAGGCAAGGGATAGATTTATTTAGAGGAATTGATTGGAACCATATGTGAATTATTGATTAGGCGAAAACAACCGTAAAAGACTATTTGAATTACTTTTAACCGATGCTAGTGTTATGCCTTAACCTCGGCAAGCATTTCCAGCCCTTAGTTGTTCCTGTCCCTTTAATTTCACATTTTGAATTTCACCTTTTAATTCCACAGGTTACTGGCAGAAACTTTTATACACACTAAAATGGTGAAAATAAAAATTTTGACAGAGTATACGGATCTGTTATTATCGCCAATGGATTACAGATAGAAGCTTATAAAACGTTGAATAGAAAAGCTAAATAGGCTTGAATTGCGTAAAGTTTTAAAACGTCGAAAATTAAAAAAAAAACTAAAAAAAGCAACAAAAATCAACTTTAGATAATAATTACACCATGGCATTAAGTTTTTAATTTGTTAATGCATTTTAAAAGGTGTGTAGCAAATGAGAAGTAGTTGCAGTTAAATAAGTAGTTGTTTTTTTTTTTTGTTTATTCCTGCTTTTGTTAAACACAAACAACTGACAACAAAGAAAGAGGTGGAAAAACAACAACAAGAGGTGTAAAGCAATGAATGAAGAAATCATTACTTGATACGCACAAAAAATCACTTTAGACAAAAATTGTTGCTTTTTTATTGTTTAATTGTTGAAAAACTGTTGGCTGCATTTTAGATTTTTGGTAAATCGTTAAGTTATAGAAAATTGTTTTTTACAACATTTTTAATTGAGTAATAATTATAGCTAAGCAAAAATGCAAACTTTTGAAATTTATTTAATTAACCTCACCTCATGAGATCATTTTATGGTTGGAGTTGCTTTTGGCTACTAGAAGGTCGTTTCAATTTATATATTGGCTCTTAAGCTTTGAAGAAAAAAAAAGGTGTAAGAAATCATATCTAAAGTAATGCATGCCTCGAAATCTGAAAAGTGTGGCCGCTTCCAAATTGGGCACTAATATTTAGAAATATTAGCAAATATTTGATTGCTACAGACGCAGATATAGTCACAGATACATATACAGATACAGCATTAAATGAAATCGTTTGTACATATTATATATGTCTTCTGTTTGTATATATGTGCGACATATCTGTTTATTACATATGTATGTTATTGCATGTATATATATTTTTCATTCATCTGTTGTAATTATTCATTTATTGTAATTAATCAACCAATTAATGTAAACTTATAGTAAATATCTTTTTTTTTAAATAGAATTTTTTTTTCTTATAGTTTTCCTTCTAATTTTATTTATTATCAAACCAAAACCTTTTTTTTTCTGTTATACCTTTATATCATTTTTTAGTTGTAATGTATCTAAATCTCTGTAAATTGAGCAATAACTTTAAAAAATTTTATAACGTTTTTAACTACAAATAAAGAAATAATTGTAATTGTTTGTAACATCCCAGTAGTTCGCGGCATCATTGACGAACTTTTCGTGATGATTTCTTAAAGGAAGTTTCTGCAAGAGCTGCTGGACTTAAAAAAAATTCATACAAAATGTAATGCAAAGTAGCGGTTATCAGCGCCTAATTTTTTCGACCCCTTACAACAACTTCAAGATATTCATGATTGTTGTAATTCGCCGAATCGTTCAGAGGATAAACTGTAGAGTTCGCAAACTATCGATGAAACTACCGATACTATCGGTTATTTCACACTATCGTGACAATCTATAGTTTTGGACTGACTCGATACTTCGGTTTTCGATAGTATTTAAATATTCATTGACACCACTGTTTAGGTGCCATTGCTGTTGCTGCCGAATTCGTTTGATTTTGACAATTTGGTATAATTTTTTTCTGTTTTGTAGAGTGAAAGCGCAGGTGATGTTTCTCAGGGAGAGTATTCCACAACTTTACCGTACGACGAAAGAACGAACTATCACTACAACGTGAGGTTCTGTGTGGCATCAAGGCAATGGTAAAGGAATGGACTTTGATAGCTGCCCGAGTGGACCTGGAAAACATACGGTGTGGTGGCGTCAGGCCATTACGAAACCAACATTACGACGATTTTCAATAGAGTTGAGAGAGGATAAAATATTTTTATCCCCTATCAAATATATCGCACGACGTTGAATTCGGTCCAGAAGCACGTTTTGATTTTAATTCCTTGACGAATTTTCTTTATATTGCTGTCTACTTTTCGTTAACGAAACTTCCTCAATATTTTGATATTGGGTTAGTGCATGATAAATTCCAACAATTCTGTATTGCGTCTTGCACGAATTTGGAACATTTATATGAAATTTTCGTCAATGAAACGTATGGCCAAATCAGCATGTTTCGTCAAGGATCAAGAAAAATCGTACATGATTCATTTGAGATTTCTTTAAGACTGGAACTACTGGGAGCTTATTGATAAAAATCTCGCTGCCTTCACAAGTGGGTCAAAATAGTGTCAGAATTGCATTCAGTTTTCTTATTTATATCAACGCTTAAGTTTATTTATTTGCCATAAAATTATTAAAACAAATAAAACAAAAACCTTTAAACTCTCAAATAAATCAACTCAATAACCATCAATAATTTGACTATCCTTGAAACAAGAATTTCGCTCATGCTTTGGCTAATAGTTATTCTTTGTGCTTATATTAAGACACGCTATCGGTATAATTTCAAAATCTAAAAAAGCATCTTAGTTTCTTTGTTTTCTTTACCTTTCGCCATCATAGTCGAAGCGACAACAATGAAAAACTCATTTGAAAATAAATAACGAGTTGATCGAGAGTCGTTGGTAAGCCTCACAAATTTTTATAAGGCGTCTCACAGGCAGGTTTTATTTGCAGAGCTTTTGGTCTGCAGAGCATAACTTTCGCATTCGAAAAATTTATGGAATTTCATTTGATAAAATCAATCAAGTGTTGCATTAGCTAGTTTTGTCAAAGATTTTATACCATGTCACGTAACAAATGCTTAGTATCAAATGATTTAACTTAAGATTTCGTTACTTTTGCGTTACATAAGGTTTTTGAAGAAACTATCTTTTGCCATTTCTGTTTGTTATAAATTTGCGTTTAGATCTGAAATAACACCCAATGTAAGGAATGCACATTAAATTTACAAAAGACAACATTTTGATACTTTTGAAATGTGTTTAAAACTTAAGTACTTTATATGTACTTAAAAATATATATTTTTTAATGGTATATTTGGCATTAAGGACTTTTGCAAATAGAACCTCGGGAATCTGGCTTCAGTAGCGTTGACAGCAATTCGTTCAAACAGATAACTGAGGACAAAAAACGAAAAAAATTCTTAAAATATATGTTACGAGCTATAGCTAATATTCTCATTGCATTCTAACTGGTCGCAGATTTTGTATGAGTTGTCAACTTCGTTGACAGTTTTGGTCACCGGCTCTCTGCCCTAACACTACCTTGTCTATTTTTACCATGGCGTGAGTTAAGTCCGATGAAGACTTTTTTGCTCGCAAACGCATTCTAAAAAACAGCGCACAAGTTCCTTTAAAATGCTTGCTCGGCTGGCACTATACGCACTTTGAGCTAATTTCATATGATTGTTTGTGCAGTGTTTTTCAGCTTTTCCTCTCGGTTCGGTTCGGCAAAGCAACAAGTCGCCACTATAAACGCGCTTAAAGTTACACTTTAAGTAACTTGGTATTCCAGCTTATTTCGACTATTTTGCAATTATTTTCTGCTGTTTTGTGTTGCCTTGTTGATTTTTTTATATAAAATTTTCTTTAAAAAAGAAGTGCATTGCAAGAACGCACATTAAAAAATGTAAATGAACTGCTGACCCAAGATAAGTCCATTCTGTTCTTCAGCTGAAACGCACTTTAAGCTACTGCAAGCCACTTCAAGTCACTTGTTTCGACTTTTTTGCAATAGTTTTCTGCTGTTTTTTTGTTACGTTTTGATTTCGAATTATTTTCAAAACCTTACACGGCCAATCATTTATATATGTTAGTAAATATTTGTTTGTATACATTACACAGACTAATTGCTTATTCTTGAGTGCTTCTTTCTTTTTATGTTGCTCTTCTTTGTTGCTAGCGTGTGTTGCAATGCAAGGAAGTACTGAATATTCGCTGCCTATTGTTCTGCTTTTCACTCGGCAATAATTGCCTTCGCCGTGAGCAGTTTGTCGATTATTCGCCCGCAGTAGGGGTTCACGAAAGTCCCCTTTCAAGTCGAGTAGTCAACAAACTGATTGCGGCAAAAGAAATTTTTACTCATGGAATTGCCACGTGAAAAATGGCTCAATCTGTTTTTTGCGTATATCACTATTTTTTAGTAGAAATGCTAATTCTATGCGTTTCACCAGCTTGTTTTGAAGTTCGAGGAATTCAGTTTGTTTCACTTCATATCACATACATTGTTGTTGTTTACCACGTACAATCCATCGCGACCGATTGCAGCTCAAGTGTGCTTCATATATTGTTTTCAGCGTGTACTTTTTGCGTGGGTCAAAAGTACGACTTTAAAATCGAAATGAGTTCATCCGATGAAGAAAGAACATTTGGTTATGAAAATAGCCACCTTTCAGTTGGAACACTAGCTTCTGGCGAAGCAAAAACTCGTTTCATTTCTATGGTGCATTTCGACAAACAATCGAACACCAATGAATATTGAAATAAATGAAGAAGCAACTAGAACAGATGGCAACCCTTGATAGAGTTGATGGCGGTGATCTAAAATGGCCTCCTGCTTTGAAGTGTCATATGATTAGCAGCCATACAATTCATAAGAATGAATTAGAGGATCTGTACGTTCATATGCTAGTTTAAACAGTGAGTTGATCACAGCTTAATCACTCAAAGACTACTGATGGGCAATATGTAGCGATTTCCGAAACAGACTGTCTAGTCAGCTAAGTGATTGACTCTATACAGAGTTGTTGTTGTTGTTGTTGCCTTCTTGAAAACTCACTTTATCTAAAGCTCACAATCTTAATTCAAAATAAATTTATTTTTCAAGTTTTACACTGTTACCTCTTAAGACTAATGAATTTAAAAATATTTAATAATATTAGTTAAAGTTAACGTTGCCATAAAATAAATTTTTCAGATTTTATAAAGATTAGATTCATGTTAAGGATTCGATCGGCAGAAAAAAAACATAACACTGGTTAACAGTTTCACAACTTTTTCATGCCACACGAACTTTAATAGCTAATACTGTTTAAGCTTTCTTCCCTCGTTATGAAACTGAATTTTTTTTTTAGTTGGCCTCAGTTTTTTTGTGATTTCGGACTTTGTGATTTTACGACTTTGATCCTGTTTTTATGCTCTGGAATTCAAAATACTTAACGCAGAGTAAAAAGAAAGACACCCAATGTAAAGAATGCACGAAACTGTAAAAAACCATTGAGAGTGGGAGGGGATGAACGTTTTGATAGGCGTGCAAAATAGTTCATTCTTGCAAGCAGTTCACCGTGCAAAACAGTGTTGCTGAGTGGTGATATTAACGATTTGGTACGTTTAAGTATCTATCAAGTACCTTTTGAGGAAAAGTGTTTCTATTGTACTTAAACAGAATAAAAAAAAAAAAGTGTAAGGAATAAGAATGTCATTAAGGTGCAAGTGGAATACTAAGAGTGCTAAATGGATTCATATGGTTTGTTCGTTTATTTTAATTGATTTTAATTGTTCCTCTCGGAGAATATTTATGTTTTCGGTATCAAAATTAAGAAAATTCTATGTAAAATATGATAAAACTAATTCTTTTTTTTTTAAATATGGCTTTAGATATAAAAAAATACTTGTAAGTCTAAATTTTAAACAAAAACATCAAAAATTTTATTTTGAACCTGACTATCGCACAGATTAAGGCCTTTTCCACACTTGGTCAACGCAATTCCAACACAACTTCAACGCAACAGCGAAAAAGTTGAAAAGCAATGCAACTATAAGCCGAATGCTTTCAGACTTGCTTCAAAAGTCATGCAGCATGTAACTCATGTTTTTCGACTTCTTGCACTAATTTAATATTTAACACTTGCTCATTCATCTTGCAAACTATTTCTTTATCTTTCGGATTCTATAAATGAAAAAAATAACTAATTAATTAACTTATTCACCTTGATTAATATATTGCGTACTGCACTACAAACAATTGAATTCACAAAACAAACAAACTGATGCAACAAGTCGCCGATCAAAATTGCGGAAAGCCCCGTTGCGTTGAATAAGTTGAGAACATGTCAAGAACTTGTTGCGTGCAAGTTGCTTAATCTGAAGGTTCCGGTATAAATGCACAGGCTAGCAATTTGAGTTGGAGTTGCGTTGACCAAGTGTGGAAAGGGCCTAAACATGGCAGAAAAATAAATAAAAGCCCCCACTAAAAAGCTTGTTTAATTATCTTGATTAAAAACAGGATCAAAGTCCTAAAAACACAAAGTCCGAAATCACAAAAAATCTGAGGCCAACTAAAATAAAAAATTCAGTTTAATAACGAGGATAGAAAGCGAGGGAACAGTATTAGCTATCAAAGTTCGTGTGGCATAGCAACTGTTGACCAGTGTAATTTTTTCATTTATTTAGTTACACATGGAATCGTTTTTGATTACAATACAAACAAAATAAAATAAAATGTTTTAATAGGTTTTAATTTTTTTCATTTTTCTCAAATTCCTGGAATGCAATGTTATTGCCATTTTTGTTAATGCTAGATACTATTGTTGTATTAATTAAGGCATTTACATTGGCCGCATTCAGCGCAGACAACAGTTGGCAACTGTTGTGTAAAAATTCGCTGAATGGTACAAATTTGGTAGCGCTAACTAAAACTGATAAAGTAGCGAACGCCTTTTAATCGAGCGAACAAATTCTATGCTACATGAACACAACTGTTTGTTTAAGTGTCACATGCTGTTACTGACTCTGTTAAATTAATAAACGCAGAAAGAACGCAGCAAATTTAAGTGAGAAACCTTTGCAATTGAATTAAATTTACATAAAAATTAAATTGAATCTATCTTCTGACGTGTAGAGTAGCAACACATTCAGAGAAAAACATCGTGAACTAAGGTAGCGCTACCATTACAGTTCACAACAGTTGTCTGCGCTGAATGCGGCCATTGTCCTACTGCGTGTTACACATGTGAGATAGAAAGTATAATCGTATTTCATCATACTGTCATTTTTAATTTTTGTATGAAGAAATCCATTTTTTCCACTTTTTTACACTTTTATACTTTACACCAAGGCTGTATCCAGAATATTTTTGGGGGGCGGGGGAATAGTTTGTATTATTCGACCACCTGAAAGATTTTACTTAAGAATCTGGTTATAAAACCATTCAAAATACAGCTGGTGCAAGAACTGAAGGGTGGTGAATGGTCCTTAGAAAAGTTGGATGAAGATTCGCTTTTTTATCGATAAATTGTCTTCAGCGACGAAGCTTATTTGGCTCAATGGGTACGTCAACAAAAAGAATTGCCGAATTTGGACTGAAGAGCAGCTAGAGGCAGTTCAGGAGCTGCCCTGAAAAATGCAGTTTGGTGCGGTTGGCGGTCCGATGGTATCAATGGACCGTAATTTTTCAACTATAATGAAAATCGCAACGTTACAGTCAATGGAGCAAGGTTCCGTGCAATAATTACCGACTTTTTTTTTTAAATGGAAGAGTTGGACTTGGTTGACATGTAGTTTCAACAAGACGGTGCCACATGGCACACGACACGCGAAACCATGGACCTATTGAGAGGCGAGTTTGGTGAGCAATTAATCCCACATTTTGGAGCAGTCCATTGGCCACCAAGATCATGCAATTTGTCTCCACTAGTTTTTTTTTTGTGGGCCTACGTGAAGTCTCTCGTGAAAAGAGACAAGCCAGCCACAATTGCAGCCCCTGGAAGAGAACATTACAGCTGCCATTGGTGAGATACCGGCCGAAATGCTGGAAAAAATATGCCACAATTGGAGCTTACGCATGGAGCACCTCAGGCGTAGCCCCGGGCAACATTTGCATGAAATAATCTTCAAAAAGTAAATGGCAGGCATTGATGCATCGCTCCAAATAAATATTTCATTCACTATTGCCAATTTTCTGTTTTTCAATTTTCAAAAACCAAACGCTTAAAAAAAAATCACCCTTTATAACAGATTCATGTGAAATTATTGATTTTTGTACAACAAATGAGAAAATTTAAAAGAAAACAAAAGCTGCTGATCGCTAATTTTAGTTTTGATCCCAAAAAACAAACGAAAAAAGGCGCAAGCAAAAACAACCAAAAAAAATATATGTAAGTATGTATTTTATTGAAGTTTTTCTTGTTACTCTACTTTTTTTATGCTATTTAGTTAATGAAAATAATAAGTAAGCATTGTGTAAAATAAAACTTAGCACATGCAAACCGTGCGAGCGAGCGAGAAAGCAACAATCTGCACTCTGATACCAGCGCAAAGTCGCTTTAAGCTGCTTATTCGGCTGGCACTTTACGCACTTTGAACTTATTTCATATGATTGTATGTGCAGCGTTTTTCAGCTTTCCCTCTCGGTTCGGAAGAAGTGGAGAAGGAGGTGGAGGAAAGAGAACCAACAAATTGAGTCGGAAAGACAGAAACGAATGAGTAAAATTCAGTTCGAGCGGCCGGCCATTCACAATTGTTTTAGCAGCAGCAACAGCAACAGCAATATCAACTACAACACCAACAGCACGGCAACAACAACAATTGTGACAACGAAATAAATTCGTTTTACGGAATGCAGTTGTTTTATGTTATATTTATTTTGGATGTTTTTGTTGATGTTTGTTGGAGCTTCACTTGTCGTTGGGTCAACGAGTGTGTGAGTACGTCACGCCCTCCATAGCATTATTTACTATTCATTATTACTATGCACTTGCACAAAGGCCAACAACAAAAACTAAAAAAACTATAACTCGAACAGTTATAACATTTGTGCAGTCAATCTTCATATCCGGTTGTTTTCATGCTGTTTTTTGTCCATTTGTTTTGAGTTGCAATCTTTTTATTCGCCGCCTACTCACCAAATGGCGCACAGGAAGTGCGTTCAATGAGCTTGACGAAAAATAGGGCGCGTAAGCATTTTTTCTACATGCCCTTCATTAATAAATATTTTAAAGGGCTATTTTCTTAAAATTGAAAAACGCTTTGCAAATTAGTTTGAAGTTTAATGATATTTTTTTTTTCGTTTGAAAAATAATAAACTTACTATTTTGCACAATCGATTTAATGTGCCTTTTTTGTGCTTTAACTTTACTATGTTTAAATTGCTTTGAATCATTTTTTTTTTGCTTTAGATTTTACATTTTTTTTTTAATTGTTCATTACTTTTTCTATTGTTTAATATTTAACGAGCGATAAGGAAGCATGATTTCTTTGCTCAGTTGAAGTTATACCTGCCATAAAAGACTGACTAACGTATATTTATGAATCACGTCGACTTATTTATGAGAATTTATATGCTTGATTTACGTAAACAAAGTGGCGGAATAGTATTTAAGATTGTGAAATACGATATAAATATAGCTACCGGTCAATATTAAAGGTTGTTTCTATTGCTGAAATTATTTTTATTATAAAATGAAATGAAAATATATCACAGCTTTGCCTCCAAATTGTTCATAATACACCATAAAAAATACAAATACATGAAGTTTCCACTATCAAAAATTTATTAAATCGTCTTGCCGCTCTCACTAACTTTAATTAGACGCTTTTTTATTTTTTAAGTTTTTATTGAATGCTATAAACTTATAGTTAAGCCTGTTTTTTATAATTCTAGAAATCAAAGTTTTCTTAAAAGTCACATCTTTCCTCTGTGAGATCTTTCACATCTTTCGTTTTTGATCTCCCAGAGTTGAAAGTAGAAAGTTGGAATTACTTCGACACAAAACTCATAGCATGTAATCTAGATTCTAGACAGACATCTTAGCATTATCTACACCGGCTCGACATTCAGCAGCACAAAACATGAAGAAAAATCAAATGTTCTTTTCTAAAATCAATCAAAGCATATTACTTTATTATAATTGGACGTGTCTCATTCCATAAGTCACAATAAAAATATGAGATAATTACATCTCATTCCATATTGATACTAGCAACCCAGCAGCATAAAATACAAAATATGAAAGGTGTTGCTTAAAAATTTTGAGAAAAATATATATCTACAGTATCCCGCCAAAAAATTAGAAAAACTAGAATTTCAATTTATTTTTTAAACACGGAATGTTTTTGCAAACAGTTCATTAAAAACTAAGAATTTTTTTTATATAGAACGGCATTTTTAAGTTAGATTTAACTAAAGTAGCGTCAATTTAAAAGTCTTCAAGTTGTAGATGAGAAAAACATTTTAATTGATTAAGTAAAGTTTTGCGAATTCAGATAATTTTAGCTAATTTTTTAGCTTCTTTTCATAAAAATTGTAAAAAGGAATTTGGCATATTGTATTTTTCGAATGGTACTCACGGTCCGAAACTTTTTGTTATACCCATGAGAAATTCCAATATATTCTAAAAAAAGATGCTAAATAAAGGTATACGTGTCTCGTCAATTTTCTCCAGCACATCAGAATATTTTTTAAATCGATTTTAAATCTTTGTAATCACAGCTGACGCTTTTAAATATAAAATAACGATATCAAATATAAAAGAGTGGACCGATTTTCATGAATGAAGGCAGTTAGAAAGGTTATTAAATAACAAATTTTTAGAATTAAAAACCAGTTCCCTTAGTTTCTTTAAATGTAATTACAGAATTCTTTTCTAAATTTAAAATAAATTTTTTTAATTTAAAAAAATTCTGGAATAAAATATATCTATTTCTAAATTTCAAATAAAAATCTGAATTTCAATAAGTATTTTCTGAATTGTACATGTAATTGTTTAATTTCAGCTGATCTTTTTTGGATTTCAATTTAGTTTTTAAAATTTCAAATGGTGTTTCTAAATTAAAATTGATATTTTCTAAAATTCGAATGAAAAATCTTAATGTCAAATGATTTTTTGTAAATTTCAAATGGAATTTTGTATTGTGTGAACAAACCTATTAAATAGAGTACAAAAGTCAAGTCTTACAAAAAAAGAATATGAAAAAATTCCAAAACGATAATTGACGTTGAGTTTAAAAATATAAAATAGAGTACATAACATGAAATTCATACAAATGCTGTGATTTAAAAACCCTTTTTTCAGTAGACCATATTTTTTTGAATTACTAGAACCAAGTCTATTATAAAGCAATTTATAATCGCCATCAAGAAGCAGAAAGTTGAAAGAATTTATAAGCAAAAACGCAAAAAAGGTCTAGAAAAACGTTTAAAGTTTTCAGAAAAGTCCATAACATTCGAAAGAGCACAGAAAAAATGGTAAAAAAGACAAACATAATTCAAATTAATTGATCAATTAATTGGCGTTTTTATAATATTTGGCAAAAGATAGTTGTACTCATGTCAAATTTATGTTGACAAATGACATGTTTGACATATGGTAAAAGTTAGGTTAGTAAGAATCTTGAAAAAAATGGCACCACACACAGACTCAACAAATAATTGTGAATAACATAAAACTACATATTTATAAAAATCACATAAATTTCAAAGCAATGCAAACAAAGAAAACCAAAGTCTGGTTGACTGTGCGTCTGTCTGTCAGTCTTGATTGTCTATTTCAGGGCATAAATAAAAATAGTAGTAAATAAAATGGATGCGATCAAAGCGCCAATAAAGCTGATATTGTTGTAGTTATTTTAAATTTATGCTTTCGCTGTTCTGTGTACGAGTGTGTGTGTGTGTGTTGGTTGTGTTGTCAGTTTCTTAATGATTTTGTTTTGTATGTCAAAGGAATATGGAGCAATAATAAAATTTAATGAATGATCGAATAAGTGATAATAAAAGAAACGCAATTGTGGCAATTTTTAAAAGGTCTTTCATTTAAACTTTTATTTAAATTAATGCAAAATTATATAAAAAATAATGCTCTCAAAATTAAAGCAAAATAAATCATAAAAGCTAATAAATGACAAAAAATAAATAATAAAATCAAGGTGTTTTAAAAATGGTCAACAAAACTGCCAAAATTAAACGCATAAACAGTTTAAAGTGCATTTATTGTAAAAACCACAAATAGGACATACAGTATGTATACTCGTAATTATGTTCACCACGCAACTATATTTACAGTCTTAAATTTCGAAAATTGTATAGGAATCCTCAGTTTAATTTACCAAGGATATTTTAGCCCTCAATTACATTAACATTTCGTATAAGGAAATAGATGATAAAAAATAATAAATAACTGCGTTTAACCATTGTTTTTCTTTTAACACGAATTGTAACTTCTATGGAAGAATGCATTGCTACTACAAAATACCCTCGGTTATATGAAACCCTTGCTTATATTCACAAGCCCAACATTAATTGGTACATATAATCGAGTATGTGCCGTATGTTGTTTTGTTAAGGTATGAATTAAGACAAAAATTTTGCAAAATTTATATGAAGTGAGTAAGTTGCTCGCCCCATTCAGGTGGGCCATGAAGTAGTAACAAGACGTAGAGAGAGAGAGAGAGAGAGAGAGAGCGGGAGATAGGAAAAATAAATATAGATAAATACAAATAAAATTTTAACCTAATCTTATGAATCATCGTTACAAAAATAAAATATAAAAGCTGAGCAGAGCGAAAAAATAAGTGATAAAGACAAGAGGACAAAATAACGGTCATTACTAAGAAGAAATAAAGAAAAAAAAATCCATTTAAGGCAGAAGGTAGCAGATGTTATGTCATGATATCGTACGCAAAAACACCTCTACCGAACAGTCGAGCAGAGTAGAAATCTTTTGCTAAACCATGATTTAAAAAAAAAAAAAAACCAAAAAAGTCAAGCTACAATCGTCCGAAGCAACAAAACATTCAGACTAAAAATGATAGCCGGAGTGGCTAATTTTGCAAAAACCGAGAACACACACTTGTAATGTGACGAACACACACACTCACACATACATCAATGCAATAAAAAGAGTTCAAATCAATTACTTTTCACGTTTTAAATACATTAACTAAATTAAGGCTTCTGAGCGCAAAGTTAAGCTGCATGTGTGTGAGTGTATTAATTTTTGATTATTGTGTGTACTTGTCATATGGCAGCACATGAGCAAAAAATATGGCACAATTAACAGCAACAACTTTTAAAGCACAATCGCAACAAAAGCTCCCAAAAAATACATTGCCAATATTTGTACACACTGGCTGTTGTTGTAAATTTTGTTGTTGCCTTAAAATTGTAATACATACTCTTCTGATATGAAGTAATTTACTTCTAATTTATTAACTTCAATATTTTATAAATATTTTACCAAAAAAGTACAATACATTTTCATTAGACAAATAAATATAAAGCTCAAATATTTTATGACATGTGAAATAGAGTGGGGCGATTAGTATGGAAGGAAAAAAGTGTTAATAGGTGCTTCGCGTTTCTGATTCTTGGGATTGTACTGAGCAAAAAAGTCCACTAGACCATACGTCTACGGTGAAAATCGAGCTTCCAGATTTTGACTTGCAGTTTTTTCTCAGACTTTTTTCACGTTTTTTTTTTATATATATTTTGGCCTATAGCAGCCAAACCATTGAGATTTTTGTCTTTGTATTGGATGTAACAGCCAAACCATTGAGATTTTTGTCTTTGTATTGGATCGAAAATCTCAATGGTTTGGCTGTTATAGGCCAAAATATCCAAAAAAAAAACGTGACAAAAGTCTGAGAAAAAACTGCAAGTCAAAATCTGGAAGCTCGATTTTCACCGTAGACGTATGGTCTAGTGGACTTTTTTGCTCAGTACAATCCCAAGAATCAGAAACGCGAAGCGCCCATTAAGATGTTCAAATCGCCCCACCCTAATGTGAAAGTTTCTCTTTTTGTTAACTGTGGCAAAAAAACTTTTTTACTCGATAGTATAAGGTATAAATAAAGCAAAAATAAATGTGCAAAAAAGTCTGCCGTGACCTTTGTTGTATACTGTTTTTTGTTGCAAACTTGGAAAAAATTAAAAACAACGGTTAAATTGGATCGCCGGAGTTTAGCCCTTTATTAATGTAAAAACATCTAGTTCTAGTAACTCATTACTGTTTTTACGTTTGACCTGGATTGCAACCTCGACCTCATGGAACGTCTTATATAGGGCTTTCCAGCGATTTAGAGAAGTGAGACTTTTTTAAATATCAAATAAGGGTCTTTGAATTGTGAGCAAGGGCGTAACCAGCCTTTGACCTAGTATGGGACAAGAGATTATCATCTCAATAATTTAAAAATAATTATTTTTTTTTAAGGTAAAGTAAGATCTTCATAAGTCGACTTTTGATTTATTCAATAGTCCGAAATACTAATACGAATACCGAAATACTATTAAAAAATCCTTTTTTAATTTGTGTTTTAACTCCCAGGGTGGTGAGCAGCTGCCTCATTTTGCTATGATTGTGAGGATTGCAAAAATATTGATTGTTTTTGTGTAATCCTTCAGAAATCAGCAATTTCTGCTTAGAAACTAACTACGGCTTCATAACATTTTTCGTACCTCAAGCCGTGTTAATTTGGTGCTCTCTCTTTCAGCACTTCCCAAAACCTGTGTAAGATTTTGCTCCCTAATTGATTAAAATTATTTAACTTTTGAAAGGATGAATATATTTTCGTTTGGTTTTTTGTGTTTTGTGGGATGAAAATCGATTTGGTTTTCAAAAATTCCAAAAATAATATTTATACTAGCGGGAGAGGGTTTTGCCCCAAACTTAACGCAAAAAACTAAGGAATAACATACTAAGATTTATTCTTTTAACAGGTATTCTATTTCAAGCAACATATGGGCCGTTTATTTTGTAAGTGGGCCAAGTCCATTTTTTTAAAAAAATTGAGATAATTGGATATAAAACTTTATATGCTTTTTTTATCTGCAAACAATTTATAGTAAAAAAATCAGATTGCCTAATATTTCGGGGAAGGAAGTTTTAGGTTTTAAATGTATTGTAATAATGTTTATTTTGAAAGTGGTACAAGTCCATCTCAGGTTGAAACTATTTTTAAACCTTTGACGATTCTTACTCGGAAACACAACATTTCAAGACTAAAGTGTTTTCAAAATTTAAAAATTGTTACTTCTACGAGAAAAATCATGGGAGATATGTGTCCCATTCGTCGTCAAAAGTAAAAATTTAGGAACAAATGCATAAATATTAAAAAGCATTTTGTCGTAAAAAAAAAGCAAACATGGACACGCAAGCTCTAACGTGTTGGTATATTTATATTGCAAAATAAAAAAATCTGCAAATAAAATAAATGTTACATGTCCAAAATTGATTTCCCAATATAGCGCAGGAATGGAAGGCGTTAATCTTATGGACCAAACAAAGGTATAGCGCTAAGTATCTTCTACGTAACTTTTTAAGTAAGAAAGATTTATTCATGATTAGTGTAGTTTAATAACTCACCAAAAAGCTCTTTATCTTTTATTTTCATTATTAACACTTTTTATAACAGTTTTAGTCATTTACAAATATATTAAAAATATTGCAAAACACAAACTGCTGCCAAATTCAAAATCACGCTGTTGCAACTAAAAAAAAAATAACTGTTGATTGATTTACTATCTAATTGAAAAGCTAGAGTTGTTTAGAATGCTTATGAGTCATTTATAAGAACTCCGACTTAATTTTTTCTCTTTGAGTTATTTTTCTAGAGCAATTCCTAAAGTAGCAACACGGCGCTATATAGGGCTAATGGATTTGAGTTACAAGACTCACACATAGTTTATGACATGATATCCAGAAGTAATTCAAAACTATTTTTTATAAAACATCTGGAGTTTCGCGCTCAGTTGGCTAGACAGTTAAAAGAAGACTTTTGTAGTCGAAAAGTTGGTATTACCTCGACACCACGAGAATCAGTTACACGGTCAAGACTGAGATAAGTATTTTAGATTTAGCTGGACATTATCAAACAAGAATGGAAGGAGGAGTCAGGAAGCGGTGTGTTGTTTGCACAAAAAACGGAATCGAAAATTGAACAAATATACTTTGTTTCGCATGTAAAAAACCAATGTGCTTTACTGGGGACAGAAATCGTTTGGAAATTTATCACAACTAAATTCGATTTTGATTTAGTTTATAGCACCATTTAAAGGTTCTCATACATTTAAATTACTTTTTTGAAGTTTTTTTATGTTTTTTTTTTTATGTTTTTTACTGAATTGTTTGTGTTTTATTTGTTTTTTACAGGGATCGTAATTATTATAAGAGATATCCAAAAACTCAAAGATTAATTATTATTTTTCGATTTTTTATTGTATTGCTCAAAAATAAGAATTATGTTTCGATTAATATTTTTTTCATCAAAAATAAGAGTTATTTTTTGATTTTTATTTTTCTGTTCAAGAATAAGACTTATTTTTGAGTTTTATTATTTTGCTCAAGAATAAAAATTGTTCCTCAATTTTTATTTTTTTCGCTCAGAAATAAAAGTTATAACTCAATTTTTATTTCTATGCCCAGAAATAAAAATTATTTGTTGAGTTTTATTTTTTCGCTCAAAAATAAAAATCATGTGTCGAGTTTTACTTTTTTTCCTCAAACATAAAACTCAAAACACCACACAGCTTTGTTGTTGCTGGCGCATGCTCGCCTTGAGTGTGCCTTGTGTGCGTACGTAAAAAGTGTGTTTGGGGGGTTTCAACATATGGCACGATTACGATTACGAATTTTAAAGAGATTTTTTTGTTAAAAACCACAAACAAATTAATTTGGTCGAACAAAAATTCGATAGCTTAACTAGTTATCGAGTTATCGATTTTTAAATTTTTTCCCTTGGTAAAAGATCTGTTCAATAAAATATCTATATCTTTTCCAATTTTTAAAAAATATAGAAAATTAACATGTCATATGAAAGATAATTTAATAGTCTATTCGAAAAAATACACATCAAAAACTTTTAGCAATAAATTGAATTTTATGAGTAGTTTTATATTATGGTTGCTTTTCAGTTGTGACAAAACCGTTTTTTTTTTCAAAAATTTCCATTATTAATATGCAAAAAATACATTAGATATTTAAAGACTAAAGTTTTATCTCTCATAAATCAATCAAATTTCAAAATCAATATTAGTTTTTCGAATAAACTGTAAGTTAAATATGTTTGTTGCAAGGATAAACTATTTGATTTAATAAAATAAAAGCTGTTGACCAAAAGTGATCAGCTAAAAGTTTAATATTTTTTCACTGGCTAGAAATATTAATTCATATAAATATTACAGCTTCAATTTTGCCTTAAAATAAAATATAAAAAATAAATATGCTTAAAAAAACAACATACAAATTAAATCACTCTTAAATGGTATACACCAAAGATAATTTTTCAAGCTTAAATAATTCAAAAACTATACTAATAACGGTAGTTTTTGAGTTTACATATACATACAAATAGCTATGAAATGTGAAATACTCAGTGGATTTTATTGACTTAACATTTTTGTAAAAGCTTATTTAATTATCTTTAAAAAGATTCCTTAACCAATATAGCAAGAAAACAAATAGAAAGTTTCCTTAGGGGATCAATGAACACAAATATTGTATTAAACAAATCGATAACTCTTACACAAATAGATAAACCCATTTGTCCTTCTCTCCCATTTCAATCCACTGAAATTGAACTTTTTAATTTAATGTAATATTTAGTTTTTCTACTTAAATCCAGCTATACTCCTTCTTCAAGTTAGCTGAAAACTGTTTTATAATTAGTTTTAGTTGGTATGATATTAGATTACGGGAGGGTAAAACCCCTTTAATCCCCTCGTCGTAATAAAGCGCAGGCCAAATAGTTAATAATTCTGAGAAGCATACACATGCGCTCAAGAATTATCACATAGAAAGTTGCCAGATCTTATTCCCACAAAAATTATCTTTTTCCCACAGCAATTCAAAAAAATTCCCACGTGGGAGATTTTTACTAAAAAATTCCAACCAAAAACCCTAAAGCCATAAAAATCACACCAAAAATCCTACAGTTATAAAAATACCACAATAATCCCACAAACGATAAAGAATAAATAATTCAATTCAATTCAGAAAATTAAGCAGTTATAAAATACTATGTTTCCATGGCGAATTAAGCCGGTGTTAACTTCCATGAAATAGCAAGTTGAGTTAAATTTCGAAAAATCTCCGAAACTCTACGAAACTTGTTCATTTATGTGGCTTCTGTAATTTATCATAATACAAAATGACGTATGGAAGATTTTTTTGGAACTGGTAAAGGTAGTTATACATTGACTTGTTAAAATTTTTAACGTTTTCTGCATTTTTTTATATTGAAGTAAACATTTAATTTCTGGATTTTTATATATATAAATTTTTCGCGATTTTTCAACAGAAAAAGCAATAAAAATGTTAAATGAAATTGACGAGTCCAAATCGACTCAGCTATCCAAAGTGTTGACACTTAATTGTCAAAATCTGTTGTGTTGAGTACCACCAGTTGAGTACCACCACTAAATTAACAGATTGCACAAATTTAGCTTTATAATATTTAATGTTCGAAAATCATTAAAACCGTAAAATTTATTCATATATATATGAGGAAATAAAAATAACGTGTGGGAAAAAACTAGTTTATGCTGTGTTATTGATTCCTGTAGCAACAGGAAATATAAAATTTTTTATTTTATCACAAATATATATTAATAAAACTAAAATCAGATATAAATTTGAAATTCCCACATTGTGTGGGGTTCTTCGAACTAAAGATTTATTTAGGAAAAAACTATGTGAACTGCGCCAATTTCAAACAATCGTCAGAAATCATAAAAAAGTTTTATCAATATATGTATAAAAAATAATTTTATTTCATCATTTGTGACTGTTCGAAATTTGCCGTTTCATTAACTTTATAATTTAAATGATTTCAGTTAATAAATGCAATTCTTTTTGTTTTGTTTACAAATACTTTGTTTCGAATAAAATAATGACAATTTTAAAGCACACATTTTAAAAATATACGTTTTAGTTCTTTTTTTTATTTCCAGGTTTTTCACCAAAAAGTTTCTTTTCTGAAATTGCAAGTTTTTCAAAAAAAAATATGGCAACACTGACTCACTCATATTCACTTCAATTTTCCCGGTACTTACAACAAGCCGCTCAGTATGAGTTTTTAGTGAATTTGTGAGCAAGATTCAACGAAAATTCTTGGGGATGACTGACATCTGCAATAGCACTGTTAGCGAATACGACTATTTCATTTATGTTTATTATGCTTAATTTTCTGAATTGAATTGAATTATTTATTCTTTATGGTTTGTGGGATTATTGTGGTATTTTTATAACTGTAGGATTTTTGGTGTGATTTTTATGGCTTTAGGGTTTTTGGTTGGAATTTTTTAGTAAAAATCTCCCACGTGGGAATTTTTTTGAATTGCTGTGGGAAAAAGATAATTTTTGTGGGAATAAGATCTGGCAACTTTCTATGTGATAATTCTTGAGCGCATGTGTATGCTTCTCAGAATTATTAACTATTTGGCCTGCGCTTTATTACGACGAGGGGATTAAAGGGGTTTTACCCTCCCGTAATCTAATATCATACCAACTAAAACTAATTATAAAACAGTTTTCAGCTAACTTGAAGAAGGAGTATAGCTGGATTTAAGTAGAAAAACTAAATATTACATTAAATTAAAAAGTTCAATTTCAGTGGATTGAAATGGGAGAGAAGGACAAATGGGTTTATCTATTTGTGTAAGAGTTATCGATTTGTTTAATACAATATTTGTGTTCATTGATCCCCTAAGGAAACTTTCTATTTGTTTTCTTGCTATATTGGTTAAGGAATCTTTTTAAAGATAATTAAATAAGCTTTTACAAAAATGTTAAGTCAATAAAATCCACTGAGTATTTCACATTTCATAGCTATTTGTATGTATATGTAAACTCAAAAACTACCGTTATTAGTATAGTTTTTGAATTATTTAAGCTTGAAAAATTATCTTTGGTGTATACCATTTAAGAGTGATTTAATTTGTATGTTGTTTTTTTAAGCATATTTATTTTTTATATTTTATTTTAAGGCAAAATTGAAGCTGTAATATTTATATGAATTAATATTTCTAGCCAGTGAAAAAATATTAAACTTTTAGCTGATCACTTTTGGTCAACAGCTTTTATTTTATTAAATCAAATAGTTTATCCTTGCAACAAACATATTTAACTTACAGTTTATTCGAAAAACTAATATTGATTTTGAAATTTGATTGATTTATGAGAGATAAAACTTTAGTCTTTAAATATCTAATGTATTTTTTGCATATTAATAATGGAAATTTTTGAAAAAAAAAACGGTTTTGTCACAACTGAAAAGCAACCATAATATAAAACTACTCATAAAATTCAATTTATTGCTAAAAGTTTTTGATGTGTATTTTTTCGAATAGACTATTAAATTATCTTTCATATGACATGTTAATTTTCTATATTTTTTAAAAATTGGAAAAGATATAGATATTTTATTGAACAGATCTTTTACCAAGGGAAAAAATTTAAAAATCGATAACTCGATAACTAGTTAAGCTATCGAATTTTTGTTCGACCAAATTAATTTGTTTGTGGTTTTTAACAAAAAAATCTCTTTAAAATTCGTAATCGTAATCGTGCCATATGTTGAAACCCCCCAAACACACTTTTTACGTACGCACACAAGGCACACTCAAGGCGGGCATGCGCCAGCAACAACAAAGCTGTGTGGTGTTTTGAGTTTTATGTTTGAGGAAAAAAAGTAAAACTCGACACATGATTTTTATTTTTGAGCGAAAAAATAAAACTCAACAAATAATTTTTATTTCTGGGCATAGAAATAAAAATTGAGTTATAACTTTTATTTCTGAGCGAAAAAAATAAAAATTGAGGAACAATTTTTATTCTTGAGCAAAATAATAAAACTCAAAAATAAGTCTTATTCTTGAACAGAAAAATAAAAATCAAAAAATAACTCTTATTTTTGATGAAAATTATAGAAATCAGTGAATAATAATTAAATTCAATTTTTATTGGTAAAACTCAAGAAATAAAAATCATATCTTATTTCGATAGAGGATGCATTAAGCAGCATAATGAAGTTATCCAAAATGTGCTCCGACAATGGGAACATGTTGATTTTTTTTAATTTAATTTTTGGAAATAATCGTTATTTTCTATCCCTGGTTTTTTATTTATAAAACATTAAATAAGAATAATAAAAATTAAAAAATGCTCCCTTATTTTTACCTTTGACAACGAATGGGACACATATGTCCCATGATATTCTCAGCCCCCCCCCCCCCCCAGTGAAAAGTGTAAAACTATTTTAAAATGCGTGGATCAATCAATTTACATAACGCATTGGCACATCTAATACTAAAAGTTTATCCAACAGTATAATTTAAAACCCGAGATATTAGGAAACTAATATTGCCAAAAAAATTATACAAATTTTTGACTTTGAGACGCACTTAAGTCCAACTGAAACAACAACAACGAAACCCAAAGAAGGCATTTATTTGTTATCGAACAACACCGATCTGGTTACAATCCATTAAAAAATGTGCCTGTTATGACGAAAAAACCAAATTGGACATATGTGTCCTATTCGTCGTCAAAGGGTTAACCGAATTTATCATGGCAATATTTAACATAATAATAATAATAAGTAAATCATAGTTGCAAGCCCTTAAATATGTCGCAATAACAAAAAATGGACTTGCTCCACTTTCAAAATAATACTTTTACCTAACGATTACGATAATTCATTAATTTTAAAAGTGAGGCAAGTCCATGTAGGTATAATGAAACCTTAATTTTGTATAGCCAGCATTATAAACATTATTGGATAATAAACTTACATTATCTAACACCACAAAATACAAAAAATATGAGTACTAGTGCTTACCAGTATTTTTATATGTATTAAAATACAAACCTATAAATATCTCGCAATAACAAAAAATTTACTTGACCCACTTTCAAAATATCATATATTCCTGATTAGTATATGCAGAAATAATCCTAATATAAGCTATTAATTATATTATCAATATTTTATTAATAATTAATGTATAATTTGCCGATATATTGGACACGTCAGAAAGTAATTTTTATTTTTATTTTGCAAAGCTTTTTTTTAAATCAATTTATTTGGTTCTATGAAAAAAAGATGAACCAACATGATACAAATAAATTTAGAGAGATATTTGACATTAAAGTCAGTTGAATTTTTGATTTTGTGCCGAAGAAAAAATCAACCGGACAAAAATCAACTTTATGTTTTTATATCTTTTTATGGCTTATATGGAAATAATAGAGGGTTTAAAAACACAGATCTAAAGGGTTGAAATCCTTCAAGGGATAAAAAAGAATTTTGTGCCAAACAGGAGCAAAACAAATTTTTTTTTACAAGCTTGCAAAACGTATGTAGCGCAAAAAAAATCAAAGGTATGTTTTTTCATTTTTTTGGGACCTAAATATTGCCTCAAAACAATTATTTTTGTCTTAGTTTAGCCTAGCCATTGAAAGAGTTAATTATAATAATGTGATAATACAAAACTAAAATATGCTATCGAATTTGTATGACTTTTAAAACTATTGGACCGCTGGATCAGTGAACATAAAAGTTTAAGGAACCCGAAGGTACGACTTGACTGTCTTTTTGTTTATTTTTATTTGCATTTAAAAAGTATGCAATAATATATTTATAAATTTAAAAAAAAAGCAACACCCATTATTTTTATATTCGGAAGCATACTTTTGGCCTTTAAGAGAAATTTATCTGAAAGATCATTAAAATTCGATCTGTTTAAGATTTTACCTATAAACTCATATTATCAATGTAATATTTAATTGTTTGATCTTTATTACGTATTAAATAAGTTTCCTTACTTATTTTAACAACTTTTAAGTTAAATTTTAAAATAAATATACCAGCGGAATACACGAAAAAAAACAAAAAAAAATCGTAATTTTTCCTTTAATTGAAAAGTTTGTTCAACAGGCGGCCCAAGGCGGTACCAATCTATATATGGTTGGAAAGGGGATTACCCAAATATTGTTGTTTCAACGTCATTTCATTAAATGTCATCATATTTTTCATGGCATCTCTATCTCATGGCATGAGCTTTGTTGCATATCTGAATTTCAATGGCATTGAAATATTTCAACCAACATGTCATGGCATAGAATGCCCACCAAACAAATAGCGTGACATATTTTGACAGTTGGTGCTCATGCCTTGATGTATCCTCGTGGAGACAATATGTTAATAATAATGTTTTTGAAGTTCAGTTACTGTGTTCAACAGACAAATGAATTTATAATTGAAATAAAATTGGTTGCTACACGGTTAAAAATTTTGGGCTACTTTTCAATCCAAACTTTGGTTTTAAGGAATTTTTAATACAAAAAGTACTAAGTTTAATTTAGCTGGGTCTCAAACCCACGTTCCTGAAAAGAACTTACTAACATTCGAAATGATACAAAATAAGCGAAACTATGCTAACAACTGAGTTGGACGAGTGGATAAGGTATTGGACCAACACATCAGAGGACGTGTAATCAAATCACGAACATTTTTTTTTTACTTTAATTTAGCTGGGTCTCGAACCCACGTTTCTGCTCGATTGCTGACTTACTGCAAGCATACTTGCATTCGTTATGATGCAAAATAAGCGTAACTTTCTTAACAACTGAGATGGACGAGTGGATAAGGTGTTGGACCAGCACAACAAAGGACGTGTGTTCAAATCATGAACTGGTCAGAAAAGTTTTTTTATTTTGAGGTGATATTTATATTGCTTTTTTTAACTTTTTTGCGGATTGAAAAATAATCTTTTTGTATTGAAAAATTGTTAACTTCTACTTGGATTAAAAAGTAATCTTTTTTTGATGTAATCCAAAAAAGTTTAAAATTTAGTCGAAGATTTTTAACCGTGTATATAATATCTTAGTTGTTCTAAAAAAGAAAGCTTTAAGTTAAAATAATCAAGCACTTGGTTACACGACAGTTTCAAAGTTAAAAAATAATCTTAAATTTTAAGCATTTGCGCATAGAATAAAAAATTCCAACTTCCGGCCCTTATATCACAGGGTGTATCAAAGATACATAAAAATTTTAACCGAAATTGGAAAGCTCGTACAATTTTATTTTAGAATCGTAAAAAAAATATTTAGATTGCATACTTTGCATTTGACAGTTTTGAGCGCTCTGACGCTTAAATCTTAAATTGTGCGACGCACAGAGGGAGGACTTTAGGTTTTTAAAACTTTCCAAATGATTTTAATCACTATAAATGTTTTTTTTAACCAGTGTTATTACTAAGGTGAGGTGTCAGATGTTACACATCATATGCGACTACTGTAAGGCTTGCCCGTTTTTTTTTTTTTGTTTAGTACACAAGACATTTTTGGCAAGTAAAAAACATATATTTTTGGAAACCGGAGGCGAACCTTTACAAGGTAACATGTCTGACTATCTCAACCTGGCGAGGCCAGCATAATCCTTATGAAATCGCCTCAAGTCGACTCAAACCTCCACGTGGTGTTTTCTGGGCAACGTCAAAACTGACAACCGTCAGTTTGGCGGCTAATCTGAGCTGATTTCAATGAAAACAAATAGGAATAGAAGAAAACTGATCCCCAAATCTGATGACGACTTCCGCAAACTAAAAACTGATAATGATTTACGGATATGCACCTGGAATGTCCGAACTAAGGGTTGGTGCCTCTATCCAACTTACTGATGTCTTGGAAAGATACAAATCTGATATCGCTGCTATCCAAGAAATGCGATGGAAGGGACAGGTTTGCATTAGGCATGCACCCTGTGATATCTAGTACAGCGGCCATGCGGAGAAGCACGAGTTTGAATGTGGAATTGTAGTTGGCAAGAGACTACGGCCCCACGTCCCGCGATTCACAGCTGTGAACGAACGGTTTGCCATAATCCGCGTCAAGGTTAAATATTTTAATATAATCCTAATATGTGTACAGCTCCGGAAGACAAGGCCGATGAGACAAAGGAAATTTTCTACGAGCGCTGCCCCCGTCACGACGCAAAAATTGTGCTTTATGACTTCAAACGCAAAGGTGGGCAAGGAAAATATATTTGGTCTAACAGTCGGAAAGTTTAGCCTCCACGACAACACGTCCGATAACGAAATAAGGCTAATTGACTTCACCGCAGCACGAAACATGGTCGTAAGTAGCACAAGATTCAAGCATCTCAATATTCATAAAGCCACCTGATGTCCCCTGATCAAAAAACCAGAAATCAAATTGATCACGTTTCAATCGACGGAAGGCACTCTTCCAGCGTATTGGATGCACACACGATCCGTGGTGCAAACATTGACTAGGATCACTATCTTGTCGCAGCCAAATCCATACACGTCTGTGCGCAGCTAAGAATACACGCAACAGTGGATACACATTTTCAACTCCATGCGTGCGGCTGCAGAAGAGGTGATTGGCTACCACCGCCCTCGCCGAAACCAGTGGTACGACCAGGAGTGTCGCGACGCCACTGCCGAGAAAGACGCCGCCTACAAAGCCACCAGTGCTGCAATTTTTTCAATTCTAAAATCCACCAAAATGGCGAAAAATGCGCTTTTTCCTCAAAAATGCACCAGATTTATTAGGTTTTATAAAACATAAAACTAAATTCAAAAATTAAATATAATTCTGAACTACCAGTTATTTTATTTTTTTTAAAAACAATTTACTTCATAAGTTACAGAAACTTAAAATATAAATTAAATTAAGCTAATTTAACTAATCTAACACAAAAAGTTACTAATGTTTTCATATACTTGTACCATTAACGCACATCTTGAAAACAATTTCCATTAACTTTTAAAGCATAAACTGAGGCACATTTGGTGGCTCCGAAATTAAAAAAAGGCATTTAAAAATGCACCAAGACCAAACCTCATTTTTCTTGCGCCAAAATTTTCCAAATACACCAAATCTGGTGGGAAAAAGTACCAAGTTGGCAACAGTGAAAGCCACCCTACAGTCGGTAATAACTCGTGCTGCTAAGGAGCGTTACAAAGAGAAGAGGAGGGAAGAGAGACGTATTTCCAGGTGGAAAAAAGAGAGGCAGAAAAGCGCGAGCAGGAGAAGATTAAGATGTATGGTGACAGGAATGAGGCCCGAAAATTTTTCGAAAACATGCTTCAAACGATTGCAAACTAAAATACTGTCCTTCTCTCAGAGATGCCACCTGTCTTAAACCACAGATATTTTTGGATCGACCTTTATCGGTATGGTATGACCAAAAATATAAAAAACAGTAAAATGTCGAATTTTCGTACCTTCGCCCAACTGCATCTTTTGCCCTTATGCACGAATTTCTTTCAGGCGATAGCTTATTTTCTCTGTTAAAAATTTATTTTTAAGATCAAAAGAAATATTTTCCTACTTTTTACAGTTTTCGGTTTTTATGAATTCTTGCAGACATTTTTTACCTGTATTTCTACGTGAAAAAATAATTCTAAATAAAGAATATATTTATATTTCTATAAAATATTTCTTTTGATAGAGCAAAAAATACTCATCCAAATGAAAACATTTGTTGAACAGACATGTCGGAAATATTATTATGCATAAATTGATAAGCTTAATTATAAAAATTGGATAAGTAGGAACCAAGATATGTTCAAATATATGCAACTATATTCGGAAAAAAAGAAAAAAATTTAACATTTTGAAAATACCTGTCATAGAAAATTTTTTTGACTTAGAACTACGTCATTCTCGGAGGTAGGTTGGTTGATTGCGATTAGAAATCGTTTTTTATGTCACACTTTGAGCCTTTGGTGTGTTTAAAGTACTGACTGTACAATGTTGATGTAAGCACTTGTTGGTCTGGTTGATCCTCACTGGGAGAAAAATTCATGTTTGAACTCGCTAACTTATATAAATTTTACAAAATTACATGAAATATAAAGCCAATAATTTATGTTTGTTTGCTTTGCGCATGGTTTTTGTTTAAGATAACAAAATCTAACTACCGCATTGGTTCTTGTATATGATACAATCTATGTACTGAGTGTTGCTGTTTAACGCAAGAGGGCGTTGCCAGTAAAAAAATAAATGAAATCGACAAGTTAATGAACACAAACTTTGACACTTAACGAAATAATTGAAACGGTATGTCATTAGTGGTATTCAATGAACGCCATATTGGCGATGTAAAAAGCGTATGTTCGGTAAGTTTACAGCAGCGTAATTAGCAATAACAAAATTTTAAGGGATTAAATATACGCAGCTTACGACACAAAAGCTTGGTGTATACAGTGCGTATAATGCGTATTATGCGACTGTGGTTTAATTTTGTTTTTTACAAGCAGTGTTCTAATTAAATTTAACAATTTAAAAAATTAAAATTTTACTTACCATTAATGGATCTAAAATTTCTGTAAAGTTTAAAATTATTTTGTAATGTCAATTTCTTCTTAATACAATTACGCCATTTACGCGGTATTTATTCAGGGTGGGTTCGTGGAAGCGCTTAGCGTAAACTTACAGCTATACGCTTTCAGAATAAAAGCGTCGTTCATTGAATACCATTCATGGAATAAATTCAAAAATGAACCAACTTTTTCTATGTTTTAGTATGAATGTTATAACACTTGAGTGTTATTAATTTAAGTATTATATAATTCTACGTCTTGAGTTAAGACATAGTCGAAACTGCTGTATACTTTTTTTACGATTTTCGTCTTTAGAGACCTTAAATCTATAAGAAATGTATAGTGGGATGCAGTGTACAGATTTTTTTTCTGATTTTGGCGCAAAGTGTAATATGGTATAATGGTATGGTAGAGTATGCATATGAAATTAATTATATTTATTCCAGAAAACCCTCAACACCTTACTACAGTTTTTCAACTGTATTACTGTATTACCAGTTTACTACTGATTACCAAGGTGATCAGTAAATTCCAAAACGCAAGGATTAGTAAGTTCCGTTGCAATATGAGGATGATTCCATAGCATTCTGAAAAGCGTCTTCTATAAGATTTTCCGCAGCTCTAAAAGGCAATGAAAAAATAAGGGAAAGAGTCCATTGAACTATAAGTGAAGATTTGGCAGTTTACTGATTTTTCTTTTAAAAATTTAAATTAATCCAAGATACTTAGAACTTTTCTTAGAAAACGAATCCAAGTGAAGTATTACCACTTGATATTTGTTGATTTTTATTAAATTGATAAAATTTCATCGTTTCGCAAAAAACTATTTATTTAATTTTATAATTTCAACAAAAAATGTAATTGAATCAAGGAAAATTTATTCATAAATAAAATAAATACATAATATTTTGCCAACCATTAGTAATTTTTATTGAAATTAAATACATTGATCAATTGTGTTGTGCGTGTTATTCAATGTTAGAACACAAATGATCAAGAATTGGACCTTGGCCGCGAACAAAAATATAAAGTTAATTGAAAATCATTCTGTCTGAGCTGGGAATTGAACTAAACCCGGGCTACTGCGGTTCCGTAACAAACGGGCCACGCATTCTACCCACTAGGCTTCGGTTGCCAAAAACATATCGCTATAAAATTTAAATGAAATTAATTCATGCTGAGACGAGTAACATGCTTTGTAAATTGATGTGCGTTACAATCAAGTCCACTGCTCGCCAAAGAGCTGGCTTTGTTTTTTTATTTAATTTAAAAAATTATTAGTTTTCTTTTTTACTTTTTTATCAATTTTATAACTTTTTCTTCCTATAACCAAAGTACATACTGTCAATTTTCAATTTTAATAAGCTTCCGCACGGTTAAAAAAAACTGCATATTTTTTAACCTTAAGGTTTAAAATCTAAACTTTTACAAATACTAACCCATAATTAAAACACTTCTGTACTAAAATTTAAACCAAAGAAATATTGCAATGCTGAAACTTAGGATATTAGGTTCATATGCTTGTTTATTGCTTTTGTTCGTATAGCGCAATAGCCCAGTGGTTAACGTAGTGAGCTTACAAACTGGATGTCCCCGGTTCAGATCTCAATGTGTTTGTTATTTTTTTTTTTTTATATTTCAATCTAAGCTTGTACTAAATTTTAAACCAAAGCTGTATTAAAACGATTTTTTAGTAGTTTGCAAATACTAGTTTTGAAGCCAAAGCTGGTGTGGTCATACATAAAGTACAGAAAAGTTTCAATTTTTTTCCAAGATTTTTAACCGTGCGCTTATTATTTCACAACAAATAATAAAGGTGCTTATGAATAAATAAATTAAAATTAGAGGGACAAAACCTTATAAACTGGCAATTATTTAAGTAATCGGCTTTTCGTTTTTAAATAAATATTTGTTAAATAAAAGTACAAAATTCCGTGGTAAGCCTACACTAAGTAAGAGATGACGACAGGAAATATTAAAAAGCACTTTACTTGAAGTGACAAACTAATGAAAACTTAATGTGACTGAGTTTAAAAAAATTTAATGAGAAATACTACTTTAAGCTTATTAAAAAACAAAAACCAACAGAAAAAATGTGTCGAACCTTCAAGTGACAAACATATAAATATTGTTAGTTTCACTTTTACTAGAGTGCAAAGAAACAAAAACACTGGAATGTGTTTGGAATAAATTTTTACACTTAGCAGGCAGGCAGGTAAACAAGAAAATAGTTGTGCGACAAATTCAGTGACTTGGCATAAAACAAAAAAATAAAAGCAAAATAAATAAGGTAAAAATTATTGTAAAAGAAAAAAATACTTAGTACTTAAAACAAATTCAAATAGTTTTGCACGCGTTATAAGCGACGGAAATGTTCAAATGAATGAAGTTTCAGTAACTTTCAAGCAGTTAAAGAAGCCTATAAAAAAGGTCATAAAAAGGCACAAAGCTACGGTCTATTAAAGGGTGACAACATTGTGCAAAGTGAAATTTTTCGAGTTTAGGCACTGTATTTATTAGGCAGGTCATTTTGTGGTTACAAAAAAAAACAACAAAAATAAGTTAAAATATTTTGGCTGGATTAAAAAATGTGAGAAGGAAAGATGCAAGGCTTTATCCAAACAAGAAGAAGACAAAAACTGAACCTTGAAGAGCTTAACAAATGATTTACTTTCATTTTCACCTGTTGAAAGCGTATAAAAGTTGATTCATGATGACCGTTTGTATTTTGAAATACCAATTTTTTTAAAGCTTTTCTTCAAGAACTTTTGAACATTAAAAGAAGTTTCGTTTGGTAACATTTGTAACTTCTATATCAATTGTTAAACAAGCTTCTTTAAAACAGTTAGCGACATTTTAACACTAGCAAGTAAACTCACACGAAAAATCTGTTTACGCTGTTATAAGCAATAAAGTTTGCGACAAGCTTTGAAAAATTCTATAAGTGTTCGCTAAGATTCTTTAAGAGCTAAAACTTAACTTTTTTTTTTTGTCTTTAAGAACCTCTGTATACTTATTTTATTCTTTAAAAATCAACTTGTGTTTTGAATAAGCTTTTTGGACTTTTATGGCGTTTTCGTATCTCGAAAAATGTTGAATTTTTTCTGCCCTCTTTCTGCCATCTTTGAGAAATCTGAATATTTTCTTCCTTTAAGGTCAACATTTTCGCGAAAAGACACGATTCACTTTTAAAGGTCACTATTTTTATTCTCAAGAGGGCAGAATCTCTAAAAAGGGTAGAAAAATATTGCATTTTTTCGAGAAACAAAAACGCCACTAGATACGTTTGGAAAAAAACTTGTATAAGATTTTTCTTAAGTTATGAATGAAAACTGCGCAAAACTTTTTAAACTTTTATTTAACTTTAGATAGCGACTTTTGTAAGATTCTTCCGAAGTTATTAATGGAAGCTTTACTTTAACTTCAATATTCGAATTATTGCCACACCCTTGTAGCCAAACGCCCATTAAATGTTATCAGTGAAACTGCATGTGTAAATTGAGGACGAATACTGAATTCCGTGAATGTGCGACCTATAACTCAAAACCTATTCAATTTCTAAAATTTCGGTTGTATAGGATGTGCCACGCCCTCTTTTCCAACGCACATAAAATTAATTCCGAGGCTGTGCGACCTATAATTCCAAAGCTTTTCGAGAACTCTAATTTGGGTTTTATGGGAGTTGCTTCGCCCATTTGTCCAACGCTCATCAAATGTTATCAGTGAAACGGCATGTCTTAATTGTTTAAATTTATGAAACATAACTAACCAAGTTTTTTTTTAAGCACAAAACATAGCCGCAATTCATTTAAAGTATGCTTCTAAATTTTTAAAATTATACTTTTTTATAAAACATAGAAAGAAAAAAATACCAACAAATTATTCACACCCTTCATTGAATATTTGGTATGACCGCTTTTAGCGGCAATTACTGCTGCGCACCTTCTCGGCATGGAATCTACTAATAATGTTTTCCCAATCCTTTTTGATAGTTTCCTTTAAATTTAAAATATTTGAAGGATTCGCCTTAGCAACCTGATTTTTAAAAATAGACCATAGGTGCTCAATAGGGTTAAGATCTGGGGATTGTGCCGGTCAGTTCAAAACCCAAATATTGCTGTCTTTAAACCATTCAGAGACGATCTTGGCCGTATGCTTCGGATCTCAACCCTGCTGGAAAATATAATCCGATTCGAGCGCATCTAAGCAAAAGGCGGTTCGGAAGTTCTTGAAATTTTTGGCTTAAAAAGGAGGATGATCCTCTTAAAAGACGGAAAGATGTGATGGTTATGTATGCACAACAAATCATTGTATGTACAAATTCTCAGGAAACACTGTTTATTCACAAAACATATAAAATTTATCATGCAATTTTAATAGCCTTAAAACCACAAAACTATCGTTTAATTATAACATAAATCAAAGCGATCATAAATTCATTTGTGGAATTTATGACAACAGTATTTGCTCTACAACACAATCTCTTTATTTGGATCACGTTATTTTAGGGCGTTGGTAGGCACACATACGAAAGAGGCGAAGCAACGTCTGAGACCCTTAGGGCGCGTTTATACGAGTAGTGGCGACTTGTTGCTTTGACGAACCGAAACGAGAGGGAAAGCTGAAAAACGCTGCACATACAATCATATGAAATAAGCTCAAAGTGTTCAAATGCTTTACAGCGCTTACATCTCCATCTCGCTTGCTCACACAGCAAAAAAATTTTGTTTTTTATGATTTGGCTTAGAGCATTTCTAAAATGTTTTTTGGTGCTTTATTCTCGTCTGATCACAAAGTTAAAATTTTTTTGTCGCTTTTTTTTTGTTTCGTTTTGTGGTGCTTTTCAGTTTTGTGCACTTGTGTATTCTATGTCGTTTGTTTACATAGTTTTCGTTGTTCCTGCGTACTTCTTGGGTACTTTTTATGCTGAACTTTTCACCGTTTACTTTGCAAAACGCAATTGAGAGCAATATTTTCCAAAGAAACAAATGAAAACAAGATATCAGTAAGTCACAAGCATAAAGCGCGAACTGTGAACACCCATAAGCTCAATAAGCTACTTTATGCAACGTTGAATTAGCGTTAACTATGATCAAAAAAAGCTCGACAAAGCAGCATTATGCATCAGCTTCAGCCAAAGCTGGAGCCACTATGAACGCGGCCTTACTCGTTGACAAACTCCTAATTTATTGGTTGTAGTTCAACAAACTTAGCCAGAACAACAACATCATCAACATAATAGCCCCAACAACAACATGTACTGAACATTGGCCATATCGAGAGATATAAATGCAATGTTACGTTGAGAATAACACCAACTGACTGCCTTTTTTTTATTTTTTTTATTTTGTTAATTTATCATTGATTCTGCGGATCGATCAATTTGCTATAAGCAACGTTGTAGTAGCAACAACCGCAGCCACCCAGCAACGACAACAACAAACCGCAGGTCGTTGTTGAACTTTCATTTTGTATCGTTGAGATACACAACTAACCGGCGAATGTTTCAAGCTTGTTTGTATGCGGTTTGGTTTGCATACAAAAACCGCATAAAGCTAACCTGGCGATGATCCCAAACTGAAAGTGCCCTCTATGCGTTCGCACAATGCAGCAACAACAACAACAACAACAACCATGCAATGAAGGGCGTTGCATGTTAATAAATAATCGTGTTTAGCGACAAAATATCGCATAAACAAGAGGAAATTATATAAATGTATCTGCTTGTGTATATTTTGCATATGCTGCTACGGAGACCGACAGACAGGATGACAAACATTGTGTTTCATCTATTTCAAGCTCATATTTCATACATCGAACATGATGCTGAGTTAAAAAGTTAAATATCGGATTTAATAACGTTCACTATTTGTTGCGCTTTATTGAAATTTAAAAAAAAAAGCTAAATAAAAAGAAAACAAAATCAATTTCTTTTGTATCCGTTTATGTGGAAATCATTTTATTTGGAGCGAAGAGTTTTTCTTTAGCTTACAAGAGTTAATTACTTCGAAAGTACCTACACCTGATCAAGTCGACATCTGATAGATAAATAATAAGACAAACGCACGAGGGCGCATGGACGGAGGCAGGGAGACAGGTAAATGTCGCAGCTCTTATTTATTCGTCGCCACTCATACGTTTAACACTTTCGCTGATTTAGGTTTTTGCTGCTTTTCTTTAATAAAATTTATTTTCTAATTTTTTATGGCAACAACCATCATTATTTTTTTCCATTATTTTCATGTCGTTGCTGTTGTTGTTGTTGTTGTTGTTGTTTTCATTAACTGATATCTAACGAAAAATTTTTAATAAAGATTGGTTCAATAGGCCATGACTTTAGAGGCATGAAAAGAAAGTCATGGATGCGTGTGTGTGTGTGTGCGCGCGCCTCATATGCTTTAATTAATATTTGCCTAGTTTTGCCAATTATAACAATGGCTTTTTTCTTTTCATGTGGCTTTTTTCGATTTACTTCGGTTTTTATATCCGCCATTGAGATTGTAGATTCCGCCATCTCTTTATTATGAATAGTATATTGCAACCAACCATGTGCATTTTTAATAACATAATTTTACTTACTCCATCTGACAGTTAATTAAAAATTGTAGCTTATGGTTTATGACGCCTTTGGACTTACCTGAAATTAGAGAAAAAAGAAAAAAAAAGTTATTAACATTTGCTCATTAAGATTAAATAAGAAAAAAATTAATAAATAATATAATTCATTGCTTAGATACAAACATAAAAGATCAACATACAATTTTGATAGATAATTAAAGACGTTAAGCTAGAGTTTATAATTACCCTCCAGGAAAAATCAGAAGGCTTCCATCTAAAAGTGATAAAGAAACATTCCCCACCGTATCTTTTGAAAGCTTAAGGGTAGTTTTGTATATATATTAATTCCCCACCGCATCTTTTGGAAGCTTAAGGGTAGTTTTGTATTTATATTGTTTCCAAACCGCTTCTTTAAGAATGCATGTGGAAACTTTTATTTATTGTCAAGCAATTAATATCATTGTTTTCTAGCCGCTTATTGTAGAATTCGATAGTCTAGTGGTAGCGCGCTCGACTGTCGCTCAGGGATCCCGGGTTCGAATCCTGGCCGAATCCATTTTCATAACAAGGGAGAGGAATGTTTCCACATGACTTTTTAACACAGCGGGGAGGAATGTTTCCCTCTAATGACATGCTATGTTAAAAAAGCAATGGAGTGTGCAACAAAAGGGGATGCTTCCTACATTCCATGGAATGTTCCCTGGTAACATCCGGGAATGCTCACTGGTGGAATGAAACAAAGGGATGTGACAACATTTATACGACGAGTGGTAGAAAATATAAAAGTTTGTTACTCCTGTAAGATTACATTCATACGGTATTAAATATTATCGGAATTTCCTTGGACAAAAATATGTACCAAAGTTAGTTAATTCTGATTGAATGATTGATTCTGGTTCTTTTTTTAGATCAAACATTTTTCTAGAATTTTTCTATTATTTTTTCATCTTATTACAATGGATTTCTTTTGTACTTTTTCATTTTCATTTTTGGAACGAAGTTCCTTCACGCGGCTTGCATGTGGTGTTATTTGGTAGAAATAATCACGTAACAGGGAGATTGCTGTGTGTGTACTAGGAAGTCCAATCCTGGAAGCTTTTCTCGATCCCGGGATTATCGGGAAATCTCAGTCCCGGGATCCCGGGATAAGTTCGGGATTGAAAACTTTATGAAGTAAATAATTTAAAAAGTTTTTAATACAAATTTTTCTTATTTATTACTTGAAACTAAGAAAATGTAAATGAATTTATTTATAAAGCAACATAAACAAAACAAAACAAAACAAAACACATTAAGGACATTAACAATTGCGTTGTTTTCAGTGTAGTTAAAAAACCCAGTTGTACTGATACTACACTTTACCGAGCGATTTTATAATAATACCCCACGTTTAAAAAACGTAATAGGGGTATATTAACTTTGTCAATCCGTTTGTAACGCCGCTAAGGAGGCGTGGCTAAGATAGAAAAGAATATATATTCTTGACCAGCATCACCTCCTGAGTCGATTTAGCCACGTCCGTCTGTCCGTCTGTGGTCACGATAACAGCCGTCATTCTTTAACTATCGTAACGAAATTCAATATATAAGCTTTTTATTAAAAAATTGAGGTTAAGTTCGAAAATGAGCCAAATCGGATGAAAACCACGCCTACCTCCGATACGAAGTGACTTAACCAAAAAGTAAAATCTCTTTAAAATCCACGAAAATTAATATGACTTCAAATTTTGCACAGCGTCTTTAATATTTATTATAAACTTTGAGTATGTTGTGTTGAGTTGTGGCGGCCGTAGCCTAGTGGGTAGAGTGCTTGGCCCCTAAGCTAAAGAACCGCGTTAGCCCGGGTTCAATTCCAGCTCAGACAGAAAGTTTTTTCAATTAATTTAATTTTTCTGTTCGGTCGTCACCGCTCTGCAGACAATGGCAAACCTCAGAGAGTAAAAATTGCCATGTAAAGCTTCTTGAGAACATAAGCCGTTCGGAGTCGGCATAAAACACGTAGGTCCAGTTCTCGATCATTTGTGATCAAAAATTAGTAACACGCACAACCACAATTGATCAATAGAAGCTAGGTCAAAGTCCTTCCAAGGGCCGAGATGGCTAGTTTATTTTTTTTATATATTTGAGTATGAAATTTGTACTAATGGGATGAAAACCACGTCTACCTCCCATACAAAGTGACTTACCCTAAATGGTAAAATCTCTTTAAATTCCACAAAAAATAATTAAATGACTTCAAATTTTGCACAGAGTCTTTAATATTTAATATAAACTTTAAGTATAAAATTTGTAAAAATCGGATGAAAACCACATCAACCTCCCATACAAAGTGTTTTACCCTAAACGGTAAAATCTCTTTAAATTCCACAAAAACTAATTTAATGACTTCAAATTTTGCACAGTGTCTTTAATATTTAATATAAACTTTGAGTATGAAATTTGTAAAAATGGAATGAAAACCACGCCTTCCTCCCTTACAAAGTGACTTACCCAAAACGGTAAAATCTCTTATGATTCCACAAAAACTAATCTAATGGCTTAAAATTTTGCACGTAAGCTTTAACCTTTTTATATTTTTAGCATAAATTTTTAGTATAAAATTTGTAAAAGTCGAATAAAAATCTCGTCTACCTCCTATACAAAGTGAGTTCACCAAAATGGTAAAATCTCTTTCAATTCCACAAAAATTAATCTAATGACTTCAAATTATGCACAAAACCTTTAACAATTAATATAAACTTTAGGTATGAAATTTGGAAAAATCGTAGTCCGTGGGGGTATTTTAACTTCGGCCCAGTCAAAGATAATTCCTTACTAATTTTATATTGTTGAGTTTTTTATAGTTCTTAGATTTTTTATACTTTTCATATTTTTTTATATTTATATCATTTGCTTTGTCTTTATGTGCATATTAAAATTTAATTTATTTAAGTATTTTCTTCAATGTCACGATAAGCTCCCTTATTATTTGGCATTTATTTTCATTCCGGTTCAAGTAAATTATAATTTTCAGTTTTTAAGGAGTGAAAAATTACGATTCTTAACACAGTGAGTAAACTTAATTCTTAAATAGCCATAAGCCTTAATTTTGATCGCGCATTCACAAATCTTTAAAACCAATAAATCGAAACTAACAACAACAGAAAATGGAAAACTATTTGAAATACCTCCAAAGGTCAGTACATAGTAGGAAAAAACAAAAGAAAAACAAAAGAACAAATAAAAAAAAATCTTGAAACAACATATAAAAACCACCTTAAAGTCAATAATTTAAGGTGCTTCATCAAATGTGAGCGCACTTGAAGGGAGGTCAGGGTTAGACACTTTGCAATTTGATGACGAATGACGAAATGCTAAGACGCAACGAAGTGTGAGGGAAGAAAATGAACGGACCAACGTTAGAATTGCAAATAGAAATAAGCGAAAAACATAAAGCAATAGTTTAAAAATAGAGTCGATATACGTGCTGAAAACGCAAAGAAAATTTTGACCTTTTGTGAGAACCAGAGTCCAAGACCAAGACAAGAAAGATAAGCGCAAGCAGAAAAAGCGGAAAAAATGTCACAGGCATGAAAAATTGTATTTACAAACAGCTTAAAATGTTAGCTATGTGGATTGTCAAAAAGAGAAGAAAAAAAATTTAGTTTGGAAAACTGTTAAGAAACCGTTTTTAACTATGAGAAGACTTTTTGCCTCTCCCCACCTCCTCATTTCGTTTATTAGTGTTAAAAAGACGGGCACAGAAATAAAGCAACCGAAATTAGAATAGCTTGTATTAAAAAGATCCGTTTCATACAATACAACTGTTTTTATCTTTTTGTTCTCATAAACTTTGATGCTTTGCACACGAATGCTCGAAATGCTCGATGGTTTGCTTATTAACATAGAAAATAGTTTTGAATGGCTAAATTGGTTAGAACAGCATCATCTAGCACGCAAGCGGCAAGCAGAAGAAGCAGAAACAAATTCTGAGAAATTAATAAACATGATTTTATTTTGTGTTTTTTTTTACAATTAAATTAAAGAAAAAACTGCTGTTTCACGACTACTTTTGGCTTGAGTTGGGCAGCTTTTGCTTTATCATTGAAGCATATGCTATTGCCTTGAGCTGAAGAAAAACATTTACATTCGATTTCATGTGGTTTTTTAATCAATAGCTGCAATTTTAGCTGTTTTGTTTATATTTTTCAATTATTTTAAAAAACCTTGGCAACACTGTTAAATAAGTATTAAATAAGTCTAGAAGAAAAGTAATTCCTGTTGCAGAACCTTGAAATTTGTTGTCATATATTTTTTCATTATTTTTTTTTTTTTCATTTCGACTGACTCACTCGGTTCGTACTTTGACTTTGCCCACCACAAAAAAGTTGTATAAGTCCAATGCTTCTTTATTGCTTAAAACTCGGGACAGCAACAAATCAACAAAGTAACTCATGCAAAACAAAATTTTAAAAAAAACAGTAATAACTCAATAGCTCCGCAAACCTTGAGAATTCTTTCTGACGACTAAATTTTATATTTAATTGTTTTAAAAATAATTAGTTTAAGTGTTGGCTTTGCATTTTTTGCCCTATCACTTTGTTTTGACTATTCGGTGATTTTTTTTTTTTGTTTTTTTCCAGCACTCAATTAGGGTATTCACAAGGTGTCATAATGTCATATTGTCCTAAGATTTCACACTAATTTAAACATTTTATTGTTGCCTTGCATATAAAAAAAGTACTAATATATCTATTGCAACTCTGAAAGTTATGTTTATTGAAGTGTCGTAATCAAACAGCTGTTTCTTATTTGCATTTATTTATCTTGTAAATTTTAGTTGTAAAATTTCAGGACAATATGATATGATAGCACACCTTGTGAATACCCTAAATATTTATATATATATATAAAGGGCTTATTGCAAGAACATGATAAGCCACATAAAAAATATTTTGAAATAATCGACTCTAAAGTTTTAAAAAAGTGTATTTTTGTATAAGAAATGGAATTGAACACCGAAACTTTTACAAATAGAATAGAAAATTAATAAGAAATAACCAAAATCTCTTCAGTAGTAGTTGTCACTGCATTGAACAATGATGTATTCAGCCTAAAAAATTGATTTTCTAGATCATGTGGCTTATCACGTTATTGCAATAAGCCCTTCATATATACAGTCCCTGGCCATATTATTAGACGCACAATATTTTGTGTACAAATCTTAATTATCAGCTACTACAATTTGGTCTTTGAATATCTATTACCAATAAATTTAACCTGTAATGTAAATTTTAATTTATTGCATAGCTGGTAACAAATAAAATGATATGTTTATTGAAATTTTTTTTATTTTTATTGACGTTAAGAAATGCAAAAATTGTATTAAAATTTAAATGTATTGTTAATATTTTTCATGCTGCTCGGTAAGCCTTCAAATCTAGATCTTTCAACTTTCTGCGAATAGTTCGCTTAAAAGCATTCAAGTTTGCATGTTCCAATTAAGATTGTATTGATGTCATGCAATAACAATAGAGTTCAGCTACTACAGCTTTTTCGTACTTTCTCCGCATTAGATCATCTTAAGAACCAGCCCAAATAACATTAAAATATCTCAATGATATCGATAAGAGCGGTCCAAAACAATCTAAAGTTAGAAAAATTTACCCACCATAATATGGGTTGGCCTCAGGGACAACACAAGACATAACAACTAACCATGCGTTGACATAGATCTAATCATACATTAGTTTTCAATCTACTTTTAGTTGACTTTTCGATAAGTTAACATCAAAAAAGCTACAGTTGTTAACAAAGGTACTCATGCGATGTAAAGGAGCAGTAGCCATATAATTTGTTCTACTAAAAGTAGAAAAAAAAAGAAGAAGAAAAAAGGTAAGTAAAGATTGCATTTTTAATAGTTTTAAACGATCCTCATAAGGAGGAAGTTTTAAACGATCCTCATGCAAAAAAAAAATGTTTTTGTTTAAACTGATGATGCAAATAAAATTTTTTGTCTATATAATATACATTTTCAGAAAACATCTTCTAAAATACGACTTCATTTCAATCGCTTTTGCCTGAAACCTTCCTTAAGAAAAATCTATAGTGCGTCTAATAATTTGGCCAGACACTGTAAAGTGGGCTTTTCAGATAGACTTATTCGAAGGTACCATTAGAATCCTCTTTTATTGTAGAACACAATTTCCTATTGACTTTTAAAAAAATTTTGATAAAAAACCGATTATTTTTGCTTTAAATTTTTTAACAGATATTTTTTATTTATATTTTTTAGGAAAAAATAAAAAGCAAAATGATGATTTATGTTTACCGTTGAAACAAAATTGGCATATAGCCTTGGCCAAAAGTATTAGGCACCCCCTAATTTACTAAATACTTTGTCTTTAAAAGTAAAGGAATAGATAAACATTAATATTTAGTTGGTCAACCCTTCAACTTAATGACAGCAGCAATCCTTTGCGGCAAACTGCGTACAAGCATTATACATTTCACAGTTTTTATGGTGCTCCATTCGTGGATCAAAGTGTTTTTCAAGGTTGCTTTTGATGAGATATTGTGTAATTGTATGTTACGCTTTAGTAGAGCCGACAAGTGCTCGATAGGGTTCAAATCTGGTGACTAGCGCAGTAGCCAGCGCGGCCAGTCTAATAAGAGAATACTGTTGTCTCTAAACCAGTGCATCGCAGTCGCTGATTTGTGACAAGAAGCATTATCCGCTTGAAGTTTGATTCCAGCTAAGTAAGTATCGCCAAAAATATGGGTTAACGATGGCAGTTTCTAGCACATTAATGTATTTTTAGCTGTCCATGCAATCTTCGCAAATCAACATTTAGTCAACCCCATCAGCAGCCATGCAGCCCCAGATCATTATTCTGCCTCCTCCATGCTTAACAGTGGGTACCGCGCAATCTGGATGGTACTCCTCACCCACGCGTCGCCTCACAAACGTCACACCAGGTGTTCCAAATAACTGTAGGAAATAAAAACCAACACATTTTATAAAATGTTCATTATTTCTTTAAAATCGTTGTGGAAGGAAAAACTGGCTATGGTTATGTAAAAAATATTTTATTTAAGCTCACCTCGAAGTTGGATTCATCAGCGAAGTGTCGGCGTTGGAGAGCACATTCAAAACATTTCTTGCACATTTTTCCTGAAAGCCATGGCTTCTACCGAGCCTTGTCCTTTCAAACCTGCTTCCATGAGTCTTCTCCTGACTGTTCGAGCACTAAAATTTTTCCCAATATCATCCGACTGGACAGCGGCGAGGGCAGAAGAGGATTTCTTACGGTTTTTTAAATACTCACGGATAAGTTTTTGGTTTTCCCGCTCCTTAGTTAGGCGTTTTTTTCCTGTTTTTGTTTTATTATGGTGAGATTTTGTCTCCGCAAATCGCCTGAGTGCACATTTCACTGCCCACCGTGAGCAGCTCACCAATTTGCCAATCTCTACCTGAGGCTAGCCTTCATCGTTTAGAATTTGCATTCTCACTCTTTTTTCGAACGAAAGTTCACTTCTTGCAGGCCTTTCAATAAGAAAATAATATCTATTTACAAACTTGGTTTACACAAAAGCTTCTTTATTCCTTGCAGAGTACGCAGAAACTAACTAAGTATTTGAACTATTTCTCAAATAATTCCATTATTATTATCATATTTGATAAGTGTGCCATGACTTTTCCTGGAATTTATTTTTTTATTGAAATGAACATTAAAACACATAAGCGATGAATTTTTAAAAAGCAATGGTTACTAATTTTACGGTAATTCATATCTTAGAGGGGTGCCTCAATCTTTTGGCCAAGGCTGTACAGATATTATCCGTTATATGAAAGTGTTATAATGAACTATCGTTGGAAAGGTTATTAATTGGACTTTAATACATAAATAATTTTGGAAAATTTTGGTGGTTGGGGGCTCCATCCCTTGACGTAAGGTAATTAATTTCGATGTGGGGGTGCGAGGAACACCAATTAAAATATGTAAATAATTTTTTTTAAAGCTGGTAAAATTACCTTTTCTCAATGGGTTTATGAGATATGGTCATTTTAACATCTAAGCAAAAATCTATTTAATTATCTTTCCAACGAAAGTTCAAAGTTTACATTCGGTTAAGAAGTGTTTGAGATATGAGTTTTCGTAAAAATCAATTTTCGACGTTTTCGCCGATATTTTTCGATTTTGTGCACTCCGGCAAAAACCAACATTTTTCCTCCGAATCAAGTTTTGAATTTCCGTCAGTGATGCTCCATGCAAAATTTCACCCAAATGGGAGATGGTCACTTCGTAAGGACGGTACGTTCAAAATGGAATTGCTGAATGTATAAATATTTTTTTTATATTAGCGATATTTGCAAATAAGCAATAAGCATATGTAAATATGTATGTATGTGTATAAATGCAATATATTGTCTGTAAACAAAAAAATCATATTTGTAATTTTTCGTTTGACTGTTAGAAAACGACGCGATATTGTTGTTTAAATTTTTTCCTTATCTTAGTGATTGTTTGCTTAGTTTTTGAGCTATAACTCCACAACTATTCATAATTTCTCATTGCATTCTTTAGCAAACTTGTTTCTAAGGCTTAAATAAATAACTTTTATTAATATACTCATGTAAAAAAATCTAGTTTTACTATTTTTATGGAGTGAAATCTTGAAAAAATTGCCATTTTTTCGCTTTTTTCATCAATTTTCGCCAATAACTGCTTTATTACTCTATAATTTTTGCTATTTGACTAAGACAGCTTTTGAATTTAACGCTATTAATTTAATTCATTAATTATTTTGTAAACATGTTGTAAATTATTATAAATTATTATACATGAAAACCCTGTAAACAAGATTTATAAGACTAGCTCAAAGCTGATTTCGATTTACGAAAACTTAGACTACGTTCTGAGTTATTTTGAGAAAGGGAAACCAACTTCATTTTATTGACTTACGAGGAGAATAAAATACAAATAAAAGAAAAAATAAAGTTCAGCAAAATTAAATTCATTTTTCATTACAATTTATTAATTTATTTGCAAGTAAGGGTATAAAAATGGAACTGTACAAGTCACATATAAATAGTTTTTTTGCTATTGCTGTGATAAATATGAACCAAAAATAGAATAAAACTGAAATTTCAGTGCAGATTTTGTTAAAATTTACGAGATGTACTTCAACGAATTTGTTTGAGTGTCAAATATAGTAAGTACAAGTTGCTACAATCGTCTAATGAATTGGAAAAATAAAAGACGAGAATCTATGCTATTCGAAATCCCAATGATTTGGACTAATACTGGCGACGGTCACAATCCATTGAATTGCTACGAATGTGCGAATAAAAAAGCTGCACTGAGAAAAACGCAAAGAAAATCGTATAATTACATTTGTGTTGCAAGTGCTCAAACACCGATGCCTCATTCAGACTATATTCCTGTGCCAACATGTTCCAGCCTTTATAGTGGCATTTCGTAAACTCGAGTAGAGACGTTATTTTTCAAAGAGAAATTGTTTTTTCGAAATAAAAATTACGTATTTCATTGCTATATACTAAAGCATATTTTGGCTTTATTTTTTAGTCGTTCTGAATACTTATGAATACTTCTTGAGTTATAGCTAGGGTTCCCAACTCTAAGATTTTGATTTACGAGAATGCGCTCATAAAAATGCAAGAATTTCAAAAATGCGTTAGCATATTGTCTAAATAACACCAAAAAAGATATCGCAGTATCTTCCTAAAACTTGAAAGAAAAACAAGCAGAACGAGAGAACAAAAACTTGGCTTGTATTTAAAAGAAATAATTTTTAATTCAATAACAATTTCAATTTATATATCTAAATATACGTATTTATGAATAAAAAAAATAAAAATTGTTATTTTGAGATCTCCAGTCACATTTGGTAGATATTTACATTAAAAAAACAATCCAGACTTTCAATAACAATTTGCATTCCGATTTATAAAAAAATCAGAATTTCAATAACAATTTGTATTAGGGATTATAAAAAAAAATTATAGTAAATTATTTTGTGATTATAACATAAATCATATTTTAATGCTTGAAACCGTATTTTTGTTGAATTTTTGCAACATTTAATAACATTTTATTGGACAATGCATAAGTATAAAACTCAGAACATGTTTATTTAAAATTATGTTTAATTTTCAGATTTTACAGATTTACAGATAATCGATTTCGGGTATCATTCCAAGCACTTGTGCAAAGAGAAAATATTCTCTCTGCTTGGGCATTAGAAACAGGTATTAATGCAACGAATTGAAAAATTGTTGATATGTTTGGAAGCTCTGAGTTTATTTTATTCCATTTTTCTAGTGGGATTTTATCTTTACAGGTACTTATTTTTGTAACAAATTCTCTTACTTCGCATATTTCGTCATATAATTTATCAGCATTTATACGAGAGAGAATATTAAAATCACGCAAAATGGGAATTATTTCCACATACTTCAGTTCTGTTTCTAATTGAAAAGATTTGTAATTTTGCCAAATGAGAATTATTTGAAAAATCTATTTGGTTTTCTATATATTCTAGAATATTGTTACAGAACTTTAAAGCGTTGTTTTTAATGTTAATCTGAAATTTCAGTCTCAATGAATTATGGCAATGAAACCCCATAAATTCATCGGATATTCTTTGCTTGATGTTATTCCTTAACCCATCAATTATGCTGTGCACCTGTGTGCATAACAAATTGTTTGTTTCTAATTCTAAGATTGTGTCGTAAATTAGTTTAAGAGCATTATAAAAAAATTGCAAATACATTTCCGTTATGAATATTTTTTTCTGATTGAAAGATCCATCTGGCTTATTGGGAAAATATATTTTCAAGGCAGTTGGGCACAATTCACCCAAAGTAGCAAAATATTCTGCAATTCTAGAAAACGAATGCATTAAGTTCTCAATAGCGGGATATAAAGAAAGCCATCTTGTTACTACATGCCTTAAAACTTGTTTGTACTCTAAGTCAACATATTCAAAAAAAATGTTTTAATTCATCTCTACGTTTAGCTCTGCAGTTTTCTAAATCAAAGTTACAACATGAAGCAAATCTTACTGTATTGTTTTATATATGTGCTGGGCAGCATTAAGGTATTATTGATTTATTCTCATTTTGCAACAGTTTGATGACTGAGTGATAACAGCCAAAATTAACGTTTACGTTATCTGCCGAAAAGCTGCTCAAATTCTTAAAATCTAGTCCCAAAACTTTTTATTTTGTTTTTAAATTAGTATAAATGGCATTAGCCGTTTCATTAGAATCTTCAAAAAAGTCTTAAAGACAATGCACAATGCCTTCGGTTTTGGAATAAAAATGTACAAGTAATGGAAACCATTTTATATTTCCGAAATTGGAAGCGTCGGAAAAAATGCTGAAAGTTATTTCATTTTTTAATTGTTTTAATGAACTTTCGATTGAAGCCGGCCCAGGCACATTATGAGCAATTTCACTGAATTTGATTTTTTTTTTTTTAAATTTTTGAATTGGGAAATATTTGCGAGCATACCCGTGTATAGCAATTAATAGAATGGTAAGAAATTAAATGTTTTACTGCATGGTATGTTTTAGTTATTTCTACGGCTGCAATTTTATCCTGTTCCAGATTTGGCGACTTAGATGGCATCATATTTAACCCTTTCGCAGCGGCTGTCAGTTTTAAGTACTAAATGATTTTTGTTAAATATATTATGTTTATTCGGGTCTGAAATTTATAACTTAAATGTTTTTTTTTAAATATTTTCAGGGGTCGGGTGGGGGAGGGTGGGGCATATATGTCCCATTCGTCTTTTATGATGGGTCATATATGTCCCACCAGGCTTTTGAAACAAAACTAATTGCAAAAAAACGAGCTATCTGAATAAAATTAAAAGTAATTCATTTATTTATATAAAATATAAGTGAAGTAAAGATATATTCCAGGTTTAAAAATAAGATATATATATATATAAATTAAATATATTACAAATGATATTCAGCAAAACAATCTTTGCATTGAGGAATTTGGCATTCTTTACAAATTGTTTTTGTTCGCTTTTCCTTTTTTGCTGCAGCACATTTTGTACACCGTCTTCTATTCACACCTTCTATGGGCAAATGAAGACTAACATTGCCAAGCATTTGTCTTTTTCTAGATACACGACCATTTTTATAGGAACGACGAATAGCTGCAGTATTTGCTACTTCTTCAATAAGACCTTCTGCTAATGAAACAAGGAATTCAATAAATAGTTGTTTTTTCGATTCAGCTCACAATGAACTACCCATGCATTGACAGCTGACATCATCAAAAGTCTATAAAAAATCTTTTCCCACCATTTGTTTGATTTTCTATCGACTTTATATAGAGTGGATATTTGGTCTGCCCTATCGACACCGCCCATCATATCTCTATAATCTTTTATCATTTGTGGGCCGTTGAACTGTAGATTTCTCTCCATTGGCTTTTGTTTACCGTTGTTGTAGATGCATTATGGCAGTTACTCAAAAGCAAAACTTCCTTAGTATCTTACCACTTTGTAAAAAAAAGGCCACTGCTATTGACTTTAAATATGCTATCGCCTCTTTTCAATTTTTCAGATAATATTGGTAGATTTTTTTCTATTAGAATTGCATGTTCCCAATGCGGCAAAATTAAGCGTTTCTAGCAGGGTAACGCTTGTGAAAAATCTATCAAAACACACTGCGACGTCCTTTTCACGCATTGTTTCCACTAATTTGTTCACAACACGGTCTTCTAAAGTACCCTCACCAGCATTTACTTCTCTTCCACTATTAATATTGAAATCATATGTATATCATATGTCAGTGAATCACACCTTAGCCACATTTTGATTCCTCTTTTTGTGGATTTCATTGGCACATATTGCTTCAATGAAGAACGACCTTTAAATTTGGTCATTGATTCGTCTATGCTTTGATATACGCTATCTTGGCGATTATCTTGGAAAGTTTTTTTTAAACATTCTACGACGTCATCAATATAATATGTTTTTGCAGCATTAGCTGGTTTCTCAGGTCTGGCAAAATATATTTTAGACGATAAAATCTTGAACTGATCTCGTGATATTGCTTTCTTTATCATCAAATTTCCCAACGAAGGATGCTTTGACCAGTAATTCTCCATACTTGGTACGCGATTATAAGACATTGCAAACATAACACCCAATATAATCTTCAATTCACCAATATCAGTGTTTGGAATGCTACTCGCTCTAGGTTTTGTCTTATTTACAATCTCCAAACGCCCATTTGTGCATTAAACAATGAAGTTTATCAAGCTTTGTGGGAAAAACATATAAAATAATTCAGAATAGTTATATTTACGTGATTATGGTACTACATGAACGAAATATTGGTAATGTTTTTTTTGGTTGAAAACAATCATGTGGGTTGAACCAAATATGTGGCGGATGGATCAAATTCAAACTGGATTCGTTCTCATCTTCTTTTGTAGGTTGACCATTTGATTTGTTTGAATCATCATCATTTTTATCAAAATCACTATCTGTAGATTCTGAAGTTATATTTCCATCTTCATACTCATCCTCAGGTTGAAAATCTGGATCAATTTCGCTGTCACTACTTCCAAAAGGATCATTACAGGCTACATTACTGGATGAGCTATCGGATAAGTTCAACAAATGTTGTTCAATTTCTTTCTGATTCATTTTGATTTTTCTGAAATGAAAAATAAGAACTAAAACTAAAAACTTTACAGGACTAGTGGGACATATGTGTCCCGTAAAAAAAGACGACTGGGATATATATGTCCCGCAGCGAAAAACTGTAAAACAAACTATAAAAATATGTATATAGTACTTACCTTTTACTAAACACTTCCAATATTATGATTCTTTTCAGTAATTATTATTTAAAACACCTCTTTCTTGCAAATATTATTTCTATTGACAAAAAACTATAATTTTTTGTCATTTACGACTGCACTGCACTAGTTGCAATAAAAACTAAACACTAATAACTCACGAGAGACACCATCAAAAGTAAATACCGTTAGATAACATTCCAATAGACGATTCAGGACACATATGCTCCAAATTGAATGCAAACTTTTTCATTCAGTCGTGTTTAAACATTTATTGGGACATATGTATCCCAGCAGCTGCGAAAGGGTTAACAATGTTTGCTTTTGTTTAATAACGGTGGCATAATGACTGTGTTCTGCTCCTTCTGCATGCCTTTTTTAAATCACTTATCCCACCATAAGCCACAGAAACAGTCTTTTTACAAAATTTACAGAATGCTTTTGATAACGATTGTCTGGATAATTTTTAGAAGCTTCTACTTTTTCAACCCATTGGAATTCTTTCTCCCATTGCTCTTTGTATTGACTGGTACTAAAGCATCTTCATTTACTGTGGACAAAATAACTAGTTTCTGATGGATTAAAAGAAAACCGTATTCTTAATTTATTGAAATATTGTATTAATAAACGATTAATTAACTAAACCGATGCCAAAAACAGTTCTTGTTAAATTGAAATCATTCACATTTAATTAATTAACGTTCAATTGAGTAGTGCCATTATAGTATCAAAATGATGCCAAATGTCTAAATAGATAAAATAGTTGCCAGATTAAACAAAAAGTGTTTGTGTAAACGTATGTATGTAAACCTTCTAAATATAAACTACGTTTACACAAACACTTTTGTGTAACACACATAGCATATTATGTTGACAACTTATTTTTTTTCGCAAATAAAAATTTATTATGGAAGAATTTAATTATAAATTTAAATTTAAAGTAAGTAAGTAATTTTAATTTCTGAAATACGGGACATTTGGCTTCCCGCAATGGGACAGTTGGCAGCCCTAGTTAAAGCTCAAAAACTAAGTAAACAATGACCAAATAAGAAAAAAATTTAACAGGTCATAAATAAAAATTTGACCTGAGAACGATTAACCCTTAGGCGGTTTTACTGTATACTGACCTAGTACTATCACCATAACTTTGAATTTTTCACCCCCGAAAATACTGTTGTACTGTGTAATAAAGATGTGTTGCTGATTTTGATAAACATGATTTTATGTTGCTCACAAAATTTCGGCAATATAAAATTAACGTTTTGCAATGTTATTTCGAATGTAAATCAGAAAAATTTGATTTTACGGGAAAAAACTGTAAAGTTGACATGTATTAGTTATGTTGAATTGATAAGAAAAATATCATGTTTTATGTTGAAACATCAAATATTAATGTTAAAATTGCATTTCAAATGTTTTTATAGTATAACATTGTTTTACTGTACAATTGATAGTGATAAAAAAAACAGCGTATTGCAACCTCGAAAATCACCATATATAGTGGTAAAAGCACTTATTTGGCAGCACTGGTAGTTATTGAATACAACAACAGTGTAATGCTTCAATAGGAGTATTCACTGTTCAGTGCACTTACCTATCCAGTTAAGGACTTTACAAAAACAAAATACACGTACTTCAAAAATCTGTACACGTGCTTTTCTACTATTGCCTACTACTATACGCTTAGTATGGACTTGAGCAGTTGTGCACTGCTCACTGATGTGCGGAATGAAATCGTTAAGAAGACTGAGACTATTTATAGATACAATATATTCAAACACAACCAAAACAAACAAAAATATGACGAAATTTGGTAATACAAATAATGTGTTGGTCAAAACGATACAGTTATTTAACAAGTGGTGTGGTCGCTTTAAAACCCACACATTTTTCTAATGCAGCACATTTTTTTACTTAATTTCATTGACGAAGAAAAATGACGCAAAGTTGAAGCAATTGTTTGTTCATTGCTCCCAATTCTGCTCGCTTCACATAAGGCAAAAACACCAAAAAGTCAATTATTTAATCAGTTAAGTTTTGGTTTCTGTGTTTTTCATGGCCAACATATAAAAACAACTTACAAAAGCAACTACAATATCTTAATCATTTTATTAGCTTTCAGTTAGGATGACGAAATATTTTTTGGACTAAAATTCAAAACTTTGTTTAAAAAATATCTTGAAGAAATTAATACTCAGTGAAGATGTTTTTACATCCAGCAAAACAGTCTTCGCTTTTGCTGTAGTAGCTTCTCCATCTGCTTGTGTCTTCGACAAGAAACAAGATTTAGAAAAGAATCTTGATCATTTCTGGTTTTTCAGGTCTATGTTGTTAACTTCGTTGTTGCCAAAGTTAAAAACAAAAACCCAAAACATACATAGTACAAGACTACCAGCCACAACTGTCGCTGCATACAAGCAACTTAATGTTGAAGGAGATTCTGCCAACGGTTGCTAGATGTTGGACAACAGGTGCATTTGCCGTGATTCGAGTGTCAAAAAAAGGTTATACTCTAATGAAAATCCACTTTAAACTGCCACATGTGTTGTTGTTGTTGTTTATGAGGATATTGAATAAAGTGCGATATTATATAAAAAGGCCATTAATCAATAAGGGTTGAAAGGCTAGCTCATGTTTGATTGGCAACTCTCTCTCAGTATATCAACACTATTGACACTTTTTTCGATAAATAATTTGCATTTTTCTTTTTTATGGCTTGAGTTGTTATGCAATATTTTGTCCATCGTAAATAAATTTTTTGGATCATTGCTACACGGTTAAAAATCTTGGACTAAATTTTAGTCCAGCTAATATATAACTGAAAATTTAAACTTTTCAAATTCTAACTCATACTTAAAACCTTGCTGTATTAAAGTTTAAGCCAAAGAAATATTACAGGAATTTTTTTAAGCTTTTTGGTTTAAATTTGAGGACAATTGTATATTAAGGGTTCTCATCTAAGCATGTAAACATGTAAAACATTTAAACTTTTGATGAGCAATAAAGTGTAAATAGCGTAAATGTCGACAAAATGGCAGCTGCGGTTAGGGTTGCGGAATCATCTTTGTTCAATTTTAAATCTTTTAAAAACCTTTATTAACATAGAAAAATAAATAAAATTTGTATTTATTTCAACTACTTTAAGTATGTTGCAATGATTAGCTCCAAAGGCAATCTTCATTCAGATACGTAGATTTCGATGCTAGTTTACACTCCAAAATAGACTTGGAAATGATGATAACTCACCGCCCATACAAATTATGACAGATAGCTTGAAGAGCATGTAAGTTTACAACGTTCACAATGTTTACGGGTCAGTAACATGCTTAGATGAGAACCCTTATTAGTTTTTGTTTTAAATGCAATTCAGACTAAATTTTAGTACATTTGCAAACTAAATCTGAATTTGGACTCGTAAAAGATAAGCCTGGCAATGCTGGGACTCAAGTTAGGCGATTCGGTTCATATGTTTGTTTATTGCTTCTATCACGCATAGAGCAATGACCCAGTGCTTAGACTAGCGAACTTACTATCTGGATGTCGTGGGTTCGAACCTCACTGTTTGTTTTTTTTATTTATTTTTTATTTATTTTTTTATTTATTTTTTTATTTATTTTTTTATTTATTTTTTATTTATTTTTTATTTATTTTTTTATTTATTTTTTATTTATTTTTTTTATTTATTTTTTTATTTATTTTATATTTATTTTTTATTTATTTTTTTATTTAATTTTATTTATTTTTTTAATTATTTTTTTATTTATTTTTTTATTTATTTTTTATTTATTTTTTTTATTTATTTTTTATTTATTTTTTTATTTATTTTTTTATTTATTTTTTTATTTATTTTTTTATTTATTTTTTTATTTATTTTTTTTTATTTATTTTTTATTTATTTTTTTATTAATTTTTTTATTTTTTTTTTCTCACATTGTTGTTGCTTTTGATAAGTTAATTTTTTTATGCATGCAATATTTATTTTTGAACCGATAATAAAATATTAGAAAAAACGTTTTTAATTGCTGTTTTAACTGTTTTAACTGTTTTCAGCGCATATTTTAGAGTTTTAAACCATTAAAACCACGGCTACCAAACGCTTCGTACGATTTTTTTTTTAAACTTCATGTGCTTTCAAGTTGATTAATTGGCTAAGAGAGCTTTTAAATTTTTTAATATATAAAATTTTTTACAAATGATAACACAAATTTTTCTGATGTTTAATGTTAATCACTTTTGACTTTGAAAATGTAGTAGTTAACTTAAAAATTTCTTGAAACACTCCAAAAGAATTTATAGCTCTATGTTTTCTTAAAGCAACAAACAAAACATTAAACACTTACCTATTACCAATCCTGAGACATGAACAATTCTGCAGAAGCATTTTCATGGGTAAAAATATACCCAACCGCGGTTAATGAGTTAAGTGACTGTTATATGCGCATATTTTCTATTTTTTAATGCACGAGATTCCTAGCCCTACTCAAAAGGTTAAGAAATTTGAAGATTCGGCATCTACAGCACCTGCTGCCGAAAGCTATTTTTATACGAAGCCACAGTTGAAATAAAAACTGTTGTGAGGCCCTTCCTTCCAAAGTGGAAATATAAAGATTTATAAAGCATTACCCCGATGTTACCAAAAAGCTCTCGAAAACTCGTTAGGGAAAACGAAAAATTAAAAAAAGCTTACAAAAATAAATGAAAGCATTATTGATGATACATACATATATCTGATTGTACGACTACTTTAGAAAAACTTTTTTGTGTAAGTTTTTCATAAAAAATTTTTTTTTAATGTGTTTTTTATAGTTTCTTTATAGTTTCTTTATAGTTTAAATCGATATTGCCTGCATTATTCTGTATCACAAAGAAGCCAACCAACGATGAGAAAGACACGAAAAGCAATACTTCCTTTCATACAAAATTGTATAGCTTTTCGTTTCTTTCTTATCGTTGGTGTGCTTCTTCGTGATACAGAATAATGCAGTAAGAAAAAAAGGGAAATTATAACGGTTTTCGGTAACCTATGTCCAAACTCCCTACAAGGAAAAAAAAGCTTTAAACGCGATTTCCTCGAAACGAGACCTATTTCTTCTTTTTTTTTTTTTGAGACCAAAAAGCGCGCGAGAATCGATCTCTTTTTTTAACTCTTTACTCCAACTTTCACCGTAATTAAAAAAAAACACCCCGTGGATTGTGCGTAGGATGCCGAATTAAAGATCGATACTTTAAAATGACATTTGATTTGTTTGTTTCAGATGCATGGGAAAGGCCATATCCATCGAACCGTTTCGGATGTCTTTTTTTCAATGTCATTTTCAGCACCCTCCATAAAAAAGCCAGAAAATTGTTAAAAAAATTATTTCTTATGTACAATAGCCTGTATAAATTTATATCTCTCCTCTCGCATAGTGTGACGGAAAATCCAAAGTGCGTTACGTAGACACCTGCCATGTAGGCTAATTCTACGTTGGTCAATAGCGTGGGCCCGAAATATTGCGTCGGATGATTCCGCGGGAATCCGATGATTTTTGAGACCTGTGGAAAGGTCACAGGCTCGGTTCGTATTTTCCTGACGCAAAAAATTTCCCAAGTTGCATATACAGTAGACGATCATATTATTAGACCCCCAAGCTCAGGATTGGTTTCCAAACAACAAATTTATATATATGCATAATTCTTTGCCTCGTCATAAGGCAGTCACAAAATTCCTTAATGAGAAGAAAAAAGTCCATGTTCTTGACTGGGCCGGACATTTTCCGTATCTCAACCCTACAGAGAACCTTTAGGAAGCGTGAAGTTTCCAAGGAATTCGTGTCCAACAAACGGCAATTAATAGAGCAGTTGATTGAAATGTGGCACCGAAATTAATCCATAAAATTAAACTGCACCAAATGCAAAGAATCTATGTTTAAAAGTGTAGCTGCAGTTATTACAGCAAAAGAAGGCAAAAATATTGGCAATAAAATTTTGTTAATATATTTTTCTTCAGTTATAAGAACTTAGGCCCTTATTATGAGTTGCTTTCGACGTTCGATCTTCACTGGTTATCGAACAACAAGTTAAATTCTTATTATGATCAGTGCAACCCTATCGAAATGTTTGTTGTTCATCGACTTTTCAGTCGAATAGAATTTTGCTTTCGATGCGATGCTTGCTGAGCAATAATTTTTAGAAATGTAAGTATTACGATCAGCTCATAGAAATATACTACCGTGAACAAACCAAATGAACGAAATTCACAATAGCGCTACTCTTTGTCGAAAGTACGTTATAATACCAAATGCAACTTCGTTCGATCAGGCCATTCAACTACAGTCGAAGATCGAACGCTGCTCATAATAAGGGCCTAAATGTTAATGTGAATTTTTAAAATAAAATAATTGTGATGCAAAAACATCGACATAAAATGCTTTTACTTCACCCCAAACTAAGAAAATATTTTTTTTTTTTTAAGGTGGCTCTAATAATATGATCACCCACTGTAACTTAGATTCGTGCAACTTCAAAGGCGTCTCGTAGGTATTTAGCAAACACTAAAACGTCTGGCATTTTAGTATTCCATGAAGCACCGAAAACAAAATAAAAAAATTTCGTTAAAAATTGTCATTTTTTGTTAGTTTAATAAACTAACTTGAGTCATACTCAAGTAGAATTAACAATTAGAATTTTGTGGTGGTTGGGGCGGTAGGGGTGGTTAAAGGGGGCGACATGTTGCTTAATTTAATTTGTTTAGCATTTTATCGAAAATAAAGCTCTTCCACTGACAAGCAGCTGTAAATTATTTAAGTCTATTACAGCAATTGAGCTAAATTGTAAAACTAATTGACTCAAGGTTGTCAAACTTGGTTTTATTTTACGTTTAATGGTCAGCACACATAAATACTTGTGTTGTTGTCGTAGCTATATACACATATTAGGGTGGTACAAATTTTATAATCGTTTACTTTTTACATATATTCACAGATTTAATCCTTTTTCCTGACCAAAACAAAGCCTCCTGTGCTTCGTAACCAAACAGGTAAGAGTTTAGAGGTGGCGCTTTTTGTTTTTTAACGATTTTTATGGAGGAAAAGTCCGTCATTGTCTTCAATTTGATACCAAATATAATAAGGAAGTATGTATTTTGAAAGATACTATTATTAGAAAAACAAAAGAAAAATTTATGAGAAGTGTCTCAAAGAATAAAAAATACTGACTGAAAATAAATGAAATGCGGGCATGCCAGAAAGAGTAAGATTTAGGAGAAAACTTTTTTCAAACTAATTCTAGCACACAGCATGGCTTCAAAGTTAGCTAGTCTGCAAAGCACTTTTTTCCCCCACACAATTCGTATGGGAAAAGTAAAAAGCGCCATATTTTAAGGTCAAGGAGAAGGATTAAAGCTGCCAATATCGAACACGATTTTTTCTGAACCAACCTTATATATTGGAAGTGTCGAAATAGATATTTTTCTTGAAGGCACAAATATATTAATTAAAAAATTGAATGAAATCAGCGCTAAACTTTTTGTAATATAAATAAATATTGACTTGGCCAAAGGTAAAATACTCTCAAAGTATATTCTAAGTTACGCATGTTTTATCGATTTGATGACGTTACTTCGTGTAAAGTAAAATGCAAATGCAGAATACGCTAAGATATGGAAGGTTTTGTGTTAAATATCCAGTCAATCAATACACACATTCTTGTGGAATTTACAAAAGCTTTGCTTCTTTGATGACGTCGCACAGTGCGCTTTTTTCGATTTTAGGATGGCATGTGCATTATGTCAGAAACTATAAAAGCTAGGGACATCAAATTTTGTACAAGTGAGTTTTAGCCTGAGCTAAGTAACATCACATACATACATAGAATTCTAGGTCAACTGCATCGCCTACCTCCCATACAAACCATATTTTTTTTTAATAAAAAACCGCATAAAATTGTTTATTTATGTTTTTAAAGAGTAAATTTAGTGAATTAAACTTCACTTAAACGTCAAATCGGATAACTTTTAAATATATCTCCTATAAAACAATATTACCAAATTAACGAAATTTGAAAAAAAAAATTTTTTAAATGTTTGCTAATACAAAATAAGGTCACCATTTTTTTAAATTAAGTGGTTTTTCTTAACAGCAGCTAGATGCAGCAGGTTTTTACAGAAACAGAAGGTAGAAGTACTATATTTTATGATAGTTATAGCCTTCGACTTTAATAATGCTTATTTATCTAGATATTTTCTACTAAATTTTACTTATATTTTCATTCCTTGAAAAATTTACAGTCATATTTTTTAACGACTTGTCAACGATTTTTCTCTTTTTATTTATTGATATTTTTTATTGTATTTTATGTTAGATTCAATGGCGATTAAGACGTTGAAAAGTCTAAAAAACAAAACCTTGAAATATACTTTGTCCTCGGAGTTATTATTGTTTAAACTTGACTTTATTTTTTGGGTTTAATTGAGCTTATTTTTGTTAAAAAAGTTTCAACTTTGACGAATTTTATTAAAAAGAAACCATACAATACATCAAGTTTTTTAATACCACATTCATAATGCGCGTTTTATAATCTGACGAATAAAAATATTTTTTTATAAAATTTAACAAAAAATAACCCAAATTTCATCCTAAAACTAAAACAGCGCACTGTGCGTCGCTTTGTTTTAACGATTTATAAAAAAAAATTATAAGGTTTTGTCAAATTTTTTCAACTCAAAGTGCATTTAAAAATTCTAAGCATATTTGCAAATTTCAAGACATTTTGAGGTTTTTTTCGGGTGATTTTAGTTGTTTTTTTTTTTTTCTTATTTTCGAACTTGATCTTAATTTTTTAGCTTCAAAATTGTGACAACTACGAGACACCGAAACTCATTTTGCAAAATGTCTGCAAAAAAAATTAAGGGTCCAGTCTGGTTAGTTGGGTCGAAAATTTTTTATTACATTTTTCGATAGCTATGACTGTTAAGAATATCATACTAAAATGGTAAATCGAAATTATTAATATTTAAAAAATTATGATCCTCCGAGCCGAACGCGTTAAAGCAGGTAGCGCGCTATACTTAAAACTTTAAACGCCATGTACAATTTGCGTTATCAACAAAACAGTAACGGAAATTTTAAGTAAAATTACAAGACTTTTCAAACACCGCCATTTTGTTCTTTTAAAGAATTTTTATAAAAAGTGCTTTATTTCATAATCACACTCTTACTTGACAGGAAAATGTTTTGATTTTTTGTTTCAGATGATTTTTGGGACCTGTGGAGAGAGGTCGCCAGCTCGGTTCGCATTTTGCGCACTGGCCCACGTCGACCAGTGTCCTGCTTCAGGATATTGATCAAATGAGCCGTTTTTTTAAAAGTCCATTTTTTAAAAAAATTGAGATAATTATGGTTATATATAAAACTTAATATGATCTTTTTATCTACAAACAATCAGATTGCGGGGAAGGAAGTTTTAGGTATTAACGGTATTGTAAATATGTTTACTTTGAAAGTGGTGCAAGTCCATCTGAGGTTGAAGCAATTTTTTATTTATTTCATTTATTTATAAGTGGTGCAGCAGTTAAAAAAAAAATAGTCTTTCATCCCTTTTTTATTTCTTTGAATAATGTTTAATGTTTTAATGCTCATAAATTAAATTTTATGTTCACCATATGCTGCATATTTGTAAATTTCAAGACATTAAGGGAAGTTGACAAATAATAAACGAAACGTCGGGAAAAATGATGGATTAAATTTTTTAATTTTATTGCATAGAAAATAATTTATCAGTAAGCCTACTCAACATATTAAAAGTAATATAAACTTCTCAAGCTGATCTTTAAAAAAAATACACATAATATTTATTTATTCGTCTATGGATACATTCTTTAAAGACTAGCAGCCTTATTCATGATCTCATTTTAAAGGCTGCGTAACTTTAAGCCAGCTTTAAGCAACACATCGTTATTCATAAACGTTTTTCGGGCTTGTGTAAGATCTGCGTAGCTTAAACACCGAAATTTGCGTTTAAAGGCTGCATAATTTTAACCTAAACTTTTTTGTCGTCTTTTCGATTAAGGTTGATGTATATGATATTTATATCATAGACATGCTCCATATGCGACCTTTTTATACTTTTTTCAGTAACAGATTTGCAAATGTACAAGAAAGAACTCTTCGTTTTTGTAAAAGAGTTTATATTGTTTAGACACAAACCTTACAAAATTAAGCAATGAATAAAAAAATGATTATGAATAACAATTTCAGCGAGGTCGCGCAGAGGATGCGTAAGTCCTAGAACAGTGTGTTACTAAGCAAGCGTTGAACGTTTGTTTAGGAAAATCTATTGCATAAGGCTGTAGATTTACAATATATGATTATAAATTACCTAATTACTAAAGGAAAAAAGTTCAATGTCGAGGCTTTAAGAAGCATTAACTAAAATAAGAAGATTCCATTTAATATAGATTTAAAGTTATTCCTAGATATAGAAAAATCCAATATTATTAATTCTAGAGAAAGCATTGAAATCAAACATAGTTCTAGTAAGAGGCTCTTTGACTACATACACTCCGCGACAAAAAGATAGCACATTGGAATTTTTTTAAATTTTATTGAAAGCAATTAAAATTAAACAAAATGAAAATATATAGAAATTTCATTTAAAAATCAAACTTCCTGTTCAGAAAAAAACAAAAATATATTCAGTAGTCCGACAAAAAGATAGCATAATATTATTCAAAAGCAAATAATTATAACAAAACAAATTTTTAATTTTTATAACATAAATATTTAGTATTGAAAGGAGTCTCTATTTGTTTAAAAAAAAAATCAGTACCGTAATTTGGTGATGATCAAAAATTTTGTTGATGTATTTTCTGTGTATCGCTTCCCAATTCGAAATTATGCTACTTTTAAGTTCCTGAATGGTATTATATTGCCTATTATTTGCATAAACTTCCTTTGCAAGGTAACAACAAAAGTTTTCAATAATGTTCAGGTCCATGCGGGCCACTCCAATATTTCAATATCCTGTTCTCGAAAGAAGTTTTTTACTATTCTTGCTGCATGTACAGCAGCATTGTTTTGTTGAAATATTAATTAGGTTTAAGTTAATTCTGACCCACGATTAACTATTTCATTATCAATTAAATTAAGATAATCTTGGCGATTCATTCATTCAGTCCTTCAACAATGGCCAATTCCAGCCCATACCGTTTTACTCATCTACCCCCGTGTTGACGACTTAGGATACGCTCTTTCTTCCTCAAATCGTGGTAATAAAAACAAATACCATCCGGATCGTCGAGATTAAATTCTTTCGTCAGTGATTGATACGAAGCGCCATCATTTTCTCCACTTTAAGTGATCTTCAGCAAACTTCAATCGTGCGGTTCGATGTTTTGCTGTAAATGGCGGTTAACTTTGTAAATTTTTGAGTTTAATTGCAGTTGATTTTTTTAAAAATCCTTTACACATTGCGGACATGTGTTTTCACTCCAGCTGTTTTAGCAATTTTTCTGGCAGTGAGGTTAGAATTTGAAGCTGCCCAAAAAATGGCGCACTCGACTCGGCGTGTAACCACTTTTGGATATCCACTGCTAAAGGCTTTACCATAATTTTGTGGGTTTTTTAATAAATTTGTAATCACTTTACGACTTTTGTGTAATTTTTTACGATTTCACTGATTTTCAAATTTTTAAATGAAAATTTAAAGCAACTTGCACTTCCGCACTGTTAAGCCATTTTCCACATCCCATTTTAGTTTAATTTGAAGTAATTTTACTTCTTTAACGTTGTAACTTTACTTTAACAACTAAACTTGTTTTTTTATCGGATTACACTAGTTTACACTACTTTACTGGCAGCAAATGGGAGACTAGAACTGGGTTCTTATAAGAGAATTTCAGAAGGATGATAACAAGGAATATAGTAAAACTCTAAGCCATTTTTAAAAAATAAAGATGATAAAATGCAGTTTTAGAATGTTTAGAGGTTTAAAAAAAAATTTTATTAATGGGTTGCAAAAATTTTCATTAGAAGCAGATAAAAGATAAATTTAAGAGAAAATTAAAAATGGATGATTTCACTTTAATGTCTGTAATTTTTTTACTAGTCCATGGATTTTGTTTATTTTACGCTTAAAAGTTTTGCAAAAGTCTATGCTGTACAAAAAAATTCAAAATGTTGTGGTCAGTTGCTAAATTGTTTTTTTTTTCAGGTGCTTAAATGACTTTTTCGACCACAGATTTTCTCGAAAAAAAATGTTTTTAAATATTAATTCATATCTCCATAATTATTCTTCAGATGAGGTCAGTATGTATCAAAAAGTTGTTGAGAACTAAACTGTCTTTTACAAAAATGTAATTTTGGTCAAATCCGTCAGTCCAAACAGAATTTATTACGAATAATGACAAGTCACCTTTTTCGAAAAAAGCAAACAAATTCTTTGGTCAATATCTCAGAAATTTATCCATAGATAATTTTTTTATTTTTTATTTTAGATCTAGGGATCTTACCGTATATGAATTTTGTAAAGAAGTCTTGGTCACAGAGATTTTTTTGGATTTTGTAAACTAGTGTTATTAACACTTACTGAACTCAATCCAACACAATGTACTATCATTTTGTCGCAGCATTTTTTCATATTGTGTAAACTAACGGTATTTCTCTCAGAATGTTTAATCATTGTGTACTTAAAATACCAAAAGTGCACAACTACATGACTTATTACACATAGAGAAATAGCTTAAACGTTCAAAGTAAGTAATTATTTGGGGAAATGTTCAAGTGCTAACTTTTTGTCGCAGACTACTGTAGTTGCTACTATGAATGGTTTAACTGAATATATTGTGACAAAATTTAACATAATAAGTACTTATATCATAATTGCAAACCTTTAAATATCTCGCTATAACAAAAAATGGAAAAAAATATAATTTGAATTAACGATTACGATAATTCATTAATTTTAAAAGTAAGGCAAGTCCATTTAGGTATAATAAAACCTTAATTTTTTTATAGCCCGCATTATAAACACTATTGGATAATAAACTTACATTATCTAACACAAATAATATGTGTACTAGTGCTTACCAGTATTTTTAAATTTATTAAAATGCAATCCTTGAAATATCTCGCAATAACAAAAAATGGACTTGCCTCACTTTCGAAATAAACGGCCCAAGTAACACTGTGCTCCAAAAAGGAAAAAAATGTCTGTGTCCAATATGCCACTAAACTTTTCCTATAGATTTCGGCCTGCTGAACACGAAAATCGCAATAAATTGATCCGATTTTTTGGATTGACTGATTTGGTTAAAAAAATATCAATTTAGAGATAAAAAAATTTACTTTTCATTTTAGTTGCCAACTTTGCTTATGCTTACCAAAATTGCTTATACTACTAATCATGTATTTTGTTGTTGCTATTTTTGTTATTTGCTTTATTTGTTTGTACATATGTGTTTGGGCGTAAACGAGGACGAAATGAATGAATGCTCGATCGATAAATAAAAATAAATGTGGAGTGGCACGCAGCTCGCAATCGACATGTGGAGGCATCAGTGTTACACTCACTCCTCACAGTCAAACACTGGCAAAATAATGAAGCTTATGAGAGGACATTGAACATGTATAAGAGCTGTACATATTTATAGATTAAAAGTAGGAAGGAGGTTACTTGTGGACTTGTGTTACCAGTGGGCAAGACTGCTGCTTAGCAAGTGGTTAGAAAGTTTATTTAACTCAAAGCAGAGCCACGTTAGAGTAGGTGGGACCAGCCTTTGTTAATTTGGTGCTAGCTCCTGGCTAACACTCGTCAATACTTGACGGTCAAATCTTACCTTTGTGGATGAAAGACACGGACATCAACTTGAGAGGGGTGGAAGTTCAAAAGGGAATGACCAAGAATTGACGTCAAGTCTTGACGAGTGTAAGTCAGGAGTAAGAATAAAGCTAATCATGAACTAGATTTTAAATTTTTTTTCAATATAAATCCCATATGAATTAAAAAGTAGTAAGGAAATATTTTCGACAGGGCCGAAGTTAAGATACTTCACAACCGTGGTTTAAATTATTCAAAGTGTTGAATGTTGTATTATTTTGATGGCGTCACTTTTAATGGGGCGTATTTTTTATCCATTCCTAATAATTTCTTTATATAGCCTATATTTCCTTATTAGCTATAAAAAATTTGTTAATATGGTCCAAAGGACGAATCACTGTGTGGGGCTTCCCGTATTTTTCTACGGGCATTTAAAAAAAAATTAGTTCAAGAGACAATTCTGCATAATGATCAGTGATTTCAAAGAATTGTCAATATACGTTTGTAACGTCAGTAAGAAAACGCTACAGCTACAAATAAGTATATCGTACGTTTTCGTATACGTATACGCGGTATTGCACGCCCCACGACGATATATGGTGGGTGTCAGTTGGCCAATTCGGCCACAAGTCACATTCCATGTCTCCGATTTTTTTCAAAGTTTGAGGGCCGATTTTTTTCTTTTTTTTCTTTTCTTTTATTGTATGACCCCTCTGTATGGCATTCTGTATATATTCAAAACAGAATGGTGAACCAAGTATCCGGTTTATTTGTAGTCTATTTACTCTATTCGTTCACAACAGAACAAATACCAAAGGAGTATCCTCTTATAAAAAGTATTTACTCGACTACTTTTTTTTTTTACTCAGTGGAGTTTTAAAAACTTAATTTTTTGCTTTTCTTAAAGGAGTAAATCGGATAAAACGAGTACAATTCGAATCACACTAACTTCAGCAAGTATTTGATGATAAAATAAATTGAAAAAATTTTTATTTCTATTGGTTTTGAAAAACAAAATCTGCTAATATATTGTTCCTATTTTAATTATAATTATGTCTTACTAAAAAACTGCTAAACCATTTTTAATACAACAAACTATGCAATAAATAAACACAATATCCAAATTCTTCACGTTAAGCCTGTAGCGCTATATTAAAAATCTTACAAACTATTAGCCCTAAAAATTGTGCATACCACCCCCACTTTAAAATATTTTGGCAGATAGTTGTTTTGTTTAAAATATATTTTTTTTAAAAAATGCAAACACTGAAAAATTTTGTATAGGCCACTTCTGCTGATAGCATTTCAAAGCATAAACTCTTAGTTAAAAATTTTAACTAAGCCAAGTCTTTGAAAGGAAAAGAAAATATCACTAAAAGCCATAAAATTACTCTCAACACTGTTAACGGTGCATTACGCAAAATCTCTACTAAAAGTACAAAAGAATCTTAAAACATAATTAAAATTTAAAAAACTTTAATACTCAATTAAACCAACATTTAACCATTTTAAGATGTTGGTTTACTAACCACTGACTGAACCAACACATCAAGCAACATACCTTTGCAAGTTTGTCTTTACTCCAGCTGTGCTCGGAAGTTCCAATGGTAACATGCTAAGCCAGGTTTTTAAATTTGTTAACTCTTTCAAGCAATCTCTAAGCCACCAACTTTTATCAAGCAAGAGATTTCAAGTTTAGCTCACCATGTGGCCACTTGCATGGTGAGAAGAGCACATGCGACGACGCACAGTGTAACGAGGTGGACAAAATTGGGCATGGAAAAAAGTCATAAGTTTGTAGAAGTAAGTATGCAAAATTTTTTGTGTCTTAATTATATGAATCTGAATTTTGAGAGATTTTGCGATATCTTTCCATTTGTGGCAGTTATATGATCTGTTATATGATCTGCCTTGAAAATTGAACGAAGTGTCATTTTTTATAGTTTAACTTTAACAAAAATTTATTTCACAAGTTCTTGCTAAAAAAAATACATATAAAAAATGTGTGCCACAAAAAAATATATTGTGGGACAAACAGGGTTAAAGAAAAAGGAAATTTTTGTTTGTTTTTATTTTTAAGCAGGGAGTGGATGAAAAAAGTACCTTATACGTAGCGCTACAAAAGCACAAAATCCGCAAACTCTAACTCCTTCTATTCTGTGTGTGGCTCTTCGATTCCAACACAAGCACTACCCCTAGCAGGCTGAAGAGAGAGACCGAAACTGAATGATAGCGTTGTGTTAAACGACCACAAAACATGATTTGCTTTGTTACGCTTTTTGCTTGCGGTCGTAAGCATCAAACAGCACCAAAAGAATTTGTTGACGCATGGCACAATTTTTTTGTTTTTAAGCAGTAGTAAGAATCAGTGAAGCTGACTACATTTGTTACTGTTTTTGTTTGCGACCGTAAGCAAAAACCACAACAAAGCAAATAATGTTCTGTGCTCGTTTAACACAACGATTCCATTCAGTTTCGGTCTCTTTCTTCGTCGTGTTAGGGATAGTGTCAGTAATTGAAGAGAAGCGCGATATACAAATAAAGTGGAATAGAGATTGCGCTCTTGAAAAAAAAGCAGAACAGATCAATAACGAACCGTTCGTTAAGGTTTATTTCCATTTCCTGTTTTTAAATATGTCTTAAAATTTGACTTTTTTAAAACATTCCCAGAATTTGGTCTGAGTGTTCTTTAAAATAGGGGTTTTATGAACACTTTTGTATTCAAAAAATTCGTGGCAAGGTAACATTCCACTTTTGAAACAAAAACGGGGCCTAATTTAAAACATTATTGTTCAAAAACTATAATACATAGAGACTTGAATTCTTTTAACGTCAATTATACAAAAAACAATATTATTAACTAGGCATCTTCTTCTTGCTAGGTGGCGTCGAAAAAAAAGTAATTTTCTGACAGGGCCAAGATTTCTCGAATTATACGCTGATCTGATTTGATCGTGGTCCGTCTCAAATTGTTTGTTAGGGCTCTCACTACAACATTCACTAGAATTATCAAGTCTGATTATAATTTGACCCTCCCTGCGTTACTTCTTAAAAAACGCTGTTATATTCAACCATTAATATCCCTGTAGGTGAGAATTCTAGTGAAGGTTATAGGCATGAGCCTACGTATGTAAAAATATTATTTATATTGCTTTAGAAGCTAGTCATAAAGAGTTTAGAAAAATTAGCTTAAATCATGCCCGAAAACACTCATGAGAACTATTCAATATAGATATATTTTGTTGGTTACTGTTTTCATCAGATCTTTTTATATCATCTCGTAGAAAAATATGTTAAACTTCTTACGACTCGAGATGTTGTACTTTTTATCTTCACTTTGTATGGGAGGTGGCCGAAGGGAGTGGCATATCTTGATGACATTTTTATATGGTAATAACGTTAGTCTAGTTAATAAAAAACTAATTAATTTTGGTGGAGGTGGGCGAACGGCGTGGTCGATATTGAAGAAAGTTGGTGTGGCGTTTAAATGCATTTATATTTATAAAATAATAACACTTGCTAACTTGCATGTACCAACAATAATTCCTTAATTTTTTGCCCCTAATTTCATAGACCTCGCTACACTGTGCGACGTTGTCAATAAGCATTACTTTTACGGCGCCACTTCCGACTTTTTCCGATGCAGTTCTGCGCTGTGAAAGAATTACAATCAAACCAACAGTTTTGCTAAAATTTTTGTTGTATGTTTTACCTGATCGATTGATCAACAGCGTATTTTTATTGCCTTTAGCAACAAAACTTTGTACTAGTTAATGTTAGCTAAAAACTTTTTTGTTGTTGCTTTTGTGGTTTTCTCTTTTTTATGGCTTCGTTGAAGATTTAACGCGTTTTAGGCGCGCTTGAAACAGTGCGATTTGATAACGATCGCTAACGTGATTGCACGTACTATAATTTGCATATTGATCTGCTAATGCCTTAACTTTGTCAGCTATTGTCAAATGTCATTTGATGTTTTTACCAGCGTTTGTCACTGTGACAGGTAACTGACACTTTTCATCATTGCCTCGACGCGATCATTGCGATCGTCGCTCATCGTCGCACTCAGGGTTGACGAAACTAAAGTTATTTGGAAATGTGGCAACGACTCTTCATGACGGGTGGACGTCATTCAAGCCATAAGAATTGCTTGTGTTTGTTTATGTGCTTTTGGTATAAGATGATCGAATGCATCAGCAGCTGATCAGCGATCGTTTCACAAAACTAAAGCACAACAGCAGCGACCATGTTTTGCCGGTGTTGCACCACATTGAGAAATTGGATCGTTTCGCTTTGGTATCAGATTTAAACCAAGTCAAGTCAAGCCACAACAAAGGCATAGTGATTGAATTTTTTTGTTTTCTTATTCTTCAGTGATCTTGTTTAACCCGTTGGACCAGCGCGCACTCCTCCAGCCTGCTGCATATAACCAGATTTGTCGTCCATGCATCTATGACCTTGGCACTATAGCATTGCAAGCATACATTAAGCATCTTTGGCTAGAGTCCGATGTATTTGCACTTTATTTAGGTCATTGATCAATACTAAAAAGTTCCTCAAAATAAAGGCCGCTCACTATTTCGAAATTTAAAACATTTAAATGTGCTTTGTTCAACCTTCTGAATTCTTTGATTTTCCAATCATTTCAAACTTTGCTACGCTGTCTGCCTTTTCCTATTTGTTTATTTTTAAATTGGGTCATGACTAATGTGACCAACATTTTCAGAGCAAAAAGAAGTACACCCAGAAAAAAATATATGAAAATATGAAAAAACGCATGAATAAATTCATTGTAAAAAAAGTTTTATTTATAATAGAATAAAAATAAGATCAAGCTTACAATTGAAGGGCTTATTACAATAATGTGATAAGCCACATGATCTAAAGATCAATTTTTTACCCTGAAAACATTACTCAATGCATTGCCAACAACCACTAATGAAGAGATTTTTGCTATTTCTTATTTCTTACAGTGGCAGCGTCAGTGGCAGTGATCAGCTGTTATTTTAGGAATAATGTTATTTAAGGGTAACTCTCAAGTAACAGCAGCGGCAGCGGGCAGTATTGCTAAGGTTAGCTCTATTTCTAAATTTACTGCCACTGCCACACTGCTGCCGATACAATGAATAAAAAAGCAGACTAGCAACATGAAAAAATAAAACAAACATTAACATTTGGAGCCAAAAAATAAAACAAAAATGTTAATTGTAATTTTGCTGCAGTTATAAATTTAAAAACTGCTCACTGCAACTGCCACTGAAATTTTGCTATTATTAATTATCTAATCTATTTGTAAAAGTTTCTGTGTTCAATCATACAAAAATAAATTCTTTCAAAACTTTCCAGTCGATAATTTCAAAATATTTTTTATGTGACTAAAACAAATAAGCAATGCGTGGCAACTGGGACAATTTCTTAAAAAAACTTCACACGTTAATTAGGTATACATATTATTAAAATTTCGTAAGAAAAATACCCCTAAATAAAACTGTAGGACAAATATGATATTTTAAGAATTTTAGAATAAGTAATTTTAGAATAAAATGGTAACATTAAATTTTCACTTCAATTTTATACAATAGTATAGATAAGAGAATATATTTATTTTTGTCAAGTAAATTTTTGAAATTTTTTAAATCATCAGCTTTATTTTATATACATTTGCTCTAACTTTGACGGCACTTGTGTAAGCTATATTTTTAAAATTTTGTGTTTGAAAAATAGCTAATGACAACTTGTCGTAAACTAAAAGCAAACATGTTAAAGATATATCTGAACATGTAAAATTTATCAAAATTTGCTTGAAGAAATTAACATACATTCTTAAGTATGTACCAGGACTTGGTGTTTTAAAAATTCCGTTTAAGGGAATGTCAAAATTTTTTTATCGCTAAATTGGCACAACTGTCATCGACACTGACGCTAGTAGAAGTTAGTTTGGTTTTTAAAAGCATTTTCTGAAATCAACTTCTGTTCTCGCTGCGTATTTTCTTAAATGTCCTCTATCAACTGAAGGAACGGTTGCCAGCAATTTGTTAGGAATAGATGGCGCCTTGTAAGATGGTGCAAAATCCATGAGCTCTAAACACAAATCTGGCCTTTTAGACGTCTCCTTGACGCTTAGATAATATTATTTATTTACCGACTGGCATTCTAACAACAGTCTTTAATTTTTTTTGCAGTGTCTGTGCTAGCTGTTAGCATGATTTGGTTATGATTCAGCTTTGGAGCATAACTTGGCATAATTAGTGTGTTACATGTGACGTAAATCGGTAGCTGGGAATATTTATATGTCGTCAGGGTGTTAAGCAACACTTTTTGTAAGTTGTAAAAAAAAAATGTTTTCTTGCGAACCGGGTCTATGTGTGTGTGAGTAAGTGTGTGTGTGCATTGTTACTTAAAGGTATAATTTAGGACATTTCATTCTATTTTTATGTTCGGCAAATATGTTCATAAGTTGAAAAATTTTAGCAAAATTATATTTAATTAACAAACTTCGATTAAGTAGAAATTCAGACTGAAAAGAGGTTTAATGTAAAATTGCGAAATTGTTATTAAAAACTAGCTTAAATCCGGCGCGTTGCTGCCGCGGCCTCGTTTCCAAACGCGAATAAAATGCTATCAGTGAAACTGTATATGTAAATTGTGGTCGAATACTGAATTCCATGGCTGTGCGACCTATAACTCAAAAGCTGTTTAATTTTTCAAATTTAGGTTGTATGGGAGTTGCCACGCCTCCTTCTCCAACTCCCATAAAATGTTATCAGTGAAACGCCACGAGTAAATTGTGTTCGAATACCGAATTCCGAGGCTCTGCAGCTTATAACTCCAAAGCTATTCGATATCGCAAATTTGGTTTGTATGGTAGGTGCTACTCCCCCTTGTTTAACGCCCATAAAATGTTATCAGCGAAGCGGCACGTGTAAATTGTGGTCGAATACTGAATTCCGAGGCTAAGCGGCTTATAACTCCAAAGATATTCGATTTCGCAAATTTGGGTTGTATGGGAGGTGCCACGCCCACTGGGGGTAGGAGGGTACTTTACGACCTATTCTCATTCCTACCGAGCCGTTTCGGAGGAGTTCTGTTACAAACACTGTGACACGATATTTTTATATATTAGATTATTAAATTTAAATAGTTAAATATTTTCTATAATATTTCTTCATATATCAAGTTTGAGAGTTCGTGCATGGCACATACGAACAAAATGCCCAAATCGATTTTAAGGGTTATGCAGAACATCTTAAAGAGCTCAAGATATCTGAATTTCATGTAAACCCGGTAAACACTTTGAAGTCATTAGATTAATTTTTGTGGAGTTTAAAGAGATTTCACCGTTTTGGTAAAATCACTTCGTATAAGATATATACAATTTTCTTTACCTGCCACGCCTCCTTATCGGCATTACAAATGGAGTGACAAAGTATGCGTGGGTGTATAAAAATATTTTTACAGCTAAGTGAAAAGTTTTGACTTTAAATAAAGATACGCTTAAAGTTTTGGTTAAGAAAACCGTTTTAGTTATGGCAAACGCAGTTGAGGCTGTAACTAAAGAAAAGCTTTGGTAATGATTGAAATGATTAAAAATTTCTGGACATAGCAGAGAACAAAGTCATGGATAAATTTTATAATTATGTTTAAAAAATGTTGTGGTTGTCGTTGATTAGAAAAACTTTTTTGACATGGTTAAGGAAAAAGTAATTTTTAGTTAAGAAAAATTTATAATTAAGAAAGAAATTTGATTTTATTTAAAGAAATATATTTCGGTTATTGTTATAAAACTTTAAGATTATGGTAAGTATGCTATTTGTATGATTTTACTTTTAAGTTTATCTCTTACGTAAACTCAAATAAAAAATTTTTTCAACTGAAATCTTTGATACATCAATTTTAAAGCATAGAAAATAGACTCATGTCCTGAATTGCTATACGCTTTTCTATACAACAACAACAACAGTAACAGCAACAGCAACAACCACTTTGTAACAAAAACCAACCAAACTCTTGATCGCAAGCAACTTAGTTGAACACGTTTCTGAACAAACAATCTTTATAAATTTAATAATAATAATAATAATTTGTGCATAATATTCGCTAATGAAACCAATTCAAGCGCAACATAGCAGCGATAGCAACAAGCGACCAACAGCAACAGCAGCAGCAGCGATCAACAACAATAGCGAATTTGAGAGCATTTTCCATTTAGCTTTGTTTCGCTTGATCCGTTTACGGAATTATTTGTATATAGCCAGTGTGCCTCGATCATGTTCGCTCGTAATTTTGGCCAACAATTTTGTAATGGTGGCAACAGTTGTAGCTGCTGTAGCTGCTGTTGCTGCTGTTGATAATGTGATTATGCAGTTTATATTGCCAACAATTCAATTTTTCGCGCTAGACGACGCTGCCGTATTTTTTACTTTTTCCTTTATATTTTCTTTTTTTTTTTAAAAGTTGCCATTATTTTTAACTTTAAATCATAAAAAAATAGCAACGGAGTAAAAGAAAAAAAAGAAAGAAAATAAAAACATGTTATTTCAATTGTTATTTTGTGGTAAACGGACTGCGGGCTCAAATAGCAGAAAACATGACAACAATAGCAGCAAAGCAGATTTTGTGCAATATAAAAAAAAACACACAACAAAAAGTATGTTCAACACTGGCGAAAATTTGTTTTCTGCAATAATTGAGCAGTTACGACGTCTCGTAATTATCTTTCAACAGCTCGATAAACGTAATGAATAACAATTATTTGATAGTGTTGGGTTCAGTTTGGCACAAAGTATAGTTATTTAATCGCTTTTTACCTGTGCTGCATTTTTTTTTTAATATTTTAATATGAGTGAGTATTGATGTGCAAGGAAAGTGTTAAGTTTTGCAATTAAATACAATTAATTTCTTCTTTGTTTTACCTTTTTGTTGGCTATGACAATATTGTAAAGTTCAATTACCTAGCAGTTTCCAGTGTTAGCACTATTTGTTGGTGAAAACTTTGTCTTAGTAGGAACTAGCTACTGAACAGAGTTTTCGACGGTATTTAATACTATAATTTTTGTCACCAAATCGTCGTTAAAACTATATACAATATATAAATTACTTGACCTTAAGCTCAATGCAACCTTGTCAAATCATGAAAGGTCACAACTTATTAAAAATATATACATAAGCTGTTGTTTATTTTACAGACCCTTTAATCGTTATTTATCAAAATTTTTTGTTGCCTTCGGGGTCTAGGTCTTGTTTTTAATTTATAAAAAACTCTCTGTGTATTTTATAAATTGGTTTTTATTATCCAATATTTTAAACACATTAAAAAACAAATAATAAAGTTATCTAAAAAAAAGAGACAAAAAAAATTAATATATATACATTTTATTAACATTTTTTAAAGACGTATTTGTTTGTATAGCCGTCACACACGGCAAAAATGAAACTAATACCCGGAAAAAAACTAATTTTTTTGCAATGCAATGTTGATTTAAAAGAAGGTATTCTAACATTTATTTTGTAGTCTCATTCGAAAGCTATTTTACATACTTTCGAAAATTTCGAAAGTAACGAAATTTCACAGTTGTTCAAGCAACAAAAAAAATATCTTCTGCATAGTTATTACAGCAATTTTTTATAAAACTATTATATAAATTAAATAATAAAACTATATTATATATAAAACAATGCTTATCCATACCCAGCAAACCGTACTTATCACTCAATACAAAATATAACATAAACCAAACATAAAAAAGGGGTTAGCTTTAAGAGTAAAACCTATTTTGGGGATGACCATCCTTCATTATCCAAGTCTCATTGGAGAGTTTTGTCCTTTTTCAAAAAATTACATAACAAAATTAATAATTAATTGTATTTATAAATTGATGTCAAAACTAAATGTAACAAACTGTTTGGGGCATATGACATATTGCAGAGATGGTCTAAATCGATTTGTACGCTCTGACCGAAAATTACTGAAGATATATCCAGGCACCGATGACCAATCTCGGGCAAATGTTCTCGAAATGGAATGGTCAGCTCGAAGTGGAAGGCGATCACTTAAGGCAGTATTCTAGTGCAGAGGCCCGAAATTCGGTTTTTGACTGTGGTTAAAAATGAACCAATTAATATTTTTACTATCCTTTTTTCTATTATGTGTTAATTAATATTTCAATAAAAAATTAAAAAAAAATTGCATGCACTGAAAAAATTACATGCTGGTGGAGTGGGGGTGTTAAAAAAGATGCCTCCATGTTGACACGATTTCAACCCTTCTAGTAATCGAACAAAAAGATGTTAATTAGAAAGAATATCGCTATAGCCCGGACCAGAGATATAGCGACACGGCCTTTTTTCGCGAAATGGCGACTGTTTGAAAAAAAGTCATTTTTGGCCTATTTTTTCAAAGTTATCAATTTTTTAAAAATATTAAAACAAAATTTTTTCATAATCCTAGTTCGGACCATAGAGTGATGTACAAAAAAGGCCCACACCAAATTTTAAGTTAATCGGTCCATTTAAGTTCACTTAATGAACTGAGTTACAGTTAGAACTTGGGAAATCATGTCAACCGTGTTGGAAAAAGAAGTTTCGAGAACAACGCGTTTAAAGTTTTTAAGTTAAGTTTCAGGCGGTCTAACTGACGACACTAAAATGGCTATAACTTTTAAAATAATTCGGATTTCGAAAAATCCTTTCAAGAAGATATTCTTTAATATGTAAACTGTCGAATTTTTTTTATTTTTTCAATTTTCTACACTAGAATATTGCCTTAAGGGGGCTGTATTAGTTATTAAAAGGTTACTATATGTGTGTAGAATACGTGTTTAATATTTCAGATCGATATCTTAAATAATAGCAACCGCTGTTTTGAAGCAAATGGCACCGTTTTGGAGTTTGAGAATTAATCCTAACCTGCGAAAGGCTTACAAGGGCACATAGAAGGGCCAAACAAAAAATTCAATATATACTTAATAATATGAAGGCATGAGTGGATGAAGGTGATATGTCGCATTTTCGGATTTTCGCTGTTCTTTGCATAGATGGAGATTTAATGTACATACAAAAAATTGTACACCTTAAAACAACCATGTTTGTGGCTATTTCAGAAAATAACTTCCTCACAAAGTTTGTTTTAGTATAGATTCCAGTCAGAGACCTGCAGCGATGAACTGCAACTGCTTTTACACCCAGTACATACTTGGTTTTTGTATGACTTCAATATCATTAATACCATGCAACATATTCTACGCCATCGAGCTCACTTACAACATCAAGCATGTTGCATTAGCCAATTGTACCAAAGTCAAACACTGTGTGATGTGTGCTTCGACTTCAGTGGAAAGTATAGATATTTGCATAAAATAATTAAGTGTATAAACCACAGCGCACGAACGGCAATCGTTATAATTATGCATTATTTTGAGCTACTGCCTCGTGTACCATTTCAGGTTGATTTCAACTTCGGCTAAGCAGTGATACAAAGGTAAGCTTACGAACGATGAAATCAGCGCGTACACTGCATTTTTACTCAAGTGTTTGTAGATTACTTCAGTATGAATAGAGTAAATAGTTTTAGGAAGTTTTAGGGGTAACTTATTTCGAAGATGATGTCAAACTTTAAAATTTAAGATGGCGGATAGAGTTGCCACCTAATTTTTTTTTTATTTTAGCGAATTCTTGTAATTTTGAAATTCTGACAACGGATTTGATTTTGAATATAATGTCACAGTCTTAAAATTTAAGATGGAGGTTAGGGTTGCCACCCAAATTTTTACCACAGTATTGCCACCTAATAATATGTATTTTTAAGAGTTTTAAACATCATTTATCAGTGTTAAGGGGTCGCTGATTTCGAATCTAAAGTCAGAATTTTAAAATTCAAGATGGTGGATAGGGTTGCCACCTTAATTTTTTGTAGTTTTATGAATTCGGGGCTGGCAAAAAAAAATGGTACACCAAAAATGGGTCGCTGAATCCGAATCCATTGTCAGAATTTCAAAATTATAAAATTTTGAAATAATAGGGTTGCCACCTAATAATATGTCTTTTCAAGAGTTTTACACATCATTTATCAGTGTTAAGGGGTCGCTGATTTCGAATCTAAAGTTAGAATTTTAAAATTCAAGGTGGTGGATAGGGTTGCCACCTTAATTTTTGGTAGATTTATGAATTCGGGGCTGGCAAAAAAAAATCGTACACCAAAAATGGATCGCTGAATCCGAATCCATTGTCAGAATTTCAAAATTATAAAATTTTTAAATAATAGGGTTGCCACCTAATAATATGTCTTTTCAAGAGTTTTAAACGTCATTTATCAGTTTTAAACTCTTGAAAAGACATATTATTAGGTGGCGACCCTATTATTTCAAAATTTTGAACAATTGAACAAAAGTTGTAGCTTTATTAAAGATCTGCATGCATACAAAATCTTATCAAAATCAGTGATTAAAGGTGTTTTATAGTAAAATGGCGTCTGATATAATTTCTTAAAAAACTAAATTTAATAAATATCTTTAAAAATTTACTAAACAAATTTTATTGCTCACTCAATTAAACTTTATAATTTATTTTAAAAAAGAAATCAGCTCAATTGAACCATTAGCTTATGAGCTACAAGCTCTCAAAAGTCACGCAAAGTAACTGCAATATTACTGCAATGTTACTGCAAATACTTTGTGTTCGGAGAACAAAATAAGCGCTGGTTTTTTTATGCAGGAGTTACGCTTTATGTCTTTGTTTTGTTTCTTGTAAATGACCATACTTACCATTGCATACCAGAAGTTGAAAAGACCCTGCGCTGGTTATCAAACCAACAACTCGAACGTGCATTATTGTGGTCTTACGACACGCTCATACACAGTTGGCTTCAATGTTGCAAGTATGTTCGACACAACAATCGCAGCGCTTGCGTAGTGCGGTCAGACTGTCACTGTATTTGTTGAGGGTAGATTGCAAGTAGCAAAAATGCCATCGCTTGCAGATCACTGATTCCAGTACAAATGCGAAACTTTCTGGAAATTAGAATTTTGTCTTGTCTTCATATGTAGTTTGATGTACAAAAAAACTTTTTTTAATTATAGTAGTAGTAATAGTAGTAGTAATTATAGTAGTTTTTAGATGTTCAAATGAAAAAGACCTCTTTAGTTTTAAGCATTCAATGTTGATTGCAACGCTGAATCTTCATAGAAGGGTAATTTTTTGAGAGTCGTTGTCATTGGTAATAAATATATGGATGCGTCTAATGTATAAGTTGATAACTCAATAATTAAAAAGAAATTTTAAGTCAGAATATTTATGTCAAGATTTCGTTTAAAGGGAAGTAAATCTGTGTACAGGGGATTAAAGATAAAAAATAGAAGTACATATTTCGGTTTCCAATTTTATTTTGATAACGAAAACAATACTTAAAAAGTTATCCTAAAAAACTTCATATCTTGAGTTACCAACTTTTACGTCGGACATATTGATATGTATATTTTATATATTCGGAATAATTCTAAGCTTCTTCCCGCTAGTGAAAGAAAAAAGCTATTTTAATTTAATTAAATTTCTGTTTAATTCAGAGTCCATAACTCCTTTTATTTTCTAGGAACTACAATGAAAGTAATCAATATTTTGAAAATAAAACAGAATAATCAAAAATACTTTTTCAGCTGGCCAAACCAAAAGAAGCTAAGAGTAAAATTTTTTGTTTCAAGCAAATAAGGTTTGTGAAATACTGGACAAAACTAAAAAAACCCGTTGACATGGCTCACAACAAAATATAGAAAAAAAATATAATTTAATAACTTCTGCAAAAAACAAAGAAAATAAATTTAAGAAAAGAAAATTAAACCTAAAGCATATAAAATAAAAGTGGTAAAACAATAAAAAGAAAACAAGAAATAATAATACAAATAAAAAAGAACGAATAAAATGAGGTCATTATTTCCGCACATGCTAAATATAATATATATGTAACATAAGTGTGTAATTAGTTGGAAACCAAGAAGTCAGCAATAAATGCAACATACAAACGGACAGACAGTAAATAAGTACAAGTTTCAAGACAAAATAGAGACAATTTTAGATAATGACGCGTAATTTCAAAATCTAAAGTTAGAGAAGCATTTAATAGTGTGGCTACTGTGGCTGTTGTTGCTGTTGTATTATTATGAAGTTAAGATAAGAATTATTCACACCTAATAAATATAATAAAGAACAAAGAGTAGTTTTTTTCTTTTAATTCATAGTTAATTTGATTGTTTATTAAATAGCAGAGGCGATCCCAAGAAATAATTTAAAAGCAAAAATAACGAGCAGATATGGATCTTATGTATATGGATCTTATGTATATGGATCTACTGCATGATTTTTGTTTTGTTTCCACTAATTTATTTTGTTTATCACTAAAATATTTATTGTTTTGTTACCTCGCACAGCTGCACTACTAAATAATTTTAACGGGACTTTCTTTTTTTTACGTAATAAACTATAAATAATGCTAACAAGATGTAAACTTCAGCAAAATTTACAGCGGTGCTGATAATAATTCAATTAAACAATTATGTATCACTGGTGATACGCTATGCAGTGGAGGGTTTAACTTAATTAACTATAATTTGCAAAACTTAAAAGCACAAATTTCTATATTATTTATTTCTATTTAACTATCAACAATTGTTGAACAGTTTTGAAAAACTGCAAGTAAATTTTATAAACAATATAAAACTAATTAAATGTAAACATATTTATATTAAAGAATATAACACTTTTATAAATTCATTTAAAACAATTCGTAATAAATTTTATTTAAAAGTATGTCCATTCAAAGTGAGATCTATTTGAGCACTTATGGAATTGGAGCACATACTATTAATAGTACTCCTATGATATGGAGTGTAAAAAAATCTCTTTGCCTAAAATACCACAGCATAGATCCTTAAGAGATCGATGAGTGGCTTTGCTATCAAATAGAATTCGCAGATCAGATTTGGGCTCAACACGTAAAAGACCACTATTTGCGATTGTGTAATTAAAAAAATTTGGTTCTTTTTTTTATATAAAAAGGCATAATTACGTTGCATTTGGCAACATTTAAATACAGTTTATTAACTGAACACCATTTAATCATATATGTATAGTAAATATTCGTAATATGTACCAATATACGTCGATTCTACGTTTTCTATTCGTAGCTGAAAATTACGAATAAAATTCGTAGAATGGGCGAAGTTATTAGTAAATATTATTGAGTGTGGATATTTATTTATTTATGATCATCAAGCAGAGCAATTAACTCTTACAGATGACTGGATACAAAAAATAATTAAGCAATTATTATTAATTAAAAATACAATTATTGCAAAAATAAATCATTCTGTGACATAAAAACAATTGAACTAAAAATGTTCAAGTACCCCAACTTGGTTTAATGACAAGAGAAGATTATTCTTAAAACAATACTTGGGACAGTTACAGAACAAATCAATTTAATCTTACATTAAATAAGTTAAGAATAAACAATGCGCTAAAGGTTCTTGCAGAGCAAAGTTGCTTCGTATAGTATTGCAACGGAAATGAAAAGGCACACATTGATTTCTAATAGGAGCATAGTTCATAAGAGCAAGTATATTGGGGCACGAATATTGTTATGAAAAACATCTCTAACAAACACAATAGAAAATATTAAACGGCTATTCAAGCTAAGATAATTCAAGCTAAACAGGGCACATCTTGTGCCATAGGATAGTAAATTAATTTGCTAATTCAATCCGAGAAACAAAAATTTTGTAAATAGCTTCTGGACTCTTTCTAATCTATAAGAATGACTAGTATAAGATGGATTCCAGATAATATATTGGATAGGGACTTTAATAGATTTTTTTCCAAATATTCAAAAGCTGCCTTGTCTTTAATGATAGATTAAATAAAAGCGCTAATAGCTGGACTAAGGCCGCGTTCATAGTGGAAGCTTTGGCTGAAGCTGATGCATAAAGCTGCTTTGTCAAGCTTTTTTTTATCATAGTGAACGCTTATTCAACGCTGCATAAAGTAGCTTATTGAGCTTATTGGTGTTCATAGTGCGCGCTTTATGCTTGTGGCTGATATGCTTTGTTTTCATTTGTCTCTTTGGAAAATAATGCCCTCAATTGCGTTTTGCGTAAATTAATGATTTTTTTGTTTGATGAGTATGTAGATTCGGGATGATCACCAATGAAAGATCAAACCAATAACAAACAAAAGTTTAAAGGAACTTGAAAACACAAAGCATAACAACGGTGGAAAGTTCAGCACAAAAAGTACCCAAGAAGTAAGCAAGAACAACGAAAACTATGTAAACAAATGAGATAGAATACACAAGTGCATTCAACTGAAAAGCACCACAAAAGGACCACAACGCAACAACAACACAACAACGGTTAAAACTTCAGCACAAAAAAAATCAACGAAAATATTGTTAACAAGGAAAATAGATAAACATGTGCCGAATAGCATTTTAAAAATGCTCTATAACAAACAAAATTATTTTGCTGTGAGAGCAATGGAGATGGAGATATAAGCGCTGAAAAGCATTTGAAAAGAAGCTTTATGCTAGCTTTATGCTGTCACTATGAACACTTTGAGCTTTTTCCATATGATTATACACAAAGCGTTTTTCAGCTAAACCTCTCGGCTAAGCTAAGAGCGCTTACTATGAACGCAGCCTAAGTTTATCTGAGCAGTTTTTTAGAAATATTGGTGGGAATTTAGCAGGACCAGTTCCTTTACTAATGTCTAGAGTGAGCAGATATTGTAAGACATCATCATCAGAAAGAACTAATGAACCCATATCAGTTATAGGGTTGCCATTATAGTTAATAGGGCTGTTCACGTCGTCGCCGTCATCTAAAAAAAAAATTCGATTGAAAATAATCAGCAAAAAGATTTGTGACGTCTGAAGTGATATTTGCAGTTTTTTCGTTAAAAAACATATATTTAGGAAAACCCTTCGTGTTTCTTTTATATTCAAGAAATTCCAGAAGTTCTTCGGAGATCCTCTTATATCAGATTCCAGTTTGTTAAGGTGATATTTTAGAGCGATTCTGTAAGAGATGCGTATTCACTACGCGCTTGTAAATAGTTTTGACGAAAAGATATATTTATTTTTCTGTTTTTGAACAATTTGTTCATACGGTTTTTTTATTTTGAAAGACTTTTATTGAACCACTTTTATCTTTTTAATGGGGAAAAAAGCTAGTAAATGCTTGATTTATAACTTCGATAAAAATGCATAAATAACTATCTGACAAGTATCACCAAAACTCACACGCCAGGCCACGCTCGATAAAAAGGCAGTTATCGCAATGTAATCAGCTTTTTTTAAATGCAAAAACAAAAGTGGGTTTTAATTTTGTGTAATTAATTTAAATTTTTGTATAATCTTTATATTAATTTGAAAAAAAAAATTGTATAATAAAAAGCACTAACATTTCTCAAAAAGAATTATCCTTTTGCCAAATTGTTTTCTTAGCGGATTTTCTATGTTGTTTTGAAATTTTTAACATCTCTTCTTTCTATAATTATTTTTTCTGATGAGTTTTTTGTTGCTTTTTACCTGAAGCGAACCGATCGTGCTCATTAACTGCTAATGTGGGTTGGTTAAGTTGGTGTTGTCAGTTAAAGCCAAGCTATGGAGTGTGTGACTTGACTTACTCATGACTGCTACTGCAAATTTACCATGAATTAAGTAAGACCGATAGTCGCAGTGAGTATCATCTCATTGTTAATGAAACTAAATAGTTACAGATGCGTAAAACACATAATTGCGCTTTACACAACGCAATAGTGTTGCTGTGGAAGGTTCCAGCCGAGGTTGCTCGATACACTTGCTGATTTTCAGAAATTTGTTAGCCATAAATGCAAGAGAGAAAACTTTAGGAAACAGCGACAACAGAAGGTAGAGAAAAACAAGTCAAAGAGTTGTACAACTAACTGCTAGTTAACTTTACAAAAAAAAAAATAAAAATGTCAGAGTCAAGAATTCCAAAGTATGTCGGTTGGTTGTACGAGCACTTGTGTCAATCGAGTTGCAACTCGACAACATAAATAGAAGAAGTTTTGTTTATTAGGAAAGAGAAAGTTGAAAATGTTAAAAGTCTGCTTCGATATCTGTCTGTGCATTAAGAGTTGTGATGACTGCTTTAATACATGTTGAGGAAAAAATTGAAGTAATGAAGACAAGTATAATTCTTAACTTAATTCTTTGTTGACCGTCGAGTGAAACATCTGCTTAACTGTGAATGATGTTTACTGACACTGATGTGGTTTTGTTTGGCATTAAAAAAACAAGCACTAACTTGAGATTTATTTTATTTTACTGCTGTTTTAAGATCCTGTAGCACTTTGTAGTCTTTTATCTTTCATAATCTGAACTGCAAAAATTTGGGCAATGATATAAAATAGAGTTAAGGGTAGACTGAAAGTGAAACATGATTTTTATAATCTTGGAATTTTTATTAAACCAATTTTATGAAAAAACAAATATATAATCAATGCAACTTAACCTTGGCTCACTAACTTACACTCTAAAAACTGATTGAAAAATCTCTACAATAAATGTTGTGAAATTTTACGACATTTATTGGCGATTTTGTAAAAAAACCACTCTATACAGCGAGTTTTTTCAATTTTGTCTGAAAATCAGCGTCTTTTTCCAAAATATGTATATTTACTCTACTATTCACGCTATTTGAGCGTGTTTTCGCGCAGAGAGTCTTAAAATATGTACATCTCTCTACTTTTCACGCTATTTTAGCGTGTTTTCGCTCAGAGAGCCCTAAAATATGTATATTCCCTACTTTTCACGCTATTTCAGCGTGTTTTCGCTCAGAGAATTCTAAAATATGTATATTTTTTACTTTTCACGCTATTTCAGCGCGTTTTCGCTCAGAGAGTCTTAAAATATGTATATTTTCTCTACTTTTCATACTATTTCAGCGTGTTCTCGCTCAGATACTCCTAAAAACGCTCCAGCAGCGGTATTTTACGCTTGCCCTTAAATTAACACCTCTGCTTTAACGTCATATGCTTTCAAAGAGTTTATTCGAACAAGTGTTCAATTATATATACAACTTAAACAGTAGATTGGTCACAGCTTAATTACTCAAGCCTACTGAAGTAAGAAAGAGTAGCGCCTTCTGCTGAGTGATTGACTCTATACAGAGTTGTTGTTGTTGTTGCCATGTTCAAAACTTACTTGAGAGACTTCACGCATTTCTAGCTTTTTTTATAAGCGCAGACAAGATTGGAAGAAATAATTTTAGAAGAGAGTTTTTACAAGAGAGCGAAAGAAATAATTGTAGGTGAGAGGATTCACGCATTTTTAACGATAAATATTTATAATTTTGCTAATGGGATTTAACGACAATAAATGTAGGCAATCAGTTGCCAGCAATTATTGTAGTTAATTCTCGTGAACTTTTGTTAAAGTGTATTGCTGAGATGCGTCACAGCTAACTCTGGATATTTTCCACCCACAAAATAAATTCTCAATTATAAGGATATAACTGATTATACCTAAGAAAAGTGTTGGTTGTAAATAAATTCAAACTTATTTTTACCATTTTAAAGCATTTTTATTAAAAAAATTGGTTTGTTCAATGTAAAGCAAAAAATTTAAAAGTAATTCATGTTTTTTTTTCAAAAAAATTAATTCCCAAAAAATTCTTTAATAACTAACCTGGGTGCAAAGCTCCCAAACACTTCTTATTTTAACCGCTCTGACATGCTCTGACATATGAATGTTTAAGTAAAAATATTGAATATAGATTTGAGTTTGAATTTAAGTTTGTCACGCATATCGTCGCTCACTTGTACAACGGCCCTAATTGCCATTTTTTGTTTTGTTCAGGAGACACAAAGAACTGCAATAAAACCGCGAATATAAAATATTAAAATTTGTGTACATGTAGTTGTAGTCTTCAAGAATATCGCCAAAAATATAAATTTGTGGTTCTATTATATATTACTAGTTCTATATAAAGTTCTATCTAAACTCTATTTAACAAAATGTCAATAAGGGCCGTTCTACAAGTGAGCGACGATATATTGCATTAGAAATCTTGCATAAAAACCGTGACTCGGTGAATTCCACCCTAAGGTTAGTGATGTAGGGTTAAACACAATTTTGCCAGATGCGGATATCAAAAAATGCCTAATGCTGATGCAGATCCGGATGCGGACGTCAAATTTTCGCAGATGTTCCGCGGATGCGGAAGCGGAGTGTACAACTTATATGACGATTGAAAACTTTGAAATCAGACTTAAGCTGTCATTGCTTATCCTAAGATAAGAGTTAATTCTTGAACCACAACCCAAATGTAAGAAAGTTGCGCAAGTCATTCCTGTGCACACAAGATAATCAATTTACCTATATTTGGTTGGGCTCTACCAGAAAATTTTAAGTTGTTGTTCTTTCATAAAGTACTTGATCTAAGGCTTTAAATTATAACATTATACTGTTAAGTTATCAATTAGCAATATTATTAGATTTTTTAAAACGCAAACCTAAACAAAAACTAGTAAGGTATTTCCTTCGACTGTTAAAATACCCCCGAAGTTAAAATACCCCCACGGACGACAATTTTTCCAAATTTCATACCTAAAGTTTATATTAATTGTTAAAGGTTTTGTGCAAAATTTGAAGTCATTAGATAATTTTTGTGGAATTGAAAGAGATTTTACCATTTTGGTGAACTCACTTTGTATGGGAGGTAGACGTGATTTTTATTCGACTTTTGCAAATTTTTTACTAAAAATGCATATTAACCCATTTCCAGCTATTGGTGCATTTTTGCACCAGTAACTTTAGAATTTTCTCTAGGTCAGCGCGAAAGTGATATTACCTGTCACTTAAGGGATAATGTTAGTTTGGACCTTTGACAATATAAATTATTTTTGGTTTGAGTCATTTCGGTCGTTTACTTGGTTTTACGCCCACGGCCCGTTGCAGTATTTGGGTTTTTTTTTTCATTTTTGAAAATTCGGGAAAAATTTACAATCGCAATATCGAAAATTGCTTTTCAATAGTAACTATTATAAGTTTTAAATTTTATGTTAAAATAAATTTAGAATCCGTTTGCTGTTTTAAAATGGGCAGGTACGGCTGTGAAGGTATATGATGAAGCTAGTGGTGCAAAAATGCACCAGTCCGCCCAGCCCTTACCTGTGGAGATAAAAATTTTAAGTTTTGCCAGAAAAAGTTTAGGGCCATATATAGACTCTGGACGAAGTTTTATCGATTTTGGCCCGGTAGTTAAGGAGCCGCCGGAAATGGGTTAAAGATTAATACACTGAGAAAACAAAAAATCAAAAACACACATTTTAAAAACGTTTAGTAAAATTAATATTATTAAAAATATTTTACGCCACACAAAAACTAACACGCACATTTTTAAATAGAAAAGTAAAACGAAACGTTTTTAAAACAACCACGAATATTTTACTAAGATAAAGTAGGATAAAATTAATATTTTCAAAAATACTAAACGCCATACTAAAATGAAAACGCACATTTTTAAATAGAAAAATAAAACGAAACGTTTTTAAAACAACTACTAATGTTTAACTATAATATAGAAGGTTGAAATTAGTAAGGGTTCTCATCTAAACATGTAACTGACCCGTAAACATCGTAAACCATGTGAACTAATATGCGCGTAAACTATCCGTCAAAATTTGTATGGACGTGAGTTTACTTCATTTCCGAGCCTATTTTGTAATGTAAACTAGCATGTAAATCTACGTGTGTGAATGAGGGTTGCCTTTGGCGCTAATTATTACATATTTAAAGTAGTTTAAATAAATTTGAACATAATGTTGTCGCAGCCGCAGCCGCCATTTTAAACCAAAAGTTTAAATGCTATACATGTTTACATGCTTTGATGAAAACCCTTAATATTTTTAAAAACATTTTACGCCATACAAAAATGAAAGCGCACATTTTTAAATAGAAAAGTGAAACGAAACGTTTTTAAAACAACTAGGAACGTTTTACCATGACATAGTAAAATTCACATACTTTGTTTCAAAACACTTGTTAATAACGAATTGTTTGTTTTATATGTTTCATCGACTTATGTATTTGATATTTGTTCAGAAAATAAAATATATTTCATTCTCGATGTCATCACTCTGCAGTTTGCCTGCAAAAAAGTAATGAAAAATTTTGAGTTGAAGCATTTGCTGCCACAACTAAGAGGTTAGTATTTTAAATAAATTAATAATATCTGACAAAAATCTATTTTTTTAGACGCTGAGTCAGTATACAGTATAATTATCTAAAAATTTTAACGAGATGATCATAGCTGATGATAAAATAACTAAAATAAAACTGTAATTTTAAACGAGTAAAAATCAACGGCCCTGAGATATAAACAGTTTATGGTCTTCAAATAAAAATAATGTGATGGAAAATAAACTATTAATACGTTTCTTTCAATGTAAGCTAAAAAAACATGTAAACAAAATGAAAAAAAAAAATCGAAAACTTAGCTGAGTATTCAAGTCCGTAGAAACATTCGTTAGTAGAACGCGTGAAAAAGCTGTTAGCCAGGCGGTGTAAAGTTTAAGGAAAGCACGCAACACGCAGTAAAATGCAATCAATTAAATTCCTAGAAGCAGGTAAACTAAGGAAAATTGTGCACAGAAAATTAAAAAAAAAAAATAAACAAAATCAGTCTAAAGAACACATTTAAAGTAAACAATGAAACAAAGAATGCTCAAAGCTTAAAATAGCATCGCAATAAATTAAAAACACCTAGATAAATGAAAATAAAAGAGAGCTAAATAAAAGAGCATGAGAGAAAAAATAATGCTGAGGTACAACATCTAAAATGTATACACTTCTTAAATTAGCGTTGCACAGCAGTGAAATAGTTTTGATTAGAATTTGTATATATACATTCAAGTTTATGATTGTAACATATTTAAAAATCATTGATTTAGCCATTCATTTAAAAGAATTAAGCCATTTAATAATTTATTGTTATTATAGTTTTTTTAAGCTGAACTGACAAGATTTCATATGAAGATGAAATCTTGATTATAAAGATTTCATATGAAGATGAGCAGATGTTGCTACATGAATTTCTAACAAGTTCGCAAATGCTTAGGGTGAAAACAGAAAACTTTAACTAACTAGTAAACTCTCTAGAATCGACATTTATCAGAAACTTTATAGTGTATGCATATGTGAATGGCTATCAGTGTTTTTGTAAGGATGTGTGTATGTGTTTGCGTGTGTCTGTGTGTATGAGTGTGTGTGAGAGGTCTAACATACCCAGTAGGCATTGGCAGCGCTGCTAGCAGGCCTTCGTATGGATTTTAGAGTACTGCCGCACTAATATACAATTACAATTGCTTTTTTATATGAAATGGGAAAATATGTCAGGCCTTCCGCTCTCTTTGCTCAAAAGAGACCTGCCAGAAGCACTCTTTCGAGAAGTCACGTTAGAAGGAAAAGCAATATAAATATCAACTCCAAATAAAAAACGACTAACAATTTCAGATTTGAACCATGGTCCTCTAATGCGGCGGTCCGACATCTTGCCCACTAGTCTGCCGTGGTCGTTAAGAATCAATTGCTTATTTTGCATCAATACAAATGAAAGTAAGCTTTCGGGAGCCCGGGTTCGAGACCCAACTCGGACAAAAAAAAATTTTTTTTGTTGTTTTTTAAATCTGCATTTTGTTACAAACTGTTTTGTGCATTCAAAATTTTTTTTTAATTTTTTTATAAATTTTCTTAATACAAAAATATAAGAAAAGACTTGGAGTTTTTCCATATAAATAGTTTCATATATTATAGTATGTAATGTGTTAGTTTTCAAGAGCCCGGGTTCGAGACCCAACTCAGACAAACAAAAAATTTTTTACAAACTGTTCTGTGAATTTAAAAATTTTTTTGGAATTTTTATCATATAAAATAATATGAAAAGAAACAGAACCTTCAAAAATTAGGCCTTACAGATGTACTCATCAATGCAGTGATCATAGAAGGTCTATGGACGCCAATAATAGTAGTTCTAGCATGCCTTCTTTTGCGGAGCACTTGCTAAAATGCCCACTGGGTACTTGCGCTGCCACCTGCTAAAAAAAATTAGCACGCTTGAAACGCCATTTTGATTGAAGGGTAATCTTAACACATCGATTGTTCGAGGCTAATGGTTTGCTGGTTGTTGTATTTTTTCACTGGTTTTATTTTTCCTATGTTTAATTGTGTACTTTTAGTGTTTGTTTTTATTTTATTTTAATTAAATGCGCTGAGTTAGCATTTTAAGAGCATCTAGCTTTAGTTAAATGTTTGCACTTAAAATGCTTCGCCGTCGCGTGTCAATAACTTTGTTTGGCCTACTGCAAAGTACACACACACACACACGCACACACACTTACACATGTATACACAAGCTCAAAGTAATGTTGCAACTTAGTGTCGATCAATTAATGCCAATGAATGCATTCTTTTGACGGAGTGTCTGTTTTGAAATTTTAACATGTTTCGTACAGAACCAGCGGAAAAAGTCAATTATATAAAACGAATTTAACTGACAAGACTGGGAGAAGGTTTTATTTTTCAAAGCATGCTAGAAAAGCAAGGTAATGACTCTGTTAATAAATACATTTACTAACTTAGAAATAGTAAAAAACATTTTAAAAAACAAATAATAATTCTTATAAAAGTAATACAAATTGTAATAAAATATTTTTATTACAATTTGTTTTATTCTTATTAACATTCATTTCATTATATTCCAACACATAATAATGAAATAAAAATAATTATTAAAAATAAAAGTGAATATAACGATGGATAGTTAAGACAATTAAAGGGTAATATAATTGCTATATTTTTACCCAAATTATAATTACTTTTAATTATTTATTTATTTATTTATTTCAGTCTACTGATTATGTATCTTACAGACTATTGCAAAAATAACTTAATAAATTATGCCATTAATTAAAGAGTATGAATAAATTTAATCTAAAACGGTTTTCATCTACATTAAAATTAAGAATTGGAGAGAAACCATAAGCATCTTGCGACTGGCTCATTATATACATAATTTGTCGCGTGCGTTATCTCATAAAACTGATGGTTTACTCTCAAATCCCTAGGAGCAACATTCAATTTTCAAATCATGTTTTTTAAATTTTGCCCAGCGATAGTGGGTCTTGAATCAGTATTTTAAATAAAAACATTTTTAAAATGAGAGTAGGTTTTAGAACACAATAACTCTATTATGGTCGGGTTTTGGAAAAATGAGTCACTTTTTTAAACTCACCTTTTTTTTGGGCATTTGCGATAATTATGGAGAAAAAAAGAAAGCACCATTCGACATTTAGAAACAATACAATCTGAATTTCGCAAAATATTAATATTTTTGGGTTTCAGAAATAAGCCTCTTATTAAAAATAGTTGGTGTGTCTTTTTTGTGATCGCAAAACTTCTGAAGTGCTATTGGTTTTGTCAAGACGATGATTCATACCTACCTATGTTCGATTCCGACAGGTGGCGGTGTAGTTAGGCTATTTAATATTTACAAAAGATATAGGGGAAGCAAGAAAGGTCAGAACAAAGTTTGCCAGAATATCTTTTATTTAATAAATATTAAAAATAACTCAAATTTTGTTGCGTCCGTTTCGTTTCATCTTGCATATAGGTCATTCTTTTCAACGCTAAATATTGCAATTTAAGGGGATGGTACTGTTTTAAAAAATTTTGGGCCATTTTCTTTTATATTTTCTGAATGTACAACATTTCAAGAGTATTTTGTACAAATTTCAAATAAATGGTGCTAAAACTAACGAAGATACAGTGTTTCAAGTGAGCAGACCTCATGCTTGATTTTTATACATACATGCCAGACAACGTTGAATTATCATAAAGCTACAGTGCCCTTCCTTCGGATGTTACAGAAGCCATAAAGCCAATCTACGAAGAATTGGCATGGGTGTCTTGGAGGTTTCACACAGAATAACAACGCGAGTTTCAATCAACTTATTTGGAAAATCTCACCAAAATCAGTGGGCGGTACTGCAGTCATTGTTGAAATTGCAGCAAATGTTGAATGAAATGGCCATCTCTACAGGCCCAAATGGGCGCGCGCATTTGACGAATAACGAATAACCATAGCGGACAAACAAGCTGCAAGTACAAGTAAAGAGGGTAGAATGCAACGCAGACAAGGGAAAAAAATGCATTGGACATCCTGAATGACTGCGTTTTACTGTACGGAGCTGGCATTGATGATTCTGTGTATGAATAAAAAATTATACCCTTTTATTGACTTTTTTTTTTTTTCGATAAAAAAAAACTTTAAATCTTTTTTCTGGAAAACAACATTTTTTAAGTCGGTGAACACGATGCCGCAAAATCTACTTGACCGATCGTTTTGAAATTTTGTACACTATTTCTACACTTAAATCAATAGGTAATGCCGAAGAGTTTATATAATAAAATAACCTCAATGTTTCTGCGAAAATCGCGACTTTGACTTCAAAATCAAAACGGTACCAAAAAAAATCATTTTAAAAACTCTTCGGTATTACCTCGGGAAACATATTACCTTTAATTAAAGTAGTTTTTAATTTTTTTTTCAGATGATCCGCCAACTTCTAATCGTGTTCACTGCAAAACTACTTTTTTCGAGGCGCTTCCGGAGAACCGCTAGGTATCTAGCTGGAATCATCATCGATTCCAGCTCTTTTAAAAGATGACCAAATCTTCACTGACTCGGCTGATAAAGCGAACCTATTGGCTAGATTGTTTGCTCAAAATTCCACTCTCTCAGATAGCAATCAGCCACTGCCCTTTGTTGGGGGTGGATCTTCTGCAATGCAGGAGATATACTTTCGAACGAGAGCAGTTAAAAGGGTCCTTACAAATCTCAACGTAAACAAAGCCTCTGGTCCTGACGGCATACCGCCAATTGTGCTTAAAATGTGTGCTTCTTCGCTGGCTCGGCCTTTGCGCAACCTTTTCAACATCTCCTACAGAACAGGAGTATTTCCATCTTGTTGGAAGGTTGCAAATGTCCAGCCGGTACCAAAAAAGGGCGATGCCACGAACCCTGCAAACTACCGACCCATTGCGATATGCTCTACGCTTTCCAAAGTTATGGAAAGCATAATAAACTTTAATATCATTTTAATATAATTTTTCGGCGAGAGCAGGGTTGTTGCTCTTGATATTTCAAAAGCATTTGACCGAGTGTGGCATAAAGCGCTCGTGTCAAAACTTGGTGCATATGGTTTTGGTGGTAGTTTTGCTCCATGGATCACGTGTTTCCTCAAAGACAGAACGATTCGGGTCGTAGTTGACGGTATTTCGTCCGAGAAGCACGCCATCAACGCAGGAGTACCACAGGGTTCAGTCCTATCGCCAACCTTGTTTCTGGTTTTTATCAACGACCTTCTGTCGTTGACGCATAACCCAAAACATTCGTTTGCGGACGACAGCAGCATTTGTCATTCATATTTATTAATTAAAAAAACGCCCAAGCTCTATGGAGATTGAGAGAAAAAGGCAAACAATGAATGACACACTCCTAAATGATCTACAAAAAATCTCCGAGTGGGGTCTTGCAAATAGAGTAGAGTTCAATGCAAGCAAGACCCAGTGCTGCCTGTTAACCCACAAGCGGATGGATTGCCCATTAGCTCCCCTCTATATGAATGGTGTGGATCTTGTGGAATCAGCCGCTCTTGACGTTCTGGGCATATCGATCCAATGTGATCTTCGTTGGAATAATCATATTTTCGATGTGTCGAAAGAAGCGGCCAAGTGCCTAGGTTTTTTAAAACGGTGCAAAAAATATTTCACTTCAGCTGATCTTCGCATGATCTACACCTCATATATTAGGCCGAAAATGGAGTACAATTCGCACATTTGGGCAGGGGCTTCAAGATCTTATTTGGAGCTTCTGGATCGAATTCAACGTCGTGCGATATATTTGATAGGGGATGAAAGTATTTCATCCACTCTCAACTCTCTTGGGCATCGACGCAATGTTGGTTGCCTAAGCCTTCTGTACAGGTACTACCATGGGAAGTGTTCAAGGGAGATACATGGCCTGACTCCACCAGCTCGTGTGTTTCCCAGGTCCACTCGGGTAGCTGTTCAAGCCCACCCCTTTACCATTGCCTCGATGTCCAACAGAACCTCGCATTACCGAGAGAATTCGTTTTTTAGTCGCACGGTAAGGTTGTGGAATAGTCTCCCTGCGAGCGTATTTCCCGGCAGTTTTGAGCTGTGCAAATTTAAAACAAATCTTCACCGATACTACTCCATCTATCCACCCTCCAACTAACTATTACCTATCTTTCGAATCAACACAATGCTTATGCATTTATAGGGGGCATCTCCTGAGCGTTGGTTCAGTCTAAAAAAAAAAAAAAAAAAAAAAACCGTTGCCACGGATTTATTTATCGATAATTTTTAATTTTTTTTCCCCCCAAATATACTTAAAAAGTCAAACTATATATAATAAATAAAATAAACTGGCCATTTCAGCCCTTGGAAGGACTTTGACCTAGCTTCTATTGATCAATTGCGTTGTGCGTGTTATTAAATGTTTGATCACAAATGACCGAGAACTGGACATACGTGTTTTATGCCGACTCCGAACGGCTTATGTTCTCAAGAAGCTTTACATGGCAATTTTTACTCTCTGAGGTTTGCCATTGTCTGCAGAGAGGTGGCGACCGAACAGAAAAATTAATTCAATTGAAAAAACTTTCTGTCTGAGTTGGAATTGAACCCGGGCTACCGCGGTTCTTTAGCTTAGGGGCCACGCACTCTACCCACTAGGCTACGGTCGCCACCATAATAAATGTGAAATAAATACACCAACATTATTCATGTCTCCAAAAAAAATCATGAAAACAAGCCTTTTTTGGGCTTTAAAACAGTACCATCCCTTTAACCTTCACCTGGCCTTGTGGGGTACGTACATACCCCACGTTCTTTCTCGTTTTGATTTGTTTGGAAATTTTTTCTAGTTTTTCGGATTTTTTATGAACGCTGATCTTTATTTTTTTCAACTTGGACTATTCCACTGTTTAAAGTAGTATCTAAAGATGATCTCTGAATTTGTTTGAGACAAAATTATCAATATTTAAATTTTTACAAAGATTTTAATTACTGGAGTTCGTATGTACCCCACGAGTCCAGGCATGTTACTCAGGATGAGCATGCCAGGTGAAGGTTAAATAACACAGACATTAACAAATTTTTTGAATTTTCCACAATTTCGACCTAACGGTATTGCGTAAAAAAATTTTTTCGAGAAAAATCCCGATACACGTGTAAGCTTATTTAACGAAAGGAAAATTTAAAAAAACTTCGGTTTAATCTGAGACATTAAATCCCGGAAGGTGTGCGATTTGTAAAAGAATGACCCATATATCATAAAATCAGTTGTTCCATCATTTTTAATATTTTAACGCAAAAAGCACTACTGAAACTCTTCAATGCAATCAAAATCATATCAATGCAATTATCTTTGTTTTTTTGACAAAAATTAAGTCAATTCCTGATTTATTGTAATTTCATTTTAATTATGTTAATTTAAATATGCTGATTATAAATTTAGAGAACGCTACAATTTTTTGAGTTGATTTTGACTTTTGTTTGGTTGGTTGATCGGATGATTCGTGACTTGGTTTGGTAACTTGCATGGCTTGGTAATCGCAAGCCAAGACAACACAAACAAAAATCACAAAAGCCTAGAGATACTGATCGTGGTGACGATCGCTATCATGGCTGGCATGGCACGCAGCAGAATTTAGGTTACGCCAAAGTAGTCACGGCTGCAGCTTCATCTTCTGTTTCTGCTGTAGCTTTGTTGTTGTTAGTGGTTTTTGCCATTTTAGCCACTTTACATGCGGCGCGATCAACATGTGATCGCGGTCGCCTTCAGTGCTGCAGACCACGCTTTATACTTGAGTAAAAAGAAACATTTGTGCCAACGACAACGACTCAGATCTTCGTAGATTGTTCGCAACGTAAATGCATGGAATGCGGAAATCGCTATCGTACGCGAGTGTGTGTTTGTGCCTGTATTTGTTAGCAAAACACTTAATAGTTTTTGTCTATTTATGTCAAGCAGTGCCAAATTGAGTCGCAAGTACCGTGCGTGTGCTACAGCATTCGCGACCGTTGCGACTCGAATCAATGGAACGGCTAATTTTTAGATCATGCGCTGCAAGATCACGCTTCAATAAAGTCTGTGTCTGTCTGCAGACAGTCAAAGCCTGCCAGACGAAGTTACAAGGAAGCCACGAGAAGCCAAAAACAACGAACGTAAAAAGCACGCACGCATGCCACGTTACTTGCAGCACAACGTAGCAGAGTTGCATTGAATGACCAATTGAGCGCTCTCTTCTAAGGAGCGCTTTCTGAATGTCAGCTTGTGCGTGGCACGTAGTTTCTCATCGCCATCAACGTGCATTCATTTTGTTTTAAAGCTTCTCCCCCCCTCCCCACCCCTTCTTTTTTCGCCTGCAATTGTATCTGCTCTGTTTGAGCAAAGTAAAACACTAAATAATTCTACAAGAATAAAACAAAAACCACTTTTCATAAGTCAAAAGTGTGGCAGCAGCAGCCAGACAGTCGACCTTTGCTTGCAGTGTTGCCTGTTCTAGAAATATTAACCTGGCTTATATCTTGACTCTTTTCGCGCTCGTTATGTCGTAAATCAAAGTTGTTTTTACCTTCTTTTATCTGGTTATAAACAAACTTTCCCGGTTTGAGCGCGTGTTTTTATTTATATTGAAGCACGTTTCTTCTTTTATATTTCTTTTTTCACATTGTAGCATTTGAGCCAGTTTCGCATCTTTTTTCATGTTAGATAGATACTCTTACCGACTTATTTTAGGATTCGTGGGAATCTTCAGCTAAAATTAAGTTGATGCCGTAATGTATGGGTTTTAGTAATGAAACAAACAGACACAAAAACCATACAAAGAACACAAATATAGACCAGCTCCAGCTAAAACTCTTGGCAAAAACACATCTTTTTTTGTAATGTTTGAATATTTTGTTCGGAGTCAAATATTCATTCCATTTTGAGTAGTTTTCATAATGCCTAAAAAAATTTCGAAATGCTTTTTTTAAGTAAACTTAAAATTTAAAAAAAAACAAGGATAGAAAATTTCTTAAAACAAAGTCTATATATATTATTGGAGGATTTCACCAAAAAAATATTGATGATATTTTCTTATTTGTTTATACTTATTAACTTAAAGGTTTCCAATTTCGCTTTTTAACTAATAAAAGCTTTTTCGCTTTTATTTGTGGTTCCGCCCAATTTTTTTAAATATATAGTTTTTGGAATTTAGGCTGTGTGCGAATTGATCTAAATGCGACCTAAGCTAAATAGTGTCGATAAGGCAGTGCTTCCTAATTTAGCAAGCATTTAAGTAGCTCGATAATTTTCTACATTATTTATGAAGCACAGCCTTATCGACCCAATTTAATTTAGACCGCATTTAGATCAATTCGCACACAGCCTTAATCCATGATAATAATTTAAGTAATTTCTTAAAAAAGTTTATTTTGTGTTGCATTTATTTTTTAAGGCTGTGTGCGAAATGATTTTAATGCGAACTTAACTAAATGTGTCGATAAGGTAGTGCTTCCTAAATAATTTAGGAAATTCTCGAGCTACCTGAAAGCTTCCTCAATTAGGACGCACTGTCTTATCGACACAATTTATTTTAGGTCGCATTTAGATCAATTCGTACACCACCTAAATTCCTGAATTGGGAATTTTTCATAAGAAATTATTTCCTTATGAAAAATAATATCAACCATTTAACACCTTGTCCCAAATTTGTCATTTCCTCAAGAATGTTTGCGTTTTAAAAAAACTTGTAACTTTTAATAGAAGAAGTTTGTGGTCCAAAAGGCGTTCCTTTCAAAATGTATGTTTTAACCATAAATAATTTCTTTACATTTTATTTGATGCAAACGAAATAAATATATTAAGAAATTCTTATTGTGAGATTTTCTTTTAATAAGGAATTCCTTTCAATAGGAATTACTTCCATAAAGATTTTAAAAGGAGTATTGAGGAGATGTTCTATTAGGAACTATTCTTTAAAATAATTTTTTTCTGTTAATTTTAAAAAACTTAGTTGGATGGAATTTAATAGTATTCACTGTTAATCCCACGGTTTTTTTTCTCTGAGTGTACTTACAATGTTGTAATTTTAGCTTAAAACATTCTACATTTGCTATTAAAATTGAAAAAATTTAAGTTGGGTGACTTGGTTTTTAAAAAATGTTTTGTGGTTCTACTTAAAATTGTATAAAATTTAAATTTATTTTTCATTGACAAATTTCTACAAAATTACCTGCACTTCAGCGCAAAACTTTTATATAAAGGCATTGAATAAAATTGTGTAGGAAACAAAAAAATATTCAGAATATAAGAATTACGCACGATGAAATTAGTGCAAGAATTCTTTTGTACTAGTTGGCATATTTAAAAGAAAAAAAGGCTTATTAGCGGAAATTTAATTTATGTTTACATTTATTAAAAAACAAACATTACACTTTAGTGGTTTTTAATAAAAAAATTTGATTTTTTGTGAAATAACTTCCATTAAATTTTTAATAGTGTTCTTAGAGATTTTTTTACTTGATAGTAGCCATTTTCTTGAAAATTTGTTAGTGTTTTCAGCAACCTGTTTTGTGTCCTTCATGATCCTTTTTACCAGAGCATATCTGGGTGCAAAGAGTACATTATTCTTTCAATACCATTCAACTGCAAATTTGCTGTAATGGCATGAAGAGAAAACAGGCCAAAAAAAGTAGAGACCTCATGCTGTCTAATGAATGGTAAAAGCCATTTTTGTAAGCACTCCTTGATACATAATTCGCTGCTAATCTTTCCAGTTGTAACAAATGCACTGCTTCGTTTACCGCAGCTACAGATTGCCTGCAATATTAAAAATTTCTTACTTTGAAACTTTGTCTTTTTCTGAGTCTTAAACTTTTCTTCGACATTTCCTCTGCGATCTGCAACATAAAAATCGACACCTGGAAGCTGTGAAAAGTCACCAAGCATATACATAAGTTTCATCGTCCATAGCGCAGCAATCAAAATTCTTAATGAAATCCTGGTAAAGTATTTTGACTCGCTTTTTTGCCTCGATGTTCTTTTTTTAGTTTCCGTCCGGAACTTTTTGGACTTTGTATAACTTTAGCCCTTCCTTCTTTTTAACTTTTCTGACAAAAGCCTCAGAGCATTGTACTTTCTCAGCTACTTTTCTAACAGATATATCGGGATTTTTCTTAAAAAGAGCTATAAACTTCTTGACATCATTTGGGTTATCATAACTTTTTTTTTGCCACTTCCTTGCTTCCTATTGACAGTCAGACGTTCGCCAAAGTTTTTAATTACACGCGAAACGGTATTCCAAGAAACATTTGCTTTTCTAGCAATTGCTTGTAAAGTCCAATTTAGATTTTCATTAAATATTCTAAAAAAAATTTTTACGCACTTCTATTTCACAGTTCATTTTAAAGTCAAAAATTATCGAATGATTTAGAGCCTTAACATGAGGTTTTGTACATGTTTAGCAAAGGCATCTTGATTAAAAAAAAATTATGTTGAATTTGAAAAATGTTACAAGTCATAATGTATGCACTAGTTTCATCGTACGCAATCCTTACATACATACACTCTGAAAATATTTGGAGAAAAATAGGTGAAAATACATTTTTTTTTTAATAATATATGGTCAATTCCACCAAATATGCCCATCTATATGTCCTCACAGTTTTGAGTGTTAAAAAAATAAGTTTTAGTACTTTAAAATATTCCAGCTTTTTTTTAAAGTTTTTTCTTGATGTTTATGTGGTAACAGGTCGGTAAAAAATTAATTTTGCAGATGGATATGACCAAAAACCTCTCTTTGATCAAAATTATAACAATTCAAAAAGTGTAGCTTCCGCAATTTTTATTTCTACATGTTCTTGAAGCCAGATGACAAGGTAAAAATATTATGTTTATCGTGTGCATTTTCTGCCATTTAAAACATTTATAAAATGTTTTTTAACGTATGTTTCGTCTACAAGCTTTTTGTTACTCGATTTTACCACTTTTTGAATTTCGCGCCTTTAGTAAGCAAAACTAAGATAAAAGTATCGTTGGAGTGCCCTCTCAGTGTGGCTTTTTAAGCCATTTACATTCAAGTTTAAAAATTCACCAGTGGTTTTTAGTGCTAAGCTCAAGTGTAATATTAAAATTAATTGTTATATTATTTATATTTAAAACAAAAAAGTTGTAATTTCTGTAACCAACTGTGTATTTATAAAATTTACAAAATTGAGTATAGCACATTAAAGTTGTTACCAAATTTGTAATTGTGCTGAAAAGTGTTTTAGTTTTCTCTGATGCCTACATTCTCCAAAAAAATACGATTTTGTCATTCCTGTAACCGTCATTCTTGGCATTTTTTGTCATTCTTGTTACCACTCAAAAACACACAAAATACATACAAATCAATTTCATGACGTTATAACGTGTAGCCTTTACACTTACTTTAGGATAAGGGATGGCCAAAATCGGTCGGTGGTCGATTTGTTTTTTAAAAAACCTATGTTTTTTTGAAATAAAAACCGACAACGAGAATTTATCAACCTGCAACACTGACAAAAAGGCGGAGGTGGTGTATAAATTTTACAAAATTTGCAAAAAATACGAAATTTTAAACGTAAAAGAAGAGTGAAGATATTTTAAAGTGTCGAAAACTGACAACGAGAATTTATCAACCTGCAACCCTGACAAAAAGGCGGAGGTGGTGAATGAACTTGGCAAATTTCCAAAAAATAGAACAAAATAAGAAATTTTAAACGTGATCGTGAAGAGTGAAGTGCGGCGATATTTTAAAAAAGTGGAGAATGGTTTGGCAGAGAGTTAACCTGTGCATAAAAATGTTGAAAATAGGAGGTGGCACTTCAAACTTTCGCCAACGTCTACACCCAAAAGAACACCCGTTAAAGATGAAACAAAAGGTTTCCTTATAAACCGGTGTTTTTCTACGGTTTTTAGTGTTGGTGAAAAACCGAAATTTACAACACCAGTTATCCGGAAAGGAGGTTTTTTTAAAAAGTGGCTATCCCTATTTGGGACTTAGTAGTATAAAGCAATCATAATTCGAGCGTCAAGTTTTATTTTTACATTTATCCATTTTTCAGATGACAAAAGAATATTTAAGGTTCATATAAGACTATTTGCTAAAATAAATATCATCACTTAAAAAATATCCAGACTTAATTAAAGTATCAACTTATTTCTAGTATTTGAAAAAAAGTAATTATTTCTTGTATTTTATAGAATTTTTTGAACTCATAAATTTCATTGGAACCAATACTCGCTATACAATAATAAATAATAATGCTTTATCACACAATATACACACATCATAGCTTAATTCGCAATTTAAATTTAAGCCAATTTTTTGAGACTATTTGGATTTCTCGAAAATAATTTCACACATTTGATTAGTACAATTCACACAGCACGATAGACACTCGTTTTCACCTCAGCACACCATTTCGCCCCAATACCTAAAACTATCAAGCATTTGTTTATTCATCTATCTACAATATCACCCATGATATATGCGAAGTAGTGAAGAATAATTCACATCATTTCATCATGTGAAATAAAATAAATTTTAGCAATCCAACAAAAAACCATTTATGAACAAAAACGCAAAAAATAAAAAAAAATTATCCAATAATTTGCAAACAAAAGTAACAATGCAACAAAGCGACAAAACCAACAACAACTTTAAAAATCATCATAACAATAAAAATAATAATGAAAATAATACAAAAAAAAATTTAATTTAGCGTATTTCAGAAATAACTGAGGAATGTATGGGACAGAAAAGATCCAATATTTTAGTTATTAACCAAAACCAACTTAATAAAAATGATAAACTTTTTTCTTTATGGTGGTCAGTAAAGATAACCACCTAATTATTTGTTTGTATAACATTAATATTTTTTTTTACTATTTATTACGCATGGTATAACTAGACAAGGTAGTGTTAGGACTGAATGTGCTCTCTTTCTTAGTGACCAAAACTGTCAAAATTGTATGAGCTGTTAACTTCGTTTTGACAGTTTCGGTCACCGGCTCTCCGTCCTAATACTACATTATCTACTAAAACCACGCTAATATGTAAAGGTGGATGAAAAAACTTGTGTATCGTGCTTGTAGACAGTGGCTTCACGGCCGATAAGTGTTAAAAATTTAATAATGAAAACGAGTGAAATTTCATTGAAATTTTGCAATTCGTCGCTGCGCCTACAATAATGGTTATGTGTTTTTCGGACACTTTTCAGGAGAGCAAAAAACTGATTTTTTACAGAGCATTTCTACTACTACGAGCAAATAGCTTTTTTGATCACTTCTAAATCAAAATAGATCTACAAAACGGCAAATGGGCATTTCCACAGAAAAGTCTACCGTGACCAAAAAATTAAAACTTATTAAATACTTATTACTTTATGATATTTTCTAAGAGAAACATTTTAATTTTATTAATTTACTAATTTTATCAATTTACCTTGATGATCAAATCGTCTGCACTGTCACAAATGTAGTTTTTCTTTTTCGTAAATGTTTAGTAAATTTTTTGTAAACTCTTTTGTTTTATAAAAAATTGAAGGCATTGGCTAAAGATAACGAAAAAAAGTTTGAGGCAAGGAAAGGACCATACATTAAATTTGTCTTGTAATCACTAAATTACATAATTACTTAATTACCCAATTGAAGTATAGTGGAAATTTCCGTAACGTAAAGTAACGCCAGATCAAAAAGCTTAATAAAAAAAACCAAAGAAGATTTTTAAATTTGATCACTTGGAATATAACCTTGTTATTTTAAACCCTTCTAAAAAAAGTTGTATGCAAAAAGACTTGCCAAATTCAGAGAGTTCTGCAAATTTTGTAATTCAAGTCAAAAATCACTTCCATTTTTTGTAACGTAAGGACAATACATATTTTTGCTTATATCTTTATGTCCTAAGGGTCAATTGTTGTCTTTGTTTTTATTTAATATAGTGCTACTTAATTACTACACAAATATAAAAAAGCCTTTTTAAAAATTAGACATTTTAATTTTTTTTTCTTCGTACAAAAAAATTGGCAAAAATCACATAACCATTTTTGTACGCGCAGCGACGAATTGTTTTATTTTAACGGCAAGTTTTTTTTTATAATTATGCATTACAAAAGTACGTTTACGTAGTGTAAATATGAGTA